>CAWUFW010005922.1:0-1241969 GCA_963921515.1 Calotriton arnoldi | reverse complement strand
CAAATCGACTCTTATGGTAGGTAGGTTAAAGACAACCTTATTGAAAGCTATCCTAGTGGTAGCTATGGAGAGCAGCCTTCAGGCTAAGTCTTGAAGGAATGTAAAGCAGCTTGTTTTACCAGTCTATAATCTCTTGAGTGACCAAATGAAAGAGCACCACACCAGGTATATATTCAAAATATATGTATTTATTACTAAACACACCCCTCTAGTCTCTTTATGAGGCTAGAGTTCGAAGTACATAGGTTATAAGATCTTAAATCACAGTAATAGCACAAATACACGTTTGGGCCCTAGGGGCGTACCAAACCATATACCAATAAAGTGGTATGCGAACCACGACTGAACTAGACACTAGGCCTAGAGCCTCTAGAAGTGCTTGGACCACAAGGAACCACCCAAGGTAGTGACACAGGGGACCCACGGGAGACGCGTGCAGTGTAAATACACAACCGCGATACGCCGTTAACTTCTATGGAGAAAGTCGGGATCGGGAAAATAGAGGAAAGGGACACTTTAAAGAGGACTAGGACAAAACCCTTTGAGATCTAGGACTTTGAAGAGTCTCTACCCACGGGAGCACCGGAGTACTCGTGTTACCTCACCCAGGGAAGCCGGGTGCATAGGTGCCTTTCGGGGTCGGGTTTCGTCGTCGTTTCTTATGGCGATCTGCTGCAAAGTGCTGCTGGCGACCAGGAGAAAAGTGTCCGGGTGGATCCAAGAGTGGATCGGAGTTCTGAAGAACCTGAAAGCAGAGGGGACAGAGTCTGGGTCACTAGCCAGTGACCAGGAGGGCGATGGACAGATGCCCACCGATGTCGAGTGCTTCAAGTTCGTTGACGGTCGTCTTGACTCTTCAGCCACGAGGTCCGGGAGGCGTTGTCGGCGACCAGGAGCAGGATTCGGGCTGTTGCTCGATGTCTGTCGAGTGCAGAGGTGTCGGCGACCAGATTGGACCCAACAGGCCTTGGCAACGGCAAGTCTCGAGTAAGATGTAGATCGTCGATGATGCAGACCAGCAAGGTCTGGGGAACTCACCCAGCAAGGGTAAGTGAGGGCAGGCCTGGAGCAACCAGACTGCCAAGTAAAGAAAAGATTGGCCTTCGGTAAGGGCTACTAGCCAACGGGCTAGCGACCGCGAAGGAGCCTCGTGACGCCGCACGTGGAGCTGGCTTACAGGACACTCGTGGAGTGGGGGCCAGTGATCTTCGGTGCAGGTGGTGCTGGAGGCTAGGGCTACTCGGAGCCCAAAGCACGACTTCTTGGGAGACCCAGAAGATGGTGCACTTGCAAGTGTGCTCGGTGTCCAGGGGTCACGGTCTCACGTTACCCACGATAGCCACGGGCCTCAGCTTTGCTGGGGACTCAGGGTAGCCTCGGGGAAGTCTGAGAATCCACCTCTGGTGATGCGATGACTTCGGCGTCCGACGGGAGCTTCAGTGATGCGAACCGGACAGATGCTTCTTTGGTGCCTGCCAAGCAGGGGAGTCACTCCTTGACCCCAAGGGAGATTCTTCAGTCCTCTAATCTTGTCGTAGAGCGTCGAAGGTCCAGGATTCCGTGTCAGAGTTTCGTCCAGGTATAATCTAAAGTCCTAAGGACTGGGTTCCTACCTTTATTCTAAAAATAGGGGATGGACTACTCTGTGGCCCCACCTATGGGTGGGTCAGGGCAGAGGGGTGGCTACACCCCTTTCCCTTTGTCCAGTTCGCGCCAAAGCAGGGGCTGCAAGCCCCTGATCCGGTTTGAACTGGGGTATGCACAGGGACACCAAATGTGCCCCCAGTGCAGGACTTCAAAGCACCCGAAAGTGCTCCCGCCCAGCCCCAATACACTTTGTCCTGTCTGGGGAGGTGGTCACACCTCCCTGGGACAGGAAACCTATTGTCCAGGCCTCCCCTGCCGGAGTTTCGTCCAGCAGCAGGAGGCCAGACTCGTGTCTGTGGCAGTAGCATCCATTTTGTGATGCCAGGCTCTGGAAAGAAGTTACCGGACTCGTCAGAGTTAACATGCCTTTCCCTCTAGAAGGGTGGAATGCTACCCCCGCCGCCAGAATTGGCGGGGGGTAGTATTCCAAGATGTTTGACACCAAACACGACATGTTTCGGTGCAGCCATTCCATAGTTAGCATTTTACCGCGAGGATATAATGCGTTTAAGAGTATATGGTCAGGCTGCACTACAAACAGCATCAGAGATGGTCTCCGAACGCTGCAGAGGGGCCCTGCTCATGCAGGGGCACCCTCTCACATAGAAACCATGCACTCTGCCTTTAGGATTGATAAGGCCTGCCTTAGGAGTGACTTATAGGTTTATATGTGTGTATGCATTTAGTGATATAGGTAACCTATACCACAGCAAGGGGTGCATGCACCACCTTACCCAGGCTGCAGTAGCAGACCTGTGGTGTCAGTTTGGATGGCCTACCAGGGGTGGCATAATATATGCTGCAGCCCCTGGCAGGCCTCTGAGGTACCTATGCCCTTGGTACATAGTATACCATATACTAGGGACTTACAAGGGCACTCCAGATCCCAATCAGAGATGTGCCTAAGGCACATGGATACCCTTTTAAAGAGGAAACAGCTAGGCTGGGGTTCTGAATAGCAGGGCCCCAGCCAGACTAATGTCGAAAACCAGTGAAGTATCAGCAAAAAGTGGGGGTACCCCTGTGAAGCAGATCCTACTCTCCTACACAACCCCCCCAAACGTAGGGACATTAAACTAACCTTGCCCAGTTAAGTCTTCATGTTCTAAGTGGAAATACCTAGAGAGTCCATCTGCATTCGCATGGTTACTCCCAGGCCTATGTTCCACTGTAAAGTCCATCCCCTGTAGGGAAATGGACCACCTAAGCAGTTTGGGGTTTTCACCCTTCATTTGTTTTAGCCATAAGAGGGGCTTATGGTCTGTCTGAACCAGGAAGTGTGTACCAAACAAGTATGGCCTCAACTTCTTCAGAGCCCAGACCACAGCAAAGGCCTCCCTCTCTATGGCTGACCAACGTTTCTCTCTAGGGGTCAGCCTTCTGCTAATAAAAGCTACTGGCTGATCCTGACCTTCTTCATTCAATTGTGACAGTACAGCCCCTACCCCCAATTCAGATGCATCTGTTTGAACAATGAACTTCTTGGAGTAATCAGGACTCTGCAGAATTGGAGCAGTGCACATGGCCTGCTTGAGGTCATCAAATGCCTTTTGACAGCTAACTGTCCACTGAACCTTTTTGGGCATTTTCTTAGAAGTTAAGTCATTCAAGGGTGTCACTATTGATCCATACCCCTTGACAAATCTCCTATAGTACCCAGTCAGGCCTAAGAAGGCTCTCACCTGAGTCTGGGTAGTGGGAGCAGTCCAGTCCATGATGGTCTGGATCTTGCTCTGCAAAGGTTGAACCTGGCCTCCACCCACAAGGTGGCCCAGGTACACAACCTGACTCTGCCCTATCTGGCACTTAGTGGCCTTGATAGTCAGGCCTGCCTTTTGCAGGGCCTGTAAAACATTCCTGAGGTGGACCAGGTGATCCTCCCAGGTGGAGCTAAAGACAGCAATATCATCTAGATAAGCTGCACTATAGGCCTCCAGTCCTGTGAGAACTGTGTTCACCAACCTCTGGAAAGTGGCAGGTGCATTTTTCAGACCAAAGGGCATCACCACAAATTGATAATGCCCACTAGGGGTTGAAAATGCTGTTTTGGGCTTTGCAGCATCAGCTAGTCTGATCTGCCAGTAGCCAGCTGTTAGGTCAAATGTGCTGAGATATTTGGCAGAGGCCAAAGTATCTATGAGCTCATCTGCCCTGGGTATTGGATGGGCATCAGTCCTAGTGACTGCATTGAGGCCCCTGTAGTCTACACAAAACCTCATCTCTCTTTTCCCACCACTGGTGTGAGGTTTAGGTACTAGGACTACTGGACTAGCCCAAGGGCTATCTGAGGGCTCAATCACTCCCAATTCCAACATCTTCTGGACTTCAGTCCTGATACAGTCCCTGACATGGTCAGGTTGCCTATAAATCTTGTTTTTAATAGGCAGACTGTCCCCAGTGTCCACTTCATGAGTGCACCAGGTGGTCTGACTGGGTGTCAGAGAAAACATATGTCTAAACTGATTGAGGACTTGCCTGCAATCAGTTTGTTGCTGGGTAGTGAGGCTGCCTGCCAAGGCTACACCATCAACTGACCCATCGTCAGGGTTCTGTGAGAGCAGGTCAGGGAGTGGGTCACTCTCTTCCTCCTGCCCTTCATCAGTAGCCATGAGCAAGCCCATGTCTGCCCTGTCCACATATGGCTTAAGTCTGTTGACATGGAGAACCCTGTGGGGACTCCTGGGTGTTCCCAGGTCTACTAAGTAAGTGACCTCACCCTTCTGCTCAACAATAGTGTGGGGTCCACTCCATTTGTCTTGGAGAGCTGCTGGGGCCACTGGCTCCAACACCCACACCTTCTGTCCTGGCTGGTAAACAGTTAGGACAGCCTTTTGGTCATGCCAGGCCTTTTGAAGTTCCTGGCTAGCCTCAAGGTTTTTGGTTGCCTTTTTCATGTACTCAGCCATCCTGGAGCGGAGACCAAGTACATAGTCCACTATATCTTGCTTTGGGGGCTTGAGAGGTAACTCCCATCCTTCCTTCACCAAGCACAGTGGACCCCTCACAGGGTGGCCAAACAGAAGTTCAAAAGGGCTGTAACCAACCCCTTCTGAGGCACCTCCCTATATGCGAATAAAAGGCAGGGCAAGAGTATGTCCCATCTACGCCTAAGCTTTTCTGGGAGCCCTTTAATCATGCCCTTCAAGGTTTTGTTGAATCTCTCAACTAAACCATTGCATTGTGGGTGATAGGGTGTGGTGAACTTATAAGTAACTCCACACTCCTTCCACATTGCCTTTAAGTACCCAGACATGAAGTTTGCACCCCTGTCTGATACCACCTCCTTAGGAAAGCCCACTCTTGAGAAAATTCCCAGGAGGGCCCTTGCCACCACAGGTGCTGTAGTGGTCCTAAGGGGTATAGCCTCTGGATACCTGGTGGCATGATCCACTACCACCAGTATAAATCTGTGCCCAGATGCTGTTTGGGGATCCATGGGACCAACAATGTCAATCCCTACCCTCTCAAAGGGCACCCCCACCACAGGTAGTGGTATCAGGGGGGCCTTTGTAGTGCCACCTGCTTTGCCACTGGCTTGGCAGGTTACACAGGAGCGACAAAACTCCTTACTGTCTTCAGACATGTGGGGCCAGTGAAAGTGAGGGACAATTCTGTCCCAAGTCTTGTTCTGGCCCAGGTGTCCTGCTAAGGGAATATCATGGGCTAGGGTCAATAGGAAGCCCCTGAACTTCAAAGGTATTACCAACCTCCTGGTAGCACCAGGCTTGGGGTCTCTACTCTCTGAGTACAGGAGTCCATCATCCCAATACACTGTATGGGGACCACTAGCTTTCCCAGCAGCCTCAGCAGCAGCTTGCTGTCTGAGGGGTTCAAGGGAGGGGCAGCTCTGCTGCTCCTGGCTCAGATCTGCCCTAGAAGGTCCCCCTGTCCCCAAGAACTCAACCTGGTCAGGCTCAAGTTCCTCTGGGACAGTTCCTTCTTCAGGGCTGAGATCATCCCCCTCAAGGGACTGATCTTCCTCCTGAGCCAAGGGGAAGGCACTGCCTTAACCCTACTACTCCTCCTCTTGGAAGGCACTTGGTCCATTCTTCCAGAATCCAAGGCCTGTTCAGTTTTAGACAGTTTAGCTTGTGACCTGGTCACAGCAAACACATCTGCAGGGATCCCCAGCATTTCTGCATGGGTCCTGAGCTCCACTTCTGCCCAAGCAGAAGTCTCTAAGTCATTGCCAAGCAAGCATTCGACTGGTAGGTTTGCACTTACCACAACCTTCTTAAGGCCAGTTACCCCTCCCCAGGAGAAGTTAACAACTGCCAGAGTATGGTCTGTTCTGACATTGCTAGCATTGGTCACTTGGTACATTTCACCAAGTATAACTTGCCCAGGTAGCACAAGGTCTTGTGTCACCATTGTGACACTTGCCCCTGTGTCCCTAAATGCCAAAGCCTCTCGTCCATTGATTAAAGGCTGTTGTCTGTACTTGCCCAGATTACTGGGACTCACAGTGGAGGTCACATCCATGCCTCCATCACAGACTAACACAGCCTGAGTCAGCTCCCTGACTAAGTCAGAGCCCAACTCAGTTCCCAGGGTGAACCCTACTAAACCCTTTGCTGGAGCACTTCCACCAACTGTACTAGGGGGAACAGGTGCCTTAGGGGCATTGGTGGATGCTGGACTGGAGTCTTTGGACTTGGTGCAATCACTGGTCCAGTGGGTCTTTTGCTTACAGACCTTGCACCATGGTTTTCTTTGGCCTTTACCCTTGGTAGACTGGGAATCCCCACCAGAAGAAGATTTTTGGGGGCCTGATGAAGACTTTTGATCTTTACCCTTCTCCCCACCCTTGTCAGAGTTCTTAGCATCTTGCTTCTTGGTTTCCCCACCTTGGTTCTGTACCTTCTGCTTCACCCTGGTTCTGACCCATTTGTCTGCCTTCTTTCCCAATTCTTGGGGAGAGGTCAGATCAGAGTCAACCAGGTACTGATGCAACAGCTGGTTTTGACAGTTATTAAGAATCTGCTCCCTCATTATCAGATTATACAATCCTGAGAAGTCACACACCTTACTGCCCATCAACCAGCCTTCCAGAGCCTTGGCAGAACAATCCACATAGTCTACCCAGTCTTGAGTCTGTGCTTTTTGGGTGTCTCTGAACTTCAACCTGTACTGTTCAGTGGTTAGGCCAAACCCATCAATAAGAGCACTCTTCAAGACCTTGTAATTGTCAGCATCCTCCTCTCTAACAGTGAGGAGCTTGTCTCTACCTTTGTCAGCAAAGGAGAGCCACAAGATTGCTGCCCACTGCTCCTGAGGGACCTTCTGTACTTTACAGGCCCTCTCTAAAGCAGTTATCCATTTGTGGATATCATCCCCACTCTGGTAGGGAGGGACAATCTTGCTCAGGTTCCTATGGTCATAGGACCTTTCCCTATCTCTAGGGATATGGCTGCCACCATGGGACTCTAGTCCCAACTTTCTTCTCTCTTTAAGGAGATCTAGGGATTCTCTATCTAAAGCCAATTGCTTCTTCCTGATCTCCAGTTGAGTTTCCTCATACTGGACCAGTCTCTTTCTTCTCTCATGAGAGGATTCCCTCCTGTGAGAAGAAACAGAGCTCCCTATTGAGGTGCCAGAGTGGTTAGACTCCTGAGAAGGAGACCTAGACTTTCTGAGCACACTCATAATCCTTCCTGGGGGGACAAAGGTGTGGTTCTCTAGATCCTCATCTTCATCTTCCCCAGAAGGGATTGGGTTTTCCAGGTCAGGGTCATTGTCACCCTCCTGGTCAGTTTCAGAGGGGGGCTGGGGGTAGTAGTACCCCTGGCCCCTTCCTCATCTGCTGGCCCACCCTCTGCTCCTACCCCTTCAGTCTCTGAGGACTTACTAAGATCATAAGCCACCAACAACTCCTGGAGGTGTTGGGTGGTGGGACTTTGGCCTGTCCTTAATTTCCTCACGTTACACAAAGCTCTCAGTTCCAAGAATGGGAGTGTGTCATACTTGGAGGGGAAGCTCAATGGCTTCCTGCAGGGCATCTCTAGATCCTGCTTTTAAAGACATTACTAGTGTGGTGTGGTGTATGCACTACCTACTCTAGTGTGGCCTACTAAACTCTCTTGAGTTGTAGAAAGGGTTGTGCTATCCCTTAACACACAACTCTAAGTTCAGTAGAACTTACTGATATTCTAAGCTTAAATTATATGTACCTTAGGTACCTTTAGTGGTTTTCAGTTGATCAATTCAATTGAGATTATCTGGTAAAACAATAGCAAGCTGGAATCCCACACGCTGCACACCAATGTGAGAAGTTGGCCTGGCATATGCTGTCCACTAATTATAGTGGGCACCTTGCACCAGTCCAAATCGACTCTTATGGTAGGTAGGTTAAAGACAACCTTATTGAAAGCTATCCTAGTGGTAGCTATGGAGAGCAGCCTTCAGGCTAAGTCTTGAAGGAATGTAAAGCAGCTTGTTTTACCAGTCTATAATCTCTTGAGTGACCAAATGAAAGAGCACCACACCAGGTATATATTCAAAATATATGTATTTATTACTAAACACACCCCTCTAGTCTCTTTATGAGGCTAGAGTTCGAAATACATAGGTTATAAGATCTTAAATCACAGTAATAGCACAAATACACGTTTGGGCCCTAGGGGCGTACCAAACCATATACCAATAAAGTGGTATGCGAACCACGACTGAACTAGACACTAGGCCTAGAGCCTCTAGAAGTGCTTGGACCACAAGGAACCACCCAAGGTAGTGACACAGGGGACCCACGGGAGACGCGTGCAGTGTAAATACACAACCGCGATACGCCGTTAACTTCTATGGAGAAAGTCGGGATCGGGAAAATAGAGGAAAGGGACACTTTAAAGAGGACTAGGACAAAACCCTTTGAGATCTAGGACTTTGAAGAGTCTCTACCCACGGGAGCACCGGAGTACTCGTGTTACCTCACCCAGGGAAGCCGGGTGCATAGGTGCCTTTCGGGGTCGGGTTTCGTCGTCGTTTCTTATGGCGATCTGCTGCAAAGTGCTGCTGGCGACCAGGAGAAAAGTGTCCGGGTGGATCCAAGAGTGGATCGGAGTTCTGAAGAACCTGAAAGCAGAGGGGACAGAGTCTGGGTCACTAGCCAGTGACCAGGAGGGCGATGGACAGATGCCCACCGATGTCGAGTGCTTCAAGTTCGTTGACGGTCGTCTTGACTCTTCAGCCACGAGGTCCGGGAGGCGTTGTCGGCGACCAGGAGCAGGATTCGGGCTGTTGCTCGATGTCTGTCGAGTGCAGAGGTGTCGGCGACCAGATTGGACCCAACAGGCCTTGGCAACGGCAAGTCTCGAGTAAGATGTAGATCGTCGATGATGCAGACCAGCAAGGTCTGGGGAACTCACCCAGCAAGGGTAAGTGAGGGCAGGCCTGGAGCAACCAGACTGCCAAGTAAAGAAAAGATTGGCCTTCGGTAAGGGCTACTAGCCAACGGGCTAGCGACCGCGAAGGAGCCTCGTGACGCCGCACGTGGAGCTGGCTTACAGGACACTCGTGGAGTGGGGGCCAGTGATCTTCGGTGCAGGTGGTGCTGGAGGCTAGGGCTACTCGGAGCCCAAAGCACGACTTCTTGGGAGACCCAGAAGATGGTGCACTTGCAAGTGTGCTCGGTGTCCAGGGGTCACGGTCTCACGTTACCCACGATAGCCACGGGCCTCAGCTTTGCTGGGGACTCAGGGTAGCCTCGGGGAAGTCTGAGAATCCACCTCTGGTGATGCGATGACTTCGGCGTCCGACGGGAGCTTCAGTGATGCGAACCGGACAGATGCTTCTTTGGTGCCTGCCAAGCAGGGGAGTCACTCCTTGACCCCAAGGGAGATTCTTCAGTCCTCTAATCTTGTCGTAGAGCGTCGAAGGTCCAGGATTCCGTGTCAGAGTTTCGTCCAGGTATAATCTAAAGTCCTAAGGACTGGGTTCCTACCTTTATTCTAAAAATAGGGGATGGACTACTCTGTGGCCCCACCTATGGGTGGGTCAGGGCAGAGGGGTGGCTACACCCCTTTCCCTTTGTCCAGTTCGCGCCAAAGCAGGGGCTGCAAGCCCCTGATCCGGTTTGAACTGGGGTATGCACAGGGACACCAAATGTGCCCCCAGTGCAGGACTTCAAAGCACCCGAAAGTGCTCCCGCCCAGCCCCAATACACTTTGTCCTGTCTGGGGAGGTGGTCACACCTCCCTGGGACAGGAAACCTATTGTCCAGGCCTCCCCTGCCGGAGTTTCGTCCAGCAGCAGGAGGCCAGACTCGTGTCTGTGGCAGTAGCATCCATTTTGTGATGCCAGGCTCTGGAAAGAAGTTACCGGACTCGTCAGAGTTAACATGCCTTTCCCTCTAGAAGGGTGGAATGCTACCCCCGCCGCCAGAATTGGCGGGGGGTAGTATTCCAAGATGTTTGACACCAAACACGACATGTTTCGGTGCAGCCATTCCATAGTTAGCATTTTACCGCGAGGATATAATGCGTTTAAGAGTATATGGTCAGGCTGCACTACAAACAGCATCAGAGATGGTCTCCGAACGCTGCAGAGGGGCCCTGCTCATGCAGGGGCACCCTCTCACATAGAAACCATGCACTCTGCCTTTAGGATTGATAAGGCCTGCCTTAGGAGTGACTTATAGGTTTATATGTGTGTATGCATTTAGTGATATAGGTAACCTATACCACAGCAAGGGGTGCATGCACCACCTTACCCAGGCTGCAGTAGCAGACCTGTGGTGTCAGTTTGGATGGCCTACCAGGGGTGGCATAATATATGCTGCAGCCCCTGGCAGGCCTCTGAGGTACCTATGCCCTTGGTACATAGTATACCATATACTAGGGACTTACAAGGGCACTCCAGATCCCAATCAGAGATGTGCCTAAGGCACATGGATACCCTTTTAAAGAGGAAACAGCTAGGCTGGGGTTCTGAATAGCAGGGCCCCAGCCAGACTAATGTCGAAAACCAGTGAAGTATCAGCAAAAAGTGGGGGTACCCCTGTGAAGCAGATCCTACTCTCCTACAGAAAGAAGCAAGAGAAGTCCAGAAAGAAGCAACAGAGGTGCTTAAAGAGGCAAGAGGGGTGCAGAAAGAGGCAAGAGAAGTACAGAAAAAAGCAACAGAGGTGCCGAAAGAGGCAAGAGAGGTGCATAAAGAAGCAAGGGCAGTGCAGAAATAACCAACAGAGGTGCAAAAATAGGCAAGAGAGGTACAGAAAGAGACA
Source organism: Calotriton arnoldi (assembly GCA_963921515.1). Taxonomy (NCBI): domain Eukaryota; kingdom Metazoa; phylum Chordata; class Amphibia; order Caudata; family Salamandridae; genus Calotriton; species Calotriton arnoldi. Next base: position 1,231,105 of record CAWUFW010005922.1, on the reverse strand, counting down.
GGAGGGGTGCAGAAAGAAGGAAGAGAAATGCAGAAAGAAGCAACAGAGGTGCTGAAAGAGGTGCGAAGGGTGCAGAAAGAGGAGAGAAGTGCAGAAAAAAGCAACAGAGGTACAGAAAGAAGCAAGAGAGGTGCAGAAACAGGCAGGGAAGGTGCAGAAAGAGGGAACAAGGGTGCAGAAAGAGGCAAGAGAGGTGCAGAAAGAGAAAAGAGGGGTGCAGAAAGAGGCAAGAGAGGTGCAGAAAGAAGCAAGTGAGGTGCAGAAAGAGGCAACAAAGTTGCAGAAAGACGCAAGGGAGGAGCAGAACCAAGCAAGAGAATTGCAGAAAGAGGCAAGAGATTTGCTGAAAGAAGAAACAGAGGTGTGGAAAGAAGCAAGAGAAGTGCAGAAAGAGGCAAGTGAGGTGCAGAAAGAGGCAAGAGAGGTGCAGAAAATGGCAAGAGAACAGCAGAAAGAGGCAAGAGGGATGCAAAAAAGAGAAGAAGGGTGTTGAAAGAAGAACGAGAGGAGCAGAAAGAAGCAAGAGAAGTGCAGAAAGAAGCAAGAGAGGTGCAGAAAGAGGGAAGACGAGTGCAGAAAGAGACAACAGGGGTGCAGAAAGAGACAACAGGGGTGCAGAAAGAAGCAGGAGAGGTGCAGAAAGAGGCAATAAAAGTGGAGAAAGAAGCAACAGAGGTGCAGAAAGAGGCAAGAGGGGTGCAGAAAGAGGAGAGAGAACTGCAGAAAGAAGCAAAAGAGGTGCACAAAGAGGCAGGAGAACTGTAGAAAAAGGCAGGAGAGGTGCAGAAAGAGTCAGGAGAGGTGCACAAAGAGGCAAAAGGGGTCAGAAAGAGGCAAGAGGGGTGCAGAGAGAAGCAAGAGAAGTCCAGATAGAAGCAACAGAGGTACTAAAAGAGGCAAGATGGGTGCAGAAAGAGGCAAGAGAAGTGCAGAAAGAAGCAACATAGGTGCCAAAAGAGGCAAGAGAGGAGCAGAAACAGGCAAGAAAGGTACAGAAAGAGGGAACAGGGGTGCAGAAAGAGGTAAGAGTGAAACATAAATTTGCAAGAGAGGTGCAGAAAGAAGCAAGAGCAGTGCAGAAAGAAGCAAGAGAAGTGAAGAAAGAAGCAAGAGAGGGTGCAGAAAGAGGCATGAGGGATGCAGAAATTTACTAAAGAGGTGCAGAAAGAAGCAAGAGCAGTGAAGAAAGAAGCAACAGAGGTGCAAAATGAGACAAGAGGGGTGCAGAAATAGGTAGGAGATGTCCACAAAGAGGCAAGAGGGGTACAGAAAGAAGCAGGAGGGGTGCAGAAAGAAGGAAGAGAAGTGCAGAAAGAAGCAACAGAGGTGCTGAAAGAGGCACAAAGGGTGCAGAAAGAGGCTAGAGAAGTGCAGAAAGAAGCAACAGAGGTACAGAAAGAGGCAAGAAAGAAACAGGCAGGTAAGGTGCATAAAGAGGTAACAGGGGTGCAGAAAGAGGCAAGAGAGGTGCAGAAAGAGGGGAGAGGGGTGCAGAAAGATGCAAGAGAGGTGTAGAAAGAAGCAAGTGAGATGCAGAAAGAGGCAACAGAGGTGCAGAAAGATGCAAGAGAGGTTCAGAAACAAGCAAGAGAAGTGCAGAAAGAGGCAAGTGAGGTGCGGAAAGAGGCAAGAGAGGTGCAGAAAATGGCAGGAGAACTGCAGAAAGAGGCAAGAAGGATGCAAAAAAGGGAAGAAGGGGGCATAAAGAAGCAAGAGAGGTGCAGAATGAAGCAAGAGAAGTGCAGAAAGAAGCAAGAGAGGTGCAGAAAGAGGGAAGATGAGTGCAGAAAGAGGCAACAGGGGTGCAGAAAGAAGCAAGAGAGGTACAGAAAAAGGCAAAAGAAGTGTAGAATGAAGCAACAGAGGTACAGAAAGAGGCAAGAGATGTACAGAAAGAGAGAGGAGGGGTGCAAAAGAGGCAAGATGGGTGCAGAACAAAACAAGAGAGGTACAGAAAGAAGCAAGAGAAGTGCAGAAAGAAGCACCAGAGGTGCAGAAAGAGGATAGATGGGTGCAGAAAGAGGTAAGACAAGTGCAGAAAGAAGCAACAGAGGTGCAGAACGAGGCAAAAGAACTGCGGAAACAGGCAAGAGAGTTGCAGAAACAGGCAAAAGGGGTGCAGAAAGAGGGAACAGGTGTGCAGACAGAGGCAAGAGAGGTGCAGAAAGACAGAAGAGGGGGCTGAAAGAGGCAAGAGGGGTGCATAAATTTGCAGCAGAGGTGCAGAAAGAAGCAAGAGCATTGCAGAATGAACCAACAGAGGTGCAGAAAGAGGCAAGAGAACAACAGAAAAAGGCAAGAGAGGTGCAGAAAGAGGAAGGAGAGGTACACAAAGAGGCAAGAGGGGTGCAGAAAGAAGCAAGAGAAGTGCAGAAAGAAGCAGTAGAGGTGCTGAAAGAGGCAAGAGAGGTACAGAAACAGGCAGGAAATGTGCAGAAAGAGGGCACAGGGGTGCAGAAAGAGGCAAGTGGGTACAAAAATTTGCAAAAGAGGTACAGAAAGAAGCAAGTGCAGTGCAGAAAGAACCAACATAGGTGCAGAAAGAGGCACGAGGGGTACATAAAGAGGCAAGAGAAGTGCAGAAAGAAGCAAAAGAGGTGCAGTAAGAGGCAAGAGAACTGCAGACAAAGGCAAGGGAGGTACAGAAAGAGGAAGGAGGGGTGCACAAAGAGGCAATATGGGTACAGAAAGAGGCAGGAGGGGTGCAGAAAGAAGGAAGAGTAGTGCAGAAAGAGGCAAGAGAATTGCTCAAAGAAGCAACAGAGGTGTAGAAAGAAGCAATAGAAGTATAGAAAGAGGCTGTGAGGTACAGAAAGAAGCAAGAGCAGTGCAGAAAGAACCAACAGAGGTGCAAAAAGGGGCAAGAGGTGTGCAGAAAAAGGTAGGAGGGGTGCAGAAAGAAGGAAGAGAAGTGCAGAAAGAAGCAACAGAGGTGCTGAAAGAGGTACAAAGGGTGCAGAAAGAAGCAAGAGCAGTGCAGAAAGAACCAACAGAGGTGCAAAAAGAGGCAAGAAGGGTGCAGAAAAAGGTAGGAGGTGTGCAGAAAGAAGGAAGAGAAATGCAGAAAGAAGCAACAGAGGTGCTGAAAGAGGTGTGAAGGGTGCAGAAAGAGCAAGAGAAGTGCAGAAAAAAGCAACAGAGGTACAGAAAGAGACAAGAGAGGTGCAGAAACAGGCAGGAAAGGTGCAGAAAGAGGGGACAGGGGTGCAAAAAGAGGCAAGAGAGGTACAGAAAGAGGGAAGAGGGGTGCAGAAAAAGGCAAGAGGGGTACAGAAAGAAACAAGTGAGGTGCAGAAAGAGGCAACAGAGGTGCAGAAAGACGCAAGAGAGGTGCAGAAACAAGCAAGGGAAGTGCAGAAAGATGCAAGAGAATTGATGAAAGAAGCAACAGAGGTGTAGAAAGAAGCAAGAGAAGTGCAGAAAGAGGCAAGTCAGGTGCAGAAAGAAGCAAGAGCAGTGCAGAAAGAACCAACAGAGGTGCAGAAAGAGGCAAGAGGTGTGCAGAAAGAGGTAGGAGAGGTGCACAAAGAGGCAAGAGAGGTACAGAGAGAGGCCATAGGGGTGCAGAAAGAAGGAAGAGAAGTGCAGAAAGAGGCAAGAGAATTTCTGAAAGAAGCAACAGAGGTGTAGAAAGAAGTAATAGAAGTACAGAAAGAGGCAAGTGAGGTGCAGAAAGAAGCAAGGGCAGTGCAGAAAGAACCATCAGAGGTGCAAAAGGAGGCAAGAGTGGTACAGAAAGAGGCAGGGGGGTGCAGAAAGAAGGAAGAAAAGTGCAGAAAGAAGCAACAGAGGTGCTGAAAGAGGTGCGAAGGGTGCAGAAAGAGAAAGAGAAGTGCAGAAAAAAGCAACAGAGGTATTTAAAGAGGCAAGAGAGGTGCAGAAACAGGCAGGAATGGTGCAGAAAGAGGGAACAGGGGTGCAGAAAGAAGCAAGAGAGGTGCAGAAAGAGAAAAGAGGGGTGCAGAAAGAGGCAAGAAGGGTTCAGAAAGAAGCAGGTGAGGTGCAGAAAGAGGCAACAGAGGTGCAGAAAGATGCAAGAGAGGTGCAGAAACAAGCAAGAGAACAGAAGAAAGAGGCAAGAGGGATGCAAAAAAGGGAAGAAGTGTGAGGAAAGAAGCAAGAGAGGTGCAGAAAGAAGCAAGAGAAGTGCAGAAAGAAGCAAGAGAGGTGCAGAAAGAGGGAAGACGAGTGAAGAAAGAGACAACAGGGGTGCAGAAAGAGACAACAGGGGTGCAGAAAGAAGCAGGAGAGGTGCAGAAAGAGGCAATAGAAGTGGAGAAAGAAGCAACAGAGGTGCAGAAAGAGGCAAAAGGCCTGCAGAAAGAGGAGAGAGAAGTGCAGAAAGAAGCAAAAGATGTGCACAAAGAGGCAAGAGAACTGCAGAAAAACGCAAGAGAGGTGCAGAAAGAGTCAGGAGAGGTGCACAAAGAGGCAAAGGGGGTACAGAAAGAGGCAAGAGGGGTGCAGAAAGAAGCAAGAGAAGTCCAGAAAGAAGCAACAGAGGTGCTTAAAGAGGCAACAGGGGTGCAGATAGAGGCAAGAGAAGTGCAGAAAGAAGCAACAGAGGTGCCGAAAGAGGCAAGAGAGGTGCATAAAGAAGCAAAGGCAGTGAAGAAATAACCATCAGAGGTGCAAAAAGAGGCAAGAGAGGTACAGAAAGAGACAGGAGTGGTGCAGAAAGAAGGAAGAGAAGTGCAGAAAGAAGCAACAGAGGTGCTGAAAGAGGCACAAAGGGTGCAGAAAGAGCAAGAGAAGTGCAGAAATAAGCAACTGAGGTACAGAACGTGGCAAGAGAGGTGCAGAAACAGGCAGGAAAGGTGCAGAAAGAGGGAACAAGGGTGCAGAAAGAGGCAAGAGAGGTGCAGAAAGAAAAAAGAGGGGTGCAGAAAGAGGCAAGAGAGGTGCAGAATGAAGCAAGTGAGGTGCAGAAAGAGGCAAGAGAGGTGCAGAAAGACGCAAGGGAGGTGCAGAACCAAGCAAGAGAATTGCAGAAAGAGGCAAGAGATTTGCTGAAAGAAGCAACAGAGGTGTGGAAAGAAGCAAGAGAAGAGCAGAAAGAGGCAAGTGAGGTGCAGAAAGAGGCAAGAGAGGTGCAGAAAATGGCAAGAGAACAGCAGAAAGAGGCAAGAGGGATGCAAAAAAGGGAAGAAGGGTGTTGAAAGAAGAAAGAGAGGAGCAGAAAGAAGCAAGAGAAGTGCAGAAAGAAGCAAGAGCGGTGCAGAAAGAGGGAAGACGAGTGCAGAAAGAGACAACAGGGGTGCAGAAAGAGACAACAGGGGTGCAGAAAGAAGCAAGAGAGGTGCAGAAAGAGGCAATAAAAGTGGAGAAAGAAGCAACAGAGGTGCAGAAAGAGGCAAGAGGGGTGCAGAAAGAGGAGAGAGAACTACATAAAGAAGCAAAAGAGGTGCACAAAGAGGCAAGCGAACTGCAGAAAAAGGCAGGAGAGGTGCAGAAAGAGTCAGGAGAGGTGCAGAAAGAGGCAAAAGGGGTACAGAAAGAGGCAAGAGGGGTGCAGAAAGAAGCAAGAGAAGTCCAGAAAGAAGCAACAGAGGTGCTTAAAGAGGCAAGAGGGGTGCAGAAAGAGGCAAGAGAAGTGCAGAAATAACCAACAGAGGTGCAAAAAGAGGCAAGAGAGGTACAGAATGAGACAGGAGGGGTGCAGAAAGAAGGAAGAGAAGTGCAGAAAGAAGCAACAGAGGTGCTGAAAGAGGTGCAAAGGGTGGAGAAAGAGCAAGAGAAGTGCAGAAATAAGCAACATAGGTACAGAAAGAGGCAAGAGAGGGGCAGGAAAGGTGCAGAAAGAGGGAACAAGGGTGCAGAAAGAGGCAAGAGAGGTGCAGAAAGAGAAAAGAGGGGTGCAGAAAGAGGCAAGAGAGGTGCAGAAAGAAGCAAGTGAGGTGCAGAAAGAGGCAACAGAGGTGCAGAAAGACGCAACGGAGGTGCAGAACCAAGCAAGAGAATTGCAGAAAGAGGAAAGAGGGGTGCAGAAAGAGGAGAGAGAACTACAGAAAGAAACAAAAGAGGTGCACAAAGAGGCAAGCAAACTGCAGGAAAAGGCAGGAGAGGTGCACAAAGAGGCAGGGGTACAGAAAGAGGCAAGAGTGGTGCAGAAAGAAGCAAGAGAAGTCCAGAAAGAAGCAGCAGAGGTGCTTAAAGTGGCAAGAGGGGTGCAGAAAGAGGCAAGAGAAGTGCAGAAAGAAGCAACAGAGGTACCAAAAGAGGCAAGAGAGGTGCAGAAACAGGCAAGAAAGGTACAGAAAGAGGGAACAGGGGTGCAGAAAGAGGTAAGAGGGAAACAGAAATTTGCAAGAGAGGTGCAGAAATTTGCAAGAGCAGTGCAGAAAGAAGCAACAGAAGTGCAGAAAGTAGCAAGAGAGGGTGCAGAAAGAGGCATGAGGGATGCAGAAATTTACAAAAGAGGTGCAGAAAGAAGCGAGAGCAGTGAAGAAAGAAGCAACAGAGGTGCAAAAAGAGGCAAGAGGGGTGCAGAAATAGGTAGGAGATGTGCACAAAGAGGCAAGAGGGGTACAGAAAGAAGCAGGAGGGGTGCAGAAAGAAGGAAGAGAAGTGCAGAAAGAAGCAACAGAAGTGCTGAAAGAGGCAAGAGAGGTGCAGAAACAGGCAGGAAAGGTGCATAAAGAGATAACATGGGTGCATAAAGAGGCAAGAGAGGTGCAGAAAGAGGGGAGAGGGGTGCAGAAAGAGGCAAGTGAGGTGCAGAAAGAAGCAATTGAGGTGCAGAAAGAGGCAACAGAGCTGCAGACAGATGCAAGAGAGGTTCAGAAACAAGCAAGAGAACTGCAGAAAGAGGCAAGTGAGGTGCGAAAAGAGGCAAGAGAGGTGCAGAAAATGGCAAGAGAACTGCAGAAAGAGGCAAGAGGGATACAAAAAAGGGAAGAAGGGGGCATGAAGAAGCAAGAGAGGTGCAGAATGAAGCAAGAGAAGTACAGAAAGAAGCAAGAGAGGTGCAGAAAGAAGGAAGACGAGTGCAGAAAGAGACAGCAGGGGTGCAGAAAGAAGCAAGAGAGGTGCAGAAAGAGGCAAAAGAAGTGTAGAACGAAGCAACAGAGGTACAGAAAGAGGCAAGAGAGGTGCAGAAAGAGGGAGGAGGGGTGCAAAAAGAGGCAAGATGGGTGCAGAACGAAGCAAGAGAGGTACAGAAAGAAGCAAGAGAAGTACAGAAAGAAGCAATAGAGGTGCAGAAAGAGGCTAGAGGGGTGCAGAAAGAGGCAAGACAAGTGCAGAAAGAAGCAACAGAGGTGCAGAAGGAGGCAAAAGAGGTGCAGAAAGACAGAAGAGGGGTCCTGAAAGAGGCAAAGGGGGTGCATAAATTTGCAGCAGAGTTGCAGAAAGAAGCAAGAGCATTGCAGAATGAACCAACAGAGGTGCAGAAAGAGGCAAGAGTGGTACTGAAAGAGGCAAGAGAAGTGCAGAAAGAAGCAAAAGAGGTGCAGAAAGAGGCAAGAGAACAGCAGAAACAGGCAAGAGAGGTGCAGAAAGAGGAAGGAGAGGTATACAAAGAGGCAAGAGGGGTGCAGAAAGAAGCAAGAGAAGTGCAGAAAGAAGCAGTAGAGGTGCTGGAAAAGGCAAGAGAGGTACAGAAACAGGCAGGAAATGTGCAGAAAGAGGGAACAGGGGTGCAGAAAGAGGCAAGAGGGATACAAAAATTTGCAAAAGAGGTACAGAAAGAAGCAAGAGTAGTGCAGAAAGAACCAACATAGGTGCAGCAAGAGGCAAGAGGGGTACATAAAGAGGCAAGAGATGTGCAGAAAGAAGCAAAAGGGGTGCAGTAAGAGGCAAGAGAACTGCAGAAAAAGGCAAGGGACGTGCAGAAAGAGGAATGAGGGTTGCACAAAGAGGCAAGAGGGGTGCAGAAAGAAGCAAGAGAAGTGCAGAAAGAAGCAACAGGGGTGTTGAAAGAGGGAAGAGGGGTGCAGAAAGAGGCAAGAGATCTGCAAAATAAGGCAACAGAGGTGCTGAAAGAGGCGAGTGAGGTTCAGAAAGGGGCAAGAGAAGTGCAGATAGAGGCAAGTGAAATGCAGAAAGAAGACAGTGAGGTGCAGAAAGAGGAAGAAAGGTGCAGAAAGAAGCAAGAGAAATGCAGAAAGAGGCAAGAGAGGTACAGAAAGAAGAGAGGTTTGTGCACCATTAGTACCAGTTTAACACCCACATTTTGCAATAAGCAACACGTGACCATTCCAGCTTTGCAAAGGGCCTTCCACCACGCTGTAACACATGACGCTGCATTTTTGGGAACATTTGGGCCGTTTGAGCTAGAAACAAGGCTATTTTTGTTCAAATCTGCAGATTAGGCAGCAGATGATGGAATATTTGAAAAATGCGGAAAATGTTTAATTATGTGAAAATTGGTGCAGCCGAACTGTCACATAATTCCAGTGGCCCTGCTCATACCTCCGACTAGGTCCAGAAGTGCTCCTCAGCGCTTCCTTCTTTTTTTGTGTCTCATTGAGTTTATAGTTTAGCTTCTATGGAAACGAGGAAGACTAAACCTGAGGCTACCACTCCACAACACAGACTACAATACCAAATAATTACTCTCCAAAACACAAAATCCCACTCCACATAATTCCTATACACTAAATACCACATACCTTCTATTCACATAATTTCACTGCACAACATACCACATAATTCCACTACACACAACGTACATCCACTCTACACCAAAAACATTAGTAAAAATCTTTTACATTTACAACGCCAATAGCTCTAACTCTCGCAAATGCGAGACCTATTAGATTACAAATGCTTCTTTAACTGGTAGTTGTGTTTGCAGAGTGGTGCAGAAAGGGGGCTGGGCCTCTGACCAGAGCTCAGGAATTCCGCTGCATAGGACTTACAGGAGGTACCAGGAGGGCGTCTTGGCCCCCAAAGTCCCTCAGGAGTAGAGTGAACTTCATCCCCCAACCAGTACTGTGCCAGGAGGCACGCTTGCAGAGTGGTGGAGAAAGGGGGGGCGTGGCTCCAAAGACCTCTTAGCAATCCCACTGTGTGGGACTTAGTGGAGGTAATATTAGAGGTAGTTGACCCCCAAGGACAACCTTGGGGGCCAACTACCCTTCCTATTACCTCCAGTAATTCCCACACAGCTGGATTGCTAAGTTGTCATAGCAGGCCATGCCCCCTTTCCCCACCACTCTGCAAACGCACTCCCTGGTGCCCTCTTGGATGGGGATTAAAGTCCCCTTCGCTGCTGGAGATTGTTAGGGGCCAACTAGCCTACCTGATACCTCCAGTATGCCCCAGATAGTGGGATTGATGATAGGCGGACACAGGCCACTCCCCCTTTGTCCACCACTCTGCAAATGCACCTCCTGGTGCACTCTTGGTTGGGGGATGAAGTCCCCTTTCCTCCTGAGGGTCCCTGGGGGCCAACTAGCCCTCCTGTCACCAGGTACCTCCAGTAAGCCTCATACAGCTGGTTTGCTGAGAGTGGTCCGAGGCCACGCCCCCTTTTTACACCACTCTGCAAACGCGCTTCCTGGCACAAAGCTGCTCGGGGGATGAAGTGCACTTGTGTCCTGAGGTCCTCAGGACACAAGAGGACCTCATCGCCCTACCAGCAGTGCGCCAAGAGGCCCCCCTCCCGGGCCAGTTCTGGTCCAGGGGACCCCATCCCCCAGGGCTGGCCCTCAAGTTGGGGACCGTGGGGGGAGCCCCAATGCCCCCACGGTCCCAGCCGGCTTCCCGCCTCCTGTGGGAGCAGGCATTGCTTTTGGGCAAGGGGAGCTGCTAACATGCAGCTCCCCTTTCCCAAAAGCAATTCTGCTTTGCTTCTTGGAAGTGAAAGCAGGTTTCCTGCTCTCGCTTCCAAGAAGCAAATAAATGTTTGCTGTGGCAGGGCGGGAGCATAGCAAACAGGAATGTCTCGGGGGTGGGCACCCCGGGACATTGCCGGAGCCGGCCCTGGGGGGTGGCGGTTTCCAGGGCCGTCTAGGGCTCCAGGAGGGGGGCCACGCGGCACCCCTCCCTACATTTGCACAGCCCCAGGGAGGCTGGGGGGCCGCAACGGACCCCTGTATTTCAATAATAAGTGCCCCGGGGAGGTGGTGGTCCCTGGAGCAGTGTGGGGGGGCTCGAGCCCCCTCACACAGAGTTTTTAATTGTAGCCCCTGGGAGGTGGCGGTCCCTGGGGCTTGGGGGGCCACATGGCCCCCCTGCATTCAAAGCATATAGCCCCGGGGAGGTGGTGGTCCCCGGGGCTTGGGAAAATATTAAATGCCCTGGGGAGGTGGCGGGCCCCTGGGCTTGGGGGGGCCCTCGAGGCCCCCTGCACAAAAATGTAAATGCCCCGGGGAGGTGGCGGGAGCCTGCACTTCGTTTTATTTGAATTTTTTCGGCCGGATTTGCGCACCCTGCGCAAATTCGGCCAACTGTTTTTAAAAAAAATGCTTTTTTTGGCCTGGGGTCCTTGTGGGACCCCCTGAGCAGGCCTAGCGGGTCAGGGTGTTTCTACCCAGCCCCCTTTTCTTGTTTTTTAATGTTTTTTCTACTGTTTTCTTGCGACTCGGTTACCGAGTCACAAGATGGCTGCCAACACATTCTGGTTTAGGCAGCCAATCAGAGTGAAGCTCGTGCTCGGGAGTGTTCGCGAACCCTCCTCGGTGCTCAGATATCGATAGGTTGTAAATGAAGCAATTGATGTGTTTGAGGAGGGGGTCATCAATGAGTTTAAAAGAATGTCCAGAAAGAAAAAGTTTGAGAACAATAATTTATCAGGTGCTCATATGAAAGCTATCCAGGATTTAGTAAATGATGAAAGCATTGTTGTAAAAAAATCCGATAAGGGGGGCAACGTTGTGGTGTTATCTAAAGAAATGTACCTCGAGGAAGGCAGAAGCCAGGTCAATGACACCACACGATATGAAAGAAGCACTAAAGTCAAGTATGAATTGGCAAATAGTAAATATCAGGAATAACTTTGGGAGTGGAAAGAGAAGGGCCTCCTTGAGTTGGAAAAATTTGATTTTTTTAAATGTAAGTTTCCCAAACTGCCGGCCCTATATCTTTTACCAAAACTACATAAAGATGACAAAACCCCCTCGGGCAGACCCATTGTTTCCTCTCGTGGGAGCTGTTTAGAAAACACGTCACGCTATGTCGACCAGTACCTCCAGCCATTGGTACAAAACTTACCATCTTTTGTAAAAGATACTAGCGATTTCTTATGACTGATTAAAGAAGTGGCATAGAGAAAGGAGTACCTTTTAATGTGTTTGGACGTAAATAGTCTATACACAAGCATTCACCATGAACTAGGCATTAAAGCATGTAGACATTTTTTGAAAACCAGATCAGTATCTTTTCTTTTTCATACAGAAATGTTAGCGGACATGATGTACACATGCCTTACACAGACCTTTTTTACGTTTGATGGCCAGATTTTTAGGCAAACACTTGGGACTGCGATGGGCACCTGCTTCACCCCCAGTTTCACGGGTTTGTACCTCAGCTGGTGGGAGGAGCAGGTGGTCAGCAGCCTTGATTACTTCAAGAGTCATGTAAAGGTTTGGGCAAGGTACATAGATGACATTTTCTGCATTTGGGATGGGAGTAAATATGAAGCAAACAATTTTGTTGAGGAGTTGAACAAGAACACATTGAATTTTACATTCAGTAGTCAAATGCATCAGGAACAGCTTGAGTTCCTTGATCTCAGAATACGAGTGAATGGAGAACGGCTTGGTACTTTCTGTATAGGAAAGAGACGGTGGGCAACAGCCTACTCCATGCCGATAGCTGTCACCCCGAAACTTTGATCAGAAGTATTCCCATGGAGAGCTTTTAAGAGCAAAGCGCAATTGTAGCACCAATGAGGAGTTTGAGAAAGAAATGAAAGTAATGCTGGAACATTTCCAGGCTAGAGATTATTCACAAAAATGCATTAGAAATGCCTGTATGGAAGTCGCTAACAGAGATAGAAATGTTTTGTTACAGCAGAAGGATGAGAGTACAAAAGATGGGGGTACGAATGTTAGATTCATAACCACTTTTAATAAACAATCTAACAAAGTAAGGAAGGCATTAGGAAAATTTTGGAATGTCCTAAAAACGGATCCAGAACTTGAGAAACACATTGAAGACTACCCACAAATTACTTATCAAAAAGCAAAATCCCTTAAAGACAGTATCTGTCGAACTTTGACCACCAATGAGATGAAACGCAGCAGTATACAAGGATTCTTTAAATGTGGCAGATGTAAGGCCTGTAAACATAATACTAACTGCAAGGAGGTGAAACTTTCGAGGGACTTGAAACCATTGAAAATAACCAAACACGTGTCATGTAACTCGGATTATGTGGTTTATGCCCTCAGATGCCCATGTGATAAGTACTACATTGTAAGTACCATCCATAAAGCAAAAAAACGCGTACTTGAGCATCTGAGGGCAATAAAGCACAATGACAAGCAGTATCCAATTGTAAGGCATTTTAAAACCGAACACAACCAGAACAGTGATTTATTGTCTTTTTGCGTGCTTGATAGAATCCCATTAAGGGAAAGAGGGGGTGACAGAGTACAAGAACTAAGGAGGCTTGAATCTAAGTTGATCTTTCAGTATCATACTCTGTACCCCCAAGGGCACAACCTTGATGAAGCACTATCAGTGCACCTTGGTAAAGAATAATCTTTGTTCAAACATTTTAATTGAGAAACAGTTATAACTAACTATGTATGAAAATCATGATTTTAATGTATTCAAGCTTTTAATTTTCACTGTCTTTTGGTTTATGATTTTAGGGTTTTTGTAGTGCACATGACTGTCTGTGGTACATTTATACACATCTCACTATATGTTTTTTTGTATTTTGTATCTTACAGATTTCAAAATAATTGTGCTGTAACACAAGTGGAAGGCAAAAGTGAGCTTTATATCTATTTAGTAAATTGGAAGTCCCCAAGGAAGTGAACGTGCGGACGTTTTCCTTTGATGTACACATTATGTGTCACTTTTTGAGTTTATTTAATTGGGCAAGAGGCGGAATAAGCCCACATGGGCAGGAATGTGTGTTTTGCACACCGAGCGTGTGACATGAAATATGCAAGTATCCCTGGGAGGTAAAGGGTTTAATTATGCAATTTAAGAAGGACAAGCCCACTTGGGCGAGATTGATGATGCGGTCACTTTGACTTGAATTGATTTATTTTCATGATCTCTTTAATTTTGGTTATGGTTTTTATAAACCGCAATCAGGAGACTTGTTTATTTGTTACGCCCACTGGGGCAAGCGATTAAAGTGTTTTCGTGCATTTTGAAGCGCTCGGAATTGGGTGTCCAAACTGTCCGCCAGATACCCTGAAAAAAGTACTCTGATATGTGAATGGACACACTTTATTGAGCGCGCTAATGACAAGCATGCAGAAACCAAAGGGGTAATTCCTTACGATGGGATGAATTACGAATTAGGCTCACACTTGCAAATAATGTTGCCGATAATGATTGGAATTATAAGTAATGCTCATAATGTTTAATATGAATGTCATGTTGTGATTACATTGAGACAAGCGTTCACTATGACAAATATGGAAATTGAAGTCTGTTGTTTGTATCTATGATTAGATGTGTCACATGATTGACTTAAAAGCAATGGTGAAGCGCACGCCCTGTTACTCGTGAGCAAGGAGCGAACGCTCCGAAACGCGTAGGGTGCTGTTGCCTAAATAAAACACGTTGGATTGAAGCAAAGGGCTTTGGCGTTGTTGTTTTCGGAATCGTGACGACTCATTTGGTGGATTATATATATATATATATATATATATATATATATATATATATATATATATATATATATATATATATATAGTAGTGGTAGGACACAGGTCCCATAGGAAGAGATTTTATTTGGTTTGCTAGTAGCTTTGGCGCCAATTGACAATTTCTCACAAAACTTTCCAAAAAGAGTTCATCCACCAAAGCTGCAGATTGATGCACCCTACATTTTAAAGCTAACGAAGTGGATCTGTTCACCAAAAAAAGCTAACTTTAATTTGAATATAAGTGAATTTGATGGTTTGCAAATTCTGAAAAGGGATAGATCTAATATTATCAGGTAGTTTGATAAACTTGGGGGATATGTAGCCATGAATTATATTGACTATGACAAAAAGCAAACACACTACTCAATTTAATGAAGAATTATATACCTGTAGATAAAAGTTAACATATTCAAAAATATATTGCGATCTAATTAGAAGAGATAGTATGAAATGGGTTTATTAACAGAGGTTGAAGTTAAATATTCGGATGTAGGGAAAGCAACAAAATCGAAAATCTATTTCCTTCCCAAAACAGGGATCTGCTCACAGACTGAGCGCATTTCACAATACATTGACAAATAACTGGCTCCCATGGTAATGGCACTTCCTTCATATAACTGTGTGTCTAAAGATTTATTGACAAATGCAAAAAGAACAATTGATGGACAGAATGCAGAACAATGTCATACATTCACCTCAGTACAGAGATCTGGGCCTAAATCCATTGTTTTTTTGCTCACCATGCCATTCCAGTTTGAACCCAGCCATATGCAAATCAGTCTTGACCCTGCACCCAATGGGAACAGTCCAGCCCGAACTGCTAGTCCTGGTCCTCCCTGAACTGGAAACAAGCATCCTTGGACAGATTTATTGAACCAACTTTTCAAAATACCATGGAAGGAAGAGTATTTTTTTGTAACAATGGATGTATGTAGTCTATATACTAGCATTGAGCTTCAGAAAGGGGTAGAAGACATCCAGTCATTTTTGTACATGAAATTAGCAAGCTATTTAAATTACAACACTTCAATATGCTTCTGGCTTTAACAAAGAGTGTCCTTGGAAGCATCTTCTTTTTATATGGCGATAGGTTAATTCAACAAAACTAAATGATGCAATCAGCTCTAGGTTTGCTACCTCTTATGAAAACCTATTTATGGGATTGTATGAGAGGAAGTAGGCCTGCAGTGGCCATTTGTATCTCCCAGAAAAAATAATTTACTGGGGTATATTTGGTGATAATATCCTAATGATTCAGAAAACGGTCAACTGGTGCTAATATTACATCATGAATATCTTCTCCAGAATGATTTTAATGTAACATTGAATCTCGAATTGCATCACAATACGATTGTGTTCTTAGATGAGCTTTATTTTGAAAATACTACTCTTCTGTCCAGAATGCTTAGAAAGTCCATATTTGTTAACAAAGTGTTGCATGCACAATCGGCTCATGCTAGTAGGCAGAAAGAAAATATCCCCCTTTAGGGAGTTTTTAAGAGCCATAAGGAATTTTAGCTTAGAAACAGAATATATGAAGGAAGAGGTTGAAAAAATCCTTGAAAGGGGTATAACCCCAAATAGCACAAAAAGCTTAAACTAGAACCATTATTGTTATGTGTGTAGATCTATTGAAACCCAAACAGAAGATGAATTGAATAAAAACAGAAAATATGTGATTTATCCCTATGTATAGTTTGGTTAATGACTACATTTTTAGAACTTTGGCCAAACGCTGGTCGGTAATTATTTTAGATGATTTCAGAAAGTATCTAACTGATAAATAAACTTTCATTTACATAAACTCAAGCTTCCACTCTCAAAATAATCCTTAGCCCAAATGACACTATTAGATATAAAATATCCAATAAACGTTAACATGGAGGAGCACAATGGCTTCCCAGCCTTCCTAATGGGTGTTACAAGTGTGGTAAATGTAATTGTTGTAAATTTGTTATGGATGTAACAAAAGGGTTTTCTGACACTATCAAGAATTATAATATCACTAGCTTTATGAATTGTAATCTGAAGCAATGCATATATTTGATGATTTGTATATGCGATTTGCAATATGTAGGGTCAAGAATCATAAAACTAAAAGAACAATGGAGGAAACACTTTAATACTGTGAACAATGGTGACACAAAATGTTCAGGAGCAACCCATTTATTTAAAAAACATTTGGACTAAACTATGATTTCCCATCAAACTGCTGGGAAAAGAACAGATACCATTTAATAGTTGAGAGGTGATTTTGAACATAGATTAAGGTCCAGAGAAACATTTTGGATTAAGAAATTTAAAACTATAAGAAAAGGTTTAAATACAGATAGAGAACTATGTACACTTTAATAAAATCTATGAGATGGTAATCATGTGCATCATGTATATTTTCCATCATGACAGAAGAGAAGTATACACAAGTGAAGGTGAAGCACACAGATCGCTCAACTTAATTTACATTGACGTTCAAATTGGATCTCCATAAAAAGGAGTGCACGATCTACTTGCGAATTTTTAGAAGAGAAGTATACAGCATATCTAAGGAGATACAAATCCATGATCAGGATGGCCAGGGTATAAATATAACCTAATATATGTAGGTTCAACTAAATTTCAATATGTTTCGGTGCTAGATGGACAACTTAGTAAGAATAATGTTCACATAGAAGTATGAGATGAAGACTTAATTAGTTTGCATTGAAATAGCTTCATGACTTTGTGATAATTCACGTAATCAATGAAGAGATTATTTGAAATACACATTCAGCATAACTCAATTGGACATTGTGGTGAAAGAAACCTTATTTAAAGAAGAAAGTTTGAATCAAATGAAATGTCTGCCTGTTCAGAGTTTAATAACATGTTGTGAGATAGCTTATTTTCAATGAGAAATTTGGAGTATAACATAAGTTTCTGAAAACAAATGGAATTGGATGAAATATATTGGCATTTGTCCTCATAGACATGAAAAATTGTCATTAGCTATATGGTATTTGGTGTTGTTACCAAAGAAGAAGTGAGTGGGTTCGATTCCGGTCCACAAAACGTTTAGTATTTATTAAATCTTACATTGGATTTAGAATGTTTATATTGATATAAAATGTAGACATAGGTAATTGACGTGTCATCGGAAATGTATCTTTTGGGAAACTATTAGTTAAAGATGTGGAGATCCTATTTGAATCGATATTATCAAGCCTTTTTGCTATGGAATTGTTCGTAAATAAGTATTGCCATTTGCCCTCACAAGTATGAGGAATTTTCTTTTGCTCCATGCAGATTACAAAGAAGGAGTGTGGTTCCAAGAACGGTCCGTAATATCTTTTGAGTTTGTTAAATCTTAGATTGGATATGGATTTTTATATTTGTTGCAGAATTCTGATCAAAGTAATTTCTATACTGTCTGAAGTTTATCATTTGTAAAAATCTTGGAAACAGATATAGAGATTCAGTTTAAATCATAAGCAGTAATTCTTTTCTCCATTGTTTCAAAAGATGGGAGATTGAAGTCTTGTACTTCTGGGTAGTACCGTGTGTACTGGAACTTGGTGAACCTTTCTCAAAATGGTATAGATAGAGTATCCGAAATGGTCCCCCAACTTTTATTCTGTTTTTGTGCCATCAAGTCAATCCAGAGAATGTATAATGTCCAGTTAGTAAGCATCTTCAAAAGTATCACTATGTAAACTTTAAAATTAATCAAAAGTGATATTTGAATAAACATTCTACTATATAAAAATGTTATTATTTTTAGGACAACTGCACTGTTTATTATTTATTTCCACATGTACCTCTTTACTTGGGAAATATTGCTAATAGTGATAGTTTCTTCCTTCATATATATGATAAAAGGAATGCTTTGGGACTCTAAAGGGTAGAGTTAAAAAGAAGATTGTTTATTTGAATGTTTATAGCACTGTATGAACTATTTAAAGACCTTTAGGAGTGTTCTAAAATAACTTGAGAGTGAAATGAAGACAATATCTAAATTGCCTTTATTAATATATTTAAATTGTATTTCCTAAATTGAAACAACTGCAATTAAACAAATGAGTACTATACATAATTTGAAAGTCAAATGTAATCCCTATATCTCATTGAACAGTTGCACCAACACGAATGGTGTTGGTGGGGGGTGAGTAAATTTTGAAGCAATAGCTAATTATAATATAACATCAAAAGAAAGAGATCCATATAGACAATCACTTCATGGTGAATTGAGTTGATTTTATGATTGAGCTGTTGCATATTAGTGGCAATTGTGTGAGACATGATTTTAGATTGAACTTGAGTTGTTCTGATTAATGTTCTGTTTTTCTTTACAGCCTTGATAAAGAGAGTAATCCTCTAAACAAATGTTAGCTTTTGTTGGAAAAGGCTGTTCTTTGAATATTGATACATAAGAATGTAAAAGAATTGGAAATAAAGATAATCTTTTTTGAAAAATTTCAACAGATTATGTTGCATTGATTAACTTTTTGAATAAACGCAATGGAAAAAGACATCCAGAACGACATTTATATTTGATAGGCTTGTTAGTGCTACCAAAAACTTTACAGATACCCTGTCAACAATTCAAAATAAAATCCTTTGTAGGAGATGTTACAAAGGCCTTACAATTAATGTAAACTGAGGTAGAAAGCACGCAGATGTTTAATTCTGCTTTTAGGGCTGCTATTTCTGTTGGGGGACTGAAGATGGATCCAGCCTAAGTATCATGCAATCTGAGAAAGGAAGAACAATCTATCTCGTCAGGGGACAATCAGGAGAAATTGGCACCGATTCATCAACATACTCAATTCAGACACACTGTTGGTCATCGGAGAAGGTGATGAGTTGATGTTTAATTAAACACATTGAAAAACTCCCTTAGGATTATATGGTCATGTTTCATTCATTTTACTTAACTTTCCTATTGCCGAACAAAAATGATGATATAAAACTACCTGTGAAATCCCAACCATGCCTTCCACATTCAAATTTGTTTTGGTAGTGTATTAATTTAGATTTGATTCAGTATTTGTGTTTTTTGGGTAGTTGAGTGCTATTCTGAGTTTAACCCAAACATACATTACGTGGTATATTATGTTTTTAAGTTTATGATTTTTTTTTTTAAAGATTTCTTATTTTTGCACATGCTTACTACCTCTCTCTAGTTGATATTAGGTTGTGAATGCAAAAGGTGCTTTTCCTATGAATCTCTTTTGTGAATCTTTAATACATATATATATTTTTTTATTTTCTATTTATTGATTCAGTAGTTTTTCCATCTTTTGTACATCACTTGACCCCATTTTACAGTACGTAACCCTAATCAATTTGTGACCGATTACCAACTCAATACATATTCATATATCTGGTCCTTGGTTCTCTCCCAAATATGGGCCTGATTATGATGGCGGTGGGACTGCCACCGTCAGCCCGTCGGTGGCGGTTCCACCACCATCGCACTGTGGAGGTCTGCCCGCTGCAGTACAATGGCAGGCGGATGGTTGGCAGTCGGGGAGACCGACCCCACGCATCCGATGGGCTCAAGGAGCCAGTCAGTGCATCAGAAGGACTTGAATCCCTACAACAGTGGTGGTACCTGCTAGGGCACCGCCGTAGGGATTACAATGTCCCTTTCTGCCGGCCGTTTCATAGCAGTTAACCCGCCATGAAAAGGCAGGTGGATAGGGACTTTGGGAGTCCCTAGAGGGCCCCCTTGTCCCCTTGCTCTCAGCCTTGGGGTCTGATTGGCACCTATGGTGCCCCCCTACATATCCCTGCACCAATGTGGCCGGCACTGCATGGTGCCTGCCACATATTGCAGGTATATGCAAAATGTGTATTTTTTGTACTGCGGCGTGTGCTTGCAGCCCGCATCGCACACTGCAATACAATACATACACAATGCGACCGCCTTGAAGGTGGTCGCATCATAATCCCTATGGCGGGACTGCCGACAGCTAGTCGGGAGGTCTCATTCCTGACAGGATGGCGGTTGGACAAAAGTTCGACCGCCATCATAATCAGGCTCCAAGTTGTTGTGTGGTATGTTGTTACACTGCACGCCCTTTGCATGTCCCTGAAGAGTAATGTTTGTGCTCACCTGCTACCAAATGTGCTAACTAAGATGAGCCTGATAATTTTTGTAGGTAAAAGATGATTTATCATTATGTGACAGATAAACTGTTTGTATGGCAGCTTACTTACTGCACTCATCATGGCTGTGGCCTCATTCTTCCAGCACTTCTTGGATGCAGTTTGTACAAATATCATTTCAGAATGTTCACTTTCTTAAAACTGTTAAAACTGTTTGTCATACTTTGCAACTTCATAATGTTTTCATCCTACAGTGCACAACTGTACATATAGAAAAGGATTCATCAAGTTCTTCATAGTGTGCAGACATGATACAATATTTATTTAAATGCCAATGTGTTTTAGTATTTCAGTATTACTGTGAGAAACACTACTGCTGAGTATTTATAAAAACAACCAAAAGAGCTCTAAGATCATGCCATATATTTCTTCTTCTCTCGTCCCCTCTCTGAAACTCATTATAATTGAAGGATTTGACAGACAACAGAAACATAAAAATTGTTTAGAAACACCTCAACTAAAATATATACAGTCAGCCAATGTAACAAAAAAGCCAACTTGGAAAGCAGGAATTGTGATCCCATTGTATAACGTCAATATTTGGAGCAAATTTCTGACTTTCATGGGATTCACAAACATTTCCAGGAGTGTTTGTATTTACATTTTGACCTTTGTTTTAATTCTTCACTGAAAAAATGCAACTATATGCCCTCTTGAATCGCATCTTCTTACCCTTGAGAAGAGGACATTTTTGTGCATTTAACAGCATGAAACTAAGCAAGGGTATAATAATACACATATAGGTTTGTGCATGTTAACCTATAGTTGCAGGTAGACCTACCTAGAAATATACACAGTACTGTCACTGCAAACTCTAAGGGCCTTTTGACACAAACTAAAAGTTAAATGTTTTGAATAGTAATTTTACAACGGTGGAGACTCTGCACTTGGGTGGAGAAGTCTGCACATAAAATTATAGAACATGCCTATCTATTTATGTGTGGAGTCTCAGCCAACTTCTGCTGAGTAATATATTAATAGTTTATGTGTGTGACTGTGTGCTTGTGTGTGTGTGTGGGTGTGTGAAGGCTGCTTTTGGAGTACACAGACAAGATTACATCTATCACCCAGCAGATAACAGATTCTTGGACAGGTGTGTCTGACTGCTGACACTCCCTGTCTGATAAAGAATAACTCACTGGAGAGGAAATGAGAGACCCGTGTCAGTTCAATTTTCTCCAACAAAGGAAAGTTTACTTTTGGGGCTTGGGGGTTTACTGGGTGTGACCCCAATAATATTGGGGTGAACACAACGGTATCAGATAAAACAAATCCACATACTTCATTTTGAGGTGTGGCTTCACAGCACAACTAGATGTGTCATATTATTTCAGACAGTAGGAATACAGATAGTGGCCATTGAGGCAGTGGCTTTCTGCAATTGACTTTTTTATAAGACCTTTTCAGCCTTTGCTTAAACACTTTGTCAGTTACATATTGGTGGCTAATAGAAGATTCTGCCATCATACTTACATTGCATGCATTAGTGACAATTGTACATCTGAAAAGTACAATCAAACATCATAGTTGTTTTTCACACATATATTATTGACATAAATCAAGCTAAGCTACATATAGTATAGTTGAATTGTTATGTGATAAATTACTTTTTATGTAAGCATCAATTTGCAGGGTATGAAGAATATATCAGTTGTCAGGTCCATCTTTGTGCCAGAGGAGGATGACAGAGCAACACTTTTGTTGTGGTAAGAAGAGTAGCAGCAACATTCTACTAGGGGTATAAATGATTCTGCACTCTGTGTTTATCAATGCAACATTTCATTGCAAGTTCCATTAGCTATGAGGACATACTCAAAGGTGACAGGTACAATCAATCATGCACATGCAACACAAACTGGCCCCTGGACACCCTACATGGATGCACTGCAGAGGCAAAAAATGTGTGCCTGCTTTGTGTGCACAGGTACCCATTTCCATTGCATGTTTGCAAGCCGTCTGTGCCCAGGAGCCAGTTTCTGTTTTGTGTCCACATGCAACTGAGCAAGTTGGCTCTTTGAAATGCATCCTGCTGAACACCCGCTCCGTCCACAGGCACGCCCTGAAATGCATCCTGCTGAACACCCGCTCCGTCCACAGGCACGCCATGGAACTCTGGGACCTGCTCGACGCAACAGCACCGGACATCGCCTTCCTCACCGAAACCTGGATGAACGCCTCCTCAGCGCCTGACATCGCCATAGCCATCCCGGATGGATACAAGATCACCCGGAAGGACCGCGTCAACCAGACGGGAGGAGGCATCGCCATCGTACACAAGAACACCATCCGCATCTCGACTAACTCCGACGAGACCTTCACCGCCGCCGAACACCTACACTTCCAGATACACACGGACCCCAAGACCACCCTCCGAGGCACCCTCATCTACAGACCCCCGGGACCACGCACACTATTCAGTGAAGACATCGCAGACTTCATCAGCCCGCACGCCATGCCCTCCGCCGACTACATCCTCCTAGGGGACCTCAACTTCCACCTGGAGAACAACAACGACAGAAACACCACCGCCCTGCTGGACAACCTCGCCAACCTCGGACTCAAGCAACTGGTGAACACGCCCACCCACTACGCCGGCCACACGCTTGACCCCGTCTTCTCGTCCAGCAAGCACATCTCCTTCAGCCATGCCACCGGACTCCACTGGACCGACCACAGCTGCGTCCACTTCAGCTTCAGAAAGACTGCGACCCACCACCACCCGCAACAGGCTCCCCGCCGGAGCTGGAGCAAGATCACCGCCGAGCAGCTCACCGCCTCCCTCAGCCAGAACACACCCACCGACACAACGGACCCAAACGAAGCAGCCAGCAACCTCGCCAAGTGGCTGACCGCCTGCGCCGACGACCTCGCACCACTAAAAACCCTCCCAGCAGACCCGGAAGCAAGAAAACCCCTTGGTTCACCAACGAACTCAAGGAATCCAAGAAGAACTGCCGCACTCTCGAGAAAACCTGGCGACTCGACCAGACCACAGACAACAGGACCGCCCTCAAGCACGCCACCCGCAAACACCACCAGCTGATCCGTGCCACCAAGAAGTCGGCACTCAAAGAACGACTGGACAACAACGCCCATGACAGCAAGGAACTTTTCAGCATCGTCAAAGAGTTCTCCAACCCCAGCGCCGGAAACAACGACATCACCCCTCGCAAGACCTCTGCAACTCACTCTCCGCGTTCTTCCACCGCAAGATCACCGACATACACAACAGCTTCAACGCACAAACAACGCACCCTACCGCCGAACCAATGCCCGCCACCACCACCCTCTGCAACTGGACCCCGATCAACACCGAAGACACCACCCGCACGATGAACTCCATCCACTCCGGATCACCAACCGACCCCTGCCCACACCACGTCTTCAACAAAGCCGACGCCACCATCGCACCCCATCTCCGGGACATCATCAACTCCTCCTTCCGCACCGCCACCTTCCCGGAGAGCTGGAAGCACGCCGAGCTTACCGCCCTCCTGAAGAAACCAACGGCGGACCCCACCGACCTCAAGAACTACCGCCCCATCTCGCTCCTTCCGTTTCCGGCCAAAGTCATCGAGAAGACCGTCAACAGACAGCTTGCCGCCTTCCTCGAGACGAATGGATCCTCGACCCCTCGCAGTCCGGGTTTCGGGCCAACCACAGCACCGAGACCGCCCTTATCGCAGCCACCGACGACATCAGAACCCTAACCGACAACGGGGAAACAGCTGCCCTCATCCTCCTGGACCTCTCCGCGGCGCTCGACACCGTCTGCCACCGCACCCTAGTGAAGCGCCTCAGCAACATCGGAATCCGAGAGAAAGCACTGGAATGGATCATCTCGTTCCTCGCCGGAAGAACCCAGAGAGTCCGCCTCTCCCGTTCAGATCCGAAGCCACCGAAGTCATCTGCGGCGTTCCACAAGGATCCTCACTCAGCCCGACCCTCTTCAACGTCTACATGAGCCCCTCGCAGCCATCGCACGCCGACACAACCTCAACATCATCTCCTACGCCGACGACACCCAGCTGATCCTCTCCCTCACCAACGACCCCACCACCGCCAGAGCCAACCTGCACGACGGGATGAGAGACGTCGCCGACTGGATGAGGAACAGCCGCCTTAAACTGAACTCAGACAAGACGGAAGTCCTCATCCTGGGCTCATCACCCTCCGCCTGGGACGACTCCTGGTGGCCCCCGGCCCTGGGCACCGCACCCAAGCCAACGGACCACGCACGCAACCTGGGCTTCATCCTGGACTCCTCCCTATCGATGACCAAACAAGTCAACGCCGTCTCATCTTCATGCTTCAACACCCTGCGCATGCTCCGCAAGATCTTCAGATGGATCCCCACTGAAACCAGGAAGACCGTCACCCAGGCACTCGTCACCAGCCGACTGGACTATGGGAACACCCTCTACGCCGGAACCACAGCCAAACTTCAAAAGAGACTCCAGCGCATCCAGAACGCCTCCGCACGACTCATCCTGGACATCCTCCGACACAGCCACATCACCGTACACCTGAAAGACCTGCACTGGCTCCCCGTCAGCAAGAGAATCACGTTCAGACTCCTCACCCACGCACACAAGGCCCTCCACGACCTGGGCCCAAAGTACCTCAACGACCGCATGTCCTTCTACACGCCCACACGCCAGCTACGATCAACCAGCCACGCCTCGCCACCGTACCACGCATCCGCAGAACCACCGCCGGAGGAAGATCCTTCTCCTACCTGGCGGCCAAGACCTGGAACTCCCTCCCCACTCACCTTCGGCGAACCCAGGACCATCTCGCCTTCAGGAAGCAGCTCAAGACCTGGCTGTTCGAGCAGTAACTTACCCCCTCCCCCAGCGCCTTGAGACCCTCCCGGGTGAGTAGCGCGCTCTATAAATGCCGTGATTGATTGATTGATTGATTATGTTCTCTGTGAAAGCATGTTTTTACTGCAATATTGTCAGTATGTAAACGCATTGTAGGAAAGCCACACGATTTGGTTTTTCCACTGCTTGTTGAAATTCTGATCAGAAAGTCAAAAGTCTTGCCTATTTGCCCTTCACCCTATAAAAATGAAAGTAGTGCGGTTTGACTAGTATCTATGCAGGACATAGTAAGAGAAGACCATTCTGACATAAACAAGTTATACATCCCAGATGGGATAATCATTGAAATATCTTTAAAGAGCTGGTAAGTTTTTAGGATACATACCTGTGTCCTTCATGTTCGCAAAATGTTTTTGCAGCTGATGAAAGATCGATTGCTCCAGGATCCTTCTCCTGCCATTTTCTAACTACCTGGAGACTGATGTCAAAAATGTCAGCAACATAGATCTCCTTGAAGACTTTGCAGGGTGGTAGAAGTAAATGTATGAGGTAGGTCATGCCAACTTGCATAATTGTATCCCCCTTTACCTTGCCTGTTTCAAATAATTTGAAATGTTTAAATAATTATTCATGTGAAATAGCACATTGTTACTCTTAATAATTCTAGTTGAATAAATCTCTAATATTTAGTTTATTGCTTGTGACTGAAGAAGTTTAATTGATATTTAAGTTAATTGGAATGATTAAGCTAACAACACTCCAAATGTCCATTAGTTTGTATTCCAGTTATGTTATGTTTAATACATTGTTTTGTTTTTTTGAACTACTATATCGTGTTGTGTGAACCTCCTAACCCAAGAACAGATTTTGCAAAATGTATAGCCTGAATAAAAAAAATACTTTCCACCTTTATTCTGCTACTTAGGAAAGGTGTGAATATACAAACATTCTACATCTTTTAAGCAAGAGGATTTGGTTGCTAAATTATACAAATAGCCTGTTAGACTTTTCAAACATTTTAACCCTTTAGCTGCTGAGGCTTCTCTCACTCCCTAGAGCTGAGTCTTTTTTATGTTTGGGCCACTTTGCCCTTAAGCCTTCATGACAATGTTTCCGCAAAGGGTATCAATGTCATATTCAAGTCCTTATTTCCCCAAATCTTGAGGATTTTTATGGTACCTAGGGTTTGGGGATTCAGCAGAAGGGAACTGAGAAAATAGCCAAAATATAACCAAACTGTAGTTTTTTCTTCAGAAAAATGGCAAAAAGTGTTGTGCAAGAAGACATTCTTTTAAAAAAAAACATTACCATTGCTAAAAGCATCATCTTTATACCTTTTAGGAACAAGCAGAGTTTCTGCATTTTGTGAAGTGCTAGTCCATTTTTCCTATGTTTCATGGTTTCAGCCTACTTGAAGTTTGTGGTGAAAACAGATGTAAAGGTAAATTCGTACTTGTAAAGCGCACTGCCACCCCAACTGGGGCATCCTGGCGCTATACGCATACCGCTGTGGAACCCTTCCTGGCTATTCCCTGTGAAATGTCCACTCCTGGGCACCCCCAAGGTGAAGCCAGGCATCCCAGCGCTGGTGGGGCCGTTGTGGAGATTAAGCAAGCTATTGCCCAGAGTTGCAGAGTGGGACCCATGATTAGAACAGGCACCGAGGCGAGAATTATCAGGTCCGAGGAAATTGAGTCCAAGAACCGCCGAGGCAAGAATTGAACCCTGGTCCCGGGCCAGATCTCTGCATCAGGGTCTGCCGCTCTAACCATTGAGCCACACTTCTCCACATGAACCCCATGGATGAATCCAGAAAACTATACATTACATCCATCTGCCCCTTTGGGTTACAAGGATATATAGTGTTTTTTGGTTGTACAAAACATGCAAATTATAACACTCTATGGGCCATCTTTATCCACAATGCCATGGTGGAGGAGGAAGGGTTCTGTTCTTCCTTGACAGGCCAGTAATTAATAAAAAAGGGAATCAAAGACTCTGCACTCAGCAGATCTTTTCAAATATATTTTACTGCTCTTACTACATCTAGAAGGTGAATAGGTGTATCAGATTATTCTTTGTCATGCTATAGAGCAGGAAGAACAACCTGCTGATGGCTATGGAAGTCTGTATTGATTTTCAGACAGAATGTTGGCTCTAGAGAGAGTATAATATGATGTTATATATCTTTGATTGAGGATGCTGATATAGTATAGCATCCATCTCCCCCAAACGTCTAGCAGTGGTAATAATCACTCGGGAAAAAAAAGATCTTCAGAGTGAGGAATTTTTAAGACATAGGGGCATATTACCAATGTGATTATCGCCGCTTTAGCGGGACTTTTTCCCGCTAAAGCGGCGATAATTCAATCGCCCTATTAGCAAGCTGTCGCTAACTGCTGTTAGCGACAGCTTCTAGGCGATAGTGACCGGGTTGGGTGCCGCTTTGCATGCCAGCGATATTTATCGCTAATGGCATGCAAAGTAGGCGTTCCTAACCTAAAAGCGACTGGAAACAGTCGCTAAGGTCGCTATCGCCTATCAGCGAGGCAGGGGAGGTGATTGACGAACCAGCGCTAAACACGTTTAGCGCTGGTTTGTTAACGCCTGGTCCAGACCTGACTTAGCCATGTAATCCAATGGGAGGTGGATTACATGGCTAAATCCCCTCGCCCTATCACCAAGCTAACACTGGTCACAGTGTGAATATCGCTTGTTTTCAAGCGATATTCACACTGTTCTCCAGGGTTTCTATCGCATTGGAGATAAGCGTTGCAGATAGCACGCTATCTCCGCGATAGAAACCTGCGATAGCCGGCGATAATTATCCTAGCGCTAAGTGCGCTTAGCGATAATTATCGCTGGTTATTGCTAATAGGCCCCATAGTCTCAAGGGGCTAGAAGGGAGGCCTCTGAAGGACAAACTAGGGGTAAATCCCAAGCTAAGAAGGGATTACGATCCTTAGGTCTCAAGATTTCAAAATTCTAACTAACCTTGATATTAGAGGTTCCATAGAAGAAAACTCATTCCAACGTGATCTAAATACCCTAATACTGACCACTGCAATCTTTGCCTAGCAGCTGACAACCCCTTGTAAATCTCCTCTTGTAAACATTGAGGGATATTAGGGGTGTCCGTAGTCATAGGGGAAAAGCATGTATCGCTGCTCTATACATCAGAGGAAGCTCAATGGTGATCAAAACATTATTAGTGGACAACCTTTTAGAAGCCTGTAGAGAGATGGAGACAGAGAGGGATATAACCTTTTTCAGAAATTCTTCCCTCTCACCCTTCAGACCAATAGTCTTAAATGTGTTAAGGTGTCCAGAAGTGGGAAAGGATATCATATGAGAGAAGGAGAGAGTGCAGAATCTACTCCTGCTCTACCTGCAGATGTCCCAGGAGGGGAATTCATGGTCTCATTGTCTGAAAAGGAGGCACCAGGATGGCCTCCACTGGCTCCTTCTGAAGTCTTGTGAAATATCCTTCGTATGACAGAGACATCAGGTTGTTGACTTTGTCCAGTGACTATCACACATGGCGATGTTCCCTCCTCTTTGAAGACTACGTGTCTCAAACCTTCATGAATCAATTCTTGACTCCTGATAGAGGAACAAACCTCATTTGGTATTGAATTCTATGCTAGTTATCGATGTATTTTAAGAGATTGTCTCAAGCAGTGCTGACATCTCTGTGCACGATTATATATCATCACTACTAAACAAGGCCATTATTCCTGGACCTAGCAGAAGCCCCCAGTGGTTGTTCTTTGTAGCATCAAATACATCCATTTCACATGGTTCCGATAATGCTCTTTAATGTGGTTTTCCTGATGAAGGCGCCATGTCCGCCGAAATACGCGCCGACACTATTTTAACCAATTTCTGTTTTCTTTTGTATTTGCATGGCTCGTCATTTGTTTCAGTGTATGCATTGTTCTCTATTCATTGTGATGTCTTATTCATTTAAGTGAATATATATATATGTACATTGTGTGAGAACGAGATCATAGATTTATAGCTGCAGTATTCCTAATATGTTTATGATCTTGGTTATCATGATGCCATATTGTCTTGTCATTGTTAGTATGTGTCCCATTAATTGATCCATGAATTTCGAGACAGCTTTTGAATATTGTTGTACTAATAAAATTGATATATATGTTTTAAAACTGGTTGGTACATTGAGTTTACCTTCACCAAAGTTTAAATTGAGGTCTGATACAATTTTTGAATGACCTACATGTTGCCTAGGGAATTTCTATTGCCAATTATTATTATTGTCCTTCTAAAGTCTCGCCAGGACCCTGGGCATCAGGCAGTGCTTAATGTGAGCCTGGGGTTTCTGGCACTCATCACTGGGACTTAATTAGGAACACTGGCGCTTATGACAGCTGCGACATGGTTGCGCTGTTTGTGTCATTTAAAGCTAAGCAGAACAACAGTAGTTTATTAATTCATTATACATTAAAAACAACTGATACCTTCTCTCAAGCCACATTTAGAGCTGTGGGGGCCTCGAACAGTCTGAATTGTCTCACTTGTTTGGAGTGTGACGGTTAGTAGTTGTGTTGGTACTGTAATTGGCAGTACTACCAGTGGCAATGGGTGGTGCAAGCAAGAGTGGCCTCCTGATGAGGGCCCTGGCACTTATTTCTTTACAAATTAAGCACTGGAATTAGGGAATTGGAAGGAATGTGTAGATGAGTTCTCTCAGCCAGGTACTGATTAGGGCATCTATGCCTGCTGACTGCAGTCCATAGTATTTGGATAAGAATAACGATAGTAAGGAGTTGTGTTCCAGCGCAAACAAGTCCATCAGAGGGACTCCTCACCTCCTGAACATGTCTTAGAAGATGAGAGGGTTTAGGACAAAATCTTGGGAAGATGGAACAATCCCGCTGAGAAAGACTGCCTCGCATTCAGAGAGCCCCTAAGAACTGGGTTACCATAGCTAAACCTAGGAAGAAAATAGCCCTCTTCAGGAAGGAAAAGGGCACAAAAAGGAACAAGAAGTGTTGTTAGAGGTGAGTGAATTTATGAGTAGTTCTTCAACCCAAACAAAGAAAAAGAAGACAGATCGAAAGCAGAGGAAGGAAAAGGGTGAATGGGTACATTCATACCTAGACTAAGTAGTGGGACGAGGAAGGAGAAGAGGTGGTAATGCAGCAATCCAACAATATGAAACCAGAGCATCCGATAACATTAATGATGCAAATTATTGCCACAGAACAAATGCGCAGCCTGTGCCTTTTTCCAGCTCATCTTAATTGTGTTTGTACTTTTTAAATACAAGATGGATGTGATTCATTCTGGAAACTGCAGGTCGGTCCGACAAAGAGTGTATCTTATGTAGTGCCCTATGTCTTTAAATGGTGAACAAATGATCCCACTGGTATGCCTATTGTCCTCAGAATTGAGGAAAGATGAACAAGCTCTCCTGAGATTTCGGCTTGTTGTTGTAAGTAACACAGAGATCTCTGTGTCACTTTTACACATGACCCCTCTGCCACCTGAAAACTGAACACTGCTATTGACTTCAATGGGCACTTTTAATCTCAACAAGACTAGGGAAGAGAAGGAGATAAAAAAGAGGGCCCTCCCACAGAAGACCAGGAGCTGGAGGGCAGTTAATCATACTGCAGCTCTAAGATGAAAAGGTGAAACTATGTAAAAGAAGTATAATGTTTTATGTAATGAGTATTTTGTTTTCATTTATGCCCCCTGTAGGGCCCTCTTTGTTTCCTCTTCGCCAGGGTTTTCATGGAGGAGGAACTGCATTGAAAACCATGGCGGAGAGGAAACTCCTATTACCGTAGAGGTTCCGCCAAGCATATTGATGTCTCCTGACCGCCACAACACCACCAGGGAATGGCGGTTCCCTGGCAGCTGCGGCAGTGCAATGGTGGTCCCACCGCCCTAATCGTAATAGGGCAGATGGGAGACTGCCATTGCCATGCACCCACAAGTCTGGCGGTCCATGGACCGCCAGACTCGTAATTGAGCCCTAAGTGTTAGAAATCAGGACCCGTTTGCAGTGTACCCCCACTTTTTGCCCCATTTGAGGCCCATGTATGCTGGTTTTCTGACTCTGAGAGTGGCCTGGGCTCTACTGGGCAGGCCCAGGGCCTGTGCTATGTTGAAAACACCCACTGTTATGTTGAAACACACACATGCATTAAGGTACACTATGTATTAGGGTACACTTACCATTAGCACGACCTACCCTTTAAGTCCCTAGTAGATAATAGGGCAGGGGGATTAAAACTACCTATAAGTCCCTAGTATATAATAGGGCATGGCAGTTTAGAACCCTTTCTGCACTTGCATGTGTGCACTGCTGAGTGCCTGAGGTCATTTTAAAAGCAGCCCTGTGTTGGGAGGATCATGTCATTATAAGATGGGCCCTTAAAAAAGATGTATTATATGCCCTGGAGATAGAGAAATTGAACATTTCACTTTCCCCATTGTAGTAAAGTGCCTTGCAAATTCGACTTTGGTGCAAAGAGAACTGTGGGGTGAGAATGTACACTATTGTTGATTATTCAGGACTCCTAAAGTCTCCCTAGGCGCCTCAGGGGTGTGGGCTCTGTAACTATAAGCTGGGGCCTTATAAAGTATTTTTAATTCCCCGATGGTGGAGAAATTTCACATTGCAGTTTCCCCATTGTAGATGCCTAGCCCCATAGAATAACATGGCAATAGTTTATGAATGTATAAATATTGGTAAGAATTAAATATAAATACTGTTCAAGGACTTAGGAGACTGGTATTGATAAATCCAACAATATGCCATTGTTGAATTTATCCTAAAGTATGCAGAAAAAAAGTTATAAGACTTTCTTTTCTGTAAGCCAAAATTCAGTCTTCTTGCCCTCTTCCCTAATTGGTCAGAGTTAACAAGAGTAGCCAGGCTGCTTTGATGAAGTGATAAGTGGCTCATGCAGGGAGAGGCTAACTGGTAGAGAGAGTTCTGCTATACACGAATGCCAGAGGGGGGGTCATAAAGCAGGGAGCTTCAAAGGGGAATAGGACAGGCAGGCAATGCCAAGCCCATCTACCCCCCAGCCCCCCTGACCCAGCCAGATGGCAGGCTTAAGACAGGAATTTGCAGATGGTAGGGGGAGGAGAGCTATGGAAATGAGCCATACTGGAGGTTGGTTTAACGAGTTCTTGCTCCTCTTCTGAGATTTCAGCCATACTGAATTTTGGAGCAATAGTGTTTTCTGGGAGATGATTATGCCACACTTTGGAGGAAGTGGTCTTGCTCTGGGGTGTTGCCCTTCACCTCATTGGACAGGAGCACTCCCCTGCTTGACCCCAGAGAACACTGAATAAATATCTGAGAAGAGAAGAGCCTCTCAGATCTGCTGCTTGAAGCTAAGAGAAGAAGAAGGCTTGCCAAGCTGGAAACTTGATTTACACAATCAGGCCCTGCATTTTAACTGACTGTGCCTACAGCCCATTGGATGTACCTTGCTTCAAGAGGAATAAAGAGTGGACTCCCTGCAAGCTACAGGTTAACAGAGCTCACCTGGACCATAGCAACCAAGAATCCCCTGCCTGGAGTGCATCCAGTGGATTTGTAAGGGTTTTGTCCAGGTGCATTGTGGGATTGTTGTCCCAAATTTTGAAGGACGATATTGGAGATTCCAGACCCTTATATTGTGTTTTGGACACTTTGGACCCTCAAGAGGAACTTCAGGAAGAAGTTTCAGAAGTTTGGAGCCAATTTAAACAAAAGTTCCTTAAGGGGACTGACTCAACCATGAGCGCCTAACCAGCCACCTTTAATTGCGACGGTCTTGTCTGCCCTGCTGGTTGACCCGCTGAAATGCTCCGGAGGTCCGACTTCTACAGTTTGAGTGGGAGCTTCCTGGAAAGCAAGCTGGCGAACCCTCACCGAATCCGGACTGGTGAACACCATCAAGGGGCCCCGCAGAAAAAGCTCCAGAAAAGGTATGGACTGTCAACTCCATGCCCCGTAGGAACTTCGGGTGCATACAAACAGGGGGGCACACCATGTGCCCCCCTCCATCCATCCCCTGGTGCAAAGGTGACCGCGGCCTACTGAGAAGGGCAACTGAGCAGGGCTCCATCGCGGTCAGCCTAATACTTTGACTTTGTCCCGGTCAAGCGTGACCAGGTGTCCCAAAGTGGCGCTACAGGTTCCTAAGTGCTATATAGTGCTATATCTTTAAAAATACATATCTCTGGTTCCCTACATTGGACTTTTGTTGTTTTGCTGTCATTTCAAAGACAACAAATGTTCCTATTTTTATAAATTGGTGTGGGATTTTTATTGTTTGTTGTGTCTTCATTATTTACTGAATTGGGGTTTTTAAATGCTTTACATACCTGTCTCCTAAGTTAAGCCTGCCTGCTCGCAGCCAAGTTACCAAGGGTTGAGCATGGGAATAATTTATTGAGATCTGTACTGCGCCCTAGACTGTGTTAGTGGACTTATTGCCAGTGGCAGAGTCATATTTACTACTACTAATAACCCACTTTTCAACACTAAGGAGACATATGGATGCTTAGTGAATAAAATGAGCTTTGGGTTCTATATGCATGCCTACCCAGAGCACATACCTCTCCAAAAACAAACTTTCCCACACATGATGGTCACTGACAGAGTTTCACACTCAAATGTATGTTTAATGTTGCATATTTTACCGATACTCCAAGCAGTCTCATCTGCACCCAGATGTTTCTGAATATCCCCTATGCCCCTACTCCCTGACTTCCTTTTCCCGGCTTATTAGTGTACCTTAAATAGGTGCGGCATAGGACACACACAAATGGAAGGCATCAAGGTGAAGGCTTTTTGTATCTCGATGGAACTATTCAGGGGCTTATATCTCACACAAGTTAGGGTTGGGAGAAATGGTAGGATTATCCCGGGCTGCTTTGTGTTCGACAATGTCGCATTGGATCAGGAAACACATATGAATCCCATCCGTAGCCTAAATCCAAATTTAGCTCCATCAGCGGAGTCTGGGCCTATGGGTCAAGAGTTACTTGGCAGAACCTGTGTGGCCGCATATTTTTTTCCCATGCGTCCCCACTGTTGTAGGCTTACCATACTAGTTTGGCAGAGTGGAGTCAATGATGACCTGTGGCTTTAAATTCCAACACGTGAGTTAAATTGTGAAACACAATTGCTTGTATTTTGTGGTTGGCCACCTCTGGGCCAGACTATGGGGCCGATTCCGATCTCGGCCGGTAGGGCTCCGAATCGGATTCGGCTTAACCGGATCCAATTCGGAGCCCTATTTCCCGACCGATTCGTACGCGCGTCCGGGCGAGCGAGTACGATGCGTATTCGCCGACCGACTCGTCCGGGCGTCCCGACCGCTCCGACCGACTCGTTCCCGGGTCTAACCGCACCGACCGACTCGCTCGGACTCGACTCGCACCGCGCAATGGAGACGTTCCCCGGCCGGGTAAGTACGATGCGCGCCGCGAGCAGTCCTACAGAGCCGTGCACTCCGGCTCAAAAGAGCTGTCGGAGCCGTACTTTGGGGGTCCGTGTCGGACCCCTCTGCACGCGTGAGCCGCGCGAGTCGCACACAGGGGGACCCATGGGTCCCCCCTACCTGTGCGTGTACGGCGCGAATCGCTCGCCGCGTACATGCTGTAGGGGGCGCACTTGTCCGCATCGCACCCATTGAGTCAATGGGAGCCCGCGTACGCGTTGTACGACAGGCTCCCATTGACTTCAATGGGAGTCCGACCGACTCGAGTCCGATGGCATACGTGCGCATCGTACCTGCTCGGTCGGACTGCACGGGTCCGATCTCGGCCGGAAATCTCTCGGGTCCGGCTCGGTCGGAGAGATTTCCGGCCCGAATCAGAATCAGCCCCTGTATGTTTTGAACATCACTACATAGAGCATGCTAATCTGGAGGTCCTCTGAAATATTTTTACCAATCATTAATATAACGTCATTTTAACCTTTGTTTTTCCATGAAATTCAGTGGTTTTATGATTATATTCTTAGTTCAATTTTTTTGAACCTCATCTATCTTTACGGCTACCATCTTGGCAGACCATTCGCCCAACCTTCTGCAGGCATTTAATCTGGGAACCGCAGGTTAGCTAGACAAATAGGGGCAGATTTACAAGCCCCTTGCGCCACTTTTGCGTCACTTTTAACATGGGAAAAGTGACGCAAAAGTGAGTGACCAAATAAACTCACTGATATAACTGTTCTAAAAAGCGAGGAAGGATCAGCAAGCTTTGCTGAGATTTTGTCTTGTGCCTCTAAGTACCAGAGTTATCTCTGTGAAACCTTCTAACATGACCCATGTGTCCCCTAACATTGTTTACCTTTGTTGATGTCAATGGGCACTTTTAATATCAACATGCCTGGGTCAGAAAAGGATAATAACACGAGGGGCCCTCTACAGATGGTCAGGAGTTGGAGGCCTGGATATCGGATATTGGATTGCAGCTCTAAACGGAATGAGTTTCAAATAAATTAAAGTAATGTAATGTTTTACTTCATGTGCATAGTGTTATTTTTCTATTCATTGAATTCAATTAAACAGTACAATCAAATTACAAGAAAAAATAATGTTCTCAGTAAAGACTTGTTTGATCTGTATTGAAAATTCAATATATAACTCACACTAGTTCTTCGATCTAGAATAACATTTAGAGGTTTTTACAGTATAAGCAGTAAAAAGATATGGAAACTACACTTTTTTTACAACTTAGCAACTTTGAAGCTTAGCTTTACACCTGCTATACCTTATGCAGTTTTTCCACATCAATGATGCTCTAAAGCTACATCACGGTATGGAACAAGATAATGCCAAAATTACTATCGGATAGGTGGCCATAATCGCATGGGTGAACACACACAAAAACACAAGGTAATAACGTCACCTTGGATTATTTCCCATTACCGTAAAACCGCTATTTCCCGGTGTTTGGCTCACAACAACATTCAAAAGATAGCTACTGAAGTAAGAAGAATCACAAAATTGCAAGGCTGCTAAAAAGTCTTACATACCCGAACTGAAGGTTTTGATGAGCCATTTGAGTGGAAATCCTACAGTATCTTCCCTAAAACCTGACTCGGCGCTACAATATTCTTCAAACTTTTTTTGGGGGTCAAAATATTTTCCATATTGAGCTACCACTGAAGAAACTGATGCCATGTTCACGTTCTCAATTGTCTGTTTCTTGACTCTGTTATCTTGCTTCACTTTCCTTGCCTGTGTCACGTTTTCCTCTTCCTACTTTATAGGGTAACTGGAGCTGTTAAAATATGTTAATTTAGAACACGTGCTACATGCTAATATTGAGCGTGTGACGTCCTAATCAAACCATCCGGGTGTTTAGTCTCTTCCATTGCATAATCTATGCGTTTACCGTATACCCTCTCTTTTGCTGTTTATGATGTGCCCTGGCAATACAATACCCAAGCACTCTGACTTTGTAGGGATGTTCTGAGGTGCTCCAAATGCCTAGTTGTTGTACTTGGCCCTTTCCGGCAGGGTCATCTCCAAACATTTTGCCTTTAACCTCCTGTGTTCGGAAGTCATTGTTGCTGGCTTTTAGGACTCTGCACACTTTACCACTGCTAACCAGTGCTGAAGTACTTGTGCTCTCTCCCTTAGACATGGTGAATTTCGCTTACAACCAATTGGCACACTAAATTTACTATTAAGTCCTAAGTAAAGTGGTACTACATGTACCCAGGGCCTGTAAATTAAATGCTACTAGTGGGCCTGCAGCAATTATTGTGCCACATACTTAAGTAGCTTCTTTAAACATGCCTCAGCTTTACAATTGCAGCCTGAGTGTGCAGTTTACATTTCATTTTAACCTGGCAAAATAAACCTTTTGCCAGGCCTAAACCTTCCTTTTTCATACATATAAATCTCATCTAGAGTATGCCCTACAAAGCCCAGAGGGCAGGGTGCATTATCTTTAAAACTTTGGGCAAGTACTTTTAATTATACTTGCCCAGATAGTGGAAAGGCCTACCTCTCCCATAGGATAACACTGGGTAACCTTATTACATTTAATAAGTGATAACCTTCAATTGGGAGCAAGTAAGAATGTTGAGGTTGTGTCTTAAGAATTGTAATTTAAAACCCTCTTTAATGGTAAAGTTGGATTTAAAGTCTGAAAATGTAAATTCTGAAAATACCACTTTTAGGCTGCTGACACTAATGGCCCCCTGATGCCGGAGCTCCTTGCATCCGTGGCCTGCTGGAGAGACTCTGGTGCCATCCTGGGGGCAATTGCACCCAAGCTGATTTGTGACTGCTCCCCACCCATTGTGGGGGGCTTTGCTGCCTCTACGGAGCTCCTGGTGGTTGATGAGGGCACCGGAGCATGTGAGGCCGTGGTCCCAGCCCCACCCTACACCAGATTTACCCGTGCCCAGTGCCTCAACAGCTGAGAGGGCCCGGGGCACCGCACCTTCCATCTGCCGGCCCTTAGAGGTCTGTGGGGCCATCTGCCGGACCTTAGAGGTCTGTGCTCCAGACAGGCGTGGCCTGTGATGGATTCCCTCTTTGTCCAGCGAAGAACTGCCATGGCACCATGGGACCTTCCCCCTCATTACCTGCAGGCTGAGGCGGGGAGAGCCGACCTTGGTGGCCAGCGGGGGCTGATTATTCCTCCCCCATCCTCTATTGCACTCCCCCCTCTCTGCTTATTGCCCCAAAAGACTTGGGGGCCTGGGGGAGACACTGGCCAATACCAGTTACTTCGGCTGCTGCTCTCTACTTCCTGGGCCCACCTATCTTCTCCTGCTGATGGCCTGCCTTATCTGCCCAGAGAGGGATATTTTACCGGGCTGTTAGGGGCCCCACCCTGGTGCCCCACAGAGGATTTTTTGAGGCCTGCTTCAACCCACTCATCTGCTGCTCTGGACCTGGCTGCCCCCGATCATCAACACTGGGGCTGTCTGACCCAGGCCTGGGGCTTGCTTCTTGTTTCTGCCTCCCCTTTTCCCCCTCGTGCTGGCTGTGTGGACATACACTAAGCCTGGGCAGAGATCGTGGAGTTCTGCTACGCGGAACGCCGCGAAGGGCAAAAAAACCTCTGCCACACTACGCGGAGCTCCGCAAGCGGCAGTGTGCGTTAGATAAATGCAGTCTGCGATGATTTTCAGTGCCAGGTGCTTGTCCGCACTGTGCAATCATCGCGAACGGCACCATGCACAGTGCAAGTGGGCGCTGCTTCCTTTCTGCAGAGTAGATTTTTACTCGAGCGGGAGCTTTCTCAACGCGAACGGACAGTTTCTCAACACGAGTGGTCGCGAGCATATGCGACCACTCGCAATGAGAAATGTGACCGCCTGCGTTGAGAAATCTCACCAGGAGGTTGATTTTCCACGCTCGCGCTCACCAACTTGATGTTGACGATCGCGAACGAGGAAATATCTCGCCGGGAGGTGGACCTTCCTCGCTCGCGCTCGCCAACTTGACGTTGACGAACCCGAGCGAGGAAAAAAACTCCGCTCTGCTACGTAGAGCGGAGATTTTCGGAACTGCATGAGCTCCGCGTAACGCGGAGTGCGGAAAACTCCGCAAACTCCATGAGCGGAGCGGTGTTCACCACCCAGACTTAGTATATACCACGTGGCCCTGGGAGACTGCTCTGTGCCACTGATGTGGGGCCTGGAACATGTGAGGGGCATCAACTGGCTGTTGGGAAGTGTGTCTGCCTACCTCTCCCTGCCCCAGTGCTGTGCCCCTGCCCCTCCTCCAGGGGCCCACGCCTGCTCTGTGATCGCTTTGTCTCTAACTGGGACTATCATCTGGTTGTTGGTGTGGATTCAGCTCCTCCCCCTCTCCTGCCACCGCTTGTGTTTCCTGTAGTCGCTTTATCTGCATGGCCTCTGGGAAGGAATCCTGACAGCTGCTCTTTTCTGAGGCAGTGGCCCTCCACAAGCTCCCTGCACTGGTCCCACCGTGCTGCCCGGATGACCGGGTGGATTGCATCCTCCAGGAAATCAAGGTGGTCGGCCACAAACTGAAATTGATGGATGCTAAGATCACGGCCTTCACCTCCAACACAAAGTCAATATGGACAGAGATCGGGTCTTTCAGGGCTGCCTGAATGGAGTGGAATCCCGCCTTTATGCACTGGAAGCACAGGGAGCCAAAAGCACAGGACAGGAGGTGGAACTTCAAAGCCTATCTGTCCCCCTCTGTCCCTTTCTCCATATCCCATCACTCCCTCTGTCCAGTGCCTATGGTGCCAATGCCCCTGATGGCCTTGTCTTGGAATGTCCACAAACTTGGCAGAGTTCACACAAACTCTTTGTGCTGCGGTGAAAGCCACCCTTAGGGTCTGCTCATGAGGGATGAAGCGCTCCATAATAGATGCCAGGCAGAGCAACAAGCCTCCCTAGAGGCGTCAATCAGTGACCTGACCTGGCGTAATATGAACCACCTCATGGACCACATGCACTGGAGTCTGGAGAAGGCACACTTGGATCTCAACGGCTTCTTCACCACTCAGGTGAAACATGCCCTCCATAAGCTCCGCTATCGTCATTATGAGCAGGGCAACTTGACCAGCCAGTTATTGGTGGCTCAACTCCACCAGCAGGAGGTGAATTCAGTGGTCTTAGCTGTCAGGGATGGCATAGGTTGCCTCTTCACACATCCCCAGGGATTGCGGATATCTTTGTGGCTTTTTATAGCCACCTCTACACCTCAGATACGACAGCTGACGAGCTGCGTATTCACAGCTTTCTGGATACGCCCTGTCTTAACGACAAGGCAGGGCCTTGCGCTAAGGTCCTGTCACCAAATGATGGTGGGTGACCTAGCTTGGATTGGGCCATACCCCTACTCCATGTGGGCAAACAAGTCTTTTCTTCCTCCCAACCTCTGGAGCACAGAGATTGGGTTTGCTACAATTTGCTCCATGAGTGGCAGAAGCTCACTAAATGCCAGGAATGTTTTTTTAGAAAATAATGACCCACATCCAACCCACATCTCTAAAGCCTCAATAGTCTTTCTTCTTCCCTGGGGACTAATGCATCCCCATCTCTAAAGCATTGTTTTTTTTAACATTTGGGTCAGTAGAGAGTGGATAAATATCAATATAGTTCCACTTTCCAAGCTGAATGTCTGCGCTTTTCAGGCATGGGTCGACCGCTACCTGGGGATACCTACCAAACCCAGATATTTTTGAGAATCAGAAACTGTGGGGAGTCCATGGTGGTAATCGTTGTGTGGATCCCATGACATTTTCTTACCGCCAATGCCCTGCACCCCTTGAACTTTGCCTAGATTTTAGCATTTTCCTTGCATTTTTGTGATGTAAACTTCCAGATTCCACTGTAATCGAAGCTTCCAGTGTTCCCTCTCTTGGCCCAGTGAAAATGCAATGCCACTTGTATGGGTGTGCCTAGCACCCACAACTCAAAAGTCCCCAAAACTCAACTCTGAGAAATCAGCAATAGGGGTGCCTATGGTATTTGGGCCCGGGTTCAGCAGCCACCTCAAGAAACTGAGGTAATTCTAAAAACTGGACTCCCGAAAGTCCAGGGTGGTGTGCCTCATGTGCATCCCATAATATTTTATTACATACACTGCCTGCAAACCTCAAACTTGGAATTAGCATGGTCCCTCACAATTCCTACCACCCAGCATTTTCCACTTGTCCTGATAAAATCAATACCCCACTCATGTGGCTGGGTCTAGTGTCCGCAATGAAATGGATCAAACCAGAGTCACTGGGAGTCCTAGCTATGGGACTCCCAATTCCTGTTGCGGGCACTAGGCCCAGCCACACAACTTTACATCACAGATATGTGGGGAAATGTTTGTTTGAGCTAATGTCTGAGACTTGCAAAGACTTCTGGGTAAGAAAACATTATAAGAGCCATGCACATCACACCACCCTGGACTCCCCAGGTCTCTAGTTTACAGAAATTCATTGGATCTTTACGTTTCCCCAGGTGACAGTTGAGCTGGGCACAAAATCCACAGCTACCTAAATTGCAAAAAACAGTTGGTTTTGAGTGAAAAGATTTGACCTGTCTATGTTGCCTTTTGTGCTGTTTCCTGTAGCTGGTGTTAAGTCCACCCACGCAAGTGAGGTTCCATTGTTATCCAGAGAACTGGAGGAACGCTGGGTGGTTGTAAATTTGTGGCTCTTGCAGTTTTCAAGACTTTCCCTCACAGAAATGTACGGAGAATGTGTTTTTAGCCAAAGTTTAAGGTTTGCAAGGGTTTCTAGGGGAGGAAACCTCATATCAGACACACAAGTCACACCACCCAGGGCTCACTCGGTGTCTATGTTTCATAAATGCGTGGTTTTTGTAGGTTCCCTGGGTGTAAGTTGAGCGAGGGCCTAAAGGCAACAGGTACCCTAATTGCAAAAAGAGGAAGGCTTGAGCTGAAAAAATGTGACCTGTCCATGTTGCATTTTTGGACCATTTTTAGGTCGAGAATCAGCGATAACCTGTTCTATCTCTCTGTGTGGCTTTGGCACCCCACCCATTGCTAATTGGCTGTTAGCTGCAGCATTCAGAAATGCTGGTTTCTTATTGGTGCATTTCTGTTAAAGTCCCTGCTTTGTGTGTTTAGCTCTCTTTCCAGCGATTTCACTCAGAGAGCATTTTGGTGGGCCATCACACTGTACAGCGTGTGATGGCCTCTCTACCCTCCTAGTTTTATATAGCGCGACCCGGACCCGAAGGTCACCAGTTAAGGACACATTCAATATTGAATAGGCACGGGGGAAATTAAGCGATTTGCCCATAATCACAGTATAATCTCTTATTTTATGGTGCTCGGTTGGACCGCAGCTGTTTTTTTTGGGGGTTTAATGCTAAACAAAATGGCTGCCAAGGAAAAGTGACTAAGGACAAATCTCGGACGTCGCAAGATCACGGTTTTCTGTGTTTTCTGTGTGACGTCACGTTGGTTTCGCTTTCTGTCGTATGTATCGGAGGCTTTTGGAATCGTTCACAGCGGGGTTAAGATCAATAAATGTAATACATTACCAGAAAGGAGTGATCTGAAGTTCTGGATAGAGGATAAAAGCGATTGTTCTATTATTTATTCTTGTTAGATCCTGTTATCTGTGCGATCTTAAATAACCCTGGTGCTTCCTGCAATATCAAGCCCTTTTACAATCACGACAGGAATGTATATTTGAACGGTGTTTTGTAGCGGGATATAAACCCAAACATTTTGTCTACTGCAGTTTTATTGCGTAGAGTTAGTTCGCATAAAGACTCTCTTTTTTGCAGGAATCATGCATTCTGTTATTTCGGAATCCTGAGGTGGCCTCGCAGTCGGTGTTTGGAAATTGCGTAGGTAATGCACGATGGAAGATTCAAAGGAAGATGATGTGAAAAAGACGGAGCACTCCAGTCCCACAGAACCTGCAAAGCCTCCTCCCGATGTTGACAATAGTACCACTGAGGATGTGGTTGTGCCAGTCGTCATAAAAGAGGAGAACTCTCCTGCTATGCTTTCCCTCAAGCGCAAGGAAAATGAAGAAGAAAACGATGTAAGTAATTGCATTTTTGTGTGATCTTATACTATACCATTCTAACTTGAGCAGGACACAGGCCTGTGGCAGGCATTTTTAACTATAGTGGGGAGAACATGACTTTTATCAGTGCCCCAAAGATTGATTCAGGGATCATGGGCCGACCGACTGGTATTGCTGAGCCTTAGCTGCCTTAGTTAAGATAATTTGCCACTGTTGTCTCCAGGCCAGTCCTACGATGACTTCAAACTGGGCCAAGTACAATACTTTTCTACTTAACTGTAATGTAAGGGTGACTGCGGCAGGCAGTCAAAAATTTCTCAGGGAGGTAGTGTCGGGTGCCCGAGGTCAGTACTCAACCAACAGACACAGTAACTTCAGTGTGAAGCTCAGTGTGAGTCTTAGAAGGAAAACAAAGTATATTTAATTGCACAGTAGTACTAAAATCTACACAATTCAATTGGTTATACATGTTTCCCATATCAAATGCCCAGTTAAAGATTATTTTCGAGTCTCTCCCCACCCCCTTTTGGTATAATGGGTGAGTGGCTGTTCTCACTACTCTTGAGCAATGTGAGAGGCCGTGTGTTGTTTGTACTGCCTGGTACCCACAATAAACAAGTATTTGCAATGCAATAGATTTTGCATTTGCGAGAGTTTAAGCTATTGGCATTTTAAATGACAGTGCTTTTTTATTTATGTTTTAAAAAACAAAACATAAATGAAAGGCATTGTCATTTACAATGCCAGTAGCTTAAACCTGTGTGAATGCAAGACCTATTGCATTGCAAATGCTTGTTTGTTGTGGGCGCTAGGAACACCCACACAAGTGAGGTACCATCTTTATCGGGAAAT
The DNA here is from genome assembly GCA_963921515.1 of Calotriton arnoldi. Classification (NCBI taxonomy): domain Eukaryota; kingdom Metazoa; phylum Chordata; class Amphibia; order Caudata; family Salamandridae; genus Calotriton; species Calotriton arnoldi. Next base: position 1,188,009 of record CAWUFW010005922.1, on the reverse strand, counting down.
TTGTGGATCCCTAAAGATTACAGAATAATCTATCACAGAAATATGCGAAAAATTTGTTTTTTAGCTAAAGTTTGAGGTTTGGAAGAGCTTCTAAGTCGGAAAACTGAGCAAGAGTAACACAAGTCTCACTATTTTGGACTATACAATAGGTCTAGTTTTCAGAAATTTGCAGGTTTTTAGGCTTTCCTGGGTGCTGGCTGAGCTAGGGCCCAAAATACACACCTATCCAAATTTCAAAAAATACCAAGTGGCTTTGAGTGGAAAATCTTAAACAGTCCATGTTGGGTTTTGGGCCATTTCCTGGTGTGGGTACCAGGCCCACCTACACAACTGATGTACCATTTTTATCAGGAGACATGGGGAAATGCTGGGTGGTAGGAATGTTTTGGCTTCCAGCAGTTTCCAGAACTTTTCCTCAGAGAAATGAGAGGAACATGTGTTTTTTAGCCCAGATTTGAGGTTTGCAAGGGCTTCTGTGTAAGAACCCCTTTTGAGAGCCACACATGTCACACCACCCTAGACTCCCCCAGGTGACTAATATACAGAAATATGTGGGTTTAGTAGGTTTACATGGGTGCCAGCTAAGCTAGGGCCTAAAGCCCACAGGTACACAAATTGCAAAAAAGGGATGGTTTAGAGAAATTTGACATGCATTTTGGGCTATTGTGATAGGCCCAGCCACACAAGTGAAGTACCATTTTCATCAAGAGACTTGGGAAAACGTTGGGTTGCAGACAATTTGTGCTTCCCACAAATTTGAGGACATTCTATCACTGAAATGTGAGGAAATTGTTTTTTTACCCAACATTTGAGGTTAACAAGGGTTTCTAGGTAAGAAAACCTCATGAGCACGAGAGCCACACAAGTTATGCCACCCTGTATTCCTCTGGGTGTCTAGTTTTCACAAATGTGTGTGTTTGGTTGATGTTCCAAGGGTGCCAGCTGCACTAGGGTCCAAAATCTACAGCTACCAAATTGCAAAAAACAGTTGGTTTTGAGTGGAAACATGTGACCTGTCCATGTTGCATTTTGGGCTGCTACCTGTTGCAGGCACTAGACTTTCCCAAACAAGTGAGGTACCATTTTTATCTGAAGACATGAAGGAACTCTGGGTGGTAGGGAATTTGTTGCTACCGGCAATTTCCAGTCCTTGTGAATGTGATGAAAATGTGTTTTTTAGCCACAGTTTGAGATTTGCAAGCGCTTCCAGGTAAGAAAACCTAGTTAGAACAATACAGGTAAAACCACCCTGGACACCTGCAGGTGTCTAGTTTTCAAAAATTGTCTAAGTATGGTAGATTTCTCTGGGTGGCGGTGGAGCTAGTGCCCAAAATCTACAGCTACCCACTTTGTAATAAAAAGCATGGATTTTCATAAGTGAAATATGATGGCTTACGGTCATGTTTTAGGGTGTTTTGTGTCACAGGAGTTAGGCCCAGCCATACAAGTAGGTAACAGTGTTTATCGGGAAATGTGTGGGAACAGAGAATAGTAGAACATTTGCTATTACCAATTGAATTTCTCTACATTTGTGCTTTCCAAATGTAAGCAGGTGTGAAATGAAGACATTTTGCAAATTGTTCTCTGAATTACATGATAGCATGGGTAACCACAAATTTAGAGGTGTACAAATAACCACTGTTCCTAAACATGTATCTTGTGTACATTTCAGCAATACATAGGCTACTTTCATGCCTATTTTTCACTCTTTAAATTTTACCGTATGTACTGCTGAATAGTCAGTACAGATTGAAAAATCATTGTAAGGTTCAGCTCAGTTGTTGGTTCTGGGTATTGCATGTTTTTGGAGAACCTACTAACCCTATATATATCACCATGACCAGAAGGGCCTTTAAGACATAACAGCATATTGGGCCATTTGGTAAGAAGTTACAGATGAAAATGTTCTCAGAAATGGCTGTTTTTTCCTACTCATTTACATTGTTTTTACTTCAACTGGACTACCTATAAGAAAAACACAACAACTGTGGTAAAACTGTTTTTTGATTTAACTGTGCTAGTTCCTGAAAGCAGGAAAGATTGTGGTCCAAGCACAGCAAATCTTTCGTTGATGCAATTTTTAGAAGAAAAACATATGGTTTCTTGAGAAGCACTTTTTTCCCATTTTTGAAAAAAGATTTTTTATACTTTTGCTATTTTCTTGGGCCCTTCAAGAGGAATCCACAAAGCCTGGGTAATCTAAGAATCTCTATGGTGATGGGAAAAAAGGATACACATGTGGCGTAGAGTTGGGCAGCCATTGCAGAGCTGTGTTGTCACTGGAGAAGCTTCCTGGTGTGGGTCAAAAAAGCCATGTTTAAATATTTCATTTTTTATGTGACTGCATATCCAATTCCGACCCTATAGTTAGGTTTATATTTCCTTTACATTTTACTATGGGACTGCGGACCCAATGCTGGCATCGAGGACCCCAAGACCTGCACAGGATTTGTCGCTCTCACGTTGGTCATGATGTTTATACAAACCCAGCTTGTGTGCCACAAACTGACCCTGACATCCGTGTATAATGACAAGCTAGGATGATCATGAACATTTTATAGCATAGTCACAAGGAACACATGGAGCTTGCTTAAGTTTGATTTGGCATTCTTTACTAGTATAATAAACAATAGTTGACTCCAAAAAATTGTTGACTCAAATGTCACATGAAAAGTCAAGTAAACGAACACTAACAAACAGCATTAGTATTTGAATGTTCTGAGCAATGTTTTAATAAGTCAGCTGAACCTGGTTAAACTGTATTAACATATCAATGTGGAAGACCCATACGTAGGCATGTGTGTTGCTACAATCATGCTGCCAATAAGATGGCAACAAAGAAAACCCATATTTTCCATTTTTCAAATGGAAAATAGAGGTCAAATTTTAAAACCTCATATTTTAAGGAGAGTCACAATGCTGGCACACAATTCATATACTTTATTTTTATGTGTTAGTTTATATGATATAGGCTCTTATCACATTTTTACATATCAAGTCTTGATATAAAGAAGCTGGATACCCCCCTTGCCCCAATGGCCAGTAGAGCGTACAGTTGCATAGTAAGAGCAGGAAGGAGAGGATTCAACTGAAATGTTAAACAATAAAATCTTACGTAGAGGTCTTACGTTAGCTGCTGTCGCTTGCTTGCTAGAATGTGGTTTTTCTATGCTTACGCTCATGAGCAACCAGTGTAGTACAACATCTTTATTTTGTAATTCTTTTGTACTTTATTTAGTTAACAACTTGCTGTTTGAATTACTCAGTCAAAGTCAGAAAGAGAACTTACACAGCCCACATTTTACACTTAGGCCAAAGGTCAGGGTAAACTTGATTCCAGATATCTTCATGGCTTCTTGTACTTCGAAAACAGGGACCAGAATGCCTTAGAAGAGTAAAATGCAGAAGTAGGTTAAAAATGCCACTATTTTGTTTTTACATTTCTTATAGTATGAAATTTTCACTGCAATTTAAACCTCATATTTTTGATATAAAGAAGCTGGATACCCCCTTGCCCCAATAGCCAGTAGAGCGTACAGTTGCATAGCAATAGCAGGAAGGAGAGGATTCAACTGAAATGTTAAACAATAAAATCACTACCAATAAATTTAGGAGATGAGTATCATTCCACTGCTATGGAGAACGTTGCATTGTAACTACATTTATATAGTGATTCACAACTCCGACAAAAAGGCCAAGTATTTCTATGAGCAGGTTGCACTCTACACTAAAGAGATGCTTGGTTGGAATGCTTTGGTTCTTTAGTGTGTCTTATATGATTGGGATTTCGGTGTTGTGGGATGAACAAAGTTTTATTTGTGTTGTACGCAAACAATACATATAAACAAAATATACTTTCCCTAGCAACAATAAAAAATATATATAATGTTAAAAGAGAGTGCTAATACTACAGTCAATGTATTTCGATAAGATAGTATTTTGACAAACTTTAGGTGATTGTTCAAGGAATCAGATCTTGTAGTCACACATCAAAATTGAATACTTCGATATTATCCACTAAAGTTGAACAATCGCCATCCAACATGCAGAGTTGTGACGGCCACGTGTTACTAATATATGAACAAAATCACTTTTAAGTTGAATGTCTGCACACAAATGATCTCTATGTGGAACAATTTGTCCAAAGTTTCCTATGGAGAGTCAGCCAACAACCTTAAGTTCTGAATTATTTGTATTGTCCCATAAAGTTCTTGTTAGAAATGGGGGGTCTCTAGTTGGCAGTGGTATGCAGCCTGTCCAAGTAGGGACCCTTCCTTCTAGTCAGGATAAGGGAATTACACACCCAAGATAACCGCTGCTAACCCCCTCTGTAGTTTGGCACAAGCAGTTAGGCCTATCTCAGAGGCAATGTGTAAAGCATTTGTACATAACAAATACAGTAACACAGTGAAAACACTACAAGTGGACACCACACCAGTTTAGAATAATAACGCATCTTTAGCTAAACCAAACAAGACCAAAATGACAACAATCTAACGTACACAACGCAAAATATGACTTTTTAAAGAGGTAAGAAATGTTTTCCATAGAAAACTATAGATGCTGTGATTTTACACAAAGTACCTTCAGATGTGTCAAAATTCACAAGACAAAACAGCCACAGAGAAGGGAGGCATCGGAAAACATAGCAATGAGTCGGTTCCTTACATTACCTTACCACGGTGAGGTAATGTGTCAGTTCTGCTGCACGCAGGAGAAGTGTTGCGTCGAATACAGACGGTGGGGGAAGCAATGCGTTGAAATCCAAGATGGTTCTGGTCTGCGGGTGATACGTCGAAAAAACTTTTTTTTGACTTTTTCAGCTGCACAGCAGGGCCTGCGTCGGAGTCAGTGTTTGGGTCTCGGACTTCGGAGACACAGTGCGCTGAACTTGGACTGTGGTGGTTTCTTCAGCCGCGGGCAGATGCTGCATCAATTTCTTCTGACACACAGAGGTGATGTGTGGAAATATTTCTCGCAGGGCAGAGCTGCATTGGAAAAACAGGCTCTGGAAGGGTGATGCGTAGATTTTTATGTCTTCTTGATGCTTTTTGCAGCAGGAACAACCTCGAAGGGCCCCAAAACTGGAATTGGCCCCACAAGTCAGGTCAGAACTCCGAGCAGTGGAGTTCAGGGATGCTGCAGATGAAGTGTGTGTGTCCCTGAGACTTCTTAGCAGGAGGCAAGGTCTACTTCAAGCCCGTAGAGAATCTTCTCAAGCAGAATAGAGCAAAGTAAAAGTCCAGTTCTATCCACTGCCCACAAACAGAAGCAGCTTCTGCAGGCCAACCCAGCAAACCAACACACAGAAAAGGGGCTCTTCAGCTCTTCTTCCTGGCAGGGTCCTCTTGATCCAGAAGTGTTCTAGCAGTCTGGGGTTTTAGGTCAAATACTTATACCTCTTTTGGCCTTTGAAGTCTTTGTAGTTTACAAGTTCCTGGCTTGCCTGGCCTTGGCACCGGACACACTCCAGGGGTTGGAGACAGCATTGTGAGAGGACAGGCACATTCTGATTCAGTTGCAGTTGACAGCTCCTCCCACCACTCTAACACAGGAAGGCCCATCAGCCTGGTGAGGGGCCATCAGCAAATGCAGGGCACACCTCAATACCCTTTCTGTGACTGTCTAGAGTGGATGCACAAACAGGCCCCTGTCAGTCTTAACCAGACATTGATTCCACAGGCAAGCAGAGGCACAGGATGGTTAAACAAGTAAATGCCTACTTAATAAAAGTGGCATTTTCAAACACGCAATTTGAAAACCACCTTCACTAAAAGATGCATTTTTAAATTCTGAGCTCAAGGAGCCCAAACTCGAAATTTCTTTCTCTCCCCAATTGAAAGTTACACTTGTAAGATGTTACAATGCAGCTCCAATGATAACATATGGGAGAGCTTGTCCATGCAATAGTGAAAGATGAACTTGGCAGTATTTCACTATCAGGACATGTACAACACACCAGTACATGCCCTACCTTTCATATACACTGCACCCTTCCCATGGGGCATTTTGGGCCTACCTTAGGGGTGCCTTACATGTAGCAAAAGGGAAGGTTTAGGCCTGGCAAGTGGGGTACTTGCCAAGTCGGCATGGCAGTTTAAGACTACACTTACAGACACTGCAATGGCAGGCCTAAGACAAGTTTATACAGCTACTCATTTGGGTGGCACAACCAGTGCTGCAGGCCGAATATTAGCATTTGATTTACGGGCCCTGGGCACACACAGTGCACTTTACTAGGCACTTACCAGTAGATCAAAAATGCCAATCATGGATAACCATGGGTACAGTTTCTGCTTTAAACTTGATCTTAGTGTTAGATGTGAGATGGCACTAGGATCACCATAATATACTTCCCACACACACACCCGTTCCTCAGGGCCCAAGTGAACGGTGGCTGAAGACTTTCATAATCTTGAAAATGCCCAAAGTGGTTAGGGTTGGCCCTGGAAACTTTTACTCCATTGGTTAGTGTTGGAAGCCGGAGTCCCCGTCCCGCACCACTGTCACCGCTGTCCCGCACCACCTCACTCAACGTTAGGCTAAGTAAGGACACCGTTTGAGATAGCCCTGCTCACCCCCTTAGTAGCTTGGGAAGAGCAGCCAGGCCTATCTCCAAGGCACGAGTGTATAGTATGTGCAACCACACTCACAACAACCCACTGGTGACACCACAAATGGACTCCACACGAGTTTGATAAAACGAGTATAAACTTTATGTAAAAAGATATACGATCAGCCCACACAATACATAAGCCAACATGTAATAAAGGGTAATATTCGTTCGGCTGGCTGGTAGGTTCAAATGCCAACCACCGCTTTCAAAATGCTATGCTGGTCGCAATGCTAGAATCACACACGTTGCAATGGACAAACAATAGTGCGTTGCGTAACGATACAATCCTGTGCTGGGCAAAGGAGAAATAATACAATGCGTAACGATACACCCCGGTACCTGCAATGGGAGAAATAATGCAATGCGTACCGCTACAATCATGTACTGCGCAATGAAGGAATAATGCAATGCGTCACACCCCAATCACGTACTTTGCAATGAAGAAGTAATGTAATGCGCGCCGCTACAATCATGTACTTTGCAATGAAGGAATAATTCAATGCGTAGCTACAATCATGTACTTTGCAATGAAGAAATAATGCAAGGCGGGCCGCTACAATCCTGTACTTTGCAATGGAGAAATAATGCAATGCGTAGCGCTACAATTGTGTACTTCGTTATGCAGAAATAAAGTCAGGCGTCATAAGACAGTCCGGCAGTTCGTTAGCAGCAATATTGGCAATGTGTATTACGACAGTCAGCCTCTTCGATAACAGTTGCCCCCCACACGTATCAACGATGACATAAAGTACAGCTTCTCACTCTGGCTCCAGTACTGCCACTCCTGAATGCAGTACGGGCCCCAATCTGAGCCGAAGCAAAGGCTCACATCGCCTAGAAGGACTGAGAGGCCGAGAGAGTGTCCCTCCGAGCCCGCGCCCCGCCCAGGCAGTGATCCACGTTACCTGGGGGGCCCGGCCCCACTCTCCTCTCCTCCTTCAGCGAACTGGGCCTTCCGTGTAGAACTTTCTCAATGGGCTTCAGCGGCTCGGCCTGGCAGCTCAGCTCCTCCGGGGCTGCCGGTCAGGGCCACGACTGTTAGGAAGGTCTCAGGCGGCCGCAGGGCACACGTACCCCATGCCCCTGAGATTGTGTTACTCCGGGTGCACGTTCACCACAGCACCCTCCGGGTCTCCTCTGACACGAAACCACACAAACAACGCTGATGGGACTTCACGTCGACTCCGAGTGCACGTTCACCAGGCACTCCTTCCTGCAGTCTCAGTTGGCACCAAGACACGCACACCACGCTGCAGAGACTCACTTTCTTCCGGTGCACACGATGATCAGCCGATCACCTCCACAGTCCCAGGTTGCACCAAAGCATGCACACTGCTTCACTGAGACTCACTCCAACTCCGGTGCCCCAATATCCAGGCGCTCTTCACCAACGCCTTCGGCCGCACCCCGACACGCTCACCATGTCTGAGCCTCACTTCTCCTCCGGTGCACTCAATGACCAGGCGCTCTTCACCAGCGCCTCTGGTGCATCCCAACACGCACCCTGCATGCCCGAGACTCACTCCACTTCCAATGCACACGTTGACCAGGCGCTCCTCACCAACGCCTCCTGTGCACCACGACGCGCACCCTGCGCGTCCGAGACTCCCTTCACCTCCGATGCACCCGCCGACCAGGCGCTCTTCACCAGTGCCTGCGGTGCACCACGACACGCACCCTGCGCGTCCGAGTCTCACGTCACCTCTGATGCACACGCTGACCAGGCGCTCTTCACCAACGCCTGCTGTGCACCACGACACGTACCCAGCACATCCGAGACTCACTTCACCTTCGATGCACATGTTGACCAGGCGCTCTTCATCAACGCCTCCTGTGCACCACGACACGCACCCAGCGCGTCCGAGTCTCACTTCTCCTCCGTGTGTCCAAGATCACAGGGCACACCTTCCGAGGGTCTCAAGCTGCCACAACACGCGCCCACCGCGTCGCTTGAAACTGCTCCGGAAACTTTTATGTTCCTGTGTTTCCAAACAGGGAGCCAGCTCACCTCGGGCCCTTGGGGTAACAAGACACAGCACAAAGCACAGTCTTCTTCAAGCATGGGGACCAAGCGCACAAAGCACAGTCCCAACAGCCTCTTCCTTGGTTAAAACAGCAAACTGCAGACCAGCCCCAGATCACAAAGCAAGGGTTGGTCCTTCCCAGCAGTCTCTTCAGTTGTTCCTTCCTTAGCAGAGGTTCCTCTTCACCACGAAATGGGTCCAAGCCTTTTCAGTCTCAATCCATTTCTATTCCAACGTTCAGGGGTCTCAGCTCTCATAGTTATACCCCTAAATGTCTTTGAAGTTCGTTGCAGCTCAGGGGTCCCTGACCCCTGCCTAAATCAGTTCTGGGTGTCTCCCTCCCAGTGTCACCTTTCTCCCTTTGATACTGGGGGTCTGGATCCTTAATCACTCAGCTGGAGATGGGTCAATTATTTTATAGCCGCAACCCAGGCCTCTTCACCTCCCGGGGCTTTTCCTCGCCTCCTCTCCAGATGCAGGTCAGCCTGGTGCCATCTCAAACCCTCCCTGGGTCAAGACCTCCCCCAGCTCCTCTCCCCTCTCAGATCCAGACAGTCAATCCACATTCAGCAGAAACACACAGAAATGCTTAAAGCACAAAACTCAGCCACTTCCTAAAAGAGTGGCTTCTGAACACACAGTGACAAAACCACTTTCATAGAAAGATGTGTTATGACGCTGTGAGTTCATACATACTAAACTTCACCTCTCCATTTTAAACTTATGGAAAACTAGCCTAACAAACACAATACCCAGCCTCCCCCATTCTGTCCTATGGGCAGGATGGCCTTTCACCAATGAAAAACGAAATGGAGTGTTTTTCACTGTCAGGACATAACACACACCTCAGTATATGTCCTGCCTTTTACTTACACTGCACCCTGCCCAGGGCTTACCCGGGACCTACCACAGGGGTGCCCACTGTGTACACAAAAGGGAAAGTAAGGCCTGACAAGTGATTGCACTTGTCAGGACAACATGCTAACTTAGCAAACTGCGTGCAGGCCCTACACTGCAGGCCTGAGTTCCCTTTTCCCTGCACCTTTGCATTACTAGCCCTGGCACACACAGTGCACATCACTAGGGACTTTACTAGTAAGGCAACATACCAATCATGGCCAACCAATTACCATTACACTTTACACAGGGAACACTTGTACTTTGACACTGATCAGCAGTGGCAAAGTACCCAAAGTTTCTAAATTGGCAACTCTATGTCAGGAAAACGGTCTAGGGGAAAGCAAAAGTTTAGGGAACTGTAGCCAAAAAGGCCAAGTCCTACAGTCAGGGTATGCCCAGGCATCATTCCCACCCAGTAGGTAGTGCCAGGCATAAATGTGACACCTCCAGATGCTCACTTCAGAACATTGTTGGATCTAAAGAAGAACAGAAGTGGACTTGACCTAGTGTCTCTGTCCTGAGAGGAGCCCTGGAGGATTGGACCTGCTCTATATTGTATCCAGGAGAAAGAAGTATACTCCAAGTGCCATAGGGCTGACTTCCGGTTCAAGCTATAGGGATACAACAGGCTATAAAAGGCCTTTCCTGCAACTGCCCATCTGATCAGTGGCAACTGGGCCTGGAATGGTCTCTGCTTTGGCATCTGTCCAACACCCTGCAAGTCTCTAAGGGGCACGTGCATCAAGGGAATAATTTGCGATTACCAAATAGCGAACTTTAAGGATTCGCTATTTGGTGATCAGAATAGCCTATGCATGAAGAATTCACAAATATATTTGCGAATCCTTAACATTCCATAATAGCGAATCGCAATTAGGGAATGTATTCCCATTCAGGGAATGCGTTCACGATTTGCAATTACCAAATTGGTAATCTGAAATTGCGAATGCAATTGCAAGGGTACTAGGGGGCCGAAGGCCCCCCTGATGCACCCCCAAAAAAGGTAAGTGTGCATATGTGGTGCACACACATGCTCTAAGGGCATGTGTGTACGCCACGTGGCACTTTGAAAAATGCACTTTTGTGCATTTTTCAAAGGATTCACAAATTACCATCAACTGGAAGTTGATGGTAATTTGCGATTCCTAATTGCAAAGTTGCATTTTGGTAATTCTACATGCATCACATTTAGGGAATCGCAAATTGTGATTTCTTAAATGCATATGCAAATTAGGAAATCGCAAAAATTGCGATTACCTGTTTTGCGAATGCAATGCCTTTGATGCATCGGAAAACGCATTTTCCTGGTCGCACACGGGCCGATCCGCAGAATCGGCCCGTTTGCGACCGATAAAATGCTTGATGCATGTGCCCCTAAGGGCCTCCCATGAGATTCTGGGAGGCTTTAGAAGTGTACTCCTGTGGTGGATTGGGACTTCAAGGACTAAGACAAAAGGAAAAATCTTTGACCAGGACGAATGTGGTTGGTGTATCCGACTCATGCTCCATCGCAGCCAGCATTAAATTGTGCCTGGGTCCCAGTCTACCACAACTATTGACTATCATTGACACATTGTGCTTCTTAGTGCTATTCTTACTTAAAATGTAAAAAATTAATATCTCCGGTTTCGGTTATTGGATATTTGTCACCTTGGTGTCATTTTGTTCATTACATTTTACTCAATTTTTCAAACTCAGTTTGGGATTTTTATTATTTTGCATTCTGACTTTATTACTGTTTTGGTATCGCATAATACTTTACTCATTGCCCTAGGTTAAGCCTGTCTGCTCTGTTCCATAGCTACTAGGGGGTTGAGTTCAGGTTAATTTAGTGACTTTGATGGTTCACTCTGACAAGGGCCATGTTTATTCCTGGAGGTGAGTAATCAACAACTTCATATATTATTCCAATTTCTAACAATCTTAGGGGCATATTAGCAACAACTTGCGATAATTATCGCAAACCGCGCTTAGCGCGTTTTTTTTTATCGCCGCCTATCGCTGGATTTTATCGCGGAGATAACTCGCTATTAGCAACGTTTATCACCAATGCGATAAAATATCCAGCGATAGCGGCGAAATACGTGAATATCGCTGGAAATCCAGCGATATTCACGCATTAACGCCATGGTGGACTTAGCCTGACAATCCACCTCCCATTGAAGAAACAGGTAAGTCATGTTTTTAGCAGGTGTTAAATTCTAGCGATAATCGCGCTTAGCGCGAGTTTTTTATCACTTCGCCTGCGTTGCTAATAGGGGAAGTTGTGTTAGCGACTGTTTCCAGTCGCTTTTAGTTGGGAACGCCTACCTTGCATGTCATTAGCGATAATTATCGCTGGCATGCAAGGTGATAGGGAAACCGGCCGCTATCGCCAGAAAGCTGTCGCTAACACCTGTTAGCGACAGCTTGCTGATAGGGCGATAAAAAAATCGCTGCTTTAGCGGCAAAAAGTGCCGCTAAAGCGGCGATAAAGCCCTTGCTAATATGCCCCTTACTTCTTTAAAAATATGAAATATATATAGTGGCATCTCTGGGACTTTCTTACACTAGAGTTGTGAGCTATTGTTTGGTATATAAAGTTTATGGATGACTTGAAATCCTGGCTCTTCCAGCTCTAACTGCGCTTCTGAAATGTCTGTCTCTGGTTTTGGCACCAGGATGCCCTTGGGAATTTGTATGTGTTATAAAAACAAAATAAAATAAACAAATAAATAAATCTGCTATTCATCACCACTAAAATTATTTGTACATCCCTCTCCCTAGGGTAATTTAAGCACTATAGAAAGGTAGCATGATGAAGGCACACTGGTCTTCATAAATTATCTCAAGAAATTTAAGAAGTTCAAGTAGATCACATTATTTAATTTTTTATTTATTGATGGGGGATTTACAAGGCACAGGGTCTGCTCAAAAGAGACTTTTGGGGCTGTAGAAAGTTACAGACTATAAAGACGCAGCAGCGCAAGCTTAAGAAAACACACATTGGCAAATGGAATAGGTCTCATCTCTATAAAGCTGAGCATTTGGCTATGCCAATGATATTTTATTTTGCCCTTGGCATGTGAATATAAGGGTCATGTTGAATGTGCATGCATGACCTGCAAATATAGAATGGATTTATAATTCAAGAAAACCTATTTCAAGATGACCAATGATGCGTGTGCCCGCACTATGACGCATGCTAATACATGTGTTGGAACTTGTGCACATGGATGTATGTATGTGTTGGTATTTGAAGAGTGCAAATCTAGCTCAAGAGCAAAGGACTGTTGAACAGAAGAATGGCCCCAGGAAAATACAATCAATTGGGGAAGGTCAGGCATAGATGGTCAGGTCAAGGGAAATGCTCATTGAATGCTCTTTTTCTTCTTGCAATGTTTTGTCTAGCGATATTCAGGCCCTTGAATGTTCCCCATGTTCCCCAGACATTGCTAGATTGTTTTCTAGTTCAGGTAGGGTCTTGTTGTTCAGGTCTTTACAAGAGATATAGGCCCAGATGTATGGCCATTCCAAATTGCAATTCGAGAAGAGGGTGGTAATTTGCGAGTGTTTTGCGACTGCAATTGCGGTCGCAAAACATTGGTACATTGCTTGTGACTCGCTATTAGGAAGGGAACGTCCCTTCCTAATAGCAAGTCACAAAACACTATTTTGCGAGTTGCAAATTATCTGCGACTCACAAAATAGTGTTTGTACATGGCCCCATCAGAATTAGCATGCGCAAACGGGTCGCAAACCCGTTTGCGCATGCTAATTCTCATCGTACATCTGGCCCAAAGAGATATAGCTGTTCCTGGAGATGATCCAGGCTGAAAGAAGGAGCCAGTTTAGACCTTTTAACATGGGGTGATACTGTTGAACTGCATGTAGGATGCATTTCAAGGTTGCTTGGGTGGTATTGGGTAGACCAGTGTGGATGGTATTAACTCTGTCCAGATTGGACAGGATTAAGGACTGTATGTTTGTTATCTTCTGATAGAAATAGCTGTTCCTTTTGCGAGAGGCAGAGTTATACCTAAGCTCCCCTAATCTTCCTGACAGCTTGTTGGTTGAATTAGAGGATAGTATTGCAGGTGGATCTGAGAGTTCTTGGATGGTATATCAGCTGGGATTGTAGCTGGTAGACTTAAATTGGAGAGTAAGGCTTGAATCTAGCATTGGTTGGTGCTATTGGTAAATAGGAAGAATTCAGTTGTGGGTTTAGGAAGTTATTTGATATCAAAGATAGGATGAATTTGAGGCAGGATAAAACTGTCTTTATTGGGACACATATGGAGACTTTGCTGCTTGTGTTGGGGACTTGGAGTCCTATAATCCAGTATCCCAAGGAGAACAGGGGCCGCCGACATCTCTCTGCACCTTAAAATCGCATACCACCTCCCCCAAAGCAGGACATGCCCAGTCAAAGCCTTTCCCGCCGGTCGGAGCCCGGAGGAAGAGGCTGGGCCATCCCGCTTGGTCTTTGGACACAGCCTTCATCTTAGGGTAGGACCCTTTTTACTACCAGAAGCTTATTAAAGACCCAATAAACGACTCAGGTAATCAATACAATATCAAATGCTAATCATCTAAGGGACCTCTTTCCTGTCCAGCAACCCCCAGCTTCTGGTCAGCTTATAAACTCTTGTGTTGTTCATGACCCACCAATGAGATTTCCATTGCTGGTCCAAGCAGCCCTTATTCTAGTGTGCACAAATCTCCTCCTCCTCAGTGAAAGCGTAGTGATTGAAAAACTCAAATGGGTGCAACTAAGACCCACAAGCTAAAGCCAAAATCTGATGTTCCACCCTACAATCCAGCCATACTCGTTTTACCTGACCTTAAGTCTGAATTATTTAATATTTGCAAACCCTTCTTTGACAACCTGGAATCCCAACTAAAAGAGATTTGTCAAGATGTAACCTCAAAATTAAAAAATGTTGGAGATAAAGTGCAAATCTTCTCGGTCTTCCTTAGAACCTACATTACATGATAAAGCTTTTCCTACATCTGTGACTCCAGTGGTAATCCCAGATTTGACTCTCTATGACCCTAGCATGCCTATGCCCAGTCTCTCAAGATGTACCAATACTGAGCGAAATAGCTATAAAAGCTCTAGATCATCACCAGCCAGTGTATTGAATAATAGATGACAGTTAGCAGTCTGCATGGACAATGAGTTAGACCCTAAACGAATACAGGGGGCATTTAATGGGATCTGTCAAACCATTACAGGGTTAATGTTTGCTAAAAAGCTCATAAAGATGTTATTTCTGCCCTGAAAGAGGTACCCAGAGAGAGAGAGAGAGAGATGATAAGAGTATGCAGAAGGAATTATAAGCAAGTTATCTTGAACAGGAAACGACCATAGGCCAAGACGCAGGGGAGAATCTGCATCAAGCCAGTATTAAGAATGATGCTTCTGTATTCTAGGAAATTGTTAATGCTCCCTACTTTGGTGACAGTCACAACACCCCCATAGATACCGTCAAGCCACCCAAAAAATGGAAGAAGCACTTTTCCACGCTATACTACAGCCAAGCTGATTCTGACAATTGTTGCAACATTGCAAGGGTGGACTCTTAAGGTTTGTGAACACGTATGCAACCTTTTGCCGCAGAAGAGGTCAGATTAGCAATCAAGCGGAGTGTGATGAATAAGGTTCCCAGTCCTGATGGCGTGCCAATAGACCTTTTTGAATAACAACATCGATTTATGGGCTCCACTTATCACCAATGTCTTAAGGAGTGCAGTTATTGCTAGCCCACTTAAGTCATGGTCAAATTCCTTCATTGTCCCCATTTTTAAAAAGGGCGATACAGCAGATCCTTGTTGCTATCACCCTATTTCTCTATTTGATTCATTAAGCAAAGTTTTGGGAAGGATCCTATTGGATTGCCTGGAGGTTTGGGTTGCTGATGTAGGCAGACTTTCCCCAGTTCAGTATGGGTTCAGGCAGGGCCTCAGTACCACGAGGAATGTCTAACTTACACCTGATTATTTGCAAATATACACAGGCGAAGAAGGGTTGTTTGTTTTTAGCTTTCATGGGCCTCACCTCAGCCTTTGCCTTGGTGGATAGAGGCCATCTCCGGCGCGAAATGCTTCATATGGGGGTGGAGGCAGCTCTGGTTCATTTCCTGGCCCAAATGCATGAGGCAGTGACAGGTTACATTATGTATGGAGCTCATGGGGAATGCACAGACTCCATGAACATTAAGCGAGGTGTAAGGTAAGGGTGTGTGTTGGCCCTATTTTTTTTTTATATATATTAATGATCTGGATACTTGCCTGAATATAGGCGAGGCAGATCTCCCCTAGGGATGGACCGAGAAAACTCTCTGCTTTGTTATAAGCTGACGACTATGGGGCCGATTCCGATCTCGGTCGGAGGCGCACCCAATACTATTCGGTCGGGAAAAAAGCCATGCGAAAGCCAGTTTCCCGACCGATCCGTACAGCACACCGAACGAGCAAGTACGATGCGCACAACAGCAAAAATTCCGGCCGAGCCGTACTCACCCAAACCAGGTCCTGTTCTCCGACCGAGGCGAATCCGGAAACGCCGAATCGAGTCGCACGGAAGGGAAAATGCAGCCCCGTCCGGCCGGACAAGTACGATGCGCTTTCCGTACGCGCCGAACCCGTCGCTACGCACGGCACGTCAAAGCATCCGGGAGAGGCGCACATAAGCTCCGAATCGCGCCACAACACGATCCACGGCTACGAGACGAACACAGCACAGACGAGGACGACGCGAAGCGACGAGGACGAAGCGAAGCGACGAGGACGAAGCCAAGCGACGAGGACGACGCGAAGCAACGAGAAGGACGAACGACACGAACCAACCATGAATCCCTTCGTCCCGATCATACCAATATTCTACATCTACTACCGGAACAGGCACGGACGCGTACGGCGCAGAAGGTAAGTCAGACACCAACCACAAAACACATACAACACGTACACGACACATCACACACATACACGGGGAATCTGAATATACTTGCAACAGCAGCACCATAGGGGCGGGATGCCCATCACCAATGCCACATATGCACACAGGGGCCTGAATGCGCGCCACCACCCCAACCCAGGGGGGCTGGATGCCAACCACCACAACCACCCTTAGCCAGGGGGTGCCAAATGCCCACCACCACTACCACCCTTAGCCAGGGGGCAGGATGCCCACCACTACTACCACCCTCACCCAGGGGGGCAGGATGCCCACCACTACTACCACCCTTAGCCAGGGGGCTGGATGCCTACCACTACTACCACCCTTAGCCAGGGGGCAGGATGCCTACCACTACTACCACCCTCACCCAGGGGGGCAGGATGCCCACCACTACTACCACCCTCACCCAGGGGGGCAGGATGCCCACCACTACTACCACCCTTAGCCAGGGGGGCAGGATGCCCACCACTACTACCACCCTCACCCAGGGGGGCAGGATGCCCACCACTACTACCACCCTCACCCAGGGGGGCAGGATGCCCACCACTACTACCACCCTTAGCCAGGGGGCAGGATGCCCACCACTACTACCACCCTCACCCAGGGGGGCAGGATGCCCACCACTACTACCACCCTTAGCCAGGGGGCAGGATGCCCACCACTACTACCACCCTTAGCCAGGGGGCTGGATGCCTACCACTACTACCACCCTTAGCCAGGGGGCAGGATGCCCACCACTACTACCACCCTCACCCAGGGGGGCAGGATGCCCACCACTACTACCACCCTTAGCCAGGGGGCAGGATGCCCACCACTACTACCACCCTTAGCCAGGGGGCTGGATGCCCACCACTACTACCACCCTTAGCCAGGGGGCAGGATGCCTACCACTACTACCACCCTTAGCCAGGGGGCTGGATGCCTACCACTACTACCACCCTTAGCCAGGGGGCTGGATGCCTACCACTACTACCACCCTTAGCCAGGGGGCTGGATGCCTACCACTACTACCACCCTTAGCCAGGGGGCAGGATGCCCACCACTACTACCACCCTCACCCAGGGGGGCAGGATGCCCACCACTACTACCACCCTTAGCCAGGGGGCAGGAAGCCTACCACTACTACCACCCTTAGCCAGGGGGGCAGGATGCCCACCACTACTACCACCCTCACCCAGGGGGCAGGATGCCCACCACTACTACCACCCTCACCCAGGGGGGCAGGATGCCCACCACTACTACCACCCTTAGCCAGGGGGGCAGGATGCCCACCACTACTACCACCCTCACCCAGGGGGGCAGGATGCCCACCACTACTACCACCCTTAGCCAGGGGGCAGGATGCCTACCACTACTACCACCCTTAGCCAGGGGGCAGGATGCCCACCACTACTACCACCCTCACCCAGGGGGGCAGGATGCCCACCACTACTACCACCCTCACCCAGGGGGGCAGGATGCCCACCACTACTACCACCCTTAGCCAGGGGGCAGGATGCCCACCACTACTACCACCCTCACCCAGGGGGGCAGGATGCCCACCACTACTACCACCCTCACCCAGGGGGGCAGGATGCCCACCACTACTACCACCCTTAGCCAGGGGGCAGGATGCCCACCACTACTACCACCCTCACCCAGGGGGGCAGGATGCCCACCACTACTACCACCCTTAGCCAGGGGGCTGGATGCCTACCACTACTACCACCCTTAGCCAGGGGGCAGGATGCCCACCACTACTACCACCCTCACCCAGGGGGGCAGGATGCCCACCACTACTACCACCCTTAGCCAGGGGGCAGGATGCCCACCACTACTACCACCCTTAGCCAGGGGGCTGGATGCCTACCACTACTACCACCCTTAGCCAGGGGGCAGGATGCCTACCACTACTACCACCCTTAGCCAGGGGGCTGGATGCCTACCACTACTACCACCCTTAGCCAGGGGGGCTGGATGCCTACCACTACTACCACCCTTAGCCAGGGGGCTGGATGCCTACCACTACTACCACCCTTAGCCAGGGGGCAGGATGCCTACCACTACTACCACCCTCACCCAGGGGGGCAGGATGCCCACCACTACTACCACCCTTAGCCAGGGGGCAGGAAGCCTACCACTACTACCACCCTTAGCCAGGGGGGCTGGATGCCTACCACTACTACCACCCTTAGCCAGGGGGCAGGATGCCTACCACTACTACCACCCCCACTCATAGGATGGACAATGCATGACACAACAAGCACACCACAACCTAGGGAATGCAAGATTAAGACATCCCCCCACCACCATGACAAGCGTGTGAGCAGGCTGTGTCAAATGCCTACAACACCGAACATGACATTGAACATACAATGTGACCCCCTAGCACATGTGCCACACATATATGTGTGTGGCACCCACAATGCAAGCAGCCCATGACCATTGTGGCAATGGGGCCTAAACCCCCATCATCACAGTGACCAAAAGGCAAGTGTGGGGTCCATAGCTGAAGCACATTTTGACCATTGTGGCAATGGGGTCTAAACCCCCATCATCACAGTGACCAAAAGGCAAGTGTGGGGTCCATAGCTGAAGCACATTTTGACCATTGTGGCAATGGGGTCTAAACCCCCATCATCACAGTGACCAAAAGGTAAGTGTGGGGTCCATAGCTGAAGCACATTTTGACCATTGTGGCAATGGGGTCTAAACCCCCATCATCACAGTGACCAAAAGGTAAGTGTGGGGTCCATAGCTGAAGCACATTTTGACCATTGTGGCAATGGGGTCTACACCCTCATCATCACAGTGACCAAAAGGTAATTGTTAACAAAGAAAGAGCTGCAACTGCCAAACTGCATGGATCATTCCTGGTCACAGAACCAAAAACTCATCTGTGGCAAAGTAGTGTATGTGTCCCATTGCAACATAAATTGGGGGAGCCAAATACTGCAGTGCAAATGAAACATTCCTTTGGCCATGTGCAGACAAACAACACCCATGGGGGCTGAGACCGTCAACAGTCATCAATGACACAATGACAGAAGTGACCATCAGAATGCAGAACCACATATTTGCACCAATGGGCACACAAATGCAGATACCCTGTGGAGACAGCAGATGTGAGGTGAACAGATACCATACCATGGCAGCAATGGGACACACAAACCATGATCACTGTGCTGACCGATGACCTAGGAGTCCCAGGGACAGCAGGGGAAACACACCAAACAACATACAGCCAATGGCACACCCAAGATATGCCAATGCAGTGGTGCAGATGCACAAACACAAACAGGCAGACCAACACTGTCATCATACACAGCAGGTGAGGGGTGGGGGTGCCAGTGTCCCCAGGCAACAACACAACACATGAGGAGAGCTGAATACCAATCATACAGATGTGCATACACTGCCACACTAAGCTAACTCATGGATCCAAATCCCCTATGTGGGCAAGCAGGCATTGACAGGTGAGAGGGAGCACAAAACACACATGTCACACAGGCACGTAGGAACAACAACTGACACAGCAAGTCACAGACACACCACAGCACCACCCCCAGGGCCCCCACAATGTGGTGACCCTGGGCTGAAGAAAAATACCACTGTGATGACAAAGCTAAATGTCGTTCACACTGTGAACCACAGTCAGGTGTCCTGAGCAACTAACTACCATCACACCTACACAAGCACAAATCAATCAGCATGGCCAGTAAGCCAAGGCCAACATGGAGGCAGGGGACTAGCCGGGCAACAACTCTCATCTGCACACACTCAACACCACACCCCTCGACCTCCAACAATGTGCAGCAGTGAAGTACACATGCACTGGTGACATTGCACATGCACCCATGACTATTCCAGGGTGGTGGGTGGGAACCAAGGTGTAGAAACACATCACACATGGACACTCAACAAGACTCCTGAATGTCTGACACACTGCACACTACTCTGTACATGGACATGACGGCAATACCACACCGACCAATGGGATCCCAGCCACAGTCACACACCAATGAAGAAGCCAAGGTCACCCACAAAGAACACACATAGACAACAACCAACATTGCAGCCCGGACCCTAAGGAGTGCCAGCAGTCACACACACAACGTGTCACAATCACTGAAAGATAACACAAACTGGAAATCACATGACAGGGGCAAACAACAAGTGCCAAAGGGAAACCTGACTGTGACCCATCTGCGTCAGCACACAAACTCTGCCCTGACAGCAAACACACCTATGGGTGACACCCTGATGACCAGTAATGTGCCATGCACCCACATCACAGAGAACACAGGGAGAAGACTTTGGGGGAACATAGCTCAAGTCAGCAAGCATCACAAACAGGTACAACACTAGGGATCACAGCATGCGCAGATGAATGGAAGTGAACACACAGACATGCACATACAACACACACCTTGGGCGCAGGCAATGTCACACGTGTACACACTGCCATGAGGGGACTCCACTCCTGTGTGAGGAAAGCTGTGCCATATGTTGCCTCAGTAGGGCCCCATCATGTCAGCTGAGCACTTGGTCACACAATCAACAATTAGCACCAAATGAGGGCTCCCATCACATCAGCCTGGTCATGGATGTGCCAACGGAATCATCAGCACAGATCCAACACACTTGTATAGCAATGTTGCACTGACTACACGGATGAGTCCCTCCCCATTGATGCCCAAACCTGCATGTCCACTGGAGATGGCAACACGGTCAGGGAAGTAGACAAATGCAACGATGGCAGGCACAACAGATGTGCAGGGGTGGAAGCCACAGATATGAAATTGCCAATGTAAGTAGGAAACCCATTGCCAAATACTGAACACATGACACCCTCAGATGCTGCTATTGATGACATGGATACACCACATGATAGGACACATTCCCCCTGGACCACATGGGTTCCTGCACAGTAACACTTCATAATCATGAGACCAGATATCACCATCACTGCAGCAAGGGCATGGTTAGCTGCACCAACAACATGTACATCTGAAGCATGAGCACTAGAGAAAAGAAAGTTGCTTTATTCAGCATATGTGTTGAGGCCAAACGAAGTCCTGAAAAAGAGCAAAGGCCAATGGCCAGTCCATTGTCAAAGTTCAAACAGGGTGACACTGGCAGATGTCACCCTACGCATGCCTGCACAATACCAGGGACAATCCACTAGGAGGGGC
This sequence comes from Calotriton arnoldi, assembly GCA_963921515.1. Classification (NCBI taxonomy): domain Eukaryota; kingdom Metazoa; phylum Chordata; class Amphibia; order Caudata; family Salamandridae; genus Calotriton; species Calotriton arnoldi. The sequence continues at coordinate 1,166,355 of CAWUFW010005922.1, read as the reverse complement.
AACCGGGGGGCAGGCCAGGCACCGCAGGGACAGGATCAGGGCTCACCAGGGGAGTCAGGGAAGGGGTGGTGGGTGCAGGAGAGCCACTGACAACTGCAGTGGAGGTGTCTGACATGGTGTGTGCCGGCACAACTGGGGGGCATGACACAGATGTCGTGGGTGCCGGCACAACTGCAGTGGACCCTGCAGATGGGGTGGACAGGTCCGCCACTGCAGTGCCCAAGTCAGACAGGGCGGTAGTGGACTCCACTGCAGTGCCTACCTCCAGGGGAGGAGAATGGGGAACAGGCAAGGTGGGTTGGACAGAGGGGGGGACACCCTCACCACATCAGTGGCACAGACAAGCGCAGCGGGGGTGTGGTGCTGGGAGAGCAAGTGGCAGGGGGAGAAGGCCGGAGCATCTTGGGGATGGTATATCTGTGGGTGGGGGAACCTGGGGCAGGGTGTGGTGGGGGCACCTGTGCAGTGGGGGCCTGAGGGATGGAGGACGGAGACCTTGTGCCTGAGCTGCAGGGTGGTGGCGGGGTCTTGCTCTTAGCACTCCGGGGGACTTGCGGGTGGGGGCCTCAGTCCGTCTGCGCCTGGGGGAGGGTGTCCGGGGGCGAGGGGCACTCTGCTCCGTGTGGGTGGGCTTCCTCTTCCCCCGGGATGCTGGAGCAGCTTCATCGGTGGGGAAGAGGCCGAGGTCACAGAGGAAGAGCTGCTGTGACTTTGGGGTTGCAGGTGAGGCAAGGGAGGGTGCTTTGGAGGGAGAGGGAACTGAGGACTGCGCAGTGCATGTGGATGCGTGTGTGTGTTCCAGGGCCCCATCCCCTGTGAGTCTGGCTTCAGTCCCCTGAATGTGCGTGCGTGTGCGTTTTGTCATTGGCGTGTGTGTCAGTGTGCTGGATGTGTGTGTGCTGGTGTGTGCCTGTGCCAGTGTGTGTGTGCCTGGGATGGGTAAGGTGCTGGGGAGTGTGGATGGAGCAGAGGCAGGAGGGGTGAGGGACCGTTTGAGGAGGGACACTGCTGCCGTCAGGGAGGAGTCCATGGACCTATTGCCCCTCTGTAGGTCAGACATGCCCGATGAGATGCCCTCCATGAACGACACCAGCTGAGTCAACAGCGCGGTGTGCGCATGGAGGACACTCAGCATGGCTGTCTGCCCTACATGGAGCTGGCGAAGGAGGTACACAGACTCCTCACTCAGGGCAGCAGGGGACACAGGGGCAGGGGGTGCGGTGCCTGGCCCAAAGGAGACACGCTCCCGGACATGGGAGCCTCCACGGACCTGGGGAATGGGAGCCGATGGGAGGGCGGTGGTGGTGCTGGTGGTGGCGGGGACAGCAACACTAGCTGGGGTGTGGTGGCTGCTGACACCCGCCTCCACAAGGGAGTCATCCTCCGAGTTGCTCTGGTCCTCAGCTGAGGTGGATGCTGCTGAGGACTCCTCGGTGTGGCTCCCCTCGCCCTCCGTGCCACTGGGTCCCTCCGACCACTCCTCGGCTGCTGACCCAGTCTGGCTCTCCGGCTCCTCCTGGTCCGTGGAGCTGTCCCCTTCCGTGGCCGTGGATGTATCTGCAAACAATGGGGAAACAGACAGACATCAGTCACCTGCACCAAACGCACACACCACTGTGAGCACAGCACATTACAGAGCAAGCCCTGGCATCATTAGTTGTACATTGCTAAAAGTGCCCTAATTGAACAGGAGAAGTCAATTGTCAGTCTGATGCCAAGCATGGCACTCACATCCCACATGGCCTTGCACCCATCTGTCTGGTGTCTGTTGGATTGCAACACCCCAGTGTTGACACATGCACCAAGTACACAGTAGTTGGACAGTGCAGAGGACACGGTGTGGACACATCACAGCTCTTGCCACTGAGTCAGTACAGGTTTACGGATGTAAGGGATGCCCAGAGTCAAATAGGAAATGCATGTGATGCATACCAGCGACAGACACCATGATGCACCCATGTCCTGATAGCCAGCGCCACTATGGTGTGCATGTAGCACATGTCACTCCCCTGCAGGATCACCAATCAGTAGACACATGCCATGGCGGAGGCATGACTGCAAAGTCATACATCACTGTCTCAGTGATGTATGACTTTGCAGCCAGACAACAACACTCTGCACTGTGTCACAATAGTAGGTCATGGGGAATGCAAGTCCTGGAGCTGCACAAGTGCACATGTACATCCCCCCCACAACACATCCTCTTAACCCTCATCTGTCCAGGTCATACCTATTGGACATATGGGAGACCTGTGACACTACCCTCTGAACCTGAGCCCCTCACACTCTGCTGTGCATGGGGAACAGCTGCCTGAACTTCACATTTACATGCCCCAGTCTGCATGGGCAGCTGATCAGACACCTATGTGTCACACAAGTATCGTCTCCTATGGTCACATCTCCAGTGGCATGCTGAGCCCCTACCAAGAAACTCCACAGCAGTCCTGGCGACTAATCCACAGCACACTGACACAGAGGCAGACACCTGAGGGGTCAAATCACTGTGCACAATGTGTCCTCTGATACACGGGAGTGGGAGTACAGAGTGTATTGTATGGCCTGGAGTAGGCATGACTGTCCAGCCCCACATGAATGAGGGATGAGCCCTGGACTGTAGGCAGCTGGCTAAGTATGTGTGACACACGTCATATACATACTCCTGGGGCCCAAACATTGTTCCCACCCGCAGCATGGGTGTGTGCCAGGTACCCCAGCCACATGTGGTGGATCAGCTCAGCAATTGGACCACAGATCAAAGTAACACGCTGAATACATGTCAGAATACAGGCATTGTGTAAGCAATGGACCCACCCATGATGCCCACCACAGAGTCAGGGAAACAGATGCTGTCTCCCACCTTGAGTCAAGCAAACTGCAAGGACACAGTCCTAAGTGACAGAATTCCCTGCATGTAAGGGCCACACCTGGGTATCAGATGAGGAGTGGGCAGTGCACAATAGAGGGACATGGCTCCTGGACAACATGACTGCTGTACTGTGGCAGTTCAACCTGGCCCGAGGAGGGCACATAACATGTTAGACAGAGTACACAGTGCAGTCTTTGACTCACCCCCTCCTTGCTGCTCTCTGGCCTTCAGCTGCCCATCCAGGTCTGGAAAGACCACCGCCAGGATCCTGAGCATGTGGGGGGTCAGGGTCCGTGTTCCGCCCCTCCTGCGAGGAGGCGACAGCTTCAGCTGGACCCGTGCAATCCTCCGGGTCCAGCCCCGAAGGTCCTGCCACCTCTTTTGGCAGTTGCGGATCCGGCGCTTGTAGACCCCCACGGACCGGACAGCCCGGACGATGTCCTTCCAGATCTCATGCTTCCGATGGGCAGAAGCCTGTCAGGATGACAAAGTGATAAGGCCATTACTACACATGCAACATATCCGTGCATGACACAGTTGCATATACATGTCGCAATCACAGGGGCACATGGTGTACCCAGGCAGTGCACGGCTGCCCATGGACAGTTTTCCAGAAGTCACTACATGGTATCATAGCATGGGGAGTAAAACCCTGTTCAGAAGCACTGTCACTGCACCATACCTGTCCAGTGCAAGTCACTACACACTATGGGGGGTGACAACTACTCAGTGAGCCTGCTAGCCAGTGGTGTGCTGACTCTCAGCCTTGCTAGTCAGACAAAATGCACATTCAGAAAGGCAGTGCACAGAACACTCACCTGCTCCCCTGGTGTCCCATACAGCTTGCTGTACTGTGGAAGTAGGCTGTCCAGCAGGGCCTGGTTCTCTTCAAGGCTGAAGGCTGGGGCTCTCTCCACAGTACGTGCCATTGCAGGGTCCAGAGGGGCAGAGACAGCAGCAGTGCAGTGGCAGATGTCGTCCTGGAGCATGTAGTGCAGGCAAGTGGGCTCTCAGGGGAACATGCAGCAATATATATGTGCTGGAGAGGCAGATACTGTCCCTTGTGTCCAAAGTGATAGGTCCAAGTCGTTTGCATCTTCTGAATCTGGCCAATCCATGGAATAGCAGCACCAAAACACGCCCACAGCATCCTTCAAAATTTCAACTTCATGACATACATGATTTTGCAACATTGTTGTGGGTGACCAACTGATTTTCCAGCAACCGACTCGTTCGAATATTCGAAAACGCGTCCGTTGCCAGGCAAGCCCATTGTCAATGGGTGCGCACCGATCGGTCCATTGAGGTACAACGCGCACAGGGGTACAACGCGTACCCGCACACATTGAATGCAATGGGCCGGCCGGAGGCACCGATCGGTCCATTGCAGTACAACGCGCACAGGGGTACAACGCGTACCCGCACACATTGAATGCAATGGGCCGGCCGGAGGCACCGATCGGTCCATTGCAGTACAACGCGCACAGGGGTACAACGCGTACCCGCACACATTGAAAGCAATGGGCCGGCCGGAGGCACCGATCGGTCCATTGCTGTTCAACGCATCACTGTACATGTGACTGGCATATGTCAGCATGCCTGTCTCAGATGGACATATGCCAGCCACAGATAGCTCCCAGGGAGTGAGGGGCACACCTACATCACGACAGCCTGTCCAAACCTTATCATAAGGCATGTAAGGCTGCATTTCCTATTGTGTGTATGTTGGTGTACATTTTGTCCTGTGGGTGTCACCTGTGGGCAGCCACCCCCAGGCTGTGCACGTGTTAATGGGGACAGGATCCTGGGTGTTACGTGTACGTGACCACTGTGATGTGCAACTGTTCATATCTGTGCATGTGCCATGGTCACATTTCACAGTGGTGTTTGTGTATGTCATGTCACATACCCCGTGAGTCCCATGTGGGACGGTATGTTTGAGCCAGGGTGTCCCAGTGGCACAATAGTGATGGCCCTCCACAGTCTTTGTGCATGTAGTGTTTACAATGTCTCTGATTTCATGTGCACAATGGGAGACAGTCTCCACATCCACGTTGTGTGTGCATGGACTCTGATGTTGTGCGTGTGTGTCACAGACGTCCATGGCTCTCCTGCCATGGCAAGTGTGGCCACTACCTGTGGGGGTCATGTTTGTTTTGTTGTGGTGTACACATGATACTCCAGGTGATGCCAGTGTCCATGTGGCATTACAGGGTCCCTGGGAATGTGCCTGTCGTTGAGCTGTGGTGCCTGGGGCACATCTGTCCTCACATGTCACTGGGGGGTGACTGTGACACAGCATCATGATATCCAATGGGCCAACCTGGGACAAATTGATGCCACCTGTAGGACCGTGTTGACAGATGTTGGCCATGTATGTACCATACATGTCGTTCCGGTACTGCACACTTCATGTAGTTGTGCCTCATGATGATGTATGTTGGGATCTTGAGTGTGTTCAATGCCGCATATGTGGGGTGACTGACGATCTTGCTTACTTCTCCTCTGCACTGCAGGGCTCCTGCTGTCCATCGGCCATTCCCAGACCTGGCAACGATGGTGGAACGGGACAGCATCCGACGGTACCGCTTCACCAGGCAGCTGATTGAGGATTTGGCAGTGCAGTTGTCCCCACATTTGCAGCCTGGCCGGCCGTATCCTACAGCGCTGACCCCCAAGGTGAAGGTGATGGCAGCCCTACACTTCTTTGCCACCGGTACCTTCCAACATACTGTGGCGTCTGCTGGTGGGATGTCACAGACCATGTTCAGCCGTGTGCTCCGCGATGTTTTGGCGGCAATGTTGCTCTTCCTGAACCGGTACATCTATTTCCCTAGACTGCGACGACTCACTGACGTGAAGAGTGACTTTTATGCCCTGGGGAGGATGCCGCATGTCATTGGCTCCATTGATGGGACACATGTGGCTTTGGTACCACCACAGGCCCAGGAGCAGGCCTACAGGAACCGCAAGCACTACCACTCGGTCAATGCACTGGTGGTGTGTCTTGCAGACATGACCATCACACACGTGTGTGCCCGTTTCCCTGGTTCAGCACACGATGCCTTTGTGATGAGGAGTAGTCGCATCCCCAGGTTGATGGCACAGATGCAGAACCAGCGTGCCTGGCTTGTCGGTGTGTACTGACTTTGTGCCATTGTGTGTGATCTGATCTGTAGTATTCCGCCCACTTTTCCAAGTCAGCTGATGTGCACTTGTCTGTCCGTAGGTGACTCGGGATACCCCAACATGCCGTGGTTGCTGACACCCCTCAGGAACCCTGTGACACCTGCCCAGATGCGCTACAATGAGGCACATGGTCGGACCAGGAGAGTGATTGAGCGGACCTTTGGTCTCCTGAAGAGCCGCTTCCGCTGCCTGGACAAGACCGGAGGGTCCCTCCCATATGCCCCTGCGAAAGTGTGCAAGATTATCATCGTCTGCTGCATGCTCCACAACCTGGCAGTGCGGAAGGAGTTGCCTCTCATCCAGGATGACGATGACCAACATCCGCCACCTGTGGAGGATCCTGGCCTGGAACACGATGCCAGTGACGATGATGATGATGATGGTGATGGTGATGTCCGCACACAGCTCATCACCAACTTCTTTAGCTGAATGTGAGTATCCTGAGGTGTCATGTCAATGATGTGAGTTGGCATGATGTGTGGGTGGTGCTCTGGTGCTGTTGGAGTGTGTCCATGGGCTACTTGACTGGATGTGTGTTGCGATGTGTGCTTACAGGTGGGCTGTACTCCCCAACAGTGTTCACATGCTAACTTGGTTCTGGGTGGGTATCTTGTAACATGTATTGTGCATGAGTTTTGCTGTTCTGTCCTGTACTCCATTGCTTTTGACTGTGTGTCATTTCTGTCCTTCACAGGGTACTTTCAGATTCGTTTGGTCAACTGTGTCCACCGACAACGTGATTGCACATCCAGGCTGGTAGCTGTTGTGTCCCTACAGGTGATGTGCGCCACACCCATGGACTTCCTTCTGTCTACAGTTGTTGACTGTGTGCCCGCTACCAGGTGGGGTTACCTTGCATCTGTAGTGGTTACGGCATGTTGCTACTGTGTAATAAACCTGTGCTTCACTTAGTGATGTGCGTTGTCTGTGGTCACACATTTGACTGCCATTTGCTTACTGCACCTGTGGGCTACTTGACTACAACTGGGAATGGGTGTGGTGTCTGTGCATTGCACCGTCTTCCCTGGCAACATCAGTGTAGGCAATGAGTCAGATGGCCTAGGTGTGTATGTGTTGTGTAGCCCTGGTGGTGTGTCTCCCTCATATGTGTCACGTTGCCTGTACTCACATGCCTGTGTTGTCCTTGCTGTTGCAGTTCGCATACACAGTGTAATTTTGTTGTTCATCATCCCCATAACAGCACCCACGTTGGAATCACGACAGAGGCAAGTATGGTGTATTATTGTGTTTATTGTGATACATCTGTGATAATAGTGCATAGGATGGATTGTGCTGTACATGAATCTTGCAATCCCAAGTTCCTAGATGAATAGAAAGTCCAGGTAGACAGGATCCCCAGTATCGGGGCCACAGTTGTCTGACACATTGTTCCAACTTGTACTCCCCATGCAATGTGTGGGAGTAGTGTTGCCATCAACAGGGTGAACAGTCTGTGCACAAAGGCGAAAATCCAGAACAGGTTCAGGCTTCCTGGGAGTTGCGCTTGGCCATCAGCCTCTCACTTTCCCCTCCTCGGACGACCCCTCTTCTTGGGGGGGCCCTCAAGTGCAGGCTGCTGCGGTGCAGGGGACTCTCCGCCAGAGTCCTCCTCCCTCCCTGTGGCAGTTGCAGTTTGTTCGGTACCAGATGTTGTTGGCACACAGGGAGGTGTGGACTGGTTGCTGTTCATCTGGCGGAGGCATTGTAAAATGTCCCTGTGCACCGCCGTCATCTCATGTAGTACATCCCACTTGGACTCCACGCGGGTCATGTGGGAGTCCACACGTGACATGTGGGAGTCCACACGTGACATGTGTGACTCCACATGGGACATGTGGGAGTCCAAGCGGGCATGATGGGCAGCCTGCTGCTGTTTGATGTCTCTGAGGAGCCCCACTACCTGGCTGAGCTCTCCGGTGCTGGACTGGTACGCATCAGCTATGCGTACCAGTTGTGGGTCTTCATGCACACCAGCAACGTCTGCAAGCAGCGACCTCTGTCTCCCACCCCTCCCACCACCCCTGCTGACATGTGCAGTGTGTGCAGTTGCACGCACAGATAACCCTGGTCCACCTCGGGGGTTGGTGGTGGTGGTGGTGTCCATGGCCCCAGGTTGGTCCAGGGTCACTGCGCTGGTGTTGTTCCTTATTCTGTCCATGTCGGCAGGGATGGTATTCGTGGTGACAGTCGTTGGAGGGGTGGGTGCAGGGGGTGCAGCTGGTGGACCTGCTGGTGCTGCAGCTGGTGGTCCTGCTGGTGCAGCATGTTGACTTGCACCGGATGTGCCAGGTTGTTCTTCATCGTCCGAGGAGGACAGAGGCTGTACGACGCCAGTGAGCTCGGCATCCTCTTGAGCCTGGGACTGGGACTCCTCAGCGTCTGCTGCTGTGTCCCTATCATCACCTGTTTTTGGGAGACACAAACAATGTATGTCATGTTTCTGCAGGCATCAGTGGTTGACACACCTGACAGTTGTGACTGTGCCTCGGGGTGCGGGCCTGTACATTGTATTGTCCTAAGTCGTCACAGTCAGGGGTTGATATTGGTGTGGCACATTGTCCTGCATTATTTGGGCATTTCTATGTATTCTCTGGGGTGTGAACATGGTCTGCATTGATTGTGTTTGGTTGACAGCCAGACCTCCTTCCCACCCACCCACCCACCCAGTCAGTTATCCCACCATGGAACGTGCTTGCATTGCAGGGAGTGTAAGTTGTCTCTCAGGATGTCAGTCAGAGGTGTCCTGCTGTTTGTTGGTGCACAGTTGGCAGCAGGGCCTTGTGCTCCCCACAGCAGTAGCCAGTGTCAGCCATCTTGTGAGTCCTTCTCCACTCCCTGTGATGTGAGCATGGTTCAGGGTGGTGTTGATGGGACAGTTGTGAGGCTGAGCAATGTCTGTGACTACCACTCCCATCATGCTATTGCCTCCACCCCCTTCCCAGCATGCCCATGCTTCCTTCCTTTTGACTCTGCTTCCCTGTGGGGTGGGCTGGCTGTGCTGACAGGATGGCTGGGAGTGTTGTCCTGGCAGTTGTTTGGCTAAGAGTCCCAAGAGTGTCCCTGTGCTTCACACAACATAACCCAGGGTGGTGGTGCTTTGTGGGATCTTGTGTTAGGATGGAGGGCATTGCATTCTACCAGGTGGGTACTGTGGAGTTTGTGTTGGGGGGGTGTGAGGGGAGGTGCTGGTGACTATGGTCAGTGCTGCAAGTCCCCCTTCCCACCCAGCCAGCCGGATATCCCACCATGGAACGTGCTTGCATTGCAGGGAGTGTAAGTTGTCTCTCAGGATGTCAGTCAGTGGTGTCCTGCTGTTTGTTGGTGCACAGTTCCCAGCAGGGCCTTGTGCTCCCCGCAGCAGTAGCCAGTGTCAGCCATTTTGTGAGTCCTTCTCCACTCCCTGTGATGTGAGCATGGTTCAGGGTGGTGTTGATGGGCCAGTTGTGAGGCTGAGCAATGTCTGTGACTACCACTCCCATCATGCTATTGCCTCCACCCCCTTCCCAGCATGCCCATGCTTCCTTCCTTTTGACTCTGCTTCCCTGTGGGGTGGGCTGGCTGTGCTGACAGGATGGCTGGGAGTGTTGTCCTGGCAGTTGTTTGGCTAAGAGTCCCAAGAGTGTCCCTGTGCTTCACACAACATAACCCAGGGTGGTGGTGCTTTGTGGGATCTTGTGTTAGGATGGAGGGCATTGCATTCTACCAGGTGGGTACTGTGGAGTTTGTGTTGGGGGGGGTGTGAGGGGAGGTGCTGGTGACTATGGTCAGTGCTGCAAGTCCCCCTTCCCACCCAGCCAGCCGGATATCCCACCATGGAACGTGCTTGCATTGCAGGGAGTGTAAGTTGTCTCTCAGGATGTCAGTCAGTGGTGTCCTGCTGTTTGTTGGTGCACAGTTGGCAGCAGGGCCTTGTGCTCCCCACAGCAGTAGCCAGTGTCAGCCATCTTGTGAGTCCTTCTCCACTCCCTGTGATGTGAGCATGGTTCAGGGTGGTGTTGATGGGCCAGTTGTGAGGCTGAGCAATGTCTGTGACTACGACTCCCATCATGCTATTGCCTCCACCCCCTTCCCAGCATGCCCATGCTTCCTTCCTTTTGACTCTGCTTCCCTGTGGGGTGGGCTGGCTGTGCTGACAGGATGGCTGGGAGTGTTGTCCTGGCAGTTGTTTGGCTAAGAGTCCCAAGAGTGTCCCTGTGCTTCACACAACATAACCCAGGGTGGTGGTGCTTTGTGGGATCTTGTGTTAGGATGGAGGGCATTGCATTCTACCAGGTGGGTACTGTGGAGTTTGTGTTGGGGGGGTGTGAGGGGAGGTGCTGGTGACTATGGTCAGTGCTGCAAGTCTCCCTTCCCACCCAGCCAGCCAGCCAGATATCCCACCATGGAACGTGCTTGCATTGCAGGGAGTGTAAGTTGTCTCTCAGGATGTCAGTCAGTGGTGTCCTGCTGTTTGTTGGTGCACAGTTGGCAGCAGGGCCTTGTGCTCCCCACAGCAGTAGCCAGTGTCAGCCATCTTGTGAGTCCTTCTCCACTCCCTGTGATGTGAGCATGGTTCAGGGTGGTGTTGATGGGACAGTTGTGGGGGGGCAATATGTGTGACTGCGACTCCCATGATGCTATTGGCTACACTGACTTGGCCAGCATACACAGAATTCCTTCCTTTGAGTGGTCTTCACTGTGTGTTGGTGTTGTTGTGGTGGCTACATGTGTGGATGTGTGTGTTAGTTCTATTTGTGCCACTGCCTAGCTGTAGTTGTGGTTGTGTTTGTACATGTGTTGGCACAGTTGGATGTGACTTTTTTGATGGCATGTGTTGTGTTTATCTGACTGACATACACATTTTGGGATGATTCTGTTCTAGTTGCTGTGTAATTGCTATGAGTGCATGGTTTGACTCTCCCCTTGACAGTGATGTGTGTGTTTTGTGGCAGTTTATTGTGTACATTTGTTGTGTACTCACCAGGCTCTGGGATGTCCTCTAGTCCATATACGCTCACTGGCGGAAGGATGGCCCGCACCTTCTCCTCCCAGGGCCTGAGGTATACTGGCTTGGCAGGAGGGCCACTGCCGGTGTATTGGCTCAGGTGGTAGTCTTTCTTGAGCAGCTCCCGGACCCTCCTGCGCACGTCATACCACCTGTTCTGGATGTCCGTCTTTGTGCGCCGACATGGTGATTGGGCGTTCACCCTGTTGATGATCCTCTCCCACATCTTGGTTTTCTGCGACATGGGGGTCTGTTGGACCAATGTGCCAAACAGCTGTGGCTCCACCCTGAGGATCTCGTCTACCAGGACTTCCAATTCACAATCTAGAAACTTGGGATTCTTCTTGGGGGGCATGGTGATGGTTGGTGATGGTGGGTGATGTGTGTGTTGGTGTGCAGGTGAGGGTGTGTGGGTGTGTGTTGTGCTGGGTGTATGTGAGGTAGGTATTTGTTGGTGTGCTGCTGGTGTGTGGCTTGTGTGAGGGATGAGCTGTGGGTGTGTGGTTGCTTTCTCTTGGGTGCTGGCAGTGGAATGGCATTTGCAAAGGCTCATGGTAGTGATTTGTGTCCTTTATATAGGTGGAGTTGTTGGTGTGTCTTTGTTCTCTGTCCCCACCCCCCCAGTATTTATTGGCTTGGTAATTGCTTGTTTGGCCTTTTTTTGGTTGATTTTTCCTTTGTGCTGTTTGTGTATGTTGGAAACGTTCTTGTGACCGAGTCGGACCCTGCATTGGTCTCGTACGGTGTTTTCCGTTTCGTTCACGCTGTGTTTGTGCAGTTTTGTATGCTGCGTACGCGTCGGTCGCGGTGTATTGTGTTGCTTCGGCTCGGTTTTGTATGCGTGTCGGTCGTACGGCTTGTCCTCCGTCCGACTCGGTCGTGTTTTTCGCGCCTTGCATCGTACTTTGCAGGTTGGAGTTGGCGGGTACGATTCGGTCGGATTTGTTCCGGGTGCGTGTCGGTCGGTTGGATTCGCGTGTTTTTCCGGCCGGATTGCTATTTTCCGAGCGGCTCGGTCGGTCGGCTTGGTTTCCTGACGTGTCGGTCGGATTTATCGCGGCTTGCATCGTACTTGGCGTGTCGGGCGCCACTGGTACGTGTCGGTCGGTATTTTTTCCGGATCCGAGTCGGTCGGTGCTTTTTCCGGCCCGAATCGGAATCGACCCCTATGTCTTGGTGTCAAGAACCAGAGATGGCCTTCAGATGCTGTTAAATAGGTTTGCCTTTTACATGAGTCTACTGACAAATACTTCCAAGTCACACACTATGGGCCAGATTCACAAAGGTAAATTGAAACGAAAGTCTAACTTTACGGAATTCGGTATTCACAAAGGGCATTTACTACTCGTAATTGCCTTTTGTGAATACTGAAAGTCATAAAGTTTGACTTTCGGTATTCACAAAGGGAATTTACGATTAGTAAATGCCCTTTGTGAATACCGAAAGTCGTAAAGTTAGACTTTTGTCTAACTTTACCTTTGTGAATCGAGCCCTATGGTCGTAGGGCACACTTATACTAAGCCCAGATCACATTTTATTAATAAGGAAAAACTTAAGTGTTTCAGCTTTTACAATGGGCATCCCATTTGATCAGAAAGGTACTTGGTCATATTTAATTAAGGTTAGGAATGTGCCGTTTGACCAAACAATGGAGGCTCTCTTCAGGTTTGCTAGGACATTAGGTCATAAGCCACTGGATGTCATGACTAAGATCTACATTGCTCACTGTTGTTCTGCCTTGATATATGGAGTTGGGGTATGGGGATAAATACTGTGATACTGTGCTTTTACAGGCTAATTAAAACATGTTTGTAAGAAGACCCCTGCCTGTCCCTAATTCCTTACCTATATTTCTCTGCCATACAAAACTAGGTTTATTGAATATGGAAGATCACATCAAGCTAGCTCCCCTTAAACTATGGCACTCAATCTGGGCCAAACACAAAGCTGTTTTAAATCAGGAAATTATTAACGTCTGTTTACAACTAGACAGTGCTCACTGTATTTCGTGGCTAAGATATGTAAAATAACAATTTGCTTTGCTAGGAAGACCTGATTTATTTCATGGTGCACAAAGTTCCACTTCTATCTCTAAAAAGCAATTAAAGATAGATTTGTTGACTGCCTGCAGGCAGCGAAGAGAATGCAGAGAGGTGGGGAAGAAAAGAGTGTCCGCCTACATTCCATTAAGGACCCTGGATTCAATGGAACCTTACTTACACTTTCCTCTACAGCATCAACAGAGATTCTCCTTGATAAGTGTCAGGTTTAATGGAGCCCATTTCCTGGTTTTATATTTCTGTAAAGAATTTCATGAATCTGACCTTGCACCTTGCCTTCGTGATTCAAGTTCTACCCTGTCTACACTTCACTTTTTCTTCTTATGTCATTTATATGCTAAACCCAGGCAAACATTCTTACTTCCACTGCTGAGGTCTTTAAATATTGGAAATGTAGGCCTGCCTTGTTCTATCTACAGTTATCGCAATCAGAATATATTTGCTCTCACGGTCTACAACTTCATCTCTGCTGCTGTTAGATTGAGGAAATTGGTGGGAAAGGAATTTTATCAGTAGTTTTTACTGTGGCATTGTAAGACTTTGGATCTTTTATTTCATCGCCCACACCTGTATAATTCAACAATGCTCTTATCATTTTGAAGGGTGTTGGTTGGTTCAAATGTTGATTTTGTGTATGAATTGAGGAAGTATTGCTACTTGATAGAAACAATTTAATACAAGCCCGTCCTTGTCCAGAGGAGGTATCCTTTGAACCCAAAGACATGGCCATTGCCGAGTTCTGCACTCAGTATGGAGGGGGAGATCCAAAATGGAACTACCCCTACATACAGGAGTGCTTGAGAAGATGAGAGCGATGCGTCGGGGAGAAACCAACAGAGCTGCCCCGAGCCAGGATTTGTCCTTTACTGCAGAAAGGTGCAGCAGAAACAACCTATAAGCCTTGGACAAAGAAAGGCTCAGAAATAAACAGCCACCATTTATGGATGGGGAAGGGAAATGGATCTCATACTTCAAAAAGAACACCACAAGTATACACCTAGCTTTAGGAGATATCAAAAGCCTGCTCAGCAGCTTCAACGGGGAGCAGACCGACATAGCGTTATCCTGAGCCCACATCCCAGCAGTCACGCTTATCAACACCAAGCATGACAGGGCTGCATTTAGCTCATTCAGACACCAGATCTGGATGTCCCTAAGGAGATATTTCCTGACTACCCAGATGTAGGGGGACTGATGGCAGAGAGCATGAAGCCTGGGGAGACTGTGACTTAATTCCTAGACAGAATGAGAGAACAATGGGGCAGGAGACAGGTCAGCCCTGAACCGACCCCAGGTCGCCTTCTTCTACATAATTCTTAAGAGAGGGCTACCCTCTGAGATCCAGTCTGGATTAGATAGTGTAATAGGGCTAGACACCAAACCTTTGTTGGAAATACAAGCCCACATACTACACTATTATCGGAAAAGACAGGAAAAGGACAAGGAAAAGCAAGAGCAGACCCAGAGAGACACTGCCATACTGGTCCAACATAAGCTGAAGAAGATCACCCTTGAGGGGACCGTGCTAGCAGCGAATGTTCAGATGGTACCGATATTAAAGGGAGCTCTGCCTTTGGACCCCAGAGAGAATCCACACAGTCCTATTGGCCGAGGTCAGGGAGGCTGGGTTCAACCCGGCCTCAGTAAAGTGCCACTGTTGTCATAGAATGGGCCACATGGCTAACCGGTACCGCCTAAAAATGTACCACCATCATAATGGTATAGTACCGGGGCAGCCCCCATAGAACTTACGCAACCAAAGCCAAGCGCAGAGCAACATACATGCACCACACAATCAGCTTCATGGAGATACGTCCCTCTGGGACTGGACCCACAGCACGGCAGGGTGGGGTTACTGTTACAGCACAATCCCAAAGTACAAACACACCATAGACCAAGACCATCCCCCGAAATTATCTATATCCTACATACCACTCTCAGTTACATTTCCTTACCTGCCACCACTGCCAGTCTATAGGACGGCCTTGCTATGTCGACCGGGTATCCGCACTGGAATCCGCCAGCCGGGGACTCGCAGGAGGCCCAGGGCCCCCACAGCTGTGTCCCACCATTCCTTCAACCAAAGCTTTAAAGACTGTCTTTCACAAGGACAATCGCTCAAGTAATACAGGGTACATTGACTTTTTGCAACAATCCTTCGGAAGACATTGATTACACTGCATCAAGACGAGACACCTCTGGCTGCCCAGATGACAGACACCTCACCTGAAGACAACTCTACAGCCGACAAATGCTTTCTAAGTTATGTCATGTTGTATTTTTATACACACCCTACTCTTGAGTCCCTCTGGAACTGGACATATGCCTAATCTTTTAAATTATGCTTCTACATTCTAAAAACGCATGCACAGCGACCTCTCTCACCTCACATACACTTGCACTAAACCAAACACTACTATTCCTCATGCACTACACAGTGCACTCCTACACAATACCTGGTATTAACACATGACTATCGTAGGCACACAAACTACAAACAAGTCATGTTATATATGTTCACTGATACCCCACGTCAAAGGTGCAGACAGGCTATACCTATCTCAGGAGATAGCCCCTGACAGAGCAAAATGCCTCGTCCACCTGTACCTATGTAGGACCAGGGGGAAAATCCAGCTCCTATTGAGGTGAATCCCATAGGGCACTAGTAAACATCACATGGTATGAGACCAACCCCACTGCACTGTATCTCTTTACAAGCCTAGCGACATCCATTCCAAGGAAGACAGGATGCGCAGAAGGGGCACTATAGGTGAGGACACTGTTTGGCCACGGGACTTCGTAGAGAAGGGGTTTACTGGAGGTAGCAAGACCACCGCACCAGTGCACAAATACGTCCCCTCCTGCCTCCATCTGTGGTCCCATGGTGGCCCTTAACATCTTTGGGGCCACCTTCTTTAATAACAAATGGACCCTGGACAAGGAATTCTAGTGTAGGGCCGCTCATCTCAATCACACTGGGGGAAATGGGTCCCAGGGCAGGGGGTACAATGCTAGCATAGACACCCAGTGCCAGGAAATCTGGGATACGGAGATTAATAGGTACACATGGTTGGGGGGGAAAGAGCAACCCCTAATTGTACAGAAAACTACACTGTACTCTTTATATATTAGAGGCAAAGGAACCATACAGTTGGGTAACAATGAAGGCTGCAACGTGATATTATACGTAACGGACCTGCAATGGGGCACCTTCACACTGATGGAGACATACTGCCAATGTGGTGATCTTGCCTACAGCCAGTTAGTTCCCGGGTGGTGGGGCCTCTGCACCCTCGCGACTATACACACCTCAACCCTGGTCATCCCTGGAAAAGATCTGTCTGCATTGTCTCAACATCAGTTACAGAAGAAAACCACTCTGTTGCATCAGGCTCGGAGGAGAAGAACTGCTGATTATTTTGGCTGGTTTCAGTACAAGTACATTCAAGAAGAATTTAGGCTGTTCATAGAGACTCAAGTAAACACCGGAGGATCAATACCGATCAATACCGTTCTTCAACAATCAAATAAAATCCAATGCCCACTGGTTGCAAATAACTAGATGGGAACTGAAGTTAATGATCAACAATACTGAGCTCGGCCTAAACGCTATCAAGGAAGAACTGAGAGCCATCCGCCTTATGATGATGCAACATCAGTACGTGTTGGACAAGATGACTGCAATGGAGGGGGGATGCCAAGATTGGTGCTTCAGGTTGTACATTTATTCCCGGAAACGACATGGACAATGGACATTAGCTCGTGCCATCCAAGAACTCCATCATCTGCAAGCTGACATGAAAATGGATGGAGGTGCCCTGGAGCAGGACTGGATGCATAATATACCTTTTTGTGGCTCCCCCTGTGAGTATCCAAACTATTCATGTGAATGATGCCAGTTTTTATTGTTATACTTTTGGTATGTGGTTTCCTGCAAGTAGGGGTTTCCTGCTGTAAAAATGCAGTCCTCAAATTAGTTAGTATGCACTTAAATAGCGAACAGACACTACAAATGCACACACACTTGTTAATAACATAACTGTCATGTCATATGAGGAGGATAAAGTAGTTGCAGAATCAACAAGAGGGGGGAGTGCTGGAATTCGTAAATACGATGTCAGTGTACCATGATATTACAATGTCAATGATCATAAATACAATGTGAATGTATGTCTTAATCTATGCCTGCACAAAAACAATGATACTGGCAGTAGCAATGTCAATGTATGCCATAATTCATGTACAAACGACAATGTTGTTACCAGTAAAAACGCTATGTCAATGTATGTCATGACCTTGGGATATCTAACTGTCAATATCAGTAAAAAACAATACCAATGTCCACTATGACAACCGTACACAAGCTATTGCGAATGTCAATAAAAATGAATTCAGTGACTGCCTTATTAATTCAGGAGTTCCACTGAACTTGCACCATTGCTGTCGGATTTACCCAAGGTGACCTCCCTATCAACCCTGAGTCAGAGATATGTGGTCAGACAGGTCCAGCGACCCGCACCTACGCCTATCGAATAACAGGTCACAGGTAGGGTCTCTCTGAACCTAAAAATAAATGCATGCCCAAGGAATACCTTTATCGATCTCACACATAGATAGTTGCACCACAAACGAGGTCCGCGGCAGTTGGCCCTGATTAAAACACGTTTGGCGAAAGGCTCCCATCCCCACAAATACCACAAAGCTAGATGCGACATGTAGATATAAACACTCAGACAATCAGGACACGACATGCACACCACATATTGTTGCAGGGATTCTGCTCCAACACAGAACTATGCTTGGGATTATGAGACCTCAGTATGCAGGGACTGAGTTATCCTACCACCTTCGTACCCATGAGCCCGGAGCATACTAGCTATAGTGTCTCACTTGCCCTCCTACTCACTTACAGAGGATCAAGTGATTAGACACCCCAGAACATAACACTCCTGACTCTCTCAGAAATCACGGGTGCAGGACACACCCTTTCTCTCACACTCTTGTACTCATCCGCAATAAGATCTGACAGAGACATAAACAAGTTTAAAATATTTATTTTAACTAACGTGCTCTAGTGTGCATTATATGTGCCACAATCAGCAGAAAAATGCCTAACACAAATACGGTCAGCATAGCATGTAGTCCGTAAATCATAAAAGGAGCTGTCATGATGAATGACAGAGTCAACCAGTCAATCAATCAGGGATTTGTGAAGCGCACTACCCACCCGTGAGAGTCTCAAGGTCTGGGGGGAGGTGTTATAGTGCAGCTCCTTCTCATCCAAAGAGCCAACCTCCCTCACCTTGTATAGAAGCAAGATGTTTATATATTAGATCATCTCCTGGTGTTATTAGCAGACCCCGTACCTCAGTCTATAGATGGTAGATCTACATCATAGGTGCTGTTGTACTCTTTTCCCTGAAAAGATCTCTCTCCAAGTCTGCATTACCTATCCATGTACCCTCATATGAATAATGTACATGTTCCCAAACAACAGCTGCATCTGCATGTTTTGTCTAGGTGCTAGGGCCTGGCCAGAACAGAATAACAAGGGGCATTGTTGTCAGACCTTGTTCACAATGTTCAGACTAAATCCCAGGAACGAGCAAAATGTAAAAACAACTGTAGGTTCTATGTGAAAATTTCAGTATGGCACAAGCAAAATTAATTTGTGTAGTAACGTGCGCAAAGCAGAGGACAGTCTGCAACGTGCTCATGCTAACATCGGGAAGACGACAATGCCCTTATGACAACACAGTGATCACGCGTTCCTCATGCCAGATATCTGGACAAAAACACACTGGCCCACACTAGCTCTCCCCAAGGTCAAGAGTCATCTGTGTCCTCAAACTAGTTGAATCTACTACTGTAATGCCTTTTAAGAATGCAGAAATTGTTTTATGGTACTTCATAAGATGTGTAGAAAACCAGCCACAATTTGTACACCGAGAGACTTTTCTCAGATGCATTCTGTCGAGAGTCTCTCTGCACAAGTGTTTAATTAAACTGAATTGTTCCTGTTTTGCCAAACGCCTCTTGTATTTTCATTTCTTTAAGGTAAATTCACATCCGAACAACAAAAACAAAAGCAACAAGTTCTTATGAAGCAGAGATTTGGTGCTACAAAATATTTACAACCCTGCAACCAATTAGAAATAGCTTCCTATGATGCCCGTTGCATATAGGACCCAGAACCCCAAGCACAGTATTAAGAGCTTAACTAGGAATGCCAAAAATCGAGGACCATATAACCCGCCAACCAGCCTTGTACTAGGCACACCTTTGGACCACCATCTATTTCTCAGTGTATAGGAAAGCTCTGCAGGACCTTTGTGGGAGCTACAACTATATATTACTACCTTGGTTCAGGCACATTGCCAAGACCTTCAAAGAAACTGAGTGCCAAATTATTTGGTTCAACATGGAGTTCATGGCGAAAACATCCAGTTAATGAAGAATCAATGTTGTGCCTTCACTTGCAAGAGGACCAAGACATAAGAAGCATACTCTTGTAACAGTTATATATATTTATGATTTATTTCTGTGGATTATTTTAATAAAAAAGAAGAAAAAAAAGAAGCATACTCTTGTCAATTTTTTAAAAACTAAAATTAGGTTTCACTTTCAAACCTTACTTGGATTTCATCATCCCAGGGAGAAAATATCACTTTTTTAAAATTCAGTTGAGGATCTTTTCATCAATTCTCCCTTATTCAAAGGCTTGCAACAAGTCCCCAAACATCTTAGGTCATCTGCATTGTTCCTTTGGAATAACTGAAACAATCACATACTTTATGCTCCTATGAGAAATGCCACAGCATGTTCGGAGATACCATCTACATCCCTTGTTTATAAATCACAATATCAGACGCCGTAGGGAGGCATTGCTGTTCGGCTACTGAAGAGACTTGAAATACATTTTTCTAGCGGTAGCATCATATAGGCATGCAGCTTGGAAAGTGACGAGAGTGACAAGTTATGACCAATGAGGGCAAACCAAACCATGACCTGTATTTCATTTTGGAAACCGTAGAGTGGAAGAGGCTGAGACTTTTTCATATCTAGGTATCTTATTCGATGCCAAGTATTCATGGAAAAATATGGTTGCAAACAGGGCTTTGACTTTAGAAACAACTATACTAGCCTTCTTCAACTTTACAAAGAAACTTGGGTCGAAACCCATCCCCGAGATGCTGTGCATTTACGCAGCGGAATCCGTTACCTCAGCTACCTTTGGGGCGTCAGTCTGAGGCATGGCGGATGGGGGTAAGATTCAGCAAATTGAGAATACATTTATCAAAAAGCTTTTAGCCTTACCCCTGTTCCAATATAATATGTCATAAATAGCTGGGTTATAATTAAGATATAATTAAGCTAGCACCAGTATTGCTCTGGCACTCGATATGGGTGAGGGATACTTTCGTATTAAATCAACAGATCCTGGAGTATTGTATAAACTTTAAGTGTGCCCCAGTGATTCCATGGTTATCATATGCAAAACATGTAAAACATAGAGGCATATTAGCAAGAACGGCGTTAAAATTATCCGGCAGGAAACTGCTGCTAAAGCGGCGATAATGGGCTTGATAATATGCCCTTGAGAATACCAATAGAAGCCCATGTTCTGGTGTCAACATGGGCTTTTATTGGAATTCTCAAGGGCATATTATCAAGCCCATTATCGCCGCTTTAGCGGCAGTTTCCTGCCGCTAAAGCGGCGATAATTTTAATGCCGTTCTTGCTAATATGCCCCTTACTTTGGAGGAAATGGGGCTGCCAGAATTGTGCAATACTCTAACTACCTGTTTTACAGTTAGTAAGGTGAGATCGAAGGAGGTATTCTTACCTAGGGCTGCTCTCAAAAGAGGGGAAACATTAGTTATTCACTACAATGCTCTTCCCTCTTGACCCGACTTGCAGTCTTATTTGATATTGGTTCACACATTGTAGCATTGTTTCATTCTCACTAGTTTTCGCTTGAATTACCTCCTTAATGGTGGGCTTTCCTCCAGAATGTTATTCATAGCAGGAGCTCAATCTTTGTCCATGTGATGGTGTGTCAATACAGACTTACTCACACCTTATGTTTTTTTGTAAGTGTTATTGCTCCCTGAGGCAGAAATGAATTATCCCACTTCGGCGCAGGTACAATTTTAGACAGTGCAGACCAGCCCTTTGCTTTTTTCAAAATCAGGGTGGCCCATTGGTGTGTCAGTTTGTCGCATCCTGCCTCTGGCACTGACTGAAACTCAGACGTCGGCTGTCAGACTGAAATGATGATTCACACTGAAAGCTTCTGCCAACATCTGTACGCCAGGGAAACAAGTTACTTTTAACAGCAGGTTGAACTGAGTCCTATATCCCGCCTGTGCTCCATCACGATTGGCCTGATTTTGTGACTTGGGCCCAGTTCACTGCCACCAGAAAACTGCAAGTGGCGCTACTTGCTTATAAGCGGTACTTTTCTTCAAAACTTTTTTTGTTATTCGGGTCGCAAATCATTTATTAAACTGCACTCTTTATTTCTAAAATGATGTTGGATTTTTCTTTTATGTTGTGTTTTGACTTTATTATTGTTTTGTGAGCTGTATAAATACTTTACACATTACCTCCAAGTTAAGCCTGACTGCTTTTTTGTCAAGCTACCAGAGGGTTAAACACAGGTTAATTTAGTGACCTTTCGTGGTTCACCATGACAAGGATTGTGGTTGCTGCTTGTGTAGGGTTTCGCCAACCTCAACAATGTAATGTGATGTGATATGATATGATGTCATAGCAGGTGATTTCTGGCTGCCCCAATGATAATATTTTTTAACTATGTAGTGTGGGGTAACAGATCAGTGAATGAAGCCTGTGAGCACTAGAAGTAGCTCACTTTTGCTTGAGTACAGTTTTGGAGAGAAATCATACATCGATTTTATAAGCTTTTCAAGGAAGAACATAACAGTTGTGGTGTCTGAGGGATGGGAATCTTTGAGATTTACCTAAGTGTCATCAGCATATTAGAATAAGGATATTTTCCTATCATTAAGCCTTGTGCAGCTCCTTGTAGAATCTGAACAGATGTGATAAACATATTGAGCCTTGTTTAACCTTATGTTTAGCTGGGTAAGGGGAAGATCCCTTAGATGTTATGGTTGCAAATGTGTTTTTGTTGGTAAGAATGATGCAATGAATTGGGTTATTAGCTGAGAGAGGTGAGAGCACCACTCAAGTAATAAACACAATCATTGTTGGGGTGAATCACAAAAGTCACTAAATAAACCTATCAGAAGCCCTCTGATAGTTTCACACAAAAGCAGCCAGGCTTAACCTAGAAGCAATGGGTAAAGTATTTGTGCAGCTCTCAAACAGTAATAAAGTGAAAAAAACAAAAAACAACACAAGAAAAATCCCAAACCATTTTAGAAAAAAAGAGTCATTTTTAATAAATAAAATGACAACAAAGCGACAAAACTCACATCAGTAAACAAACCAGATTTTTAAAAAGTTTTAGGGAAAATGATGCCAAGAAGCACCTAGTGCCAACTGCGGGTATCCAGTCAGATTGGACGGACCATGTCAAGTCAAAAGTTCAGGCCGATCGTGATGGAGCAGCGAATCGAGTGCAGAGCCCAGGTTCACTTTGGTGAATGATTTACTTTCTGATTTTGGTGTCAGTGTGGAGGTCGAAGGTTTCTAGCAGAGCCGGGCAGCAGGTTGGGTTTGAAGTTGGGCTTGGCGATGATGGAGAGCTTCTGTAGGAGGTCTTGGAGTTACTTGCAGGCTGTTGAGTAGAGATGCCAGTTTTCGGGTGCCGCTCTGCATCGAAGTCAACGCGACTGTCAATCTGGTCTAGCTCGATGTCCGAGTCGGTGTAGCAATTGATCAAGTGCCGCTCAGCCTCCAAGTTTGTTAGGTCATTGATCGGGTGCTGATCAGTGTTTCTCAGAGATGCTCAGTGTTGAGTACAGTGAAACCTTCAGGTAAGCAGGGAGGAGTACACATTGGCTCCAGCCAAGGGCGCAGGACATTGAGGGCAGCACTTGGGGGGAGGGGGCAGTAGTCTCTCTCAGAGAGGCCAGTAGAGGGGGCCAGTTCAGGTCCAGTGTGGTCTGTTCAGCTGGAAGCAGGCAGTACCTCTTGAAGCTTGTTGTGTCTCTGCAGCTCAAACAGGAGGTCAGCTGACTGACCCATGGAACCCTGGGTTGAAGGCAAGCAGGTCCAGTTTTCCTTAAGGCATCAGACATAAGGAAAGTCCTTCATTTGAGTCTCCACAGGTCCAGGAGTGTTCTCGGGTGCGATTATGAGGGTGCCACTTTTATATACAGGGCAAGCCTGTGTGTGGTCGACAACCCCTTTCTCTAACCCTAAACTGGTTCTGATCAGTTCTTTCCTTTTCCTTAGGTCTGGCTCCAATCTATCTAAGGAGAAAATGGACGGGCAGGTACACATGTGGGCTGCATTTGCAAGTGACAGGCAGGCATCTTCAGAAGTCAGGAAGGGGTGGCTACAGCCCACAGGCTACCCTTTGAATCTTAGAAACCACTCCCCCCCAAGGCCATCCTGCCCAGGGGAGGAATGTCCTTCCCCACACCCATGGCCCTTTTGTCCCATGTCTGGAGAGAATACACTTCACACCACAGGAGAACCATTAAAAGTCATGTGAACCCAGACACTGTGAGAAAGGCACATTTGGTTTAGGTAGAAAAAAGTAAACGTTTTAAAAGTGGCATTTTCAGAATAGTAACTTATAATCTAACTTTACCATTAATGAGAATGTTCAATTACAATTCAAATGAGTGGAAGAAGCATGTCTCTATCTGCTACAAACTGAGATTATAATTTATTAAATTTAATAAGGTAATCCAATGTTAGTCTGAGGGGGGGCTAGCCTTGATACAGTGAAAAATGACTTTGCAAAGGTTTCGCTCCCAGGACAGGTACAATTTAAGTACAGGTGTCCTACTTTTTGAATACCATTGTTATATGGCCCTTAGGGTCATTGTCGACATTGCTAAGTTATCATGAGCTTTGCTGCCATGATGCTGCTTTTGCGCACGTTACTACATGACTTTATTTTTGCAAGACGTTGTTTGTGCCTTTCACATGAGAACTGTCTGCTTTTCGTGTTCTTTGCTGAAGTTCCTGGAGTTTTGTCTGAACACGATGTGCAAGGTCGATAAACAATGCCCCTTGTTATTCTGTTCTGGTCAGTCCCAAGCACCTAGACATAACATGCTAAACACAGCTGCAATGCTGGAGACTCGTGCATGGATATTACGGGGATGCATGTTGTTTTAACACACACTTGGAGAGAGCCTTTTCCATGGAAAAGAGCTATGCTGTTCCTCTGATGTAAACCTTACATCCAGGCTTTAAGGTATGGGGTCTGCCGTCAAAGCCCAGAGATCTTCCCTTTTCTAATAAACATCTTCCAGTCAAGGGGAGAGTGGTTAGGTCTTATAGCCCTTTTTCCACTGTCTTTATAAAATGACTTCCCCCTTTGTGCTATATGGAATTGTAACAATGCTAATTGTTTTGAGTTTATGCATTTTGCTGCTGGTTGTAGCTCGTATATTGTATTGTAGAGCACGATAGCTGAAATAAACATTTTGAACTATTATAGTGACTCTGCCTAATCTTGTTGTGGACAAGTACGAGTGAGCGAGCAAAAGGGTATGTCTTGCTACTGCGAATCCTGAGAGAGTCGGGAGTGTTGTGTTCTGGGTTGTCTAATCATTTGTAGCGCCGTGATTTTTGGAGGAGAGCGAATGAGACACTATAACTAGTCGGTTTTGGGATTTTGGGCACTAAGTTGGTAGGTTGGTACACCCCTATACACCGAGGTCCCGATTTCCTGCACATAGTTCTGTGTAGGTGCAGGATCCCCGCAACATGGCACCGCCAACGTTTGGTCTGGTTCTTATCTGCGAGACTCTTGAGTAGTGCTTGTGCTTGTCCACAATCCCCTCACATTTGTTTCCGGAGACATTTGTGATGGTGTGACCTCCTCTATTAATGTTTTATAGGTTCTTTCAAGCTTGAAGTTTTAAAAAAGGTTCCTTTTCTTTATTATTAACCCGTTAGTGCGCTGCCACGCTTTAGGTTGTTGTTCTTTCTTATAAGTTATGGCGGTTAACATTGCACCGCCTAATCGGGCTGCAGTCACTGCTTATTTGACTCAAAATGGAGTCCCTAATGCTGGTGTGCGCTCATTTTTGTTGTGGAAGTTGATGCAGCTTACCGCTTCGAGGTGTTTCATTCTTGGGTCACCTTTCTGGCGGTGGATGGACAGATAATTTGTTTCATGAATATACTGCCACGGCCCTTCCTCAAGTTTATCAGCCTTATAGGGCTCTCCAAGTTCCGCTTACAGCTTGGCAACACCAAATTTGGTTTAATGGCGCCCTTCCTCACCCAATAACGCCGGTCCGTCTTGGCCCTTTGTCGATAGATGGGGCTACATGGCCCGTTTTGGCTGGATATACCCCTCACCCACGTTATTTGACTGCTGCAAATGTAGACCTTTGCGTATTACATACATCCTTGATACCTGTGCATAGAGCTGTTATACATTTCATGTCGCACAACTTTCAGGTGGGACCACCTGGCGTTGCTGCACAACCTGTGGGTCCTGGTGGTGTGACCATCAGTCCCCTTATGGTTAATTCATTGATGGGCAAGTGTCCACAGAATAAGGATGAGTTCCCTTATTGGCTTGCTGAAAAATTTGGACAACTAGAGGCTGTTTTTCCAAATACCACGCCTGTGGAGAAACACAGAATCTTAACTATAAGTTTGCCTAAAGACTTACTTCCCGAATTGGCTGATTGTAACACCTGGGGCAAGGGGTTTGCAGCGGTGTATTTGAAGTGTTTCGGCACTCCCTCCATGACCGTACTCCCCTCCGTGATAAAACGCGTTCAAGATGAACACGGAGCTGAAGGGGCTGTTGAGTTGGGCATGAGACTGGTGGGGTGTTCGATGTGGTAGTTGACATGATCCTTGCTAATATCAAGGGTGATGCTGTGAGCTTTCAAGTGGCAAACCGCTTGGAGGCTGTGCCAGATGCAGACAAGCCACGCGAATTACCAAAGATTATTGCAAAGGCTTATAAAACCATAGGCCGAAATAGTCTGGGACTTAAGCCTTTTACTCAAACGCAAACGCAATCTCAAACTCAACAAAAAGCCCAGACTGATAAAGACGGGGGTCCGTTCTTTCCTAGAAAGAACTGGAAAAATAAGAAACAGTGGCAGCAACAACAGAAGCAAGGTTCGCGTGCTGGTTCACCGATAACTGAGTCTTCTGAGTGTACCTATGACTTGCGCAATCGCGCGAAACTTAAGACTCCTGATAGATTTCAGGTCCCTGATCAGCGCTCTCCTCATTCTTTACAGCACACATTGGACTCTCACGTCGGTGGTGGGGAGCGCCAGGATCGTGGCAAAAGTCAGACCACACAACAGGGCCGAGATAAACCTCGACAGTTTGACGTTAAAGCCAAACAAGAGGACCTGCCTCGTTTTAGACCTTCGTATCAGAAGAAGAAAGTTGCCACATTAACAGCGAGCTATGCCTCAGACGGTGAGAACACAACTCCTGGACTCGACATGGGCGGTGACTCTGCTCGACAGCGCAGCGGAAGTTACCATAGTGCGGGAGGCACTGCGTCCCTGTCTGGAGGCGACAGCAGCTGATACCTTCATAACTGTAGAAACAGCAGATACCCGGGTTGCCCCCCCGGATAGACTGTATGACATTATTTTTCAAGTTGAAGGTGATGTACAATGTCCAATCAAGGCGGTTTTCTGGGAAAATCTAACCTCCTCATACAACATTTTGTTGGCGGAGGCAGATTGGCCTCCACCGTTTGTGTTAGCCGCCTCTCGAGGGGAGGACATGATACTTCCGAGTTTTTCGCGTTACGTCCCTGTGGAGCATGCAAAGGCTTTAGCAGCTGAGTGGGCTTTGGCCCTTGCCCCCGCTGTGTACCGTAACCAGGTGGGCTGGGATATAGATTCACTGGCACATGAGATACCTTTATGGTCTACGCCACAGCCACAACCGCAATATCCCATCAAGCGCGAAACTAAGGCTCACGTTTGTGACATTCTGACGCAGTTAGAGTATCAGGGTGTGATTGAATCCTGTACATCACCGATGAATAATCCTCTTTTTATGGTATCAAAACCTGACGGTTCATATCGGATTGTATTGGATTACTGAAATTTGAATAGTCATTGTCGCACTTTTGCAGTGCAAAACACACACAGCTCTGCGCTGGTGAACAACCTTGTTCCTAAAAAATACAAAACTACACTGGACATCTCCAATAGTTTCTACAGTCACAATCTGGCTCCTGAGAGCCGTGACTTGACAGCATTCACCACTGTCAGAAATCAGAAAAAATTTACACGATTGCCCATGGGGTATAAGAATAGCCCCGGGGCATTTGCTGCGCGTGTTGTGTCATTATTACATGACATAGATCCTGATGCGTTCTCGTACGTGGACGATATCTATCTCACGGACGATGAGCTTATGCCGCATCTTGTCCGAGTTGACCGCATAATTTCTGCGTTCGCCGACTATAGATATAAAATCAATTTTGCAAAGTCACACATCGCTCATTTGGCGGTGCTCTTTTTGGGCTATGAGGTCAATAATGAAGGAAAGGGGTTAGCCCCCCATTTCCTGGAGAAATGTGCACATTTGCAACCTCCTACTACTCTGAAGAAACTTCAGTCCTTGCTGGGATTTTTGAATTTCGGGAGAACTTACATTCCCGAATATGGCCAGCGTATCAAACCGCTTTATGCGTTGATACAGCCGACATATTCTTCTGCCAGCTGGCTCCTGGACCATACCTCTATGCTACATTCTTTGCAATTTGACATGCTTGCAACTAACTACTTATTGACGTGTGATAACACCACGAACCTGGTGATACGTATCAATCCAGGGACGGTGGGTTTCACATACTTGACGTTCAATGAGGGGGATACAGTACCTATTGCATACAAATCACATTTGTACACTGCAGCTGAGATGCATTTTTCCAATGTTGAGAAAGTTTAGACCGCGGTCCAGATGGCGATTCTGAAGGAACGCTCTTTGGCGCAAGGTAAACGCATTCTTATGGTCACACCCTTCCCTGCTTTGGAGGCCGTGACTAAAGCAAGTGTACCTAACTCTAAAGCATTACATCCCCGTTGGATACAATGGGCTACGTCTTTGACATCGTCTGATGTCACATTTATCTTTGACCCTGCACTACAGACACAGGAGTTTTTACAGTATGAACATGTTCATCCTCCTCCGTTGTCTTTGCTACCTTTACATGAATACAAATGTGTTATTTACACCGATGGCTCGGCTCAACTGGCCACAGGTTCCAAACATGCTTATTCAGCAGCTTGCGCAATTGTGACAGGCTCCATTGTCAATGGAGAATTTAAGTCCTCCATCGTGCATACTCAAGCACTTGGGGACTGTACGGCACAGTTGGCGGAGCTGCGCGCTCTTATTCTTTCTCTCGAGTTTGCTGATCCTAATACGAATACTCTTATTGTATGCGATTCTTACTACTGTGTTCAATCTTTCAATGACAACTTATTTTTTGGGACTCGAAATGACTATCGAGACTCTAAAGGCAGCACAATTAAGCATAAAATGCTTTGGGTTCGAGTGGCAGAGCTTAAACAGCTTCTGTCCCTCACACAGGTTATCCATACTCTTGGCCATCAGCGTGTGGGAGCACATGCTCTAGGTAATTCTTTGGCTGACGAAGCGGCCAAATCTGCAGTAGCCACATGTTCTGTAGCAGCAGTTACAAGGTCCATGACTAAAATAGATAATGATATTTTGGCAGCAGTAGCTGCTACGAGGGAGTGAACCGGTTATCCTCAGGGTTTCCCTTCGAAATACTCTTATCATGTATCTCCCGAACAAGTTCCATACGCTTCTATTCCATCTGTTGGGGATCGGCTGATTCCCAACATGGTCCGCAGACTTTCTTTGATCAGATCCCCACACGAGGACATGGCTTCTGCACATGCCGGGGTGTCAGCTACAGTCTCGATTTTACAGCAACGTTATTGGTGGCATGGTTTATATAAACAGACCCGTAATTATGTACTTTCTTGTGACATTTGTCAGCAAATTAAGCCGTCTACGGTCACACGACCACCTCAAACACAGCTATGTATTTCTAATCATCCATTTGGCTGTGTATATCTTGATCACTGCGGTCCATTCTCTTCTGATGCTGCATATAAATATATATTTGTTGCAGTTGATTCGTGCACACGATTCCTTTGGGTTTGACCACAACGCAGTGCTGACGCTCAAAATGTCATCAGGGATTTGCGTGTCTTTGTCGGGATGTTTGCCTGTTGCACCTTTCATTCGGACCAAGGTCCAGCGTTCGCCTCTAAGGCTTACAAGGACGCGATGAAGTCCATGGGGGTGCTGGTGCAGTTTTCGTCTCCATACAGGCCTGAGGGCAATTCAATTGTGGAGCGAATGAACCACGACTTAAAGCAATCCTTGACAGCTAGAGTCTTAGGTACTGGCAGGAACTGGCTGGCCCATTTGTATGGTGTTCAACGTGCACTCAATAATCTCCCGAGAAGATCTCTGGGTGGGCGGACCCCATACGAAATGCTCTTTGGCATTAAAATGTTTGCGCCAGACCTTGATGGTCTAGACGTTGTGGCGGCTGCCGCAACCTTTGACGTAGATAATCATTCTGCTGTGTTACAGGATCTACAAAAGACCCATGACAGCTTCGCAACTGAACATTTACCCTCTTCCGATGATGCAGCACTGCTGATTCCGGTAGCCGGCTGTCTTCCTAAGATTGGAGATCTGGTACGAGAAATGCTGGAGAACAAGAAAGAATTTGGTCCCGCCTATCGTGCACCGGTTCCAGTACTTGGATTGAAGGGTACTCGTACAGTTATTTTACCACCTTTACCTGGTCGCAAAGACAACAGATATATCTCAGGGGACAATGTCAAGCTACACCGTCTGGCTGATTCTGAATAGTGTCACGCCTGCTGTTTCGTGTAACGCAATTTCATTGAATCCGCTGACTACCTCCTCTTCCTCTGATGCTCGTATGGCTGGGAAGGTGATGGACACTGCTATTGACCTTTCATCTGTCCGGCCTCTATCTTCCAATTGAGAAGTTGAGTTCACTTATCCTACAAATGAATCAGTTAGTGAAGTGCCGATCAGTCCTCGACAACATCAAGCTGACCCAGCACTACCACCGCTCAATAACAGAACTGCAAGCGGTTACTTTAGAGATCATGCCAGCTTCTCGTCTTCCAATTTGGCAGTACCACCAACTAAATTGAGTGTTTTCTTTTCTTGGTTCAAAAAGACTTACCTGGTCCCTCCATGGACCCACATTTGGTTGGTGCTCATCCTGATTTTCTTCTTCATGTCAATTGGGTTTGTGACAGTGTTCTTCTTACTCATCAATGGTCATTATTTACCAGAACGCTCTGCTGTGAACTTGGTCGATGGAATTCTGGCCCCTCACACATCGTTCCATATCATGAAACGTGATCAGACACTTGTGAACATTTTAGCATTCCCGGTTGCAGATGGCATCGTTTGGGACAAAGTAGCTTTTGAAATTCACGGTCCGACCGAGGTGCTCAGGGTGCCATACGTGTTTCGCGTCTCCTTAGGAGATGTGGTAACACGGGACATACATTCTGACGATTGGGATGTTCAAGCAGTACATTCGTTATTTTCAGATTTGAAGTATTATGCTGCTTTTGATGCTGAAGATTTGTATTTAAATTCTGCCAATTATGCTGATCTCTTTTGTTATCAACATTATGGGCATCATTTTTTGCACAAAACAAACACGTTAAGACCTGTTCTTAATTACACCCAATGGGAACATTGTCCTACTCCTGTACAAGAGAGTTCTAAAACTCTTAGAGAAAAGTTCACCTATTTTACAGATTATGACACATCTAATCCGGAATCTTATTTCTTTAAATTGTAATTGTCACCACAGTCCAAATTTATCTTGACCCACACTAAATTGATTTATTCCAACTCTTTTAGGACTAAATTGGCTACACAGGGTTATGATCACTGGAAAGAGACCATTGAGTTAAAATCGATCTGGGGCACAAAGCCATGGCAGGTTCAGGGCACTGAGGCATTACATCGTGCCTGCCTGATCCCGACTCAAATTTTATTTTTAAATGATACAGTGTACCAAACCACTTGTTTCAGGTTGACCACTGTAAAGAATTTGAATATACCATCCATTACGTCCTTGGCGGAATACAACAATTGGCGGGCTAAGACTAATTATACTATCGATGCCTTACAGGCATTATTTCTAAACGAGACCTTTAATGTCTCTGAAATTGATTCATCCGGGTGGTTGGTGTGGCAAACAAACTCAAATGCATGTGAATTGCATTTTTATAATGTAACACCTGGTTTCACTCAGACTAGACCAGATCCACGTTATCCTCTTACACATTTGGTTACCACATACTCGGTGGGTAAATTATGCCAACAATGGTTGGAACATTCCACCCTATCATCAGTAAAGCAACACCTGTCGCTCTTGTCGAGTGACATTAATTTAGCTGATTTTCTCTTAGGACCCAGGGTTCCCAGAGCTAAAAGATTTATATATGCAGCTTACAATGAAATTTGGAAACTATCGCAGATGGAAGCAGCCTTTCGTCTACCTCAAATTGACAAGGCTAATTTAGAAAAGGTACTAGCCGTGGTCGACAATAGCATCAATAAGCTTTCATCACGCATTTATACATTGGATAACATTGTTTCTTCTGTTATTGATATTGTTCAGAATGATGTGTCTGTATTGTATCATGGTCAAAACCAATTACGATCTGTTATGCAGTTTGCGTGGATGTTACAGACCCTTAAAATGGGGAAGGTCCCTTGGGATTATTGGAATGCTTCTGCTTTGTTTCTCCCGTTTAACCTCACTGATAAACAGAGATTTATGTCCATGAAGGATGCTGCATATACACTATTGCATATTGAACAATTAGAGCCCTTGCCGTTCTCGGTAGCGGGAACGGACTCTGCTGTTTGGTTAATTCATGGGGGTTATCTCTCTGCCTTTTTCGTTGTTTCAATTTAAATCATGCATGCAACATTTTCCGATTGGTCACTTTGAACCCCTGGGTAGTGCATTTCTCCATGAATTATGGTCCCTGCCTTTCACTTATAGATGTCAAAGCGAGGATAAGGAAGTTTTCCTAACAGGGGAGGACTGCGATTCCACAGTAGGACATTCCCTGGTTTGTAAACACGTTAAGTTGCACGGCGCTTGTAATGTGTCGGCGCCTAATCTTGCTTGTTTCCTGAAAGGAACTCCAGTACCATCAATAATTCCCACTTTTTCCTTGCTTACCAATGGCAGTTATCTTATTTTGAACAGCCAAGACTGCTGTGGTTTACGGGCAGGAATTCCCTATTTAGTAACAGTCTCACAACGAGTCACATCTTGTAGCATGTGAGTGTAGATAGTTCCATTTGGCCTTCCATTCCGACTTTGAAAACAGACTTCAACAAATTAAGCAGTCTCAAAGCGCTACTATTCCAACAAGAGGTGGCTCTCACTTCAGCTCGAGAGACCTTCGAGTTACAGGTGGCTAGAACATCTAGGGAAATTAAATCGCTGATGAATACTAACCCCCCACTACATTTTGGGGAGCTTATACATCAAATATTTAATGCGTCTGACACTAAAGGCCTTGCACATTTTTTTTTAAATGTGGGATCCGGCCTTGTGACTTCTTTTCAGATGATATTTGGAGTAATACCGGCTTTTATTCATTCAATTTTTTCCAGCGTCTTCGGCAGATTCCCTTTATTACTGGCGTTAGCTGGTGGAGTCCTGCTTCTTCTGTTCCTGCTGCGCAATGGCTGCTCATCTTGTGGTACTGCACAGACCAGGCCAATTGCAACTGTACCGTGATAGGATGCAACAGGTTTTTGGATGCTTGCCATTAGCAACGATTAGCGTGAGTTATGGATTGACTTTTCGCTTTGCCTACTTTACTTGCGTGCAACCAGTTTTTTACAGTCAACGGTGCCCCTTCTATTGAGCTATGGATTTATGCCTCTCCAATACGTCATGTCCAGTCCCGAATTTTATCCAGTTGATGGGTCCCTTAGAGGCTCATGACTAGACTTGTTCTGGGAATGGCTGTATGGCGCGTGCGGCAGCACTTGGAGTATTGGCTGAATGGGATATCTGTGCGGCTGCGCAGAACCTCCTCCATCAGAGTTTCATCGAATATCACGCAAGTTGCCCGATTATGCTTTTGGAAGCATCAGATTACGAGGAGCACGTTTGTTCTTTCAACCTACTTGATTGGATGGCATCTCTTTTTTCTACTAACGACAGGGATGATCTTTTGGAGGGAATTGCATTCTTAAGTTCACGTACTCTGATGGATTAACCACCTCCTTCATGATACCGTTTTCCTGGAATTTTTAATTTTTTCCAATTTGTTTTTTTTCTTTTTTCTTCTCCGACACTTTTGAACTCTGCTTGGTGTTTGAACTCTGTTTCTGTCCTTTCTCTAGGTCCTATGGCCTTACCAGGGGGAGGTTGTTATATGGCCCTTAGGGTCATTGTCGACATTGCTAAGTTAGCATGAGCTTTGCTGCCATGATGCTGCTTTTGCGCACGTTACTACATGACTTTATTTTTGCAAGACGCTGTTTGTGCCTTTCACATGAGAACTGTCTGCTTTTCGCGTTCTTTGCTGAAGTTTTGTCTGAACACGATGTGCAAGGTCGATAAACAATGCCCCTTGTTATTCTGTTCTGGTCAGTCCCAAGCACCTAGACATAACATGCTAAACACAGCTGCAATGCTGGAGACTCGTGCTTTGATATTACGGGGATGCATGTTGTTTTAACACACACTTGGAGAGAGCCTTTTCCATGGAGAAGAGCTATGCTGTTCCTATGATGTAAACCTTACATCCAGGCTTTAAGGTATGGGGTCTGCTGTCAAAGCCCAGAGATCTTCCTTTTTCTAATAAACATCTTCCAGTCAAGGGGAGGGTGGTTAGGTCTTATAGCCCTTTTTCCACTGTCTTTATAAAATGACTTCCCCCTTTGTGCTATATGGAATTGTAACAATGCTAATTGTTTTGAGTCTATGCA
Source organism: Calotriton arnoldi (assembly GCA_963921515.1). Classification (NCBI taxonomy): domain Eukaryota; kingdom Metazoa; phylum Chordata; class Amphibia; order Caudata; family Salamandridae; genus Calotriton; species Calotriton arnoldi. The sequence goes on along the minus strand of CAWUFW010005922.1, from coordinate 1,132,073 downwards.
TTTTGCTGCTGGTAGTGGCTCGTATATTGTATTGTAGAGCACGATAGTTAAAAATAACATTTTGAACTATTACAGTGACTCTGCCTAATCTTGTTGTGGACAAGTACGAGTGAGCGAGCGAAAGGGTATGTCTTGCTACTGCGATTCCTGAGAGTCGAGAGTGTTGTGTTCTGGGTTGTCTAATCATTTGCAGCTCCGTGGTTTTTGGAGGAGAATGAATGAGACAATATTGCTAGTCGGTTCTGGGATTTTGGGCACTAAGGTGGCAGGTTGGTACACCCCTATACACCGAGGTCCCGTTTTCCTGCGCATAGTTCTGTGTAGGTGCGGGATCCCCGCAACACCATGAACCCTTCACTGTGAGCCTTTAAATCCAACCTTCCTTAAAAAAGGAAGGTATCAGGGCTCCAAACAACTTTATCTCAACCCTAATTATCTCAACCACCATAACAGTTGAATCTAGGATGTCATCTTCCAGACATCGTGAAAAGAAAAGATGACATAGGCCTGGCGTTGGTGCTTTATTTTGTTAGTGAGAAATGGTTTGCATAATTTGAGAAATGTATTTTTTATTCTGAGCTGCAGTGTTGTTGATAAGCTGATTTTAAGCAGATGTGTGTTGATGGACCTATCTGCCAACATGATGGAGGCATCCATTGTCAGAAACCCTGATTGCCATTCCTGTTCTCCATCGTAAGCATTCTTCCATCCCACTCTGATGACACACAATTCCAAATATGGTAGGTGCGTATCCAACATAGCAACATTGACGGAGTTGTATCCATTGGTGGTGGACGGGTAACCTATGATGGAGGAGTGATGAATGCCCAATGGACCGTTCTCCATCAAGAAGGACAGCGGTCTATCAGACCAAACCATAAATACGGTAGATGGAAATCCTTCATCCTGATGGATGGATCAGTCCCTCTGTGACAGAGTAACAATGTTCAATCCACCAAACATTTCATCAGGGCCTTAGTTGCTTATGCCTGAATTTGAAATATTTCTCTCACCAGATGGATAGCTTTGCCCTCAGATGTCTGAGCGTATATGCCTGAGCTTATACATTTTCTGTAATGCAGATGTCAGTTCTGCTGCCAGAGGCCTGAGCTTTAAAGATCTGGGTAATCTAATAGATAGGATTTATGTATGTGACCTTAGCCTGTTAGATTACAGTTACCTCAATAGATATGTTTGCTCTTCAAGACCTAGAGAGCTGTGTAACATGTGGGGTAGATCCACTGTATGAACAAATGGCCATTGAATGCATGGGGAAGTCACCTGTGAATGATGGACTCTCAAAGTGACAAATGGCAGTCACTGGTCTGAGAAACCATTAATTTTGTGAGGGTTCCTGTTCATCCAAACTTTAGAAAGAATGAAAGAAGGAATCAAGGAAGGAAGGAGGAAGGCAAGGAAAGTAGGAAGGAAGGGAGAAAGGGTGAGTGGGAGGGGGTGAGGATGGACACTGTAGCCCTTAAGGGCGTCATGGCACTGAAATTGCTTCAGGCAATAAAAAGAAGATAACAGACTATTCTGAAAAAATACCAACATGAGCAGATTTCTAATAGTCAGAAAATCACTGAGCATGCAAAGTTTTGAGAGACAACTCATACCGATGTCGGGTTGCCAAGCAGACAGCTTTCCATACATGCTTTTCTGAATAACTTTACAGCAAGTAATGCTTGAGAGGCAGAATGTAGGGCTTCTCTTTCAGCATAGAGGCAAATCTTTGCCTCAGGCACAGAGAGTCAAAATGATGAAAGGTCTTGTGGAACATCCAAACATACTTGAACAGGATACATTTTGCATTTGGTAGCCAATGTAGTTTTCAAAGTTGGCAAAAATGTGCTATCTTCTTTGCCCCATGAGAAGGCAGACAGCTGCATTTTGAATTGCTTGTACCCACATAAGAGCGTGCTTGGGAAGGGCAAGACAATATAGTCAAATTTTGATGAAATCACAGCTTGTGCTGTCCAGTGGAATCTAGAAAAGGGAGGGTTTTACACAACTTTTAAAGCAGAAGAAATAAGTCGAAAATACCTTTTGATCAGAGTTATCAGAGACAGAAGAGGGCAATGCACATAGCTGGCTTCACCGCTGACAATATTCTGTACTGTATGTTTTTAATTTCAGAGTATCCATTTGATGATCACTACATGTAACATGATGGATTCAAAGGCACCTGAATTATTAACTCTTGCAGGTAAATGTTTGCAGGCTAATGATATGCCTACAACCCTAATAGATTTCACAGGAGACACAACCGAAGATACATAGGCATTGAATAGAGTAGGGGCTCAACAAACACAACTGATGGTGCAAAAGGTGGACTGAAAATAATACAATGAATTTGCTTTCCAGTGAGCGGAGGAAAGGAGGAAATCTGAGTGCCTAAGTTCTAACACTGGGTCAGTATCAAAAGTCCCAGAGAAGTCAAACAGAATCAGGAATGTGACACTGCCTACATCCACAGCCATCCGGATGTCATACAAAGCCGCTGATAGAATTGCTTTAGTTCCTTGGGCGGGTCTAAAGCATGATTGTGTCCGGTCAGAAGTCAGGCTTTTTTCCAAAAGAGAGTTTTTGGCTGATAGAATGTTTAGCTACCTTTGAGGCAAGAGGAAGAAACAAAGTGGTCCTGTATATTTATTTTTAGCTCAGATGGATCAGTTGGCACTTTTTAAAAAAAGTGTTAACCAATAGCCTTTTTTTCTCAAAAGGCGAAACCCCTCTGGAGTCAAAAGAGTTGCACAGGTGCCACAAAGCATCCTACTAAATAAAGTCAGTTGGTTTAGGGAACATGGGGACAGAAGTGATCCGGTTTTCATAATAGAAAGTCTTAATTTGATTTCATCACTCAAAGGGAACTAATTGTGACAAATTATTGGCCATGGACATAATACGTTATAAGGTCTCTGTATCCATAGAAAGGGTCTGCGTTGAAGGAAAAATATTTCTCATAATATGAAGGGAGTATGGAGGGCACTGTTATTTTAGAATCCTTGTTTACTTTATGAACATCAAACGATTATAATCGAGTTATAACAGTACAAATGCAGGTTTGATATTTGAGAGTTAATACAGTCTTTTGAGTAAATTTTAATACATTTTTAAATAACTGTTTATATTCAATATTAAAATCATATTTACTTCTCCACCAGTGGTACACTTTCTTTCATAAAGCCGGGTCTGGTGGCTTAGTGGACTAATGCATCCACTGCATGGGCCTGTGTTTGACCTCATGATCACAGGTTCAATTCCCAGCAGGTCCACTCAGCCTTTCATTCTTTCTGTGGTCGATAAAATGACTACCTTTGGGTAACAATAAACGCCTGTTATTCAGCGCCAAGGTGCTCCTTTGGGGTGAACATTCGCTTTACAAATACTTATGTTATATAGATTTGATGTTGTAGGACTCATTGGCGAACCACATGGGAAAAGAGTATTTTTCTTCTTAAAAGAGAGCTTAGCACCAGAAGAGTATAATTTGAATTGCGATACAGTGGTTTCAGGGGCAGCCAGAAGTTGTGGCCTGCTTACAGTTAGGTGGGTCACTGAGTTGAAGGAAAGGTCAGACTCAGGCTGGGAATTACTGTTTTCTCCAGATGGGAATCCATCAGTATCTATGAATTTGAAAAAATACTACAAAAATATCTATCCAAGGAAAAACCTGAATTTCACCTGATTAGGTGTACAGGACAGGAACCAAGCACTGGCAAAGCAATTAGGTCTCATTGTTGGACTTTTTAGCTTTGTCAATTCCTTTGGGTGGTGCGGTACAGTATTGGGGCACTGTGGAGCACTATCAAAATAAAAAAAAGTTTAAAAAAGGAGCTATGGTGGGTGCATCATTCCACAGATGGGCATGCATGAGGAACACATGTATGCGCCAGCTGAATGACATCAGCTCCATTTGCTGTAATCTTCTATTACTGATCCAAGATGGCAGACAAGAATATGCCAACCATAAAAAAGGACCACATGTGTTGGACGCAGAGGGTAATGGTGGTGTGGTATGTGGGAGGAAGGGAAAAAGCAGCACCTGGAGGGCAAAGGGTAGAAGTACAAGGAGGACTGTCATCACAGAAGCACATAGGTGAGCTATAGGAACATAGAGTGCAGGGTGTGGGTGAGAAACACACAGACAAGAGATAGCAGTGCAGTGTTTGAGAGAAGCACACAGAAAAGTGAGAGTTTTATGAAGTGAAAGGGGAGAGACGCACACAAGGGAGACAGCTGGACACACAAGCACTCATGAAATGTGTAAGCAAAAAGAAACAAGACAGAGCAGTGTCGGGGAGAAAATCAGACAGATGACAGAGAGTAAGAGCAACACAGTTTGAGGATGTGTTCTAGGGGAGAGACAAACAGAAGTTAGACAAGGCAAGCCATCAAATAAGAAGAGGCACATAAGAATAGCAGTAAAGCCAACATATGGTAAGCAATGTTTAGACTCTATGTCCACTGTAAGATATTGGTAAGCTTCCCCCCTTTTGTATCGCTTTGGTCGCCCTAAGTTGGCGGGGGTATGCCCAGACGTGGGTCCCTTGCTCACTTTGCCACTGGATTCAAGCAAGCGTGGCTGATGACGGCTGAAATGCCAGAAACCGGTCCTAGGATGCTTGTTTCCGGTCCAGGGAAGACATGGCTTGGCAGTTCGGGCTGGACTGTTCCCATGAGGCACAGGGTCAGACTGATTTGCATATGGCCATGTCTGAACTGGGGTGGTGGAGTGAGCTAAAGAATGATGATGGATTAAACCCAGATCAGTTGACTGGGGGTGAGTGTTTGATTGGCTCAAACGTTCCGTCCATCATCCCCTTTTGTATAGATATTGGTAAGCTGACAATAGGTTTCTTGCAACTAGACTCTATCTAGTAGACCAGACCTAATATCTAGAGTGTGTCCTATTACGGGGCATATTATCAAGGGCCATTTCGACGCTTTTTTGGCTTTAAAAGCCAAAAAAGCGGCGAAAATGACATTGCCCTATCTACAAGGGGATGCTAACATGCATTAGCGCATGTTAGCACCCGTTTTCCCGACGCCTCGCTTTGCATCTCTAATGAGATGCAAAGTGGGCGTCACTGGGCAGTACTCCTTGTAAATTATCACTGATGTGCACATCGCGATATTTACAAGGAGGCCCACGCATTTTTGCAGACGTTAGTTTTTGGTGAAAACCGCGGTTTTTGCCAAAACCTAACGTCTGCAAAAATGCTGACTTAGGTATACTTACCATTGGGGGCGGGTTATGCTGATACGACCACAGGGTCGTATCAGCAAGGTTATCGCCATTTTCCATGGAACATCGCTGAAAAACCAGCGATGTTCCATGGAAAACACCGCTATCGCTGGAAAATTATCGCCATTGCACTATGCGTTGTTGATACAGCGATAGCATGGCGATAATTGCCAGCGATAGCCGGCGATAAATAATTTCTCGCTAAGAGCGGCCAGCGATAATTATCGCTGCCGCTTGATAATATGCCCCATGGTGAGTGAGCTGCATGGGATGATGAGAAAGATGAAGAGTGGTAAGTCAGTCTAATAGATAGTGACAAGGAATATCCATCCAAAAAGTCTCATAAAATAATCAGATGATATGCTTTCAATGCTGGGAGAGCCCGGTGATCAGCTAATGCTTCACCAAAGAAATACATTTACTGAGGAGTTGGGCTTATATTTTGTCAGTAAGGCTAGGCCACTGTGTATTCCTGAAAAACAGAACTACCTTTCCTTACATTAATTAACAACAGATTCAGTTCAGTCTAATAGGCAGGAAACATAATAGGCATGGCCACATATTTATTCTCTTACATTTTTCACAAATTTATAACAATTGCATTCAAAATCAACATGTCATAGACTTTGGAACCCAACGCCAGTTGTGCAATTCAGGTAGCTGCTTGGAAAGGCCAACACAATATTGAACATGCTTGCATAAACAATAACTAACATTCAAATCATACATTTTAATCATGAAAAATATACATACAAATGATTGTTTTTGGAATAAAACATCACATAAAATATGATCATATTAATGTTGTCCCAATTCCTAATTCTAATATTCAAAGAATAAGTTTGTATTACTTTTCTATATACTTCTACACAAAAGGCTAGAGGTTGGAGAAACTGCCTTTGTATGTGCTTTAAAGCGGGTACCCAGGTTTTCTTCTATTTTCATGAGGTTTCCTTTGTTCCATAGTTTTTTTTTTACCTAGTCACTAATTTTGAAAGTGTCAACCTGTTTTGAACCCGGCCTTTATGGGTTCTCCTCAGGACCATGAACTGGGTGACACTGCAATTAAAGAAAAAGACATAGTGAGCAGCATGAATGTCATGGGAAAATAGTTTCTTGAAAAGCTCCCCTCATATTTGTTTACTTATTTTTGTACTTGTATTTTTAGAATACACTTGCGTCTTCTGTTGCCTTTTGGTAATGAATTTGGCTCACAGAAAGGAAATCAAAATAGTACAGCTCAGTATAACATGCTCATCCATCTTAAAAGGAATGGTAACTGTTAATTCTTGACACTCACATAATTAAGCTTGTCAGAGCAGAGCTCTATTTGTTGTTCGTGTGTGATTTGCCTTCCTTCGATTATTCAGGCTGAAACCAGAAGGACATCCATTCATTACATTGCTTTAACGAAGAACAAATACTTAGGGCCCGATTACGATGCGGTTAGGAAGGGCTCCTAATGGCATTTGCTCCTTCCGAATCAGATCGGGAACGTGTCTTCCCGACCAAGGGCCAGATTACGATGCGGTTAGGAACATAGGCTCCCATTGAAGTCAATGGAAGTCCAACCAAATCGTATCTGGAAGCATCCGGATGCATCATGCTCGGTCAGTCGTACTGTCCCGATCCGAGTTGGTCAGAAACCATTTCCAAACCAATTAGATCGGGAAGATTTCCTAACCACATCGTAATCGGGCCCTTAGATGCTTTTCTTGATAAAACACAGACTTACATTTATTTACTACTGCAGTAGGACGCTTTTATGAAACATTTTATCCAAACCTTTGAAACATTCCAAATTCCAATGTTGTATTACATCCGAAAAGGAAGCGAGTTGTCATTTAAAAAAAAAAAAAGAGTTTCTCATTATTAACTGCTTAAAGGTTAATGTCAGTTTTCTTACCAGCAACTTTTGAAAGAGTGAGAAATTCCTAGTTGAACATTAACAACACTCCACGCTATCTCTCTGTTCATTAATCAAAGAGTGTACTGTAGAAATCACACACGCTGTGCACACTTACTTTTGGAGGTGTGAAATTCTTCTGCAGGAGTAGACTGCAGTGGTGTAATGAAACTTGAGGGCCCCCCCTGCAAAGCATATCAGCTACCACTTTTGCTGAGGGGGGCAATGGAGCTCGTGGGCCCTCCCTGCACTGCAGGGGCTGTGGAGCTTTTGTTAGGCCACTGGCAGACTGCAACATGGGTTCAGTGTTCTCGAGTCATTGGGCTCATAGTTTAGCCTCTGATGCTTTAAGCAGTCACCTGACTTTTGCTAGTTTTTCATTGGAAGATAACGATGGTTTTGAGACATTTGAATCTAGACTCTTCACATGGGCCGGGTTTTCATTCCTAATGTATCTGGGTATTGCAGTTCGTTTTGCTTTTGTCTTTAAGGTAGGCATAAGATTGCTGCAGCTTTATAGATTTTCACACTCCTTTTGTTCTAAAGCCCGCAAAATTTTGCTGGCACTGCGGCATGCACTTTTTAAAAAATGGAAATGCTCTTAATTTTTTAATGTCATTCATACTTCCAATGAGAGCGCTTGAGTAATGCTGGTCACAGACTGTTTTCAAAATCCAGGGTAGTTGAACTGTTTTTTGAAGAACCTAGAAAAATAAGGCTCCATTTTGTCCAAATAAAGTTTTCTGATGCAAATATGAGTCTACTGAATCAGTTGTGGCATCTGTTTGTTGTTTTAGAGAGAGAGAGTGGAGTTGAGATGATTTTGTTACAGATTCTGTAGCTCCATCATCCCGTTCAGCCCCTGAGTTGCTGTATTAAAACGCAAAATTAAGTAGGCTTCTTTTTAAGTTAAACTTGGGTCCAGTGCTCTGCCTCTTGGGTCTGGTTGAATGGCCGCTGGAACTGTCCACTTGAATTCATTTTGCTTGTGTTGTTTTTCAATAAAATGATCAACAAGCGATGCTGTTGCTACTCTGCGATGAATCCTGGCTTTATGCTGGATGAGTCTTTGTCTTAATTCTTGTTTTGTTTTTCCAATGCACAACTTTTGGCAAGGGCAAATTACTCCATAGACTAGGCTTTTTGTCTTGCAGTTGGGAAAGGCATTATACTGACATTTAATATTGTTGAATTGAAACTCAGAGCTTTCTAATGTTTTGTTGCAAACTACACAGGTCCCACATTTATGGTGTCCTTTTAAAGGGGTGAGTTTCCAGAGAAGCCTTAGATTACTTTTGTATGCCGTTGGTTGAATATAGGCCCGTGTTATCTGCTTGCTCATGATTGCATTCTTTTTTAAAGCAACAGAGGGCGTTCAATTGTATTGTCAAATTTTAGCCTCTTTCTTTGAGTTTGTCGGCCAGATTGGAAGCATGGAGGAAGTAGGCTTTTTTCCATGAGCAGTTATGTCGGATATGTAAGGATTGTCCATATGGCAAATTATCTCACAGGCTTCGTGGGTGTAAGCTAGAACAGCTGCATCTCCTCCCCTATGCCGGAGGAGACTCGCCCTCACTGTCAGCAGCCTCAAAAAGGTCAAAAATAAAATGATAATAAAACAAGTTTTTTATCATTTTATTTTCTTGGAGCCGGGGCTTGGGGGCGGAGTCATCACGGGGGGAAGCACAGGGGCAGTGGTGAGCACTATTATCAGTGTGTATGACAGTTTGGCCAGCCGTCTCAGTAGAGGTTAAGAAACTCAGGAAGGGGAAAGTCACACGCGCTCCCCTCCAATCGTTCCTCTGGGGGTTCAGCAGGCATAATTTCTGTGTTTCCTCTTTTCTCACTCCCTGAGGTCTCTGGGGACTCTAAGTAAAGAGCTGTAACAAATTAAGATTTATCTTTCCCAATTGGGCCATTTTTGTTGATCCTTGGCCCTGGGTGTGTTCTACTTCTGTTTGCATAACATGGTCATTATGAGTCTTCATTTTAAGCTTCTAGGCCTTTGACATTTTTAATCCTTTAGGAGCTTAATTTTTTTCTGCATTCCCTTTGATGAAGTAATGTTTAGGGCCTGCCTCTGTCCCTCTAGTTCGTGAGTCTGGGAGCCTTTAGCTCTTCTGTGTGGGAATCTGGTGCTCTATTTAGCCTTGGGTGACCTCCAGCAGCACCTGAGATCCGTAAAGCAAAGTTCTCTCTGTCTGTACTCATGTTTCCCATTGCCAACGTAGACCTCTTTCAGGGCAGGCAAATGTCAGCAAAATCCAGTAACCCCCTTCTTTTCGAGGTCTCACACCTACAGAACTAGTCCATAGAAGATTCAAGGGATCCCTCGGGGTCCCCTCCAGCAGGTCCCTCTACTGTCCCACGGAGGGTGTAGGGGAAATGCCTTGAGCCCTGAACAAACAAATGCTAGTCCCTGGGTTTTAGCTGATTCTAAAACCCTTGACTGCTTTTCCCATTGAGAGTTAGAAGTCCTAGAGGCCATCTTTGCAATAGGATTCAGAAGACTTGAGTCCTTTTTGGAAGAAGTCAGGTGTCATTTCTCTTCCAGCTAGGCATTCTCTGGTATAGCTTCTAGGAGGTCCAGAATTTTCTCACAAACCTCTCCTTTTTTTTGGTGGGGGTATTTTTAGTGTAAACTTCCAGAAGATATACACCTCTGTCCTATTTTAAGATGACACATCATCACTTCATTCCCATACCAACCCTCCTGCACTGCATTGTAGGACTTTCCAACATGACTACTTGAAGTGGTCTGTGGAAAGACCGTCTCTGAAATCATAAGCCAATCTCCTAACTACCACAACTACCAGATCCCTTTTCACTAAAACTTCAAAGGGAAGCCACTATTACAACTGGTCCTTTGTTGCTGAGTTGGCAGAGTGCAAGGATGTGCGGTGAAAAAGTCAATAGTACATGCAGATTCTGTCTTCATCTCTCATTCTAACAGGCCTAATCGCTGTCAAATGCCTCTATTGTGGGTAAACCTTTGATCCTCCTGTTAGCCATCAGAGTAATTAACTTGGCCCATTAGTGGGATTCAAAGCCAGAAGCTGAGTCAGACGTAAATGATGAATCTTAAAGTGCTAGAAGGAGCACAGAAACGTTGAAACTAATGTTATTTCTGTATTTTGGATCCAGGTTTACCAAAAAATTGGTGCATCAACTTCTCTCTCGGCCTAATTATGGCAAAACTGTATTTTGATGCTGATTTCTCTCAGTGTTCAAAACAGTGAAACACACACAATTTTCAGTTATACATATTCACCCTTTGATTGTCCATTTATATTTTAAGGCCTACACACCACATCAGCAACAGGGTCCACTTTGTGACAGGCTACCTGTTTGCTGATGCCAAGCTAAGTTAGATGAATCAGCCCACTCACATGCACATACATGCACACATGTGTTTGTGTGCAAGCAGCCAAGAGTCTCCTACCACAGCTGCACAGGACTGGACCTTATTTTAAAAGGCAGACACTGATGGTTATCATCCTGAAGTGTACAAAAAGTGATGGATGGAAGTCTTGAATTAATCCCAGCCACTGGCAATTACTTAGGCCGCATCCAGGTCCATTGTTATGTTGAACACCATGCCACCTCAGCTTGGACCCAGCTATATGCAAATCAGGCTTGACCCTGCTCTAGTGGTAACAGTCTATCCCAAACTGCTAGGCCAGATCATCCTGAAGTGGAACACAAGCACCAGCCACGTATAGCTTGGTTCCAGTGATACATTGTGCACTGTATCCAGGTCTGGGTATACCCGTCCCACTTAGGATGACACACTTAGGGTGTGCAGTACCCCTGCATTATTGTTTTCTTTTGCCCCGGGGAGTTGGTGGTCCCCCAGGTCTGCAGGGGGCTGAGCGTGCCCCCGCATTAAAATTCACATTTTGCCCCTGGGAAGGTAATGGTCCCCAGAGCACGGGGGTTTCCGTAAGATTAATCCCTGCACTACTATTTCAATAAAGCCCAGGGAAGGAGGCTGTGGGGGCCACGCATGTCAAGTCTTCACTCACCTGAAATCCAGGATGTTCGATTTGAAAGATGAGACGCTTGTTCTCTATGCCCCCAAAAATCTACGCCTGTCAAACCGTATGTATAACACAGCTTAACAAGAACAGATCTTCAGGGGAAGAGGAAAATGGGACAAAATAAAAAAGAACAGAAAGAAAACACTCTGCTGGATCCGGATCTTGGCACGACTGTGGCGCTGATCGCGATACCTTAACCACTCTGTAAACACAGCAATTCTTCTGGGACAATATCTATGTACAAACGATAAAGATCAATAAGCATTCATTAACCTACTTAGTTGAATACATCCACTAGTATCCTGATTTACATTGTACATAAAGATTATACCTTTCACTTTAATTTGCTGCTCAACATATAGCAGAGATAATGTCTCCCTTTATCATCAGATGCATCACGTGCTTAAAGTGACGTTCTTAAACACATGTGTATAATGCTGCTCTCTGTAGTGAAATAAAAGAACACCTTGTCACCTTTTCAGCATAACACACCAATAACTGAAATTTAAATGTTCCATGAAACACTTACTAACAAAAACACCTTTTTCTTGTCTTCAAGAATATCATAAAATAAAAGTAATACAACACAAAATAAGTTTCAGCAGAAAATGTCCACTTATTCCTGAGTAGGAAATGAGTCTGTCTCTCTTTAATTTGAAAAGTCTTATTTGTCTCACTCTTGAAATAGGAAGAAACTATAATTTAAGGAACCTTGGAGCATTTCTTCTGAGAGCGCAAAAGTCGTAAATTATCAGCCTTTGGAATAAAACAGAAAAGTACCTGTTTAATCTTTGACGCGCTTCCACTGCAAGCTTTGTTAATTAGAAATGCCTTACTTGACTGAGCGCTGCTTTTTCTTTCTGTGTTGCAGGCCGGAGTTATTTCCTAGAAGGAACGAAGGAGGAAGTCTTGGAGTTATCCTGGAAACCACCAAGGACTGACTGGAACCGAAGAGGAGGAATACTGCCTGCGGCGCGGGAACTCAAAGGACATCAGGTAAGTGGGGAATCGTGAAGTCGAGCGCAAGCACGTCTCATTCTGCTTTCAAGCCTTTTATAGTTTTCAGGTGGGTGGGGTGGTTTAACAGAAATGCAAATTGCCAACTGTAAAGCGGGTGTGGCAGGCACATGTTAACTGTCATTAGTCCTGCTGATCCATGGTTTCCTATGCAAATTGCCAACTGTAAAGCGGGTGTGGCAGGCACATGTTAACTGTCATTAGTTCTGCTGAATCAAATTGTTTCAAGCTAAATGGATTCAGATACCAAGAACTACTTAATGTTTATAACAGTAGTACAGCATCCCATACCAGTTTATACAAGAAAAATAAAAGCATGAAAGTTCACACTTGTGCAATTCCATAAAGCAAACCAAAATATAGCAAACCAGAAATAAAGATTGAGCATGCTACATATATTGGGTCAATTCTAATACATAGTATGAGGATTAGCCATGTTTATGGTGCAAATCCTAACAACGCAGCCACCGTATTTAATTTTAAAGTGTTGCTCTGGGGAGGTGGCTGTCCCCAGGACTACTGGGGGCATGCAGCCCCCCGCATTAATGTTACTTTTTGCCCTAAGGAGGTGGCAGTCCCCGGGGCAGCGGGGGGTGGGCAGAGGTTACCCCTCATTAAAATTCACATTTCACCCTTGGGAGGTGGCAGTCCCCAGGGCATGAGGATTGCCTCAAGAGCAACCCCAACACTATTATTTCAATGAAGCCCCGGGGAGGTGGTGGTCCACGGGGCATAATACCCCCAGCAGGGAGGCTCGTGTGCCCTCCTCATTTATTTGTAACTGCCCCCGAAACCTGGCCTCCCCGGGGGCCAATTAATAATAGAGCACAAATCCCGCCGAAAATTACAACAAAAATTATTTTTTTGACCTCCTGGAGGGCCCCAGTGGGACCTCTCAAAAGGCCTAGGGGGTCAGGGTGTTTCTACCCTACCACCTTTCCTTTTTTGTTTTATATTTTTTGGGGACTCGGTTGAACTGAGTTCCAAGATGGCTGCCAACATTTTCTAGTTGAAGTGTTGGCAGCCAATCAAATTTCAGTAGCATTTTAGCAGGCTGTAGGGCTCCCAGATAGCTATTTTTTATTTATTTAAATATCTCTGAAACTACTAAACGGATTTACACCAAAATACAAAAAGTACGCTTACTGGACCAACATCTAGCTTTCTGCCAAATTTGGTTTATACAAATATTAACAGCCAAGTTGATGTGAAAAATTGATGCTTATTAGCATCCCTGGGGACCACCACCTCCCCGGGGCAAACATTAATAAGTATGCGGGGGGCTTACCTGGACCCCCGCAGCCCCATGGACTGCACAAATGGAGCTGCATGTAAGCCGTTCCCTCTGTTTCAAAGCGATGCCGTCTCCCGCAGGAGGCGGGGAGCCGCAGGGACCGCGAGGGCCTTCAGGCTGGCTCCTGCAGGAGGCGGAGAGCCGACAGGGACTGCAGGGGCCTTGAGGCTTCCCCCTGAGGTCCCCAACACTAGAAAGTGGGCACAGACATCAGTGATGTCATTTGAGATGTCATCAGTGATGTCATCATTGATGTCACTGACCATGTCATGAGTGATGTAATATGCAAGGTCATAAGCAATGCATTGCGGGGGAATAAGTTATAGTTAGCTCAGGTAATTGAAACTGCTGTATTTCACTGATTTCGTATGAGGGACATCTGAGCCTAACTATGACGTCCCTGCAACCTTTGGTTCTTTCAGTGAAAAAAATATATATATATATATATACATATATATATATATTTATATATATACATATATACATATATATATATATATATATATATATATATATATATATATATATATATATATATATAACTAGGTCCTAGCTATAACTACCTACTGGCACCCCGCCAACATATATTTATATATAAATATAGTACCTGTTGGCGGTTGCCAGTAGGTAGTTATAGTGAGGACCTGGTTTCCATAGGAAAAGCATTTTTGACTTGGCTATAACTTTTGCATCGTTTGAACAAACTTAATGACATTTTGCCAAAAAAGTGTCAAAGTAGATTCTGGTTGTCATAGAAAGTTTGGGGGTGATCTGTAAAGTGGGGACAGAGAAATATGGGTGCAAAAAAGGGTGTTTTTGTAATGTTAATTCCCATAGGAACGCATTTTTGAACCTACAGCCCAAACCGCTGGATGGATTTACACCTAATTTGGGTAGAAAGGTAAATGTTGTTAGGCATACTGAGCTTTTTGTTATTTGGTGCAAATCTGTCCAGTAGTTTTTGAGAAATTTAAGCCAAAAATTATAGATATATCTCTGGTCGTGGATATTTCGCAAATACGTGCACCAACAGAAATGCCCTGATTGACTGGACGCAACCTGAACAGAAAGTCGTGGCCACCATTTAATTGTCCGGGAGCAGTTCCTGGGGCTGAAAATTTGTTTGAAAGCCAACATAAGGAGTCAGGGTGGAGATACTCTGACCCCATGTTTGAGAAATGGGTGCGTTAGTGGCACAAGTTATGTGTCCAAAATAGATTTTTTTAATCATGTACGATATTCGCGATGACACCGCGATCACCAGCGCGGCCCCACCTTGTACCATTGCAGGGACATTGCGAATATCGCAACGTCATCAGGAATATTGATGTAAATATAAAAAAATATATTTGTACACATTCGCTGGTCACTGTCACATACTCATGTACACACTCACAATCTCCCTCAGACACTTATATACTTATTCACATAACCATTCATACACTTATACATCCAGTCACATACCCACTCAGATACCGGTGCACTCACTCACATACCAATTCAGGTACCTATGCACCCACTTACATACTCACTTGGAGAGTCATGCGCCCATGTACAGACCCACTCAGAGACCCATGTACCTACTTAGAGACTCAGTCATAGACTCATGCATACAGTCTCATACCACTTAGAGACTCTTACACCCACTCACAGACCCATACAGTCACTCACACACTTAGCCACAGACCCTCTCAGAAACTTATGGACTTAGTCACTCACTCACTCATACGCTCAGAAACTCAGACACCGACTCACAAACTCACTCAAAAATACATGCATCCACTCACTCACCCAGTCAAGAAATAAGCATTCACTCACAGGCCCACCCAGACACTCGCCCTCCCAGTCACAGACCAACTCAGACACTTATGCATGCACCCATTCACTCACCTACTCAGAGACTTATTCTTTCACTCACAGACCCATTGAGACACTAGTACACCCACTCACAGATCCACTCAGACACTCATACATCCACTCTTGGACCCACTCAGACACTCACACACCCAAACAGTCACTCACACAGCCACTCAGAGACTTATACACCCAGGGGCATATTCTCAAGGACCCATCGCCTAGTTAGCGGCACTTTATTGCAGCCAAAGTGGCGATAAATTTAACGCACCATTCACAAGCTGGTGTTAACAGCCCATAACACCAGTTTACCCATGATAGCAGCCGCAAAAACCATCACCACAGATGACCCCCGCAACTATTGCTAATGAGATGCAGAGTAGGCGTACCCGTGCAAAAAGCCGCAAAAACACCACTCCGCAACATTCTCAACAACAAGCCAGATCTGCGAAAAGACCACGAAACATGCGATAATGCGCGCTAGCAGCAGGAAATTAACACCTGCTCTGACCTGGTGTAAAGTCGGGCGGCAGCCTGCACCACAAAAAGGAGCCCAGCCCACAGCCACACCTGAAGAACAACAGATGCCATGGAGCCACTCATGTACCCTGGTGTAGTGTAGCCCCTATTTCCCTTATAGGCTCTGCGCATTGGAATAATATATCCTATAGGTTTGACATAGGACTAAGGTCGGTATGTCCCTATCGAGTATATTAAACTTAATTACTTGTGCCAGCTAGCTCAGAGGCCACTAGAAACTTCTTGACGACAAGAAGGGAGTAGTTAATGGCAGCCGCAAAACATGACCACTGTGTTTCCCTTACAGAATCAGGACGTGTCCCAGAGTCGTAGAAACAATAGATAACTATTTCACTCAGCTCAGTCGTGCATGTTTTGGTTACTCTCAAAGTTACACAGAAATAACAGACGGGCGTTTTTAATAAAAAGGTTTATTGAACAGTCTTGTTTCTGTTGTAAGTTAAATGTGCTGTTACGATCACAAGACAGTATGCGAGATAAATAATGTACAGAGTGAGCAGTTGAAATAAATAATACTGCGTTAGCATTATCTTTTCAGCATATATGCATTTACATAAAATGACACAGCCTAAAAATGCGAGTACTCATACGATGGGTTTCTAGCCTAGTTCTACCCCAGTGTACCTAACCTGTCCTAGGTGTAGGGAGAAGTAGAAGTAGGTGATGTAGTCCTGACTAGAGTATACTAAGAGTATGTTACGCCTAGTCTGCCAAGAGTCTAGAATGCCAAGAGTCTCTCTAGGTTCTAGTCTGCTCCATACCTGAAGAATGAGAGAGGTAGGAA
Organism: Calotriton arnoldi; assembly: GCA_963921515.1. NCBI lineage: Eukaryota > Metazoa > Chordata > Amphibia > Caudata > Salamandridae > Calotriton > Calotriton arnoldi. Next base: position 1,115,390 of record CAWUFW010005922.1, on the reverse strand, counting down.
TCTCTTTCCTAGACTCGAACTCCAACACCCCGCAAGGGAAGTTAGATCACTGGAAGCTGGACTCTCTGCGTGCAGGAATGACAGCGTCTTCTCAGTGCGTCCGGCCGGGAATCGGGCTCCTCTGAAGTCGAGGTCTCCTCTGATTTACAGGGGTTTGGGAAGGTATATTTATACCTGAAAATGTTAGCATTGACGTGAGTTGGGCAGCGAAAGACGTCATGAATGAACCCCTAAGGAATAATGGTTCATGCATAATATATGAGTCCTTGAAGAAATCAATAGTCCTGGGCAAGGGAAACTCCCGCAGCCTAAGGGTCTGTTTTTTCATGAACTCGTTGTGAGGCTAGGGTGGACGGATGTCGGAATCCATGCCTGTATTTGGAGTGCATGGTTTATGCCTAAATAAGGTCTGGGATTTTATGCCTATATAAGGGCAAGGCGAATTGTGCCTATATAAGGGCATGAGTCTGGAAAGCCCGTTTATGGACACCCTAGGAAATATACAACACCGGAGCCCCGAGAGGGCAACAACACCCACCGCCACCACCCCCTACCCCCTCGGACACCCACCGCCCCCCCGGACCAACACTGAGGCAGCGCAGACAAAGACAGCGACCCTCCGAAAATGCACCAACCCCACAGACCCAACACCAGAGAATGTCATTGCCCACTATATGCCCAAAGGGACAGCCCTCCTCCGCATCCTGACCACCATAGCCCACAGGCTGACGGTACCAACACAGCGGACAACCAACATCCTACCTCAGACAAAGCTGCTGGCCGTGCTGCACGTGTTGGCCTCTGGTACCCTCTAACCAACCTCTGCCTGAGACCGAGGAGTCACACAGCCTGGCCAATCCAAGTCCCCCACAATGGTCATGGATGACACCATCAGCTTGATACCCCACTATCCATACCTCACACACACTGCGCAGGAACAGCCGAGACCAAGCAAGGCGTGTACGCCACAGCTGGCTTTCCTCACGTGTCAGGGGGCAATTAACTGCACACATGTCCTACTAGTGGCCCCTGGCGACACTGCACACAATAAGCACAACAGAAAGCGCACATATCCCACCAATGTGCAGGCAATAGTGGACCACCGTGGAATCTCCGCCAACGACTTCGCCAAGCACCCAGGCAGTGTGCATGATACCTGCACCTCCTGACAGTCCATCATCAACCTGCGCCACCAGGATGGCACCCACGGAAATGCACTGCTCGATGGCCAATACCAAATGCACTCACCACACACCTCAACTCCACAATCATGCAACACACAACACAGGAAATGCCCACGTCATAAGCTCACATACAACATGCACGCCCACCAGACACGACAGCACAACTCACTGTGGGAACCTGGGCCAGCCATGTACATGAGCCATCAACGGCATGGCACCTCGGACACACAATAGCAGAATGTCAGAAGAGGTGGGGACCAGGCATGTGCAAAGGAGGCAAGGGACCGATGAATGAGAATGTACACAATGCCAAGTGTGGCGTGGATGTGGTGGCCAGACTGCAGTATGCAGACCACACACATATCCATATCGACGCACACAGCTGGTGTTTGGAGTGTAGTGGACAGTGGACACAACCATGTCACCCCAGCCAGTGGGGAAGTCACGGAAATGTAGCTTGTGACGTCCCCCCCATAAGCGTGAGCGGAGAGGGCTGGCCCGGCATATGCCAGGCCAGCGTAGGGGTGTGAATAAAAGGCACGTAACCCTGGGCGTGGTCCTCTTCTGGAATGCCCAACGTCTTTGCCAGGGAGGCGCCCCTCACCCCGCCACGAGCCCAACCCTGTGAGCGGGGTTGCCAGCGATCCTGTGCGCCTGCTGCACCCCAGGACGCTGGTCCCTGAATCAGTCCTAACCGCCCCTGCGCACCCAGGCCTCAATACCCACCTTCCGACACCGGCGTGTGTCAATGAGGGCCCACCATGTGCCGGTGCAATCTCCAAGCCCGAGGCCTGTGGCCTGCGGCCTTGGCAACCTCCTCAGACCATCACGGCCTCCGCAACACAGGCCCGCAGTATTCCTTTCACGTTGACGTATTCCACCGGCCTGCACAGCGGACAAGTAGGTCAAACATTTGGAACTGAGTCTTGATTACACCATGGCAGAGCACATAAATCATGGCTGAGTGTATGTCATTATACACCCTTCGATGTGGTGCCAACAGGTCTTAGTGTTACATCACAGCCGCAAGATTCTGTGGGCCCACGCGGACTACTGCTCTCGGCCTACGCTGCGCTCGAGTAGGTCACAGAATTGGAACTGAACATCTATTATTCAAAGGCAGAGTAGGAATCATTGCATGCAAAGAGAGGCATAAGAGGATGACGCATTGCATTTGGGAGGAAAAAAGGATCATCATTACGGAGGTGATCGAACACTACCGACAACTGCCCTGATCTCACTAACTCTGTGCATCGCGAGCCTACGACACGTGGCTGTGGCCCACTGCTGACTGCTGCCTCCGGCCTACACTGCGGTCCAGTAGGTCACAGAGTCTTGAATCGTCAATGCCAGAGTTCATATCAGTGTACCGGCATCATCGCAGACTGCATCCCCTCTCAGCCCCGGTGCCACTAAGTCTGTTCCCTGACATTCATGGACACTCTCTGGTCATACATTGGTGGTGTTTGAGTCTATGGACTGGGGGTAGTTTTCATCCTCATGCAGCTGATACCGAATTGGTGGTGGCAATGAGGCAGTCGCTTTCCACTCCTCCATTTGCTGCTTCCGGATAGCTTCTGCCCTCTGCATCATGCCGTGGAAGAACACCTTCCATTGTCCCCCGAAACACTCCGCGACATTCACCTTCGACATCGACGAGAACCCGCTCAGTCTGCGTGGCCCTACCTCAGTGGACTGCAAGTCACCGTCCCGTGGCGGTGGGCCTGTGCCTGCCATTGTGCACCCGGGGCCACTAACTCTGTGCAGCTGAAGTCAGGGACCCTGTCTGAATGAATATTGGATGACCTTTGTGACGGTGGTCTTGGGTTCATCAACGCCATGTGCATGTGGCCCTGTACTGTCCGCTGCCTCCGGCCTCAGCTGCGGACCACCAGGGCTCACACATCAAATCGAGTCCTGACCGGCCCGGACGTGGCATCACCGCAGGAGGCACACGCCACCATCGCCAGGGCCAACTCCAACCACCATCTGCCAGAGTCGAGACAGTGGTACTGGCAGACTGACAGAGTTGCTCAGACCTGTCGTGGATGCCATCATCTGCCTGATCCCCTGCTCAGCACTCCAGGTGCCACTGACTCAGTGCACCGCAACCAATGGACCGTTGCTGATTGAGTTTTGTGATGTGGAGATGTTGCGCAACAAGGTCACCTCAGGCAGTGTGGAAGACCTGGGACGTTGATGAGGAAGTTGATGCAGGTCTAACACACCCCACTGCATCGGCATCAGGAATATCCCGAATGGACACAATCTTAGTTATTTTCATCACATGAGCGCGCATAGCTCTAGTGCCCCAACCTCAGTGCACTGCAACTCACGGACACTTCTGTTTGTATGTTGGGTGACCTCTGTACTTGCTCCGGCTCCCTCCATGTTGCTCAGCAGTTGACTCTGTTATGCAGGTGTTTTCTGTTTCCATTGCACTGGTGTCCACTGTTCAAGTTGTTGCCAGCACCGAGCACTCTGTGCGGGCTGGCTTATGCTCACCCCACACACATCCAGCACAGGCGTCACTGTACATGTGGCCCTGCCAATAAAGGGGCGGGGCGCACGTGCCCATAGCCAGTTCAACATAATATCTGCGTGTGTCTCTATGGCAGTGTGGGTCTCCTTTGTGGGGTGCAGGTGGTCCCTGAAGGGTAATTGATACCCAAGTATGTGATCTAGTTTGCCTTCCATGGGTTCGGACCACACCCGCACCTATTCGGCCACCTCCTTTTGGTGTTCTGACACCTGGCTTTGGGGTGCCATGTGTGGGTCGGTGAAGTGTTGTGGGCCAGCCGTGCTTGTGTGTGCTTCATGCGTGGTCTGTTGCATGGGCTGGGTTCTCCTCTAAGTAGCTTGTCTGCCCTGGTCCTGGTGGTGGGTTGCGTGGGATGTCCATGGGCTGTTGTAGGGCGTCGGTGTCGAAGGTGTGTTGGTCATGTCCTGCATCACTGATGGGTTGTCTGGTCTGACCTGCTGGAGGTGTTGTTTGTCCCTCTGCAATGTGAAGGGGAGATGCATGTTGACATTGTGTTGACATTTATGTTGGCGCATTGTTCTTGTAGACATGCAGACTGTGTGACAATGTACATTGTGACTGTTTGGGCGGTGCTGGCAATTTGAGGGGGACAGTCGACATTTGGACTACATGACTGTTGTGAGGTTGTACCCGTACATATGCATCTCACAGTTCCCTGCTCTGTCAAATGTGATTGGCCTGTTTCTGTGCATGGGGGGACCCAGTTGTGTCCCCTGTTCTGCAGTGTCGGTGTTGCACTTTGTGCCACATTGTCATGGGATGTGCTGTTATTGCCATGTGTGTGTGCTGCAGTGTGCCACGGGGATGGGGGACATGACCCTGGGTTATTGTGGGTGTGCAGTGTGCTACACGTCGTTGTGCATGTGTGCCATTGTGCCCATCTCCCCCCGTCCCCCCAGGACGTGTTCGTTACTCACCCTGTTGTTGTTGTGTCAGGTACTCTCGAGCTGTGTCCGTACTCCCACCTCCTTGCACCGTCTCCACACTGATGACTGGCCTCCATTTCCTCCAGCTCCTCCTGTGGCGCAGGACTCCCACCTCCTGTCGCCGTAGCCGCCTTCCTGTTGGCAGTGGCTTTGGGCCTGGTTTTGGTTTTCACGTCATGCCAGCGCCTCTTGGCCTCCTCCATTGGCCTCCTCGGCACTCCGGCTGCATTCAAGGTGGTCTGACTGGGGGTCAGTTGCTGGTAGTGTTCTGTCACATCTGTGACGCTGGTCTTGTTTTCCTACGGACTGCACCCCGTCTTCCTCTCCCTCTTCTCCTTGGCCTTCCCCGACCCCGTTGGTCCTTGCTGGTGGTCTGTGGGGCTTGTGGGGTTCGCGTTGGCCTCTGCGCCAGGTCAGGGTGCATGCATGTTGCTACGCACTTTGGATTGTTTCTGGTGTGTTGTTTTTGTTGCTTCTATGGTGCATTTTCCTGCCAGATGCGTGGGATTTACAGGCCTGCCGCTGGTTTTCGCTGCTTTTTGTATCGCGTTCGGCCTCATCGCAGCTTTTTGGGCGTTCGTGTTTCGCTTTTTTGCGGCATGGCGTTGATTTTAACGTGGTCATTTGACGCGTTATCTGGAGACTATCGCATGGTACCGCCGTGTTGTGAATACTTGGTTAACACGGCGTAGATATCCCGCGATAGACTGCGATGTTGAGGGTTGCATTAAGTTACTTTTGCGATGGTTATCACACGTTCTTGAGAATATTCCCCCCAGTTAGTTATACACTCAGAGGCTCATGTACCCATGCACTGTCGCAATCACAGACCCAAGCACCCACTGACAGAACCACTCAGATACTCATGCTGTCAGTCATAGACCCACTGAGAGATTTATGCACTCACAGATCCATTCAGACACTCATGCACCCACTCATGATCACAGTCAGACACCCCCTTAGACACTCATTTATCCACTCACCGATCCAGTCAGACAGTCACATACTTACTTACAAGCACAAAGGCACTCATGCACCTACTCACAGATTGAGTGAGAAACTTACGCAACCAATCACAGACCCATTGTGACACTGATACACCCACTCACAGTTGCACTAAGACAGTCACGCAGTTCTTTACAGAAGAATTGATAGACTGATTTACCATCTTACAGATTCACTCAAATACTTATACAGTGAATGAGAGACTTACTGATGCAGTGATGCATGCAGCTATAGATTATACTGGAAAAGCTATACACTGTGTTATAGAGATATTAGGGGAGTTATACATGCTATTATATAGTCTTTTAGATAGTAATACATTTAGTCTGTTGGTTATAATCCATTTTGTAGTTACAAGTTTTGAATGTGGTGGTGGCTATTGAATATCTGCATTTGTTTTGTCATTTTGTGACGTACTTGCGGGGATCGTGGCTACCGATATCATCACGACACCTGGCGTCACCGCGGAAATGGAAAATCAGTTTAAATGATGGTTTTTATACAAACTCCCTACAAAAATATTACTTTAAACAGTGCAGTAATAAACCCCTAGTGTCCAAAATACTGTAAAATGTGTACATGTATTTGTTTTATACCTCTTAAAAAAGGCGAGATTGTCAAGGTTACAGAAGGCATTGCGACTCTCGAGGTCATCGTGAAAACAGGAAGTAGGGTTCAAACACAGTTTGTAAAACAGTTACTACAAATGTATGTGTACAAACATGTTCTTTAAGTAAGTAGTAAGTGTTTTACAATAGTTAGAATGAATTTTTTAAGTTATAATTTTTTAATGTGGTGGTGGTCGTTGAATGTTTGCATTTGTTTTGCGATTTCATGACGTGATCACGATCATCGCGATGTCGCCGTGCATTTCAAAAATTCCCCCCAAAAGAGCAGTTAACAAGAAAATGTATTTAAGAGTTCTTTTTATTGTATTTTAGGAGAGGAAACAATCACAGAAATACAGAATAGAGCATCATTGTTGCTCCGTACAAACTTACTGGCCAGCTTACCATTAACAAAATAATCTCCATTATCCATGTCCTTAGATTCCTTTTCGGTATTCCAGAGTCTCGGTCACCCCAAGAAATAAGTCGGGATCCTGCGCCATCCAAATCAAATAGAAAAAAGATAGAAAAGGAAGAACAGAAGGAATAGGAATGAACAGGACAGAGGGGTGGTGGGGGGGTTTCCTCATGTATCCAATTGAAGACCAGGGGGCATATTATCAAGGATCTGCGATAATTATCGCAAAGCGTCTTAGCGCTGTTTTATTATCGCCGGCCATCGCTGGATTTCCTCGCTGTGATAGCGCTGTATTATCAACGCGTATCGCAAAGGCGATAGGAAATCCAGCGATAGCGAGTAAAACCAGCAATAGCGTGCGAATTCCAGCGCTAAATCAACTGCGCTAATGAAAAGCTTGCTAATAGGCAAGTGTGTACTTAACCTAACAATCCACACCCCATTGACAAGATGGTTAAGGCAAGTTTTTTTCAGGCGTTAAATTCCAGCGATAAGCGCGGTTAGCGCGACTTTTCTTATCGCTTAGCGGGCATTGATAATAGAGGGAAGTTGTGTTTGCGACTGTTTCAATGGAGTTTAAGTCAGGAACGCCTACTTTGCATGTCATTAGCGATATGTATCGCTGACGTGCTTAGAGATAAAAAAAACGTCCGCTATCGCCAAGAAACTCATGCTAAGGCCCGTTAGCTGCAGCTTGTTAATAGTGTGATAAAAATATTGCCGCATTGGCGATAAAGGGCTTGATAATATGCCTCCAAGTGTTTTAGCTATGGCCAGGTTGCCCACAAGCCACGCCGGTGACCCCTAGCCAACGCTCAGCATCGGGCCACCGCCATTGCATGTTCTTTGTCGCCAGGGGACAGGGAGTCTAGGTAACTTAGCAGTGGTGCCCAAATGTCCTTGGGTTGAGACTGTGCGGGCATCAGTTCCCAATAATCAGACAGCTGATTATGGCAGAATGCTGCATCCTTGAGCCACTCCGCTGCCTTCGGACTGCGCCTGCGGCCCCAGCACATAGCCACCCATCTTTTGGCCAAGAGCATGGCCACTAGTTTCCTGCACTCGGCAGCTACACTACACACATACCCTAGCAGGGCCACCAGGGGGAAGCTTTCAATTATAGCATTCGTCAACAGGGCCAGCACCTCAAAGACACGTTCCCAGTACATTTGCCACCGTGGGGCACTCACATGCCAGGCGAATGAAGGAGGCCTCCGGGGCCCGGCAACGCACACACCTCGCATCCTCACTCAGACTAGCACTATGCAGCCATACAGGGGTCCTATACAACCTATGAATACATTTAAAATGAATCAGCCGTAATCTATAGTTAGGGGACATTTCTTTCAGCTGTGCACAGCAATAAGCCCATGTGCCATCCTCAAGCGGGCCCCCCAGAATCTTCTCCCACTCTCACTGCGCAGGGGGAGTACACACTGGGGAGGTGCGCTGCATGCCCGTATAGAGTCGGGTGATGAGCTTTCGCGGTGAGGGGTTCTTCAGGAAGTCCTCTAGCACCTGGAATGTTGGCGGTGCTACAGGGAAGGAATCATATAGTGCGGGCAGCGCTGCTCGTAATTGGTAGTAAGTGAATCTGTCCAGCATCCCTGTATGCTCCTCACCTATTGCCTCATCAATAGTGACAAACACCCCATTTCGGAACGCCTGCCCCATCGTATTCAGCTGAAGCCCTCGCAGTCGCCGACCCACCCCCGCCTCAGCAGTGAACGGCAGCTCCAGGTGGTTAATGAGTGGGATCGAGGGGGCGAATGTATTCTCCAATCGCGCTCTGCGTCTGAGCTCTCGCCATGCCCACACCGTGCAGCCTACCATATCGACCTTGGCCTGGGGTCGCCCCTGGGGCCCAAACAGCACCATATGCAGGGGCACAGGAGCCGCCCTGTCACTTTCCGGGGCAGTGTGCGCCATGAAGAGGGTCGGGAACACCCAGTGATAGGCAAACTGCGCCTGGGCGCAGTTGTAATACAGCTCCATGTCCGGAGCTGCCATCCCACCCTGGCCAAACTGCAGCATCAGGATCTCCCATGCCACTCTGGGCTGTCGACCCGCCCACAACAATGCTATCAGATTCAAGCGTAGTCATTGCCGAAACACCACTGTGAGAGGAAGTGGCAAATTAATAAAGACGTAAAGAAACTTGGGGAGGACCACCATCTTGGCAATGGCCAGGCGACCCGCAAGGGATAGGGGATGTAATCTCCATCTGCTGAGTCTGCTCTCCAGCCACTCCATTGAGCCTACCATAGTTGTGGCTCCAAAGTTCGTATAGGTTCCGGCTGAGCCAGATCCCCAAGTACTTTACCAGGGAACTCGCCCACTGAAGCGGGAATTCCGATTGGAACTGTTCAGTGGCCATGGTAAGCGGAAAGATGATGGACTTTCCCCAGTTAATGGAGACACCCGACACTCACCCAAACCGGATTACCTCCCGGATGAGTGGGTCCAATTTTTCAGCTGGATGTTGGACGTACAGGGTCACGCCATCGGGGCGTACATTGAAACTAGAATCACTCTGGGGGTGAATTCCAACCCATGCCTGGCATGATGCTGGCGGAGCCGAGCCGCCAGTGGCTCTGTTGCTACAGCGAACAGGAGGGGGGCAAGAGGGCACCCCTGTCGCATGCCACGGGCCACCGGGATTGCAGGAGAAACCTGACTGTTGACCCTCTGTCTCGCCGTAAGGGCTGAGTATAATAGAGCTATTTTTTAGAGAAATAGGGGACTGATGCCAATGCGAGAGAGAAGAGCGAACAGATAAGCCACTCCAGGGTATCAAAAGCCTTGGTCGCGTCTAAAAATAACACCGCAGCGGGGAGGTGTTAGACTTGGCACCATTGGCGTGGGTCTCCCTTCCATTTTTTTGCTGTTGCCTCTTATGTTTTGCTGGTTTTAGATGCTTTTGGGCACTGTGCCACTGCTGTTCAGTGCCACAGTGCAAGTGCTCCCTACTGTAAATCGATGTATGGATTAGTGACTCCATGATTGGATGATTGGTTTACTTGTCAGTCCCTAGTACAGTGCACTGAGTGTGCCCAGGGCTTGTAAATCCAATGCCGCTGGTGGGCTCGCAGCACTGGTTGTGCCACCCACAGAAGCGGCTTGTAAAATGTGTCTCAGGCCTGCCATCGCAGAGCCTGTGTGCAGCCTAGGGCTGCCATGTCGACTTGGTGAGTACACCCACTCACCAGTCCCTAAACCTTCCCTTTACTGCATGTTGGTCACCCCTAAAGTAGGCCCTAGGGCAGGGTGCATTGTAAGTATAAGGTAGGACATGCCCTGGTGTGTGTGGCATGTCCTAATAGTGAATTACAGCCATTTTCGTTTTTCACTATTGCAAGGCTACCTGTTCTCCATAGGCCAGAAGGGGCAGTTTGATTATTACACCTTATAATCCTAACTGACCCAGAGAACATGGTAGAAAAACGAATTTAGTATGCCTGAACTCAGGGTGATAAAATACATCTTTTAGTGAAGTTGGTTTTAACATTCTTTGTTTGAAAATACCACTTTTAGAAAGTAGGTATTTTCTTGCCTAAACCATCCAGCTGCCTCTGCTCAGGTTGTGTATTGTATGTCTGGGTTTGTGAGTGACAGGGGCTGGGGGATTCCAGGAGGCAGGGTGAGTCAGCACTAGGCTGAATAGGTCTGCCTGAAGGAGGATGGGTGGGAGGAGTTGCACCTGGGTCTGAATAGGGCTGTGCCTGCCTTCCACAATGCTGGCTCCACCTCCTGCCGGGCGTCTGATGGCTCTGCCCCTCACTCTCAAAGGAAAGAAGGAGTCAGAAAAACAAAGTGCTCCAGGACTGACCAGAACTGGTTTTGGACTAGGCAGAGGCCTCTCTGCCTTCAGAGAACAAAGGGAAAAGGTGTATAAAAAGGGGACCCAGACCCCTAGGAAATTAGATCACTTCTGGGAAATCAAGAAACCTGTTGCCAAGGAGAAGAACCGGAGAAGCTGAAGGAGGAGTACTGCCCCTGTGCTGTTTTGCTGATTGGGGTTGGCCTGCAGTGGTTGCTTTCTGCCAAGGACAGGAGAAAAGACTTTGCTGTGCTTTGTCATCTTGAAGAAGGGAATCTCCAAGGGCTTGAACTGAGCTTGCCTCCTGCCTGAAGTCACAGGGACACAAAGACTTCACCCCTTCTGTTTGCCTGCATCTGGAACTGCTGTTTTAGCTGCTAACAGAGGGAAATTGCAACACCGACGCCGGCGAGCGACGCCGTAACCTGCACCGAGCCGTGGGCACCGCTCGTGAAGAGCACGACGCACCGCCCGACTTGCACCGTAGGCCCGACGCCTGCCGACGCCGTGCGACATCGACTCCGAGCCGCCATCGAGGCCGCTGCCTGCACCGGAGCCGAGGACACCGCTCGTGACGCTCACGACGCACCGTCCCGACTTCGCACCGCAGCCCCGACTTCACCGACGCCAGGGCTTCATCATCGCGGAGCCGATCCTCGACGTGGGTGACCCCGAATCCATCGACACCGCACCATCGTAAGGAACCGACGCCTCGCCGCCATCCGTGACGTCACCTCCCGACACAGTAAGGAACCGACGCCTCACCTCCCCTGCGCTGCAGTAAGGAACCGAGACATCACCTCCCCTGGGGTCGTAAGGAACCGACGCCGCCGGCGCCAACGAAGCATCACCTCCCCGACGCCGTGCACCGTCTTTGTTTTCATCGAATTCCAGGTACTGTTCTTTGTGGGTCTGCTCGACTCCGGGCCCGACGCCGCGCACCTCGCGGTCGGCGCCGTACTTTGGGATTTCCACCGGTCACGACGTCGTGATAACTCCAAGTGGAGTTATTTGTTGCTACAAGCTTTATTTGATTGACTATCCTATTTTTGAAGATAACGTGAACTGTCTCTATCATTTTAAGTCTATTTTTGAGTACTGTATTGTGGATTTTTGCTATTGGGTCTTGTGATAAGTCTATATAAAGATTACTTATTTTTACATAAACAACCTGTGTGGTGTCCATCTGTAGTGTTTTCACTGTATTACTGTATGTGGTCACAAATGCTTTACACACTGCCTCTGAGATAAGCCTGTCTGCTCGTGCCAAGCTACCAGGGGGTGAGCAGGGGTTATTTTAGGAGTGTTTCCCCTTATCCTGACTAGAAGCAAGGGTCCCTATTTGGACAAAGGTGCAAACCATTGCCAACTAGAGACGCCCAGTTCTAACATTGGTGGTCAGCGGTGAGGATTTGGACTTGCATTTGTGATTCATATACAGTGATTGGTGTACACTACTAGTGAGTGCAGACCAATACGCGACCACATACCTTTTGATAGGACTTTTTTCCTTGGAACCTTTATTTTTGTTGAGAACTGCCAATTTTCACCATGAGCAAAAAGGATCCATTGCACCTGCAGATATTGAATTTGAAGAAGATAGGGTTGATACCTACACTGTGCCAGAACTCAAAGCTGTTTGCAAAAAGTTTAAAATCTCTATGAGAGGCCTCACCAGAAAGGAGGAGTTTCACAAGGCACTGAGAGCCTGGTTGGAAGCACGGAATGCCAGTGGGCAGTCCGAGGAGCCTGTGGAGGAGGCAGAGAATTTAGATGGGCAGCTTGAGGGGCCATTGGGCTTAACTGGGAGGAGAGCGCCTTCCAGGGAGGGCAGCAGTGTTTCTCAAAGGGCCTGTCTCCAGAGGAGCTGGAGGACAGGGACAAAAGCAGGATGCATGAAATGGAGATGGCCAAACTGAAACAGGGAAGCCATGATAGCCTTGAGCATAAGAAATTGGAGTTAGAAAGTAAGAGGTTGGCTATGGAAGAAAAGAAGATGCTTTTAGAGCATGAGAGAGTGGTGAGGGAGCTAGAGCTAAAGGCTAGAAGCCTAGAAATCACTCCCTCTGGTGGCAGCACACCTCCAGTGCCTGTAGAAAGTAGAGTGTACATCCCCAAGGAGGTTATTAAGGATTTCATGAAGGGGGAGGACATTGGGCAATGGTTTAAAGCATATGAGATCGCCATGACATCACACCGGGTCCCTGAGAAGGATTGGGGAGCGGGGTTGTGGGGCCGCTTTGCAGGTGAGGGAAGGGAAACCTTGCTAGCCTTGCCCACAGTGGATCAGATGTCCTATGCCCACCTGAAGGAAGCTTTAGTGTCAAGGTATGGGTTAACTCCAGAGCTTTATAGGCAGAAGTTTAGGAACTGCAAAAAGCTGGAGTCTAGTACCTGGGTGGAGTATGTGTCTTATTTTTGCAGAGCATTGGATGGATGGGTGAAGGGTAGCAAAGTAAATGACTTACAGGAGTTCTATGATTTAATCGCATGGGAGCACTTGTCCAGTAGTTGTTTTCCAGAGCTACGCCAGCACCTAGTTGACAGTAAGCTGACTAATCCTAGGAAGCTTGCTGAGGAGGCGGACCGCTGGGTCAGTACCCGGGTCCACAAGGGTCTTGTGGGAGACTCCGCCAAAGGTGGGCAGGGTCCCCAGCAGAAGAGTGGGGGGACAAGGGTAAACAGAAGGAGTTCCAAAAAGGGCCCCAAAGTAAACCCCAAGGGAACCAAGGTAAGGGTTCCCAGCCTCCCACTGAGAAAAGACCATGGGTCCCAACAGATAAGTCTGTTCAGAAGGGGCCCAAAGCATGTTTTAGTTGTGGTCAGGTGGGTCACTTTGTAGGAAGTCCCAAGTGTCCCAATACTGTGACCACTGCACCCCTGGTGCACCACCCCGGCAGATGGCTAGTGTAGCCCTGGGGGAGGAGTTGGGTGCCCAAGGTGGGTGGGGTCCCGCAGAGATGTCCCTGGTCTCTTTAGGAGACAGTGAGATGGTCCCTAGGACCCAGCTGCCTGATAACACTAAGAAATACAGGCAGTGGGTGACCATCAATGGCCATAGGGTGGAGGCTCTGAGAGACACCGGGGCCAGTGTGACAGCTGTCAGTTGTCGGCTGGTGTCTGAGGAGCAGGTGGTCCCCAATGTATTCTACCCTGTAGTTGCCGCTGACAACTCAGAGAGCCACTGCAAGGTGGCCCAGGTTCCCTTTGAGTGGGGGGTCTCAGGTATCCTTCAAGTAGCTGTGAGGCCAGCCATGCCTGTTGACTGTCTGCTAGGCAATGATTTGGAGAGCTCCCCTTGGGCGAAGGTGGAGCGGAGGTCTCATTTGGAGATGTTGGGTCTGCCAGAGTGGGCGTGTGTGACCACTCGGTCAATGGCAGCCGGTAAGGGTATTCAAGAGGACCTGGAGCCTGGAAGAAGGGCCCAGGTGCCTGCCTTAAAGAGAGGAGGCAGGGGCGCAGGAAACCGGCCCCGAAGTTCCCACGGTCCAGGAGGAGGCAGACCTTGAGGGGGATGCCCTGGAACCTACAGGGGAACAAGTGGCTGAACTGGGGGACCTGCCTGAGCTGACCCATTGGCAGCAGGAGGGAGGCCCCTCCAGGGAAGAATTCTGCGAGGAGCAGAAGAAGTGCCCTTCTCTTGAGGGCTTGCGGCAACAGGCTGTAAGCCAGGCAGCAGGTGATCAGTCTGGATCACACTGGATCTACTGGGAGAATGGTCTCCTGTATAGTGAGCCTAAGGTTGCTGAGCCTGGGTCAGCCCGTGTGCTGGTGGTACCCCAGCGCTTCAGAGCCTTCCTACTGGGTCTGGCTCATGATGTGCCTTTAGCAGGACATTTGGGGCAAGACAAGACCTTTCAAAGGCTTGTCACCCACTTTCATTGGCCCCAAATGCGCAAGAGTTCAGATACTCATTGCAGGACCTGTCAGACTTGCCAGGCAAGTGGTAAGAGTGGGAGGAAGCACAAGGCTCCTCTCCAACCTTTCCCTGTTGTCAGCACCCCCTTTGAGAGGGTGGGTATTGACATTGTGGGGCCTCTGGATCCCAAGACAGCCATGGGCAACAGGTTCATCCTGGTCTTGGTGGACCATGCCACCCGGTACCCGGAAGCCATCCCTCTTCGGACAGTGACGGCCCCCGTGGTGGGACGTGCACTGATGGGGATTTTCTCCCGTGTGGGGTTCCCCAAGGAGGTGGTGTCTGACCGTGGTACTAACTTCATTTCCAAGTATATGAAGTCCCTGTGGCAGGAGTGTGGTGTAACCTATAAGTTCACCACTCCTTACCACCCCCAAGGTAATGGACTGGTTGAGAGATTCAACCGGACCCTTAAAGGCATGATTATGGGTCTGGAAGAACCCATGAGGCGTAAGTGGGACGTCCTCTTGCCATGCCTGCTCTTTGCTTACAGAGAGGTGCCCCAGAAGTCCTTAGGGTTCAGTCCCTTTGAACTGCTGTACGGCCATCCTGTAAGAGGACCTCTGAGTCTGGTCAAGGAAGGCTGGGAGGAAGCTCCCAGGAAAACTCCCCAGGATGTATTTAGTTACATGCTGGCCTTCAGGAACCAGACTCAGGCGTTTCAGACAACTCGCTGAGGCGAATCTGGAAGCCAGCCAGGAAGAGATGAAACGTTGGCATGATCAGAACGCCACTCTGATCGAGTTTCAGCCTGGACAAAAGGTTTGGGTCATGGCCCCAGTGGAGCCCTGTGCGCTCCAGGATAAGTGGACCGGACCATTTGAGGTGGTGGAGCGCAAGAGTGATGTCACCTACTTGGTGGACTTGCAGTCTCCCAGGAACCCCTTGCGGGTCCTGCATGTGAACCGCCTGAAGCCCCACTTTGAGAGGTCGGAAGTGGGCATGCTCTTAGCAACAGATGCTGGGATGGAAGAGGAGACTGAACCTCTTCCTGATCTCCTGTATGCAAAAGAGCAAGATGGGTCAGTGGATGGTGTGAACCTCTCTCCCACCCTGACCCCGGAGCAGCAGAATGACTGTCGCCAACTGTTGGGACAGTTTTCTGATCTGTTCTCCCTGACTCCCAGTATCACTGAATGGTGCATCCATGATGTGGACACTGGGGACAGTCCTCCTGTAAAGCACAAAACTTACAGAGTGACTGACAGGGTGAGAGCTTGCATCAAGGAGGAGGTCTCCAAGATGTTTGCCTTAGGGGTGATTGAGTCCTCTAACAGTCCTTGGGCCAGCCCAGTGGTCTTGGTCCCAAAGGCTGCCGCGCCTGGTGCCACACCCGAACTCCGGTTCTGTGTGGACTACCGAGGACTCAATTCAGTCACAAGGACTGACGCGCACCCCATCCCCAGAGCTGATGAGCTCATTGATCGGTTAGGGGCTGCCCGGTACCTCAGCACGTTTGATCTAACGTCTGGGTACTGGCAGATCGCCTTAACTGATGGGGCCAAAGAGAGGTCAGCATTCTCCACACCAGATGGGCACTACCAATTCCGGGTGATGCCCTTTGGGATGAAGAATGCCCCTGCCACCTTTCAGAGGTTGGTCAACCAGGTGTTGGCTGGGCTGGAGGATTTCAGTGCCGCCTACCTGGATGACATTGCAGTGTTCAGCGCCACTTGGGAGGAACATCTGCACCACCTCTGGGAAGTGTTGAAGGCGCTGCGGAGGGCAGGCCTCACGATCAAGGCGAGTAAGTGCCAGATCGGGCAGGGTTCTGTGGTGTACTTGGGACACCAGGTAGGGAGCGGCCAGGTGGCGCCCTACAGCCCAAGATAGATACCATCCTGGCTTGGGAACCCCCAAAACCCAGACAGAGGTGAGAGCCTTCTTAGGACTCACCGGGTATTACAGGAGGTTTGTCAAGGGGTATGGCAACATTGTTGCACCCTTGACTGAGCTGACTTCCAGGAAGCAGCCCAGGAAAGTGAACTGGACTGATGCCTGCCAAAAGGCTTTTGATGCCCTGAAATCTGCCATGTGCACGGCGCCCGTGCTTCAGGCGCCCAACTTCTCAAGGGAATTCATTGTGCAGACAGATGCTTCAGAGCATGGTGTTGGGGCTGTGCTTTCACAGATGAATGAGGAGGGCCTAGACCAACCTGTAGCCTTTATTAGTAGGAGGTTACTCCCACGGGAACAGAGGTGGAGTGCGATTGAACGTGAGGCATTTGCTGTGGTCTGGGCGCTGAAGAAGTTGAGACCATATTTGTTTGGGACTCACTTCCGGGTTCAGACAGACCACAGGCCCCTCAGATGGTTAATGCAGATGAGGGGTGAGAATCCAAAACTGTTGAGGTGGTCCATTTCCCTACAGGGATGGACTTTACGGTGGAACACCGCCCTGGTACAGAACACGCCAATGCTGATGGTCTGTCCAGATTTTTCCGCCTTAGTGATGAGAACTCCCAGGAGGAAGGGTAGTTCTCCCCACATTTCAGCTGGAGGGGACACGTGTTAGACTTGGCACCATTGGCGTGGGTCTCCCTTCCATTTTTTTGCTGTTGCCTCTTATGTTTTGCTGGTTTTAGATGCTTTTGGGCACTGTGCCACTGCTGTTCAGTGCCACAGTGCAAGTGCTCCCTACTGTAAATCGATGTATGGATTAGTGACTCCATGATTGGATGATTGGTTTACTTGTCAGTCCCTAGTACAGTGCACTGAGTGTGCCCAGGGCTTGTAAATCCAATGCCGCTGGTGGGCTCGCAGCACTGGTTGTGCCACCCACAGAAGCGGCTTGTAAATGTGTCTCAGGCCTGCCATCGCAGAGCCTGTGTGCAGCCTAGGGCTGCCATGTCGACTTGGTGAGTACACCCACTCACCAGTCCCTAAACCTTCCCTTTACTGCATGTTGGTCACCCCTAAAGTAGGCCCTAGGGCAGGGTGCATTGTAAGTATAAGGTAGGACATGCCCTGGTGTGTGTGGCATGTCCTAATAGTGAATTACAGCCATTTTCGTTTTTCACTATTGCAAGGCTACCTGTTCTCCATAGGCCAGAAGGGGCAGTTTGATTATTACACCTTATAATCCTAACTGACCCAGAGAACATGGTAGAAAAACGAATTTAGTATGCCTGAACTCAGGGTGATAAAATACATCTTTTAGTGAAGTTGGTTTTAACATTCTTTGTTTGAAAATACCACTTTTAGAAAGTAGGTATTTTCTTGCCTAAACCATCCAGCTGCCTCTGCTCAGGTTGTGTATTGTATGTCTGGGTTTGTGAGTGACAGGGGCTGGGGGATTCCAGGAGGCAGGGTGAGTCAGCACTAGGCTGAATAGGTCTGCCTGAAGGAGGATGGGTGGGAGGAGTTGCACCTGGGTCTGAATAGGGCTGTGCCTGCCTTCCACAATGCTGGCTCCACCTCCTGCCGGGCGTCTGATGGCTCTGCCCCTCACTCTCAAAGGAAAGAAGGAGTCAGAAAAACAAAGTGCTCCAGGACTGACCAGAACTGGTTTTGGACTAGGCAGAGGCCTCTCTGCCTTCAGAGAACAAAGGGAAAAGGTGTATAAAAAGGGGACCCAGACCCCTAGGAAATTAGATCACTTCTGGGAAATCAAGAAACCTGTTGCCAAGGAGAAGAACCGGAGAAGCTGAAGGAGGAGTACTGCCCCTGTGCTGTTTTGCTGATTGGGGTTGGCCTGCAGTGGTTGCTTTCTGCCAAGGACAGGAGAAAAGACTTTGCTGTGCTTTGTCATCTTGAAGAAGGGAATCTCCAAGGGCTTGAACTGAGCTTGCCTCCTGCCTGAAGTCACAGGGACACAAAGACTTCACCCCTTCTGTTTGCCTGCATCTGGAACTGCTGTTTTAGCTGCTAACAGAGGAAATTGCAACACCGACGCCGGCGAGCGACGCCGTAACCTGCACCGAAGCCGTGGGCACCGCTCGTGAAGAGCACGACGCACCGCCCGACTTGCACCGTAGGCCCGACGCCTGCCGACGCCGTGCGACATCGACTCCGAGCCGTCATCGAGGCCGCTGCCTGCACCGGAGCCGAGGACACCGCTCGTGACGCTCACGATGCACCGTCCCGACTCGCACCGCAGCCCCGACTTCACCGACGCCAGGGCTTCATCATCGCGGAGCCGATCCTCGACGTGGGTGACCCCGAATCCATCGACACCGCACCATCGTAAGGAACCGACGCCTCGCCGCCATCCGTGACGTCACCTCCCCGACACAGTAAGGAACCGACGCCTCACCTCCCCTGCGCTGCAGTAAGGAACCGAGACATCACCTCCCTGGGGTCGTAAGGAACCGACGCCGCCGGCGCCAACGAAGCATCACCTCCCGACGCCGTGCACCGTCTTTGTTTTCATCGAATTCCAGGTACTGTTCTTTGTGGGTCTGCTCGACTCCGGGCCCGACGCCGCGCACCTCGCGGTCGGCGCCGTACTTTGGGATTTCCACCGGTCACGACGTCGTGATAACTCCAAGTGGAGTTATTTGTTGCTACAAGCTTTATTTGATTGACTATCCTATTTTTGAAGATAACGTGAACTGTCTCTATCATTTTAAGTCTATTTTTGAGTACTGTATTGTGGATTTTTGCTATTGGGTCTTGTGATAAGTCTATATAAAGATTACTTATTTTTACATAAACAACCTGTGTGGTGTCCATCTGTAGTGTTTTCACTGTATTACTGTATGTGGTCACAAATGCTTTACACACTGCCTCTGAGATAAGCCTGTCTGCTCGTGCCAAGCTACCAGGGGGTGAGCAGGGGTTATTTTAGGAGTGTTTCCCCCTTATCCTGACTAGAAGCAAGGGTCCCTATTTGGACAAAGGTGCAAACCATTGCCAACTAGAGACGCCCAGTTCTAACAGGAGGGAACTGTCAACTTCCAACATGGTCGTGAAAAAAGTGCGCAAATTGTGAGACGTGCTACGCCCGGGAACAAAACCGCACTGATCGGGCCGCAGCACTGCCGGCAGCAGAGGGAGTAGGCGCATCGCCAGTAGCTTGGCCAGTATCTTATTGTCCAGGTTTATCATTGAGAGCGGCCGGTAGGAGTCCCACAGCAGCGGGTCCTTGTCAGGTTTTAAAATGGTCACGATAAGTGCCTCCCGCAGGGAGGGGGGAAGTGTACCGCAGTCCAGGGACTCCTCATACATGTTAAGAAAATGAGGGACCAGAAGCGGTGCATATTCTTTATAGAAAGAGGCAGTGAGCCCGTCCATCCCAGGGGCCTTATCCCCAGGCATGGCCCGGATCGCCGCGATAACCACCTCCTCCTTGAAGGGCTCGCCTAGATATCTCCGTTGTCCATCGCTAAGCCAGGCAAGCTCGATCGAGTCAAAGAGGGAAAGCAGGTCCGGGTGCTCTGCTGTCTGTTGCGCCGAGTACAGGGAGGTATAGAATGCAAGCATCTCTGTCTGCACCGCCTCCTGTCCCACAACTATCTCCCCATTGTCTCTACGCAATTCTCCAATATACTCGCTAGCCCAAGGCTTCTTTAATAAACCCACCAGTGTTTTCCCAGCATGATCCCCCTCTCCATACTCCCGCGCTCGAGCCTCCTTACTCAAACAGTGTGTTTCCCGCTGTGCTGCCTCTTCAAATTCTGCAATCTTCCCTTTAATGCTACCCAGAATTTCCGGGCTATTACAGTCAAAGTACTCTAGCTCAAGTTTCCGAATTTCCCCTTCCAGACGCCGGAGATCCCCCCGGAGCGACTGCAGTACGCCTGCCTGTTTGGCAATACATTTTCCCCGGATTACGGCTTTAAAGGCCTCCCATAGCACCAAGGGTGAGTCCACAGTCCCGCTATTAAGCTCAAAGCATTCTATGATATCGGTTTGGATCGATTCCCGGAATACCTGACCCCAAAACGCCCCAGTGGGCAGTCTCCAGCTAAAAGGTGCACGCGTTGCGTCCGGTAGCATGAAGCAAAGCAGCACGGGGCCATGATCAGAGAGGGATCGGGCCAAATGGGCAACCGTGAGTATCCATGCGTCCATGTCTTGCGACGTAAGCCAGTAATCGATTCGGGACCTTGAGGGGCCCGCTGTAGAGACACATGTGCCCTCGCGCTGCGTTGGATGCCGGCGCCGCAACACATCCATCAGATCGTGGTCTTCCATAATTGTGTGGAGCTGTTCCGCCGCCCTTGGATGAGGTCGGCGCAAATCGCCAGATCTATCCATGTCCGCGTCCAATACCACATTGAAATCCCCCCCCCACAAGACAGTCCCGGTTTCGAGCGACTCTGTCAGTCTCCAGACCTCGCTGAAAAATTGCGGATCATCCACATTTGTCCCATAAACCGACACTAGTCTGACCAGTTGCTTCCTCAGGACCCCGGCGACAATCACGTACCTCCCCTGCGGATCACAGAGGGCAGAGTGCATTTTCCAGGGAAGTCCCTTTCTGAGGATTATAGCCGTGCCCCTAGCATAATTAGAGTAGCCTGACACAAATTTCTCTCCCATCCACCCTGCTCTGAGTCACGCGCAGTCCCTAGGTGCAATTCCTGTAGGAAGCATATGTCCGCCCCATGGTGCTTGAGATAGGCAGCTACCAGTCTCAACTTTCGGTAGTCATTCAATCCTCGCACAGTCCATGTCACTGCCTTGAGCACATCCAAGTCCGTGGTAGTCTCACCCATCCCCGGACACATCAAGATCTTCCTGTGCTGGGCCGCTCTGCGCACCTATCGGACAGTGAGGCAGGGTCAAAGAGAGGAAAGATAGGGGAATAGAGGGGAAAGAGTAAAGGAGATCAAACAGCACATCAAGTGTGCATCCCACTCAACAAAACCACCCACCTCCCACTACAGCCCCCAAACATGGCTGACAGTTAAACCCGTTAACCCCTTGTGTGCTCAGGACGGCCCCCGGCCGTCCTACGTCACAGTGGGCATGTGCTCAGGACGGCCGGGGGCCGTCCGGACACCGCCGATTCCCCAGCGCGGCGCAAATTCCCCGCCTGTGTGGAAGAATTAATTAGTGGGCGGAGTTCGGACGGCCCCCGGCCGTCCTCCGTACACGCCTACCGTGATGTAGGACGGCCGGGGGCCGTCCTGAGCATGCAAGGGGTTACGCCCCCTAATTAACTCCCCGCACCGCAGCGGAATTTGCGCCGCAGGGAAGGGGTTAAACAAAGGAGGCCTACAGCGGCCAACAATAGAAACTTTTGTGGGATTCATCCCTGCAGGGGGCACTAGGTGCTCGGGAAAACCCAGCAGCTGTATGCCGGGTGGCTGGACCAGGTATAACTAGGAGTGGGTAAGAGAATAACCCCCTCCATCCAGGGGCAGATCGGGCATGCCCTCACCCCAGAGGCGCAGGGCATACAGTTGTCTCGGCCAAAGTAAGAAAAAAGAAAGTTCTGCAGGGATCAGTCTTTTGCAAAACACACACACAACACACAAGTCTTTTGCAGCCATGTGCCGCACTGCCTCACCGGCTTATTCCCAGACATACAATGCCTCAGTCGTTCTCGTCCAGGGGATCTCCCTCTGGGCGCTCTCCATGTGCCCCTGCGGTTGATGCGGGTTGTCTAAGGGAGCTGGCGAACTTGGTGGCCGCCTTAGGATCTGTAAAGAACACAGTCTTGCCCTGATGGAAGATGCGAAGCTTCGCTGGGTAGAGAAGCGAATACTTGATGTCCTGCTGCTGCAGTAGTCTTTTCACAGGCACAAACTCCCTCCGTGCGGCCTGCATAGTTAAAGTAAAATCGGGGAAAAAGGATATTGCATTACCTTGGTACCTTGTGTCCTGAAGATCACGGGCTCTGCGCAGCACAGGGTCATGGTCCCTATAATTCAATAAGCGCGCTATTATCGGCCCTGCTGGGGCTCCCAGTGGTGGCCTCGGGCCCAGGGACCTGTGCGCGCGCTCCACTATGCAGACATTGGAGAGGGAGTCCCCAAACATTGCCCTGAGCATTTCCTCAATGTGATCCTCGACTCTGTCATGGCCGTGGACTCCGGCACCCCTGTTATGCGCAGATTGTTTCCACGCGATCTCGCTTCTAAATCTTCATTTTTACTGCAGATCACCTCCAGCACCTTTTCCATTTGTATGTATCAGTGTGGGGTTTTTAGTATTGACAGGAATAATGGCGCTCAAGCTAATTCGCGCTGAGTTTATGTTATACTAGGAGTGTGAACGGTGCATATTTCGCGAGTAGTGGTACCCTCGTCCTCCAGCACAGACGTGCGCTGTTCGACTTCTGTAAGACGCTCTTCATGGTTCGAGACTTTGTCCCGGAGCCGGTCTAGCTGATCCGACATGGAGTCGATTTTGAGGTCAATAGTCGAGAGTGACTGCTTCAGCTCCAAGAACATTTCTTGTATATTGGGATCTGATGGGTGCATGGAGGACACAGCCCCTTCCGACTGCTTATCATCCGGTGGAAGCGTCCCACAGGGGTTTTTCCACTGCTCAAAAAAGAATTTAGTTTGCTTAGTGTCCATCTTACCCATGGCGATGCAGGGGACTTCGGTCTCGCTTCAGCACCGCGGACAGGCACAACGCAGGC
The DNA here is from genome assembly GCA_963921515.1 of Calotriton arnoldi. Taxonomy (NCBI): domain Eukaryota; kingdom Metazoa; phylum Chordata; class Amphibia; order Caudata; family Salamandridae; genus Calotriton; species Calotriton arnoldi. The sequence continues at coordinate 1,092,429 of CAWUFW010005922.1, read as the reverse complement.
CACAGCACTAGGCCCCCGCCTAGGCAGTCACCACCGCTGTTGGGGCTACTAGTGTACAGCACACGCTGCACGGATCCATTGCACTGGGTAGGCCCTGTCCACCGCCCTCACCAGCAGTGCCCGGCCTGGTTCCACGCTCCCAGGACACCTCCTCTCCCGTAGGCTCACTGCGGCCCCTCTGCGAACTGAGCGGCCAAGTCAGCCGTGTGTCAAAGGCACTTCTACGGGCCAATCCACCGCCGTTCGGCTCTGTAGCTCCCACTTGACCGCTTTGTGGATCTCAAGGAGCAGTGTCCGTTTATGTAAAAATTGGCGGTGGGTGGCCAAGTCCCACCAGAAGTGACAGGCTCCTCAACTGGGTTTCAAGGTCGATCAGGTAACTGCTCCGGTTTCCCTCTGGTGACCAGCGCTCTTCGGGGTCCACTGCCAAGCGCCCCCCTCCTCCGGCGGCCCCCCGCACCAATTCCCTCTGCCGTGAGGGAGCAGGGAGGGGGGAGTCCAGTTCTTATGTGGGTTCAGGGAGGGGGCTGCAAGCGCTCTCTCCTGTCTCCCCCCTCTGGCCTCCACCACAGTCAAACGAGCTAGGGGCGCTTCTCGGCATAACAGCGCCGGCCGGGCCCCAGGCGCGGCCCCCCATGCTGTCACCCGCCAATCCTCTGCACTTCAAAATGTGGGGCTGACAAGCGCACAGGGCACCCTCCAAGCATCGCCACACAGGGTGCCCCCCGGCGCTGCAGTCCTCCTGTCTCACGGTCGCGGCCCACCCGCTTGGCCCAAGACTCACTGGGGACCAGAGGAGGGCAGATTCTGCCCACAGGAGATGCTCCGGGAGTCCACCAGTCAGCGGCACACACTTCTCTGCCACAGGCACGGGCTGTCTCACCTCTGCCGCCCACAAGGCAGAGGGCCGGCGGAGTGCTCTTCTTCGATGTCGGCCCACTCGCTCGGCCCAAGCCTCACCGGGGACCAGATGAGGGCATACTCCGCCCGCAGGACACGCTCCGGTAGTCCATTAGGCAGCGGCAAGCACTTCTCCACTGCAGGTGCAGGCTGTCTCGTCTCTGCCGCCCACTGGGCAGAGGGCCGGCGAAATGCTATTCTTTAGTGTCGGTGATCCAGCGGTCTACTAACAACAGATACTCTACTATCATATACTCACTTGGGCCCATAAAACTCGCTTCCGCTGCGCTCTAAGTAAACCACTGGACTTTATTAGTTTTATATGTTACTCATACCTCAAGATCTAGTTATTACTTCTTTAACTAAACCTTCTGCTGATCAAACAGTTCTTTCCTCTGGTCAATGGACCAGTTAGGTAGATCTAGTTGATGGCGATAATTGACATAACTTATTATGCATTTCTTAATAAGTATAAAATAATGACAGACTCAATAAGTTTTTAAATCTTTATCTAAAATTATAGGCTTTGAACCATCTCAAAAGCGTTTCAGTACAAACACCCTCATTCGCGGGAGTGCCATATTAAAAAAAAATAGCTCAAATAACACTTATCAATTCAGATCCACACAATAACTATGCTCAGAAAGAAGAGGATAGAGACAGAAGAGCATTTATCAAACGATAAATTTCATAGTTACCAAAGTATGGTGTGATGACCAACCCCCTGGCCAAAGGGCTGGTAAGGGCCTCCCAGGACAGATCAGGAGACAAAAGCTTCAGGACAGGATTCAGGACAGGATACTTCACCTCTCTAGTTACCGACGACTACGTCGCACCCCTCTTTGACACTCTCTTCCTCCTCGTGGTTCTTCCGCGATCTTCTTTCTAACCCAATTAAGTTAAATAGATGGTTCTGCATTCGATTTTCTTCATCAGCGTCTCACAGCTTCAGCACCACCCTCACCACCAACAGCATCCCGAGCTCTCGACTTCCAGCATAGACGCTTCTCCCCGTGTCTGCTAAACTAACTAACTAAAACTACCTCAATTTTACCTTTCCATAACCATGTACCACCCATAAATGTTTCAACTTCACAAAATACTAACTCTGATTGGACAGGCTAGGGGGGATGATCATCACACCACACTTATACTTCATTTATTCTCTTTTAACCATTGTTTCCAAACCCCTCCCATCAAACTTTTATTCCGCCCTTCCTTTCCCATACATCTTTAAACTTTATTAATACATTTGTAACTGATTTCTTGAATAAGTTCCTTCATATGAACTCTTCACCCTCACATTCCCAGGGCACATCTCCGCCGACCTTGGACTCGTGACAAATCCTTAGTCATCTTCCAAGCTTCCGTATCAGGGCGCATGCGTCGCGCCATATTGGTCTGCTCGACTCGGACAACTTTAACAGGCCCAAGTACGCACTAATAATAAAGTCAAAAAAGAAAAATATTATTCTCAAAAATAAATGATTTCACTGTATACCACCAACCTCTACTCTAACCCATACCATTTGTTATTTCTCTCTCTGCATTTGCGGTAGTTATAAACCCATTTCTAATTTCAGCAAGCAGGCGCCATGCATGTGAGCTTTCAAGCGGCCATTTTATAGCTCTTTGCGCAAGCGCAAGAATTTCCCTCCAAGCGAAAGCATGTCATACTACGTAGATGCAGTAGACGCATGCGCAGTAAAGATCCCATGTTAAATGCGTCCTAGTCCTACATCCGTGTTATTTGTAGTTAGTAAACACATAGGCAAGCTTCATTCTTTTCCCACGTTTCATGAAAATGTATAGTATTAATCACAAAACACGTTATTAATAATTCACTAGTAAGTTAAATCGAGAAGATTGCTTCCGAGCAAGTCTCGTGTCCGAGTCCTTGCTCCATCAATCCCCTCTCTGATGGCATATTAAGCCATCACAAAATTCCCATCCATCCCAGATATCAACTTTAGCACTTCTCAGTTTTCTCTATTTGGCCTCCCAACCTTTCATCATCTGTCTCATTTCCTTCTAAATCTCTCATCTTCTTGTATAACCTGCCTTTCATTTCTTCCAAGCGTATTTCCTTATACTTCCTTTTACGTGTCTGTCCCTTTCCTCTTCTATCCAAATGTACCTTTTCTTTTGTACTTTTTCTACAACATCTGTATGTAATCATTATTAACATCACTATTGTTATTATCATCACTAATGGTATCATTATTTGACCTAGAAAACTTTTCCCAAACCCAACAAACCATTTCCCTATTGATGTTATACTTTTTGTTAGTCTTCCCCACACACTGTCAACCTCCAGTTGGGTCAAATCTTTATGCATTCTCGTAATATTTTCAATATATCCTTTAATTTCTCTGCTCTTGTCCGGAATATAAGTGCAGCAATGTTGAACTTTCAACATGCCACAAACTCCACCTTCTTTTGCCAGCAATATGTCAAGAGTAAGACGGTTCTGTAAAACCATTGATCTAATTGCAACCATTTCTGTGTTAATCATTAAAAATCCTCCTGCAGTGTCTGTAGAAAGACGATCAACTATGGTTGATAACTTACAAATTTTCTGTGAATTTAGAATGACTCCAACTGAGGGTATCAGTGCACTAAAAATATCTCCTACAATTTCAGAAAAACTAGCCCTTTTTCTTCATGTTAGTCTATTAGAATTTCCATTGGTTCCACTGATTTTATCTACATGATAGATTTTTGGAAAAACTATTCCAAATAACAGCTTCCGTACCATCTTGCAGGTAACCTATAATAGGCATTGTTCCCACAAACATAGTACACTCCTGGAAACACAGGATCAGTTCCCCCTTTTAGTCCCCATCCTCCTAATATTAGGAAGTTATGTTCACATTCACTGGAACCAATGTAATTATTGTTATAATCTGTCTTTAATATATGGAGGCAGAATTTTCCCCTTTTCACAAAGTCCAGGGACATCGCAGCATGAGCCTTGCCACTTGCATAGATTCCCTCCTTCCCAACCCATGGAGGTACATGGGTTTTCTGTGTAGTTGCCTTCTTCATTAAATCCTGTCTCCTTGCTTCTACTAAATTTAAAAATTATTTTTCTTCTTTTCTTAATAACATAACATGTGTATTTGTAAAGCGCACGTTCACCACTACGGGTATCTTGGCGCTGAATAACAGATGTTTGTTGTTACCCAACTCAATGGTACTCATTTTATCGACCTCAGATGGATGAAAGGCTGAGTGGACCTGCCGGGATTTGAACCTGTGACCATGAGGTTGAACACAGGCCCCTGCAGTAGACGCATTAGTCCACTGAGCCACCAGACCCGGCTAATGTACATGTTAAATTATCTTCATGTGCCTGAACTAAATCTATTGAACTCATTGTTATGAAAAATTCATCCATAAATCGTGCATTTTTACTACTAACTACTGGCTTCATATTCTTTCTAATAGGAAGTTCAGGAAATATTACATCTAAGTTAGAATAAAAATACTGCCATCTCCCTGTAGTGTAAAATAAACTTGACAAAATACTACATGACACACCATACGTTAAAGGTATATGGTGATACGTCATCCCTTCTGATACTGATGGGGGCAATTTCATGCATACATAACAGTTGTTAATTTGCATAGTGTTAACATACTGAAATAATAATTTAATAAACACATTAGAAGAAGTATTATAATCTGATTCATTATGATAGTTTGCCTCATCTTCCTCTCCTATTTCTATTTTAGTTTCTCTTAATCTATCTACTTTAACATTAGTATCTGTATTATTCTTGTCACTTGTTTCCATTATTAAAGGTACCCTACTGTTAGGAATAACCATCCTAATATTGCTAATAAAATACTACAAAATCTAAGACACTTTCTTTTAACTCCACATTTTGGTTTTCCGCTAACTTCATTGTCGGCCATTTTGTCTTTGGGAAAATTTATTTTTTCTTATCTTTTTCTCTTTTACAGTCTTTTGTCTTTTTATTCTTAAGGAGGTTTCAATTGGCTTTCGTCAATTTGTGCAATATGGACTTCTTCTGAATCATCAGTCAGATCCAGGGACTCAAATTCTTTAAGGATGACGTACGTCCACTCTGGAGCCTTGTATTTTCTGTTTAAGTTTCTCAATCTTGGACTTCTTCGAGTTATTTTTGCTAATGTTTGCTTAGGTCTTGTTTGACTTGTGATTTCATTCACTTGTTCTGGTTTCTTTTCAGATTTTCTCAGCTGATATTTTAGTTTCTTTACTCCAGTTGGCCAATTGTCTCCTTTCTGACTCTTTTAATGTGTACTGCTTTTTCACCTTCCTTATCTCCTTGTAAAGTTTGTTTTATTTCATTTATTATGGGCACAATCTGTTCTATTTCTCTGTTCTCTGTGCTTGTACCTTCTTTTGCTTCTTCCTGCTCAGGTTCCACTGTGTTTTGTTCTACTTTTTCCTGAGTTTGTTCTTCTAATTCTATCTGATCCTGCTCAGGTCTTACTTCAAATCTTTCTTCTTCTGCCTGAGTTTGTTCTTCTAACTCTATATGGTCCTGTTCAGGTCTAAATTCAAACTTTTCTTCTTCTGCCTGAACGTGTTCGTCTCTTTTTCCCTCCTCAGGTTTGTTTATGTCTTTTTCTGTTTTCACCTGAGTGTGTTCTTCTTCCTCTATCTCTTCCTAACTACTTTCTTGTCTTTTCAGTTCTGTTCTTCTTCTGGTCTCAATGGCATCATCAATTACTTCAATCACTGGGATCCATTCTTCCTGACTTAGCTCGGGCTGCTCATCATATGGTTGTCTTTCAGAATCTATCACTCTAGATTCTTCAATTTCACAGTTTACAACTCCTGATGCTTCAGCCTGCTCAGTCAATGGTGGCTCTTGTTGATCTAATGGGCTCGGTACTCTTCTGGTATGACTAGCGTGAATCCAATTGGGCAAACCTGCACACTTCACTGCTGTGGTAGTGACTAGTATGCCTTGCCTTGGTTTGTCCCACCTTGGTGCTAGACACAATTTTCTTGCGTGTTTCTTCACTAGCACCCAATCTTCAGGATTCAAATCATGCGCTTGATCTGGCTGTCTTTCAACTGCGTCTTCTCCAACCTGATGAGAGATAGAATGCATCCTTTCAGCCAATCCTTTGCAATAGTCTAATACCAGATCATCAGTTATACTCATTAGTTTATTTCCAGGAATGAACGCCTGTCTCATGGCTCTTCCCATGAGTACCTCATGTGGACTCATTCCTGTTTTTCTGTCTGGAATACTTCTGAGACCCATTAGTACAAGGGGCAATGCATCTGGCCATTTCAGCTTTGTGGATGCACACACCTTTCCCAATCTTGACTTGATTGTGCCATTTATTTGTTCAACAATTCCAGAAGCCTCTGGACGATAAGCACAGTGTAGTTTTAGTTCAATGTGAAATGCAGCACAGATTAATCAAATTATTTCATTATTAAAATGAGGGCCTCTATCTGATTCCAAAGTGACCCGAAAACCAAACTGTGGCACTAACTCTCTCAACAATAGTTTTGCAACTGTAAGACTGTCATTTCTTCTAGTAGGGTAGGCTTCCACCCATCTTGAGAAAAGGCACACTATGACAAGTACATATTTCATTCCGTTGCAAGGGGGTAACTCAATGAAATCTAACTGTAATCTGGTGAAGGAACCTTCTGCCTTTCCGATTTTTCCCCAGCTTACCACTGTCTTTCTACCTGGGTTCTGCTGTTGACAGGTTAAGCATCTTTGGCAAAGGCTCTCTGCGATTACCCTGAACTTCGGATTGTAGCAACTCTGTCTGAATAGTCTGATCATTGAATCTCTCCCTATGTGTATTGCTCCATGATACACCCTCGCCATTTTTGAAAGCAGACAGTCTGGCATGACTGGTCTTCCATCTAGATACACCCATACTTCATCATATGGTCTTTTGGTACAGGCTGCCTTTATCCAGATTTCTTTTTCCTTTTCCTCAACTTCTTCCTGCAATTGTTTAATCACATCCCATGTCTCTGGCACTGAGAAGTACATAAGTTGGCATCTGGTTTCTCCCATTTCAATTTTCCTATTTATAGCTACTGCATTTTTAGCGCAGTATTTTGCCACTTGGTCAGCATAATTATTACCAGCAGTCACATAGTCATTTCCTGACTGATGTGCAGCGCATTTTACAACTGCTATCTCTTTTGGCAATTGTAATGCTTCCAACAAATCCTTTACATTTTTGCTGTTTCTGATTGGAGACCCTGAAGAAGTCAGAAATCCCCTCTGCATCCAAAGCTGGCCGAAGTCATGCACAATCCCAAAACCATATTGACTATCCATAAATATGGTTACTCTCCAATTTTTCCCCTTTTTACATGCCATTGTCAAGGCAACCAATTCAGCTACTTGTGCAGACTTGACCCCAGGTAAACAGGATGCTTCAATTACCCCCGAAATTTTACAAACAGCATATGCAGCACTTAGACTTCCCTCTTGTGTCCTAAGGCAGGAGCCGTCTACAAATAACTCATGATCTGCTTCTTTTAGGGGTGTCTCTCTTATATCCGGGCAGGGCTTTGTGCATAACTCAGTCACGTCTAGGCAATCATGATCACTTTCATCTTTTACTTCCTCGTCACAGGGGTCTGGCAATAGGATAGCTGGGTTCAAAATCGTACACCTTGTCACAGTCATATTTTCAGCTCCCAAAATTACTCTTTCGTACTTTGTCAAACGACTAGGGGTAAGGTGCTGTGTTCTTGTTCTTGTTAAAAGAATCTCAACTGATTGTGGAACGAATACCTTTAACGGATGTCCCATCACTATCGACTCACTTTGCTCCAGACTCATACAAGTAGCAGCTACTGCTTTTAAGCAGCCAGGCAATGCTGAAGCCACCGGATCCAATGTGGCTGAAAAATATGCCACTGGACGTCGACTCAATCCATGTCTCTGTGTTAAAACTGAAAGTGCACAATTTTCTCTTTCACAACAAAACAAAGCAAAATCTTTTGTATAGTCTGGCATGCCCAAAGCAGGAGCCTCACACAGACAATTTCGTAATCTCACGAATGCCTCTAGGCAATCATCATTCCAATCAATCGGATCTTTTGCTCGTTTCCGAATCATCTGTATCAATGGTTTGACTAACACAGAAAATCCATTTATCCATTGCCTGCAGTATCCAACCACTCCCAGAAACATTCTCATTTCTCTGAGTCTGTGGCAATTGCATTTCTTTGATTATTTTTATTCTTTCCGGTGTCACTTTTCTAACTCCTCTTTCTATTTTATGCCCTAGATATCTTACTTCTTGACGACAGAACTGTAATTTTTCTGGAGACACCTTGTGTCCTCCTTCAGCCAAATGGTTCAGCAACACAATTGTATCTGTGACACAATCTTCTCGCGTTTTTGATGCCACCAATAGGTCATCAATGTACTGAACCAGAACAGAATTTCTGGGCATAATCAATGATTCCAACCACTTTTTCAAAATCTGATTAAAGATTGAAGGACTTTCTGTGTACCCTTGAGGAACACGACACCATGCGTAAATACGATCTTCAAATTTAAACGTAAACAGATACTGGCTGTCTGGGTGTAAAGGAATAGAAAAGAACGCTTGTCATAAATCAATTACTGTGAACCATCCTGCATTCCATGGTATCTGATAAAGTATCACTGCTGGATTTGGCACAATTGGACAACAGGGAATTACAATATTATTTATTTTTCGCAGGTCCTGCACTATTCTGTACTTTCCGCTAGGCTTTTTCAGTCCCATTATTGGCGAATTACAGGGACTACCCATCACTTCTTTCAGAATGCCTTGTTTAACCATCCGTTCAATTTCTGAAATAATTCCTGCTTTTACTTCTGGACTCATTTTGTACTGTCGGGTATTTGGGTATACTGCACTTTCCTTCACTTTCACTTCAACTGGATCTATATTTTTCATTAGCCCAATATCTTTTCCTGTAAAATCCCACACTTCTGGATTAACTGTGGTTCTCAACTCTTCTGGTAATTTATTTTCAGTTATTATTGAATACATTTCATCTACTTCTGTTCCCTGTTTGGGCAGCATCATCTTGTATGCCACATCTTCATCAGGGGTTTGGAAAGCGACACCATCCGGTGTACAATAGATCGTGCAATTCATTTTGCACAAAAGATCTCTTCCCAACAGATTTTACAGGACTGGAATCGCAAACTGCAAACCAATGCATTTCCTTAAAGTTTCCAATGTGCACCTCCATTGGCTTTGTGATTGGTGTTCTAATCTGTTGGTTAGATACGCCTACAACTTGGATTGTCTCTCCCGAGAGGGGTAGGTTTGGGATGTCTGCTGTTCTCACAGTAGACCTGGTAGCACCAGTATCCAATAGGAAAGCAATGTCTTTACTTTCTATTCTTCCATCAACAAATGGACCTGACTGATCTACCGGCAAGGATGCGCCAAGCACACACTCCTCTTCCTCCCCTCTCAGGCAGCATCATTGTGCAGTATCTGAATGTACCTCATCATTCTGCAAAAAATATTGAGCAATTGTTCTATTATTCTTACCACTTTTCGCCTTGAAATACGGTGTTCGTACTGAAACTTTGATGGTTCACAAAATTTGGCATAGGAGCTGGTGGTACCTGATATTGTGGAGTGACTACTGGTTGCTGCCGATTCATAAGTACTTCATTCTGCAACTGTGGGATTAAATTTTGATTTGGCCCATTATTATTCTTATTATTCTGAGTACTCTTACACTCGTTCTTCCAATGTCCAAGCTTTCCGCACGCATGACAAGGGAACTTCTTTTTCGCTTCTTCTCTGTCCATTCGCCCTTTAAATCTATTACTATTCTTTCTCTGATTATTCTGACTCTGTTCTTTTACTGGATTATTATTTTGCTCATTTGTCTTCTCTTCCTGCTGCTCTGCCAATTTAACTTGAGCCCACATCATTTTCTCTTTCAGCTTCCTTCGCCTGGCCTCTATGTCATCCCCGCAATATTTCGCGTACTTTAAAATTTCATCCACTGTCTTACTTTACCAGCACAACATGTGCTGCTGTATCATCTGACTAATTTCCGGTTTCAAGCCATATACAAACCGATACACAAAATGTCCCATATCTTTGTCACCAATGTTCTCAAAACCACTATACTGCTTGAACACCTGCAACAATCGCTCATAATACGCATGTACAGATTCATTCGGTTCCTGTGTTGTTCTATCTATTTTTACCAAATCTGTTTCTTTTGGAGGAATTTTCCCTTTCAAATATGTAATCACTTGGTGATACTTTTTCATCACTTCTTCTGAGGGTGCTCCTGTTTTTGCATCTCTAGGATACTCCTCATTAGGCCAATCAATTGTGATTTTACATTCTGTCCATAAATCAGCAGGTACCACTATGTCAACTAGACCATCCAGATCTTTCAATAACACCTTTGAGACTTTCACAAACCTCTCTACCTGTTTATACCACTGAACTGGCTTTTCTCTCAGTTTTGGAAAATCATTTGTAAACTATAAAATATCTTGTCTACTCCAAGGGACATGAACATATCCTCCTACAGGAACCTCTCTCATTGGACACAACCTCTCCACTTTTCCTGTTTCTCTTACTGGAAATGCAGCTGCTCTCTCTCTCGCTTGCACTTCTTCTTTCTTCCTTATCCACCTAATCCTCCATTTATCAATGTCTCCCCATTTACGCAAAATGTTAATTAATTCTTTTATCTGTAACCTTTTTCCTGAAGCATTCACACTTTCCAAATCTTTATCAGTAAAATCCACTCGATAAGGCTTCTGTAACAATTCTTCATCATTATAAACATTTAATCTTTCTGTGCCCATACATCCTGTCATCATCTCTTCCAATTCCACTTTCAATCTGCTAATATCTAAAATCTTTGGTTTTGTGATCTGATTTTCCCTTTCCTGAGCCCACCTTTCTATATCTTCAGAGGTGACTACTGTTGTACCTGAAGTCCCAGCCGGAACCAAAGGTCTTCTCTCGCTCAAATTCATAGGCGTAACTCTCTTTTGGGTTTCCGCATTGGGTTCCACAATAGGGAGATCCATTAGTGAAATAATTGACTCACTTTCACTAACCTGATCATCTGCGATTACTATCTCTTTTCTAGGACTATTCAATGGAACTGTCACAAGTTGTGATTTCTGGGTATCCTTATTATCCCCATATAATGGGATTACTGGACCAATGGTTACAGGTACTGTCAAAGCTTCAGTATTTAAATTCGATTGACTTATCCTTTGAACTAGTTCCTCCCTAGTTTTGTTCATAGCTTCTCTGTCATTATCTTGCAACACTCTGTTGTATGATGTCTCATGTAAAATGTGTGGAGTTAATGGTATTACCATTACTGGCGCACTTGGGAAACCTTACTAGCTGCTTCTTGATACGATGGTGGATTCTTAATCAAAATATTGTCTAACAATTCGTCATCTGACTCTCCATATCCTATCGAATTCATATGCTTTGTTTTCTCTTTACACTTTCCTCCAGAATGTTACTCAGCCATCAACACTGGATATAACCCTTCCGATCCCATAGCTCTCCTCCGCTGTTTCATCTGTCTTTCTCTTGACTCATATAAATGTCTCGGAAAGAATCCTCAATATCTTCCACCTCTACATTTCTCTCTTTAATATGACTCAGTTTCCCATCCTTCCAAAGCCTCATATTGAGTTAACCTGGGTCTCGGTTCTAAATCATTCATCTTCAATCTCAAATTCTGAAGAATCCTTCCATTAAACGTACCATCCTTAGGAAACGCTAACACACCATCATCCTTCGTGTACTCTACCCAATTTTCTAGCCACACGCAAGTATGATATCCTCTCTCCATCATCATAAAAGATGCTGGTGTCTTCGGTGGCGGAATAGGAATGCCCTCTCTAGTCAACACAGGTTATCCTTAACAAAGAAATTATTTATTCTCTTAAAAATTGACATCTTCTTTTCTCTCCATACATTCTTGAAGAACGGTGCAGGAAATTGTATTCCGCAAACCCTTGAGATCTTCTACCTGTACGTCTTGCACTAACAGTCAAATCAAAATCCCGCATACAATCCTTTTCTCCTCTAATCCTAGCGCGGCTTCTAACTAAGTGCTAAGTGTCCAATCAAATCAGGCTCACACTCGTACTCTGACCAATGCCAGCGCGGCCTTTTCCTGACGTCAGTTCTGCTCCTCACTACTGACCCCTCCTTTACAATGCTGTTCCTGTCTCACGCCCACTGCTTCTACCAATTCCAGCGCGGCTCTCTGTGACGTCAGTACCACTCCGGCAACTGACCCTTCCTTTGCAAGGTAATACGAAAATGTTATTTCTTCAAAAATTCTTTGAACTTCTTTATTATTAACAACGTAAAAACATTCGCTAATCTGTCTGTTCCACTAAACCAAAAGGATAGTTTATTTTCTTCCACTGCGAGTAAAACCTTCCGCTTACTCTTCACCTAAGCTCCAGAGAACCTGCTACTCTTCCGGTATCTTCCGTTGAGGAATTTTGAAACCGGTATTTCACCAGCGAACTCCTTTTGCTGTCAATCTAGCTTAGAAGAACCTACTACTCCTTCAGGGTTACCCTTACTAGGTGATATAACGCCTAAAGTTTCACCAGCGAACTCTTTGCTTTCAACCACTCTCACTTTTGTACAGAAAATAGTCCCTAGTTTAACACTGCCAGCCCTACCTAGCTTCTCAGTGTTATTCCAACAGACGAGTTACCTCACTGCAGTGTGGTTTCTATCACCACCTGCTATTCACTCCCCGGGAATTTTCCAGACAACATAAAACAGGAGACTAACTCTTTTGTTAAAACATTAACGAAAAATCAATAACCTATACTTATCACCAAACTAGTTACTAACAACCATAGCTCTGCTAGCAGAAAACTGATCCAGCGGTCTACTAACAACAGATACTCTACTATCATATACTCACTTGGGCCCATAAAACTCGCTTCCGCTGCGCTCTAAGTAAACCGCTGGAGTTTATTAGTTTTATATGTTACTCATACCTCAAGATCTAGTTATTACTTCTTTAACTAAACCTTCTGCTGATCAAACAGTTCTTTCCTCTGTTCAATGGACCAGTTAGGTAGATCTAGTTGATGGCAATAATTGACATAACTTATTATGCATTTCTTAATAAGTATAAAATAATGACAGACTCAATAAGTTTTTAAATCTTTATCTAAAATTATAGGCTTTGAACCATCTCAAAAGCGTTTCAGTACAAACACCCTCATTCGCGGGAGTGCCATATTAAAAAAAATAGCTCAAATAACAAAATAACACTTATCAATTCAGATCCACACAATAACTATGCTCAGAAAGAAGAGGATAGAGACAGAAGAGCATTTATCAAACGATAAATTTCATAGTTACCAAAGTATGGTGTGAAGACCAACCCCCTGGCCAAAGGGCTGGTAAGGGCCTCCCAGGACAGATCAGGAGACAAAGGCTTCAGGACAGGAATCAGGACAGGATACTTCACCTCTCTAGTTATGGACTACTACGTTGCACCCCTCTCTGACACTCTCTTCCTCCTCGTGGTTCTTCCGTGATCTTCTTTCTAACCCAATTAAGTTAAATAGATGGTTCTGCATTCGATTTTCTTCATCAGCTTCTCATAGCTTCAGCACCACCCTCAGCACCAACAGCATCCCGAGCTCTTGACTTCCAGCATAGACGCTTCTCCCCTTGTCTGCTAACCTAACTAACTAAAACTACCTCAATTATACCTTTCCATAACCATGTACCACACATAAATGTTTCAATTTCACAAAATACTAACTCTGATTGGACAGGATAGGGGGGATGATCATCACACCACACTTATACTTCATTTATTCTCTTTTAACCATTGTTTCCAAACCCCTCCCATAAACTTTTATTCCGCCCTTCCTTTCCCATACATCTTTAAACTTTATTAATACATTTGTAACTGATTTCTTGAATAGGTTCCTTCATATGAACTCTTCACTCTCATGTTCCCAGGGCAAATCTCTGCCGACCTTGGACTCGTGACAAATCCTTAGTCATCTTCCAAGCTTCCGTATCAGGGCGCATGCGTCGCGCCATATTGGTCTGCTCGACTCGGACAACTTTAACAGGTCCAAGTACGCACTAATAATAAAGTAGAAAAAGAAAAATATTATTCTCAAAAATAAATGATTTCACTGTATACCACCAACCTCTACTCTAACCCATACCATTTGTTATTTCTCTCTCTGCATTTGTGTTAGTTATAAACCCATTTCTAATTTCAGCAAGCAGGCGCCATGCATGTGAGCTTTCAAGTGGCCATTTTATAGCTCTTTGCGCAAGCGCAAGAATTTCCCTCCAAGCAAAAGCACGTCATACTACGTACATGCAGTAGACGCATGCGCAGTAAAGATCCCATGTTAAATGCATCCTAGTCCTACGTCCGTGTTATTTGTAGTTAGTAAACACATAGGCAAGCTTCATTCTTTTCCCGCGTATCATGAAAATGTATAGTATTAATCACAAAACACGTTATTAATAATTCGCTAGTAAGTTAAATCGAGAATATTGCTTCCGTGCAAGTCTCATGTCCGATTCCTTGCTCCATCACCGGAGCTCCGTCCGATTCACATCACAGCTCATGGGGCTGCCATTTTGCGTCGCAGCCTCGCGGTGAGGAAGCCCTCGCGTTTCACCGGAGCGCGGGTGTCCTCAGCCTTCTCTTCACGCCAGCCAAACGCCGGGGCATTCCGGTGTCAATTTCCACCGTCTGGGGCCCACCCGATCCACCCAATAATTAACAGATCAGCGGTCCAGCTCGCAGAGCCTCACTAGGTGGTGGCCATTTCGCAGCCGGCACTCTAGCTCCCCCCGTTAACAAGAAAATTAACAACATTTTAGGCTCTTGGGTGCCCATAAAGACTGTATGCAAAGTTTCAGGTTGCCTAGAAACACCCTGTTCCCTTTGTCTTTAAAGTGAACTCCATCACCTCTATATATTCCATATGTGGATCATACAATTTAATATGTATAAATACATGTTATACACTTTACCAAAAGCACACATTCATCGCAGTTACGGACATCACCGCGACTTCCGGCATCGCCGCGATCATGCAAAACACAAAGTAAGGGGCTTTTCATTGAAAAACTACTTCCAAAAGTTAGGTTTCAATAGTATATCAATAAACAACTTGTGTCAAATAATAATTAAAATATGGCTAAGTATGTGTCCCCAAGTTTTAAAAAAAATACTCACACATCGCGACTACTGACGACACCACGGTCTACAGAGTCACCGCGGAAATATAAAACACCACATTGAAGAGGTTGTTTCACAAAACCATCACACAAACTCAAATATAAACTATACATTACCAAACAACTAGTGTCTGCTATTAAGTAAAATCTGTCTATATATATGTTTAACCCGTTCATTGCACCCGTCGGCCAACGGCCGTCGCGAGCACTACCTCGGTAGTGCTGCGCACATCCGTTGGCCGACGCGGCCCCGCCCACACAATGGAACGCCCCCACAGCGGCGGAATTGCCGCCGCGGTAAAGGGGTTAAGACTTCCTCAAAAACACGTGCCTTTCACGACACAAATATAAAAAATTTAAAGAAAAAAAAACTACACTTATTAATCCACTGAAGAAAATACAAGGTTATAAAAATACATGTTATAGAGCCATTTTAGATAGAAAATACAATTTAAAAACCTTAAAAATTCAATAAAAAAATCAAAAGTTACATGAACATTATGGGTGGAATATAGAATTTGAAAAATCTTGGAAATTTACTGAAAAAAACAAATGCTACAGAGACATTATAGTTAGGAAATGTATTAAAAACAAATTAGAAATTCACTGAAAAAAACAAAGGTTATAGGGATATTATAGATAGAAATTAGCATTTAAAAAAACCTAGAAATTCACTGACAAAAACCAAGGCTACAGAGATGTTATAGTTAGGCTCAGGTTTCACTCGTACAAAACCAGTGAAATTCAGCAGCTATAGTTAGCTGAGCTAACTATAACTCACACCCCCACAATGCACTGCTTCTGACGTCACATATTACATCACTCATGACATGGTCAGTGATATCACTGATGACATCACTGATGACATCTCAAATGACATCACTGATGACTCCATCCACAGAATCTCTGATGCATCCACATTACACCCCAATAGAACCTTTCATACACCCACTCCAACTTCTAGACTACAATTCTCAAAACCATTGACACACCCATACTAGTACTTACACACCCATTCACTGATTCACACATCCACACATATACACATACAGCTACTCATACACTTACTCACTCACTAAAACAGCCACTGATAAATCCACTTATGCACACATACAGCCACTCACATACTGTCAGTCACCCATAGAGCTACTCACACAACCACTTACTCACCTATACAGTTACACACATATCCACTCACTTATTCATACAGATACTAACACATACTCACTAACCCATACTGTCAGTGACACAAGCACACACTCACCCATGCAGCCACTCTCACAATCCCTTACTCACACATACAGTCACTCATATACTCCAACACTCACATATACCTCCTTTTACATATGCAGTTACTCACCCATATACAACTGACACTTCTATTCACTCACCAAAAGAAGCATACATAGACTCAGTCCCCCATACAGCTCCTCACAGAAGGAAGCACTCACTAACCCATACAGCCACTGACTTACCCACTCATCACTCATTCATGCAGGAGTCACACCCCCACTCATTCACCCACACAGATATTCATACACCCATACAGGTACTCAGACAACCAATGAATTACCCATACAGATATTCACATTCCCACTCACCAACCCATACAGCCACTTAGACACCAACTGACAGACTTATACAGACATTCAGACAACCTAGTCAATCGCCCATACATTCACTGAGCCATCAAATCGCTCACTTATACATTCAGTCACACACCCACTGAATCATCCATACAGACACTCAGACACCCACTGATTTATCAATACACCTTGGTACATATACATTTAAGACTCATAAACCTTTTTTAAAAAGCTCACAGTCACTGGATGATGTCATCAGTGATGTCATTTGAGATGTAATGAGTGTTGGCATGAGTGATGTCACTGACCATGTCATGAGTGATATAATATGTGACTGCAGAGCATTGCGGGGCGCGAGTTATAGTTAACTCAGCTAACTATAACTGCTGAATTTCACTGGTCTTGTATGAGTGAAACCTGAGCCTACCTATATCATCTCTGCTCTGTAACCTTTGGATTTTTCAGTGAATATATATATATATATATATATATATATATATATATATATATATATATATATATACACATATATATATATATACACATATATATATATACATATATATGTATATATGTATATATGTATATACATATATGTATATATGTATATATATATATATACATATATATTCTGAGAAAAACACAAGTATCCCTTCAAAGATACATTTAAAGTCTTTATTTTCAAAGCTTCTCCACAGTAGTATTTTCAAATTTCCTTTTAAGCCACGTGTATATATGTGTGTATATATATATATATATATATATATATATATATATATATATATATATATATCAATCAACAACTGGTGGTCGCCGGTAGGTAGTTATAGTTAGGATGCAGTTTCCATAGGAGGAACATTTTTTGATTTGCCAGTAACTTTGGTGCCATTTGAAGAATCGTTGCAAAAGTTTAAAAGATATCGGGGCAGTCACTTCAGCTACTGTCTTGAAAATTTCGGGGTGATCCGTCAAGCGGGGGCTGAGAAAATGGAGGGGGCCCAAAACTCTTTTTCCCCATGTTAATTTCCGTAGGAAACTTTAGACACAGCTACAGCCCAAACTGCTGAACGAAATTACACCACATTTAACAGAAAGGTAGTTCTTGGTCCAGAAATCACTCTTTTTGTTAAATGGTGTAAATCCATTCAGTAGTTGCTGAGAAATTTAAAGATTTCTCAGATATACAACTGAGGCTGCAGTGGATTCGCAAACCCTCCCGATCTTGTGCCTGAGATCTGATTGGCTGCCAACACTTCAAACCAGGAAGTAGAAACACTCTGACTCCCTAGGCCTCATGGGGGTCTAAAAAAACAAACTGCCGGAGTCGCGTTGGATCCGCGACTCCCACCAAAATTTTAGAAAATGAAGCACGGTCTCCCGCCCTTCTTTAAATAAAGGCTCCAGGGTGGGCCAGCTCCCAGGGGCAGTTTAAGAGCTAATGCAGCAGTGCCTATGCATCCCCGCCCCCTGGGGACTGCCACCTCCCTGGGGCAAACATAATTAAAGGAGTGTGGGGGCCCACACGGTCCCCCGCAGCCCCGGGGACTGCCACCTCCCCGGGGCTGATTCGGGGAGGTTGTATGGCTTCCCCACAGCCTTGGGGACTGCCACCACCCTGGGGCTAATGTAATGGGGGCCACAAGGACCCCCCTGTGCTGGAGGCTACCACCTCCCTGGGGTTTTAACATTTTAATATGTGAGGGCCTCATAGACCCCCCTGGCCCCGGGGACCACCACTTTCCTGGGCCTTCAACATTTTAATCTGGGGGGCCTCACAGACCCTCCCGGCCCTGGGGAACACCACCTCCCTGGGGCAAGACTCTATATTTAAGAAAAGGGAGCGGGCCGTGTGGACACCCTACCGGGCCGTTCTAGGCCCCAGGGACCGCCACCTACCCGGGGCAGGCCTCTACCCAAGGAAGGAGGGGGCCCCCCCTCCAGGAGCCCTAGATAGCCCTGGTTCCCACCCCCGGGACATTGCTTCTGCTATGCCATAGCAAACAAGTGCTCTGGTTTCAGAAAGCTACTGCATTTTGCACTCACTTGCTGAAAGCACAGCACTTTGCTTTATACACACAGTGAGCTGCATGTCAGTAGCTCCCTGTGTGTAAAAAGCAATGCCGGCTCTCACTGGAGGCGAGGAGCCGGCCGGGACCACGGGGCCCTAGAGGCACCCACTTCAAATGGGCAGGCCATGGGGGATGGTGTCCCCAGGGCCGAAAATGCCCGGGGAGGGGAAACGCACGGGCCCTCTTCCTTTAAAAAAAAATAATAAATAAAAATAATAAAAGGGTCATGTCCCAGGGGGTGGGGTCCCCGGGGTTGAAATGACCCATACAGCCATTCACACACTGAGTCAGTCACCCATAGAGCTACTCACAAACCTACTCACTCACCTATAAAGTCACTCACACAGCCACTTACTCACCCATACAGTTACACACATACCCACTTACTTACTTATACAGATACTAACACATACTTACTCACCTATACAGTCAGTGATACAAGCACACACTCACCTTTACAGCCAATCACATTCACTCCCTCACCCATACAGTCACTCATATACCCCATCAATCACCTATGCTGTCTTTCACATAACAAGTTACTCACCCGTATACCACAGACAAATTCCCTCAGGTTACTCAGATAATGAATCAATCACCTATACAGCCACTCATATGCCCACTCACACACCCATACAGCCACTTAGACATCAACTACCAGACTGATAAAACATTCAAACAACCAGTCATTCACCCATTCATTCACTGAGACACATAATCAGTCTCGCACTCACTGAATCATCCATACAGGCATTCATACGCCCATGTATTCACCAAAACACCTTGGTATGTATATTTAGCACTCATAAACATTTTTAAAACACTCACAGTCACTGGATGATGTCATCAGTGATGTCATTTGAGATGTCATAAGTGATGTCATCAGTGATGTCACTGACCATGTCATGAGTGATGTAATATGTGAGGTCATAAGCAGTACATTGCGGGGGTGCGAGTTATAGTTAGGTCAGCTAACTAAAGCTGCTGAATTTCACTAGTTTTGTATGAGTGAAATCTGACCCTAAGTATAACGTCCCTGTAACCTTTGTTTTTTTCAGTATATATATATACCCCTTCAAAGATCCTTTCAAAGTCTTTATTTTCAAAGCTTCCTATCTTATGATGCAATTAATATCTTTAACGATAAGCTAGTAGAGGATGTCAAGAAACTGAACCACAGTGTACAACGCAGACAAAGGAAACATAATTTCCAACAGATTCAATATCATACCCTCATAAAAAAGCTTCAAAAGCATGATGATGTGATTATCTGCAAATCAAAAAAAGGTTGCAATGTGGTCCTTTGGCAGAGAACGGATTACCTAGAGGAAGCATATAAGCAGCTAAATGACTCAGCATGCTATGAAAGAAGTAGTTGGGCAGTGGTATGTACAGTTGATTCAAGGCACCATGCTCAGTTAACAAGTTGGAGAGATGATGGACTTCTAAGTTATGAGGAATGGCAGTTTTTAAAGAATGATCATCCTAATTTGGCCAACCTCTATTTACTATCGAAGGTCCACAAGAATTCTATTCGACCCACAGGTAGACCCATTATTTCCGCTTGTCAGAGTACATTTGAAAACACCTCATAATATATACATTTCTTTCTGCAGGACTTTTTTAAGAACCTTCCGTCGTTCATCTTGGATACAGATGATTTCCTTAAACACATTTACGATATTCCCTGGCATGCAGATTATCTTCTAATGACTCTCGATGTTTCATCTTGGTACACGAGTATTCGCCATCATGATGAAATACGAGCTATTGATTACTTTTTTAAACATAGACCTATGTGAATTTATAGTCATAATTGTATGCTGATATCTATGATACAATGGTGTTTGGAAAACAAATATTTTTATTTCAACAAGGAGGTATTCCACCAAAAGCAGGGGGCCGCTATGGGCACATGCTTTGCCCCCAGTTACGCATGCTTGTACATGGGCTGCTGGGAGGAGCGCGTGCTCATGGCGGACCTTGGTGTTTCCTGGGTTTACCACATCATTTGTTGGTTTAGCTATATCAACGACCTGTTTGTCATTTGGAAGGGATCCAATGATTTAGCGAACAGGTTTGTTGAAACTATCAAAAACAATACTGTGAATCTACAATTTCTGGCTCATATAAGTAATCAAGAGGTCGAGTTTTTGGATCTAAGAGTTTACATCAGGGAACAATAAGATTGAAACCTGTTTGCATAGGAAATCCAATGCTGGTAACTCACTCGTACACGCAAGTAGCTTTGATCCCCAACACCTAAAAAATAGTATCCCATACGGAGAAATGCTCCATTTGAGAAGGAACTGTAGCCATCCGGCAGAGGTTGCTGCGATGAAGGGAGAAATCTCTGCTAGATTCGAAGAGAGAGGCTATAACCAAAGAGTTTTGAACAAGGCAATATATCAATCCAATCAGAAGAGTAGGGAAGAACTATTGTTTAATCGGGGACATAAGGTTGATGAGTCAGTAACTAGACCTATCTTAGCATTCAGTAAGCAAGAGAAGGAGTTACGTACCATTTGTAAGAGACATTGGTCTTTAGTGCAGGGGGATCCAGTTCTTGGCCCTACCTTACCTAACAGACCTTCCATAACCTTCCGCAAAGCCCCATCTATGAAGGATGCTTTGGTGAAGTCCAGTCCTAAGGTGGTTAACACTAGTAGTTGGTTGAAGCCCAAGCCTGGGTTATACAAGTGCAATTCATGTAGAGCATGCAAATTCGGGAAAAATATGACTGAATACATGATCCCCTTTTGTGAGAAACCACAATGGATATCAGAAGTGTACAATTGCAGAACTGATTTTGCAGTTTACGTGTTAGAATTTGACTTCAAGCTGCAATATGTGAGAAGCACCGAACTACAAATTCACAAAACGGTGCTCCAACATTTGAGAGCAATTAGCCGCAACGATCAGAGCTATCCAGTTGCTAGGCACTTTGAACAATATCACTCTAGTAACCCTAACCATATCGGGTATTTTGTAATTGATGCTGTGCCCAAATTGGTTTGGTGGCAATAGAGAGAAGATGATAAGACAACTGGAAACGAAATATATCCTGAACTTAGATTCTAGGGCTCCGAATGGATTGAATATTGATTATGACTTTTACAATTTGTGGTAAAGAAATTGTCTTTGTAAGTGTGTTATTTATCATTATCCTTATAGCTTGGTTTCCTGCTATGATGTTGTCTCGTTCATACGTTGGGATTATATTTCCCCATGTATGATTGAGGGATTAGATCCCTATAAGATTCAAACTGCTATTCCTTTTAGCAAATTTTTGGATAAAGTGTTGGTTTTATTCACTTTGGTGTGGTTATATTGCAGTTATTTTCATATAGGTTACTTGGTACATTGGCTTTTGATATATATGGGGGAAAATTCATTTAGACTGTTGTGTGTTTTATGCAGTGCCTTAAAGTGGATACATATCTGATTTGTCTTAGCTGACTTGTTATCCAGTTGTCACCTTGTGGAATTATCCAGTGATATTAGAGTGACTTGCTAGAGTAATTTAATAAGCAGGAGGTCAGCAACAATATGAACTTAATACTCCATCTATCATGTACTAAACTATTCCTTCTAAGATAAGTACTTATATTGGATTAAGCACTTGCACTTTAACTAATGTCTATACTTATATTTAGTGTTGGGCTTTCAAGCACATTATGGAATAGAGAATAATATTTGAATTCCCCTTCAGCATATGAGTTTTTGCTGAGTGGCAATTTTTGTATATATTTGTGTATCTATTTTTATAGATATATGTGGGTTAGCACTGGAACTTTAATTGATATTCTCCCAAATTAAGCGTTTTGCATTTATGCTTTTATTTAGGTGAGCCTTGTATCTATTTACTCCCATACCTGTATTTTACTGCTTTGATAATGATTTTTATGGTGATTTTAAGGGCACATTTTGTCACAATGTATGTTTTCTATGTCTATGCACCACGAGTTAAATGAAATGAATTTTTTTTATATATGCCGGTCCAGCGCTTTTGGCACATATGTGACCAAGGCCTTGATTGGCCAAAACGCGTCATGCTGACAGAACCTCATTAAATCTTTCTGAACAACAACCTGATGGTGTCCGTGCCTGTTTCTTTTGGAGGAGCTTAAGGGAGTATATATTCTGAGAAAAACACAATTATCCCATCAAATATCCATTTAAAGTATTTATTTTCAAAGCTTCTCCACAGTAGTATTTTCAAATTTCTTCAATTATGCACATAAGTTCGACATCTAAGTCAACACACGTTTCACGAGTTTCTCGCTTCTTCAGGGCTGTTATATTGAAAAACATTAATACAATTCACTTAGTAAACATTAAATCTATTGTACATATTCATATTTAAGAAATCATCAGTTATTCGTGATGCAAGTTACCTAAACACACACCAACCCAAATGTTACTCAAATTACACTGAATTAAAATACACTGAATCCAAAAAAGGTGTTACAGAAAAGAGATAAGACAATCGTATACAGTTATACATGCACAGTGAATAGTAAGGAGAAGGTTTACTATCAGTTAATGCACCTGATATGTATATTGCTAGAGTTGCATTTTCTATTTAGTGAGCAGGGGACATGTGCCCCCCCCTCCATGCTTCTAAGAGACCTGTAGGACCCCATTCCCAAGGGGCTGATATTTAATGAAGGGGTGTGAGGTTATAGTTAGGTATAGTTAGGAATTGTAATAATATCTTTATAATAAAGAAATTCAATGAAATTCAATGAAAAAACTAAAGGTTAAACTGACATTATATTTAGGTGAAAATGTCAGTTACCTCTGAAATTAACCAGTTATAGTTATCTCACGTAACTGTAATTTGTGCCCTAAATTAAATATAACTTGCAACCCCGCCATGCACAGTGTTGATCAATTATGTAATTTAAGCTGTTGCAGTGATATTATCAATGATGTCATAGAGCATGTCATGAGTGATGTAATATTTGAGGTAGTTAGCAGTGCGTGGCGAACGTGTAAGTTATAGCTACTTTAGAGCACAAACATGTGAATGCTCCAAAAGTGCCCGGCTTTGGATATTTTCCTGCTCGGAGCCGTCCCTCCAAAAATGAACAGATTCACTGACACCTCATCCTACAGCTATCAGCTTTAGTTGAGCCCTCCTCGGCACAAACTGCTGCCTTGCCTCTTTGAAGATTAGTACTTCCATTTTTGAGACTAGTTCCCAAGGTAAAACCTCCCACAGGGTTGAATCTGTTTTCCGAACCCAAGTTCCATTGGGTCAGCCTCAAAATGCGCTTAGATCCTGGTCTACCACAACCATTTGACAGCGGGTGGTGCTTAATGCTTTTTGGTGCTATTTTTGATCTAAAACCTTTTTTTTAAATCATATCTCTGGTTCCCCTTATTGGATTTTTTGTCATTTTGGAAACTGTTTTTGAGCTATGTTTTTACTTTATTACTGTTTTGATATTGCATTAATGTTTTAAACTAAGTTAAGCTTGTCTGCCTTTGCCATAACTACCAGGGGGTAGAGCTCAGGTTAATTTAGTGACTTTGGTGGTTCACTCCATCAAGGATTGTGTTCATTACGTATAGGGAGTCACACCTCTTACCTAATAAACCAGTTTCTTACATGTAAATAGTAAAATCTGTGTGAAAATATTGGCAAAATGTTTAGCAGAAGCAGTAGGGCATTGACACATGAGGACCACACAGAGTTCATAAGTAGCAGCAACACAACCACAAACATAAAGAAGGCTTCCTTACTACTATGTCAAGTTGGAGGAACCTGGGAGTACAACACAGTTTACTGGAATTATATCTTCAAAGTACTCTGAAAATCTGGGATGGATGAGGTGATCTTGAAATTGGTCTTATTATTTTACAGTCAAGTTGCAGCTTGAGTAAAAACAAGAAATCTCTGACAGCTGAAGGGTAGCCAGGTGAACAAGACAAGAGTGCCCGTTGTTTCCACTGTTTGTTCCACTAGTACTAAAATCCCTGCTACAGCTATTTAGATCAAGGTACGAGAAAAATGTAAAACGGTACAGGAATGAGTGCAAAATATATCATTATATGCCAATGATATACTATGATCACTTAAAAGCATAACAGAAATACATCAAGAACTAGAAAATATACTACTACAGGTGGGATCACTATCAAATTTTAGACTGACCTAAAACAAACCTAATCTGCATCCACTCACTGAGGTAGACAAGGGCAGCCTTTGTGATTGGCTGCTAATGATTCAATCGATTCCATTGAAACACCAATGCATAACAAGCATTGGCATAGCCAATAGGTCTCGCCTTTGGGATCTTATAAGTTTTTAGTTATGTTTAATATACAATTTGATGCATGTGGGGCACACATTTCTGGGGACCGACGCTAATTTTTCCTCAACAGGCTTTAATCCAGAACAAGAGATAGAAAACACAGAATGAGGAAAGAAGGAGGAAGAGAAAGAAGGAAAAACAGTGATAAAAGTGAAATACAGGAAGACGGGGTGTGTGGTGGTTGATAAGGTATACGGTGAGAAGTTTGGGGCTTCGTCATTTCGAAAGCGCGTGCCTCTTCAATCGTAAAACGTAAATGACAAGGACCCTAGCTCTACATACACTCCTCGACCACTACAGGAATGGTATCAAAACATTGCAGGAAGTGCAAATACAAAATATAAAGACTACTAAAACAACTACTCACCACAGCATAATCTTTCATCAAAACTGACTCTTAGGGCTGCCTCACGCATGTGAAATCAAAACGTAGTTACTTTGCTGAACTGCTTCTCAAAGTACTAGGTCCAGTCAATAAGACATAGCCTGGGTAAAGGCGATCTATATGTTTGCCTCTGGTAGCGGTTCATGAAGTATCTCTCAGGCTTTTTATTGTCCAAAAAGGTTGCGATAGCGTGGTTTTGTAGGGTAGGCCCCCTTAAATCAATGTAGAATAAAGAGTTACCCAGTCCTGCTCACGCCAGTCAAGTTACTGGGAATATGCCTCGAGCCACTAATGCACAAGCATTCACCAAAAGTACAAAACAGCTAGCTGTATATAATCTAACACTGATAAGACATTTTACCTCTTCATTCACAAATAGGTTGCTTTCAATAGAAAAACGCATTGTGTAATCAGGTTCTTCTACAAACGAAATCACCAAAGTTGCTCCTTTCGTGTACTAAATTGCTACACATCTCGGGGTAGTATCGGGGGGGGCGAGTGGGGCAGTAGAAAAGGTTCATTGTGCCATTTGTTCGGATTGACTGATAGGAGATGCTCCTTTAAAAACGCTAGAAAAGGTAAATTTGGGGCCTTTTGTCACCTCTGATGGATAGCGAGTTGCTGGATTGAAAAGGTAATGATTTATTTTTGCAATTAAGCGCGGTTTTATGGAAGCGGAGACGGTCCTTTAATTAAGCAGACAGGGATTCCATTACACCCTTCGAGAAGATGGCGTTTCTTGTTTGCCATTTCAAGGGATGCACATTGGGATGAAAAAGGAGCAGGGCAAAGAGTAGCACCTCCGCCTCTACGGATACTTGTGTGTGCTAGGCGCTGGACAGCATCACCCACTAGAACACATCCGGACTCGGAAGTCCTCCGACTTCATGCCACGACCTGGACCTTTTCTCCCTATTTAGTGTCCACAACTGAAGCTGCCCAGTGTCTTTCAGGAACATGCTACTGTGTTTTTAATATATACAGACTCCTCTCGCATAGCGCCTTGTTTAGTTTCCAGCAGCTTGTGCGTTCGTGGGAGCAGCGAATGAAAATAATAATAGAAGGTGCTGATGTATTTCTTAAACCCAAACATTGAGGATATGCACTTACGGCGAGAAGCATTTTACTTGTAGGCAAAATATAGAGCACCTTGATACACTGAAACCCAAGAGTGAACCAGCTCACTGCCTGCGGAGTATCAACCTAAGATTGTAAACTCAGCCACCCTACTACACAATACCTGTGACACTCCACCTTACACTCACCCAGCCCATACCGCCTACCCTGCCCCCCAGCTTAGTTCTCCGGATTGCAGTTTGCTTGCCTATCCGGGCTGCGGCTGGGGGAGGCAAGGCCATGCATTTAAAAGAGACCCATAACGTGGGGATCGCTACTCACCAACATGGGATTCCTGCTTAACGGGCACACCTATGCTTCCGCCTATTTATATATAAAATATATATATATATAAAAAATCAACACGAAAAGAAGTAGACGGTGAATGGCGAGTATGGGGACGCAGCAGAACCAGCTGATGGGAAATGTAGTTGCTCATTATAGCACTAGACACAAGTTTTCAAATGCCCACATAGGCTTCCTATGGGAAAATGGCAGTGTCCCCCAAACAGATGTCCGTTGATCCGAGCCTTGTCCTGTCTGCTGCAATAATCGTCTGAACTGAAAGGCTGAGGCATGAAGGAATTAAAATAGCCATTATTAGGAACAGCAGAGAAGAAAGACTATCAGGTATCATCAGTGACTTTAACATCAACATACGGGCACAGCAGCAGGATTCCTGCACCGCGGGGAATTGCACCCTGGAAGACACTTCTACAGAGACAAAAGAAGCCTGGAAAGAGGAAGCAAGGAGGGGCGGGAAGCAGGAAGGGAAGGCGCGAGAGAGGAGCGGGGTCGAGTGACCGAGGAAAGATCGGAGGAATTAAACCTGTGAAGTTTAAAAGGAGGCGCGCGCCTGAGGCAGCTGAGTGGTGCAATATTGAAGGGGCGGCCAGGAAGCAAGGAGGGGCGGGAAACAGGAAGAAGAGAAGGCGCGAGAGAGGAGTGGAGGCGAGTGAGCGTGGCAGCGAGGTGAACGCGCTAATTAGAAACAGATGGTCATAATTACAAATAGATGCCGCTGTGCGCGTATGACTGTTTTGAAGCACACTCGTGCTTGTTGCGGAATCCGCCTTGCGGGAGCGAGCAACAGCCAATTAGCATGCGTGCCGCTGCTCACTCCCGCAAGGTGGATACCGCCACAAGCACGAGTGTGTGCTTGAAAATGAGCAGAGCGACGGCTAAAGGTCCTCCTAAGCTGCGCATGCGCGCTGCGTAGGCGAGACCTAAAAATTGGCGTGGACCAACACAGAAGCGTAGGTAAGGTCACTGTGCAAAAAGTATAGAGAAGTGCATGAATTACCAATGTCATTAATGGAGCAAATAGCATTGAGTGTAATGAGTCACTTAATGAGTGTTGTATGTAAAGAAGCATATTCCATTGCAAATAGCAGTATCCTACTTCGAGAGACTGGATACATTGATGAATCGCTTATACTGGAGTGACAGGCAAACATTTAATTTGAGAGGCAGTGGCTGCATTGGCAGGTAGGTAGTGATAATTGTCCCTGACTTTTGAGCATATTACCAAGCTACACAGCTCCCTTACATAGTGCCAGAGTTCAGGAAGGAGGCACTGGATATCACAATTCACCAAATTTCCCTGACGGCCTTGCCTCTGCTCCAAAGGATTAAAAGAAGGTCAATGCCCACCAATTCACAGACCATAATAAATGTCTGGATAATGAAAGTGCAACAAAAACGGTACAAATATGTGTACATGATACATATGCCTATATGACAGTCTGCTCTATGCCAGGCGTCACCAACATTTGTGGCAAACGAAAAAGATAAAATGAAACTAAAAAGACGAGAAGATCAATGTGACACATGGCTGTTAATGAGGTACCCTGACTTTTGTGCAGGATGGCAGTTAGGCAGCACTCATTTCTACACATAAACAAGCATTGCAATGATAAATCAGAAAAGCTGGACGGCGCTCCCCAAGGAACCAGATATCCACAGAATTAATCATGTGATATTGGACCTGGGTAAGGGGAAGCAACTGGTCTCCAAATATGCAGGATTTGCATACCTATGGAAAACAAAAGGCTAGATAGATTAAAGGAAACCTTCTACAGACCTCTGAGAACAAGTAAGAATGCAAGACTGGCAAAAGGTATTTGCAAATGGGCATCGAGTTACCACAAGCACAAGAGTCAAGTTGATGCGTTATAATGGCATGCATTGAATGTACATGACACTGCGAATAATACACAAACCACACTAGAATACAATTCTGTGTGCCCTAGATGCACCGTAAATGCAGGTAAATACATGCACATATACATGAAATGCAGTGGAATTCAGAGGTTCTGGCTGAAGGTGACAAAAAAATGAAGCTACTTAATAGTCTAATGCTACAACCTACTGTTTTCTTCTGTTTAATAGGACTGGTCTCATGCAGCAAGGGTAACCGCATCATGACATTGATAGTGGAAATGGGCAAATACTAGCTGAGAGAAGAATTGTATTACAATGGAAAGGCTGCCTCGTGGCTGTCTAACCCAGCTCCTGCTGCCCTAATTATGTGGATCGGGGCCTGCTGCTGTCTCGACGCGCTGCACTGCCCCGGCTAACCTGGACAACCGGCGATGAATACTGGCCTGTCCCTAGCTGAGCAGTGGACACAGACGAGGGGATGGACCTGGTCGCCTGGGTCCTAGTGCTAGCTCAGATCCCATCGGACAATCGCGGCCTCGGGGTCTAAACCACCAGTACTCACCTCGCGGTGGACTCCCTGCTTTCCCCACTTCCCACTGTCATTGAGTGCCAACCCAGTGCCTGATTCATTTCCTGAGCTGCGGGCCCTGCCTCTGCCGTCACTAGCTGTGGGGGGGTCCCTGCTGTTGAGGAGTCGGCAGAACAAGAGGGAGGCTGGAGGTCTGGCTGCTCGCTGCCTCCTTGCTACCTCGTCACGTGTTTTGGCCGTTGTGGCTGCACTGGTCATCAGGAAAAGGACCAACGTGCTGCTACGGAGTGCTCTATCTCGGCTGGGCACTCCCCCGTTCCCATATATTGTCATTCATTTGCTCTTCATTGCAAAGGGAGGGACTCGCGCTTGGTAGGTCCAGCATACAAGCCCCAATCACCTATCGCAAAAGCAAGAGTATGCAGTTGCTAAAGGGAGGGTGGAAAGGAGGGTTTTGTTTGTTATAACCCGATGTTTGCTGGGGAAAGAAGAGGTGAAGATGGAGTAGCTCCAATTAGGAGCAATAGCCCTCACATACCCCGAGGGGAGTCATGCTTTATCATCGGGCAGCTCCTCGTTGGGCCGGTGCTGCAATGCCCAACAGGCCCCACGAGGGGGCTCATTGCCGGAGATCTTCTCTGTTTGCTGACATGAAGCTAAAAAGAAGTAGTGGGGCGTATGTGTAGTAAGTAGAGATGGGAAAAAATGTGTGTGAATAAAAATAGCTATCGGACAAGACATTATAAAGAGACCAATACATTCTAGTGGATAGGATTTTGTAAAACTGACCCATCCAAGATGGCCGCTACTCGAGGAGGATATATCATTTCTCTTTCTTTTTCAGTGTCACTCAGGAGAGATTCAGGAATCAGAAGAGCAGCGATAGTGCCTCTTTTATTTCGATTGCTTCTAGCTCTGTTTATGTTTATGGGGGAGTACAAAATGGGCGACTGCTGGGAGAGGAAATGGATGGCAAAAGCATGAGTATGCAGTTCCTAAAGGGAGTGGGGAAGAAGAAAGGGGGGGTTCTGTTTGTTATAACCAGGTATTCGCTGGGGAAAGATGAGGCGAAGATGGAGTAGCTCCAATTATTTACTGCTCATGACAATATATACCATGCTCTCTAGCAGTGGCTGCTTATCCTAATAGCTCAAGATTGATGGAGCTTTAAAAGTAAGTAAGATCAGTAGAAGCATTTAGAGGGGGAAATTACCCACCAAGCTTCTCCTCCTTGACCCTTGCTGATTGCTTCCTGGCCTGAACGCAGCTTGCTCCCCTGAACATTTAGAGGCAGTCATTGCCCAGTAAGCTTCTCCTCCTTGAACCTTGCAGATGCCTTCCTCCCCGGAACACAGCATGCTCCCCTGAACTTCTGCATCGCCAGCATGATCTCACCACTCAATGGCGCGCCTTTAGCGGGTATGCGGAATAAAAAGATCTCTTCACTCATTTTCACCTGGATCTATTATCCTATCTGTTTGCATTTTCTGTCTCTCAGTCAACAGTTGTAAGAAGCTCTGATATGGATCCAAAAGCCCTAAAACCTATCCTTACGAATTTGGAGCTGTCTGGCCAAAATGCTTATACAATTAAATACCCGCCTAACCTAACAAAAAACACATCCATAAAATTCAAACACATACTTCTAAAATCTCACCCAGAATCCTTATTTCGGATCCCTACTTCTGCAGGAAAAAAGTTGCAAGGAAAAGATGTGCTCAATGGAGCATGGCACTTTACTGCTCCAAATCATCACATCCAGGAAGACTCCTCATGGACTTGGACTTATGATTGTCCCCTCAGCTATATCCAGAATAGAAGCAACCATCTCCCTTTACAACAATGATACTATCCTTATCCAATCATCAGACCGCAACCTGGACATTTTTAACAATATTTTCCCCATCATCAAGAACACAGTGACTAGCAATGAATCCTTCCCCTCCCACGGACATCCTAGTTCCACAGACAACCCCCAAAATCCACAAAGTGTGTCCTCTCATAACGTTGACATCTCTGCTTACCCTACCCCTTCCCTTCCTTGCTCTGCCTTAGGGACCATTGTACTTAATAGCAACTCTTCAACAACATTAGGTGGGTCTGAATCCCTCTCTTGCAATCCCCAAACTCATCTGCATGCTCACCACTCTTCTAGAGCAATTAGCTCAGAGTCCCTAGCCCCATAAGGCACGCCATCACTCCATCTGCACCCTTGACCCCCATGCACACTATTGCAGACACTACTATCATGCCAAAGACTCTCCCCATAGATAAACCAATGTCACTCCCAAAATCTGATCTCCCTTACTGGGCTAGCAACGTGATTCCAATGACACCAGTGCTTCCTCATAACCAGGTTCTACACTTCATACCTCGTGACGCACTTCACAATACCACCTCGCCTCCGCGGGCTCTTCCTGGCCAGCACTTTTCTAACCTTCCCTCCCCAAGCTCACCCCCCTCCCAGCCCCTATCCCCTATCCCCAAGTCCCAGAAACCCGCTGCCACACAGCTTTAGAATCCAGACTTGACGAGATCTCACTTGCCCTCCAAGAACTCAAGGTGGATGTCCAAAGCTTATTACACCTTACCCTAGAGTTCTCTGACATTCAGAGGTTAAGTTGGTCTCTAAAGACTAAGTGCCACAACCACACACATCCCTCTAACTCTTGCACCAGGCTTTCTGCACGCCCCACATCCATTGGGACCTCACCAAAGATGGAAAACCTAATCTTACCCTAATTACCCCTCTCGGCCATTCAGAGTAAAGGTTCCACTGCATGACAAGGATATTCTATCCCTCTTACTCTCATATGATCCAACATGCCCCGCTAATACAGATAATAGGTGCCAAATTGAGGTAATCCACGCAGGCCTGTTCAGAGAACCAAGGGTAGACTTCAGACATTGCTGCCCTCGTCCTTGCTCATACCTGACATCTTAATGTTGAAGGAAACCTGGTTAAACGATTCATCTGCACCAATGCTCGACATACTAGTGCATCCTAGCTACAACATCATTAGGCTAGATAGATCTAGTGGACAAGGTGGAGGTATTGCATGTATACATCGTAACAATCTATCAGTTAGACAATTACAATCTGCTTCCCTGTTGTCATGCGAATACCTGTGCATCGAGGTTACATGTAAAAACAGGCAAGCATGCGAATTCCACGTGCTTTACCACCCTCCACGAGATAACCTTGCATCCATAGAACAAATCATGGAAATCATCTCAACTAACGTAGAGCGTCACGGATCCCAGATCTTCCTTGGAGATTTTAACCTCCACTGGAATGAGACGAACGACTAGGAGGTCAATAGCCTCAAATCCTTCTTAGCAAACCTCAACCTCAGCCAAATATGTGACAGCCATACTCACATCAAGGGAGCTACCTTAGATCTAGTCATCGGTACGGTCAACTCCATTCATCTTAAATCTATCGCCTCTTGTGACTGGAAGGACCACCTTTGCATCACCTTCCTCATCACTGAATCTGTGAGAACTAATATAGTTCAGCTAAAGAAACCCAGACACTGGCAAAGAAGTCTGCGAAACATTAACTTGGATGATCTGGCTTCCCTCAGTGATAACATCCTACCCCCTCCTGTGGAAATGTCTGATGTCTGTGACCTTACAGACCACTATAACTGCTCCATGACAAACATTTTAGTCTCAATGTCGCCTTTGCAGCTAAAAAGAATGTCCTCCAAAATCTCCTAACCTTGGTACAATGGTAGTCTAAATACAAAAAGAAGAAATCAGAGCCTAGTGGAATGATTGTGGAGATCCTATCCCTCCCTCGAGCCTCTCAATCAGCTGAGATCTTTGAGAAATATATACAACAAATGCATTAGATGCTCTAAAGCTAGTTACTTCAGAAACCAACAAGAGAAAGACAAAAACCAGCCGAAAATTTTTTTGAACACATCAAGCTTCAATCAAATAATCATCCTAACCTTCCCTCAGTGGAACTCTGTCCACAGCCTAACTGTGAGGAATTTGCCACCTTCTTCCATCCAAAGATCGAATTTGAATTGCGGTCAGCTTTGCAGAATCTAACGACCACGCCACCTATCACCCTCCCTCCCCGTAGGTTTGGCGTGCCCCCACCCGTTCTGGTTCTCCCCCACAAAAACAATGCTTCCTGGAGCCTATTCCAAACTTTCGATGAAAACACTATTCTCAAAACTCTTGCTGTACTGAAACCATCCAACCACTTAAGTGATCCCTTGCCATGGAACTTCTTCAATGAGATCATATCATTGATACTCCCACTTTGAACGAAGGTAGTGAATGTCTCTCTACTTCAAGGCTCTATTCCAGATTGCCTAAAGTCTGGGCAGGCCACCCCTCTTCTAAAAAAAACGACTGCAGATCACACTAACCTTCACAATTTTCATCCAATCTCCAACATTCCTACTCTGTCAAAGCTCCTCGAGAAATGTGTCCACACCCAGCTATGCAGCCACATAGAACAATTCTGACTTCTAGACCAATTCCAATCCGGCTTCCATCAGGGTCACAGCACTGAATCCGCTCTCACTCACATTGTAGATGATGCGCTAAGAATAGTGGATCAGAATGAATTGTGCCTTTTGATCCTCCTCGACCTATTGTCAGCCTTTGATACGGTTAAACATGACAGCCTAATCGACCTACTGGAACACAGGATGGGGCTATCAGGGACTGTTCAAAACTGGTTCTCCTCATTTCTACACAATAGAACCCAAAGATTCAAGGTGAATCAGTCTCTGTCTAATCCATCACCGCTCAATCTGAGGGTGCCACAGGGGTCAACGCTCTCACCCACTCTCTTCAACTTGTTCATAGAGCCACTAACAGAAATTCTGAAACTATCCAACATCCACTATCACATGTATGCCGATGACACCCAACTGTACCTGAAAGTCTTATCCCCGGAGTACATCAGGTCCCTCAATTCAGTTCTACAGAAAATGCAAAGTTGACTGACCCTTAATCACCTGAAATTAAATGCTCTCACAACAGAATTCCTCTTAATCGCACCTGAAATTAAATGCTCTCACAACAGAATTCCTCTTAATCGCCCCATCCAAACAGTCTCCAGACATCGAAGAATGGATGAATCTACTCACAGCTCTCAATTGCATTCCAAACATCATAGATTCCACTAGCTCATTCGGAATAATGTTAGATAAGCGTTTGAACATGCAGAAGCAAATTGGTGCTCTCACCAAAAGAGCAAACTTCCAATTGAGCATCCTAAGGAAAATAAAACCGTTCCTTGCAGTGCATGCCCTAGTGATCTCTAAGCTGAACTATATCAGCGCAACCCTCTGCGGCCTTCCTAGATCTAAGATGGCGCCAATCAGGGCCCCTCTCAACTCCGCTGCAAGGCTCATCACTGGATGAAGAACAGCTGCCTACAACTAAACACCGCCATCGGTACCCCACCCTCCCCCACCGACCACGCACGCAACCTCAGAATCATCCTGGACTCCGAACTCAAAATGGACCACCAAATCGACGCTGTCTCTTCCTCCTGCTATCACACCCTCCGCCTCCTACAAAAGACCTTCAACTGGATTCCGCTCAAACACAGGAAAATAATCACCCACGCCCTCATTAGCAGCAGACTGGACTACGGCAACGCACTCTACACCGGGATCAATAAGAACCTCACCTGCAAACTCCAGAATGCCTCCGCCAGACTAGTCCTCAACCTACCGCGCCACTGCCACATCACCCAACACCTGCGGACACTACATTGGCTCCCTGTCGAGAAGAGAATCACGTTCAAGCTTCTCACCAATGCCCACAAAGCCCTCCACAACACCGGGCCTGCCTCCCTGAACCACTGACTCTCCTTCCAAGCACCTCAAAGATCCCTCCGCTCAGCCCAGCTCTCCCTGGATACGGTGCTGCGCATCAAGCAGACCAGAACAGGAGGTTGTTCCTTCTCCTTCCTCGTAGCCAAGGCATGGATCACCCTCCCTCTCCACCTCTGACAGACTCCTACACTCTCCAAGTTCATGAAGGGCCTCAAGACCTGGCTCTTCAGCGAATCGCTGCAAAACATCTGCCCCCCTCAGCGCCTTGAGACCTTTTCAGGTGAGTAGTTGCGCTTAACAAACCTGTGATTGATTGATTGATTGATTTATCACAGGTTCGAAATGAAACAATCACATCACACCTGAGCTGAAATCACTAAATTATCTCCCGTGTGAAGCAAGGATACATCTAAAAATTGCATGCATGACCCACAAAGCTTTACATTTCAATACCCCAATATACCTTTCACAAAAACTTGAACTCTCTGGTGGCTCCAGATCCTCTAGAGGCTCAGAGAATCCGGAATTCCCTGCTCCGTGAAATCAGTCTGAATCTTCATTGGCTTCTTTCAAAAGGGAAGTTAAAGTGATACTGATGAAGACATTTCTGGGCTAGATCCCCAGCCCCCCAGGCACTCTAGGACTCGCTTGTTTATATCTGTCTATACTGAACTGTTATGATTGTATTTTGACCTGTTGGTTTACTGTTACTATTTCCGTTACCTTCGTGATTGCCAAACTGTAAAGCACTCTGATACCCCCCGGTGTCATGTTCGCACTATATAAAACTTTTAAAGTAAAATAAAATAATTATTACTTTGAATTGCATAATTGTGCACAGGTTGCAGCAAAAAATTATTGTAGGAGCATGGATGCACTGCCAACAACCAGCACACAAGTGGCTTTTGTTCAGGTCAATTTTGTTTTTTTCCATATTGTTCTAACAAATTGACGAGGGAACACCTTAAGGGCTACAATCTAGTGCCACGTTACAGATTTGCATTTTACAAAATTATGCATAATTTAGCTTCATTTTCCTGAAATTTCACGTAATTACGCTAAAGCAAATTATGCAAATTTCACAAACACCTCACTAGGAATTTATTTTTTTATATCTCTGAATGTTCCCGAAAGCTGAGAAGAGGGTTATCTTGATCTTAATGCCATGTTTAGTAAAACAAAATACACACTTTCTTACACTGCACTTTTTCTCATTTTTCAAAAAATAACTCGGGAAATCCACAAACTTTGGGTTCATTTAGAATCCCCTATTTGTAGGGAAAAAACACATTTGGCCTAGACGCCTTTTAAGAATAAACTATTATCAAGGCTTAAGCTCAACCTGTCACAAATGTTAAAAAGCATTGGTAAATGCATTAGGTTTCGCTTATGTGATTAATAATAAGCTGTTTTTGTTGTTGCAAGTTGTAGCTTGCTGAGTAGTTGTGCAACATATGTTACAGAAAGTCTGTTAAAGTGTTATGACTTGTTAATGTACACAAAGGCAACATATTGTGCTGTTACTAGTAGTATAGTGCGGGTAGGTAATGGCAAAATTCTGAAAAATGAAATAAAAGAGGGAAATAATAGAATTAATTGATTTAATAGCAATATTATGTTTTTAAAGGAGTTCTGACAATGGTTGGGCCCAGTGCCACTGCACCTGCTGCATCATTCAAATCATGCCTCTAGAGCCTGCAAGACAACTACATTTGTGGCTGCCTGTTTAGTAGTAAAATAGAGCAAGATTTGGTGTTTAGTTGAATTATGACACATTTTAGCCGTGGTGCCATTGCACTTGCTACACCATTTAACTCAAACCCCTTTCAACAGCAAAGTCACTGCAATTGTGACTGCCTGCTAGTAGTAAAATATAGCAATATTCAGTGTTTAGAGAAGTTCTGAAAATCCTTTGGCCCGGTGCCACTGCACCTGCTGCACCATTCAAATCATGACACTAGGGCCTGCAAGATAACTGCAGTTGTGACTGCCTGTTTAGTAGTAAAATATAGAAATATTTGGTTTTTAGTTGAGATATGACAAATGATGGCCCCTGTGCCACTGCATCTGCTACAACATTTAACTCAAGCCCCTTTCAACTGCAAGGTAACTGCAATTGTGACTGCCTGTTTAGTAGTAAATTATAACAACATAAGGTGTTTAGAGGAGTTCAGTCATCTTTTTGATCCGGTGCCACTGCACCTGCTGGGTCATTCAAATCATGACCCTAGTGCCTGAAAGATAACAGCACTAGTGACTGCCTGTTTAGTTGTAAAATATAGCAATATTAGGTGCTTAGAGGAGTTCTGACAAATTATGGCCCCTGTGCCACTGCATCTGCTACAACATTTAACTCATGCCCCTTTCAACTGCAAGGTAACTGCACTTGCAACTGCCTGTTTAGTAGTAACATATAGCAATATTAGGTGCTTAGAGGAGTTCTGACAACCTTTGGGCCCAGTGTCACTGCACCTTCAGCACCATTCAGCTGATGACTCTGTTGCCTGCAAGACAACTGCACTTGTGACTGCCTGTTTAATAGTAAAATATAGCAATATTTGGTGTTTAGTGGAGTTATGCCAACATTTGGCTGGCCCTGGTGCCACTGCCCCTACTGCCCATTCAAATAATGGCCCTGTTGCCTGCAAGATAACTGCACTTGCAACTGCCTGTTTAGTAGTAAAATATAGCAATATTTGGTGTTAAGTGGAGCTATGACAACTTTTGGCTCTGTTGCCACTGCACCTGCTGCACCATTTAACATGAACAATCTGCATGATTAACGATCTGCCAGGAGACGATGGCGCTTTCAGCTCTTGGGACCTTGCTGGGGAAAATCATCAGGAACACAGGGAATTTAATTCAGACATGTCAGGGAGCCGAACCTCGTATACAACTGACAGCTGCCAAAGAAAGAAGGAGCAATGTATGTCCTGCCTTTAGCGCCAGCAAACAAGTGTCAAAAAAGGAACACTGCAAGGAATTTCTTTGCAACTGATAGAGCGCCATGTTCTCGAGAAATTTGTAGGGGTGCATCATAATCACCGTTAGTCCGCACCTGCATATATCCAGACATATATTAATGAATGGCCAGTAAAGTGTAGTTCTAAACCGCATTTATTAGAGTGAATAGAAGAGTAATTGTGCTATTATAATCACGTAAATGTAATGCTTAACTGAAACGCGTTTAAAATGATGCATAATGAATTAGCTCACGTGCAATTGAGATGCAGTAGTTAAAACGTGTACTATATTAAGTTGCACGTGTAGTTCACTGTTTCGCATATGAAATGTATGAACCAATGCTTAGAGAAGTTATTAGAATTGTGTGTTTAAATTGTGTAAAGGCCTGACTGCATATACGTCAAAAGAAAGGCCTGTTCGTTCTTATGTTAGCTTATTTTGTAGGACGAGAAGGTGTTCTCTTGGGAAGGCTCTCTGGACACGGTTGGAAGATTAACACAGTGGAAAGTTTGTTGAATGTATTTTCTGTTGCAGGTGCAAGGACACATGCCTCGTTAGTAAAAGACTGGCTCTTTGTTTTAGAAGTTAGGATGGTGGGAGACATTGAGATGGGAGTATACTGGAATGTTGCAGATTGCATCCATCTGGAAGGAAAATGAGAGCTCTCTGTCGACGATCTCACCCAGATTTTACGCTTTGTTTACCACGTCGTGAAGCATAAGGAACGGGCAAGGGGATGGTTTACAGGACCCATGAGCAATATTTCAGATGTAGCCAGTCGTTCTGCATCCATGGGTGAATATGAGAGACGCTATAGGATAGGTTGGTTTCCTGCAAGGTTCCTATACGTTTCCTATAAGTCATCACCCTGCAAAGGAATTAAACACGAAATGTAAAGCCAACCTGCAGATCCGGATCTACACCGATTAAACTAAGCAAACGTTCATGTTCTGCACACATGGCAATAAGTTTAAAATACAGTGATGTGGTCTATTGTTGGTTGTATTTGACATGTGTATCGTAAAAACACGTTGAATAAACACGCACACGACCATGAGAAAAGAACAGCTAAAGCAATATTTGAGTTTTTTAAAATGTATGCCAAAGGTATTATGCTTAGAATTTTCCTTGCAGTAAGAACGTCACGCAGTTATCCTTTGATAAAAAACAAGATCTACTACAGATGCAGGGACGCATATTTTTCTTGTATTGATGGGATCACATGTGTCCATCCTAGGTGGGTTCTTGAATGGGTTTAGTAATCAAAGTTACTCCCATTGTTTTAGAACTCTTCTTGGCTATTATTCTTCATGCAGGATAAATGCACCACTTATACCAGTCTTAAACAATACCTCAGGGGCATTATTGGGAAACTTCGCCTCGATAAAACCCTGCGACAATGGCCTCTGTCTGTACCGAACAGGACTAAAAAAAAACGAAGTGCAGCCTTTTCGATTTTACCTTTTAGTGATTAGAATGTGCATTGTATCTCTGAACCTGTGGTGAAAATGTGCATTAACCTGATCATTGTAAATGTCCTAAATATTCTAGAATTTTAGTTCAACAATCAGCACAAGTGGTGTAAATATTTATTTTGCTTATTCACGGTAATGAGTGATTGAATCAGTGACGAGTTACTTTTAGTTACATAAATTACTCGTCTGAAGAAGAAAATAAAGATATAGGCACATATTTCTTGCAGTCTGGGAGATCGTAAATTTTTTACTTAGCATTGTGCATACCCTGGAACAAAGCACAATGTATTTCTTGCTCTGAAACAATGACAAGATGTGATTACATCTCCAGATCCTTTGCATGTATGAGGCGTCTGTAGCCTATGTGGGCAAATCTACGCAGGGATCCCTTTTGTTTATACTACATTCTAACTCTAATGATACCTAAGATGTGGGGGAGGGGGTGAATAGAGAGTAGAGACAGGAGATGTGACATGCAGAAGACACTGTGTACAGGCACAAGCAGTGATTACTTCTGGTGAGTCAGACAGAGGAATGTTAAGTACAAGCGACATAGAACCTTTTGAAACTATGGAGATTCCCCCTTTCTTTTCCTGATTTTTTTGTTCTTTGGAAGGGCTATCACCCTCCCACAGATTAACAGCTGGTTAAGTGGAACAGGCCTGCTTGCCTGTCTGCCCATGTTTTGAGTCTTTCCTGTCTGGAGGCTCATAGCTGCACCTCTCCTTCCTACTCACACTTTATGACAAAGACCTTGGCTGGACCAGTTTGAATGGAATAAGCAAAATGTCAGCACTGCCCTGAACTGCTATCAAAGCTGACTGTTGGAATACCCAATTACTGTCCACTACTTTAATAGGCAGAGTGCAAAGTGTGCCAAGCTGTCTGAATGAGAGTTCAAGGTCTCTATACCAGTAGTGAAAAGAAACTCTCTGCATTATAGGTTTGGGATATCCACTGCCAACACCCTTCACTAAGTTTGGAATTAGAAACATGGGAGCTTTGCTTTAAACTGTCAGGATAGAATGTTTGGACTCTACTTTGTAGGAGAGGGCTGACCAACTGTACATCCACCATTAAATATAAAGGGGTTGTCCTGTGTCCCTCAGAACCTAGGTATAGAATTTTTAAGCTACAACGAGTTCTGTTGGGTAGCACAATCCCTTAGAAAAAGAATTGTGTATGAGATGAACTTTCAATATCTGTATTAAAGAGTCGAAATGCGATCTCTTTATCCAATACAAGGGGTGTTACTCTTATTCATCTCCTGTCATCAAATGAACACATGTACAACACCTTATTGAAAGGAGCACAATATGACAGAAAAACTCTTTTTGATTTGATATATTCAACGTCATATATGAAATACTGTATCAAGCAAATCATATTTACATATTTTTTTAAAATGTTTTTCTTCTAAGCTGCCCAAAAGACATTCAAAACATATAATAAATCAAACAAAATGACTCCATGACATTGTGGTGCATGGTGAAAAAAGGAATATTTACAATTTAGACACAACAATAATTAACAACATAACATATATGAGAACATACAAATAACAAATGGAAAAACATAAATGTCTGTTCCCCATAGAATCAAGGGTAAAACTATCCTTTCACTTTGTTTTCTGAATTTTCTTAGGATAGTAGAAGGAGGACATGTAGCATTTAGCGATGCAGTCAACGTTTCGACCCTATGTGTATCTGTTTAATGACTAAGCATCACGTTGAGCATTCCTCAGGACTATAGAGAAGAAAGGACAGCCTGTAAGGGAAAAATACCTTACATTAGTGTTATTTGTGTACAATCGTAAAATCAAAGGAAGAAGGAGGA
This sequence comes from Calotriton arnoldi, assembly GCA_963921515.1. NCBI lineage: Eukaryota > Metazoa > Chordata > Amphibia > Caudata > Salamandridae > Calotriton > Calotriton arnoldi. The sequence goes on along the minus strand of CAWUFW010005922.1, from coordinate 1,051,011 downwards.
CACCATACGGTGACTCACCTTCAAAATGTGTGATTCACAAGAACAAAAATCTGTAAAACTTGCCACAGGGCTGCCACTGCAGCCTGAGGGCAGTGGCACACTGCCATGTCAACTTGGCATTTAAATCCCCTTACCAAGCCTTAAACTCCCTTTTGTTATATATAAGTTACTCCTAAGTTAGGCCCTACGTAGTCCATAGGCAGAGTGCTGAGTAGGTAAAAGGTAGGACATGTACTTTTAGGTTTTACATGTCTTGTTAGTGAAAAACTTTCAAATTCGTTTTCAATTACTATGAGGCTTTCCCCTCCCATAGAATAGCATGTGGGTTTCCTTATTACATTTAATACGCTGTAATTCCTAATTGGGAGAAAGTAGATCTCTCATATTTAGTACCTATGGCATGTAATGATAAATCCTCTTTAATGGCAAAGTTGAATTTATCATTATAAATTGAAAATGCCAATTTTAGAAAGTTAAGATGAAGAAAGTACCTTCAGGGAGTTCTCCAGACACAGTGTGCACTACTACTTCCCGGCAACGGGAGTAAAATCTGATTACATCTCTAATGTGTAATCTTTAACAACAAACAGGAGTGTAATATAAACTGATCATCAAGCATAAAAAATGTTACACATTGGACCACTCATAAACAAAATCTTGATCAAGTCAATTTAATTACAAAGACATGATTCTTGACAATGAGTCTTTCACATGGAAGCTAGCCTTGACATTCTTTAAAGACTAGTAATGTGATGCATTTTGGGCTGTAACAGTAGCCCTTCATCACGGGTATCTACAATCAAAAAGCATTTAGGGAAATATATGAAGAAATTCAACATCTGACAATGTTACATATTTGACCTCATGACTAGAGGGATAATCCCCAATGTGTGTGTATCGAATCTGCGACAGGCCACTGACCATCACAAGAAACTCCAACCTTGTTAGGTCGAACAACTAGGTAGTGGACACCATGCCTCCATTAGTCTCCTGTTGTGAGACGAAGTGCTAAGTAAATCAGCTCAGTGCAAAAGTACATTAGAGGAAAAATCAGGATGTGACAAAGAGTATCAGTGCACATAAGCGGTTAATATGAGTAATGTGCCTGCGGGCCTCCGATTGAAGACGCAAAAAGTTAAATAATTGGAGTGAGAGCGTCATGCTGAAATGTGCATACGAAAACCGCCATTACCAACAAACATGCATTGTTGGTGCCGTGAATAACGATACAGTGGTGATAAGCCCAATAGTAAAATAATGCTACCTTATAGATGTACAGTCACTGCTGCAATAGCAGTGATTGAAACCAACAGTGAAAATGCTGTCTGGTCAAATCTGGACCCATCTTCTAGAAACGAAAAACCGTATAGAACTGTGTCGAAAATGGCTCAAAAGTGCAATGAGAAGTCGTAACCAAATGAAAATAGAAAACAAGTACTTGCCCCTAAGTAAAATTCTTTTTGAAAATCCTTCATTGAAATCTCTGGTGCTCGTAATACATGAGACGAGGTCTTGCAAGAGACCTACATCCAACTCCAAAAAGAGAACGAAAAACTGCTATGAGGTGCATGTAACCCTGTCCACTACTCAAACTCTTACCCAATGATCTCCAAAATGAGGTCCTCCAAAAAAAAGGGGGGTCTGGAGTGAACAGCAATGCTGCCAGTTTAAGATCGTTAAGTGAACCGGGGCGATGGTGTGTTTGCTCTCATTCAAATGAGTTGCCAAAGGTGAACTCAAAGTTTTGGTCCTAATGCGACTTTTGTGCTCTGTGTAACCCTGGGCAGAGTTTGCGGAGTTGCGGTACGTGAAACTCCGTGAAGTGGAAAAAAAACTCCACCACAAGCGGAGTGGAGTTCACCGCCCAGGGTTAGCTCTGTGGTTCTCATCCTGATCTTCCTTTCTTTCTTGCCCACATAGAATAGACAGCAAGGGCACTTAATGGCATATATTACACTTTGTGTGTTGCACTCTGCTGTGTGGTTCAAACTGATTTGCTTGCCTGTCCATGGATGCGCTATGCTCTTGCCTACCAACACATTATTACAGTGTGCACAGTTGTGGCATTTCATCATGCCTATATGATCGGTTTCATTCACCTTCTCTGGTTTTGATAACAATTCTTTAAGGTTTTTGGACCTTCTATAGGCAAATAAAGGCGGATTGACAAATATTCCTCTAAAGAACATATTCACCTGAATAGGCTGTGAGCTGTCCCCACACAAAGGGCTGCATAAACCCTACAGTGAGTCTGAAGCCAGGGCAGGAAGGGGGGTCCTGGGTGCACTTCAAATATCCTTCTTTGAAGTAGGGGTGGGAGGAGCTCGCAGAGTTGCACTATGCGGAATTCCACAGAGTTGCATAAAAAACTCAGTGGAATTCCACAGACTCCGTGAGCGGGCGAAGTTGCTCCACTCACCCACCTATATGCCTGTCAAATTTCACTAATGACTGCTTAAGCAAGTTGTAAAGTTACAGACAAGTAGCTACTGCAGGTGCCCAATGGAAGCTGGCATTGTGTCTCACTCAGAATAGTCTCCTAATTGCACACACACTCTCGAGCCTTGCAAATCAAATATACACAAATGCAACTCTAATTCTATGCACTAGGTAATTACATAATGTGTGTTTCGACTATTAATTTTGCAGCATGGTAATGGTATTATCTTCAATTGGAGCCCACACAATCCGCACACCACTAAATGAAGATCTCTACATTTATAAAACAACAGCAATTATTTGCCAGTGTCTTGTAACTGCGCGCCTTTCTCTGAAGACAGCGGAGCCCAGCAAGCCTGTAATCCCACGAAATGAAGACAGCTGCTGTGTAAAGCTTATGTGTCAGGCTGAACTATATTGGCATCAACATTAAGCAGTCCACAACACGAAAGAAGACTCAAGATGAGTAACATTAGGCTATTACCTCTGTTGTTCTTTACATATGTCTTACAAGAGTGCTGTGTTTTTTAAGCCCACTATTGCATATTTGCAGTGTTACACGACACCACTACCCCAACACTCTAGGAAAGTATTGTACACAAAAACCTGAAAACATCTTTCTCCCACATGAACTCCTGGGTGTGTGATGTCACAGCATACACATACACGATTTAAAAATACTTCTTCACTTTGGGTCATGCTGAACAATTGCCTTTTGGTCAGTTTGGTGTCTGCAAAATTGCAGGTGCAGAACCGTCAACAAGTGCTGAATTAAACATTTAACACTATCCCTGGCAGGTAATGGATAGAAGTGAAGGAGGCCTTCTCCAAGAATTCACACATGCCTTAGCAATTTGCTTTCTTCTTCTCAAACCCCTTGCCCCCTCACGCCTCATCAATCAGTACTCCTCAGGAAAAACAAATATCTTCCTGTCGCCTGCTGATGCAGTAAACCTGGGCTAAATAATGCTTGTGTAAAGCAGGGTGAGAATATAGCATTTATGATGCCCCCTTTGTCTGTGCGAATATTCCAGTCAATTAGGACCCTTTCCCTGCCCTTTGCTTACATTGGCTAATAAAGGGCACATTCCGCCCAAACCTGCAATGCCCCTTCCTTGAGCCAAAGGTCAGGGTGTTGGTCACAGGAGCCTGTCATCCCACGGAGAAAGGTATACACAACAGTCCAGCATTCCTGTCGCCCCCGTGTTATTGACGATGTACGAAGAGAGCTTGCCCCCTGATCAAAGTCCCAGGACCATTGGACTTCACCCCCTTTGTGAATTGCTGCTGGAAACTCTGTTTCAGTGGCTACAGAGGTAGGGAGCTGTGACCGACTCTCCTGACTGGCTCGGTGTCCTGTTGGCACCGCATCAAGCAACGCCTGCATCTTGCAACGCACGGCCTTGGTCTCACCGACTCCGTCAACGAGCCGCTGCCTGCACCGTAACCTGTGAGCACCGCACCTTGCAACGCCTCGCTACACCGAATCCATCTGGTCCGACCGACACGGTCACTGCTGCTGAGTTCGAGTCCTGTGACCGCACCGTAGTTGGGCACCGCTCGCACGTTTCGCGATGCACCGCCCGACTCGCACCGCTGTCCGGACTGATCGACGCCAGCTCCCGAATCCGGCTCCGTCGCCGCACCGCAACCTGCCAGCACCGCATCGAAGCACCGTCTCGCCCTGCAACGCACGGCCCTGGTCTCACCGACTCCGTCTCGACGACGTCAACGAGCCGCTGCCTGCACCGCATCGAGGGACAACGCGTCCTGCAACGCTTCCATTTTTGCATCGCGACCGCGACGAACAGCCATCCGGCTCGCACGCCCGTGCCTGATGCTTCAAGTAAAAGGTACTGTGACCGAGTCTGTCTACGCTGTGTTGGCCCGTCTCAACGCGGTCAGCTGGATTTGTTAGACTCTGTTTGTTCTTGACATCGCCGTAGCCGGAGGAGGCTACCGACTCGCACAGAACCTTGAATTAAACCTTTTTGATCAGAACTAAGCATTCTTGACAGTACTGTGGATTATTTTTGTCGTTTATGGTCTTGTGATAAATCTATATAAAAGATACTTATTTTTATAAATATACAACCTGTGTGGTGTCCATTTGTAGTGTTATCACTTGATTACTGTATGTGTTCATAAATGCTTTACACACTGCCTCTGAGATAAGCCTGTCTGCTCGTGCCAAACTACCAAGAGGGTGAGCATGGGTTATTTTAGGAGTGTACCTACTTTCCCTGACTAGACTCAAGGGTCCCTATTTGGACAAAGGTACCTACCTCTGCCAACTAGAGACCCCCAAATCTAACATTGGTGGTCAGCGGTGAGGATTCTGGACTTGCATTTGTGACTCATGTACAGTAATTGGTGAACACTACTTAGTAAGTGCAGACCAAAACGCAACCACATACTCTTTGATAGCATTTTCTCTGGGTTTTTCTACTTTTGCAACTGCCAAGTTTAATCACCATGGAGAAACCAGCATCAGTAGCCTCTGTTGAGTGTGATTGGGAAGAGGAGAGGCTAGAATGCTACACCCTCAAGCAGTACAAGAATTTCTGCAAAAAGTTTAAAGTGTCCATGACTGGGCTCTCCAGGAAGGAGGACCTCCAAAAGGCGCTGAGGGCCTGGGTCGAATCAAGGAGTGCCCCTGTGGAGGGGGCTGAGAATGCAGAAGGGCAGCTGGAGGGGCTATTGGGTCTAGGGGCTGGAAGACCACCTTCCCCAGTAGGTAGCAGTGTTTCTGCCAGAGGTCTGTCTCCAGAAGAGTTGGAGGACAGGAAAGAGAGTAGGATGCACGAAATGGAGCTGACAAAGCTCAAGCTGAATGGGCAGTTAGAATTTGAAATGCAAACTAGGAAATTAGCCCTAGAGGAAAAGAAAATGCAGTTTGAACATGAGAAAGTTTTGAGGAGTTGGAATTGAAGGCTAAAAGCTTAGAGATTACTCCCTCTGGTGGCAGTGTACCGCCTGTGCCTGTTGAAGCTAGGGTGTATATTCCAAAAGATGTAGTTAAGGAATTTTTTAAAATGATGACATTGGGCAGTGGTTCAAAGCCTATGAGGTAGCCATGTCTTCCCACCGGGTCCCTGAGAAGGATTGGGGAGCGGGGTTGTGGGGACGGTTCCTTAGTGAGGGGCGGGATACCTTGTTGGATTTGCCCTCTGAAGTCTATAATTCATATAGCCACATGAAAGATGCATTGATGACTAGATATGGTTTAACCCCTGAGCTTTATAGGCAGAGGTTCAGGAACTGTAAGAAGATTGAAGGCAGTACCTGGGTTGAATATGTGACCTTCTTTTGCAGAGCCTTGGATGGTTGGGTAAAGGGTAGCAAAGCGACTGATTTTCAGGCGCTCTTTGATTTGATTGCCTGGGAGCACTTGTCCAGTAATTGTTTTCCTGAGCTACGCCAGCACCTGATTGATAGTAAGCTGACTAACCCTAGGCAGCTTGCTGAGGAGGCGGACCGCTGGGTGAGTACCCGGGTCCACAAGGGTCACGTGGGAGACTCTGCCAAGGGTGGGCAGGGTCCCCAGCAGAAGAGTGGGGGACAAAGGTAAACAGAGGGAGTTCCATAAAGGGCCCCAAAGTAGACCCCAAGGGAACCAAGGGAAAGGTTCCCAGCCTCCCCCTGAGAAGAAGCCAGTGGCCCTGACAGGCCCCCCTGTTCACCAGGGACCACTGGTGTGTTACAAGTGTGGCGCCCCTGGCCACAAGGCAAACGATCCTCGTTGCCCTTTGCATGGAAAACCAGCACCCACTGGTGCAGTCCCCCGGCAGTTGGCTAGTGTAGCCCTGGGGGAGGAGTGGGGTACCCAAGGTGGGGGGGATCCCACAGTGTTTTCCCTTGTCTCATTAGAAGACCCTGAGATGGTCCCTAGGACCCAGCTGCCTGATAACACTAAAAATACAGGCAGTGGGTGACCATCAATGGCCATAGGGTGGAGGCTCTGAGAGACACAGGAGCCAGTGTGACAGCTGTCAAGTGTCACCTGGTGTCTAAAGAGCAGGTTGTCCCTGATGCATTCTATCCGATTGTTGCCGCTGACAACACAGAGAGTCACTGCAAGGTGGCTCAGGTTCCCTTTGAGTGGGGGGGTCTCGGGTACTCTTCAAGTAGCTGTGAGGCCAGCCATGCCTGTTGACTGTTTGTTAGGGAACGACTTGGAGAGCTCACCTTGGGCTAAGGTGGAGCGAAGTGCGCATTTAGAAATGTTGGGCTTGCCTGATTGGGCATGTGTGACCACCCGGTCAATGGCAGCTAAAGGTGTTCAAGAGGACCTGGAGCCTGAGAGGAGGCCCAGGTGCCTGCCGGAGAGAGAGGAGGCAAGGGGCGCGGGAAACCGGCCCCCGAAGTTCCCACGGTCCAGGAGGAGGCAGACCCTGAGGGGGATGCCCTGGAGCCTACAGGGGAACAGGTAGCTGAACTGGGGGACCTACCTGAGCTGACCCATTGGCAGCAAGAAGGGAGGACCCTCCAGGGAAGAGTTCTGCGAGGAGCAGAACACATGCCCTTCTCTCGTGGGTCTGAGGCAACAGGCCGCAGACCAGGCAGCAGGTGATCAGTCTGGATCACATTGGATTTACTGGGAGAATGGACTCCTGTATTCAGAGCCTAAGGTTGCTGAGCCTGGGTCAGCCCGTATGCTGGTGGTACCCCAGAGCTTCAGAGCCTTCCTACTGGGGTTGGCTCATGATGTACCGTTAGCAGGACATCTGGGGCAGGACAAGACCTTTGAAAGGCTTGTCACCCATTTCTATTGGCCCCAGATGCGCAGGAGTGCCGCCACTCACTGCAGGACATGTCAGACTTGCCAGGCAAGTGGAAAGAGTGGGAGGAAGCACAAGGCTCCTCTCCAGCCATTCCCTGTGGTCAGCACCCCCTTTGAACGGGTGGGTATTGACATTGTGGGGCCACCGGACCCCAAGACAGCCATGGGCAACAGGTTTATCCTGGTCTTGGTGGACCATGCCACCCGGTACCCTGAAGCCATCCCTCTGAGGACAGTGACGGCCCCCGTGGTGGGACGGGCACTGATGGGAATTTTCTCACATGTGGGATTCCCTCAAGAGGTGGTGTCTGACAGAGGTACCAACTTCGTGTCCAAGTACATGAAGTCTCTGTGGCAGGAGTGCGGTGTAACTTACAAGTTCACACTCCTTACCACCCTCAAGGAAATGGGCTGGTTGAGAGATTCAACCGGACCCTCAAGGGCATGATTATGGGCCTGGAAGAACCCATGAGGCGTAAATGGGACGTCCTCTTACCTTCCCTGTTGTTTGCATACCGGGAGGTGCCACAGAAGTCTCTAGGGTTCAGCCCCTTTGAGCTCCTCTATGGACACCCGGTGCGAGGACCTCTGAATTTGGTCAAGGAAGGCTGGGAGCAATCTCCCAGGAAACCTCCCCAGGATGTATACAGTTACATGCTGGCCTTCAGGCGTTTCAGAGAGCTTGCTGAGGCAAATCTGGAAGCCAGCCAGGAGGAGATGAAGCGGTGGTACGACCAGAATGCCACTCTGGTCGAGCTTCAGCCTGGTCAGAAAGTGTGGGTCATGGCCCCTGTGGAGCCTTGTGCGCTCCAGGACAGGTGGACCGGCCCTTTCACGGTGGTGGAGTGCAAGAGTCCAGTTACCTACTTGGTGGACTTGCAGTCTCCCAGGAACCCCTTGCGGGTCCTGCATGTGAACCGCCTAAAGCCCCACTTGGAGAGGTCCCAAGTGGGCATGCTCTTAGCTACAGATGAAGGGATGGAGGAGGAGACCGAGCCTCTTCCTGACCTCCTGTCAGCCCGAGATCAAGATGGATCAGTGGAGGGAGTAAACCTCTCTACCTCTCTCACACCTGAGCAGCAGGGTGACTGTCGCCAGCTGTTGGGACAGTTCCCTGACCTGTTCTCCCTGGTTCCCAGTGTCACTCATTGGCGCGTCCATGATGTGGACACTGGGGACAGTTTTCCTGTGAAGCACAAGGCTTACAGGGTGACTGACAGGGTCAGAGCCTGCATCAAGGAGGAGGTCTCCAAGATGTTTGCGCTAGGGGTGATTGAGTCCTCTAACAGCCCTTGGGCCAGCCCAGTGGTCTTGGTTCCAAAGGCTGCCGCGCCTGGTGCCACACCAGAACTCCGGTTCTGTGTGGACTACAGGGGACTCAATTCTGTCACCAGGACTGACGCACACCCCATCCCCAGAGCTGATGAGCTCATAGATCGGTTAGGGGCTGCGCGGTACCTCAGCACGTTTGACTTAACGTCTGGGTACTGGCAGATCGCCTTGACTGATGGGGCAAAAGAGAGGTCAGCATTCTCCACACCAGATGGGCGCTACCAGTTCCGGGTGATGCCCTTTGGGGTGAAGAATGCCCCTGCCACCTTTCAGAGGTTGGTCAACCAGGTGTTGGTTGGACTGGAGGATTTCAGTGCCGCCTACCTGGATGACATCGCAGTGTTCAGTGCCAGTTGGGAAGAACATCTGCGCCACCTCTGGGAAGTGTTGATGGCACTGCGGAGGGCGGGCCTCACAATCAAGGCAAGTAAGTGCCAGATTGGGCAGGGCTCTGTGGTGTACTTGGGACACCAGGTTAGGAGCGGCCAGGTGGCACCCCTCCAACCGAAAATTGATACCATTCTGGCTTGGGAGCCCCCCAAGACCCAGACAGAGGTGAGAGCCTTCCTAGGACTCACCGGGTATTACAGGAGATTCGTCAAGGGGTATGGCAGCATTGTTGCCCCCTTGACAGAGCTGACTTCCAAGAAGCAGCCCAGGAAAGTGATTTGGACTGACGCCTGTCAAAAAGCTTTTGACACATTGAAGACTGCCATGTGCACAGCGCCTGTGCTCCAGGCACCCAACTTCTCCAATGAGTTCATTGTTCAGACGGGCGCTTCAGAGCATGGTGTAGGGGCTGTTCTCTCACAGATCAATGAGGAGGGCCTAGACCAACCTGTAGCCTTCATCAGTAGGAGGTTACTTCCCCGGGAACAGAGATGGAGTGCTATTGAGCATGAGGCATTTGCTGTGGTCTGGGCACTGAAGAAGCTGAGACCATACCTGTTTGGGACTCACTTCCGGGTTCAGACAGACCACAGGCCCCTCCGATGGTTGATGCAGATGAGGGGTGAGAATCCAAAGCTGTTGAGGTAGTCCATTTCCCTACAGGGGATGGACTTTACGGTGGAACACCGCCCTGGTACAGAACACGCCAATGCTGATGGTCTGTCCAGATTTTTCCGCCTTAGTGATGAGAACTCCCTAGAGGTAGGATAGTTCTCCCCACATTTCAGCTGGAGGGGACACGTGTTAGACCTGGCATCCTTGGCGTGGGTCTCCCTTCCATTTTTTTCATAATGCCTCCACTGTTGTCGATATGTTTTTGCTGGACTAGATGCTCATGGGCACTTTGCCACTGCTAATCAGCGCCAAAGTGCAAGTGCTCCCTATGATAAATTGTGTTGTGTATTAGTGACTCCATGATTGGATGATTGGTTTACTTGTCAGTCCCTAGTACAGTGCACTGAGTGTGCCCAGGGCTTGTAAATCCAATGCTGCTGGTGGGCTTGCAGCACTGGTTGTGCCACCCACAGGAGCAGCTTGTAAAGTGTGTCTCAGGCCTGCCATTGCAGAGCCTGTGTGCAGCCTGGGGCAGCCATGTCGACTTGGTAAGTACACCCACTTACCAGGCCCTAAACCTTCCCTTTACTGCATGTTGGTCACCCCTAAAGTAGGCCCTAGGGCAGGGTGCATTGTAAGTATAAGGTAGGACATGCCCTGGTGTGTGTGGCATGTCCTAATAGTGAATTACAGCCATTTTCGTTTTTCACTATCGCAAGGCTACCTGTTCTCCATAGGCCAGAATGGGCAGTTAGATTATTACATTTTATAATCCTAACTGACTCAGGGAACATGGTGGAAATTCGAGTTTAGTATGCCTGAACTCAGAATGATAAAATACATCTTTTAGTGAAGTTGGTTTTAACATTCTGTGTTTGAAAATACCACTTTTAGAAAGTAGGTATTTTCTTGTCTAACTATCCAAAGCCTGCCTCTGCTAGGTTGTGTATTCCTTGTCTGGTGTTTTTTAGTGACAGGGCTGGGGATTCCAGGAGACAGAATGAGTCAGCCCAGTGGTGAATAGAGAGATCTGCATCTAGATGGGTGGGAGGAGTTGCACCTGGGACCTGAATAGGACAGTGCCTGCCCCCCACAGTGCTGGCTCCACCCCCTGTGGTGCGTCTGATGTCTCTGCCCTGCACAGTGAAAGAAGAGAAGGAATCATGTCAACAAAGTGCTCCAGGGCTGGGCTTTCCCTCCACAATGCTGGCTCCACATCCTGTGGGGCGTCTGATGTTTCTGCCCTGCACTGTGAAAGGAAAGAAGGAGTCATGTAAACAGAGTGCTCCAGAACTGGTTTGGACTGGGCAAAGGCCCCTCTGCCCTCAGAGGACAAAGGATTTTGGGGTATAAATATTGGGACCCTGATCCCAAGAAATTAGATCACTTTTGGGAACAAGAAGAAACCTTTGCTGAGGAGCGGAACCAAGAAGAAACTGAGGAGAGACTATCCCTAAGCTGAAGTGCTGCTTGGGGGATTGGCCTGCAGTGGTTTGCCTGACTGCCAAAGAAAGGAGAAAGGAACTTTCACTTTGCTGTGACTTTCATCAACTTGTGAAGGATCTCCAAGGGCTTGGAAGAGAGCTTGCCCCCTGATCGAAGTCCCAGGACCATTGGACTTCACCCCCTTTGTGAATTGCTGCTGGAAACTCTGTTTCAGTGGCTACAGAGGTAGGGAGCTGTGACCGACTCTCCCGACCGGCTCGGTGTCCTGTTGGCACCGCATCGAGCAACGCCTGCATCTTGCAACGCACGGCCTTGGTCTCACCGACTCAGTCAACGAGCCGCTGCCTGCACCGTAACCTGTGAGCACCGCACCTTGCAGCCCCTCGCTACACCGAATCCATCTGGTCCGACCGACACGGTCACTGCTGCTGAGTTCGAGTCCTGTGACCGCACCGGAGTTGGGCACCGCTCGCACATTTCGCGACGCACCGCCCGACTCGCACCGCTGTCCGGACTGATCGACGCCAGCTCCCGAATCCGGCTCCGTCGCCGCACCGCAACCTGCCAGCACCGCATCGAAGCACCGCCTCGCCCTGCAACGCACGGCCCTGGTCTCACCGACTCCGTCTCGACGACGTCAACGAGCCGCTGCCTGCACCGCATCGAGGGACAACGCGTCCTGCAACGCTTCCATTTTTGCATGGCGACCGCGACGAACAGCCATCCGGCTCGCACGCCCGTGCCTGCCGCTTCAAGTAAAAGGTACTGTGACCGAGTCTGTCTATGCTGTGTTGGCCCGTCTCGACGCGGTCCAGCTGGATTTGTTAGACTCTGTTTGTTCTTGACCGCCGTAGCCGGAGGAGGCTACCGACTCGCACAGAACCTTGAATTAAGCCTTTTTGATCAGAACTAAGCATTCTTGACAGTACTGTGGATTATTTTTGTCGTTTATGGTCTTGTGATAAATCTATATAAAAGATACTTATTTTTATAAATATACAACCTGTGTGGTGTCCATTTGTAGTGTTATCACTTGATTACTGTATGTGTTCACAAATGCTTTACACACTGCCTCTGAGATAAGCCTGTCTGCTCGTGCCAAGCTACCAAGAGGGTGAGCAGGGGTTATTTTAGGAGTTTCCCTGACTAGACTCAAGGGTCCCTATTTGGACAAAGGTACCTACCTCTGCCAACTAGAGACCCCCAAATCTAACAGTGACCCTCACCAGGACCCACAGGCCAACGGACCAGGGATCGCGAGGAGACCTCGAGCGAATTTACTAAGCACCAGTCCACAGAGCACTCGGTGAGTGGAGGCCAGATATCTTCGTTGCAAATACTGCTCGGGGTCAGGACTACACGGAGTCCAAGGCACAAGCTTGGGGATTGCCAACAAGCATATGCTCTTGCAAATGTACCCAGTGCACAGGGGTTCGGGTTGCACTGTCCCCACGAGGGATACTGGTCTCAGAATCGCTGAGAGGTCAGATCAACCTCAGGGACCTTCGGGAACCCACCTCCTGTGTAGCTGAAATCTTCGGAGTCTGCAGGAGCTCTGGAGAAGCAAGCCGGTCAGATGCTCTTAGGTGCCTGCTCCTGCAGGGGAGTATCTCCTTTACTCCAAGGGAGATTCTTCAGTCGTGCAATCGTTGTGCAGGCAGTCAAAGTACTTGGTTTCTTCTTAGCAGAATCTTGTCCAGGTAAAAACTAAAGTCCTGTAGCCAGGTAACCCACTTTATACCCACGGGAAAGGGTTGGTCAGATTCTGGGGACCCTCCTAGGGGAGGGGCAGGACAGAGGGGTGGCTACACCCATGTCCTTTGTCCAGTTTCGCACCAGAGCAGGAGCCAATGGCTCCCAGAACTGGTTTGAGCTGGACTATGCACAGGGACACCATATGTGCCCCAGTGCAGACTTTCTGGCACTCTCAGAGTGCACCCACCCTGCCCCAATACACTAAACCCTGTCTGGGAGGTGGTCACACCTCCCTGTGACAGGATGCCTATTGTAATGCCTTCCTCTGCTCGAGCTTGGCTCAGCAGCAGGAGAGCAGAATCGTGTCTGTGGCTGGCAGCATCCATTTTGTGCTGCCCGGTCCAGAAAGCTGGTACCGGGTAGACCGGTGACCCACGGTAGTGGTTTCAGAAGGGTGGAATCATACCTCCCACACCAGTTACTGGTCTGGAGGTATAATTCCAAGGTGTTTGACACCAAACACAACATGTTTCTAAGCACCCGTTTTAAGGTTAGCATTTACCGCGAGGTTATAATGCAACTTAATCTATATGTCTGTCTGCATCACTGACAACCCCGGAGAATGGTCTCCGAAGGCTGCAGAGGGGCTCTGCTCATGTAGGGGCACCCTCTCACATAAAACCCAGAACCCTGCCTTCAGGATTGATAAGGCCTGCCATAGGGGTAACTGATAGGTTTTTTAAGTGGAGTGATTTAGATAGATATAATGAACCTATATCTAAGTAAGTGGTGCAAGCACCAGCTTACAGGCTGCTTTAGCAGACCTGTTGTGTCATTTTGAATGGCCTCTCATGGGTGGCATAATACATGCTTCAGCCCATGGGAGGCCTCTGGGGTACCTATGCCCTGGGTACATTGTGTACCATATACTAGGGACTGAAAAGGGTACCCCAGTATCCAATCTGGAGTGTACCTAAGTACTTTACACAACCAATTTAGGGAGAAAGCAGATAGACTGGGGCCCTGATTAGCAGGATCCCAGTCAGACTAGTCAAAAAACAGCAACACACTAGGAAAAATGTAGGGGGTAACCATGCAGTCAGATCCTACATTCCTACATAACCCCACCCCCGAAACGAAAGGAGATAAGGCTAACCTTGCCCAGTTGAGACTTTATTGACTAAGTGGCCATACAAGGAAGATCCTGCACTAGCATGGATACCCCCTGTCTTATGATCCACTAAGGAGTCCCTCCCTTGAAGGGTCTTTGTTCTCCAAAATTTGGGTTTACTACCTGTAGGGTGCTTTGGCAAAGTGAAAGGCTGGTTGGGGGGGGGGCTGAGTAGGGAAGTGAGGCCCTACTAATGTTGGTCTCAGCTTCCTCAGAGCACTGGTCACTATGGAGGCCTTTCTTTCCATGACTGAATTATATCTGGCCCTAGGGGTCAACCTCTGGCTGCCTACAGTCCCTTTGGTTGGGACAATGGAGGGCCAGGGGAGGTTTGGAACCAGGGGGTCCCAAGTTTTCCTTTCCCCAACAGAGTCCATCTGGGGGATGTCACTACCTAAGGGTAAGAGGGATCCCTCAGAATGTTGAGGAATATTCACCAGGCTATTGCTACTAGACTGGGTGTCCCTAATCTGATGAGGGGGTTCATCTGGACAGTGGGCCCCTAGGGGTCCACTGACATCCCTGACTTCTGCAGCCCTAAACTGACTGAGGCTGGGTAGAGAGGGGCAGGATACCTGCTCCAGACTGGGTACCACCTTGGAAGGGTCCCCTGCCCTCAGTGGTGTTGCCAAGACATGCCTGACCACCTCTGGGGCAGTTCCTCCACAAGGGGTAGGATCGGTTCCCTGAGGAAGCTGATCCTTACCTAATGTCTGGGGGGGACAGGACTTTTTCTTCTTCCCTTTGCTCTCTGGGGGAGCATAGTGGGCCATTCTTCCAGGCTTCACTACTCCAACATGTTCCTGGGGTTGGACTGAGGCCCTAAGGGTACCACCAACTCTCTCATGGAGGCCTAACATCTGTAGATGGGCCTTCAGCTCTACTTCAGCCCAGGCTGAAGTTTCTAAATCATTACCCAATAGGCAATCTACAGGCAAGTTTGGGGACACTGCACTCTCTTTGGACCAGTGACCCCTCCCCAGCTGATATTTACTATGGCCATGGGATGGTCTGTCCTCACACCATCAGTGTTGGTCACCTGGTACTTAAACTCAGGTAAAAGCTGAGCTAGGGGCACTAAGGTTCCTGTCACCATGGTGACACTGACTCCGGTGTCTCTATAGGCTACAGCTTTCTGACCATTGATCAGAGGCTCTTGTCTGTACTTGCCCAAGGAATTGGGACTGACAGTAAAAGTGGCAAACCCCATGACACCATCACAGACTAAAGTGGCCTGTGTGGGGGACCTGGCTAGGCCAGTGTCCACCTCAGTTCCCCAAGAAAACCCATCCAAATTGTTGGGTGCACTACCACCACCTGGGGTATTACTACCTGTAGTACCAGGAGGTGTAGAAGTAGTGTTTGGGGGAATATTTTCCTTATTGCTGACCTTGGGGCAAATGGCATCCTGTTTCCTATGGCCTGGCTTCTTACAGACAAAGCAATAAGGTTTCTTTTCAGGGGAGGAAGGATTTTGGGACCCACCCCCAGAAGAGGATATTTGGGGCCCTTCAGAGGACTTATCTTTTGATTTATCCCCACCTTTCTCTTGGGTCTTGGAAGAATCTTTCTTCTGGTCACCACCCTGGTTCTTTGGTTTCACCCTGGTTCTGACCCATTTATCTGCCTTCTTTCCCAATTCTTGTGGAGAAGTCCGATCTGAGTCCACCAGGTACTGGTGCAAAAGCTGGTTTTGACAATTATTAAGGATCTGCTACCTCATAATCAAATTGTACAATCCTAAATAGTCATGCACCTTGCTGCCAAGTATCCAACCTTCCAGAGCCTTAGTAGCACAATCTACAAAGTCTACCCAGTCCTGAGTCTGTGTCTTCTGGGTGTCTCTGAACGTAATCCTGTATTGTTCAGTGCTTAAGCCAAACCCATCAATGAGAGCACTCTTCAGGACTGAATAATTGTCAGCATCCTCTTCTCTAACAGTGAGGAGCTTATCTCTACCTTTGTCAGCAAAGGAGAGCCACAAGATAGCTGCCCACTGCTCCTGAGAGACCCTCTGTACCTTACAGGCCCTCTCTAGTGCAGTTATCAATTTGTGGATGTCATCCCCACTCTGGTAGTGAGGGACTATCTTGTTCAGGTTCCTATGATCATGAGTATACTCCTTAACCCTAGGGACACTGTTGCTGCCACCATGGGACTCTAGTCCCAATCTCTTTGTAGCTCTCTGGAGCTCTAGGGATTCCCTGTCCAGGGCCAACTGCTCCTTCTTGAGCCTAAGCTTGATTTTCTCAAGCTCCAGAAGTTGGCACTGTCTATCATAAGAGGATTCCCTCTTATTTGATATGGAAGTCCCTACAGAAGTCCCTGAGTGTTGAGCTTCTACAGAGGGAGATCTGGATCTCCTAGGTAAACTCTGTACTCTTCCTGGTGGAGTAAAGAGAGGGCCACTGGTGCCTTCTCCCCCACCTAAAGGAAGATCTATGTTGTCCAGGTTAGAATCATTTTGATCCTCCTGGCCAGGGTTTGAGTCCAGGTCAAAGACGGTTTCACTGGCCTTTCCTCATTCCCTGCCCCACTCACTCTATCTACCTCATTAGACCCTGGGGTCTTCCTAAGGTCATCCAAGAGCAAGATCTCAATGAGACGTTGGGTGTTTGCACCTCTCCCTGTCCTCAACTTCCTAGACACACACATGGCTTTCAATTCTTGGAATGAGAGGCCATTGTACCTAGTTGGCAGAGAGCCACTGGCTTCTCGTCTAGAAGACATACTAGTGTTATGTGGTGTAGGCACCTACCTAAACTTGTGGAGACTAAACTCTCTTGAGTTGGAGAAAGGGTGTGCTAGACCCGTGACTTACCCAACTCCAAGTTCAGTAGAACTTACTTATTCAAATCTTGATGTATTATATGTGCCTAATACTAAATGGTTTTCAGTTAATCACTCAATGAGATTTATCTGGTAAAACAATAGCAAGCTTGAATCCCAACCGCTGCACACTAATGTGAGAAGGTGGTCTGGTATATGCCGTCCACTAATTAAAGTGGGCACCTTGTACCAGTCCACACGATCCTTATGATGTATGAGGTCAAAGATAACCTTTAGAAAGCTATCCTAGTGGTAGCTGTGGAGAGCAGCCTTCAGGCTTAATCTTGAAGGAATGTAAAGCAGGTTGTTTTACCAGAATATCACCTCCTGAATGACCAAATGAAAGGAGAAACACACAGTAGTTATATAAAAATAGATATTTATTAATATAACACTCTCTACTAATCTCTACACGAGATTAGAACGCCAAGCACACAATATTGAATCAATAGAACATTCTTAAGTACCACAATACACAGCGGGCTCCAGGGGGAGACCGAACCATATACTAAAAAAATGGTATAACAATCACGACTTGACTAGACACAGTGCCTAGAGCACGTAGAATCGCTGGGACCCCAAGGAACCACCCAAGGCAGTGACACAGGGAGCCCATGGAGGACGGGTTCAGTGAGGAAACACGACCGTGTGCTCCGTACAACTCTAAGGGAAAGTCGCGGTTGAAAAGTTACAGCTTAAGGACACTTCTACGAGGACTTCGAGCAAACCCTTTGGAACATAGGAGGTTCTAGAGCCAACCAACCAGTGAGTACCGAGGTACCCGTGTTACCTATCCCAGAGGAGCCAGGTGCATAGGGGTCAAGTGGTGTCGGAAACCTTAATCGTTTTCAATGGAGAGTTGCGAAGAAGTGCTGCTGCCAGAAAGGCGAAGAGTGTCCGGTGGAATCCAAGCCTGGATTCTAGGTGACAGGAACGTGAAAGCAAAGGGGACAGAGTCTGGGTCACTTCAGGTGACCAGGGGCTCGGTTGACAAATGCCCACCGATGTCGGGTGCTTCAGGTGCGAAGAAGGGATGCTTGACTCTGCAACCACGGGGACCAGGAGATGTCGAGGATGACCAGGACCCAGAAGTGAGCTGTCCCACTAAGGATGTCGAGTGCTGAGGGGTCGATGTCCGGCTGGATCACCAACAAGCCTTGGCAAATGCAACCCACACAGGAAAGACAAACAGGTTCCGGTGTGGACCAGCAAGGGCCAGGGGACTCTCCAAGCAATGGGGAGTCAGGGCAAGTCTGGAGCAACCAGGGAAGCCCAAGAAAAAACAAGGTGTCCCTCGCCAGGACCCACAGGCCAACGGACCAGGGATCGCGATGAGACCTCGAGCAAATTTACAAAGCACCAGTCCACAGGGCACTTGGTGAGTGGAGGCCAGATATCTTTGGTGCAAATGCTGCTCAGGTCCAGGACTACACGGAGTCTAAGGCACAAGCTCGGGGATTGCCAACAAGCATATGCTCTTGCAAATGTACATGGTGCACAGGGGTTCGGGTTGCACGGTCCCCACGAGGGATACTGGTCTCAGAATCGCTGAGAGGTCAGATCAACCTCAGAGAACTTTGGAAACCCACCTCCTGTGTATGCTGAAATCTTTGCAGTCCGCAGGAGCTCTGGAGAAGTAAGCTGGTCAGATGCTCTTAGGTGCCTGCTACTGCAGGGGAGTAACTCCTTTACTCGAAGGGAGATTCTTCAGTCGTGCAATCGTTGTGCAGGCAGTTGAAGTACTTGGTTTCTTTTTAGCAGAATCTTGTCCAGGTAAAAACTAAAGTCCTGTAGCCAGGTAATCCACTTTATACCCACGGGAAAGGGTTGGACAGATTCTGGGGACCCTCCTAGGGGAGGGGCAGGACAGAGGGGTGGCTACACCCATGTCCTTTGTCCAGTTTCACGCCAGAGCAGGAGCCAATGGCTCCCAGAACTGGTTTGAGCTGGACTATGCACAGGGACATCAAATGTGCCCCCAGTGCAGACTTTCTGGCACTCTCAGAGTGCACCCACCCAGCCCCAATAAATACACTAAACCCTGTCTGGGAGGTGGTCACACCTCCCTGTGACAGGATGCCTATTGTCATGCCTTCCTTTGCTCGAGCTTGGCTCAGCAGCAGGAGAGCAGAATCGTGTCTGGCAGCGTCCATTTTGTGCTGCCCGGGTCGAGAAAGCTGGTACCGGGTAGACCGGTGACCCACAGTTGTGGTTTCAGAAGGGTGGAATCATACCTCCCACACCAGTTACTGGTGTGGAGGTTTGATTCCAAGGTGTTTGACCCCAAACACGACATGTTTCTAAGCAGCCGTTTTAAAGTTAGCATTCACCGTGAGGTTATAATGCAAGTTAACCTATATGTCTGGCTGCATCACTGACAACCCCGGAGAATGGTCTCCAAAGGCTGCAGAGGGGCTCTGCTCATGCAGGGGCACCCTCTCACGTAAAACCCAGCACCCTGCCTTCAGGATTGATAAGGCCTGCCATAGGGGTGACTGATAGGTTTTTAAGTGTAGTGATTTAGATAGATATAATGAACCTATATCTAAGTAAGTGGTGCAAGCACCAGCTTACACAGGCTGCTGTAGCAGACCTGTTGTGTCATTTTGAATGGCCTCTCATGTGTGGCATATTACATGCTTCAGCCCATGGGAGGCCTCTGGAGTACCTATGCCCTGGGTACATGGTGTACCATATACTAGGGACTGATAAGGGTACTACCAAAGGGGATGATGGACGGAGCGCTTGAGCTAATCAAACACTCACCCCCAGTCAACTGATCTGGGTTTAATCCATCATCATTCTTTAGCTCACTCCACCACCCCAGTTCAGACATGGCCATATGCAAATCAGTCTGACCCTGTGCCTCAAGGGAACAGTCCAGCCCGAACTGCCAAGCCATGTCTTCCCTGGACCGGAAACAAGCATCCTGGGACCGGTTTCTGGCTATTCAGCCATCATCAGCCAGGCAAGCTTGAATCCAGTGGCAAAGTGAGCAAGGAACCCACGTCTGGGCATACCCTGCCAACTTAGGGCGACAAAGCAATACCAAAGGGGATGATGGATGGAGCGCTTGAGCTAATCAAACACTCACCCCCAGTCAACTGATCTGGGTTTAATCCATCATCATTCTTTAGCTCACTCCACCACCCCAGTTCAGACATGGCCATATGCAAATCAGTCTGACCCTGTGCCTCATGGGAACAGTCCAGCCCGAACTGCCAAGCCATGTCTTCCCTGGACCGGAAACAAGCATCCTGGGACCGGTTTCTGGCTATTCAGCCGTCATCAGCCAGGCTAGCTTGAATCCAGTGGCAAAGTGAGCAAGGGACCCACATCTGGGCATACCCTGCCAACTTAGGGCAAACAAAGCAATACCAAAGGGGATGATGGACGGAGCGCTTGAGCTAATCAAACACTCACCCCCAGTCAACTGATCTGGGTTTAATCCATCATCATCATTCTTTAGTTCACTCCACCACCCCAGTTCAGACATGGCCATATGCAAATCAGTCTGACCCTGTGCCTCATGGGAACAGTCCAGCCCAAACTGCCAAGCCATGTCTTCCCTGGACCGGAAACAAGCATCCTGGGACCGGTTTCTGGCTATTCAGCTGTCATCAGCCAGGCTAGCTTGAATCCAGTGGCAAAGTGAGCAAGGGACCCACGTCTGGGCATACCCTGCCAACTTAGGGCGAACAAAGCAATACCAAAGGGGATGATGGACGGAGCGCTTGAGCTAATCAAACACTCACCCCCAGTCAACTGATCTGGGTTTAATCCATCATCATTCTTTAGCTCACTAAAGACATGGCTTGGCAGTTCGGGCTGGACTGTTCACATGAGGCACAGGGTCAGACTGATTTGCATATGGCCATGTCTGAACTGGGGTGGTGGAGTGAGCTAAAGAATGATGATGGATTAAACCCAGATCAGTTGACTGGGGGTGAGTGTTTGATTTGCTCAAGCGCTCCTTCCATCATCCCTTTGGTATCGCTTTGTTCGCCTAAGTTGGCAGGTATGCCCAGACGTGGGTCCCTTGCTCACTCCGCCACTGGATTCAAGCTAGCCTGGCTGATGACGACTGATTAGCCAGGAACCGGTCCCAGGATGCTTGTTTCGGTCCAGGAAGACATGGATTGGCAGTTCGAGCTGGACTGTTCCCATGAGCACAGGGTCAGACTGATTTGCATATGGCCATGTCTGAACTGGGGTGGTGGAGTGAGCTAAAGAATGATGATGGATTAAACCCAGATCAGTTGACTGAGGGTGAGTGTTTGATTTGCTCAAGCGCTCCGTCCATCAACCCCTTTGGTATCAGCTTGTTTGCCCTAAGTTGGCAGGGTATGCCCAGACGTGGGTCCCTTGCTCACTCTGCCACTGGATTCAAGCTAGCCTGGCTGATGACGGCTGATTAGCCAGAGACCGATCCCAGGAGTGCTTGTTTCCGGTCCAGGAAGACATGGCTTGGCAGTTCGGGCTGGACTGTTCCCATGAGGCACAGGGTCAGACTGATTTGCATATGGCCATGTCTGAACTGGGGTGGTGGAGTGAGCTAAAGAATGATGATGGATTAAACCCAGATCAGTTGACTGGGGTGAGTGTTTGATTTGCTCAAGCGCTCCGTCCATCATCCCCTTTGGTATCGCTTTGTTCGCCCTAAGTTGGCAGGGTATGCCCAGACATGGGTCCCTTGCTCACTCTGCCTCTGGATTCAAGCTAGCCTGGCTGATGATGGCTGATTAGCCAGAAACCGGTCCCAGGATGCTTGTTTCCGGTCCAGGGAAGACATGGCTTGGCAGTTCAGGCTGGACTGTTCCCATGAGGCACAGGGTCAGACTGATTTGCATATGGCCATGTCTGAACTGGGGTGGTGGAGTGAGCTAAAGAATGATGATGGATTAAACCCAGATCAGTTGACTGGGGGTGAGTGTTTGATTTGCTCAAGCGCTCCGTCCATCATCCCCTTTGGTATTGCTTTGTTCGCCCTAAGTTGGCAGGATATGCCCAGGCGTGGGTCCCTTGCTCACTCTGCCACTGGATTCAAGCTAGCCTGGCTGATGATGGCTGATTAGCCAGAAACCGGTCCCAGGATGCTTGTTTCCGGTCCAGGAAGACATGGCTTGGCAGTTCGGGCTGGACTGTTCCCATGAGGCACAGGGTCAGACTGATTTGCATATGGCCATGTCTGAACTGGGGTGGTGGAGTGAGCTAAAGAATGATGATGGATTAAACCCAGATCAGTTGACTGGGGGTGAGTGTTTGATTTGCTCAAGCGCTCCGTCCATCATCCCCTTTGGTATCGCTTTGTTTGCCCTAAGTTGGCAGGGTATGCCCAGACGTGGGTCCCTTGCTCACTCTGCCACTGGATTCAAGCTAGCCTGGCTGATGACGGCTGATTAGCCAGAAACCGGTCCCAGGATGCTTGTTTCCGGTCGAGGGAAGACATGGCTTGGCAGTTCGGGCTGGACTGTTCCCATGAGGCACAGGGTCAGACTGATTTGCATATGGCTATGTCTGAACTGGGGTGGTGGAGTGAGCTAAAGAATGATGATGGATTAAACCCAGATCAGTTGACTGGGGGTGAGTGTTTGATTTGCTCTAACGCTCCGTCCATCATTGCCTTTGGTATCGCTTTGTTCGCCCTAAGTTGGCAGGGTATGCCCAGACGTGGGTCCCTTGCTCACTTTGCCACTGGATTCAAGATAGCCTGGCTGATGAGGGTTTTGAACCCGAAACCGGTCCCAGGATGCTTGTTTCCGGTCCAGGGAAGACATGGCTTGGCAGTTCGGGCTGGACTGTTCCCATGAGGCACAGGGTCAGACTGATTTGCATATGGCTATGTCTGAACTGGGGTGGTGGAGTGATCTAAAGAATGATGATGGATTAAACCCAGATCAGTTGACTGGGGGTGAGTGTTTGATTTGCTCTAACGCTCCGTCCATCATCCCCTTTGGTATCGCTTTGTTTGCCCTAAGTTGGCAGGGTATGCCCAGACGTGGGTCCCTTG
Source organism: Calotriton arnoldi (assembly GCA_963921515.1). Lineage (NCBI taxonomy): Eukaryota > Metazoa > Chordata > Amphibia > Caudata > Salamandridae > Calotriton > Calotriton arnoldi. The sequence goes on along the minus strand of CAWUFW010005922.1, from coordinate 1,028,301 downwards.
CTCACTCTGCCACTGGATTCAAGCTAGCCTGGCTGATGATGGCTGATTAGCCAGAAACCGGTCCCAGGATGCTTGTTTCCGGTCCAGGGAAGACATGGCTTGGCAGTTCGGGCTGGACTGTTCCCATGAGGCACAGGGTCAGACTGATTTGCATATTGCCATGTCTGAACTGGGGTGGTGGAGTGAGCTAAAGAATGAAGATGGATTAAACCCAGATCAGTTGACTGGGGGTGAGTGTTTGATTTGCTAAAGCGCTCCGTCCATCATCCCCTTTGGTATCGCTTTGTTCGCCCTAAGTTGGCAGGGTATGCCCAGACGTGGGTCCCTTGCTCACTCTGCCACTGGATTCAAGCTAGCCTGGCTGATGACGGCTGATTAGCCAGAAACCGGTCCCAGGATGCTTGTTTCCGGTCCAGGGAAGACATGGCTTGGCAGTTCGGGCTGGACTGTTTCCATGAGGCACAGGGTCATACTGATTTGCATATGGCCATGTCTGAACTGGGGTGGTGGAGTGAGCTAAAGAATGATGATGGATTAAACCCAGATCAGTTGACTGGGGGTGAGTGTTTGATTTGCTCAAGCGCTCCGTCCATCATCCCCTTTGGTATCGCACTGATAAGGGTACCCCAGGATCCAATCTGCAGTGTACCTAAGTACTTTACACAACCAATTTAGGGAGAAAGCAGATAGACTGGGGCCCTGATTAGCAGGATCCCAGTCAGACTAGTCAAAAACCAGCAAAACACCAAGATAAAAGTAGGGGGAACCATGCAGTCAGATCCTACCTTCCTACAAGGAGTAACAGTACAAGTCCTAGTAGAGGCGTGCCTCAAGTGTAAGACCTTCCACCTGCCTTACCTCCTTGACAGGGAGAAACTGCTTCCCGCATTCCATTGACAGGCTTCGCAGGTAACTCTGTGTGTTCTCCAGCAGCTTCTTGATGGCCTTGGGACTGCTGGTGCTGCTTGACATCCTTGTCGCTGCCCCAGGCTTGCACTCTCTGATATTGCCCCACACGAAGCCCACCTGAGCTGGCTAGTAGTATGGCACAGTATGGGTCTTTGTACTAAATATTCACAGTGAAGGAAAGTGGTATTATTATACCCTGGCCCCCAAGTACTCTACCTTAAGGCTAGCTGTTTTGCAAGGTTGACACAGGTACAGCAGCATAGCTCCTCCCATTCCCTCACAGTATCCACTGTCAGCCCCGCCTCATCACCATCCCACTACCACGAGCTCCTTGAACATGTCAAGGCACTTCCGTAAACACACAGACGGAAGCAGGACCAAATCTCCAATAAGGACAGTGAAGATGGACTTTGGGTTCGATGGGAGAAGAAGGCTGCGACTGACAGGGAAATTACAGGTGAGGAGCCCATAAACTCCGCTACGCAGTGTAGGCAGAAATTTTGCCAAACTCCGCCCTCCAAGTGATTGCAGAGTAACAAAAGCTCTGTGATCTCTGCTGCTGGAGCAGAGTTTACCACTCACCCCTACCTTGAAGTCATCCCCACTTGAAAGGCACCACGGGTATAGGAAATGGGCCTCAGACTCTACCACTTCAGTACACTTCTGGACCTATGGATACTCTGCCAGGAAGAAGGGTTGCTGTGCTGCTGAAGGACTGCACTCTGCTGGGCTGCTGCTCTGGAGAACTCTGGTCTGGGTGAGAAGGACTGGACCTGCATCACTTGTCCCCAAAACCCAGAGTGACTCCTTGGGCTGGTTGCTTGACCTCTTGATCTGAAGTCTCATGGACATAAAAGACTTCCAATTTTCATGCTACTGCAACTAGACTCTGCCATCTGTAATTCCACCTGTCAAGTGGTGCCGTCCCAGTGATAGACCTTGGTAAGTGGGCCTATGGTGATTGCTCTGCAGAACCAACACATCACCGCCGCTGCGGAGAACAGAGCCAGTTCATCATCACCACTGCGTGGGTCAGCACCAACACATCACCGCTACTGGTGAGATCGGAGCTGGCACATCACACCTGTTGCGTGGACCAGAACCGGTGCATTGCTGCTTTCTGCGTGGTTCAGAGAAACAGCTCTGCCTTCAGAACCACTTATGCATGATTCTCTACTCCAAGCCAGGTCCTCGCATCTCTGTCAATGACAGCCTGGACCATGGTGCTAAATCTCTGCATCGTAGCAATCCACTCGTTGGAGCTGATGCATCACTGCTGCTGCGTGACCAGGACCAGCACAACGCCACCCCTGCATAGATCGACACCGACACATGACCTTGTTTGCGCCCCGCATCCTCATCATCACCAGGATTCTCAACATTGACACAACCCAGACTAAGGTACTATTGCTCAGAGGGGCAAACCTTGTCCCTGTAGCCAGCACTCTCTCCAGCACGGTCAGCCTGAACGTTTGACTTTGTCCCAGTCCAACGCAACCAGAGATCTCTTGTTGGCACGTAGTGCTTTTTGGTGCTATTTTCCACTTCATTCTTTAAAAATCAATATCTCCAGTTTTACTCATTGGATTTATGTTGTTTTGGTGTCAAATGCTTTATTAAAATATAATCTATTTTCCGAAATTGATTTGGTATTTTTCATGTGTGTTATTTTAACTTTATAACTGTTTTTGTACTGCATAAATACTTTACACATTGCCTCTAAGTTAAGCCTGACTGCTTGTGTGCCAAACTACCTAGGGTTAAGTGTCATACGGTTCCTTCTATTTCAGCAATACTGGGTGTTTGGGCAACATAAGCATCAAAAGTATATGGGATTGAGTCCGCGCATACCATCCGAATATGTTGACTTAGTTCCTGGCTAGCTCACATTGCGTCATCTGGACCCCTAAACCTGACAGGGTACTTGATGGTGTCTGCAACCTCAGAACATGACAACCCTAATTCCCCCAAGGAAATTGTGGAAACAGATCTTACCCTTTCGTTAGACTCAGACACGCCCAAAGGGAGTTACAAAAAGTACACAACTTGACATTCCAAATACTTATTGAAGCAAGTGGACTCTTGTATAAAATACATGCTCTGCAATGATTAATAGAAGGAAATATAATAGTGTAATGAGCACTACAAGAACCGTGAACAAGATAAAAATGTTAACCATTGTGCTATTACAATGATTATATGAATACATATAATTCTACTCCTACCTAGCGCTTCCTATCCTAGTAAGAATAGGGTGTGTGGGTCTGCCAGAATACCAGAGAGTGGTTTAACTCCCCATTTGCCTATGGGCTAGTGTCACCTGGTAGCCAGTCCTGTCATAGAAAAGCCCACCGTCTTTCTCAGGATGGTGCTGGAATTCAGCTGGGCTAGAATGCAGGCATGGAGTGACCTTTAACAGTCCATCAAGATGCTTCTCTGTCTAAACAAACGCTTAGTGCAGTTTATATAATAAACTGGACCCAATTGTGTGCCTGAGCACCTGATCCTGTTGCCATTGTTGATTCTATCCACCCAGAGTTGTCACCGAATGGACAAAAACAAACAACAACATTTTGTGCAGTGTACTAAGTCCTTGTACAGATGATCCTAGGCCTGATAATGTGCCTACGAAGGAGTGTAACTATAAACAAACAATTTCTGAGTACATTACCTCATGAGGCAGAACAAGCAAAAGTGTGTTATAAGTCATCATTTAAAAAGATGACAAGTGTTTGTGCCCAGGGCCTGTGTAACCTCACAAGATAAGCATGGGTTGATTTAGTGACCCTTTTGTTGTTCACCCTGCAAGGAATTGTGGCTGTTTCTTGATCAGGGCTCACATCCCACTCAACCAACTACCAAATTTCTCACAAAGTCAAAAAACACCAAACATTAAAAACCAAATTAGAAAAATACTACATAAATGAATAAATAATTGACATCTAAACAACACAAATCCAAGAAGGGCAACGAGAATCAAATAAAAGCAACAGGGCATATGCCTTTTATGTTTTAAGGAAAATAGTGCCAAAAAGAGCAAATCACCAATGGTCGAGGTAGACTGGGACCTAGGTTCATTTTCAAACTAACTGCGAAGGAGCGTGGGTTGAATACACCAACCAGGTTTAACCAGGCTGGAGTTTTATTTTGGTCTCAAAAATGAAAGTCTAAATCCTACAGTGAGGGAAGGCAGCAGGCTGTATCTAAAGTAGTCTCAATGACAGTGGGTAGGTGTTGGGAGCTCTGCCTGAAGCTGTTGGTTTTAGAGGGAAATTCTCTGAGCATAAATGTTAGCAATTGGTTATATAGTTGGCAGAGGTATGCATCCTGTCCAAGTAGGGACCACAATCCAAGTCAGGGTAAGCTAGATGCACACTAAAAAATAACTTGTGCTCACCTTCTGGTAGCTAGGCACAGAGCAGTCCGACTTATCTACAGAGGCAATGTGTAAAGTATTTGTGCAACACAACACACATTAACACAATGAAAATACCACAAAAGGACTCCACAGAGAGTTAGAAAAATAGACAACAATTATATGAGTAATACAAGACCAAAACAACAAAAATCCAGTAAGCACAACCGGAGTTATGAATTTCTACAATTTCATTCAAAATATTTTAACAAACACCCATTCTTTCTCTAGCATACTCCTATATCATCCTCCTGGCCAGACACCCTTTCTCACAGGAAATTACTAATCTCCTGGAGGAACAAATCTTGTCCACCAATTTTACTATTCTAAGTGACTTTAATTTTCTCCTAGAAGCACTTCACGATACCAATACATCAATTTTCCTTCAGACCATGTCTAGTTTTGGCCTTCCTCAAATTGTAGATCGCCCTACACATTAAGCAGGGCATACCTTAGATGGAACATTCAAAATAATACCTCCATAGCAACCATTAATACTCTTCCTTTAGCATGGTTGGACTATATCTCTTGAAACATGCAAACATCATAGTCCCCAACATATGATTCCCAATCGGGGTCGACAAGCTTCGACGTTATGCCAGCCAAATTCCAAGATAATGAGTAATGCTTGAATAGCAGTCCCTGTCCTTGGGATAGGGGACGCCGGGCGAACATGAAGGTCCATGTAAGTAGGTGTCAGTATTACTAGCAGCCATACTGTTAGAAATGGGATCTCTGGTTGGCTAAGGCTTGCGCCAAAGCCAGGCAGAGACCACCACTCTAGTCAGGGCGAGGGAGTTACACGCCAAAGATAACCCCTGCTCACCCCCTTGGTAGCTTGGCACGAGCAGTCAGGCTTATCCCGGTGGCAATGTGTAAAGCATTTGCGCAACACACACACAGCAACAACATACTAGGCACACCACAAAAGGAACTCCACACAAGGTTATATATAAAAATAGCCTTTGTATTATCATAAAACACATTTAGAATAGTAATCACATAATATACATTGTGCCACCTGGCACTGGGTCATATCTACAAGGGATTATATACACCTGACAGGGCCCACTGGACCACTGTCAGAACCATCACAAAGCGAACTTAGTAAAAGTAAAACAGATCATAAACGTACAACCAGTAACCACTGGTAATCACTGTACTTAGCATCAGCCTGTAACATAAACTACATTATGCACAGTATCACCTTTAGGCGCGAATTACATTCTGCGCCAACCTCACCAGCATAACCACATTATGCAATCAATTCATAAGTCTAAACACATTAGACCCTAACCTCCTAAGCATAACTCACATTAGGGGTAAAACTCATACTAGCATAAACCGCAGTAGGGAATAACTCATACCTAAACCACAGTAGAGAATAATCTCACATGCATAAACCACAGTATGCATATAACCTCATATTCATAAAAACACATTTAGAGGCATAAATCAGGGTGCATAAAACAGTACATGAATTACATTTCCTGCGCACCTACATAAATCACATTAGGGCCTGGCGCCCTATTAACCTAACAGTCCCCCTGGCCAACTGCCCATCTCCAAAGGGGCTCAAATGCCCTATGTCCCAGAGTCAGGGCTGCTGCCTATGATGCGAAATCCAATTGTGCGCACTTTGCGCAGGCCTAAACGTAGCAGCTGGCACTAAGTGCTGCACAGCTGTGAAAGTATGGGGCAAAGGAGTGCATCTCACTCCTAACTTAAGAAGACATGCCCCCAAAGAACTGTGGCCTAAACGTTGCAGCTGCTCACTACTTGCTGGGGGGCTGTCAATATCAAAATGAGGCCTGGCACCACTGTGCCCTCTTATGCAAAACGTTGCAGCTGGTCCGCGCTGGTGCGGCGCAGCTGTGAGTAGGGAAAGGGGCTTTTAAATCATAGTGGCCCCCTCGCTGGAGCACACGGGCTCTCCAAACAACATGGCCCCAAAAATGCGGCAGCTGCCCTCTGAGCAAGACGCGGCAGCTGTAAATCAAAGAGGGCCCTAACATGCGGTGCCCTTTGGCCCCCCACCGGGGCCTTTAAACAAATATGGCCCACGTTGGAGCCACACGGCTCTTGAAGAACAACATGCACCCTTCGTTGGAGTGGCCCGCTCTCTTGCGGGACCACTCAGCACCAATGCCCTCACAGTGCCGCGATCGGCACCAACAATGCGCCTAGCCTCCCCCCTTAGCCGTCTCAACTCACCGGCTCTTGGCGGGGGGAGGACTCCTCTCTTCCCGGTCTTGTGTTGCCGCACGCGGGGCTCCTCGTTCCAACATGGGAGCCCTGCCAGCAACTGCAGCACTACTCCGCTTCACCCGGGCCCCCTCCTGGGACCCGGGGCTTTGCCTGGCATACGCGGGGCTTCCCTTAACTCACGGGAGCCCCGCCCGACCGCAGGATACTTCTCTGGACGCGGGGCGGGCTTCCCTCGCAAATGCGGAAGTCCCGCCCCGTCAGGCGCGACGTTGCCTTACTTCCTCTTTGTGGAGCACTCGGGCTGCAGCGGTGATCATTTCACTTGGTAAAGTGCGGGGTGGGCACCCGCTTTTAAATAAAATCAATTTGCGGCATATACAGCAGGGTGGGCACCCGCAAAGGAATAAACTAAGGCCGCAATGCGAGGTGGGCACCCGCTCTCCATTAAGTACAGCGTGCGGCCATAACGCGGCCACAATTAACAAGAACGCGGGGTGGGCACCCGCTCCAACAGCATCACTGGGGGAATCCCTCACACTGGGATTCCCTCGAAAAAGGGGCGGCAGCACAGCGCTGCGCAGCCCACGCTCCTGGCAGACAAGAGCCAGGGGTTCTGCAAAAGGGAACTAGCGCTCCTAGAATAAATAAAGCGCTCTCCATCAGCTGGGCATTTTAAAAGATAGCGCTCCCTGGCGCTAGATGAGGCAAAAGTCCAGAAGTAAAGAGAGTAAGTCCTTAGAGAGGAAGGGGCAAAGCTGGGCCCAGGGGCCAGCACACAGGGCCCTCCAGCAGGGAGGCAGCCCCCACGGCGGTCCCTCCTGGGCCCCAGCAGCAGCAAGCCCCTCCGTCAGGAACAGAACAGGAACACTGAACAACTCTCAAGGGGTCACAGCCCCTATATTTATATGCCCTTTTCCTTTGTGTCACAGCACAGGGCTTGGGGATACCAGTCAGAACTGGTTTAGGGAGCTTTGGAGCACTTTGGTTTGCTCAGCTCCTCTCTCCTTTGTCAGGTGGGGGCTCAGGGATTAGACGCACCACAGGGGCGGAGCCAGCATTGTGGAGGGAAGGCACAGCCCTATTCAGGTCCCAGGTGCAACTCCTCCCTCCCATCTGCATGCAGATCTCTCTATTCATCACTGGGCTGACTCACCCTGTCTCCTGGAGCCACACACACCTCCCAGCCCCTGTCACTCACAAAGCCAGTCATGCAATTCACATCAGGCAGGCAGACACAGAGCACTCATAAATGCCAACTTCTAAAAGTGGCTTTTCTACACCAGTCATAATAAATCTGCGCACACCATTGCGCAGCATTTATTCACACAATTTCATACATACCAGACTTGACCATACTGCTCCTCTCATAACAGGAATTACCACTGACACACACTGATCAGGGAATCCCCCATGCATTCCTATGGGAGGGCAGGCCAATCTCACCACAAGTACACAGAGAGCGCACGTACTTTCCACTGGACCACAGTGCGAAAGTGCTCAGAGGCCTAAAATCACCAACACCAGGTTACAGACAAGGCAAAACGTTCAGGGGAGAACCTGCCAAAAAGGGCCAAGTCCAACACATACCATGAGGTGATATCCCATGGTTACCACTGCTAGGGATTGTGTCTACACTCACCGTGAGCCTAGGAGCAGTTATAATTTCTACCTCAGCGCAGTTTGTCCCATTATTCCTAGATTGAACTACAGGCAACATAATAGAGTCCTTTTTAGCAATATTTCAGAAGTACTATTATTTATACCTGACTCTTTCAAATTTTGATTACCACAGAACAAAGCATTGGTAACAACTCTGTTAGGTCTAAAGGATGCATTAGCAGCAGGAAGGCACAAGCCCAAAGGAGCATGCACACTCAGTCTACAGCTTTTAAGTAAGAGGCAGCAGTGGGCATAACAATAACCTGTTTGATCAAATTAGAGGAATACACAGTAAGACTAGCTGATGTGCCACCAATAGGGGGAAATGCTTTTAACCTTATTACCAATGGATTGTCCCCTTTGAGATGACAAGTTCGCAGTTCAAAGTTTATGAGACTTTCGGCCACCTGCTTTGAGCACAACGTGATCAATATATGATCATAGAGGGATGAGCCAGGTGAGTATCTTCTTACATGCATAATGTCAGATCTGATTACAGAGAGGTATTTCAGCTTCATCCTAAGCCAATAGATCACTTTGATATTTAAAGCGTCAGTATCCTCAAAAGAGCCCGGCTTTAGTCTTAGTACCTGGGTCATATAGATCGTTCGAGGGACATTGATTGACCAGTTGGTAGGTAGATTTTCTTGAGGTTGCCAAAGGGCATGGTACCCTCTTGCCGACTTCAACTCCCTGTCCCACATTGTAGCCAGATGTGGGAAAGTGGTGAGAAGGCAAGTATAACTGCTAGTTGATCGAACATCCAACATTGTTGCTGCTTGATGGACCTGAACAGTGAGGCTTATAAGAGGGAGTTGGAATAGAGAGACTTTTAGACTGATTTTTAGCTACCACTGCTCTGACTTGATGTATTTTGGCCACAGGACCAGGTCTTGGAACCATGCCTTTACAGCCTGGTACCTGGTCATTGGGTTCCGGACCTGGATAGATCTTTGATTGATTTCCTAGTGACCCATTGGTGCAAACATGTCCACAGCAACAAGATCTGCTTTGTAAACTGTTAACCTGATCAGTTAAAGAGGTAAGCATGGTGCTAAGACGGTCCAGCTTAACATTTAATGCCTGTAGAAGAGTATCTCCCCCAATTTCATGATGTAGGATTTTATTGGATTGGGTAGAATTGATTGGACATGATAGCTCTTTATAAGTGAGCAACTTGCTATCTTTGTCGGTCGCTCTCAATGGAGCAACACGATTTGGGCACAGTACTTTAGGAATAATGTTAATTTCAGTGGATAGGGGATGTGAAGCTGGATTGCTTATTTCGGAAGGTGGTAATTCACGAGGCTAAGACAAGACAGATTCAGTAGTCCCGAGGTTATCTGAGACTGGAATACTCGGAACTTTGACACCATCATCGACAGATGGAATAGATGGTAATTTGTTTTTCTTAAATATATCAGCAACCCATAACATTTTATCTTTCCCTTTATCCTTCTCCTTTGGAGTTTGTGTTCAAAAGAGACTCCACCTCTTTGATTAATGAGTCAATATCGGCAAATGTATTAGTGCTGGTCGAAGAAAGCTCAGATTTACTCTTTGTTGGTTTTCATGGTTTCTTTGCACTGGACTCAATTTTCGCAGGGTCCGCAGCTTTACGTTTGCCCATGTTTAAAAGGGGTGTCAGACACCTAACATACAACAAGTTTAAAGTAGTAGAGAAAGACTTACGGTTTCCCGGCAAGGAGATCAAAGAGAGTAGGCCCAGCCTGGCCTCTTCCGGGCAATGATCGGGCCTGTCTTCGCCCAGGCGCGAGCCCGGGCAAGTCCAGTGTGCGTCTAGCGAGCATCCCGCACTGCGGGAGCCCCACTCTCCTGTTATGAACCTCCGGACACGGAAGCAATGTGGCCGTTAGTGCTGGGCTGCCTGAGGCTTGTAGTTCCTGCCCCACTTCGAGGTTCAGAGCGTCCCATGCTGCAGGAGCCCCGCTCTCCTGTTATGCGCCTCAAGGCGCGGAAGCAATGCAGCCATTAGTGCTGGGCTGCCTGGGGCTTGTAGTTCCTGGCCCACTCTGAGGTTCGGCGTGTCCCCTTACTACATCATGTACTAGGGACTTACAGGCAAGTTAAAGGAGCCAATTATGAATAGGCCAATATTACAATGTTTAAAGTGGGATCACAGGCACACTGCACCTGGTTAGCAGGGGTGAAATGCACATAGTTCTAAATCCAGCAAAGCATGTATGGCAGTAATCTGGGGGGGATATCAAACTGAAGATGATCATTTCTTCAGATGGTCTATAAATAAAACAAATCTGAGTAGGGAGTGGAAAGATAGGGGAAGCAAATGATTAGCTGAAGCGGTGGGAGAGGATCAGCACCCTTGAAGGATTTCAGTTGGTAAGTCGTTCATGAGGAAGACAGCAAGAAAACACATTTACTCACATGGAGTGGTACAAGCAAAAGAAAAAAAGTAGCTCCCTGATGAGCAGTTGTGCAAGGGCACAAGTCAATTAGTTAAAATGATGAGAGAGGAGGTGTAGCCTAGCAGTTTGAGCTGCTGCTTTGGAGCCTCAGGTCCCAAGTTCAAATCTCAGCCTTGGTGCTGGACTCAGCATTGTGTGATTATAGGCAAAAGACTTAGGAGGTCATTCTGATGGCGGTCCAGCTGCATCCGATGGCGCATCGGAGCGGTCCAATCACCATCTGCTGCTGCAGTCCGACCGACACATTGCAATGCGTGCAGTCTGAGGCAGCAGGGGGAGAGGCAGTCCGAAGCTTTCTGACGGGCTCCTTGAGCCCGTCGGACCGTTGGAGGCTAAGTAATCCTTACAATAGGGGTGGTGCCTTTTCAGGCACAGCCATAGGGATTACGATGCTCCTTTCTGCCTGCCCTTTCATGGCAATTCACCCACCATTAAAAGGCAGGTTGAAAGTGACTTTGGGGGCTCCTAGCAGGGCCCACTTCCCCCCCTCGCCCTCTGCTATGGGGCCTGGGGGGCACCTATGGTGCCTCCATAATCATCCCTGCACTGTGTGGCGTAATGATGCCCTATATTTGCGTAAATCCTTCTTGAAGTACACAATCCTATAGATCTTAATGAACAGAGATTCGCTGCTTCACAGCTAAATCTGTTCGATAAGAATACCAACACATACATACAAAAGGATGGATTAGCCAGAAAATGGACATACCCCCCCACTTTAAACCCAAAGACTGATGGCATCAGGCAAGCAAGGCATGTAAGCCCAATCCTCCCCAGAAGAGCTCCCGTGTCTCTTCCATTAAAGAATTGATCTATTCATCCTTTCACCCTTCCATCCAGCGGCTGATATCCATCATTTCACCTTTACATGTTTTCTTCAATTCATTCTTTCAATCATCATTCAGTTTTTTACCATTCCATCCGTCCATCCATACAGACTTCCATCATCTGTTCTGTCATCCATCTATACATCCATGCAACTACAATCCATCATTTGACTTATCCATTCATCAATAAAGCCTTTCATACATCAATTGATCCTTTTGCCCATTTATTCATCCAGTCATCATCCATCCTCACCGTTTTCCATTTACATTGCCATCCATCCTCTTAAATTTCCATTTACTATGCCATCCATTCATTCTCTTAAAATACCAATTACTTTGCTATCCTTTCACCCACCCATCCTCTCGGAGTTCCATTGTCTCTGCAATCCTTTCACCCACCCAGCCAACCTCTCGGATTTGCATTTTCTCTGCCATCCTTTCACCTACCCGTCCATCCTCTCCCATTCCATTTACTCAGCCATCCATCCATCATCCATCCTCTCATATCCCCATTTACTTTGCCATCCTTTCATTCCACCCACCTATCCTTCAATCAGCAGATTGCCACTTATGATGCCATCCTTTCACCAATCCATCCACCTATTTCATCCATCCACCCACACATTGATCCATCCACCCATGAACCCATCAATCCATCCAACCATCCTCTCAGATTTCAATTTACTCTGCCACCATTTCATCCATTGATACATTCATCCGTCTCCGATTTCCATTTACTCTGCCATCTTTTTATCCACCCATCCACCCTCTCAGATTTCCATTTACTCTGCCATATTTTCATCCACCCATCCATCTATCCACAGTGATTTCCATTTACTCTACCATCATCTCACCCAATCACCCACCCTTTCATCCACTCATCTACCCATCCTTCATTCACTCATCATCCATACATTCACGCTTCCATACTTTCACCCACCCATCCATTCATTGACCCATCCATTCCTTTGCCCACTCACTCTTTCACAATCACACATTCATTATTTTACCCATCCATCCTTCCATTATTTCATCCATCCATCCTTTCATCCATTCATCCACTCATTCTTCCTTCCACCCATTTTTTCACCTACTTATCTATGTATCCTTTTATCCACCCATACTTCTACGCACTTATCCATGCATCAATCCTTTCATCTGCCCATCCTTTCATGCTCTCATCCATCCACCCTTTCACCCACTCATCCAGCCTATCACTAACTCATGCATTCACTTGTCCATCCTCCTTTCCCTTTTCCATCAGCCTTGCTTTCTTTCTGTTAGCGATGATTATGAGCTTTTATCTGCTAAGCTGTAGATAAAAGAGGCTCACAAAGAACCCAACCCCCTCTATAGCTGGTAAAGAGGCTATGGTTCAGTGGGGGTACAAACACAAGAAGATGGAGAAAAGCTGTTGAATAAGAAAACAAGATTGACAAGAAAGCCATCCAATTGTAAGCAATAGGATGATCCACAGCCTACTGTAAAATGTGTCTGCAGGCAAGACAGAAAAAAAAACTTTGAACTGCAGATTTCCCTCACAAAGCAGAATCCTCTGAAACCCATGTTTATTACACAAATGGATTTCTAGGATTTTTTTGTAATGTGACACTTACAGGAAGTATGCCTTGATTCGTTAACCTTTTCTGCTCCACATATGATTGAGTCACTGTGAGAAACTGGTCAAGCAGCAACCAAAATCCTTGTCCGGGCAAGGCACAAGCAAACCATTAATTTACCTTTGCTCACCTCCTTGGTATCTTGGCACAGAGCCATCAGGATTAACTCAGAGGCAATGTGTAAAGTACTTGTGCAACCACAAAAGGAGCCCACAACAGATTTAGAAAAAATAGAGTAATTTTTAATCAATGACCAATATGACAAAAATCCAATTAATAGTACTGAAGATATTGACTTTTAAAGTTTGTAGTGAAAAAAGCGCCAAACAGAACAAAGTGTCAAATGGGGAGATCTGGTCGCGCCTGACCGGAACAAGGTCACAATTTCAGTCCAACTGGGACAGAGTTAGGGCCGGCTACAAGGACCCAGTTAGGCCCGCTGAACAGAGTACCTTAAATCTGGGTTGTGGAGCATTGCGCGGATCCGCGTCGAAGATGAGGCGTGCAGCCGAAGCAAGGGGTTGATTCCGAGATGCTTCAAAGCTGCAGTGCGAGTTTCTGTTGTATCATCGAGGAGCCCGTCAATGGGCACCAAAAAGCACAAAGTACCAATTGGGGATAACTGGACGTGCCAGACTGGGACAAAGTCTCACGTTCAGGCCGACCATGGGCCAGCTGCAGGGACCCAGTTAGGCCGAACAGAGTACCATCAATATGGGTTCCAGAGCGTTGCGTATGCCCAAGTCAAAGATGAGTGGTGCAGCAGAAGCGAGGCATCAGTTCCAAGATGCAATGAGGCTGTGGTGCGAGGTCCTGTTGCATTGTCGAGAAGCATCAAAAAGCACAAAGCATCAATTGGGGATATGTGGTTGTGCCAGACCAAGACAAAGTCATAAGTTCAGGCTGACCGCCATGGAGTGTGAGCAGGCTACAGAGACCCATAGAACCACTGAACAGAGTACTTTAAATCTGGGTTGGGGAGCGTTGCATGGATCCACATCGAAGATGCACCAAGCAGCCAAAGTGAGGCATTGGTTCCGAGATGCTGTGAGGGTGTGGTGTTTCTAGGGAGATGCGTCACGTTGTAAAGCCCTGCGTCACATTATACGTGCGTCAGGTATAATGTATGCAGGGTGGGCGTTCCCACGCAGGAAGGCCTCATAAAAGTGACTCAGTGAACTCTTCAAGATTTCACTGCGTCACTTCTAGGACGCCACTGCGTCAAAACCTTACGCCTGCTTGAAGCCGGCGTAAGGAGTGACGCAGTGTAGTGGGAATAGGCCTCAAAAAGCATTGACTTTTGCCCCAACAGATGCGTATTGTAAATACGGCGCATCCATGGTGGCGCAAGGGTTTCTCAGTGTGGCGCAGGGAAAGTGACGCATCTCTACAGATGCGTCACTTTCTTGTAAATCTGCCCCTCTATTTTGTTCCCATTTCAGAAATACATAGGTGTCTTTCATACCTATTTTTCCATGTATACATTTTCCCAAAATAATTGCTATATACCCGGTACATAATTAAAAACCATTGCAAGACGCTGCTCAGTTATTGGCTCTGGGTTCGTCGGGTTCTTGATGAACCTACAAGTCCTATATATCCCCACAACCAGAAACATCCAGCGGATGTAACAGTATATTGCTTTCAAACAGCTGTCATAATTAGAAGAAGTTACAGGTAAAAACGTTGACACAAATGGCTGTTTTTTTCAACTAATTTTCAATTTTTCCTATAATTAACTGTTAGTTTCTATAAAGAAACCTTGAAGGATCTACACAAATGACCCCTTGCTGAATTCAGAATTTTTTCTACTTTTCTAAAATGTATAGCTTTCCAAGATCCATTATTGCTTTCATACCCATTTCTACCATTAAATGGAAGGAGGTTGAAAGCACAAAAAATAGCAAAAATAGGCT
Source organism: Calotriton arnoldi (assembly GCA_963921515.1). Classification (NCBI taxonomy): domain Eukaryota; kingdom Metazoa; phylum Chordata; class Amphibia; order Caudata; family Salamandridae; genus Calotriton; species Calotriton arnoldi. The sequence continues at coordinate 1,013,301 of CAWUFW010005922.1, read as the reverse complement.
ATGTCCCAGAAAAATGCCAAAACTGTGTAAAAATGTTGGTTTTCTGACAAAAGTCTGCTTGTCCCTGAAAGATGGTGATTTCAGCACCACAACCCCTTTTTTGATACCATTTGCAGGGAAAAAACCAGAGGCTTTCATCTGTGGCCCTTTTTTCCCATTTTTCAAAAGAAACCAAAATTTAGCTGTATTTTGGCTAATTTCTGGGTCGCCTCTAGGGGAATCCACAAACCCTGGGTACCTGTAGAATCACCATGATGTTGGAAAAAAACGACGCAAATTTGGCGTGGATTCCTTATGTGGTCAAAAAGTTACAGTGGCCTAAGCACGAACTACCCGAAGTAGCCAAAAAAAGGCTTAGCACAGGGGGGGGAAAGGCCTAGCAGCGAAGGGGTTAACAGGTTCACTTGCCTGATTTAAAGCTGCAGCACCCAGGCTACACATGTACGAACAAAGTCAGGTTTTCCTTATCAGCACAGTAAATGGCACAGAATGCCCTGAAGTCAATAGACGACAGTTAACCTTTCCATGCCATTGGGGTATTTTCCTACATGATATACTATGGCCTCATTAGGAGCAGATGTGGCCTAGTGGCCAGAGGTTTTGACTTTGGAAATGGGGAACGAGGTTTGAATCACAATGTTGGCTCGACATCCTGTGATTCTGGGCAAATCACTTAATCTCTCTGTGCCTAAAAATTAAAAACACACAAAAATTGAATCTGACATTGGATCGTGTATTCTGGTGCTTCTGAAAAGACCTCCAATGTTCTTATGCTTAGTTTGTGCTACACAAAACTGCAAAAAAAAAGTTAAATATGCAATTAGGATTTAGTCAATTCTGCCATGTTTTAGGGGTCAGAGCATGTACACTAGAGCCTGGAAATCGATGGCCCAGTGTGCAAATAAAAAAAAAAAACAGCAGCATCAGTACTCAAAAAATGGAGCGACCAGGAAAAAACGAAGTACTGGGGACCTCCTTAAGAAAAGCGCAATGGTCTGATGAGGTTCCCGGGGATCTGTTTAAATCATGCGTGGAACTCTGGACCCCTATACTCACTCAACATTTGAATTCAGTAGCCGCAGTTATATCCCCACATCCTGGAAACAATCTATCATCGTGCCAGTCTTTAAAAAGGGCAATAAGATGACCCAGCATGCGACCGGCCTATATCTTTATTAGATTCTGAGGTTAAGGTCCTGGGTAGGATTCTCCTAACAAGACTGGTGGACTGGTCTGATCATAAAGAAATTCTTTCAGATATCCAGTTCGGTTTAAGGTCAGGACAGGGGACCATTGAACAGAATCTTACCCTATATTTGGTAATCAACAAAAATATACAACTGTTAAAGGTGGAAGCATACATCTAGCCTTCATGGACCTTAGCACAGCCTTTGATACAGTGGACAGATCAAAACTGTGGGCTGTGCTGAGGGACATGCGGGTGGAAGAGCTGCTTGTATTTTTTGTCTCATTTGCACACAGCCTAGAAGCCTCTGAGAGATATGGCCCTCAGGGAGAATGCACTACGCACTTTCAGTTAGGGCGGGTGGCCCGTCAGGGCTGTATTTTGGACCCAATGCTATTTAAAATGTACATTAGTAGGCTGGACCAGTTTTTAAAGGAGTTTTGCCGGTATGTACCTATGGTGGAAGCCAGAATGGTCCCGGCATTATTGAATGCGGATGACTCAGTTTCAATTGCTTGGACACCAAATTGTCTACAGTTATTATTAAATCTCTTTTATGAATTTATGGAGGACTTAGGACTAATTACCCTAAGTCCCACATTATGATAGTTGGCCCGTCAAAGAATAAAAAATTAAAAGCATACCATATCAAGGATTATTGTTTAGGAAAAGTGGATACGTTTTGTTACCTTGGTATTTTGTTGGACAACCAACTGACTCGGGACCACTGACAAAAGTACATATACATTCCCTTAATAGGGTAGCTCATGGGATAGATTCTTTTAGTAGGCATTTAGGACACAATTAAATGAAATCTGTTTTACATCTTTACAATGCGAAGTGCGTTCCCACTGTGGAGTTTGGTGCTGAAATCTGGATATACAAGCCTTGTCAATCAATTCAAGTTCCTGAAAACAAAATTTTAAGAAAGCTATTCAGAATTCCCTGGAGTGTCCCAGAGGAATCTGTCCATGAAGAAATGGGAGCAAATTTTATAACTAATTTTATCCGACTCCGTCTTATACTTCTTTGGCTCTCAATATGGCTTAAGAGTGAATTGGAATTCAACAGAAGGATTGTGATTGATTGCTTGTATTTGGAACTAAGTCATCACATACCATGGTTAAGTTACGTTAAAACAACCCTGGGGGTATTGGGTAAACCTCAGTTGTTCAGTACGCCAGAGCTAATTAGTAAAGCAGACATAGGCTGGGTGAAAGAGACTTTCAGATTAACAAGTAGCTCAATCCAAAGATAGTTATAAGCACTTTATGATGGTGAAATCTATGAACAAAATGGAAATGTACTTAACTCTGGACATGACTTCTCATCATAGAAGACTGCTAACTTACTTCCATTTAAATCTGTTTCCACAGCTGTTGATGGGATGACATAAGCCATTAGACTGTCCTTTTTGCACAAGTGACAGGATTTCTGCACCGGACACTTTGTATATTGTTTTTATTTGCCCTAACTGGTCAGCCTTTAGACGAAAGTATATTCACCCCCTTTTTGCTCCTCTGGTTTTTATCAAGTGAGACCAGCCTTACTTTTGGATGCACTGAAAACTTGTTGCTTTTTATCCTGGTTTTTGGCAGGGGTGTATTTTGGTAACTTGAGAAATTAACTGTGACAGTGAGCTTTTTATAAATGTACTGCTCATGTAAATTGTTTAAAATTTGATTAGATCATTGGTTTTAGGTGGTTCCTATTATTCCCTACTTACATAGCGGACCCATATATGGAGGTTTTTTGTTTGTTAGGTTTTATTAGGATAAGCCCTGGTGTCCTTTTATACAGTATTTTTAACCTGTTTTTTCCTGTACGTAGGTATTTTGACCAATGCATTTTTATCTATTGAAAGGCTGCACTTTAAAAATTTGCTGTACTTTAATTTACATATGCCTGAGAGTGAAATTAAGATACTAGATGATTTGTGGATGTTTCATTTCTTCGTGTGCTTTTATGGACAATTTAGGCCGAATAAAGAATTTATTGATTGGAAGTACTTTCTCATAATATCGAAACTGTGTGATCCTTTAGTGGAGATCTGGATTTATCTCCCAGAGAGTGCATGGGACCTGAGCCTTCTCCATTTCACAAGGTTGAGAAAAGTAGAATAGTGTATTTGTCGCTATTCTGATGATGCTTTTACCCATGGGATGAGGAAGCTGCAGCTTGTTAACATTTCTCATACATCTGGATCTCGGAGGACACAATTTAAATGCAGGTTGTCTCAAGGAAGGATAAAAAAACATTGAAGTTCCTCCATAACCTAATATTTACATGTGAGACCATCCATTCCTATAAGTATCACAGCCAGGTCCAAAAGAACAAATTCTCATTTATGAAGATTTGAATGTAGAGCATGTCATTTCTTTCTTATGGCACTGGTTTGTATAGAATAATCAGCTGTGAGCCAGATTCTGTGACCATTATATTGGAGGGCTCCCTTCCATATAGCAATTTGTAAGGTGTGTCAAGTTTGCTGATGTCTTAGTAGGTAGATATTCACAGATCTTGGAGCGGTTGCTTCACATGATCGTAGTCAATGTGCCCTTCGGAACTCCAGTGCCCTTGTAAAAATTGTTTCTAATAGTTCAGAGAAAATTGTTGCCAGGAAATACAGCAGATTAACTCCTTCTATTATTTCCAGAAGGACAAATAGCCTGATGTTGTCCCATCTGCTTCGGTCTTCTAATTATGTCACTTTGTTTTGGTTTGTTGTTCCAACGAGGAGCTTCCACAATTGTTCATATCAAGTCTTTGAGATGTGCCCAGTTTTTCCATTTTCTTTTGTTAAGCATGGCTAGTTCAGTCTGGATCATCTTCACATCTCTATTGGTTTCAGGCGTAGCATGTTTAACTGCCAGAACTGGTGATTTAATGGTCTTAAATGGTCCTCTGTCATGAGAGAGTCCAATGCCATGGGTGCCAGACTTGTTATAGAATCTGCGCCTGCTGAAGCAAGATTTTTGTCATGTGTTGCCTCTGAAAATACTAGTTCCCGTGTCAATTTGAATTAGGGCAAACACAAAAGGTGATGTGAGGAATGCTTGCAATAAGTCTAACCAGATCACTGCCGCAATATAGATGTAAACAATATTGTTTGACACAAATATTGTGTCACAAATATCGTTTACCAAAATATTGTGTCCTTATATTTACAATGGTAAGTACAAAAATATTGGAAATAAAATATTGATTAACACTAATATCATCCAAACAGATACAGAAATATAGTTTCAATTGATAAGTCTTAAATATTTGAATAGATTACTTTAACATAATGTAAAATAAATAAATTTGACAAAAATGTAATTCAATATAAAAATATATACTTATATGAACAGAGAGATTTATATGTGTGTGTGGTGTATATATATATATATATATACTATATTTTATTAAAATTATTATAAGACCAAATTGCCAAGCCAGGTCTTCCCTGGACCAGAAAGAACAATGATGGATTCAACGCAGATCTATGACTGGGGGTGAGTGTCTGAAAAGTTTCAGCACTCCGTCCAACATCTCGTTGTGTTTGCTTTGTTCGCCATAAATTGGCAGGGTATGCCGAGACGTGGGTCCCTAGCTCACTTTGCCACTGGATTCAAGCTAGCCTGGCTGATGAGGGGTGTTACCCCGAAACCCTTCCCAGGAAGCTTGTTTCTGGTCCAGGGAAGACCTAGATTTGCAGTTCGGGGTGGACTGATTTGCACACAGCTGGGTCTGAATTCGGGTGGCAAAGTGAGCTAAAGAATGATGATGGATTCAACGCAGCTCTGTGACTGGGGGTGAGTGTCTGGAAAGTTTCAGTGCTCCGTCCATCATCTCCTTGTGTTTGTTTTGTTCACCCTAAGTTGTCAGGGTATGCCCAGACGTGGGTCCCTTGTTCACTTTGCCACTGGATTCAAGCTAGCCTAGCTGATGAGGGGTGTTACCCGAAACCGATCCCAGGATGATTGTTTCCGGTCCAGGGACGACCTGGTTTGGCAGTTTGGGCTGGACTGTTCCCATGAGGCACAGGGTCAAGACTGATTTGCATATAGCTGTATCTGAACTGGGGTAGCAAAGTGAGCTAAAGAACGATGATGGATTCAACGCAGATCTGTGAATGGGGGTGAGTGTCTGAAAAGTTTCAGCACTCCGTCCATCATCTCCTTGTATTTTCTTACTTTTATTTAGAACACAGCATAAGCAGGAACTTTCATTGCCTAAAATTAATCAGCCTAACGCGTTTCACACAAAGTAATCCTTGATCACAGGCAATGCACAGAGAGGCAGCAGCATGATTGAGGGCACCTGAATACCTTTTAAATAGGGTCCCGCCCCGATGGGCTGTCATGTGACAATGCTAGTGCATGCTGGTAAAGGTAGTCCCGCACAACGCCTTCTAAACCCAGTGGGTCTGCCATCTCTATGTAATAAATTCAAATAAGTTCAAAAACCCTCCAGTGAGTTAAAACAATGTCAGATTCCTTGTGCTGGAAATTACATCCAAGCCAATTGGTCCATAAGTGACTGACAATCAAAGTCACTAGGCCCCACTGGAGTCCCACGAGACCATGGAAAAAACACCAATATTTATTTATTTTGGCCCCAGGGCGTTCCTCTGGGTCTCTCCTCAGGGCCTATGGAGATAGGGTATCCCTGCCCTGCCCCCTTATATTATTCCTATTTTAAAATGTCATGATACAGGTTTAACTCCTCAAATCCTGTAATGGCTGCCAGCAACATTTTTCTCATGTTGCTGGCACCAATCAGAGCACTCACTTCTGTGTGAGTCTGATTACAGGAGGAGCAAATGGCCCAAGGAAAAAAAGCTCCCTGGGCCAATCAACCAACCCAATTTGTTATAACTGTCCAGAAATATAAAAAAAATTAAACCGTAATATCTCACAAACTACTGAGTGTATTTACACCAAATCACAAAAAGTATGCTTTCTGGACCAAGATCTAGCTTTCAAACAAATTTGGTGGAATTCTGTTTAGCAATTTTTACTGTAGCGCTGTCTAAAAAAGTCTATGGAAAATACATGGGGAATTTGTGTTTTTAACACCCTCCCTGTTTTCTCTGCCCTTGTTTGACGGATCACCCCAAAACTTTCTGAGTACAAACTGGGCAGAAAGAGCACTTCTTTGGAAAGTTTTGTGAAGATTCGGGAAATGGCACAAAAGTTATTAGTAAATCGAAAAAGGCAATACATAAACAAATATATATATATATATGTATGTATATATATATTATCTACTGGCGGTCGCCAGTAGATAGTTATAGTTAGGACCTATTTCCCATAGGAAATCCGCAACATTCTATTTGAAATAACTTTGGCGCCGGTTGACGAATCTTCGCGAAATTTTCAAACTTTGTGGCCCGCTCCGGTCCGCTCCTATACTGAAAGTTTCGGGGTGATTTGGCAAGCGGGGGCCGAGAAAAAAGGGGGGTCCCAAAACGTGTTTTCCCCATTCAATTTTCCATAGGAACCTTTCATCGCAGCTACAGCCCGAACTGCTGAACGGAATTACACGAAATTTGGCAAAAAGGTAGCCCTTGGTTCAGAGTTGTGCCTTTACTTAAATGGTGTAAATCTGTTCAGTAGTTCCTGAGAAAATCACAAGTAAAATCACATATATATCTATGGCCGCGTAGGGTCCGCGTACCCTCCCGATCACGAGCTGCATGCTAATTGGCTGTCAACACTCCAAACCAGGAAGTGTTGGCAGCCATCTTGTGCCTCGGTAGAACCGAGGCACAAGAAATCAGGAAAACAACTGCGCAAAACGCAAAAAGGGGGCAGGGTAGAAACACCCTGACCCACCAGGAACCTCCAGTATGTGCCAGGGGGCTGCGTTGCAGAGAGGTGTACAGAGGCCATGCCCCTTTTTACACCTCTCTGCAACGCAGGTCTGTGGTGCTTTTTGGAGGTACATGGTGGGCTAGTTGGACTCCAGGGACCCTCAAGGTTCAAGGGAACTTAATCCCTCAACTTAAAACGCGCCACGGGGCGCGTTTGCACAGTGGTGAAGGGAGGGGCGGGGCTTCAGGTGACATGTGTGCAAACAGGCCCCGTGGCGTGTTTTAAGTTGGGGGATTAAGTCCCCTTCAATCCTGAGGGTCCCTGGAGTCCAACTAGCCCACCAGGTACCTTCAGTAAGCACAACAGAGTTGCGTTGCAGAAAGGTGAAAAAAGGTGCGTGGCCTCGGAACGCCTCTCTGCAACTCAACTCTGTGGTCCTAACTGTAGGTACCTGGGGGGCTAGTTGGGCCCCAGGGACACTCAGGATTCAAGGGGACTTAATCCCGCAACTTAAAACGTGCCACGGGGCGCGGTTGCACACATGTCACCTCTGGCCCCCCTCCCTTCACCACTGTGCAAACGCGCCCTGTAGCGCATTTTAAGAGGTAGTTTTAATCTCCCTGCCCTATTATGTACTAGGGACTTACAGAGGAGGTCATGCTAATCACAGGGGTACCCCAACGCATAGTGTTCCCTAGTGAATGTAGGTGTTTTAACTGTATTCTAAGTGTCTTTTAGCATAGCACTGGCTCTGGTTAGTCAGAGTCAGTTACCACCAGTACACGTCGGAAAACGTTGTGGGCACAGGATGATTTTGGAACAAGGCCTCTTTCTGCTCCTCTGTTGGTTCTTTCTGCACATCTTTTGCTTCTTCCTGCACTTTTCTTCGTCTTTGTGGACTTCTGTTGCTTCTCTCTGCATTTCTTTTGCTTCTTTCTGTGCATTTTTTCTTCTTTCTTCACATGTCCTACCTCTGTAGGCATAGTTAGAAACTAACATTTAAAAAACCTTTGAAATTCACTTAAAAAACCATAAGTTTCAGGCACGTTATAGTTAGAAATTAGCATTTAAAAAACGTTTTGAAATTCACTGAAAAAACCATAGGTTTTAGGGAAAGTTATAGTTAGTTGGACATTGCACTTGTACAAAACCCGTGAAATTCCCCCGTTATAGTTAGTTCAGCTAACTATAACTCGCGCCCCCGCAATGCACTGCTGATGACGTCACATAGTACATCACTCATGACATGGTCAGTGACATCACTGATGACATCACTGATGACATCTCAAATGACATCACTGATGACATCACTGATGACATCATCCATGTGATAATTTGATGCATCTTCTCACACCCTAATATAACTTTTGATACACCCACTCTAAATTACAGACTGCCATTCTCAAAACCATACACACTCCAATACCAATAACTACATACCCACTCACTAATTCTTAGGTATACACACACACATCTACTCACTCACCCGTACAGTCACTTATACTTACAGTCACTCAGTACAGGACTATCATATGCACTCATACACCTATATAAACACTCACACACCGCCACTCATCCATAGAGGTACTCACACACCTAGTCAGTCATACAAATAATTATTCAAACTACCCTTTACTCACCTATATAGCTATACACACACCAGCTCACTTACTCATACAAATACTAGCACATTCTTACGCTCTTATACAATAACTGATACAAGCACACACGCATCCATACATCCACTCTCACAATCACACACTCTCACTTATAGCCATTTAAATACTCTAACACACATATATACTGCCTTTTACATATGTACTTACTCGCACATGTACCACTGAGATATACATTCACTCACTAACACACCCATACACACACTCAGCCACCCAAGCAGTCCTTCACAGATGCACTGTTGAAATCATGCACCCAGTGAATCACCCACTCACACATCTATGTACAGAGTCACACACACTGTTGTATTCCTCTTAGGATGTCCATACACAGGCTTTCCTGTATCATGTCCTTATATAGGCACAATTCACCCTGCCCTTATATAGGCATGAAATCCCAGTCCTTATTTAGGCATTAAACCGTGCACTCCAAATACAGGCATGGTCTCCGACATCCATCCACCCTAACGTCACAACGAGCTCTTGAAGAACAGACCCTTAGGCTTCGGGAGTTTCCCTAGCACAGGACTATTGATTTCTTCAAGGACTCATATATTATGCATGAACCGTTATACCTTAGGGGTTCATTCATGACGTCTTCCTCTGTCCGACTCACGTCAATGCTAACATTCTGAGGAACGTCTCAGGTATAAATATACCTTCCCTAGCCCCTGTAAATCGGAGGAGACCTCGACTTCAGAGGAGCCCGTTTCCCAGCCTGACGCACTGAGAAGACGCTGTCATCCCTGCATGCAGAGAGTCCAGCTTCCAGTGATCTGACTTCCCTTGCGGGGTGTTGGAGTTCGAGTCTGGCAAGAGATTCCTACCTCTCTCATTCTTAAGGTATGGAGCTGACTAGAACCTAGAGGGACTCTTGGCATACTAGGCATACTAGACTTAACATACTCTTAGTATACCATAGTAAGGAATACTTCCTACCTCTCCCTACACCTAGAACAGGTTAGGTACATTGGGGTAGAACTAGCTTAGAGACGCATCGTATGAGTACTCGCATTTTTAGTCTGTGTTATTTATGTAAATGCCTATATGCTAAAAGATAATGCTATTGCAGTATTATTTATTTCTACTGCTTACGCTGTACATTATTTATCTTGCATACTGTCTTGTGATCGTAACAGCACATTTTACTTACACAAGAAACAAGACTGTTCAATAAATCTTTTATTGAAACATCTGTCTATTCTTTCTGTGTAACTTTGAGGAGAACTAAGCATGCACGACTGAGCTGAGTGAAATAGTTATCTATTGTTTCCACGACTCTGGGACACGTTCTGATTCTAAAGGGAAACAAAGTTGTCATGTTTTGCGGCTGCCAGAAACTACTCCCTTCTTGTCGTCAAGGAGTTTCTAGTGGCCTCTGAGCTAGCTGGCACAAGTAATTAAGTTTAATATACTCGATAGGGACATACTGACCTTAGTCCTATGTCAAACCTATAGGGGATATTATTCCAATGCGCAGAGCCTATTAGGGAAATAGGAGCTACACTACATGGCGCCCAACGTTTGGTAAGGCGGTAATTTAACGCTAGATACTGAGTAACTCAGCCGTGCTTTTTCTCTCAGAGACCCCTACCCATATACTCCAAAAGACATCTGGAGTGGGCAGGGTTAAGTATCCATAGGGAAGCACCCTATATATTAGCTGTTTGGTTTGCTCAACGTTGAAGGATACAGTGTTCCAAAATATTGTGCACCTTATCTTTGTTTCCTTGAAACTTGTTCTACATTTTTCAAAAATAACAAAATGTCCTTAAACGGGGACGAAGCCACCAGAAACAGTGGAGCTGCGGCTGACCCAGCCCAAGCAGCAGTTTTTAACATTACAGGTTTAAATGAAACCGAGGAGGGTGTTATAGACATCCATCCAAACTTAAGAATAGCCATCACTCTAAAACTTATAAAACATGGCCTGCCACCAAGAGGTGGTAGAGCAGTTTTCGTGATAGAGGCACACGAATCCTTTCAGACAGAGATATTCTATTAATGGGTAATATTTCCTGGATCCAATCCAGTAACAAAAATGTTTCACTTCTACAAAGAAGATGATCCACCAGAGGAATACATTCCTTTCGAGGATATAGAAATTCCATTAACATACCAAGAGCATCAGCTCTGGTTTAAAGGTGCCCTAAAACATCACAGCAACATTACCAGGCTCGGTCCACTAGGTAGACCAAGAGCAACGTGGCCGATTCTAGCCGGCTACACACCTCATCCTGACATTGAAGAGATGTCAGACGAGGAACTACTTACTTAACTTACAGAGTTAATAAAAATCTACAGACAATTGGTCCAATATGTCATGCAGGCTTTCACAGTCCAACCACCATTGACACTTCCAAATCAACCTCCCCAACAGGGGAATACACTAAAAATTACACCACAGACTCTATACGCAGTCATGGGTAAAATGCCCACAAAACGTGAGCAGGTTCCATTTTGGATAGCTCAAAAAATTACTCAAATCGAAGCAGTATTTCCAAATACTAGCCCGTATGAGAAACACAGAATACTAACAATCAGTTTACCAATGTGGATCACACCACAACTGGAAGACTGCACCACCTGGGGCTCAGTCTTTGCTGCCATCTATACTAAAACACACGTTATTCCGTCAATTGCGGTAATACCTGATGTCCTCAAACAAATTCAAAACGAATACGGGGCAGAGCCTGCTCTAAATTAGGTATGAAATTACTGAAAATTTTTGACCAGGTCTCAACAATAATATTATCTAATATTAAAGGAGAGGCAGCAGCAGTGGCGATCCGCAAAAAATTAAGGGAATTCGATGTTACAGAACATCAGACTGAGCTACCCAGAATAATTGAACAATCCTATGCAGAATTAAGCAGAGATAGTTTGGGTGGAAGACCAGTGAAGCCGAAACTATCTGAAAGTCCTGAGAAGGACACTATTAAACAAACTCCTTCATCTTCTAAAAAGAAGTGGGAGACTAATAAACAAAATTCAAATGAGAAACGTTCTCAATCCCGAGGTAGGTCTCCTCAAAAGGAGCCCTCTGAAAGGAGGTATAACCTCAGGAATAGGGATAATTTGAGAAAGCCTGACAGGTATCAAGATACTGATACACGTTCCTCTCGTCCCTTTCAGATCTCATCACAGACTTCGGAAAGAAGAGGACGATCAGAACATAGAGAAGAACGCGTGAAATCGAAAGACGACAAACACGCTCCGAAAAATAAAACAAAACCTCAATTCTCCAAAAGAAAGTAGCAGGTCTGAAGATCAGACATGCCGAGAATACTGAGAACACAACTCAAGAACGGAGAATGGGCTCAGACAATGCTGGACAGTGCAGCAGAAGTCACAATAGCTCGCCAGAACCTGAAGGAACTTCTGGAGATAGTGGACTTGAATGAGTACATTACAGTAGAGACTGTAGACACCAGGGTTAGTACTCCACAAAAGTTATATGAAATAACACTCCGGATGGAGGGAGACATACCTAGACAGGTGAAAGCACTTTTTTGGGAAAGACTATCAAGGGGCTATGACATACTTCTAGCAGAAAAAGACTGGCCACCACAATTTGTCAGGGAGTGCCCACATGGCGAGGACATTATTATGCTTGCCTTCTCCAACCATATTCCAATACACCTAAAATATACATATGCCAGGAAATGGGCAGTAGCCCAGGCCCCAGCATTATATAAAAATCATGTAGGATGGGATGAGGACTCACCTCACCATAAAATACATCTAAAACATGAACCAACTGCACAAGGGCAGTATCCAATAAAGTAAGAAGCTAAAAAACAGGTCAGGGAGATCTTAGATCAACTTGAATACCAAGGGGTGATTGAAACATGCACCTCCTCAATGAACAATCCTTTGTTTCCTGTCTCCAAACCAGACAATACATATCGTCTAGTTTTGGATTACAGACACCTAAACACTTGTTCTAAAACATTTGCAGTGCAAAATGCACATAGCACAGCATTAATGAATAACATTGTGCGTAAAAAATATAAAACAACATTAGACCTCTCAAATGGTTTCTTTTGTCAAAACATAGCACCTGAAAGCAGGTACTTAACAGCATTCTCCATAATGGGGACCCAGCGTCACTTTTGTCGACTCCCACAAGGGTTCAAGAACAGCCCAGGTTTATTCTCAGCGAGGGTAACGGAGTTACTACAAATTTATGACAATGAGGCATTGTCCTATGTCGATGACATCTATCTGACTGGCGATGACCTGGACAAACACTTGAACAGGGTGAGCACCATTATACTGGGCTTCGCCTCTGAGGGCTACAAGTTCAACTTTAAAAAGTCCAGAATTGCCCATCTCAATGTCCTATTTTTAGGATATGAGCTTTCAAGTGAAGGCAAGAGCTTGGCAGCAAACTTTCTAGAGAAGTGTGCGCTGCTCCAACCTCCAAAAACGCTAAAAAACGTACAATCCATCCTGGGTTTCCTAAATTTTGGAAGAACATACATTCTAAATTACGCAGAAAGGGTTAAACCTCTCTACGCATTAACCAAACCTGATTTTTCAATCAAAAACTGGACACAGGAACACACAGAAATTTTGCGTTCACTCCAGGCTAACATGTTAGCAACAAATCACTTACAAACACGCATAAGTCAACGCAATTTGGTGATCCGAATAATTTCGGGTCAATGCGGATTCACCTACTTAACATTTAATGAAGGTGAAAAAATACCAATCGCATACAAATCTCATTTGTATACACAAGCGGAAATGCGCTTCAGTTCAACTGAAAAATTCTGACAGCAGTTCAAACTGCTGTAGCAAAAGAAAGAGCCTTAGCCCAAGGGAAACGCATTATTGTCGTAACCCCGGTACCAGCTTTAGAAGCGGTCACAAAAGCAAGCATTCCAAATGCTAAAGCATTACATCCAAGATGGATACAATGGGTTAATTCTCTTGCTGCAACAGATGTTGAATATCTTTTTGATCCTGATTTAAAAACACAAGCATTCCTGCAATATGAACAAGAATGTCCTCTGCCCACTGAGATTCTGCCTCTCGATCAGTACGAATTCATAATTTACACTGACGGATCCGCACAACCCGCAACAGGGAGTAAGCAAGCTTACAGTGCAGCATGTGCAATTGTTAAAGGTCGCATGCGAGATGGCATCTTCAGACCTATGGTCACAAAAACTCAATCTCTAGGAGATTGTACAGCTCAGCGAGCTGAACTACAAGCATTCAAACTGGCACTTGAAAGTACAGATCGAGAATTCCCCACACTGATAGTGTGCGATTCCTTTTACTGTGTTCAGTCGTATAATGACTATATACAAAACTGGCTTGAAAATGGTTTCAAAGATGCGAAAGGTGGCACAATAAAGCACAAAATGCTTTGGGAACAAGTAGTTCAGTTGAAAAACGAACTACCAAAGGCTCACGTGATCCACAAACTGAGTCATCAACGTGATGGCGTTCACGTTGCAGGGAATTCATTGGCTGACGAAGCCGCGAAGGGGGCTGTTCAGACGGCTTCCGTAGCTGCGATCACTCGTTCAAAAACAAAAATAGACGGTGAGATAATGTTGGCTGTCAATGCTTCAAGCAAGGGCAGCAGTGCAGCGTTACCAAAAAAGTTTCCACTCAAGTACTCTTATGTAATTGATGTGAACAACGTTCCTTTTGCTCGAATCCCTGGATTGGGGGATAGGGTAATTCCAAACACGGAATGTAGAGCAGCCTTGATTTATGAAACACATTTGGGGGAGGGTCTGTCACATCAAGGGATCTCTAAAACAATTTTGACGTTAAAAGAGATGTACTGGTGGCCTCGAATGAATACAGACATTCACATATTCATCAACAACTGCTTAGACTGTAAATTACAGCGAGAGAGCCACCAGACACCATGCTGCGAATGCGGCAACCCAGTACAGACACCACTGTTAGACAGCATTAGACTATCTACGCGCCTGCGTCCTACTGGACAAGTGCAATCCCACAAATACTGAATCAAGGTTCCTATGGATATGGCCTCAGCGCTCGGCTGACGCTCGAACTGTTATAAAAGATTTGCAAGTCTTTATCAGCACATACGCAATAGGCACACTACATTCTGACCAGGGCCCTGCGTTTAGCTCTCGGGCTTACAAAGAAGCCATGGCCAGTCTGGGCGTTGCATTGCGGTACTCCTCTCCATTCCATCCTGAGGGAAATTTGGTTGTGGAAAGGAAAAACCAGGACATAAAGCAGTCTATAACAGCTAGGGTATTAGGTTCGGGTGATGGGTGGGTCAAACATCTTAATGGGGTCCAACGCTCATTGAATAATCTGCCAAGAAGTTCTCTAGGGGGGGTCACTCCATATGAGGTCCTATTTGGGACAAGAATGTGGGTACCAGATCTCGATCACGTAGGCACAGTGGTGGAAAATAAAACGTTTGATATCAAAGATCGTTTGGCTGTTTTACAGGAACTGAATGAGTTAAGAACGAAACAAAGCAACGTATTCCTGCAGCCAACCACCACTGGGGAAAAAACGGCGATCCCAGCAAGGCCTGTCTGGATTCCAAAAGTTGGGGATCTAGTCAGAGAAAAAATTGCTGACAAGAAGGAATTTGGACCTTCTTACAGACAACCAGTACCTGTCCTAGCAGTTCAAGAAACAAGAACAGTACTTCTGCCGCCCCTTGCTGGAAGAAAGGAGAAAAGATTTGTGTCCATTGACCTGATCAAACCACAGTATGTGGCCAATACTAAATAGTAGGCCTCGTGGACTCCGACCTAGTAGCAGACGCACTCCTCTCGCTACTATCCAAGAGGTTCAGACTGAAAGACTGATAACAATCGAGAATTCAGCTGTAACAGATGAAGGACTAAGCAACAACGCAATGGAACTTATCCCTCTTGAAAACCAAGTAACAGTTCGTCCAAATACACCCGTCTACACCAATGTAGCAAGTGATGAACTGGTTCCAGTGATTTGTACAAATCCTGATGCAATTCCAACAATTGACAGAACTGCTTCTGGCTATTTCATTAACTTTGATACGTTCTCAGAAGATCCGAGTGAACCTGAAACGACGCCAGCATCATTAACATTCAAGCAGCAAGTACAAGACTTTCTTCACTTTCTGAAAAAGACCTATTTGGTTTCTCCATGGATTGAACTCTGGATTACATCTGGACTATTTGTTTTTCTGCTCTGGCTAGCTTTGGTTACAACTGTGAGCGTGCTTATAAGTGGCAGATACATCCATGTGAATACTGAAGGGAAAGACGTGAACGTACTTTTGAAACCTCAAAAAACTTCCCATCGTGAAGCAAGAGACTTGTCAACAGTGAACATCACAGCCGTTCCTATACAGGATGGTATAGTGTGGGACAAAACAGATTTTGACATCTTCGGCCCGACGGAACAATTGAACATTCCACATTTGTTTAAAATTTCACTAAGTGATCTAATTACGTCCAGTACCTATTCAGATGATTGGGACTTTGAGACTGTTAACGACATAATGTTTGACCTAGAAAAATCTGCTGCATTTTCTAAAAATGAATATTTAGAGGGTTCATCAGACTGTGAACAGCTGTATTGCTATAACCACTATGGTCATCATTATTTGCATAAATCTGCATATCCTAGAAATGTGTTTATGTTTAACCAATGGGAGCATTGTCCTACACCACCACACGGTAGTTCAAAAACATTTGATAACAAGTTTCCATATATTTCAGGGTACAATACATCTCATCCAGAAATGTTTTACTATAAAAATGTAAACAAAACAGGACAGAAAATTATGTTAACTAATACGAAACAGATTTACTCTGCAATATTTATTGCCCAACTGTCTAGACAGGGTTTCGACTTTTGGAAAGACACAATAGACACACAAACTGTCTGGGGTACTAAAGATTGGCAAGTGCAGGGAATAGAAGCTTTATTTAGAGCCTGTATTATCCCTGAACAAATAATGTTTTTGAATGAAACTGTCCAACAAACATCTTGTCTTGGATTAGCCAAGATCAAAGAGATGAAAACACCTTCTGTACCAACACCTGCCGGTGATAACAAAACACAGGCAGCGGTTACAGTTGATCAAATACTACAACTCAACAGATCTAATCCTAATTGGAAAAAATGGTTGATCTGGCCCACAGATACGAACAACTGTCAGGAAAGATTCCTGAATAAAACTCAGGGCTTTACTATTCATAGGCCAGACCCAAGATACGTCCAAAGACAGCATCCGGGGGTAGTAACAACATACAGTGTAGGTAAATTATGCCTTGATTGGCTGCAAAAATCTACACTACAGGATGTGAAACAACACTTATCCTTACTTAAAGAGGACGCAGACCTAAGGGACTTCTTGCTGGACCAAGAAGACCGCGTCAAAAACGTTTCATATATGCCGGCATTTATGCTGCCTATAATGAAGCATGGAAAGTGTCACAGATGGAGGCCGCAGAACGAATACGTGAACTTGATCGTATTAATTTAGAGAAAACACTCTCTGTGGTCGACAATGGGTTAACAACTTGTCCTCCAGAATATATTCATTGGATGGCATTGTATCCTCTGCTATCGACATACTAGAACAAGATTTGGCGATGTTACAACAAGGCCAATCTCAATTACGTTCTATTGTGTTATTAAGCTGGACGCTGCAATCTTTGTGTGCGGGCTATGTGCCTTGGCGTTTCATCAACACGTCGGCTCTGTTTGCAGAATACAATCTAACTGATAAACAGATCGAATTGGCACAAAGAGGAGCAAGGTATACAGTGCTGAGCATTGAAAAACTGGAAAAATTACCATTCACAGTGGCAGAAAAACCAGCTACAGAATGGCTCATTCATGGCAAAATAACATTACCTGTGACTACTTTTCAGTTTCAGTATTGCCTCAGACAAATGCAAGCAGGCAAATATGAAAGGTTGGGTAAGGAATACATTAAGACATCTTGGGATTTACCGTATACATATAGATGTTGGAGTGGGGATCGTGAAGTGTTTCTGAGCGGTTCACTTATATGTCAGGACATTTCTTTACACGGGGCTTGTAATGGTTCTGTGGCAAATTTGTCTTGCCATCAGCAGGGTACACCAGCTGCTATGATTAATCCAACGTTTGGACAACTTGCTAATGGGAGTTACCTCATGTTGAATGATCAGAGTTGCTGTGGCATGTTGCCAGGCATCCCATATCTAGTAACGGTCAACTCCAGGGTCACTTGCTGTATGCAAGTATTGTTTCCCCCAATAGACACAGTCAGGGAGTTGCCTTTGTGGCCTTCGCTGAATGTCTCTTTTTATAAGATTTGATACTTTGAGCAGAATGAAAGCCATGCTTTTACAGCAAACAGTGCCTTTGACCTCGGCCAAAGAAACCTATGATCTACAAGTAGCAAGGACTTCGGCTGAGATACAGACTTTAATACGTACAAACTGCCCTATACATTTCGTGGAAATGATAGGACGTATCTTTAACATGTCTGATACAACCGGGATTGTACATGTATTTAAGAGCATCTGCTCCGGTCTGTTAGCACCTTTCCAGGCAATACTCTGTATCATCCCGAACTTTGCACATTCAGTGTTTGGTGGCATACCATTAATTCTAGCACTTGTTGCCGGAATTCTATTTCTCTTCCTGCTATTGCGCTATGGCCAGCCTATTCGCAGACATCACTCCGAGCGAAATGGAGAAAGCTCTCCTTGAACGAAAGTGCCGTGAGCGAATAGTACAGCTATTGGGCATGACTCGTCTACGGGACCTTAATACCACGTGGTTCTTGTCATTCAGACCAATCTGGCACGATTGCATCTTACCTGTTCTACGATGCCTGCTATGCGGTGAAGAATGCGTGTTGGACACCTGTCTAACATTTCCATCAGCTACGCCAACGGATGTCGATACTCTGCTGGTCCCGATAATGGCCCATGCTCTGTGTTGTCCCCAGAGGCTACCAATCCTGATGTCAGCATTCATTGAGATCTCACAGACGCTTCCAATTGCTGCTGAGGTACGAGAAAGATCAACAGGCACACAGGTAACAACGGACGCGAACATTGCTGCGGCAACCTATGCTGAAAGCGATGCTTCACATCTCTGTGCAATTAATCTACTACACGAGGTGTTCCAACTGACACCAACTTCAGTGGATGATGTTTTGTCTATAGAAATAGATGATCTCATGTTTACACCAGACCCGTAAACTGACTCTGATTCAGCATACAGTGTTCCAGAGATGCAGTAACAATTTGGCCTTCATATTTCAAAAACTTGGAACCCTTCCAAAATTGAACTTTTTTCCATTTTATTCAATCTATAATGGCACTTCAATCTGCTTAAAGTAGAACTAGCCTTATAGTACAGACTTCGCGGTACTTCCACGGACACTTAGTCATCTTGTGTGTCTAGAACAGTTCATTAATTTTCATGACATGAAATGACTTTGATTTTTTAACAACTTATCGATCATTTTCTGTCATATGTAAATATTACTGCTAATTTCATTCAAATTGCATTTAATTTCAAAATATATGCCTGAAATGAAAAGCATTGCTTAATATGTACAGTACCTTTTGCATTTTACTATGTTTTTTAATGCTTTTAAGAAATATTTTTTAATATTCGGTACTCCATTTAATGGTTAGCATTTTAAATGTTTAGCATTTTAGTATTATCGTACACACGAAAGTGGAGTGGGTGTTGTATTCCTCTTAGGATGTCCATACACGGGCTTTCCTGTATCATGTCCTTATATATGCACAATTCACCCTGCCCTTATATAGGCATGAAATCCCAGTCCTTATTTAGGCATTAAACCGTGCACTCCAAATACAGGCATGGTCTCCGACATCCGTCCACCCTAACGTCACAACGAGTTCTTGAAGAACAGACCCTTAGGCTTCGGGAGTTTCCCTATCACAGGACTATTGATTTCTTCAAGGACTCATATATTATGCATGAACCGTTATACCTTAGGGGTTCCTTCATGACGTCTTCCTCTGTCCGACTCACGTCAATGCTAACATTCGGAGGTACCTCAGGTATAAATATACCTTCCCTAGCCCCTGTAAATCGGAGGAGACCTCGACTTCAGAGGAGCCCGTTTCCCAGCCTAACGCACTGAGAAGACGCTGTCATCCCTGCACGCAGAGAGTCCAGCTTCCAGTGATCTGACTTCCCTTGCGGGGTGTTGGAGTTCGAGTCTGGCAAGAGATTCCTACCTCTCTCATTCTTAAGGTATGGAGCTGACTAGAACCTAGAGGGACTCTTGGCATACTAGACTTAAAATACTCTTAGTATACCATAGTAAGGAATACTTCCTACCTCTCCCTACACCTAGAACAGGTTAGGTACATTGGGGTAGAACTAGCTTAGAGATGCATCGTATGAGTACTCGCATTTTTAGTCTGTGTTATTTATGTAAATGCATATATGCTAAAAGAAAATGCTATCGCAGTATTATTTATTTCTACTGCTTACGCTGTACATTATTTATCTTGCATACTGTCTTGTGATCGTAACAGCACAATTTACTTACACAAGAAACAAGACTGTTCAATAAATCTTTTATTGAAACGCCCGTCTATTCTTTCTGTGTAACTTTGAGGAAAACTAAGCATGCACGACTGAGCTGAGTGAAATAGTTATCTATTGTTTCCACGACTCTGGGACACGTTCTGATTCTAAAGGGAAACAAAGTTGTCATGTTTTGCGGCTGCCAGAAACTACTCCCTTCTTGTCGTCAAGGAGTTTCTAGTGGCCTCTGAGCTAGCTGGCACAAGTAATTAAGTTTAATATACTCGATAGGGACATACTGACCTTAGTCCTATGTCAAACCTATAGGGGATATTATTCCAATGCGCAGAGCCTATTAGGGAAATAGGAGCTACACTACAACACCCCACCCACACAAACACTCAGGCACCCATACAGATACTCAGAGAACCAATCAATAACCCATATAGACACTCATGTAGCTATTCGCACATCCATGCATCCACTTACACACCAACAGACAGACGGATACAGACATTCACACAGTTTAGTCACTAACCCATGCATTCAGTAAGATACGTTTAATCACTCACTTGTAGAGTCACTCACGCACGTACTAAATCATCCATTCAGACACTTATACACCCACTCATTCTTCAATACGCCTTTCCCTATATATTTTAAACATATTTAAACTTTACAGAAACACACATTCACTGGATGATGTCATCAGTGATGTCATTTGAGATGTCATCAGTGATGTCACTGACCATGTCATGAGTGATGTAATATGTGACGTCATCAGCAGCGCATTGCGGGGCGCGAGTTATAGTTAGCTGAACTAACTGTAACGGGGGAATTTCACGGGTTTTGTACGATTGCAATGTCCAACTAACTATAACTTTCCTAAAACCTATGGTTTTTTCAGTGAATATATATATATATATATATATATATTCACTGAAAAAACCATAGGTTTCAGACACGTTATAGTTACAAATTAGCATTTAAAAAACCTTCGAAATTCACTGAAAAAAACATAGGTTTTAGGGACAGTTATAGTTACTTGGACATTGCACTCGTACAAAACCCGTGAAATTCCCCGTTATAGTTAGTTCAGCTAACTATAACTCGCGCCCCGCAATGCACTGCTGATGACGTCACATATTACATCACTCATGACATGGTCAGTGACATCACTGATGACATCACTGATGACATCTCAAATGACATCACTGATGACATCATCCAGTGACTGTGTGTTTCTCTAAAGTTTAAATATTTTTAATATATATAGGAAAAGACGTATTGAAGAATGCGTGGTTGTGTAAGTGTCTGTATGGATGATTTAGTAGGTGCGTGACTGACTGTATAAGTGAGTGATTTAACGTATCGTACTGAATGCATGGGTTAGTGACTAAACTGGGTGAATGTCTGTATCCGTCTGTCTGTTGCTGTGTAAGTGGCTGCATGTGTTTGTGAATAGCTACATGAGTGTCTATTTGAGTTATTGAATGCTTGTGTGAGTATCTGTATGGGTGCCTGAGTGTTTGTGTGGGAGGGTGTGTGCGACTCTGTGCATAGATGTGTGAGTGGGTGATTCACTGGGTGGATGGTTTCAAGAGTGCATCTGTGATAGACTTTATGGGTGGGTAAGTGTGTGTAAGAGTGTGTTAGTGAGTGAATGTATGTCCCAGTGGTACATGTGTGAGTAACTACATATGTGAAAGGCAGTATATATGTGTGTGTTGGAGTATATAAATAGCTATAAGCTGAGAGTGACTGATTGTGATAGTGGCTGTATGGATGAGTGTGTGCTTGTATCAGTGATTGTATAAGAGCGTAAGAATGTGCTAGTATTTGTATGAGTAAGTGGGGTGGTGTGTGTATAACTGTATAGGTGAGTAAATGGTAGTGTGTTTAATTATTTGCATGACTGACTAGGTGTGTGAGTACCTCTATGGATGAGTGGCGGTGTTTGAGTGTCTATATAGGAGTATGAGTGCATATGATAGTCCTGTACTGAGTGACCGTAAGTATGAGTGACTGTACGGGTGAGTGAGTGGATGTGTGTGTGTAGACCTAAGAATCAGTGAGTGGGTATGTAGTTATTGGTGTTGGAGTGTCTATGGTTTTGCGAATGGCAGTCTGTAATTTAGAGTGGGTGTATGAAAGGTTATATTAGGGTGTGAGGAGGTGCATCAGATTATCACGTGGATGATGTCATCAGTGATGTCATTTGAGATGTCATCAGTGATGTCATCAGTGATGTCACTGACCATGTCATGAGTGAT
This sequence comes from Calotriton arnoldi, assembly GCA_963921515.1. Taxonomy (NCBI): domain Eukaryota; kingdom Metazoa; phylum Chordata; class Amphibia; order Caudata; family Salamandridae; genus Calotriton; species Calotriton arnoldi. Next base: position 990,848 of record CAWUFW010005922.1, on the reverse strand, counting down.
GTAATATGTGACGTCATCAGCAGTGCATTGCGGGGGCGCGAGTTATAGTTAGCCCCCCTTCCCTTGGCCTGTATTGGCCCCGGGGACCCCATCCCCCGGGGCATGGCCTCTTTATTTATTATTTTGAGGGGGGCAGCGTGGCCCCCCTCCTCTGGCCATTTTAAGGCCCCGGGGACCCCATCCCCCGGGGCTGGCCTTTCTATTTTTTTAATATATTTTTTTTTTCCTTTTTTGGGGAGGGAGGCTGCGTGGCCCCCCTCCCGGGCCACTACTTGCCCCGGGGACCCCATCCCCCGGGGCTGGCCCTCTCCGTTGGGGACTGTGGGGGTCCCCAATCCCCCCACAGTCCCGCCGGCTCCCCGCGTCCCTTGGGAGCCGGCATTGCTTTCCACATGGGGAGCAGCTGACATGCTGCTCCCCATGTGGAAAAGCAATGTGCTTTGGATATTGGAAGAGAGCAGGTTTCCCTGCTCTCTCTTCCAATATCCAAAGCAGTTTGCTATGGCAGGACGGGAGCCGCGAGGCTCCCGTCCTGCCATAGCAAACTACAGTGTCCCGGGGGTAGGCACCCGGGACACTGCAGGAGCCGGCCCTGGGGGTGGTGGTCCCCAGGGCCATCAAGGGCTCCAGGAGGGGGCTGCGCGGCCCCCTCCAATTCAGTTTAAAGCCCCGGGGAGGTGGTGGTCCCCGGGCTCTGGAGGTCCGTAACGGACCCCCATATTTAAATGTTTAGTGCCCCGGGGAGGTGGCGGTCCCGGGGTGTGTGGGGGCTGGAGCCCCCCCACACAGGTTTTGTCAATAATTTAAAAAAGCCCCGGGAGGTGGTGGTCCCCGGGGCTGCGGAGGGCTCAGAGCCCTCCCGCACCATTTTAAAAAAGCCCCGGGGGTGGCGGTCCCGGGGCTTGGGGGCCCCTTGAGGCCCCCACACATTAAATTATCCCCCACCATGCCCCCGGGACTTGGGCCACCCGAGGCCAATTAACATCGAAGCGCGGGAGACCGCGTTCGATTCTCGGCAGGATTCGCGCACCCTGAGCGCATCCTGCCGATTTTTAAAAAATTTTTTTTTGCCCAGGGGTCCTTGTGGGACCCCTGAGCAAACCTAGGGGGTCAGGGTGTTTCTACCCTGCCCCCTTTGTGCGCTTTGCGCACTTGTTTCTGTCCCTCGGTTCTACCGAGGGACAAAATGGCTGCCAACATTTCCTGAATCGGAATGTTGACAGCCAATTAAAATGCAGCTCGTGATCGGGACGGTGCGCGCAGGGTGCGCTGAGGGTGCGCGAATCCTCCGTGCCCATAGATATCACTAACTTTTTACTTTACATTTTCTCAGCAACTACTGAACGGATTTACACCATTTAACAAAAGGGTTCTTTCTGAACCAAGAACTACCTCTTTGCCAAATTTGGTGTAATTCCGTTCAGCAGTTCGGGCTGTAGCCGTGTCTAAAGTTTCCTATGGAAAAGTGCATGGGGAAAACACGTTTTGGGACCCCCTTTTTTCTCGGCCCTCGCTTGACGAATCCCCCCGAGACTTTCAGGGTAGGAGCGGACCGGAGCGCCCCACAAAGTTTGAAAAATTCGCGAAGATACGTCAACCGGCAAGAGAGTTATTTCAAATAGAATGTCGCGGATTTCCTATGGATAATAGGTTGTAACTATAACTATCTACTGGCGACCGCCAGTAGATAATATATATATATATATATATATAAAACATATTTAAACTTTACAGAAACACACAGTCACTGGATGATGTCATCAGTGATGTCATCAGTGATGTCATTTGAGATGTCATCAGTGATGTCATCAGTGATGTCACTGACCATGTCATGAGTGATGTAATATGTGACGTCATCAGCAGTGCATTGCGGGGGCGCGAGTTATAGTTAGCTCAACTAACTATAACGGCCGAATTTCTCTGGTTTTGTATGAGTGAAATGTCCAACTAACTATAACGTCCCTGAAACCTGTTGTTTTTTCAGTGAATTTCTGAGGTTTTTTAAATGCTAATTTCTAACTATAACGTCCCTGAAACCTCTGGTTTTTTCAGTGAATATATATATATATATATATATATATATATATATATATATATATATATATATATACCAACACAGTTCGCGGGTCTCTCTGCCTCTCACGGCGGCGGGCTCAAACGAGGGCGCGAACCTCAACAATGTCAATAAATCCTTTGTCGATAGACAAACAGCAATCGAGCCCAATTCCATAAAACATAATTTAATCTCACATGTGGCAAACAAATGCCCGACGCGTTTCGGTGCAGCCGCACCTTGATCACGGGTCAAAGACTGTTTGTAAAAATCATTTACATATAGTGCACATACAAAAAATAGAAGTAGGACTACATATCCCAATGCATAGTTAAAGACTCCTCAGTGACTTGCAATATCCTTATAATCTACGGCAGGGGGTAATTAATTTTATTATTAAACTTTGGTGGTTTTGATGCTCTTATTCATATGTTCAGATTTATGTAGGAGTGATATGTAAAGGGAAGGATTTCTTCTGATTACCATTTTTTTTATGTATGCATTTCTGATGTAAGTGAAATTCTCATAATTAATTCTGCTTGTGAATTGAGAAACAAGGAAAACAACACAACATTAATATTGGGGGAACAATGTCCAACTAGTTTCATTTACATAAAAAAAATTGCATTAGGGATAGGAATTGGGATCCGTCTGAGGTCGAGTAAGTCAAAATAACATAAAAATGCATGAATACATAACAAAAAATACGGAAACCATACTGTAATACTACATGTTGTATTAAATATGGTGAATAATATACAGTAAAATTGTTACATAGTGTAATAAAATAGGTTTTATTATGTTAAAATCATGTTTAAGTTATTTTGAGTTACTCCACTTCAGATAGACCTCAGTAACTATCCATAATAGTTTAAATTTGTATCAATGTCCAGGATGGACATTATTCTCCCTATACCCTGGCCCAACCATGGTCTACGGGTCACTCCTGTATTTTGTAATACAACCCAGCATTAGGTAAGTTCGCAGAGAGAAAAGGAGATTGTTACACCGGGTCTGTTTTGAAAAGTACAAGTAAGCAAAGAACATGGACATAGAACTTCAAAGAATCCAAAAACAGATTTTTGAGTCAACTGTGCAGAAAAACGTTGGGGTGTTTTTGGATATATACCTCATTATGGCAGAAGAGTGAGACTAATATTTCATCATGTTGGGAAAGTCACTGTGAGAATCTGGTTTATTAATTTGGATGGGGTGATCTTTACTAATTTAATTAACACAACATGGTTAGCCTTAGAGAATATCTAACTGAACCTCTTGTTTCTACCTCCTACAAAGATGATGTTCTTCCCTCCTCCATTATCATGTCTCTGCAAGGAGATTAATTTTCACCCCTTCTCCCAATTGTCAATGCCTCACTACCCCAGGCACCTTTACAGACAGCTTTAAGTGCAAAATATTACCCCTGCTGAAAAAGCCTACAATGGATACAACCAGCCTTCCCAACTTCTGTACTATACCCCATCTATGATTTGTATGAAAAATCATTGAAAAGGCAGTCGCCACCCAGCAACAGAGGCATTTCAGCAATAATAACCTACTTCAGGTCTCTCACTTGAGGTTCAGACCATGCTACAGTAATGAAACAGCCCCCTTCCAAGTAGTCCATGATGCTCTGTTTTCAATGATAATAAACAACCCTTGCCTGCTGGTCCTGTTCTGACCTTTAAGCTTTAAGCAGCTTTCAACCCCTTCAAGCATTGAAAATGCGCATGGTCTTTTATGACAGAATCCTGCAATGATTCACATCTTACCTCACCAAAAAACAGTAGGTCGTTCAGTTAGGAATAACAACATCCAAAACTCTCACTGTCCTCCAGGACTCTACTCTCTCACGTATCATTTACAACCTTTAAATGCAACCCTAGGGAGCTATGCTTGCAGGTAGCAAATTACTGATGACATCAACCTTATCGCAAAATCTCATCCACCAACGAAATAGAGTCTCAAAGCCTGGCTTGAATGCATCCAAACTGGATGTTAACATACTATCTAATGGTAAATTCCATGAAGACTGAATTTCTACCGTTTGTCAACAATGCCAAACTTTCTCTGATTGAGTCATGGCTCTTTAACTTAAACCTAACACATCGTAACTGACAGAACAAGCTGAATCCAGTGGATTGACCCTTGATGCAAAATTCTCACTCACAGGAAAAATTGCCAAGAAGGCAAAAAAAAAAGTCTTGTTCCAACTCTTTCCTGAATTGATAGTTCTAGTCCCAGTCCTCTCCCACATAGACGGATTCAACACCTGCATCCTAGAGACCTCCTTCGCTCCTCTGAAATGTATCCTTCATGCAGCAGTCCCTTCATCAAGAGGCTGAAGAAATACATCCTTATCACCCTTGCATTGAAGGATCTATCTGACTCCCCTTTGCCTGCACAGATCATCTTCAAGATCAGCTTTCTTGCAAAGCCCTCTACATCAAAACCATTGTTTATACAGCTAACAAACTAACTAAATCTGGAAGTAGTGCTAGATGAAGAGCTCTGACATCACTAGATTTGAGACTAAGCACTACAGGAAGGAGAAAGCAAACCTTTTAGGCCTATACCACAGGATATGCACAACATCCCCTCCAACATCAGAAGAGCACAACCCTCCTACAATTCAGGAGGAAATTAAAACTCACCACTTCATGCAACACTAACTCAGTTAGACTGCCCTCTCACCCCTTCCTCTAGCTCAACCTCCTCCCTCTGTCCCCTCCCTCCTTTATATCCCCATGAGAGCTTGGCGCCTATATAGAGCACTGTTGCTAGCAAGCTAGGTTTGCGTTTTAGAAATGCCAAAACATACAAACAGAGGTGCTACACAAGCAGCAGCCAGTCCCTAGAAAAAAGAGTGAGTTAATTTAAAGCAGTACTAACAATTTTAATATACAGAACATAATGCAATAAAATTCACAAACAATTTAGAAAAATAATGATTTTAATGAGCTAAATAACATCAAGACAATCAGACCTGGATAATGGGGAACTAGAGAGATGGGGGCCAGATTTCTTAACAAGTGGCACACCGCAAAGCAACAAGCAAAATTGCTGTGCTGCATTGTGTAGCCTGGAAGTAAACGAACTGCATCAAAGAAATGACGCAGTTTTTCTCTCTCCAATTCATGCTGCCTAGTGCCAATGGAGGCACCCTTGTGCCACAGTTTAAGGTTGTCTGTGTTGTGGTCAGGGTAGTTTTGGTGCAGGAGGGAGTACCTTCCTGCACAAAAGCTATCCTTTGAGGCTAGTTCCTCTATGTACGTGTGTAGCAGAATGAAAAAAAGTAACACAAACCAACATCATTGAAAATCTGGGTCACGATTTTTAAAGTTCAAGGCAAAAAGCAACCAGAAAGAGTAAATCACCACTGAAAAATACCAGTTCGCGGATGGCCAGGTTCTAGGCACAATTTCAGACTGTCCACCATAAAGTATATGTCTGATATGCCAAGTTGGTCATCGCAGTTAAAGTTTTTACTTTGGAGGTGGAAAAAATTACTAGGCCCTGGCGAAATATGCATTTTTTGGGTCTAATTAGCATAGTTTTGCACATTTTCTGTTACTTTTTGTTTTGTAAAATACACAAAATTTCATTATTACGCCATGACACCTAATTAAATGTCATAAAATCATACTGCTAATGCACTGTTCTCAGTGAAAACCTATCTTGAACACAGTGGAACAATGAGAATGACAGAGCTAAAAATGCATCGATGCATCCAAAGTGGGTGTAAGGATGCATTTCATGCTAAAATGCAGCACCACGTGCTACTTTTAAATTTTTTCATAATTTATGTATACCTATACAAATGTCTAAATCTCCAGCTGCTAGAATAATTCCTTCTAGTCCTAGCTCCTCAAGGCATCAGAACTCTCTCCAGGAAGGTCCCCTGCCAGGTCCAGTACACTGATAAGCTAGGCCCTCAAGGAGTCAGGAGTTCTGCTTTTTATGTCCCCCTAAACAGGCAAACTGGAGGTTAACAAATTGACCCTTGGAGAGTAATTCTAGTCCCTGGGGTCCAATAGGAGTTAGGGGCCTTAGGTCCTTGAGTGACTCTTCTTCCAGTAGCAGCCAGGAGCCAGGCATCTTTTTCCCAACATGGCCTTATTCTTCAAGTATATTCTTCTCAGCTCCTGGAATGTTCACCGACTACAGTGGTTATGACACCAGATTCATCCTGTACAGAAGCAAGTGACTGGCTAAATTCTGCCACCAAATCTAATTTTCTCACCCTATGCCCACCTCTTTTTACAGCAATTTCATCCACCAGGCAGAACTCTCTTCAGTTCCCTACCCAGTCCTCTCTTTAGATTAGCTCTCCTACCATCCAAAAGGGTCACAACTAGCTTTCTCCCCCACTGTGACTGGAGCCAAGCTGGCTAGGAGGCTCCTGGGTTTGACTATGAGAAGCTCTCTCTGGCATTTCCAAATGAAAGGAGGAAGTGCTAAGACTGGCCTTTGCTCTTCCAGCTGTCCTGCACCACTCTCAGTTAGTTAATATTCCCTTGTTCTTCCTGGGTTTAAAGATAGACAATTGTCTTTATACCCAGGATTGTTAACTCTCCAAGACGGGGGGAAGGGGGTAGGGGTATGTCAGCTATGGCTTGTCTGGATAGGCAGTCTCAAGAAAAGTTTCATATAGTTACAGTTCTACAGACGTTGTCAAAAATCTAATGTCCACATTATCTCCTTTTTTAAAACATTAAGTGGAAAATAATTTTTAATGACTTTTTCAAAATTTTCCAGGTGGAGATGTCAAATTAAATATTTCAGTCACAAATAGGTCTGTCTTAGGGAAAATGTAGCAGAACCTACAAAGTGAAAATAGTTTTTAGGCCTTGAGTTACTGTGAAGGCAGCCTTTCTAAATATACAGTATGCCACTTTTCATATATTAGGCATCCAGTCTTGTGGGTTTAGAAGTCACACTTTAGAGGTAACTTTTAATATTTCAAAAAAGGTTTCCATAGATGGCAAGGGCAGTTTTCCTCACCAACTGTTGCTGCAGTGCCATCTAACTGCAGCCTAGCCAGAATTCAGTTGTGCTCCTGGCAGCTATATATTTTGACATACATATGGCTGGGGTAAATGCACATTTCAGCCCATGTATACATTTAACTCCCTTTCTATTTGTGCATTTTCTACACCATCTACTGTGGCCTTTACAGGAATGTTAAACAGACCAATTGAGAAATTTGAGAGGATGATCAGAAGACCTAGTAGTGTTGTAGTGAGCCTCAGCAAGGCCTACCAGTGCTTAGGGGTTCTCCCTTCTCTGCACAGAGTCCTCAGACACTTAGGAAGAAGTTGGCACAGAAACTGGAAATAGAAAAGACAGAGTTTATTAAACCTCATGAGGTGGAGCTAACATTCGCACATCACCCTTCAGTAATGCATGAAGTAGCACACTGAATGAAAGGATCCTGGTCCTTTTATACCCACACAGGGGCTCAAATGAAGGCGGTACTAACACAAATGCTGGTTTTAGGCACATATAAGGTCATACAGAGAATGCACAGTCGACAAGTGGGTGGAGCTAACAGTTTCTACTTTTAGTAGACACATCCTGACATTTATAAACTCGGAACAGCTGCAAGCTCAACTGAGCATGTGCAAAGCAAGAGGAACTAAATATAACTTGTCTCTAGGCAGATTTCAAGAGCAGTTGACAGGAAGGTAGGACAGAGCACATGGCGAGCACATGGTAGCACATGGCAGCCAAAATGGCTGCCAGAAATACAAAATGGATTCCACAAAGCGGACAATTTAGCCTCTAAATACAGGCTGTCTTCAGCTAATGCTTAACTTAAATGCTGCCAAATTACAACAGACGACCCTTTCAGCATTGGCTGAAGACATTCGTTTATCTGGGGTAATCTAGATATTCATCCCGTACATCTATTAACATTATTTCGGCCACCTCTTTATTCAACATTTGTTGGGCCTTTGTTTCAGCAATGTTCCCTCTGGCAGGTATACAAGCAGAAATGCAAATGGAGCAAAGCATTGGACCACATTGGATACATACACAGCATGTAAAAAATATTATAATTATTACACACAGGATAGTCAGTAGCTTCCAGCCCCAAGCAGAAACAAGAGTCCAAAACCATCCAGCAAAAGTCCAAGTTCCAGTCTCTGGATGAATTTCTGCAGCAATCTTATGCAATTTTGATATTGCGTCATATACTGAAGGTGAGTGATCTGGTATGAATACACAACAGCTGCTACCGATGATGCGACATGCACCACCTCGATCAGCCAAAATCACGTCTAGCACCATCCTATTCTGGAGTGCTACAATCCTTGCAATCTGTAGTTCCTCTGTAATGTTCCCAAGTGCCATAGCTGTCTGATTAGTAACAGCTTCCACAACACGAGTCAGTCGCCTAATCTTCCTGCTATTTAATGCAGCACCCACAAAGAAAAATAAGCCCAAGTTGAAATCAACATATTGTTGTAGGGTAGTGTCGGTTTGGTCAACTTCATCCATACTTATTGTCCTCTTATTTCTGTTTTTGGAAATGTCATTGTACAGTTTAAAATCACGGTGATACAATGCAGGTGCCAGAAACACAGGGGGCAACAGAAAAGATACATAGCAGATTCCTGACCACCCAACAGGTAATTGATAATATCCGTTATTTCCACACACAAAATACGTGTTATGCGAGGCTGTGAAAGTGCTCTTATTGGCACCTTCAATGGTCAGGATTACAGTACACTCGCTCCTCCCCACTGGAATTCTTCCAACACTACAAATACACAAATCTGCTTTAGCTTTTGTCACAGAAATCACAAAAGGTCCAATGTTCTTTATTATTCTCACATTTGTGAAAACATATGGTGTTGAAATATTGTCCGGTTGATACTCTTCCCATTCCCATTTAGTCCCTTTGGCTTGTGGATAACCTTCTTTATTTTGATAACACACTTTATTAAGTTGAAAAATAATCCCACCTACTGAAGGCTTTCCATATGCAAACAAAAGCGCATACCAAGCTTGACAAGAACCATTGTGAGAAAATGGAAGAGGAATAAAAGGTGTTCCTCCTTTCTTTTGATGTGCAGGTATCATCCCACACACCCAACAGTTGGTAGTATTTGTAGCATTGTGAGTATGGTGCAACATCTGGATAAAAGTATTGTTCAGGTAAGATTGTCGATGCTTTTGCTCATGGTAAGGAAGAGTAAAGTAGTGGTGTTCCACGGGTACTGGCGTAGTGGCAACAAAAAGCTGTCGAACAGGAGCCACCTTCTCGATGTACCATGTAATTGCTGCCATAGCCACCATAGCAACAACAAACCCTACAGCACAAATGATTTGTTTTTTCATTTTAGCAGCAGTAATGATTGATCTTTCTGAAAACTTGTTGAAAACAGTCGTTGGAGCTCTTCTCCCTGGGCAGCCGCTGATTTCTTCACCATGGGCCAAAGCGGGTGTCACTACACTAATACAGGGCTGATCCCCCTCCCCTTGCCACAATGGCTCTCCGTTTCACTAACCCAGGGCGGTAGCTCAACCAGTCTTTTTCAAAACTGCAGATCCTTTCCTCGGTCTCAATTGATATCTGGATACTCCAGTGATCGTGTGGTCCGGGAAGACTTCCGCAGATTCGTCAGGTGAGATAGCTTGGCCTTTCTCCGTCTCCAGAATCTCTCGATGGTCGGTCAACACAGCAGGTTCCACCAAGGCAGGCGACACGCGTTTGCAGTGTGTGCTGTGGATCCAATTCTTTCTGTTTGTCACTCGAACTGCTGTCCTTGTCGCAAGGAGCACCTGCTCTGGTCCTCGCCACCTTGGCTCCAAGCTGTTCGATCTGTCGAAGACCTTGACCATTACATGGTCACCAGGACGGAGTTCGTGGGCCTCACCTGTAGATCTGTCAGGAAGAGCTTCTCGAACCTGTTGATGAATAGAAATCAAACTGTCAGTTAACTGTGCCAAATAATCATTCATCAGAACACAAGGAACATCATGTATGGGGCGTGGCTTAGGAATTCCCCAAATGTTCATTGGTCTTCCAAACACCACCTCATAGGGGGTAAGACCTGATCGTGAATGTGGCACCGATCTTATGGACAACAATGCCAAAGGTAGGGCATCTGGCCACTTTAGAGACGTGGAAGCCAGTATTTTCGCCAACTTTGATTTTAAAGTAGCGTTATACCTTTCCACCAATCCTGCTGATTGCGGGTGGAAAACTGTATGGAATTTCTGTTTGATCCCTAATCCTTTCAGGACATGCTCAACAACTTGCCCAATAAAATGAGGTCCATTGTCACTCCACAAAAGTTTACAAACACCGTATCTAGGGAAAAACTCCTTTAGAAGCACCTTTGCTGTGGTGAGAGCAGTATTATCCTTCGTAGGGTATGCCTCTATCCATTTGCTAAAGGCACATACCACCACTAGGACATATTTCAGATTATTGCAGCGTTCGAGTTGGATGTAATCCATCTGCAAAACTTCAAAAGGTGCGGTTGGTGTAGCAAACCCTCCTGTAGGAGTTCGTGTCCCTTTTCCAGGATTATACTGCCAACAGATCAAACAGGACTGTACTACCCTTTTGGCTGTGCTAGCAATTTCAGGATGCTCCCAAACTTGTGTAAGCAATGTAGTTATTGCTAGAGCTCCAACATGTGCCAGCCCATGTGCCATTTGAACCATAGGTTGTAAATAGGCCGCAGGCAATTTCCACTTATTCATTTCTTTGTTACGCCAACAACCCTCATCATCTAATATTCCTTCTTTAGACCATTGCTCAAGCTCTTCCACAGAAGCAGATCTCTGTATATCCAATACTTCCTCTCTAGCATCATGCCAACGCTCAGCTTGTGATTTCACTACGTACATGGGTGTAGTGCTTCGCTGCATCGCAGTCTCACGGGCTACGCGGTCTGCAAAGGCATTGCCTTGTCCTATTTTGTCAGTCACTTTCTTGTGTGCGCTACACTTCATAATAGCAACTTTCTTTGGGTATGTAAGTGCAGTCAAGAGATTATGCACTAACTCTCCGTGCATTATCTGCATCCCATGGGATGTAAGAAAGCCTCTTTCCTTCCAGAGTAGGCCAAAATCATGAACCACTCCAAAAGCATAGCGGCTATCCGTGTAAATGTTCACACACAAGTCAGTGCTAAGCTCACATGCTCGTGTCAAAGCTATTAGTTCAGCTGCTTGAGCCGACTTCTGAGGTATGCGAGCTGTTTCCACTACTGTCTCAAGCGTGGTAATTGCATAAGCAGCTGAAGTCGTGCCATCTGGTAACTTCAAACAGGACCCATCAACCCACAGTTCCCCATCTACATCTGGAAGGGGCGTATCTTGCAAATCGATGCGACCCTTTGTCTGTTCCTCAGTAAGGAATATACAATCGTGAGGCTCCTTTGACTGAGACTGAGTCGCAGGATATGGCAACAAAGTGGCGGGGTTCAGTGTCGCACATCTCTTCAAGGTAATATGAGGTGCTAGCAGTGTCAATTCGTATCCTGTCAAACGAGCACTAGTTAAGTGCTGAGTCTTAGTCTGATTCAAAAGGGCATCTACTGCATGGGGTACTAGCACCAACAGTTTGTGTGACAAAACTATCCCTTCACTCTGACGTATGGACACAGCCGTCGCTGCAACTGAACGGAAGCACCCAGGTAATGCACGAGCAACAGGGTCAAGAACTGCAGAAAGGTATGCGCAAGGACGCTGTTTGTCCCCGTGTGTCTGTACTAAAACTGACAATGCACATCCTTCTTTCTCATGTACATAGAGTGTAAAAGCCTTCGTGTAATCTGGTGTGCCTAACACTGGTGCAGAGCAAAGAGCTTGTCTCAACTGACAAAAAGCATTTTGACATTCATCTGTCCATGGAAGGGGGATCGGAGTGTTTTTAGTCAAAAGTGCTAGCAAGGGTTTAACAATGTGTGAAAAACCCAATATCCATTGCCTGCAAAACGAAGTCAGACCAATGAATGCACGGACATCTTTCTGCGTGGAAGGTACTGGGGTGTCTAAAATTGCTTGAATGCGATCTGGTGTCAGTGCACGGCCCTCCTTAGACAGAAGGTGTCCTAAATAGGTCACCTTCGGTCTACAATATTGCAATTTCTTTCGTGATACTTTATGGTGGTGTGTAGCAAGAAAAGAAAGCAAAGACAAAGTGCATTTCTCACACTGCTCAGGTGTATCGGCTGCCAACAAGATGTCATCGACATATTGTATGAGAGCCACTCCTTTAGGCAAGGTAAAGGAATCAAGCTGTCTCTTCAATGCTTGACTGTAAATACTAGGACTCTCAGTATAGCCTTGAGGAACTCTACAAAATCTGTATGATCTATTATTCAAAGTGAAACCGAACAAATATCGGCTATCAGGATGAATAGGAATCGAGAAGAAAGCGTTCTTCAGATCAATTACAGAAAATGTAGTTGCTGTTGGAGGGACCAGGGTAAGCAATGTCGTTATGTCAGAGACTACAGGGTACTGTGGTACTACAATCTTGTTGACTTCTCTCAAATCGATAATAAATCTATAAATCCTAGTGTCAGTATCTTTTTTCAAAATGGGAAGAATCGGACTATTGCAAATATTGTAAGGAACTTCTTCCACAACCCCCACCTTAATTAAATCATGTACAATACGTGTGAGTGCTTCTTCTCCTTCTCGAGAAATTTTATACTGAGGCAGTCTTGGCAATAAAGCGCCCTCCTTGACACTAATATGTACTGGTGGAATAACCATTTGCCCTACATCAGTGTCCGAAGTAGCCCACAAAGTACTAGGGAGTGAGGCTAGTGCAATGTCCTCTTTAACAATACAAGATCTCTCAATCATAGGGTAGTTGTCATTCAAAATAACCCGTACTCCTTCCGGAGAACACCTTATCGTAGCCCTGAAATATTTAAGCATATCAAGACCCACAATATTGTCTGGTGTGTTTGGAGAAAGCAAAAACGGACATGGAGCAGTAAACTTATCAATATCAAATGCAAGTGGTTGTGACAATGGGCTAAGGGAAGGTGTTCCATCGAAACCTATCGATGTAATGGTTAAGCCAGACAGGGGAGCCCTTGGAACCAATTGTTTAGACAAGGCGCTACGAGTAGCTCCTGTATCAACCAGAAACTGATCAGTAGAACCCAAAACATGTGCTGTAACATAGGGACCCCTCTGATCTACTGGAACTTCAACTGATTCCTTACCCCATCCTAGGCAATCCTATGCATAAGCAGAATCTTGAAAATCAGAGGGCACATAGTCAGACATTTGATATTGGTTCCTTCTATCAAAAGTGTTAAACCCATTCTGCCCACGTGTATTAGCATCAAACCGAGCACGATCATTCGCGCTTCCTCTAGGCCCTTGATATCCTGAACGATTTCTCATTTGTCCCCGACCACGTAGATTCTGCTGAGCACGCAGCACTGGACAATCAGAAAGCCAATGTCCACATTTTTGCAGTACGCACACTGATCAACAGACAAATTCGAACGGGCAGAGGAAGGAAAGGACGAACCATAAGATCCACGTCCACCTCTATCATTATCTCTAGAAGGCGGACCATAAGCTTGAGCCAACATAACCTTTGTTTTCAACTCTTTAGACTTTTTGTCCTCATTACCTTTGGCTTCTAATTCTTGCCGCTCATAATACTGGGCCATAGTTAAAAGAGAAACCGGAGAAGATGTAGTCCATGAACTCTCACTGGCCTTTAAGCGACTAGCTATTCCTGGCAAAAGGTTTGCGACATATTTATCGACAAACAGATGCCTACCTGTGTCATCTGTCAATGACTGGCCACTAAAATCGTGAAATGCTTCTTCAAAGCGTGTGAAGAAGTCAGAAACTGATTCATCTACCTTTTGCTTGCAAGACGCTAGCACTGTCCAATCTATCTTTTTAGGGGGAATGATCGTCTTTAACTTAACTAATATAGCTGCCGGAAGATTTAAAATTAACTGACACGGTTTCTGTGCAGGTTCTCTATCTTCATCTAACCGCTCTAAATCTTTCCACAATGCTCCAAATGTCGCATTATCATCTATTTTGCGCACAGTTCTCCACATATCAGGTGGTAATATTAATCCAAAAAACAAATCAATATCAGACAGAGTCATAGTACAAGAGCTGATTGCACCCTCAACTTCCTCATAAAAGGCTGCTGGATTCTTTCGCGGGTCAGGCAATGCATTTTTAAGGGCCATAACATCTGCTCTATTCCAAGGAGTGTAAACCCAATTATAAATAAAGTACCCTTTCGCATTAAGAGAAGTCTTATCATCCTCTGTACCCGTTCCTTTAGGAGGAACATATAAAGGCGTGGCTTCCCGCATGGGTTTCACATGAATTACAACATTCTTATCTGTTTCAGGAGTAGAAGTTCGTGCCATGCTGATCTGAGATGCTAGTGCAGCTGTTTCTGCTGCCTTTTTCTCCTCTCGCAAACGGGCTGCTTCAACACGCAGTTTAACCAAGCGTCTGATCGTGTCAGCCACCTGGGAGAAGACAAAAAGACCGTCACGTAATTGTTTACAGTCAGTTGCTACATCATCGGGCTCCACTTCTACCGAATACTTCCTAAATTGTTCAATAACCTCTGCAGCAAATGTATCGGTAAAATATATTTGCTCCCTTTCCTGCCATCCTTTTATACTATCTAAAAGTTCAGAGGCAGTGGTAGTACTACGAACGGCTTTACGCGCAGTAGATCTAATGTCAGATGCACGCTCAGCAGATAGCATGGAACGAGTTTCTCGAGCTTTGTCCTGGTCTGAAAAAGAGTCCTCATCTGACTCATGAGGAGCAGAAGAAAAAATATACGGAGGTGGAGAACGATCTAATAACAAGAAATCATCTTGTGGTTTATTAAGGATAGGATAAAGGGGCTGCCTAACAGCGTATTGGCCAGTCACCTGTAAATGGCGTTCCCTATCTTCCCTCTCTTTAATTTCTCTCATCTCCTTGTTTTTTAACTCTAATGCTTTCGCATAAATGGTCTTTCGCTGTTCTTTGTCAATCAAGGCTTGCTCACGCTTCATTCGCTCACGCACTTCTTTCTCCCACATTCGCACACAATCAAACATATCTTGCCTAGTCTTTCGTTTAAACATACATTGTTCCACATACTGAATTTTTCGCAAATCAAATGACCCATACATAGGCCAACGCAACTCAGGATCTTTACTAGTATATTTGTTCCATAACGTGCAGTACATTATAGAAGAAATACCATACTTGATATACATATCCCTATTAGGCGTCCCCTCCGGGAGGCTGGTTGTGCTTCGTCAAGTCTCAAATTGGTACCACTACAAAAGCAACACATCCTACGAAGTGTGCTGAAAACAGGCATGCCAAAAAATAGTGCAAAATATGCAGTATTATAATCAAAGTAGCGCTTAAGGTACTCTTCGTACGTTGCGCTGTTCAAACAATTTTAAATAGAGAAAATTCTCCTCATTACCTGCCTATATGTATTGCAATACATATATAATTACAAAACAGATTCCAAAATTGGCCAATCATACAAACAAAGCCACAGTAAGTGTTACTAAAACTACCTTACCAATCAAAGGCATCAAACCAACAGCAAGTGCCGCAAAACGGCTCTTACCAATCAAATGGTGTCCAGGTTCCAACTGCCAAGTTCTCAAATCGACCAAATGGTCACTGCACGGCGAATCAACAGAAGAGATCTCAGTCAAGGACCGGCGCCGCCGGGATGGTCAGATCAGAAAGAAAGGAAAAACGCCGTGGGTGCCAAGACTCTGGTCTCCTCAGGCAGCGATCGCGTCCAAAAGCGAGATTCCAATCCTTCGTCGCGACCAGTCCTTCGGGCATCCGAGTCGCTGATGAGTCCCACGTTGGAAGCGCCAATTTGTTGTAGTGAGCCTCAGCAAGGCCTACCAGTGCTTAGGGGTTCTCCCTTCTCTGCACAGAGTCCTCAGACACTTAGGAAGAAGTTGGCACAGAAACTGGAAATAGAAAAGACAGAGTTTATTAAACCTCATGAGGTGGAGCTAACATTCGCACATCACCCTTCAGTAATGCATGAAGTAGCACACTGAATGAAAGGATCCTGGTCCTTTTATACCCACACAGGGGCTCAAATGAAGGCGGTACTAACACAAATGCTGGTTTTAGGCACATATAAGGTCATACAGAGAATGCACAGTCGACAAGTGGGTGGAGCTAACAGTTTCTACTTTTAGTAGACACATCCTGACATTTATAAACTCGGAACAGCTGCAAGCTCAACTGAGCATGTGCAAAGCAAGAGGAACTAAATATAACTTGTCTCTAGGCAGATTTCAAGAGCAGTTGACAGGAAGGTAGGACAGAGCACATGGCGAGCACATGGTAGCACATGGCAGCCAAAATGGCTGCCAGAAATACAAAATGGATTCCACAAAGCGGACAATTTAGCCTCTAAATACAGGCTGTCTTCAGCTAATGCTTAACTTAAATGCTGCCAAATTACAACAGTAGCATAAATCTACAAACTGAGTGGCATTTATGAGGGCATGTTACAAATGTATTTATGAGTATTTGAAGTGCTATTCCTGCAGTACTACTTCACATAATCATAAATGCTATTCAGATGCTTATTAAAGTAGTTCAACACCATCGCTTGTCTTATCTCTTATGTTTCCCATTGAGTGCATGAAACCCTTCTCACAAAGTCCTATGTTTTAGTTTAACATGTGGGAATGGCAAGAGGGAGTGCCTGGAAAATGTGAAAACACTACTACAATGTGGGAGGAAGAAAGAGAAAAATATGGAGGGGGACATGCAGGGATATGCACCGATAAAATTGTATATCAGTCATTGATTCCTATAAGCAATTGCACTATACACCCCCTTTGGGTGCATCTAAAGATACTATAGAATCACTAACATAGGCACTTATTTAAACTTTGATGGATGGGATACTTTGTCACAAACTTGGCAGATGTCCCACCCGATGTATTACAAGGGCATTATAGCCCATGGCACTTGTAATATGACAGGAAGGATATCTGCTTTATAGAGTATCCCATTCACAGCTACTAAATAAGGCACTTGGGGCCATATTATCAAGAACGGCGCAAACATTATCGCCGCTTTAGCGGCAGGAAACTGCCGCTAAAGCGACGATAAGGGTCTTGATAATTTGCCCTA
This sequence comes from Calotriton arnoldi, assembly GCA_963921515.1. NCBI lineage: Eukaryota > Metazoa > Chordata > Amphibia > Caudata > Salamandridae > Calotriton > Calotriton arnoldi. The sequence continues at coordinate 973,630 of CAWUFW010005922.1, read as the reverse complement.
GAGAATTCCAATAGAAGCCCAGGTTCTGGTGTCAAGGACATCAAACCTGGGCTTCTATTGGAATTCTCTAGGACATATTATCAAGCCCCATATTGCCGCTTTAGCGGCAGTTTGGTGCCGCTAAAGCGGCGATAATGTTTGCGCCGTTCTTGATAATATGGCCCTTAATGGGTGAGAAAGCACAGCCAAGAATATTTCCTTAATACTCCTGCAGTATTAGGCCTTTGCCTTGATTACTATTTTCTTTGTCGATCAACCCTCTTTTGTTGGACAACATGATGTCTCTGCCAGTGGTTCTTTTTGTACGTGAACTAGATGAATTTGATAAGCAATTTTTGGTAAATACCCTATTAGAGCAGTAGAAGAGATATTTCCAAAGATATTAATAAGAGAAACAATCCTAATATTTTCATTTAACTTTTTTAATTACATACTTTTGTTTGTCTGGTCCAGGGAATATTAAACAACTTGCAACCACCAAAAGAAGAAGTGAGTAGGCCAAAGGCAAGCATGAGACTAAATGATGAAGAAAACCTCAAATGGAAATAGCCTATCACACAGACTTCCAGATTCACCATCAAACAACCAAAAACCTATAAAGGAGAAATACCAGTGGCCCCTTCCTTAAATAAATAGGACCACCCTCCAACCCCACCACAAGGCTCAAGATAAACAAGAAATCAATCATGGAAAATTCACACAACATGCCTTACCCACTGGCTATGTTTCATCTACTCTGTCCAGTACATACAGGGTTTCCTGTTTTCAGGTTATATTTGTTGTTAATTCCCGTGTTTTTCAGTAGTTTCAAAACTTAGACAAATCCATGGTGATCAGTGTTTAGATTTTTTGGTTCTAGAAAAAAATCATAGGGTCAATGTCCTTTCAGGGGTTACAGGCAATGCTGCTTTATTTACTTTCTGCTTTCTGCATGCCCGCAGGCACCAAATCATGAATAGGTTAGGCCTGGGTGAAATATAAATTACATAATTTTTTTATTTCTGTATTACACTTGTTACGTGAAATTCTCAAAATGATGCAATGATCACATAATTATGCCACAGTTCACGGCAACATTTAAGCATGGTTATTGTTTGCTGCAACAGGGTTTTTGGAATTCTTGAGGGTGAAATGCATCCTCGCTTCAAAAAAATCAAATTACACAACTTTTTGCATACCACTAAAACTTGGATCTGTCATTTGCAGCATACGCTTTAATGATTCATTGATTAGGTTGATAATTAAAATGTACATAGGGGGACTTCATAAAAGCAATTTTCTTCCATCACTAGCTCATTGCACTATGACATCCTGCAGCATGATTGCTTTCTCTAGCACAGGAGTCAAAGAGGGAACAACAAAATCTCTTTATGTTGAAGCTGAAGACTATGAAGCCTGTGGTTTCAGATGTTCTGTTTGTTCCTTCATAACTTCCAGTAAATGCTTAGCATCCAGTTTCAATGCCTGCAATGTTGTATCATAAACATAAATACTATGCACATTTCCTTTTCATAGTAATAGTTTGAAATGCTCATTTACAGTTATATTTTCTGGATATAGGAAATACACTTCACAGCACTCTGATGGTCATGAAACTCCATTGATGGAACAATTCACGTATTCCCTGGTGGAGCGGTGTATTGTCACATGACCAATCCTATAGTTTATCGTTTGTGGGTGCCGGCGCGCGCAATGTAATTCATTTTATTTATTTATTTATGTACTTAACTCCGTTCGGCCGTATGCTAGAGTTTACTACCCCCCACCCTGCCCCTCCCCCGCCCCACCGCCCACAGCACTCCCTCCAGGAGCCGCGACTGGGTGCCAGGCTCCTGCCTTGTGAAGAATGAAGTGTCCTTGAGTTCAACAAATGTATGTCCCACTCCCCCAACCCCCAGAGGAGTGAAGGGGGCAAACCTGATTCCCTACAGAACTGCAGAGATTTGTTACATAATATAAGCCCAGTATAAAAGCTGCCCCTTCGAAGGAGCATAGGAATATTTCTACAGAAAGACACTGTTGTAATCTACTAGCTCGAGCTATGGAATGTAGTGACCTCATAGATTGTCATGTGGCATTCTTTCCATGGACAAGCTGCCAAAGAGACCTGTTGGTGGTTGCCAGAGGTCTAAGGAATAAAGCGTTACAAAGACTTCTCGTTTACTGGCATTTAATACTGGCGACGATTCCTGCTTGATTGGGGACAAGCGAACAACCACCGATTCCTCTGCTGACCTACACGGATGGTGCCATCTCAGCACTACATCTCTACGTTACACTCGGCACTGCATTTTTGAAATTTCTACATTCGGATCTTGAAACATTGGTCATCGGAAATTCACACCGGAGTGTGTATTTCAACTGTACTATGCCTTCCAGCATTTTTCAATGCCACCCTTGTTCCCAACAGTAAGTAACGGTTACCTTGCTCGCGCCTTCACGCGTGCCTCCATTCTGTGCCTTGAGCTGTGTCCTCCGTTCTGCATCTTCTCGCGCTGACGATCGGTCAGCTGACCACGCTGCACTGCTGGCGTATACGTCGTTTCACGCAACGTGCCCCCATCTTAGTTAAGGTGGGGGAATCAGAGAAACATTGAATGACAAGCTACGCGAGAACGCAACACTACGAGGCTCTATATTTTAACTGTTTTGCGGCAGCACTTCTACAGCGGTCAACAACGCTCAGCATTTTACAATGATGAAATAGTATGACGGTGAGATTTAATTTCTCTTTTGGGGCAAAGTGACATTCTGAACAAGTAACGTTTTGAGCACAGTGACATTTGAGCAAGTAGTATCTCTGTTTTTTTTAACCTTCTTGTCTACTACTTTTATTCACCATGGCTACAACCACAAGTATGTCCCAACCCCCTGCATTTTTGTCAGAAAAGGGGAACCAATCCTTCCATGGAAGAGGTGGAGGAACCTTTTGATTCCTATATTGTGGCAATTGGGGAGACAAGCCATTCTTTTACATAATCTAGGTGTTGAAGGTAGGAATATATATGACAGCATGGACCTTTTACCAGTGGGCAATGGAGAAGGAGAGCCTGCTGATGTGTTTGAGATGTCGATGACCATGCTAGAGCGGTATTTTGGACCTCACATCAATGTAGTTTTGGAACGTCATAGATTTTTCACGAGAGTTCAAGGACCAAGTGAACGTGTGGGCAGTTATGTGGCTTCTCTGAAGACCCTTGCACGCACGTGTGAGTTTGGTGAACTTTCAGATTCCCTGGTGAGGGACCAATTGGTGAGGTGCACCAATTGTACTAGAATACAGGAAAAGCTTTTATCGAAGAACCCATCGTTGGCTGAAGCCATTGCTATTGTGGAGGGTGTTGAAAATACTTCCTCTTGGGTGAAGGAGATGAGGAAGAATCATGAAGACAATAAACTAAGCCAAGGGGATGTTCATGCTCTATATAACACTGAAATTGTGAGGAACTTCCTGACTGTGTTGCTAGGCTGTCATTAGACTCTAAGGGTAAGGGTGCTGCAAGAGACACACAGTTTGAGCATGCTCCTCACAAAGATATTCAATCACGCGCCGAACGTGATGAACAACAGCGCTATCCTGCTTGTGATGCTCAACAGCGCTATCCTGATCGAGGAAGGAACACTAATGACAATCAGAAAGGGAGATGTTATAGATGTGGAAGTTATTCCCATCTATCGAATTATCCTAACTGCTATGCCAAAGATTCTCTGTGTAAAAAGTGCGGCATTAAGGGGCATTATGCTCGTGTTTGCAGATCCTCTGGAAGGGGTCATGTAGCTGAAGGCACTGAAGCAATTCGTACTGTTGTTGTTTCCAATGTCACTGGTAGTGATGGGGACGTCGACTCTGGGAGAATTAACATGCCTCTTTGCAACATTGGTGTGAATGGACAAGAGTTTGATGTTATGGCTGACTCAGTTTCGCCCTTTACCTTGATTGGTAATAAGCAGTGGGACGAGAAAGTGGGGATAGACAATGTAACATTACTTCCTCCTGACATTAGCCCACTTAGTTACGGTGGTTCTCGCATATATGTCATCGGTTATGTTGTGGTGAAAATTGTGTTTAAAGGAAGAGACACTGTTGGGAAGGTGTATGTGGCTGAAAGAGGGGACAATTTGCTTGGATGGAGGCATCAGCGTGATTTAGGTATAATTTTGAACCCCAGTGCCACTAATCCCCAAGACCAGGTTATGTTTGTTGATAGTGCGAATATTTTAAGGATTTCCCTGAGGTATTTACGGATGTTCTAGGATGTCTCAAGGGCTTTGAGCATCGGATCATCCTGAAGGAGGGAGCCAAGCCTTGTGTGCATAAGGTGCGCAGAGTACCCCACATAGTGATTGAGCCCTTGAGTCTGGAGCTTAAGAGGCTGTTGGGAGTAATTGAAGAGATAGAAGCCTCGGAGTTGTTGGCCCCAATTGTTTTAGCTTCTAAGGATGGTGGGGCCGCCGTGAGGATGTGTGTGGACTTGCGCGGATCGAACGAACGGATCGGGGTGGACCGGCAGCCCCTTCCCAACATCTCTGAGTCTATCAGTTTATTGAAAGGTGCCAGGATTTTTAGTGTTCTGGACCTTTCGTCTGCATATCACCAGATTGTACTCCATGGCGATTCCAGACACCTAACCTCTTTTGTAACTCCTTTGGGAGCCTACCGTTTTTTAAGGATGCCTTTCGGGTTGGCGTGAGCGGCAGCCTGTTTTCAGAGGATTATGAAAATGGTCCTGGGTGATTTATCAAATGTGATGTTTTTCCAGGATGATATTTTGATCTATGGTAAGGATGAATCTGAGCATGGAGTTGTTTTGAAGGCTGTATTGGAGAGATTAAGAGAAAAGGGTCTCCCAGTTAAGAAGGAGAAGTGTCGTATTAGGCTGAAGTCTGTTACTTACCTTGGTCACGTTATTTCAGGAGAGGGAATACAGCCCAAGTTGGAACTTGCTGAAAGTATCATTAAAGCTCCTGCACCTGAGGACAAGGAGCAGGTTAGGTCCTTTCTAGGGATGGCAGAGTTCTACTCCAAGTTTGTTAAAGGCTTTGCCAGTGTTGTGGAGCCCATCAGGACATTGTTAAAAAAGGGTGTATGTTTTGAGTGGTCCCCTGAGTGTGAGGCGGCTTTTGGAACAATCAAGTCTGTGATTGGCAAGATGCCAACTCTAGGACACTTTGACGCCAACTTGAAAACGATCTTAACCACTGATGCCAGTCTTAAGGGACTAGGGTCCGTACTCTCTCAGGTTGTTGATGGTGAGGAAAGGGTGGTTGCCTTTGCCTCCAGGGCTCTTAGAGAGGCTGAGGTCAATTACTCTTGTATCGAAAGCGAAAACCTGAATGTGTTCTGGGCGGTGCGCCATTTCAAGTTTTATCTCTGGGGGAATCCATTCACTGTTAAGTCTGATCATCGCCCTCTTGTCCAAATTTTCTCCTGTCATCATAGTGACCACATGACCCCCAGGCTTAAGAGGTGGAGTGAAGGTTTGCAAGAATTTAATTTCCGGGTCCAGTACATTTCTGGGCAAAATAACAAGTCTGCTGACTGTTTGTCACGACTGCCTTTGAATACTGAGCACGTTCTGGAAGAGTTTAAGTGTGTGAGCTGGATAACTGAACCCTCTCTGTCGAAAGACAAATGGCTATCCTGTGTTAATAATGATAAAGTGTTTTCCTCTCTCAAGGTTGTTATTTCCAAGGGTTGGCCAGATTGCAAAAATCTTGATCCTGACCTTAAACCGTTCTGGACGGTGAGAAATGATCTCACCTTCTGCCACGGTAATTTTATGAGGGGCGATAGGGTGGTTCCTCCTGCTGAGCTTAGAGACAACATTGTCAACCTAGCCCATGAAGGACATCTGGGTAGGAGCCTTACCAAAGCACGTGCCAGAGAGAGATATTGGTGGCCTGGCATGGATCGGATGATTGAAGGTGTTGTCAAGGACTGTCACTTGTGTGCCATTAATGATAAATCCCATGCCACTAATCACACTCCCTTGTATCCTGTGGAAGTTCCAGATGCTGTGTGGGCCAAATTGGGTTTGGACATAATTGGTTCATTCGAATTAATGCCCCCTCACAAGAGATTTGTCATTCTCCTTGTAGACTACACCTCCAAGTGGGTGGTTTCCAAGTGCATGAGTGTTGTTAACTCTAGATCAGTGATCGAATTTCTGAAGGATGTGTTTGTTTCGGAAGGGATTCCCAAATACATGGTCACTGATAATGGGGTGCAATTTACCTCTCATGAGGTGCATGCTTTCCTTAAAGACCTTGGAATTATTCATCAGAAGACGGCCTTATATGCACCACAGGCCAATGGTCTTACAGAAAGGATGAATAGAGTGGTTAAGAGTTGCGCTCAACGAGCATTAGATTCTAGGATGCCCTTCAGCAGTGTGTTAAGAGAAACCTAGTGGGCACATCGCACTGTTCCCAATGCCATTTCGCAAAAATCCCCTTTTGAGGCTTTGAGAGGTAGAATTGCCAGCTCTAAGTTGAATCCTGTATGGCTTCCTGATTGTAAGAGGGAGGGTATCTCCTATGAACTGAGAAGAACAAGGCTTTCAGATTATCAACAAAAGTACAAGTTGAGGTATGACAATAAGATGTCTGTCAAGAGGAAGAAGTGCAACCTAGGAGACCGTGTACTGGTGAAAAAGGCGAGACATGGTTACAAAGGTTCATCTAATTTCCTAGGCCCTTTTACCATCACTGCTATTAGGAAGAATGTTGTGACTGTGGACAATGACTGTACCTGGAGTATGTCCAGACTTGTTAAATTCACTGAGAGATCTCCTAGTACAGTTTTTGCTGAACCTTCTCACAACTTTGTTTCTCTGGAAGAGAGCACTGTTAGTAACCCTAGTAGGTACAAGAGGTTGCCTGCAAAATGTAAAGACTATGTTCTTTATTAGTACACTGTTTTCCTTTCAGTTATTCTTGTTTTTACCTTGTTAACCTATGCAGGTAATGTGCTTATTTTGATTTAGTTTTTTTTGTTTTGGTAAAGAGGATGTGTTGTAATCTACTAGCTAGAGCTATGGAATGTAGTGACCTCATAGATTGTCATGTGGCATTCTTTCCATGGACGAGCTGCCGAAGAGACCTGTTGGTGGTTGCCAGAGGTCTAAGGAATAAAGCGTTACACAAGACTTCTCGTTTACTGGCATTTAATAGACACATTTTATAATAGTCTAATATGACTGCCGATAGCAGTCCAAATGGCTACAGGAATTGAGTGAGAAGTGTAATAAATCTTGCCTTCACTACTAGGCTCGCACTTCATGCTACAGTCAAGCTTGTTCCTGAATCTGTTGATTGGCTTCTTTCCTTAATTTCACATAAGTGGAAATATTGGATGAATGAGAGGAAAGACTGCATACAAGTTGACATTCATAGGAGCAAAGTAAATCTAATAAATGTAACTCTGGTATACCCAGCATTATAGTAGGAGTACTTGGGTGAAATCAAGTGTCCAATCATTGCAACTTTAGGCACATGAAAAGAATTGGAACTTGGTTGAAACCATGTTAGCTGACTGCAGCGTTGGTAGGGTTTCCTCAGTGGGTGTCAGATTAGTGAACGCAGCTCATAGTTAAAAAGCATGCAGCAGCAATAAATCCAGCCAAATACTTTTATATTTAAAAAAGTCTTCTTTTTAACTCTGCTCTTTTTAAGGAAGATTATGGCATTCACAGACAACAACACATTTCCCCTTCTTAAGTTTGGGGCTCATGTGTTTCTTTGTAAAGTCTGTGTCCTACTTGTTCCTTGCAATGTGCTGGAGGTTATAAACTATTAACTTGTGGCGGCATATAGTGAATGCTCACTAGTAGGCCTTATCTCAAGAGTTCACTCTGACTCTTCGAACATCGTTCCAAGTGTCTTAGCACTGCCGCGCTTTCAGCAGCGAGTCTCCCAGGGCCCAGAAGGCTTGTAACAAGTCTTACCCACTCCAGACAAGAGAGGCATGCAGCGTCTTGGAGAGTGCCCCATCCACGGGCACTAGTACTAGCTTTGGTTCCCCTCAGGTGAGTCAGCTGCATGCAGACTTGGCGGCAGCACAAGACAAGCACAGGCTCTCTCTTTAGCCTACACGGTCATGCTCCGACAGTGATCAGAGATGTTTCCGCACTTCTCCTGCAAGGTTTGCTTTCATGCTTCCAAAGGTGGGTGTGATTCTGAAACTCTTGATCTCAATCCTGCTGAGGTGGCGATTCTCCCATGGTGACCTCACATGGTCCACGGGGTCAGGTCAGCTGTAGTTGTTGTTACTCCGGTTACCTACATGCCACTGCTGCTCACAGTTCATGGGCTCCTGCTCGATCCACATGGCTGAATTATTATTGGCAGTCCCTTGTGGCATATGGTGTTGCCACACAACTGCCATGCACTTGCATATGGAGTTACTGCAACAGTGTTGCACATGCTTTAGTCCTGATCGCAAGGCAGACTTTTCCTTGTCAGCCACTCCTAACTGACAGGGTCACAGCAACAGTGCCACACAGGCTTCCTACCATACAGCATGCCATTCATTTTACACAGCTATCTTCACGGCAGCCCTCTCCCGGCATATGGGGGTTGCCAACTAAGTCCTGCAAATGGGCAACAACCCGACTGGTACAGCAGTCGTCTCCTCACACCTCGTACCAGGAGTCCATGCAACAGCTCTCCCCACTGAACCTCATTCCCTTCAATGCTCTCCTCTACCTCACAGGGCTCACTGGTTTTAGCAAGCCGGCAGGTGCTGGTGCTCAAGGCGCCAGAGCAGGTGGTCTTGGTTTCCCTGCATGACATCCCCTCACCCAGCAGGGAAACTAGCAGGTTTTGGCCTTCAATCCTGTTCACAGGCAGAAGACTTGGAGAGCTTCCCCTCCTCACTCAGCCTGTCTGGCTGCTTGGCAGATGACCATTTTTGGGGTCCCAACTTCCCCTTCATATTGTCCATTTCCAGACACCTAATGTGATTTAGGGTCTGGGTATTTGAAGTTTTGTGTTGGGGTTCTGCTTCTTATGAAGTACATTCTTCTTCTTACCCTCTTCCTCTTCAAATGCCATCTGTCACAGTAGGAGAGACTCTAAAGTTGAAAGAACCACAACACAGGCCATGGGAGTGACTAGATTTTACACCTAAATGTCGGCCGCAGTGATATGTGCATCAAAAGGTTAATCTTGGGATTCCCTTTTCAGCCCCATCTCCTTCCTGAGATGTTTCCAGGCTCATTCCTTGTGATCTCTTTCTGAATCAAAGAACACCGTTTGAAGTATACAGTGGAGCCTCGCTATCCCATCTCCAGTGTGTCCCACCCAGTTCACAGGAATTCAGCAACACACAAATCTGGGTGATTTCTCTACCTAGTCATGTCTTCACCAGACAGGCTTGGGCCTCATAAAATGGAACACATGCTCCTCTATGTAATGTACCATTACAGGCAGAATCATCTCCAGTGTATGTACACAAAGAACACACGGTCCAGAACTTTTACCTCCATGGATTGTGTCACCACAGGCAAACATACACTCAGCACACACATTCACTCTACATATACTGCTCAGTACTGTAGCCTTTCTGTATTATGTTACTTGAAGGCACACCTACAGACAGCGCAAACATTCACCATGCGCACTCTGCAAAACACTACACTCATCATGTACTGTGCTCCTCATAGTTACACATACACCCAGTACTTCCACTCATTATGCACAAACAACACAACACTGCTCTATCCCCGTATTGTTCCATTCCTAGGCACACACACAACCAGTGCACAGTCACCACTCCTACACAGCACAGCACTTCCAATCTAACTGATATAGGCCAAAGGGCAAGTTAAGCACACAGCAGCAGCACTTACAGAAGTGAGTGAGCCTATAGGCTATACTCTAGTTGCACAGGCTAAAAAGGACCCGTTCACTCCTACTGCAGTAGCGACTGCTACCGGATGGGGTGGTGGGGCGGGGGGATGTAACAAAAAAAAGACTTACCTTTAACGGCTGGCCGCCACCTCTCCTCTGTCCTCGTCCTCTTCATCTTCCTGTCCCGGCCGGCGGCAGCAGGAAGCACCCGGGCAGACAGGCTCCCCAGAGCCAATCACAATGCTGCAATGCAGCGTTGTGATTGGTCTGAGCGCCGTGGATCAGCGCTCCGACTGGAACAGGGAGCCTGTACATGTTCCTACCAGGCTGGGTAAAGCAGCCTGGTAGGAACATGCAAAGTGCGCAAGAACTGTTTTGTCCGCCCTTAAGGGCCGTCCAAACAGTTCATGCGCACTTAGGGAGTGCACACCACTCCTTCCCCGCTCTGGCCAGCCCCGCCCCAAAGATTACAAGATTGAGGCAGAGTCACTGACGAATAACCTGATTGAGAGACATTATCCTCCTCGTAAAATTGAGAAATCTTTAAAAAAAGCAAGGAATAACAACAGAGAGGCCTTGCTAGAAGTAATACAAAAAGAACCCAGTGATATCTTAACATGTGTGACTTCATTCACACCAGAGTTCTAACCGACTAAAGAAAATCATAAACAAACACTGGAATATCCTGAATACAGGATCTCTTGATATCTCCAAACCAAGGTTCGCTTTTAAACGCACAAGCAATTTAAAAGATATGCTGGTAAATACACGACCCAAGTCATCCAACAGAAGCAGGCAAAGAACCTTATGGAACCTCCCTCCGGTACAGGGCCACTATCCCTGTGGCTCTTGTGCAGCTTGTCCTCAAACTAAACATACCAAAGAGATAATGTTAACAGATACCTTCACTTGGAAGATATACACCCACACTAACTGCAACACATCTCAGTGCATTTATTTACTGACTTGCCCTTGCGATAAAAAATATGTGGGTATGACCATGCGGCCTGTAAAAACAGGATTTCTGAACACAAAAGCAACATTCGTTGCCTGAAAACCACTACCAAACTCTACACACATTTTAAGGAACAAAATCATACCCCGGAGAGTTTACACTGGCTAATTCTGGAGGCACACCCACGCATCACACAGGCAGCTCTATTCAAGATAGAGCAACGATGGGTGCATCGACTAGGGCTAGACCATCTGGGGTTAAACGATGAAATACCTTGGAGTTCTTTGTTTTAACGTGAAATTTAACATAAAACTGAATTAGTCATATCATTGTAAATATAATACCAGCTTATTCAGCAATATGTTAATAGGGAGCGGTGAACATGAGATATCGTGCATACCTGTTCTCCAATCTGCATTGGAATAGATTGTATCTATTAGTTTATTATGTACCACTAGCCACTCTAAGATGGCCGACATGCCTTTACTGCCTTCACTACTCTGGAGGGTTACGCGATATGATACAATTATAACAACACGCGGGGTTTATGCACAAGTAAGCTCACCGGTCTTCTATTACGTGGTTTCCTTTTCCATTAGGCTATTTTTATATCCCATTAGTTACCTTGGGATATTTCTCCCACACCTTTACTTGTAGCCGTTCCAAGATGGCCAACACTCTAACTTGATGCTCACCTTACACTTGAGTAAGTCACATGACATGCCGTGGCAGCAGCTGGGGCCGATTAGCTTCCCGCCAGCCCTTAACGAGGCACCATTTGGAGCATAAGAACGGAGCACTTCTGACCGTTCGGCACCATCCCGCTTGCAGTACGAAGGGGTAGGTGTTTAGCGCGGCTTCCAGCGGAAGCGGGTGAGTATTATCTAAACCCCATGAGTTGCCTGCACTCTACAGCAACTGAGTACAGGTAAGCAACTGGATTGTTGACAGTGGGGTTTGTGGATGCACGGTGACTGTGCCTGCCCCTCTTGGACCCGTGATGGACTCTTATCCTTGTGGGCCCCGCACGGGGCGTTGGGTGTGTGCGGATGTCTGTCACACACACGAGATTAGGGACAGCACCGCAGCACTTACTTCGGTTTCTCTGTGGGACTCTTGCCCGCATCATTCCCGCATCTTGTGTTGGGTCTTGGGAAACTGGCCAGGGGCATGTTCTGTGACCATCCCTATGTACTGCCAGCTCGCCTGTCTTACCCGCTACTGTTGCAATGAGATGGGCTGACTATGGGTGTTTGGTCAATACAATATATATATATATAAACCTTTCTTGAGGTTTAACCCCCTCCATCTGTTTTTGTTGTGTTTTTTCCACCGTGACCAGACATCCTACTACAGATGTCTTTATTTAGTGCTGTAACAGATGGGGCGTCATTCTGATACTTATTAGGTGAGTTTGAGATGGCTTACTTCACCACTCCTCACTTAAGCACCAACGATGATATACACTAGATATCACTTCATTACCAGGATACTTGTTCATTGCTGTCTCAATCTATTTCCATCTGTATGTTGCTACTCAAGTAATATGTACTTTTAACTCGCGGTTTATGAATAATCATTCTCCTGACCGCTGACATTGTGCCATTACTAAACAATTACAAGGGGCTCTCCCCCTTTTTTCTTGTTTCACAATGCGACTTGCACCTTGTTGGGCAATCTACTTTTAGATATATAACCAAGTGTTGTTTTCCATTATCCTTATATGCAGGTTCGTCCCAGTAATAACAGGTAGTATCCTGTTCATCCTTATAGTAGTAGGCAACATCCTCACACTATTACTTTTTATTTTAGCTATGGGGCATGCTGCACACCCCACTCACTGTAGATAGTCACTTCTCACGGTCCTGAAGAAACGCCACTGGCGTGAAACATGTCGACCATCAAGGAGTAGAGCGCCTCTTGAACCCTGGTAGCTTGTTAGTCGCCTCTCCTCACTATTTTTAATCAAGTAGGGATCCATTTAGAATAAAATTTGCTCTCATAGGAATCCCCACTTGTTTTATATTCACTTTCAGCACATCTACACTCACACTAGGTCCCTTACACCCACGGCACCCTTACGGCAGGAACAAAGATCTCCGGCAAGAGCCCCTTTATGGGTGCCCATCGGGTATTGCAGCGCCCGACCCGACGAGGAGCAGACCCATATGATGAAGCATGACACCTAGCTTGCTGGGTGTGTGAGGGCCTTAGTTCCAAAAGGAGGATTTCCCCTCCTTTCTGGGTACCTGGGACACTACCTGCATACTGAGGAACTGCGTACCTCTTTTTTGCATTCACTCTGATAGGGCAAGTACGCTGGACCTCTTTATTAAGCCCTCTGTTCCCCTTTTTTTGGTAACAGCCCGCCCCACCCCACCACTGACGGCAATGGAGAAAATAAAATGATAATGGCGATATGTTATTATCATTTTATTTTCCCTTTTGAGCAGTGAGGCTAGGATCCTCTGCCTTAGCGGAGGAGCCGCCACTGTCCTACTGATCACTAAACAGTATGATGCCCCCAATGCACTTGGGCTACATAACTCATGGTGAAGGCAGTAACCTTCCACCACTATGAGGGTAGTGCATTGTGCACCCCTCCAAGTCCAGCAAGACCGCAATACAGGAGGCAGGCCTATGTTATGATGCACACGCCTGATCTGTGTTTACCTATGGCAACAAGAATCAGCATTAGGGATCCAGACAACAGTACAGTAGGGCATTCAGAACAGGGGTATACGTCCATTACCCTGTAGTGGACTTTTCCATCCCAACAGCCATTATTTAATGGAACATGCATATTTTGGTGATGTAAGCAGCAAACTCCATGTGCTATACCTTAATAATGAATAATCAATCAATCAGGGAATTGTTAAGCGCACTACTCACCCGTGAGGGTCTCCAGGTGCTGGGGGGGTGAGGGTAAGCAGCTCCGGTCAGTCGAAGAGCCAGGTCTTGAGGGTCTTCCTGAAGATGTGCAGAGAGGGGGTGTGACTGATGTCAACCGGGAGCTCATTCCAGGTCTTGGCCGCGATGTAGGAGAAGGCTCTTCCACCTGTTCTGACTCTGCGGATGCGCTGGGTTTTGGCGAGGGCGAGGTTGGCAGATTGGAGGTTTCTCTTGGGTATGTGGAAAGATATTCTTTCGTTGAGGTACTGGGGTCCAGTGTTGTGGAGGCATTTGTAGGGGTGGGTGAGTATCTTGAAGGTTACTCTCTTCTCGACGGGGAGCCAGTGGAGGTCTCGCAGGTGTTGGGAGATGTGTTCTTATCGAGGGATGCCGAAGACGAGTCTGGCTGCGGTGTTCTGTATGGTCTGGAGTTTGCGGAGCAGGGACTTGTTGATCCCACCATAGAGGGGGTTTCCGTAGTTCAGTCTACTGGTTATGAGCGTGTGGGTGGCGGTCTTTCTTGATTTGGGGGGGATCCATTTGAAGGTCTTGCAAAGGATGCAGAGGGTTTTGAAGCAGGTGGAGGCGTCGGCGTTGACTTGTCGGGTCATGGAGAGGGAGGAGTCGAGTACGATGCCGAGGTTCCAGGCATTGTCCGTGGGGGTGGGCGGGCTGCCGAGGGCGTTGGGCCACCAGATGTTGTCCCATGCGGTGGGAGGGGGTCCGAGGATGAGGACCTCTGTCTTCTCTGAGTTGAACTTCAGGCAGCTGCTGCTCATCCAGGTTGCAACGTCCTTCATTCCTTCCTGGAAGCTGAGTCAGGTGGTGGCGGGATCCTTGGTGAGGGAGAGGATGAGCTGGGTGTCGTCGGTGTAGGAGACTATGTTCAGTCCATCCTGTCTGACGATGGCGGCTAGGGAGGCCATGTAGATGTTGAAGAGTGTCGGGCTGAGAGATGATCCTTGAGGTACTATGCAGTTGATCTCTACCTGTTCGGAGAGGAAGGGTGGCAGCCTGATTCTTTGGGTTCTGCTGGTGAGGAAGGAAAGGAGCCATTCAAGGGCAGTTTCCTGTATGCCGGCGTCTTGGAGTCTGGTCGCGAGAGTGCGGTGGGAGACTGTGTCGAAGGCTGCAGAGAGGTCGAGTAGGATCAGGGCCGCGATGTGTCCTTGGTCGAGGAGGGTGCGGATGTCGTCTGTGGCAGCGAGTAGGGTGTTCTCGGTGCTGTGGTTGCTGCGGAATCTGGACTGGAAGGGGTCGAGGATGGAGTTCTCTTCGATGAGCTTCGTTAGTTGGGCGTTGACGGTCTTCTCAGTGACTTTGGCTGCGAAGGGGAGGAGGGAGATGGGTCGGTAGGTCTTGAGGTCCGAAGGATCTGCCGAGGGTTTCTTGAGAAGGGCCTTGACTTCTGCGCGTTTCCAGTCGTCGAGAAAAATGACGGTTTCGAAGGAGGTGTTGATGGTGCACCGTAGTTCCGGTGCGATGGTGGCGGCGGCTCTGTGGAAGATGTGAGGAGGGCAGGGGTCTGTGGGTGCTTCTGAGTGGATGCCTTTCATGGTTGATTCGGTGTCTTCTGTGGTGGCTGGGGTCCAGGCAGAGATGGTGGTTTGACTGTCGTTGCTGGGGGAGTGTGTGGTTTCGCCGTCTGGTGTCAGTTCGTTGAAGTTGTCGTAGAGGTGTCCTGGAAGGGGGTGATGCCCGTGGCTTCGCTGGCGGGTTTAGTAAATTCTTGGATAATGCTGAAGAGTTCCTTTGAGATGCTGGAGTTGGTGGTGATCTTGTTCTGGATGAAGGCCCTTTTGGTTGATCTGATGAGTTGGTGGTGTTCTGTCATGGCATTCTTGTATGTGGTGCGGTCTTCTGAAGATTTGCTGTTCCTCCAATTCTTCTCGAGCCGTCTGCAGGTGCGTCTGGATTCTTGGAGGTTGATGGTGAACCAGTTGGCCTTTCTGGGGCGCTGTCTGTCGAGGTTGCGAAGGGGTGCTAGTTCGTCTGCGCAGTTGGTGATCCATCTGTGCAGTTCTTTGGCGGCAGGTTGGCGTCAGTCGGGGTGGAGGGGGCATCGCGGTTTAGGGTGGCATTGAGATGCTCAGTGACCTTGCTCCACTTCCTTCGAGGTGGGCGGGGTGTAGGTTTGGGGGCGGTGGGTATGTTGCTGTGGAAATGAACTCAGTGGTTGTCCGTCCAGAGGTGCTGCGAGGTGTGGCTAAAGTGGACGTTGTTGCCTCCTGTGAAGATGGGGTGGAGAGTGTGTCCTGCCTTGTGGGTGGGGGTGGTGATGAGCTGTTGCAGTCCGAGTTTGGCGAGATTGTCAGGGAGGGTGGAGGAGTTGGAGTCGTTGACGTTGTCGAGGTGGAAGTTGAGGTCTCCGATGAGTATGTAGTCCGGCGAGGCAATGGCGTGGGTTGCGACGAGGTCAGCAATGGTAGTGGTGAACGCTGTTCAAGGTCTATGGGGGCCTGTAGGCAAGGGTGCCGCTTAGGGTGGTTCTAGGGCTGGTCCAGATCTGGAAGTAAAGGTGTTCGGTGGTGGTGGAGGAGTCATTCGTGGTGGAGGTGGAGAGTCAGAGGGAGCTCTTGTGTGCGATGGCGAGTCCTCCTCCTGGGCAGTTGGGGCGGTCCTTCCTCTGGATCTTGTATCCGTCGGGGATGGCGGTGGCGATGTCAGGGACGGAGGAGGCGTTGGTCCTGGTTTCCGTGAAGAAGGCGACGTCTGGCGAGAGGGTATTGAAGAGATCCCAGATCTCTACGGCGTGTCTGTGCAGGGAGCGCACGATGAGGAGGATGCACTTCGGGGCTTGGGTGGTGTTGGTGTCCGGCGTGGGGCGGCGGCCGTGGTGGTGCGGAGGGTGGTGAAGGTTCGGCGGCAGTGGCGGCATAAGAACTGGCCCTGGGTGGTGTTCAGCATGGACAGCTGGCAGTTGTTCTTCCCTCCGGGGTTGAGAGCGAGGAGGGCAGCAGAGTCATAGCGGTTGGTGGTCGGAGAACCAGGGTCCTTGGCGCAGGTCGCAGTCGGGTCACGGACGGGCACCATTAAATAGGGAGGGAGGCGCAGCTGGGAGGCGGGAGCGGGAAACCGACAGAGGGAGGCCCCACAGGGGCAGCAGCGGCGGAAAGTCGGGCACAGCAGGAAAAACAGGGAGAAGGAAAACAGGCAAAGAGGCACAAAAACAAAAGGCACAATAACAAGCACAGATGCACACATCAGAGGCACAATAACAGAGGCACAGGATAACGGTAATTACAGAAATAATGGTGTGGTATTTATAACAGCTCATTCGAGTCAAATTTTATCAGGTGTGAAACAATTTCCAGGCCACTAGTAATGAGAGTCTTTATATATTTTTTACTTTTTCTCTAATATGCAATACTATTACCATTTAAGGTTCAGGAAAAATTTAAGTTTAATGGCTTTCGATCTTTGTTTGACCTGAATTTGAACTCACAACTCAGTGGATAGTTAGTCAATATGTCTCAGAAAGGAATAGTATTGAATAGATTGTTGTTTCCTGTTGCAACAATCATCTATTAGTTCAAGGGCAACTTGCCAACACAAAAGAAACATAAATGCCAACATTTACTGTGTCATACCTAGCTTTTCACAGCTCTCGGATTGGAGCTGAAAAGCAAAGCTGCATATGTACTGAGTTTAAAACCAATCCCAAACCGTGGGCACATGCTTTCCTAGTGCTGCAGCTTAATACAAGCTGTTGGGAAGGGTTCACTGACAGAATATCGACACCTAAAATATCCCCATACAACAATATCGAGTTTTAAATATCAATGTAAAAAATATCGACATCCTATATTTATAATGGTAAGTACAAAAATATTTAAAAAAAATATCAATGTCAAAAATATAGTTGTACAAAATATTGTTTTATATATAAATATATATAAAATAAAATAATAAATATTAAATATATTAAATAAACTTAATTTAAAAAAACAAACATTTGATTTAATATACATTTGAACAAATATAACAAATATAATTAAATAAAAAAAGTTAAACACACATATAATAATTAACATATTTTTGTCAGGAACCAATGTCAGGAGACAAACAAAGCTGCACACTCGGGCTCATACGGAATATAAATATTTATTCCAGCTTATTCCATCGATGTAAGCTAACAAGTGCGTTTCGGCCGCCTGGCCCTCGTCAATGTTAGTTAACGTAAACATTATTCACATTTAAACAACACTAATTAATATATATATACATATATGGGGTCCCTGGGGCCAATAGTGGCCCAGGAAAGGTGGGCCACGTGGCCCCCCTCCCTTATACATATGTATATATTTTTTTAAACGAGGCCAGGCCCCGGGGATGGGGTTCCTGGGGCCAAAATTGGCCCAGGGAAGGGGGCCATGCGGCCCCCCTCCTGTTAATTTCTTTTTTTTTTTAAAACATAAAAAGAGGCAAAGCCCCGGGGGATGGGGTCCCCGGGCCAAAAAAGGCCTCAGGAGGGGGCCAGGCTCCCCCCTCCTTTTAAAATTAAATAAATAAATAAATAAAAAAATATGGCCATGCCCCGGGTAATGGGTTCCCCCGAGGCGTAATCGGCTTCGGGAGGGGGCCGTGTGGACCCCTTCCCATTTTTATAAATTATTTTAATAAAAAATGAGTCAGGCCCTGGGGGTTGGGGTCCCCAGGGCCCAAAATCTATTAAGAGAAGGGGGGCCACACAGCCCCCCTTCTAAAAAAACAAAAAGAAAGGAGAAGCCGGCATCTCGCCGGACGCCCCGCCCCCTCCCTGCATCACTCTGCAAACGCACCTCCTGGCACGTTCTGGGTTGGGGGATTAAGTCCCCTTAAATCCTGAGGGTCCCTGGGGGCCAACTAGCCCACCAGGTACCTCCATTAAGCCCCACACAGTGGGATTGCTGAGAGGTGGTTCGAGGCCACACCCCTTTTTACACCACTCTGCAAATGCGCCTCTTGGTGCATTGCTGGTGGGGCAAAGAGGTCCTCTTGTGTCCTGAGGACCTCAGGACTAAAGTGGACTTCATCCCCCGAGCAGCAGTGCGCCAGGAGGTGCGTTTGCAGAGTGGTGTAAAAAGGGGGCGTGGCTTCAGACGACTCTCAGCAATACAGCTGTGTGGGGCTTACTGGAGGTACCTGATGGACTAGTTGGCACCCAGGGACCCACAGGAGGCAAAGGGACGTCATCCCCCAACCAAGAGTGTGCCAGGAGGGGGGTTTGCAGAGTGGTGGAGAAAGGGGATGTGGCCTGTGTCCACATCTTAGAAATCTCACTGGCTAGGACTTACTGGAGGCATCAGGTAGGGGAAACATCCTGAAGAACGACTCCAGAACAACGAGTTCCGGAGTCACGCAAGCCGAACAACGACTTGCATGAACAACGACTTAGCCTGAACCACGCATGTGCGTGGTTCAGGCTAAGACGGTCTAGTGTTCGTGCAGGGCGGAGTTCAGAGGAGCGTCAGACAGGAACAGGTAAGAGGTTTTGGGGTTAGTTTTAAGGGGTGGGGGGTTTGGGTTAGTTTTAAAGGGGGTGGGGGGATTCGGGTTTGGATTTTAGGGGCTTGGAGGGATCGTGTAAGATTTTAGGGCGTGGGAGGGGATCGAGTTAGTTTTTAGGGAGTTGGGGAGAATCGAGTTCGTTTTAAGGAGGTGGGGGGGTACGTGTTAGTTTATAGGGGCTTGGAGGCGTCGTGTAAGTTTTAAGGGGGTGGGAGGGGATCGAGTAAGTTTTTAGGGGGTGGGGGGGTTCGGGTTAGTTTTTAGGGGCTTGGAGGGATCGTGTACGTTTTGAGGGGGTGGGAGGGGATCGAGATAGTATTTAGGGGGTGGGGGGGTTCAGGTTAGTTTTTAGGCGCTTGGAGGGATTGTGTTAGTTTTTAGGGGGTGGGAGGGGATCGTGTTAGGTTTTTATGGGGTTGGGGAGAATCGAGTTAGGTTTTAGATGTGGGAGGGGATCATGTTCGTTTTTAGGGGGAGAGGATCGAGTTAGTTTTTAGGGGGTTGGGGAGAATAGAGTTAGTTTTTAGGGGGCTGGGGAGAATCGAGTTAGTTTTAAGGGGGTAGGAGGGGTATGAGTTAGTATTTAGGGGTGGGGGAATTCGTGGTTCAGTATGTCGTGGTTCTTTACTTAGTGGTTTAGATTGGGTCGTTGTTTAGAATTCGTGGTTTAGGCACTCGTGATTAACCCTATTAGTGCCCATTGAAAATCCTTCAGTGCCAAGCCATTTCATGACTTTTTGGAGTGCTTTGCTTTAACATGCTGTAGTTTGTGTAATTATGATTATAGTGTTGGGAAACTATATATTTTTGGTTTCAGTACTTCTTGTACTATCAATTTATATATAAAACATACATTTATAAAACACCCTGAAGTCACATGACACAATTCAAGATGGCCGACAGGTGACAGTGAAAATGATAAGTGTAAATGACCGCGTTAGTAGGGTAATAAAAAAAATAGTGTTTTCCAAATGCAGATACACAGAAATATTTATTATTCCGTTAGCTCACCAGGTAAAAAGGCAGGTTTTGATTATTTTTTAGTTTTTTGTGTTTTTTATGGCTATCTATCATACTATGACATAGATATAAGGCACATACATTTTTCACATGTTTCTATTGTTGTGCAGAATCTAAAGTTATAAGCCTAGCAGAATAGGTTCACAGTAGTAAAATGGATGTTTCAGAGACGCCTGTTAGTAAAGACATGAAATTTCATATTTTTTCTGTTTTGGACAGCACTTTACATACTTCAAAATGGCCGACATGCTGTTTCGTCTGTTCTTGTTTTTCATATAATGGCCTCAATCTTGTTATTGGAGATGTGTTCAACATCTCAAAATTTATTTTCTGACTTTTATGCAAAGCAGTGATGCATATTTTGTGAATAGGTGGCATATGATTTCATACATAGTCTCTTGAAGGTCACAGTCCTTGACCTTTGACCCCAAATTGTAGCTCCTGGAAGTTTGCAAAGGATGTATCTTTATAACAGTGAAATTGTTTATGCAAAGTGAGGTATCATTTGAAAAGTCATTGTCTGATCTCAAAGGTCAACTAGTCAAATTTTTTATGAGGTTAAAAAACCGTGACCTTTGACCCCTAAATACACATTATTTAACCTTTTTTAGTTTTTATTCTGTTACCCTTGGATCAATTTCAGCAAGTGTGGTATTATCGGACTTGGCAAGAAAAGTTAAAAAAATCTTTGTTTGAATTGTTGAAGAGCTCATAATATTTGACCTTTGACCTCTATTTGCACTTATTGTAAGTGTTTCAAGGTGTTTATTCCATTATGGCTAGATAATTTTTTATATGTATTGCAGTGTTTGAAATGTCATGATAAGGACTTACATTTTTCTTGGTTACATTCGTATGGGGGGTCATGTGGTTTGACCTTTGACCTCTATTTTCACTGTTCTAAGTGTTTCATGGTCATTAATCCAATATTGTTAGATCATTTGTTACAAGTGAGTCATTATTGGAATTGTCATGACAAGTACTTAATTCCTATTTAGTTACTGTGATGGAGGAGGTTATGCTTTTTGACCTTTGACCTCTAATTATACTTGTTTAGGTGTTTCAAGGTCATTATTGCACTACCCTTGGATCATTTGTAACTAGTGTTGCATTGTAATTGTCTTGAAAAATACTTGCATTTTCATTGGTTTAATTGGTGTTGGGGGATCATGTCTGTTGACCTTTGACCTCTAATTTCACTATTCTAAGTCTTTGTAGGTCATTAATCTATTACGGTTGGATCTTTCCTGCCCCTATGACCCCTACACCTCTACTTACCTCTGCTGTCATTGGTCTCCCTCCTGCAACCTCGGAACGATGCCTGCAGCCGGTTTGTCAAAAGAAGAAACTCCATTGAGAAGCATTAGGCGCAAGACGCTGAAGTGGTACCCTGCACCCGGCCCCCTGTGCTGCTGGGTGTGTATGTTTGGTGCTGCTTTGTTCCCCCCCTGTGCTAACCCCCAAAGTCAGGCTCCTGCAACCAATCTACTTATCTGTAAGCAGTGTGGCTCCAGGCACCATTTTTTTTTTAGAACAAACTTTATTGGGTTTTTCCACATTACAAACCTCTACATCTTTTTCAGTTATCATGCAAGAAACATCTGCTATGTTCCCCGCAGACCAATTACAATATCGTTCCAATAGTGTGGTCCAGAACAAAATCTCCAATATAATGCATATTATTACATGAACTTATATTAGCAACATAAATGACAATGCTCTGATTGCAACCCATCACCTCCCCCCTCCCTGCCCTCCATACCCACCCGCTCCCCCTCCCTGGGCTCTGGTTATATATCTTCTGAGTCGTATTTACGTCTCTTTCATCATCCTGAGTGCGGCAAGCCTTGTTCCGCATTTAGAGGTGTCCCCGATCTATACACTATATTCCTGGTTGTGTGTGATGTGCGTCCCCTCATTGCGATTGCGGAACATCGAAATACCGTCTGGGCTACTTCCTTTGAAGGCCTCCAGTGCTATATCCCACTCTAGTGATATTGGATTTTTCCAGAGTCCCCTGGCCTCCTCCCTATGCAAGGATGCGCTTTCCGCCCCCGCCCATCTGACCACTTCATTATGCTAGGTATATAATGAAGGAGCTTTTGCCGTTGTTGGTCTGCGTCTACGAAGACCAAGTAAGCACTCCAACGCCGAGTTTCCTACAGTAAGATGGGTAACTGTCTCAAGTGTTCGCACTACTCAATCAATCCATCAATCAATCAGTACATTTATAAAGCGCACTACTTACCCGTGAGGGTCTCAAGGCGCTGGGGGGGGGGGGTTGGTGCTGCTACTGCTCGAATAGCCAGGTCTTGAGGAGTCTCCTGAAGTTCAGCAGATCCTGGGTCTGTCTCAGGGGGATGGGGAGGGTGTTCCAGGTCTTGGCGGCGAGGTGGGAGAACGATCTGCCGCCGGTGGTTGCTCTTCGGATGCGGGGGATGGTGGTGAGGGCGAGGTCGGCGGAGCGGAGCTGGCGGTTTGGGGTGTAGAAGGTGGGACGTCTGTTGAGGTATGTTGGTCCGGTGTTGTGGAGTGCCTTGTGAGCGTGGGTGAGGAGCTTGAAGGTGATCCTCTTGCTGACGGGGAGCCAGTGCAGGTCTCTCAGGTGGGGTGTGATGTGGCTGCGGCGGGGGATGTCGAGGATGAGACGTGCAGAGGCGTTCTGTATTCGTTGTAGTCGTTTCAGGAGTTTGGTCGATGCTACTGCGTAGAGGGCGTTGCTAAATTATAATTACACTTACAATTGAAATGTTAAGAATAGACCTGTCTCTAGCCTCCATCACTACTATGTATGGGTTGCCACACTCCAGCCACAGAAATGCAGGCACTTTAAAAACTCCTCTCACTGTGCAGTCAGAGAAAGAAAAGTAAACACCAATCCTGCAGCAATTTGTCAGAAGACATAGTTAGACATTTGACCTCTGTCTTTGAAGCACCTGCAAATGTGACAAGTTAAACACAGACAGATTCAGACAGATTCAACATCACCCTGTTGTTAGTTGATATTCTGGCTATGATATTTTTGAAGCATAATATTTTTGTGATTGATATTTTGTCATGTAATCCAGTGTTGTGGTGCCTTCCAATCATTAACCATGGCTTGGAGGAGCTTAGCTAGCCTATGCACATGTATGTATTTACTAGCCCCTTCCAAATAGATTTCTGCTCTAAAAGCCTTTTGTATTTTATGAGTGTCTCAAAAGGTCCCTGTTCCTTGTGGTTCTTCCCCAGACATGCATCTTTACAAACTGCGCCCAGAGATGGATTGTGTTATATAGTGTGTGCACGTATGTGGCACTACACTTTCTCACTTCTTTCTCCCAGGGCCCTCATTACAAGCGGTCCTATGTGGTAACTCCTATTACTGCACATATCACAATTATGAGATCTGTGATAAATATCAACAGGCCAAATATGGCAGTATGTATTGGGAGAAAAAAGCCCAGTATTTAATGGAAGATGAGGATTTTGTTGCAGTAAGTACCAAAATCTTCATATTAATGCCCAAAAGCTCATGATGGCACCAGATAAATATCAAAGAACTCAGGTTTTATCAGATGTAATAATTATTGCATTAGACAGTGGCTATCTCATAATTAGGATTTAGGTGTGCAGTTATTTGTGTGTCACCCCTTTTACTTCCTCTGTATGGTAGTACTAGGCACATGAGTGCTTCCTTTTCCTCTGTGTGCACCAACAATTTCTTTAGGCTATTTTCCCATCCATTGTGTGCACTAACATGTGAACACACCCTTCTTCAATCACTGCATAAGTCATAAGGCCTTTCTTGCTCCGCTGTATGACACTAACATACTGGAAGCCCTTCTGTCTGCTGTGTGTAAATTATCACTTGCATACAGCCTTTGCCCATCCTCTCTATTCACTAATATTTGCATGCGCCGCTGCTTTCCCCTCTGCATAGCACTAACAAGTGCATAATGCCATATTCCTTTCTATATATGCGAGACCTAAAAAGGATAGTCTGGAGAGATAAAGATTGGGGGTGCACCTCTCACACAGTATGATGCACCAAAAACAGCTAAAGGAAAACTCCTTTCATGTGAACAAGGTGAATCCTAACTTTATCACAGATTGCATTTGTTAGGCAACACTGTCTAAGTGATGAGATGTAACTCAGGAAAATTAAGTTTTACTCCAGTATTGACACTTTGGTCGCAATTGAAAGGGTTGTATAAAGGTCCAAGGGGCTGGGCTTGGCAAAATGTTGAATTTAGTGCATAGTCCTGCATTACATGCTGAAAAGTGAGAGTTTCACAGCTAGAATCCTAAAGTTACGAGTCAGCCTGAAAAACCTTGAGCATCGCACATCAAAATCCGTGGGTATAAGATAAAGTTATTAGTCCATAGAGGGCATGAGTAGTCATCATGCCCCGCATCAAAATCTGAGCCGAGGAACTGCAAAGCAGTGAAAATGTCCCTGTCAAGAAAATACGTGACAGGCTAACAAGAGGGTGAACCCACAGTTTGCAGCACCCTAAGAAAAAAGAATCCTGTTCCAGCCCACAAGAGCTGCACACAAAGCTAACACTTCTGATTCTCATGAAAATCTGAGCTGCAGGGGCTCGGAACGCTGAACATTGCAAAGTGACCACTCCCAAACTCTTACATTTTCAGAGACTACTAACACCATCATTACATATCTATGAGAGCAGAAAAAACACCCACCATAACAGCTTGGAGCAGTCCCAGTACATGTCGCTTTGGTGTGGCCTAAAGATAGAGATATGTAAGTGTAAATAAATCAACAAGAAAATCATCACCACTAAGTCAAATGTTGAAACGGATCAGTTTGGCTTCTCCTGTGCAACATAAAATTAGACATCTGTTTGGGAGGGGAAATCCACTATATTTTAACAAAATATGTGTCTATGACTCTCATTTTTACTTTCTCAATGCCTGTGAAAATAAAACACCAAAAATTACACGTGCAACACAGTGGAACATATGACACTTCAAAGACTTTTAGGGCTGATTCATAGATACAAATACACAACGAGCATGCATATTACGATATAAAGATATAAATGCACTCCAACATTTTCACAGAAGTTACCTATGGAATTTGGACAGGTCCAGTTTCAGTAAACTGTGCAAATTAAAGTTGTGCAGGGAGCAGTTGGTGCAAGATCTAAAATCATACCCATAAAAATACCAGTTGAGCCCTCCTCCTCCCACTGTCTGACATGTCCCAATCTTCCCTCAAGCCTGTTGAATGGCTATTACCATTTTACGCCATTCTATACTAACCTAAGGTGTTATCACCCATTCACAGATCTACATAATCAAAAATCCAATGCATGGTCGTCACTGGAGCTGCTGAGCTGAGTGGAGTGCAGGGGCATGAGCTAGGGTCACGATCAGGTCAGGTCACATGGTGCACTGTCTCTGGGGCTCGCAGTAGCGCAGAGCAGACTTTATACTTCAATTCTTGCCAGAGGCTGGCCAGTTTTCCACGCCCCTTCTCTCAGTTTACTTGCAGCTGAGGACAGCTCACTGTCCTCCTATCCTGCTGCTCCCTCATAACTTCTCTACAACTCAAATCCAGCTTTCCCCTCTGCCCTGTACCAAACCCCTCCTTGAACTCACATGCCCCGGAGTCAATAAATCTCTCAGTAACTCTCCACTTTCTCCTTACTTTCTCTTTCTATCTGCTCTGGGACCTCTCTATCCATCATCTCACTTCTCTGTCCTGAGCTCTGTCCTTCTTCACCTAGAGCTCTCACTAATCTCACCTAGCTACGCTGTCATTTATCATCCTGCCTGTAGCTCCACCTCTACCCCTTCTTTCAGGGGTCTCCGTCAGAAGCCGACTAGAGCCTGTTTACCCTACTCTCCTTATGACACCTGTCTTACAGCAGCTACTCATTTAACTTCTATGGGCCAGATGTACGACCTGCCAAATAGCGCCTCGCAAATTGTGTCGCATTTGCGACTCGCAATTTGCGAGGCGCTATTTGGCATGTTCAAGCACATTTCTAGCATGGTACCGCCCCCTTCCAAAATTATTCATTATTCAATCTCCGGGAGATGCAGAGGCACGCAGAGTTCTAGTCCATAGCAGATTGGAAACATTTGCCTACGAAAGACAAAACAATGCAAGGTGTACCTTCAAAAATTAGTTCAGAATTAGAAGGTATTATGAAAAAATATGTGCAACCATGCAGTAAAGTGATTTTACTCTACTCTTGCCACACATGCTCAAAATGTGTAAATGTGCAAAGTGCAAAGTTTGTGTAATTCTTTTTGCAAACCTGAAATCTGTTTTGTTTCCATGGCCAGACTTACCATTTGAGGCTTTATCCTGGTTCAAAGCATTGTACTCACACAGTTCGGACTGAACGTCCTTTGTACAAGTGCACATGGTTTTCATTTTCTCACCGTCCACCCTACTCCAGTAAACTCATAAATCAGCGCAGATTGACACAGGCCCAACTAACATAGGCTAGACTCACAAATTCACACAAACAGCACAAGAAATACAGATATATTCCAGGCATGTGTGACTGTTACTTGGAGGCGCAGGCCAGGCATTTAACCATGGGACCACGCTTCTCATTGCAAGGCATGCTCTCATCCCACCTGCCATGTTTCCTAGGACCATGTGTAATGTGCAACTCCAGTACACGCTTGTTTTATTATTCTGGGGCTTGTAGTCCTGTTTTATAATGGGGTAAATTACACTACAAGCCCCAAAATTCAAAGGAAACACCAGCAGTATATCATGCATGGACCTAGAAAACGTGAAAGAGTTGCTGTCTCCTCGTGTGTGTTGTTTAGAATATGTGAAACCAGGTTCTGTCGGTAGAGACCAGCACCCTACTTTCAAGCATGGTTCTAGGGGTCGGGGACAATAGTCCACTGGCTTGTACACGCAGAGGAGCTCAGTTTGAGGGTTATAAGAGAAAGTGCTGAGTTTGGGGCTGCGCTGCAGACCTGAGGGATTTCAATTACATTGCGCATTAGGTAAACACAGACTTTGCAATAATACCCAGCCAAAAAGCGATGAAAAGCCTGAAGGAAAAACAGATATTTTACTTACTTCCTGAACAACTCATCTTCACCATTCGCCAAACACAACTTATGAGGCTCGTTATGTGTTACTGAACTGTTATAATGAGGCCAGTGGAAAAAACAAAGGAGAAAGGGTTTTGGGCAGTTTGCCTGCCAAATCTATTGTAAAATTAGTTGTTTGTAGTTATTTTACAAAGTGCATGCTGCCGTGTGTAATTTTTAAAAGGGTAGCTTTTGAAAGCGAAGATCTTCAGATATGTAAAAACACGTGCTCAAAGCCAACCAGCCTCTTTCATTGCTCCCTCGAGTGTGCAAATGCCTGTTACAGGCCCAGTTATAACCGTCAAAGCTTTTGCAAAGGATTGTAACATGACGATGGACAACAGCTTGCAGATATTGTAGTTCAGCAAAATGAGGAAAGTTTTTTTCATTTATTATGGTGTAACCTTGCCTCCTTTGCAGCCGATCCTGTATCGTCTCTCTAACTTTCTCAGGGAACGCACCTCATCGGCCTGGAACATAACACAGATTATGTCCATTTAAAACGCCTTTCTTTTTTTCTAAAACTCTACAATTGTGTACTGTACCAAGGAATAGTTTTGTGGCTTGGGACAGACATGACTACAATGGAGGGAGGAGCTCAGAGCCGAGTGTCTGCATGGAGCTGAATAGATCGGATCGTGGCACTTCTAATTTTACGTTCGAAGTGATTGAGAAATTTGAAATAAACTTGTCAAAGTACCTAATTCAATGGTGCTATTTAGTGAGCCATACCTGCACTGGTTTCTTGGTGTTTTCCGATCAAGGCCAGAAGCGGTGGACACGTCGAGCACGCATGCTTGCTGCACTGTCTCTGGGGCTTACGGCAGATTTCAGCAATGTCTCCGAGCTGTCTGCGCCCTCTAATGGTAAACAAGGGCCAGTGCAGCTTTCAGCTGGCAGCTGCTTTTCATTCCGAGAACAAGATTTTTCCACTAGTTTTAAGTGAGGAAATCTCTGTGAGTGGGTCACAATATGGCCTAATACTGCTTTGGATCGAACAAGGGAGGTGTTCTAGATTGTCATTTGAGGCCAGTTTTCATTTTCAAGTGACACAGCAGGAGAGGAACTGCTCCCAAATGAGTGTCAGCTCCTGGGCCGATCTGATCGGCCTGAGCACTTTCGCTTTTAACACAGGGCCGATTAGATCGGCCCATGGCACTTCTTAGGTTAAGGAGGTAGTGGTTTAATCATACAATCATCGGGTAGGCTAGTTGGCTCCTAAGGACCCCCAGCAGCGAAAGGGACTTTAACCCCCATCCAAGTGCGCGCCAGGAGGCACGTTTGAAGAGTGGTGGGCAAAGGCGGTGTGGCCTGCTATGAGAACTTAGCAATCCTGTTGTGTGTGGGACTTACTGGAGGTAATAGGAGGGGTAGTTGGCCCCCAAAGATGTCCTCGGGGGCCAACTACTCCTCCTGTTACCTCCAGTAAGTCCTACACAGTGGGACTGCTAAGAGGTCTTCGGAGGCCCCGGTCCCCTTTCTCTACCACTCTGCAAATGCACCTCTTGGCACACTACAGGTTGGGGGATGAAGTCCAATTTACTCCCAAGGGACTTTGGGGGCCAAGAAGCCCTCCTGGTACCTCCTATAAGTCCAACGCAGCGTAATTCCTGAGTGCTGGTCAGAGGCCCAGCACCCTTTCTCCACCACTCTGCAAACGTGACTACTAGTTAAAGAAGCATTTGAAATGTAATAGGTTTCGCATTTGCGAGAGTTAGAGTTATTGGCGTTGTAAATGTAAAAGGTTTTACTAATGTTTTTTGGGGTGGAGTGGATGTACGTTGTGTGTAGTGGAATTATGAGGTATGTTGTGCAGTGAAATTATGTGGATAGAAAGTACGTGGTATTTAGTGTATAGGAATTATGTAGAGTGGGATTATGTGTTATGGAGAGTAATTATGTGGTATGGTAGTCTATGTTGTGGAGTGGTAACCTCAGGTTTAGTCTCCCTCGTTTCCATAGAATCTAAACTATAAACTCAATGAGACAAAAAAAAGAAGGAACCACTGAGGAGCACTTCGGGACCTAGTCAGGGGTATGAGCAGGGCCACTGGAATTATGTGACTGTTTGGCTACACCGACTTTCGCACAATTATACATTTTCCGCATTTGCCACATAATCCATCATATGCTGCATAATCTGCAGATTTGAACAAAAAATATCTTGTTTCTAGTTCAAACGGCACAAACGTTACCAAAAATGCAGCGACAAGTGTTACAGCATGGTGGAAGGCCCTTTGCAAACCTGGAATGGTCACCTGTTACTTTTTGCTAAATGTGGGTGTTAAATTGGTACTAATGGTGTGCAAAGCACTCTTGCTTCTTTCTGCGTCTCGCTTGCCTCTTTCTGCATTTCTGTTGCTTCTTTCTGCACCTTTGTTTCTTTTTCTGTACTTCTCTTGCCTCTTTCTGCACATCTCTTCTACTTTCTGCACCTCTCGTGCCATTTTCTGCACCTCTGTTGACTCTTTCTGCAACTCACTTGCTTCTTTCTGCACCTCTCTTGCCTCTTTCTGTACCCTTCTTCCCTTTTTCTGCACCCCTCTTGCCTCTTTCTGCACCCATCTTCCTTCTTTCTCCACCCCTCCTGCCTGTTTCTGCACCTCTCTTGCCTCTTTCTGCACATCTCTTGCCTCTTTCTGCACCCCTGTGGCTTCTTTCTGCAGTTCTCTTGACTCTTTCTGTACCCCTCTTGCCTCTTTCTGCACCTCTGTTGCTTCTGTCTGCATTTCTCTTGTTTCTTTCTGCACTTCTCTTGCTTCTTTCTGCACCCCTCTTCGTGCAACTCTCTTGTCTCTTTCTGTATCTCTCTTCCCTCTTTCTGCACCCCTCTTGCCTCTTTGTGAACCTCTGTTCCTTCTTTTTGCACTTTTTTGTTTCTTTCTGCACCTCTCTTGCTTCTTTCTGCACCCCTTGTGCCTCTTTCTGCACCCCTCCTGCCTCTTTCTGCACCTCTGTTCCTTCTTTCTGCACTTCTTTTGTTTCTTTCTGCACCTCTTTTGCTTCTTTCTTCACCCCATTGCCTCTTTCTCCACCCCTCTTCCCCCTTTCTGCATCTCTGTTGCTTCTTTCTGTACTTTATCTTGCCTCTTCCTGCACCCCTCTTGCCTCCTTCTGCACCTCTGTTGCTTCTTTCTGCACTTTTCTCATCTTTCTGCACCCCTCTTGCCTCTTTCTGCACCTCTGTTGCTTCTTTCTGCACTGCTCTTGCCTCTTTCTGCATTTCTCTTGCCTCTTTCTGCACCCCTCTTCCCTCTTTCTGCAACTCTCTTGACTGTCTGTACCCTTGTTCCCTCTTTCTGCACCTCTTTTGTCTGTTTCTACAACTCTCTTGCCTCTTTGTACAGTTCTCTTGCCTCCTTCTGCACCACTGTTGCCTCTTTCGGTACCTCTCCTACCTCTTTCTGCACCCCTCTTGCCTCTTTTTGCGCCTCTGTTGGTTCTTTCTACACTGCTCTTGCTTCTTTCTGCACCTCTTTTGCAAATTTCTGCATCCCTCTTGCCTCTTTCTGCACGCCTCTTCCCTATGTCTCCACCTCTCTTGCTTCTTTCTGCACTTCTCTTACTTCTTTCTGCACTGCTCTTGCTTCTTTCTGCACCTCTCTTGCAAATTTCTGCACCCCTCTTGTCTCTTTCTGCACCCCTCTTCCCACTTTCTGCAACTCTCTTGCCTCTGTCTGCACCCCTGTTCCCTCTTTCTGCTCCTCTTTTGCCTGTTTCTGAAACTTTCTTGCCTCTTTCAGCAGTTCTCTTGCCTCCTTCTGCACCTCTGTTGCTTCTTTCTGCACTTCTTTTGCCTCTTTCTGCGCTTCTTTTGCCTCTTTCTGCACCTCTCTTGATTCTTTCTGCACCTCTGTTGTCTCTTTCTGCACTCGTCTTCCCTCTTTCTGCACCTCTCTTGCTTCTTTCTGCACCCTTCTTCCTTTTTTTTGCATCCCTCTTGCCTCTTTCTGCACCTCTCTTGCCTCTTTGTGCAGCTCACTTGCCTCTTTCTGCATCCCTCTAGCTTCTTTCTATACCTCTGTTGCTTCTTTCAGCAATTCCCTTGCCTCTTTCTGCACTTCTCTTGCTTGTACCTGCACCTCTCTTGCATCTTTCTGCACCCCTGTTGCCTCTTTCTGTACCTCACTTGTTTCTTTCTGCACCCCTCTTGCCTCTTTCTGTACCTCTCTTTCCGCACCTCTCTTGCCTCTTTCTGCACCCGTGTTCCCTCTTTCTGTACCTTTCCTGCCTGTTTCTGCACCTCTCTTGCCTCTTTCTGTACCTCTGTTGCTTCTTTCTGTACTTCTCTTGCCTCCCTCTGCACCCTTTGCGCCTCTGTCAGCACTCTGTTGCTTCTTTCTGCTCTACACTTCCTTCTTTCTGCACCCCTCCTGCCTCTTTCTATACCCCTCTTGCCTCTTTGTGCACCTCTCCTACCTCTTTCTGCACCTCTCTTGCCTCTTTTTGAACCTCTCTTGGTTCTTTCTGCACTGCTCTTGCTTCTTTCTGCACCTCTTGTCCAAATGTCTGCATACCTCTTGCCTCTTTCTGCACCCCTGTTCCCTATTTCTCCACCTCTCTTGCTTCTTTCGGCACCTCTGTTGCTTCTTTCTGCACTTCTTTTGTTACTTTCTGCACCTCTGTTGCATCTTTCTGCACTTCTTTTGCCTCTTTTTGCACCCCTCTTGCCTCTTTCTGCGCCTCTGTTGCTTATTTCTGCACTTCTCTTGCCTCTGTCTGCACACCTGTTGCCTCTTTCTGCACCCCTTTGCCTCTTTCTGCACTTCTCTTGCTTCTTTCTGTACGCTTCTTCCCTTTTTCTGCACATCTCTTGCCTCTTTCTGCACCTCTCTTGCCTCTTTCTGCACATCTCTTGGTTCTTTCTACACTGCTCTTGCCTCTTTCTGCACCCCTCTTGCCTCTTTCTGCACTTCTTTTGCTTCTTTCTGCACTTCTCTCTCTTCTTTCTGTACCCCTCTTGCCTCTTTCTGCACCTCTGTTGCTTCTTTCTGCACTACTCTTGCAACTTTCTGCACCCCTGTTCCCTTTTTCTGCACCTCTCTTGCCTCTTTCTGCACCCCTCTTGCCTCTTTCTGCACCTCTGTTGCTTGTTTCTACACTTCTCTTGCTTCTTTCTGCACCTCTCTTCTTTCTGCATCCCTGTTCCTTATTTCTGCACCCTCCTTCCCTCTTTCTGCACCTCTCTTGCCTCTTTCTGCACCCCTGTTCCCTCTTTCTGCACCTCTCTTGTTTTTTTCTGCAATTCTTTTGCTCCTTTCTGTACTTCTCTCACCTGTTTCTATATTCAAATGGGAAGTGCAAGCTGTCAAGTTTAAAGGCCTGCGTGCTCTTGTGACTGAGGTATATGTGTACTTGCACATGTATTTTCACATTTTATGCATCTGAAGATGGTAGCTTTAAAAGCGGGCAGCTTCTCTTATAGGTGGTCAAATCTTGTTAGTTCTGCTCTGTCATTCGATTGCACAGGCAGACATGTCTTATGTATATATGTGTTTTAGAGTCCCTCAAATATACTATTGAATACCCATGTGCCCTGTATTGTGAGCAGAAAGAAATGCATACACCTTTTTTTACACAAATTTACAGAGTTTGCTGTTTGAAACACAGGTATTCAAGCGTTTGTATGTTTATTTTCATTTAACATGTCACTAGGTAAAAGCATAGACACTCATGCATACCTTCACAAACTTGGTCAGACTTACAACAGTGATATGCTTAGGATTGCTGTTTTATATTTGGTAGGCCTAACATTCTGAGCAGTCGATTAATAGTGAACCTTTAAGAAGAAAGTGAGGATTGACATCTTCGGAGAAGGATTAGTGATTAGGGTACTTTGTATGAGTCTGTTGTAAGGTACAGTCAGAGTAGTCCTCTTTATGCACCTCTGTTGGTTCTTTCTGCACATCTCTTGCTTCTTTCTTCACCTTTCTTCCTCTTTCTGGACTTCTGTTGCCTCTTTCTGCATTTCTTTTGCTTCGTTCTGCACCTTTCTTCTTCTTTCTGCACCTCTCTGGCCTCTTTCTGCACTCCTCCTGCTTCTTTCTGCGCCTTTCTTCCTCTTTCTGCACATGTCCCTACCTATGCAGGCATAGTTAGAAATTAGCATTTAAAAAACCTTAGAAATTCGCTGAAAAAACCATAGGTTTCAGGGATGTTATAGTTCGAAATTTTCATTTAAAAAACCTTTGCAATTCACTGAAAAAACCATAGGTTTTAGGGACGTTATAGTTAGAAATTAGCATTTAAAAAAACCTTTGAAATTCACGAAAAATACATAGGTTTCAGGGACTTTATAGCTAGAAATTATCATTTAAAAACCATAGAAAATCACTGAAAAAACCATAGGTATCAGGTACGTTATAGTTAGAAATTAGTATTTAAAAAACCATAGAAATTCACTGAAAAAACCATAGGTATCAGGTACGTTATAGTTAGAAATTAGCATTTAAAAAAACCTTTGAAATTCACAAAAAAAACATAGGTTTCAGGGACTTTATAGCTAGAAATTATCATTTAAAAACCATAGAAATTCACTGAAAAAACCATAGGTTTCAGGGACGTTATATATAGGATCTGCGCGTTTGGATAACATAAACTGTGGGTTTGGTGGCGGACGGATTCCGTGCACCCCCACCGGATGCGTTAGCCTGTCTGTATCAGCTAGCTCACAGTGCCACTATAGTCTCCTCTTATCACGGAGAGAATAGATTCTGGCAACCTCAGAACATGACAACCCTGATCCCTCAGAATTGTGGAAACAATATACTACTGATAACGCCGATTCTTATCTAATTATCTATAAGAACCTTCTGGTCGCCAAGATCTTTTTACCTGTTGAATGGTGTAAAGGAGAGAATCTCATCTGGTTACATAACAGCATTCATTTTGTCTGAAAGGACCACTGACTCCGAATTTTAGTTTAAGAATTTATTATCGCCAAAAATAACTGAACGTGCAAGCACCTCAACACGAGGTTAAAGAAATAGATGGG
Organism: Calotriton arnoldi; assembly: GCA_963921515.1. NCBI lineage: Eukaryota > Metazoa > Chordata > Amphibia > Caudata > Salamandridae > Calotriton > Calotriton arnoldi. The sequence continues at coordinate 939,353 of CAWUFW010005922.1, read as the reverse complement.
CACTAATACAAATAATAACCTACGCAGGAATCTCATCCGACTCAAGATAAAGAGAATAGAAAGTTCTAGAAGGATCAACCAGACTATGATTGCTCCAAATTCTAAATTGCTCTTCATTGGACTAAACAAGCTTTACATCAATTGCTGTCCCTACACTAACGCTAAGTGACATCCCTGCATAACGAGTTTCAAAGGCAAGAGTGAATAAAGGTGTCAGCTGTGAAGACTTCCTCAGAAGTGCAATCACCTAGTACCTAAGCTCCGCTCTGTCCTTCTCTCAGGTCTCCCCTACCTCTTCTCTGGCCTCCTCCCTCAGGGCACTATCCCTAATACAAAACCCCAATACAATTGTACACGCCTTTGTCACGCCTCCTTGGCCAGGTCTTCTTTCTTGTATTTTTCCATCGAAACGGTTACTTCATCCTGGACGGTTGCGATGGCCTTGAGTCCCAGGCACCTTCTCCGCCGAAAGTATCATCCCTAAATTCCATTTCACTCCCCGTACCATGCCTCCCATCTCTCTAACTTTTGAAAACAAAGAGTTAGTCTTTACTAACGAGACATGTGTCCTTGCACCTGCAACAAGAGATACGTTCAACAGAAACCTTCTACTGTGCTAATTAAATCTACCGTTTGTGCCCAGAGAGCCTTACCAAGAGAAACTTTTCTCTTACTACAAAATAAGCTAACATAAGAATAAACCAGGCCTTCCCTAAGCATATATGTAGTCAGGCCTTTACATATAACTTTTAAACACACGTCTTACTTTTCCCATAAGCATTTCCATTACAATTCATATGCGAACATGAATTACATGTGCAACTTAAATATGGTGCACGTTTAAACTACTGCAACTAAATTGCACACGAACTAATTTCTCTATGCATTATGTTCACACAATTCAATAAGCATTACATTACATTACATAATTATCATAACACCATTATACTGCTGCGTTCACTTAATATTAGTGAACTATTCACTCTTACTAAACATACATGAATACACAACTGAATATATGCGAATATATTTCTGATTACATGCGGGTGCGGCCTATCAGTGATTATGATGCACCCCTACAATTCACAAGAACATTTCGCTCTATCAGTTCCCCCTTTGATGACTCCTGTCATCATTTTTCATTCTACTCCCTTGGAGAAAGAACCGACCTAAACAGAACTTGTTGCCATCTTTCCTGGTCTTAGTTTCTCCATGCTCTTGAGCCTTTGATACTGACTGTCCCGCAGTCTTGCCAATCTCATCTCATTTTCCCTCAAAGCTCTCTTGACTCGGCCTGCCCGATACCACCTGTAGGCCTTGATCGCAATCCACAACCCAACCACACAACCCACCAAGATAAAGAGGGGTCTCAGAAAGTACCCAAGGAATCCCTTTCCCAGATTCGCAAACCAACCTCCCACTTGACCAAAACCCTTGCCGACCTTTTCCCAGGCCCCCTCTTCGGTCAAATCCGCTATTTTTGTGTGGATTGTAGTGATGTTACTTATATATTTCTCCAGATCCTTGCTACGGTCTGGTATATAAGTGCAGCACTCTTGAACCTTCAACATTTTACAGACTCCGCCCTCTTTTGCCAATAAGACATCCAAAGCAAGGCGATTCTGCAAAACCATTCCCCTTATCGACAACATCTCTCCTTCCACCAACACCAACGACTTTGCTGTGTTCATTGAAAATTCATCCACCACTGTCGCTAACCTCCGAATTTTCACATCATTCAAGACTACTCCCAGACTGGGTATCATAGCTCCAAAGATATCTCCCACTACAATTCCTTGCACTTGCAGCTCTTCTCGCCCTTGAATGCTCCCCACCTTCTAGAAGATCTAAGTCTTCTGTATGGTAAATCTTTGGAAATATTATTGCCAAATAACATGTTCCATACCAATTTGCAGGCAACCTCACATAAGCATTCTTCCCACATATGTAATACACCGTTGGTATCACTTGTACAGGACCTTGGAGAAAATCTTTTGCCACATCTGCCATGGTGAAAACGTGATCACAAGTACTTTGTCCCACTGCTACCTTCTCGTAGTAAGTCTGATAACGCCTTATACACAACTTACCCCTCTGCTCCTTATCTAACGCTATAGGACCATAGCTTCCCTGGTCTTATGCAACTTTTCTTCCTCTGTCCAATCAGTCCTGTGATGCCCCAAGTCTCGGGAGTGAGTCAGCTTTCTATACCTATCCTCAACCTGATCTACAAACTTTCTCTCTACATCCGACATCAAACAAGTCAGATTGTGTCTGTGTGCAAAGGCTGTGTCCAATTCCAAACTCGGTATGAAGTACTTCCTGAGTCTATCTTCCGTCTTATAATAGTCATATTTATTCAAATGCTTGTAAGCTGGGACTTCAGGAAGCACTGCGTCGAAATTGGAAAAGAAATACTCGAACTGATCTCTCTCATAAAATAAACTAAGCAAAAGACTACATGAAATACCATAAGTCAGTGGAAGATGGTGATACCTAATACCCTCGTCCACTGAAGTAGGCAACTGCATACACACATAACAATCTTTCGCCTCCATCACATCAACATACTCATACAACAACTTAGCATATGCATTCAACTTAAAATCACCTTTCGATAAATCTACATGTAATCTACGACTTTCTTCTAATAGCAAAGCTCTGTCAGCTGCCCTGTCTACCCCCTTCTGACTAGGTGTAATAGGTGTAGGTGTCCCTGTCACCTCCTTCTACTTCTAGCTCGTGCGAACCAGTATAGGAAACTATAACTACTATGATTATAGAAACTATTACACTACTTATAAGGATGCCTACAATCCATTTAGATCTACGATTGGGATCTCCCGGCTCCATGGTTTCGAAAGTTCTCAAAAAGTCTTGGTTATAGCAAAGAACCCTGAAAAAGTCTCTGTCCTTTATTTGTGACTTGCTTAACCAGCTCGAGCAACCATGAAATCTCCGGATTTTCCCTTTTCGATCACAATCTTATTTACACAGTCCAGAAAAAGACTTCCCTAGTTTTCGTTCCTCTTCTGTGGAAAGTCCCTAAGTTTATTCTTCTTCCACTCGGACCTAGGTTATCTTCTTCTTTTAGACTTTTATTTACAGTTTATAGTTGATCCACAATAAGATCCTCATTGAGCAATACCAGAACGTGATACAAAAGTTCAAGACGCAAAATCAACACTTCATGTGAAAACGGCTCAACTCCAAAAGGCGGGAATTCGAGTCGATGCAGAACCAAGTTTCGGACTTCACTCAGAAGCGGGGGATTCGGAACCGTGAGAGTCAGTGTTCCTTCTATCTCGAGCCCTGGCAACTGCAGCACCACCTTCACCACCACATTCGGGCTCCGACTGACCACTTGCACTGACCTCAGTCTTCCCGTACTCACCACCCCCTGCATCAAACACAGTGTAAGTCCACTCAGGGGTAGAGTATCTGCGACAAGGCACTCTTGTTCTCTTTGACCTTCGCCGACTGTCTTGTGCTTGGTCTTCGTCACTTGCTTCAGTTTCAGATGCTTCGGACACTGGAGCAAGGTCTCTTTCAGGTGCTAACCTCAGGTTCAGTCGCCTCTGTCTTTCAGGCCAACTTTCTGCACTTCTGATCGTTCGTCTGCCTTCCCCTTCTATACCCAGTGCACTACTTCCTCTTTCTGCTGAATCTGACTCTTCTCCGCCCACTGCACCGTCTCTGTCTTCGGTGTCTGAGTCAGGGTTCGAACTGTGGAAACCCCCTTCAGCTTGCTCTAGTGCACCACCAGCTGTGTCAGCGACCCTTACAGCTTGACTTGTCCTCTCATGTGGCCCTGCCACATCAGCTGGATTTTCATTTACGAGAGGAGCTGTTTCTTCCAAGGGTGCTGAAACTCTGCGGGTATGGGAGGCATGCACCCAGTTCGGCAATCCTCCACACTTCACTGCTGTGTTCGTGATAAGTATCACCTGATACGGACCACGCCAGCGGGCGTCCAAGCAACTCTTCCTCACGTGCTTCCGGACGAGCACCCAGTCACCGGGACACAAGTCGTGGCACAGATCACTCGAGGCTGGGACCACTGCTGCTTGCACCTGCTGGGATACAGAACGGACCACATCAGAGAGTCCTTTACAATAATCGAGAATCAAATCATCAGTGATGCTTATCAAGGCTGTAGCTGGTACTGCTGGCAATCTCATTGCCCTCCCCATTAATATCTCATGGGGGGACAACCCGGTTTTCTGTCTGGGACACTTCGCATGCTCATCAGCACGAGTGGCAAGGCATCGGGCCATTTCAGGGATGTTGAAGAACACATTTTTGCCATCCGGGCCTTCAAAGTTCCATTAACTTGTTCCACCATCCCAGAAGCCTCTGGTCTGTAACTACAGTGGAGTCTCTGGTCAATGTTCAAGGCAGCACAAAGTAAATTCATGATTTCACTGTGGAAGTGCCTTCCTCTATCTGATTCCAAAGAGGTCGGGATCCCGAATCTAGGGATGAGCTCCCTCAACAATAACTTAGCCACTGTGAGAGTGTCACACCTGCGTGTGGGGTAAGCCTCCACCCACCGTGAGAATACACATACCAGCACTAGAATGTACCTCAACCCATTACACTTAGGCATTTCCACAAAGTCGATCTGTATTCTGTTGAAAGGCCCACCTGACCTCCCAATGTGACTCAATGTAACTACAGTTTTCTTTCCAGCGTTCATCTGCTGACACGTAACACATCTCTGACATACCGTCTCAGCCATTGCTCGGAACCGTGGGTTATACCACGTCTGTCTAAACACTCTCATCATTGCGTCTCTACCAAGGTGTGCCTGTCCATGTATCAGTCTTGCCATCGGACTCAACAATTCTTCAGGCAACACGGCTCTCCCATCGTTGGATACCCACACATCCACATCTCCTTTCTCACAACCAGCTTTGATCCATCCCTCTCTCTCCTGGTCTGAAACTTCATCCTGCAATCGCTTAAGCTCTTCCCAGGTGTCTGCCATGGCCAACATTATGCTGAGCTCGGTTCCTTCTTGGCTCTCCCCTGCGTATCTATCTGTGAATATGCATCCTTGTTCTGCACAGAAGCGGGCAACCTCATCCGCATAATTGTTACCCAATGATACAAAGTCCTCCCCCTTCCCATGGGCGGAACACTTTACAACAGCAATTTCCTTCGGATGCTGTAATGCATCCAACAGTTGTCTTACATATTCTCCATTCCGAATGGGTGAGCCAGATGATGTCAAAAATCCCCTCTGAGACCATAACTGCCCGAAGTCGTGCACCACGCCAAACCCATATTGGCTGTCTGTGTAAATCGTGATTCGAATTCGATCAGCGGCCAAACAGGCACGGGTCAAGGCAATGATCTCAGCTACCTGCGCGGAACGTACTCCTTCTAGGCAAGCAGCTTCGACCACTCCTGAAATGGTACATACAGCAAACGCTGCTCTCAATTGCCCCACACTGTCTCTTAAGCATGAACCATCGACAAAGAAAATTTCATCTGGGTCAGCCAATGGCTCATCGACAATGTCAGGTCTCGGTTTGGTGCAAAGCTCGGTCACATCGAGACAATCATGGTCCGCACAATCTTCATCATCTGTGTTCGGTGTAGGCATTAATGTCGCAGGGTTCAAGACAGAGCACCTTTTCAGAGTCACATTCTCTGCGGCAAGTATGACTTGCTCGTACCTCGTTAACCTATTGTTCGTTAGGTGCTGGGTCTTGGTCCTGGTCATCAATAACTCAACCGAATGTGGCACATGTACAGTCAATGGATGTCCCATTACAATGCTTTCACATCTTTCAATGCTGACACCTGTTGCAGCAACGGATCTTAGACATCCGGGCAACGCAGAAGCTACTGGATCTAAAGTAGCTGAAAAATAGGCAACTGGTCTACGGACACCTCCATGGTTCTGAGCTAACACTGCTAATGCACATCCTTCCCTCTCATAACAGAACAATGTAAAGGCCTTGTTGTAATCTGGCATTCCCAGTGCCGGAGCACTGCACAATTCCTCTCTCAGTTTCAGGAATGATATCAAGCACTCCTCGTCCCATGGTACCGGATCACTCACATCCTTGTGTGTAAGCCTCTGCAAAGGCTTTGCTCTCAAGGAGAAACTAGGAATCCACTGTCGACAGTAGCCGACCATTCCCAGGAACATCCTAACTTCCCTCTGTGTAGTGGGTACTGACATACTCATTATTGCCTCAATTCGGTCTGGTGACACCTTCCTCTTGCCTTTTTCTAATCTGTGTCCCAAGTACTGTACCTCATTCAAACAGTACTGCAGCTTGTTCGGGGACACCTTATGTCCATTCTCTGCTAAGTGGTTCAACAGAGCTATCGTATCAATTCTGCAAGCATCTTCTGTTTCTGAGGCAATGAGCAAGTCATCTATGTATTGCACGAGAACTGAGTTCTGCGGCAACACAAGACTCTCAAGGTTCTTCTTCAGGATCTGGTTAAAGATCGATGGACTTTCCGTATACCCTTGAGGGATACGACACCATGTTAACACGCGATTTTCCAGCCTGAACGCAAAAAGAAATTGGCTTTCCTCGTGGAGCGGTATCGAAAAGAAAGCTTGACACAAATCGATGACCGTAAACCACTCGGCTTCGCATGGGATCTGGAACAGTATTACTGAAGGATTCGGTACCACTGGACAACAAGGGATAACTATCGTGTTGACCTTTCGCAGGTCTTGCACGATCCTGTATTTCCCGCTCGGTTTCTGTAGTCCCATAATAGGTGAATTACAGGGGCTACCTCGGATCTCTTTTAGAATGCCTTTCTTAATGAAGGTCTCGATCACAGGTTTTATCCCTGCAATCGTTTCAGGCGACAAGTTGTATTGAGGTGTCCTGGGGAAATCAACGTTTTGCTTCACCTCAATCCGCACTGGTTCAACCCCTCTGATCAAACCTATTTCATCGCCTGCGAAATCCCACACCACAGATGACACTGCGTCTCTCAAATCAGGTGGAAGTTCTTCCACAGTCACCATTGGGTACAGATCTATACATAGATGCTGATTTGCAACCTTAAAGTCAGCATCGTCATCTCTCGTCTGGACCTCCACTCCCTGAGGCGTACAATAAATCGTGCAGTTCAACTTGCACAACAGATCTCTTCCCAAAAGGCAAACTGGACTCGTATCACACACTACAAACTGATGTCTAGTTTGGAAGGAACCTATCCTTACTAAGATCGGTTCTGTCAATGGGCTGCTTATTCTCTTGTTCGCTACTCCAACGACCTGGATTGATTGTCCCGAGAGGGGTAGGTTAGGGACTACTGCTGATCTTACAGTAGACCGGGTAGCACCAGTATCAACCAAAAGTGTGGCAGGATGACCCTCAATATCTGCCTCCACAAAAGGTCCTCTCTGATCTACCTCCAAGACCGCTCCAAGCGTGCAGTCTTCCTCCCCCCTCAGGCACCGTCAGGATAAAGGGTCGAAACTACTCTCGTCATAGTCTTCGAACAGGGGCATCTGTTGGTACGTTCGTATTCCCTGTGTAATCCTTGGAGCCTGGGGAACCTGGGCGTGAGAGCTGTATACCCCACCTTTCATCGTCCTAGGCCTCGTTACTGTGTTAACTACCTCTTGCGCGGGTGCCTGAGCCCCTCTTCCTCTTCCTGCAACTGGTTAGCTGGGTTCAAAGGACACTCGCGTTTCCAATGTCCGACCTGGCGACAAAGATGACACGCCGTGGTCTTCTTCAGTGTGGCTATGTCCACTCCTGTCTTGGGGTCTACTGGTTTTCCCCTTCCCTGTCCTTGCCCATTCTGGTTCCCCTGGAAATTTCCTTGTTTTCTTCCTAAGGTCCCTCCACTAGGCTGACCCTGTGCTGTCTGCATCTGGACAAGCATCAATTTATCTTTTAACTTCCGATGTTTTGAGTCCACCTCATCACTACAGTATCTCGCATACCTCAAAATTTCATCTAACGGCTTGTTCTGCCAGCAGATCAAATGATGCTGTATCATGAGGCTGATTTCCATCCTCAGACCCATTACAAACTTTGAGACAAACTGTCCCATATCCTTGGGGTCCAAAATATCTAACCCACTATACTGTTTAAAAACTTGCAGAAGTCTTTCGTAATATTCGTGCACCGTTTCTTTGGGTTCCTGTACAGTCCGATCTATCTTAACCCAATCTATATCTTGGGGTGAAATCTTCAGTTTCAACCATGTAATCACCTGCTCATACTTTTTCATAACTAGGGGTGATGGGCCATTTGTAACCGCCTCTCTTTCTGGTTCCGAAGTCGGCCACTCGATAGCAACTTTACAAGCTGTCCACAAATCTCCCGGTACCACTATGTCAAACAAAGTGTTCAAATCAATCCACAATACTTTTGAAATTTTCACAAACCGCTCAACCTGCTTGTACCACTCTAATGGTTTCTCCCTCAGCCGAGGGAAATCATTTGTAAATGCAGCCAAATCACCTCTATTCCACGGCACATGCACGTACCCTCCATTCTGTACTTCCCGTAAAGGAAAATTTCCAACACCCGTCGCCCCCCCCCCCCTGGAGGCGGCGTTTCCCCCTCAGCTTTCTTTGTTAGCTTCTTCTTGGACCACCTTTCTTCCCATTTGTCCAACAAAATCCATATCCTCATCCCTACGATCAGATCTCTAGTATGTGTCCTTAATCCTGTTAGTCTTTTCTCCTCCAGCTCCTGGTCACTGTACTGTAATCTATGTGGCCCCTGCAGCGCTTTAGTTTTATTCAAGTCTACCTCGTATCTTTTGGCCAATTCCTTCAATCTATCATGTGCCGTCCTAGCTTTTCGAGTCACATCTTTTGCTACAAACAGCAGCTCATCTGGTCCATAAATTTCTATCCTTTCCAAGGGCAGACCTCCATCAATCATCTCGTCTACCTCTGCTTTCAATCTCACTACGTCTAGTAACCTTGCCTGTACCGCACTCCTCAGTACATCTCGACAACCCGAGCCATCCCGCTCATCACAGTCACTATTCTGTCCTTGTGACCTATTCCCTTCCATCATATTCCTGGAACTTGGTCTGTCTTCCGAGACGTTCTGTGCCCTATCTCCGTGCATCCTATCACTTTGGTTTGTCGCTGTTGGTGTCCACATCCTCAAAGCTGACCTAGATTCACGCAAAGACCTTGGTCTTTCTGGTCTCTCCTCTTCTTGTCTAAGGGAAGAGTCTGCAGTAGCCGGTATTGGCGTACTTGTCTCCACTGGCCTGGGGAAATGAACCACTCGTACTCCAAACCCATTCCCACCTTCGCTGGTTACTTCTTCCCTTTCCATCTGTACAGAGCCCCCTTCTCTCACTCGGTCTGGGTCATATACCGGTACTATAGGGCCAATGGTAACCAGTACTGTCAAGGAGTCCGGTAATCTTGTGTTCCCAACAGGAGGCTGTGTTATCATAGACGTCGTTGCCCCCTCTGTTCCTGTGGAAATCCTTCCCACTACTCTCATACTAGTCTGATTCTGGCTCCCATCAATTGTTACTGCTGGGGTCGGCTTTCCCTCTTCTGAGTCTGGATTAAATGGTGGTGGCCTCTCTGCCAACATCCTATCCAACAAGCTGTCATCTAGATCACTGTCGTCCTCATCGATTCTTATTATTTTCCCATTTTGTACTAACAATGGGTACAACTTATCTCCTTCGATCGTTTCTACTCTCCACCTTTTCTCCAATGCATCCCACCTTGCGTCTTGAAATGCCCTGACCGATTTCTTCACCCTTTCTTGGCTTCTGTCTTTCTTCCTATCATACGCTGCTCTTATCCACGCATGTAGTGCCTCAAACTGTGTTGGTCTAGGTAGTGGTCGTAAGGAAGCCATTATACTTTTTAGCTGGTACAGCACCTCTAACCTGAAAGTACCATAGCGTGGGAACGACAATTCTCCTTCTGCTTCTGTCATTTTATGCCAATTCTCAAGCCAAATTATAGTATGCATTCCGACATTCTTTGCCATATAATGTGCCGGTGTATCCTCGGGAGGAGCTTCTTCTCCTTCCCGAACAACCACATGTCTATCACCTCTACAAAGTTCCCGTAAAACTTTAAAACATTTCATGATGAATCAACTTTTTATTTGCACTCAAAATGTCAGCTTTTACTTCCTGATTTCACTCCACCAATACCAGCGCGGCTCACACCAACCAGCCTATCGCAGCGCGGCACTTGTCTGACGTCACTTTTCCTCCGCTCGCAGCAGTTCCCCTCCTTTCTAATTCACTCGTTCTCACTCGCACCTGTCCCAATCATACTCTGAAATAATGTCCGTCCTACCGAACAATTACCTCTCTGACCGTCAGTCTACCAATGACCGATCAGCCTCTTGAGCTTGTTGACCTCAATCTGGCAACCGTCTGTCCGCGAAACGACCGGACAATCGCCTCTAACACACTCGATAGGATTCAATCACTCAATGTTCTGCACACAATAACCTACGACCTGCGTTGGTTATTCACACACTCACTCATGTGTTCCCTATCCTCAGTGGGTCTGTCAATGACGTCTCGTGACCCCCACAACCTCTGGTCAACGTTCTCAACTCTGGGTGTATTCTACACCACTATAAATCTCCCAGTCCCGCGTGCGCTCACGGTCCGGTTCTCAATCACACAACTCTCTCTCCAACTCCGCAAGACATCACACAACAATAAAACACCGCAATCTACCAAACATCACTCTTTTCATACTCACTCTCCCACGAACTGCTACTTCCGCCGCACCGTCACTCTCCGTCAGTTTTCCACGACCTCCGACATCCTTCTCCCGTGGTCCTCTGGATCTGCGTCACTCGGGCTCTATGGGGCAACTTAGTCTCCTATCTTGCTCTAGATCTCCCCTTACCATCAAAGGTAACCATCCTACTCTGCTACCAACTGATAACGCCGATTCTTATCTAATTATCTATAAGAACCTTCTGGTCGCCAAGATCTTTTTACCTGTTGAATGGTGTAAAGGAGAGAATCTCATCTGGTTACATAACAGCATTCATTTTGTCTGAAAGGACCACTGACTCCGAATTTTCGTTTAAGAATTTATTATCGCCAAAAATAACTGAACGTGCAAGCACCTCAACACGAAGTTAAAGAAATAGATGGGCACTAATACAAATAATAACCTACGCAGGAATCTCATCCGACTCAAGATAAAGAGAATAGAAAGTTCTAGAAGGATCAACCAGACTATGATTGCTCCAAATTCTAAATTGCTCTTCATTGGACTAAACAAGCTTTACTTCAATTGCTGTCCCTACACTAACGCTAAGTGACATCCCTGCATAACGAGTTTCAAAGGCAAGAGTGAATAAAAGGTGTCAGCTGTGAAGACTTCCTCAGAAGTGCAATCACCTAGTACCTAAGCTCCGCTCTGTCCTTCTCTCAGGTCTCCCCTACCTCTTCTCTCGCCTCCTCCCTCAGGGCACTATCCCTAATACAAAACCCCAATACAATTGTACACGCCTTTGTCACGCCTCCTTGGCCAGGTCTTCTTTCTTGTATTTTTCCATCGAAACGGTTACTTCATCCTGGACGGTTGCGATGGCCTTGAGTCCCAGGCACCTTCTCCGCCAAAAGTATCATCCCTAAATTCCATTTCACTCCCCGTACCATGCCTCCCATCTCTCTAACTTTTGAAAACAAAGAGTTAGTCTTTACTAACGAGACATGTGTCCTTGCACCTGCAACAAGAGATACGTTCAACAGAAACCTTCTACTGTGCTAATTAAATCTACAGTTTGTGCCCAGAGAGCCTTACCAAGAGAAACTTTTCTCTTACTACAAAATAAGCTAACATAAAAATAAACCAGGCCTTCCCTAAGCATATATGTAGTCAGGCCTTTACATATAACTTTTAAACACACGTCTTACTTTTCCCATAAGCATTTCCATTACAATTCATATGCGAACATGAATTACATGTGCAACTTAAATATGGTGCACGTTTAAACTACTGCAACTAAATTGCACACGAACTAATTTCTCTATGCATTATGTTCACACAATTCAATAAGCATTACATTACATTACATAATTATCATAACACCATTATGCTGCTGCGTTCACTTAATATTAGTGAACTATTCACTCTTACTAAACATACATGAATACACAACTGAATATATGCGAATATATTTCTGATTACATGCGGGTGCGGCCTATCAGTGATTATGATGCACCCCTACAATTCACAAGAACATTTCGCTCTATCACTACCTCTCGCTCAGTCACTTGTGCTTACTTAGTTTGTCTCAGAGAGATACACAGAATAAAAAGTTGGGGCGTTTCAATAAGTATTTATTGAACAGTTGTTATTCCAGTGTATAATAGATGAGCTGCAACAACCATTAGACAGTAGCAGAGATATATGATTAGCAATACTACGAAAGTAAAGGGATGGTATAGTTCTACCATCTTGCAGAAATCATGAATATATACATGTATATAAAACACATGATAAAAGTGCGTACTCCTACGATGCCTCCCTAACTAGATGTACCTAAATGTACCTAGCATCTATGTAGGTGTTATGCCAAGAATCCCTCTAGGATCTAGTCCACCCCATTACCTGAGAGTTTAGAGAATATGGGACCCCGTCCTGGTCTCGAGTTGGACAACCCGCAAGGGATGTTAGACCACTGCTAGCTGGAGCGTCTGCATGCAGGAACCTCAGCGTCTCTGGGCAGTGTGTCAGCCGGGAAGTCACGGTCTCCTCTATCTTCCTAAGCAAGATGTGCTGTATATATACCCATAGGTCTCCCCAGGGGTCCTGCCTTGCTGTGTTACTGTGTCGGCCTAAAGGATGACGTTGGGCCTGAACTTTATACAGAGATATTATACAGGAGATGTTAATCCTACTGTTAGTCCTGCTGTGCTTCCAAGAAGCCTCATGCATAATGTATGAGAAATGAACCAGGGAAAAACCTGCGTTCTGAATGCAGTGTCATATCTAGGTAAAAGGTCAGTGCCTATGAACCGTTATGTATGTAATGTAGGGAAGGATGTAGGTGAAAGGTTGCGATGTTACCTGCGCATATATAGGGTACCTATATGGAATATAACACCCACTCCTCTTCCGAATGGATGACATATGTAATCTATTACTATACTACTAACATTACTAGATAGTGGTACACCCAAAGTTCATAAAAACATCTTTTGAACTAAAATGTTAAAAAACTTCTAAACATTTTCTAAAAAAACTTTAAAACGTTTTTAAAAAGTTTGCAAGCCCTAGCTCTAAAATATCCTTTGATATAGTCTGGATCACTATAAGCATGATAAAGCCATGAATGCCCAAAAAATGAAAGGAATGTCAATTTAGTTCCAAATTTGAGCTTGTTTAAAAAAGGGCGAATTTTTCCCAGCACACGACGAGCCAAATGAGTTCAAATGTTTATGTGTCCTGGCTGGTAGACGCAACATTTTCGTTGCTTTCTTCCGCAGTAGACGGCCCCTGTAGCACCTCGCAGAGCACATCAATTGAGCACAGATGTTCCACGTTGTCCGCAGCCGGTGCTGGGGCAGCCTATGCACCGTCCAAAGCCTGGGTGTCAGAGGAGGAGCCGGTGTTCATACCAACAGGTGCTGTTACTACCCGCGGGGGCTCAAGGAATGACACCATCAACATTGGAATACGCTGAGGACACTGCAGAACATGGGCCGTTCTCGGGTCCAGTAACGCATTCATGTCCGGTGACGCACATAATGGTAGTGTCAAACAAAGGTCTAACACGCATTCTTCTCCCCCAAAACAGGCATCGGAGGACAGGTAAGATGCAGTCTGTGAGAAGTTGGCCTGGCATATGCTGTCCACTAATTATAGTGGGCACCTTGCACCAGTCCAAATCGACTCTTATGGTAGATAGGTTAAAGACAACCTTATTGAAAGCTATCCTAGTGGTAGCTATGGAGAGCAGCCTTCAGGCTAAGTCTTGAAGGAATGTAAAGCAGCTTGTTTTACCAGTCTATAATCTCTTGAGTGACCAAATGAAAGAGCACCACACCAGGTATATATTCAAAATATATGTATTTATTACTAAACACACCCCTCTAGTCTCTTTATGAGGCTAGAGTTCGAAGTACATAGGTTATAAGATCTTAAATCACAGTAATAGCACAAATACACGTTTGGGCCCTAGGGGCGTACCAAACCATATACCAATAAAGTGGTATGCGAACCACGACTGAACTAGACACTAGGCCTAGAGCCTCTAGAAGTGCTTGGACCACAAGGAACCACCCAAGGTAGTGACACAGGGGACCCACGGGAGACGCGTGCAGTGTAAATACACAACCGCGATACGCCGTTAACTTCTATGGAGAAAGTCGGGATCGGGAAAATAGAGGAAAGGGACACTTTAAAGAGGACTAGGACAAAACCCTTTGAGATCTAGGACTTTGAAGAGTCTCTACCCACGGGAGCACCGGAGTACTCGTGTTACCTCACCCAGGGAAGCCGGGTGCATAGGTGCCTTTCGGGGTCGGGTTTCGTCGTCGGTTCTTATGGCGATCTGCTGCAAAGTGCTGCTGGCGACCAGGAGAAAAGTGTCCGGGTGGATCCAAGAGTGGATCGGAGTTCTGAAGAACCTGAAAGCAGAGGGGACAGAGTCTGGGTCACTAGCCAGTGACCAGGGAGGCGATGGACAGATGCCCACCGATGTCGAGTGCTTCAGGTGCGTTGACGGTCGTCTCGTTTCTGCAGCCACGAGGTCCAGGAGGCGTTGTCGGCGACCAGGAGCAGGATTCGGGCTGGTACACGATGTCTGTCGAGTGCTGCGGTGTCGGCGACCAGATTGGACCCAACAAGCCTTGGCAACGGCAAGTCTCGATGTAGCTGAAGATCGTCGATGGTGCAGACCAGCAAGGTCTGGGGAACTCACCCAGCAAGGGTAAGTGAGGGCAGGCCTGGAGCAACCAGACTGCCAAGTAAAGAAAAGATTGACCTTCGGTAAGGGCTACTAGCCAACGGGCTAGCGACCGCGAAGGAGCCTCGTGACGCCGCACGTGGAGCTGGCTTACAGGACACTCGTGGAGTGGGGGCCAGTGATCTTCGGTGCAGGTGGTGCTGGAGGCTAGGGCTACTCGGAGCCCAAAGCACGACTTCTTGGGAGACCCAGAAGATGGTGCACTTGCAAGTGTGCTCGGTGTCCAGGGGTCACGGTCTCACGTTACCCACGATAGCCACGGGCCTCAGCTTTGCTGGGGACTCAGGGTAGCCTCGGGGAAGTCTGAGAATCCACCTCTGGTGATGCGATGACTTTGGCGTCCGACGGGAGCTTCAGTGATGCGAACCGGACAGATGCTTCTTTGGTGCCTGCCAAGCAGGGAGTCACTCCTTGACCCCAAGGGAGATTCTTCAGTCCTCTAATCGTGAGTAGAGCGTCGAAGGTCCAGGATTCTGTTTCAGAGTTTCGTCCAGGTATAATCTAAAGTCCTAAGGACTGGGTTCCTACCTTTATTCCAAAAATAGGGGATGGACTACTCTGTGGCCCCACCTATGGGTGGGTCAGGGTAGAGGGGTGGCTACACCCTTTCCCTTTGTCCAGTTCGCGCCAAAGCAGGGGCTGCAAGCCCCTGATCCGGTTTGAACTGGGGTATGCACAGGGACACCAAATGTGCCCCCAGTGCAGGACTTCAAAGCACCCGAAAGTGCTCCCGCCCAGCCCCAATACACATTGTCCTGTCTGGGGAGGTGGTCACACCTCCCTGGGACAGGAAACCTATTGTCCAGGCCTCCCCTGCCGGAGTTTCGTCCAGCAGCAGGAGGCCAGACTCGTGTCTGTGGCAGTAGCATCCATTTTGTGATGCCAGGCTCTGGAAAGAAGTTACCGGACTCGTCAGAGTTAACATGCCTTTCCCTCTAGAAGGGTGGAATGCTACCCCCGCCGCCAGAATTGGCGGGGGGTAGTATTCCAAGATGTTTGACACCAAACACGACATGTTTCGGTGCAGCCATTCCATAGTTAGCATTTTACCGCGAGGATATAATGCGTTTAAGAGTATATGGTCAGGCTGCACTACAAACAGCATCAGAGATGGTCTCCGAACGCTGCAGAGGGGCCCTGCTCATGCAGGGGCACCCTCTCACATAGAAACCATGCACTCTGCCTTTAGGATTGATAAGGCCTGCCTTAGGAGTGACTTATAGGTTTATATGTGTGTATGCATTTAGTGATATAGGTAACCTATACCACAGCAAGGGGTGCATGCACCACCTTACCCAGGCTGCAGTAGCAGACCTGTGGTGTCAGTTTGGATGGCCTACCAGGGGTGGCATAATATATGCTGCAGCCCCTGGCAGGCCTCTGAGGTACCTATGCCCTTGGTACATAGTATACCATATACTAGGGACTTACAAGGGCACTCCAGATCCCAATCAGAGATGTGCCTAAGGCACATGGAGACCCTTTTAAAGAGGAAACAGCTAGGCTGGGGTTCTGAATAGCAGGGCCCCAGCCAGACTAATGTCGAAAACCAGTGAAGTATCAGCAAAAAGTGGGGGTACCCCTGTGAAGCAGATCCTACTCTCCTACACAACCCCCCAAACGTAGGGACATTAAACTAACCTTGCCCAGTTAAGTCTTCATGTTCTAAGTGGAAATACCTAGAGAGTCCATCTGCATTCGCATGGTTACTCCCAGGCCTATGTTCCACTGTAAAGTCCATCCCCTGTAGGGAAATGGACCACCTAAGCAGTTTGGGGTTTTCACCCTTCATTTGTTTTAGCCATAAGAGGGGCTTATGGTCTGTCTGAACCAGGAAGTGTGTACCAAACAAGTATGGCCTCAACTTCTTCAGAGCCCAGACCACAGCAAAGGCCTCCCTCTCTATGGCTGACCAACGTTTCTCTCTAGGGGTCAGCCTTCTGCTAATAAAAGCTACTGGCTGATCCTGACCTTCTTCATTCAATTGTGACAGTACAGCCCCTACCCCCAATTCAGATGCATCAGTTTGAACAATGAACTTCTTGGAGTAATCAGGACTCTGCAGAATTGGAGCAGTGCACATGGCCTGCTTGAGGTCATCAAATGCCTTTTGACAGCTAACTGTCCACTGAACCTTTTTGGGCATTTTCTTAGAAGTTAAGTCATTCAAGGGTGTCACTATTGATCCATACCCCTTGACAAATCTCCTATAGTACCCAGTCAGGCCTAAGAAGGCTCTCACCTGAGTCTGGGTAGTGGGAGCAGTCCAGTCCATGATGGTCTGGATCTTGCTCTGCAAAGGTTGAACCTGGCCTCCACCCACAAGGTGGCCCAGGTACACAACCTGACTCTGCCCTATCTGGCACTTAGTGGCCTTGATAGTCAGGCCTGCCTTTTGCAGGGCCTGTAAAACATTCCTGAGGTGGACCAGGTGATCCTCCCAGGTGGAGCTAAAGACAGCAATATCATCTAGATAAGCTGCACTATAGGCCTCCAGTCCTGTGAGAACTGTGTTCACCAACCTCTGGAAAGTGGCAGGTGCATTTTTCAGACCAAAGGGCATCACCACAAATTGATAATGCCCACTAGGGGTTGAAAATGCTGTTTTGGGCTTTGCAGCATCAGCTAGTCTGATCTGCCAGTAGCCAGCTGTTAGGTCAAATGTGCTGAGATATTTGGCAGAGGCCAAAGTATCTATGAGCTCATCTGCCCTGGGTATTGGATGGGCATCAGTCCTAGTGACTGCATTGAGGCCCCTGTAGTCTACACAAAACCTCATCTCTCTTTTCCCACCACTGGTGTGAGGTTTAGGTACTAGGACTACTGGACTAGCCCAAGGGCTATCTGAGGGCTCAATCACTCCCAATTCCAACATCTTCTGGACTTCAGTCCTGATACAGTCCCTGACATGGTCAGGTTGCCTATAAATCTTGTTTTTAATAGGCAGACTGTCCCCAGTGTCCACTTCATGAGTGCACCAGGTGGTCTGACTGGGTGTCAGAGAAAACATATGTCTAAACTGATTGAGGACTTGCCTGCAATCAGTTTGTTGCTGGGTAGTGAGGCTGCCTGCCAAGGCTACACCATCAACTGACCCATCGTCAGGGTTCTGTGAGAGCAGGTCAGGGAGTGGGTCACTCTCTTCCTCCTGCCCTTCATCAGTAGCCATGAGCAAGCCCATGTCTGCCCTGTCCACATATGGCTTAAGTCTGTTGACATGGAGAACCCTGTGGGGACTCCTGGGTGTTCCCAGGTCTACTAAGTAAGTGACCTCACCCTTCTGCTCAACAATAGTGTGGGGTCCACTCCATTTGTCTTGGAGAGCTGCTGGGGCCACTGGCTCCAACACCCACACCTTCTGTCCTGGCTGGTAAACAGTTAGGACAGCCTTTTGGTCATGCCAGGCCTTTTGAAGTTCCTGGCTAGCCTCAAGGTTTTTGGTTGCCTTTTTCATGTACTCAGCCATCCTGGAGCGGAGACCAAGTACATAGTCCACTATATCTTGCTTTGGGGGCTTGAGAGGTAACTCCCATCCTTCCTTCACCAAGCACAGTGGACCCCTCACAGGGTGGCCAAACAGAAGTTCAAAAGGGCTGTAACCAACCCCCTTCTGAGGCACCTCCCTATATGCGAATAAAAGGCAGGGCAAGAGTATGTCCCATCTACGCCTAAGCTTTTCTGGGAGCCCTTTAATCATGCCCTTCAAGGTTTTGTTGAATCTCTCAACTAAACCATTGCATTGTGGGTGATAGGGTGTGGTGAACTTATAAGTAACTCCACACTCCTTCCACATTGCCTTTAAGTACCCAGACATGAAGTTTGCACCCCTGTCTGATACCACCTCCTTAGGAAAGCCCACTCTTGAGAAAATTCCCAGGAGGGCCCTTGCCACCACAGGTGCTGTAGTGGTCCTAAGGGGTATAGCCTCTGGATACCTGGTGGCATGATCCACTACCACCAGTATAAATCTGTGCCCAGATGCTGTTTGGGGATCCATGGGACCAACAATGTCAATCCCTACCCTCTCAAAGGGCACCCCCACCACAGGTAGTGGTATCAGGGGGCCTTTGTAGTGCCACCTGCTTTGCCACTGGCTTGGCAGGTTACACAGGAGCGACAAAACTCCTTACTGTCTTCAGACATGTGGGGCCAGTGAAAGTGAGGGACAATTCTGTCCCAAGTCTTGTTCTGGCCCAGGTGTCCTGCTAAGGGAATATCATGGGCTAGGGTCAATAGGAAGCCCCTGAACTTCAAAGGTATTACCAACCTCCTGGTAGCACCAGGCTTGGGGTCTCTACTCTCTGAGTACAGGAGTCCATCATCCCAATACACTGTATGGGGACCACTAGCTTTCCCAGCAGCCTCAGCAGCAGCTTGCTGTCTGAGGGGTTCAAGGAGGGGCAGCTCTGCTGCTCCTGGCTCAGATCTGCCCTAGAAGGTCCCCCTGTCCCCAAGAACTCAACCTGGTCAGGCTCAAGTTCCTCTGGGACAGTTCCTTCTTCAGGGCTGAGATCATCCCCCTCAAGGGACTGATCTTCCTCCTGAGCCAAGGGGAAGGCACTGCCTTAACCCTACTACTCCTCCTCTTGGAAGGCACTTGGTCCATTCTTCCAGAATCCAAGGCCTGTTCAGTTTTAGACAGTTTAGCTTGTGACCTGGTCACAGCAAACACATCTGCAGGGATCCCCAGCATTTCTGCATGGGTCCTGAGCTCCACTTCTGCCCAAGCAGAAGTCTCTAAGTCATTGCCAAGCAAGCATTCGACTGGTAGGTTTGCACTTACCACAACCTTCTTAAGGCCAGTTACCCCTCCCCAGGAGAAGTTAACAACTGCCAGAGTATGGTCTGTTCTGACATTGCTAGCATTGGTCACTTGGTACATTTCACCAAGTATAACTTGCCCAGGTAGCACAAGGTCTTGTGTCACCATTGTGACACTTGCCCCTGTGTCCCTAAATGCCAAAGCCTCTCGTCCATTGATTAAAGGCTGTTGTCTGTACTTGCCCAGATTACTGGGACTCACAGTGGAGGTCACATCCATGCCTCCATCACAGACTAACACAGCCTGAGTCAGCTCCCTGACTAAGTCAGAGCCCAACTCAGTTCCCAGGGTGAACCCTACTAAACCCTTTGCTGGAGCACTTCCACCAACTGTACTAGGGGGAACAGGTGCCTTAGGGGCATTGGTGGATGCTGGACTGGAGTCTTTGGACTTGGTGCAATCACTGGTCCAGTGGGTCTTTTGCTTACAGACCTTGCACCATGGTTTTCTTTGGCCTTTACCCTTGGTAGACTGGGAATCCCCACCAGAAGAAGATTTTTGGGGGCCTGATGAAGACTTTTGATCTTTACCCTTCTCCCCACCCTTGTCAGAGTTCTTAGCATCTTGCTTCTTGGTTTCCCCACCTTGGTTCTGTACCTTCTGCTTCACCCTGGTTCTGACCCATTTGTCTGCCTTCTTTCCCAATTCTTGGGGAGAGGTCAGATCAGAGTCAACCAGGTACTGATGCAACAGCTGGTTTTGACAGTTATTAAGAATCTGCTCCCTCATTATCAGATTATACAATCCTGAGAAGTCACACACCTTACTGCCCATCAACCAGCCTTCCAGAGCCTTGGCAGAACAATCCACATAGTCTACCCAGTCTTGAGTCTGTGCTTTTTGGGTGTCTCTGAACTTCAACCTGTACTGTTCAGTGGTTAGGCCAAACCCATCAATAAGAGCACTCTTCAAGACCTTGTAATTGTCAGCATCCTCCTCTCTAACAGTGAGGAGCTTGTCTCTACCTTTGTCAGCAAAGGAGAGCCACAAGATTGCTGCCCACTGCTCCTGAGGGACCTTCTGTACCTTACAGGCCCTCTCTAAAGCAGTTATCCATTTGTGGATATCATCCCCACTCTGGTAGGGAGGGACAATCTTGCTCAGGTTCCTATGGTCATAGGACCTTTCCCTAT
The DNA here is from genome assembly GCA_963921515.1 of Calotriton arnoldi. NCBI lineage: Eukaryota > Metazoa > Chordata > Amphibia > Caudata > Salamandridae > Calotriton > Calotriton arnoldi. The sequence continues at coordinate 918,459 of CAWUFW010005922.1, read as the reverse complement.
CTCTAGGGATATGGCTGCCACCATGGGACTCTAGTCCCAACTTTCTTCTCTCTTTAAGGAGATCTAGGGATTCTCTATCTAAAGCCAATTGCTTCTTCCTGATCTCCAGTTGAGTTTCCTCATACTGGACCAGTCTCTTTCTTCTCTCATGAGAGGATTCCCTCCTGTGAGAAGAAACAGAGCTCCCTATTGAGGTGCCAGAGTGGTTAGACTCCTGAGAAGGAGACCTAGACTTTCTGAGCACACTCATAATCCTTCCTGGGGGGACAAAGGTGTGGTTCTCCAGATCCTCATCTTCATCTTCCCCAGAAGGGATTGGGTTTTCCAGGTCAGGGTCATTGTCACCCTCCTGGTCAGTTTCAGAGGGGGGGCTGGGGTAGTAGTACCCCTGGTCCCTTCCTCATCTGCTGGCCCACCCTCTGCTCCTACCCCTTCAGTCTCTGAGGACTTACTAAGATCATAAGCCACCAACATCTCCTGGAGGTGTTGGGTGGTGGGACTTTGGCCTGTCCTTAATTTCCTCACGTTACACAAAGCTCTCAGTTCCAAGAATGGGAGTGTGTCATACTTGGAGGGGGAAGCTCCATGGCTTCCTGCAGGGTATCTCTAGATCCTGCTTTTAAAGACATTACTAGTGTGGTGTGGTGTATGCACTACCTACTCTAGTGTGGCCTACTAAACTCTCTTGAGTTGTAGAAAGGGTTGTGCTATCCCTTAACACACAACTCTAAGTTCAGTAGAACTTACTGATATTCTAAGCTTAAATTATATGTACCTTAGGTACCTTTAGTGGTTTTCAGTTGATCAATTCAATTGAGATTATCTGGTAAAACAATAGCAAGCTGGAATCCCACACGCTGCACACCAATGTGAGAAGTTGGCCTGGCATATGCTGTCCACTAATTATAGTGGGCACCTTGCACCAGTCCAAATCGACTCTTATGGTAGGTAGGTTAAAGACAACCTTATTGAAAGCTATCCTAGTGGTAGCTATGGAGAGCAGCCTTCAGGCTAAGTCTTGAAGGAATGTAAAGCAGCTTGTTTTACCAGTCTATAATCTCTTGAGTGACCAAATGAAAGAGCACCACACCAGGTATATATTCAAAATATATGTATTTATTACTAAACACACCCCTCTAGTCTCTTTATGAGGCTAGAGTTCGAAATACATAGGTTATAAGATCTTAAATCACAGTAATAGCACAAATACACGTTTGGGCCCTAGGGGCGTACCAAACCATATACCAATAAAGTGGTATGCGAACCACGACTGAACTAGACACTAGGCCTAGAGCCTCTAGAAGTGCTTGGACCACAAGGAACCACCCAAGGTAGTGACACAGGGGACCCACGGGAGACGCGTGCAGTGTAAATACACAACCGCGATACGCCGTTAACTTCTATGGAGAAAGTCGGGATCGGGAAAATAGAGGAAAGGGACACTTTAAAGAGGACTAGGACAAAACCCTTTGAGATCTAGGACTTTGAAGAGTCTCTACCCACGGGAGCACCGGAGTACTCGTGTTACCTCACCCAGGGAAGCCGGGTGCATAGGTGCCTTTCGGGGTCGGGTTTCGTCGTCGGTTCTTATGGCGATCTGCTGCAAAGTGCTGCTGGCGACCAGGAGAAAAGTGTCCGGGTGGATCCAAGAGTGGATCGGAGTTCTGAAGAACCTGAAAGCAGAGGGGACAGAGTCTGGGTCACTAGCCAGTGACCAGGGAGGCGATGGACAGATGCCCACCGATGTCGAGTGCTTCAGGTGCGTTGACGGTCGTCTCGTTTCTGCAGCCACGAGGTCCAGGAGGCGTTGTCGGCGACCAGGAGCAGGATTCGGGCTGGTACACGATGTCTGTCGAGTGCTGCGGTGTCGGCGACCAGATTGGACCCAACAAGCCTTGGCAACGGCAAGTCTCGATGTAGCTGAAGATCGTCGATGGTGCAGACCAGCAAGGTCTGGGGAACTCACCCAGCAAGGGTAAGTGAGGGCAGGCCTGGAGCAACCAGACTGCCAAGTAAAGAAAAGATTGGCCTTCGGTAAGGGCTACTAGCCAACGGGCTAGCGACCGCGAAGGAGCCTCGTGACGCCGCACGTGGAGCTGGCTTACAGGACACTCGTGGAGTGGGGGCCAGTGATCTTCGGTGCAGGTGGTGCTGGAGGCTAGGGCTACTCGGAGCCCAAAGCACGACTTCTTGGGAGACCCAGAAGATGGTGCACTTGCAAGTGTGCTCGGTGTCCAGGGGTCACGGTCTCACGTTACCCACGATAGCCACGGGCCTCAGCTTTGCTGGGGACTCAGGGTAGCCTCGGGGAAGTCTGAGAATCCACCTCTGGTGATGCGATGACTTTGGCGTCCGACGGGAGCTTCAGTGATGCGAACCGGACAGATGCTTCTTTGGTGCCTGCCAAGCAGGGGAGTCACTCCTTGACCCCAAGGGAGATTCTTCAGTCCTCTAATCGTGAGTAGAGCGTCGAAGGTCCAGGATTCTGTTTCAGAGTTTCGTCCAGGTATAATCTAAAGTCCTAAGGACTGGGTTCCTACCTTTATTCCAAAAATAGGGGATGGACTACTCTGTGGCCCCACCTATGGGTGGGTCAGGGTAGAGGGGTGGCTACACCCCTTTCCCTTTGTCCAGTTCGCGCCAAAGCAGGGGCTGCAAGCCCTGATCCGGTTTGAACTGGGGTATGCACAGGGACACCAAATGTGCCCCCAGTGCAGGACTTCAAAGCACCCGAAAGTGCTCCCGCCCAGCCCCAATACACATTGTCCTGTCTGGGGAGGTGGTCACACCTCCCTGGGACAGGAAACCTATTGTCCAGGCCTCCCCTGCCGGAGTTTCGTCCAGCAGCAGGAGGCCAGACTCGTGTCTGTGGCAGTAGCATCCATTTTGTGATGCCAGGCTCTGGAAAGAAGTTACCGGACTCGTCAGAGTTAACATGCCTTTCCCTCTAGAAGGGTGGAATGCTACCCCCGCCGCCAGAATTGGCGGGGGGTAGTATTCCAAGATGTTTGACACCAAACACGACATGTTTCGGTGCAGCCATTCCATAGTTAGCATTTTACCGCGAGGATATAATGCGTTTAAGAGTATATGGTCAGGCTGCACTACAAACAGCATCAGAGATGGTCTCCGAACGCTGCAGAGGGGCCCTGCTCATGCAGGGGCACCCTCTCACATAGAAACCATGCACTCTGCCTTTAGGATTGATAAGGCCTGCCTTAGGAGTGACTTATAGGTTTATATGTGTGTATGCATTTAGTGATATAGGTAACCTATACCACAGCAAGGGGTGCATGCACCACCTTACCCAGGCTGCAGTAGCAGACCTGTGGTGTCAGTTTGGATGGCCTACCAGGGGTGGCATAATATATGCTGCAGCCCCTGGCAGGCCTCTGAGGTACCTATGCCCTTGGTACATAGTATACCATATACTAGGGACTTACAAGGGCACTCCAGATCCCAATCAGAGATGTGCCTAAGGCACATGGAGACCCTTTTAAAGAGGAAACAGCTAGGCTGGGGTTCTGAATAGCAGGGCCCCAGCCAGACTAATGTCGAAAACCAGTGAAGTATCAGCAAAAAGTGGGGGTACCCCTGTGAAGCAGATCCTACTCTCCTACACAGTCTATCCAGACCGGTCGAAATGACAGAAACCACGATTCACTTAGTTCTCTTAGGCGAGGCGGGCCTAGAAGTTGAACCATGCGGTCACGGTATTTACGCTCCAGGAGTGTTCTTTCCATCACCTTGGTGACTGGGACGTCCATTGCATAGCAAATAGAAAACAATCAGGATACCTGCTATTAGAAACAGGATCAGTGGAAGTCCCCCAAAGATGCTTCCGAATACGGAGTGTATGAAGTTTGGTATAACTCCAAGTACCTTCTGAAAGGTGCTCAGAAGTCCAGAACCTATGGTCTTAAATAGGTAATGTAATACATTTAATGTAATGAACACACACTTATAAAGCGCACTATCACCCCACGGGTATCCTGGCGCTGAGATTACCTTAAGTTCCACTGAGCACATGGACAGCCGATCCACAACCGAAATTAATTCAGATTGAAAGCTGGGTTTATTTAGTCTCTCGGAAAAAGCCAGGTTTTGAGCCTTTTCTAAACTGAGGAAGATCGTCTATTTGTCTGAGATCTACCGGGAGGTCATTCCACAGTTGCGCGACTACAGTGCTAAATGCTGTGGACAATGCCTGTCGTATCAGACATGTTAAAGATACGACTTACCATTTCTGCAAAATGGAAAGGGCAGTTTGTATGAATGAATGAGCGCCTGTATCTCTGCCGAAGACCTTGCGATCTGGAGATCAAAAGTCTCTCGAGAGGAGGTTAAGGGCACAGACTTCTGTAGAAGCATAGCTTTCATTCTGCTTAGAGTATCAAACTGTACTAAGGAAACATTCAGTGAAGGCCATAACGGCGCATCCCTGACTGTATGTGTCGGTGGAAACAATACTTGCATACAAGAAGTAACCCTGGAGCTCACGGTTACCAGATATGCGATGCCCGGGAGCATGCCACAGCGGCCTTCACCGTTCAGCATCAAGTAACTCCCATTTGAAAGTAGCCTGAATGCTGGAGTAATCACTGCAGCTGGGACACCCTTCAAATGACAGGACAGATATGCTACAGAACCATTAGAAGCTCCGTGCAACATTATATCCTGGCATATGAGTGATCCACTTAAAGCATTCTCGCAGTTTGTCCCGCTCAGAAACACTTCTCGAACCCCACTCTGGCATTGAAATCTGTATGGTAATACCCATGATTCCTTGATGTATTCCTTACCCGTTTCGTCATATCTGCCTACTTGCTTTTGTTCAAGGCAATATTGAAACTGAAAAGTAGTGACCGGTAGAGTTATGTGGCCATGGATTAGCCATTCTGTAGACGGTGATTCTGCCACTGTGAATGGTAATCTATCCAGTTTTTCGATACGCAGAATTGTATATCTTGCTCCCCTTTGTGCCATTTCTATCTGTTTATCTGTTAGATAGTATTTAGAAAACAGAGATGTGCTGTTGATAAAACGCCAAGGCACGTAACCTGCATGCAAAGATTGCAGCGTCCAGCTTAACAACATAATAGAACGGAACTGTGATTTCCCGTGTTGTAATATGTCCAAATCTTGTTCTAGTATGTCTATCGCAGACGATACAATGTTGCCTAAGGAATATATCCTGGAGGTCAATGTAGTTAACCCATTGTCTCCCACTGCTAGAGATTTTTCTAGATTTATACGGTCTATTTCCCGTAGTCTCTCTGCGGCCTCCTGTTGGGATATTTTCCAAATTTCATTGTAGACAGCATAATAGAAACGTTTCTGATGTGGCTTCCTGGGACCCATTAAAGCATCCCTAAGATCCACATCCTGTGACAGTAAGGATAAGTGTTGTTTCACCTGTGTGAGTGTTGAGGTTTTTAGCCAATCGAGGCACAACTTCCCAACACTGTAGGATGTCACTACCCCTGGATGTTGTCTCTGTACGTAACGTGGATCTGGCCTATGGATACTCAACCCTTCAGTTTTACCCTGAATCTTGCCTGACAACTATTAGTGTCTGTGGGCCAAATCAACCATTTTTTCCAATCGGGGTCTGATCTGTTGTATTGTATAATGTCATCTACTGTCATTTCTTCCTGTGATGTTATGTTGCCCTCGGTGTGTGATGGAGTTGGCAGCCGAGGTGTGTTCAAGTCTTTGTTCTTGGACAGTCCATGGAAAGACGTCTGTTGCACTGTCTCGTTCAAAAACATGATTTGTTGAGGGATGAGGGATGCTCTAAACAAAGCTTCTGTCCCCTGTACCTGCCATTCCCCAGTACCCCAGACTGATTTTAGGTCTATGGTGTCTTTCCACAAGTCGAAACCTTGTTCGGACAACTGGGCAATAAAGGAAGCAGAGTAAATCTGTTTGGTGTTTGTCAACATATTTTTCTATGCTGATGTTGGTGCAACCTTATAATAGTATGAGGCTGGGTCAGACATATTAAACCCTGAAAAATATGGACATTTCTGTGTAAATGTTTTTGAACTACCTTTTGGTGGTGTTGGACAATGTTCCCACTGGCGGTATGTGAACACATTTCTAGGATTTGCAGATTTATGCAGAAAATGAACACCAAAATGTTGATAACAATACATACTCTCGAAATCTGATGTGCTTTCCAATGTTTCACTATTAGAAAATGCAGCAGATTTTTCCAAATCAGATAACATGTTATTAACAGTTTCAAAATCCCAATCATCTGAAAATGTACTTGAGGTAATGATATCACTCAACGATATTTTAAATAAATGTGGAATTCCTAAAATTTCAGTCGGACCAAATATATCGAAATCAACGTTGTCCCAAACTATACCATCAGGTATAGGAACTGCTGTAATGTTCACTGATGACAAGTCTCTTTGTTCTCGATGAGATGATTAGTGTGGTTTTAAAAATAAGTTCACCTTTTGTGCTGCAGAGCTTTGTCAAATGTATTTTCCATTAATAAGCATACTAAAAACTATTACCAAGCCTAGCCAGAAAAGAAAGAAAAGTATCCCTGTGATTATCCATAGTTCTACCCAGGGTGACACCAGGTAAGTCTTTTAAGAAAGTGCATAAAGTCTGTAACTTGCTGTTTGCGTGATTTTTTGGCTGGCATCGTTTCTGGTTCACTTGGATCCAAAGAAAACGTATCAAAGTTTATGAAGTAGCCAGAAGCAGTTCGATCAATTGTTGGAATTGCATCAGGATTTGTTGAAATCGTGGTTTGCTCTTGTCGAGGCATGTTGACATAGACATCTGTATTTGGACTAATAGCGAGTTGTCTCTCATTTTGAGTTTGATTTTGAATTTGAACTTCAGGTTCAAGAGGAACGAGTTCCATAGCATTGATGCTTAGTCCTTCATTCCGTGTTGGAGGCTCTTCGAACGTGATGAGTCTTTCCGTTTGAACTTCTTGGATTGTAGCGAGAGGAGGGCGTCAGCTACTTTGGAGTCCACGTGGCCTACTACTCAGTATCGGCCACATAATGTGGTTTGATAAGGTCGATTGAGAGAAATCTTTTCTCCTTTTTTCCGGCAAGAGGTGGTAGAAGTACAGTTCTTGTTCCTTCAATTGCTAGGACCGGTACAGGTTTTCTGTATGATGGCCCAAATTCTTTTTTGTCCGCTATCTTCTCTCTGACCAGATCCCCGACTTTTGGGATCCAGGCAGGTCTTGCCGTGACTGATTTGACTTCCCCAGTGGCGGTCTGCTTCAGATGGACATTACTTTGTTGTGTCCTGGATTCATTTAGATCCTGTAACACAGCCAAACGATCATGGATGTCAAACGGTTTTTCATCCGCCACTGCGCCGTCACAATCAAGATCAGGTACCCACATTCTTGTCCCAAATAGGACCTCATATGGAGTGACCCCCTAGAGAACTTCTTGGCATGTTGTTAAGAGCACGCTGCACTCCATACAGATGTTTTACCCAACTTCCACCGTGCCTAATACTCTAGCTGTTAAAGATTGCTTTAAGACTCGGTTTTTCTCTCCACTACCAAATTTCCTTCGGGATGGTACAGAGCTGAGTACCGCAATGCTTCACCCAATCCTCGCATGGCCTCCTTTTAAGTCCTAGAGCTAAACGCAGGGCCCTGGTCAGAATGCAATGTGCCAATTGCGTATGTTCCTATGAAGACTCACAAATCTTTTATAACAGTTCGAGCGTCAGCCGAGCGCTGGGGCCACACCCATAGGAATCTAGAGTAGGAATCCACTGCAACCATGATATACTTGTAAGCCCCATCTCTTTGTAAGGGGCCGCAGTGGTCCAAATAAACACACGCTAGTGGTTTGTCAGATATTAACAGCGGTGTCTGCGCTGGACGTGTTATGGTGGAACCTTTCATCTGCTGACAGACATCACATTTCAAGACATAGGGGTTCATTATGATGACGGACGGACTGCCACCACCAGCGTCAGCCGTGCGGTGGCGATCCGTCCGTCACCAAACGTGGAGTGACCGCCCTCCCGATTATGATGGCAGGTGGATCCACACTGCGACCGTGGTGGACGGAAAGACCGTCCTTCATGGTCCCGCCACAGGCAATCGGACCAATTGCCTGACGGAGCGGCCTTCAGGCATAAAATGGTGGCGGTGCCTAGCAGGCACCGTCCACCATATTATGGTGCTGCCTTTGAGCCAGCCTTTCCGTGATGGCGACACCGTCATGAAAAAGCTGGCGGAGGGTCTGTTTGGGGGCCCGTTGCGGGCCCATAAAGTGTTGGGGGGGTGTGCATGGGGGGTACTTATGGTACCCCCCTACATTTCAGTGCACCAAGTGGCAGGCACCGTGTGGTGCCTGCCACGTAGTGCACTGAAATGCAGGACCTGCATTTTTATCATTGCGGCGGGTGCTGCTGTGAGCAGCACCTACATCAATGTTAAATATGCAAGATACTGACCGCCATGGTGACGGTCGCATCCTAATGTGGTGTGGGGAACCGCCGCATGTATTGCGGAAAGTCCCGGTCACCACCACGATGGCGGACGGACTCCAGTCCGTCCGTCATCGTAATGAGCACCATAGTCTTTTGTCTGCTTTGTTAACCCAGGCCACCAATAGCGTTGTTTCAACAATGAAACAGTCGCCGTAACTCCTGCATGTGCAGAACCTATCCCTTCATGTGCTGCTAGAATTAAACCTAACCTACGATCCATGTTTGAAATTACTCTAACCCCCACTCCAGGAATCCGAGCAAATAGAATGTTATTGGCATCTAACTTGTAGGAGTACTTGAGTGGAAACCTTTTTGGTACTGCTCCGTTGTTTTTGCGGGTTGCATTAATAGCTACCATAATCTCACCGCCTATTCTCATTTTAGAACGAGTGATTGCAGGTACGGAAGCCGGGCGTAGAGCCCCCTTTGCGGCTTCATCAGCCAATGAATTCCCTTCAACGTGAACACCATCACGCTGATGACTCAGTGTATGTATCATGTGAGCCCTCGGTAGTTCGGTTTTCAACTCCACTACCTGTTCCCATAGCATTTTATACTTAATTGTGCCACCTTTTGCATCTTAGAACCCGTTTTGAACCCAGTACTGCAAATATTCATTGCATGACTGCGCACAGTAAAAGGAATCGCACACAATAGGTGTGGGAATTCTCGATCCGTATATCCTAGTGCCAGTATCAGCGCTTTTAACTCTGCCAACTGCGCTGTGCAGTCTCCTAGGGACTGCGTCTTTGTGCAACTCGGGTGGAATTTTCCATCCCGCATGCGACCTTTAACGATTGCACATGCTGCGCTATATTGTTGCTTACTCCCTATGGCCGGTTGAGCAGATCCGTCAGTGTAAATGATATATTCATACTGATCTAGAGGCATTATTTCGTTTGGAAGAGGATATTCTTGTTCCTATTGGAGAAATGCTTATGTCTTTAAATTTGGGTCGTACCTGTATTCTACATCTGTTGCAGTGAGAGAATTAGCCCATTGTATCCATCTCGGATGTAAAGCTTTAGCATTAGGTGCGCTTGCCTTTGTCGCAGCCTCTAAGGCTGGAACCGGAGTCACTACTATTATTCGTTTCCCCTGAGCCAGTGCTCTTTCTCTCACTACAACAGTCTGGACTGCTCTTAGAATATTTTTCTGTAGATGCGAAGCGCATCTCAGCATTTGTGTACAAATGTGATTTGTATGCAATTGGTACTGTCTCACCTTCATTATATGTTAGATAGGTGTATCCAGATTGACCCGCAACTATACGGATCACCAGGTTGTGTACGTTTACGCGTGTCTGTAAGTGTTTGGAAGCTATCATGTCAGCTTGTAAGGAACGAAGTGTATCTGTATGTTCCTGTGTCCATTGTTTCACTGAAAAATCAGGTTTTATTAAATCGTAGAAAGGTTTTACTCTTTCTGCGTAATCTAAAATGTATGTTCGACCAAAATTTAGGAATCTCAGGATTGATTGTAAATTTTTAATGATTTTGGAGGTTGAAGCAGCGCGCATTTTTCTAAAAAATTGGCTGCTAGGCTTTTTCCTTCACTTGAAAGCTCATATCCTAAAAACAGGGCACTGAGGTGGGCAATTTTCGATTATTTAAAGTTGAATTTGCAGCCCTCAGATGCAAATCCCAAAATAATGGTATTCACTCTGTTCAAGTGTTCCTCTAGGTCATCGTCCGTTAGATGCATATCATCCACATAGGACAATGCCTCTTCATCCAAATTTTGAAGTAACTCAGTTACTCTGGCCGAAAATAACTCCGGGCTGTTCTTATACCCCTGGGGGAGTCGACAAAATTGAAAGCTGGGTCCCTAGCGCTGAGAAGGCTGTTAGATGCCTGCTTTCAGGCGCTATATTTTGGCAGAAAAATCCATTTGAGATATCAAGTGTTGTTTTATATTTTTTCCACACAATGTTATTCATTAATGCAACACTGCGCATTTTGGACAGCAAATGTCTTAGTGCAAGTGTTTAAATGTCTATAATCTAAAACTAGACGATATGAATTGTTAGGTTTCATGACAGGAAACAAAGGATTGTTCATTGGTGAGGTGCAATTTTCGATCACCCCTTGGTACTCAAGTTGATTCAAGATCTCCCTGACCTGTTTTTTAGCTTCTTGCTTTATTGGATACTGCCTCTGTGCAGTTGGAGTATTTTTTATAGGAATTATGTGGTGGGTTGAATCCTCATCCCATCCAACATGGTTTTTATATAATGCCGGAGCCTGGGCTACCGCCCACTCCTGCGCATATGTGTGTTGCAAGTGCCTGGGAATATGGTCTGAGAATGCAGGACGAATTACCGTTTCTCCTTTAGGGCAATCCATGACGAATGCTGCCGGCCAATCTTGTTCAGCTAACAAAATATCATAGCCAAACGTCAGGTTCTCCCAAATGAGACCTCTCACTGTTCTACATTTGCCCCCTCCATTTGGAGCGTTATTTCATATACTTTATGTGGGACGCTTACCCTAGTATCGGGTGTTTCCACCGTGATATAATCATTTAAGTCCGCTGTCACCAGAAATTCCTTCAGGTTCTGGCGAGCTATTGTTACTTCTGCCGCACTGTCTAGCATCGTCAGAGCCCATTCCCTGTTCAGTAGTCGAGTCCTCAGAATTCTGGGCATGTCTGATCCCAGACCTGCAACTTTCTCCTTTTTGAACTGTGGCTTTTGCTTCTCTTCTTTTTAGAAGTGTAATCTTGAGCATGCTGCTTGTCTCTGGACTTTGTACGCTCTTCTTGTCTGTCTGACCGTCCTTCCCTCTGAGTTTTTCGATGAACCCTGAAAGGAACGAGAGGAACGTGCATCAGTATCCTGATACCTGTCAGGTTTCCTGATATTTTCTCTATTCCTATTCCTAAGGTTGTACCTCTTTTCGGAGGGCTCTCGTGAAGGACATCAACCTCGGGATTGAGATCTATTTCCTTTAAAATTTTGTTGTTTTGTATTGTCCCACTTCTTCTTTGTTGAAGCAGGTGTCTGCTTGGAAGTGTCCTTTTCAGGACTGCCCACCAGTTGTGGTTTTAAAGCTTTCCCACCCAAACTGCCTCTGCCTAATTCTGCATATGCAGTTTCAATTATTTTGGGTAGTTCGTGTTCCTGTTCTAAAGGATCGAACTCCCTCAGGCATTGGCGGATGGCCACTGAAGCTGCTTCCCCCTTAATGTTAGCTAGTATTATGGCTGATACCTGGACATAGTTACTGTTGCAAAGTCATCCTGTGCCCTGGGCACCCCCCAACATTTTGCTGACTGGTACTGGTGGTAACTGACTGACCGACCCTGGGCTCTGCCTAACCAGGCCCAAGGCCAGTGCTATGCTGAAAGAGACACTTAGAATACAGTGAAAACACCTACATACACTAGGGTACACTATGGTTTGGGGTACCCCTGTGATTGGCATGACCTACCCTATAAGACCCTAGTGCATAATAGGGCAGGGGCATTGAAACTACCTATCAGTCCCTAGTATATAGTAGGGCATGGCCGTTTACAGGCCAGCAGCCTTTTCTGCACTTGCATGTTTGCACTGCTGAAGCCTGAGGTCAGTTTAAAAGCAGCCATGGGTTCCATGACTGCTTTTAAAAAGTAAATTGTGCCCAAACTCGACTTTGGTGTTTGGGGCACTTAAAAATGGATAATCTACAATGTTTAGGCATATTAGGCACCCCCAGGGTCTTCCCTAGGTGTCCCAGAGGTGGGGGGTCAGGTATTTATAAGGTGGACCTTTATAAAATGAGTTTTATATGCCCTGGATTAAGTGAAATTTCACATTCACTACCCACATTGTGATAAAGTGCTGCCCAAATTCGACTTTGATGCTAGGAGCACTGGGGAGGGAGGATCTGCAATATTTCTACAGATTCAGAACCCCTAAAATCTCCCCTAAGTGATCCATGGGGTGGGGGTCCTGTAGATATAGGCGGAGTACTTATAAAATATGTTTTTGTAAGTCCTGGAAAAATAGCCCAAGTCATTTTTCCCATTGCAAATCCCATGCCACATAGGTTAACATGGCAAGAAGTTATTAACTAATAACTCCTGATAGGAGAATGATAGAACTTCCATTCAAAGACTTCCCAGAATGGTAGTGATAAATCCAACAATATGATATTGTTGAATTTCTCCTAAAATGTACAGACAAGAAGTCATAAGACTTTCTTATTTGTAGGTCCAGATTCAGCCTTCCAGGGGTCTGTCCTGATTAGTCAGAGTTAAGTGGATTGGCCAGGCTGCTTTGAAGAGGTGATAAAGAGCCCTGGGGTTACCCAGATCTTCTGGGAGGGCAGTGTGCTGTTCCACAGGAATGCCAGGGCAGGGGAGGAGTCGTAAACCATGGTCTTCAAAGGGGAGGGAAGAAACCAGTGTCATTTCCAACTCTAAACTTTTGACCCCATGCCAGATGCTAGGTTAAGGAAGGATTGAGCAGATGCAAGGGGGAGAGACTATGGAAATAGCCATCCTAGGGGTGTGTTTAGCCAGCTCTTAACTCTCTGCTGGAAAATCAGCCATTATGAATTTGGAAGATTTGATGCACTCTGGGATAAAATAATGCCACACTCTACAGGATGTGTTCATATCTTTGGGGAGTTACCCTGCCCCCATTGGTCAGGAGTGACCTCCTGCTTGACCCAGAGAACTTGGAATAAGTATCTGAGAAGGGCAGAGCCCCTCAGATCTGCTGCTTGAAACTTAAGAAAGCAAGACGTTGTGCCATGCTGAGAAGTTGGATGTGCAATTGCTAAGGCCTGCCCTCTGGGGACTGCACCATCTGTAACTACAGCCCTGTGGACTACCTTGCTGTGAAAAAGACTAAAGAGTGGACTCCCTGCAAGCTACAGGTTAACAGATCTCACCTGGATCATCACCACCAAGAATCCTCAACCTGGAAAACTACCAGTGGATTTGAAATGGTTTTGTCCAAGTGGATTGTGGGAACTGAAGTCCTCAACTTTCAAGGACCATCTTGGAGCTTCCTGACCCTTGGAGTGAGTTTGAGACACTTTGGGACCCTTTGGGAAATTTCAGGAAGACGTTCCAGGAGTTTGGAGAACTTTGGAGCAACTTTGAAAAAAGCTCCATAGGGGACCGACTCAACCTGGTCAGCCAAGCCGCCTGCCTTCAACCGCGAGCCGGCCAAGCCATCCAGGTTCGTCCCGCTTAAAGCTCTGTAGGTCCGACTTCCAGAGTTTGACCGGGAGTAGAAGAAATCCGAGGGCGGCGAACCCTCACCGAATCCGGCCTGGTGAAGAGCATTGAGGGACCCCACGAGTAAAAGCACCTGAAAAGTTTCTAAGTCCGAAGGTAAAAACTGTGACCGGGACCTACCGCGAGGGGTAGCCGCTCAGGGCTCCATCCCGGTCGGCCTGAAACTTTGAGTTTGAGCCGGTCTATCGCGACCAGATATCCCAATAAGGTGCTATAGGTTTATAAGTGCTATAAAGTGATAAATCTTTAAAAATTCATATCTCCGGTTCCCTTCATTGGATTTTTGTCATTTTGGTGTCATTTTAAAGATAAAAATATTTCCTATTTTTATAAAGTGGTGTTGGATTTTTATTATGCATTGTGTCTTAATTATTAACTGAGATGGTGGTTTTAAATGCTTTACATACCTGTCTTTGAAGTTGTTAGAAATGGGGGTCTCTAGTTGGCAATGGCTGGCGCCACTGTCCAAATAGGGACCCTTCTTCCTAAGTCAGGGCAAGTGGGCTACCCCTTTGATAACCCCTGCTCAACCCTGTGGTAACGTAGCACGAGCAGTTAGGCCTATCTCAGAGGCAGTGTGTGAAGCATTTATGACCATGCACAATAAGGCAGTAACGACACCACAAAAGGACACAACTCAAGTAGGTATAAAAAAATAGTATCTTTATCTAAGGTTTAGCACGAGACTCTCAAAAGAGTTTTAACCAGTTACAATGCACGTAATTCAGTAGGGACTTAAAAAGGCAATAACGTATTCACCAGAACGTGGCACTGACTGAGTTCAAGGCCTGAGTCTACGCGACCCGTTGCGCACCAGATAACTGCCGTTGGACGGGGGCAGGGCACGTAGCTTCTCGAAGAAGCGGAGACGGTGACAGGTGGACTCCCAGCGACCACAACTCTTGACTGCAGTGGTCCGCAACGTGCACTCACAATGATTCGGGCACTCGGGGACAGGTGGGCTCTCAGCGGCAGCAGCACGCGGCTGCGGTGGCCCGGGCTGGTGGTGGCGATGACTCTCGTCGTGCAGCACCGTGGTGGGCTCACAGCGGCAGCAGCTCTCTTAGCTGCGGCGGCCCACAGGACGACTCACGATGATGCAAAGTTGGCAAAGGTGCAGGCACTCAGCGGCAGCAGCTCTCTCTTAGCTGCGGCGGCCCACAGGACAAATCACGATGATGCAAAGTTGGCAAAGGTGCGAGCACTCAGTGGCAGCAGCTCTCACTTAGCTGTGGGGGCCCACAGGATAAATCACAATGATGCAACGTTGGCAAAGGTGCGAGCACTCAGCGGCAGCAGCTCTCTTAGCTGCGGCGGCCCACAGGACAAATCATAATGATGCAACGTTGGCAAAGGTGCGAGCACTCAGCGGCAGCAGCTCTCTCTTAGCTGCGGCGGCCCAGAGGACAAATCACAATGATGCAACGTTGGCAAAGGTGCGAGCACTCAGCGGCAACAGCTCTCTCTTAGCTGCGGCGGCCCACAGGACAAATCATGATGATGCAAAGTTGGCAAAGGTGCGAGCACTCAGCGGCAGCAGCTCTCGCTTAGCTGCGGCGGCCCACAGGACAAATCACAATGATGCAACGTTGGCAAAGGTGCAAGCACTCAGCGGCAGCAGCTCTCTCTTAGCTGCGGTGGCCCACAGGACAAATCACAATGATGCAACGTTGGCAAAGGTGCAAGCACTCAGCGGCAGCAGCTCTCTCTTAGCTGCGGCGGCCCACAGGCCAAATCACAATGATGCAACGTTGGCAAAGGTGCGAGCACTCAGCGGCAACAGCTCTCTCTTAGCTGCGGTGGCCCACAGGACTAATCACGATGATGCACAGCTGACACAAGTGCGGGCACTCAGCGGCAACAGCTCTCTCTTAGCTGTGGCGGCCCACAGGTTCAGCGAAGGTTCCGAAGGTTCAAATTAAGGCGGGCGCTCAGCGGCAGCAGCTCTCTCTTAGCTGCGGCGGCCCACACACAGAGTCCACGTTCCTCACAGTAGAACTAAAGGTTCCGGATTACTCGACGGAGGCCTCACCTGCAAGTAGAATCCCTAGCACAGGAATTCAGACGGCTGACGGGGTGAAGTCTAATGTCCCTGAGACTGCAGCAGGAGGCGCTCTCAATTCAGGCCCTCGGGTAGTTTCTTCAGCAAGCGACGGTGAAAGTTTCAAAGTCCTTTCCTCTGTTCACTCGGACAGAGTTTCGTCTTGACATCCAG
Organism: Calotriton arnoldi; assembly: GCA_963921515.1. Taxonomy (NCBI): domain Eukaryota; kingdom Metazoa; phylum Chordata; class Amphibia; order Caudata; family Salamandridae; genus Calotriton; species Calotriton arnoldi. Next base: position 902,519 of record CAWUFW010005922.1, on the reverse strand, counting down.
AAGGAACACACTTGAAACAGGTTTCAGCGCAGCGCTTTATACCTAAAAAGTCTTTGTTCTCTACAGTCACAAATCACTGAATCCAGCCAGAACCAGTTCGGTGGGGTCGGGGAGCACTTGGTTTACGAGGCGACATCCTGCCCTTTGAGAATCAGGGGGTCTGCTATCAGGCGCCCAGTGGGAGGGGGAGCCATCATTCACCTTGCCAGGCACGGCCCTGCTCAGATCAAAGAGTCACCCCTCCCCATACTCTAAATGCTGATCTCTCTCTCCAGCCAGGTCTGACCCAGCTGGCCCTGCTGCTCCAAAACCAGACGGCCAATACACACACTAGCAAAGCCTACAGGAAAGCTTAGGCAAGAAAATACCTCGTTTCTAGCAGAGGCATTTTCGAACACGGGCTATGCAAATGATCCTTACTGAAAGATGTATCTCAATGTCCTGAGCTTAAACATATCAAATTCGAATTTTCTATCAGGTTCCTGGGGGCAGGTAGGATTATGGGATTTAATACTCAGCCTGCCCATTCTGGCCTATGAGAACGGATAGCCTCACAATAGTAAACAGTGAAATGGCGGGTAACTCGCTATTAGAACATGCTACACAGACATACTTTAAAAGCTGCTTCGGTGGGTAGCGCAAATCAGTGCTGCAGGCTCACCAGAAGTATTTGGTTTACCAGCCCTGGGCACACACAGTGCACTTATACTAAAGACTGACAGGCAAACCAAACGAGCCAATTATGGTTATCCCAATTCATACAGTTATCTTTACACAGGGATTATTCGTGCTGTGGCACTGATTGGCAGTGGCACAGCGCCCAGAGCATCTAAATCCAGCTAACATAAAAGATAGGAAGCGAAAATAGGAAGGGAGACCCGCGCCAATGATGCCAGGTCTAACACGCGTCCCCTCCAGCTGAAATGTGGGGAGAACTAACCATCCCCTTGGGAGTTCTCATCACTAAGGCGGAAAACTCTGGACAGACCGTCAGCATTGGCGTGTTCTGTACCAGGGCGGTGTTCCACCGTGAAATCCATACCCTGTAGGGAAATGGACCACCTCAACAACTTGGGATTCTCATTCCTCATATGCATCAACCATCTAAGTGGCCTGTGATCAGTCTGAACCCGGAAGTGAGTCCCAAACAGATATGGTCTCAGCTTCTTCAGCGCCCAGACCACAGCAAATGCCTCACGCTCAATTGCACTCCACCTCTGTTCCCGGGAAGTAACCTCCTGCTTAGGAAGGCTACCGGTTGGTCTAGTCCCTCCTCATTGATCTGTGACAGAACAGCCCCTTTACCATGCTCTGTGGCGTCTGTCTGGACAACAAATTCCTTTGAAAAGTCGGGCGCCTGAAGCACGGGTGCGGTGCACATGGCAGTCTTCAGGGCATCAAAAGCGTTCTGACAGGTGTCACTCCAGTTTACCTTGTTTGGCTGCTTCTTAGAAGTCAGCTCAGTCAAGGGTGCAACAATGTTGCCATATCCCTTGACAAACCTCCTGTAGTACCCCGTGAGTCCTAAGAAGGCTCTCACCTGCGTCTGAGTCTTTGGGGGTTCCCATGCCAGGATAGTTTCAATTTTGGGCTGAAGGGGCGCCACCTGGCCGCTCCCCACCTGGTGCCCCAAATACATTACCGAACCCTGCCCAATCTGGCACTTACTGGCTTTGATTGTGAGGCCTGCCATCCGCAGTGCCATCAATACCTCCCAGAGGTGGCTCAGGTGGTCCTCCCAAGAGGAGCTAAACACCGCAATGTCATCCAGGTAGGCGGCACTGAAGTCTTCCAGCCCAACCAACACCCTGTTGACCAGCCTCTGAAAGGTGGCAGGGGCATTCTTCATTCCAAAGGGCATCACCCGGAACTGGTAGTGCCCATAGGGTGTGGAGAATGCTGACCTCTCCTTTGTTCCCTCGGTCAAGTCGATCTGCTAATACCCAGACGTCAAATCAAATGTGCTGAGGTATTTTGCAGCCCCTAACCGATCTACGAGCTCATCAGCTCTGGGGATGGGGTGCGCGTCCGTCTTCATGACTGAATTGAGGCCCCGATAGTCCACGCAGAACCGAAGCTCTGGGGTGGTACCAGGCGCTGCAGCGTTTGGTACCAGGACCTCTGGGCTGGACCAAGGGCTGCTAGAGGACTCAATCACCCCAAGGGCAAACATTTTGGTAACCTCAACCTTAATGTAGGCCCTTACCCGGTCAGTCACTCTGTAAGCCTTGTGCTTAATGGGAGGACTGTCCCCAGTGTCCACGTCATGGACACACCAATCAGTGACACTATGTACCAGGGAGAACAGATCACTGAATTGCCCCAACAGTTGGTGACAATCACCCTGCTGCTCAGGGGTCAGTGTGGTGAAGAGGACCACACCCCCCATTGACCCATCTCGCTCCCCTGCACACAGGAGGTCAGGAAGGGGCTCGCTCTTCTCCTCCATCCCAGCATCTGTGGCCAGATGCATGCCCACTTCAGACCTCTCAAAGTGGGGCTTCAGGCAGTTAACATGCAGGACCCACAAGGGGTTCCTGGGAGACTGCAAGTCCACCACGTAGGTAACAGGACTCTTGCGCTCCACCACCTCAAAGGGGCCGGTCCACCTATCCTGGAGCGCACAGGGCTCCACCGGGGCCATGACCCAAACCTTGTGTAGTGTAGTTCCTATTTCCCTAATAGGCTCTGCACATTGGAATAATATACCCTATAGGCTTGACATAGGACTGAGGTCGGCATGTCCCTATCGAGTATATTAAACTTAATTACTTTGTGCCAGCTAGCTCAGAGGCCACTAGAAACTCCTTGAGAACAAGAAGGGAGTAGTTTCTGGCAACCGCATAAACATGACTACTTTGTTTCCCTTTAGAATCGGAACACGTCTCAGAATCGTGGAAACAATAGATAACAGTTTCACTCAGCTAATCATGCATGCTTAGTTTCCACAGAGTTACACAGAAAGAAAAGACGGGCGTTTCAATAAAAGGGTTTTATTGAACAGTCTTGTTTCTCGTGTAAGAGATATGTGCTGCTATGATCACAAGACAGTATGCAAGATAAATAATGTACAGCGTAAGCAGTAGAAATAAATAAAACTGCGCAAGCATTATCTTTTAGCATATATTCACGTACATAAATAACATGAGCTAAAAATGCGAGTACTCATACGATGCGTCTCTAAGCTAGTTCTACCCCAATGTACCTAATCTAGTCTAGGTGTAGGGAAAGGTAAGAAGTAGGTGGAGTATTTTCTAGTATGGTATACTAAGATTATGTTAAGTCTAATATGCCGAGAGTCCCTCTAGGTTCTAGTCAGCTCCATACCTTGAGAATGAGAGAGGTGGGAATCTCTTTCCGGATCTGGAACTCTAACACCCCGCGAAGGGAGTCAGAACACTGGAAGCTGGATTCTTCTGCGAGCAGGAATGACAGCGTCTTCTCAGTGCGTCAGGCCGGGATACGGGCTCCTCTAAAGTCGAGGTCTCCTCCAACTTGCTTGGGCAAGGGAAGGTATATTTATACCTGGTAGGTGTCTTGGAATGTTAGCATTGACGTGAAGTCGGACAGAGGAAGACGTCAGGAATGAACCCTTAAGGTATAGCGGTTCATACATAATAGATGAGTTCTTGGAGAAATCAATAATCCTGTGCTAGGGGAACTCCCAAGAGCTTAAGGGTCTGGTTTCTAAGAACTCGTTGTGACGTTAGGGTGGACGGATGTCGGTGACCATGCCTGTATTTGGAGTGCACGGCTAATGCCTAAATAAGGACTGGGATTCTATGCCTATATAAGGGCAATGCGAATTGTGCCTATATAAGGACATGTTTCAGGAAAACCTATATACGGACACCTAAAGCGGAATACAACACTTCTGTCCAGGCTGAAACTCGATCAGAGTGGCATTCTGATCGTGCCAGCGTTTCATCTCTTCCTGGCTGGCTTCCAGGTTTGCCTCAGCAAGTTTCCTGAAATGCCGAGTCTGGTTCCTGAAGGCCAGCATGTAACTAAACACATCCTGGGGATGTTTCCTGGGAGATTGCTCTCAGCCTTCCTTGACCAGACTCAGAGGCCCTCTTACCATGTGACCATAGAGCAGCTCAAAGGGACTGAACCCTAAGGACTTCTGTGGCACCTCACGGTAAGCAAACAACAGGCATCGCAAGAGGACATCCCACTTACGCCTCATGGGCTCACCTAGGCCCATAATCCTGCCCTTGAGGGTCCGATTGAATCTCTCAACCAGCCCATTACCCTGGGGGTGGTAAGGAGTGGTGAACTTATATGTTACCCCACACTCCTCCCACAGAGACTTCATGTACTTGGAGATGAAGTTAGTTCCCCTATCGGACATCACCTCTCTGGGGAATCCCAAACGGGAGAAAATCCCCATCAGTGCCCGTCCCACCACGGGGGCCGTCACTGTCCTGAGCGGGATGGCCTCAGGGTACCTGGTGGCTTGGTCTACCAAGACCAGGATGAACCTGTTGCCCATGGCTGTCTTGGGATCCAGAGGCCCCACAATATCAATGCCCACTCTCTTGAATGGTGTGCTCACAACGGGAAAGGGCTGTAGTGGGGCCTTAATCTTCCCCCACTCTTCCCACTTGCCTGGCAAGTCTCACACGTCCTGCAGTGAGCATCTGAGCTCCCTGCGCATCTGGGGCCAATAGAAGTGGGTCACCAGCCTCTCAAAGGTCTTGGTCTGCCCCAGATGTCCGGCCAGTGGCACATCATGAGCCAACCCCAGTAGGAAGGTCCTGAAGCGCTGGGGTACCACCAGCACACGGGCTGACCCAGGCTCAGCAACCTTAGGCTCGCTGTAAAGGAGGTCATTCTCCCAATAGATCCAATGTGACCCTGTCTGATCACCTGCTGCCTGGGCGGCGGCCTGTCGCCGCACCCCCTCAAGAGAAGGGCAGGTTCTCTGTTGCTCACAAAATTCCTCCCTGGAGGGCCCCCCTTCCTGCTGCCAATGGGTCAGCTCCGGTAGGTCCCCCAGTTCAGCCACTTGTTCCCCTGTAGGTTCCAGGGCATCCCCCTCAAGGTCTGCTCCCTCCAGGACCGTGGGAACCGTGGGGGCCGGTTTCCCACGCCCCCTACCCCTTCTCTTTAAGGCAGGGGCCTGGGCCATACTTTCAGGCTCCAGACCCTCCTGAACATCTTTCTGAGCTGTCATGGACCGAGTGGTCGCACACGCCCACTCAGGCAGACCCAACATTTCCAAATGAGACTTTCTCTCCACCGTAGCCCACGTGGAGTTCTCTAGATCATTGCCCAACAGACAGTCTACAGGCATGGCAGGCCTCACAGCCACTTGAAGAGTTCCTGAGACCCCCCCACTCGAAGGGAACCTGAGCCACTTCACACTGGCTCTCTGAGTTGTCTGCTGACACTACGGGGCAGAATGCATGGGGGACAACCTGCTCTTTGGACACCAACCGGGAGCTGACAGCAGTCACACTAGCTCCGGTGTCCCTAAGAGCCTCCACCCTATGGCCATTGATGGTCACCCACTGCCGGTACTTCTTAGTGTTACTAGGCAGTGTGGGGTTAGGGACCTTCTCAAAGTCTCCTAGTGAGACAAGGGTTAACTCTACAGGATCCCACCCACCTTGGACCTCTACCTCCTCCCCCCAGGGCTACACTGGCAATCTGACGGGATGGTGCACGGGGTGGTGCACAAGGGGATGCATTGGGGTCCCTCTGGGGACACTGGGGATCATAATACCGGTGGCCCACTTGACCACACTTGAAACAAGTGAGTGGTCCCCTCTGAACAGGCCTACCTGTCGGGGACACTGGCTTCTTCTCAGGGGAGGCTGGGACATCACTGCTTGGTTCCGTTGGGAATTACTTTGGGGCCCTCTCTGGAACTCCCTCGGCTTACCCTTGTCCCCCCCACTTCTCTGCTGGGGACCCTGCCCACCTCTGCTGAAGTCTCCCACAAAACCTTTGCGGACCCGGGTGTTCACCCAGCAGTCCGCCTCCTCAGCAAGCTTCCTAGGGTTAGTCAGCTTGCTATCAATCAGGTGCTGGCGTAGCTCTGGAAAACAGTTACTAGAAAAATGCTCCAATGCAAACAAATCATACAATTGATCGAAAGTTTCCACTTTGCTACCCTTTACCCAGCGATCCATTGCTCTGCAGAAAAAGACCCCTATTCAACTCACGTGGTACCCTCTAACTTCTTACAGGTCCTAAACCTCTGCCTGTACATTTCTGGGGTCAAACCATAACAGGTCATCAAAGCTTCTTTCATATGGGCATACACCATCCTGCTCTCCTCAGGCAGGTCCAACAGGGTATCCCTACCATCACTCACAAAGCGCCCCCACAATCCCGCTCCCCAATCCTTCTCAGGGACCCGGTGGGACACCATTGCTATCTCATATGCGGCAAACCATTGCCCAATATCCTCACTCTTGTGAAAATCCTTAATGACATCCTTAGGAATATAAACTCTACTCTCAGGAGTTACTAAAGGTATGCTGCCACCAGAGGGGAGACCGGGACACTCCTCGCCCTGATCTCTATCTCCCTCAACATTCTCTCATGCTCCATTCTCATTTTCTCATGTTCAATTGACAATCGATTCTTCTCGAGGTCTAACTTCTTACTCTCAAGGTCCCTCTGACCTTCCAATTTAGCCATCTCCAAATTATGCCTCCTATCTCTCTCCCTGTCCTCCAGCTCTTCTGGGGTCAGGCTCCTTTGGGATACACTGGTACCTGGATTGGAGGGTGTTCTATCTCCCCCCCTCTACTGCATCATCCTGCTGGCCTCCAGAATTGTCTTCCTCATCCCCAGCGGACTCTCTCGCTTCCCACCAGGCCTTCAGCGTCTTGTGGTACTCCTCCTTACTAGAGAGACCTATCACAGGGACTGCGAATTGCTTACAAAATGACTTCAGCTGTCTGGCTTTATAGGTATCTAATCTTTCCTCCTCAAAGGTGAGATCCTCCGAAGCATTGGATGTTGGCCTTCCCATATTAGCAGTACTCATGGCTGCAATCAACATTTCAATACTAGAACAAGCAACCAAAAAAAAAAATTCGAAGAGGGAAAAAAAATCCGCGCGTGGCTGCGCTATGGTCTGTACTCACTAGTGGCGTCTACCAGTTATTGTACGTGGATCATAAATGCAAGTCCTGATCCTCACCGCTGACCGCCAATGTTAGAAATGGGGTCTCTAGTTGGCAATGGCTAGCGCCACTGTCCAAATAGGGACCCTTCTTCCTAAGTCAGGGCAAGTGGGCTACCCCCTTTGATAAACCCTGCTCAACCCTGTGATAACGTAGCACGAGCAGTTAGGCCTATATCAGAGGCAGTGTGTGAAGCACTTATGACCATGCACAATAAGGCAGTAACGACACCACAAAAGGACACAACTCAAGTAGGTATAGAAAAATAGTATCTTTATCTAAGGTTTAGCACAAGACTCTCAAAAGCGTTTTAACCAGTCACAATGCACGTAAATCAGTAGGGACTTAAAAAGGCAATAACGTATTCACCAGAACGTGGCACTGACTGAGTTCAAGGCCTGGGTCTACGCGACCCGTTGCGCACCAGATACCTGCCGTTGGACGGGGACACAGCACGTAGCTTCTCGAAGAAGCGGAGACGATGACAGGTGGACTCCCAGCAACCACAACTCTCGACTGCAGTGGTCCGCAACGTGCACTCACAATGATTCGGGCACTCGGGGACAGGCGGGCTCTCAGCGGCAGCAGCACGTGGCTGCGGCGGCCCGGGCTGGTGGTGGCGATGACTCTCGTCGTGCAGCTCCATGGTGGGCTCACAGCGGCAGCAGCTCTCTCTTAGCTGCGGCGGCCCACAGGACGACTCGCGATGATGCAAAGTTGGCAAAGGTGCGGGCCTCAGCGGCAGCAGCTCTCTCTTAGCTGCGGCGGCCCAAAGGACAAATCACGATGATGCAAAGTTGGTAAAGGTGCGAGCACTCAGCGGCAGCAGCTCTCGCTTAGCTGCGGCGGCCCACAGGACAAATCACGATGATGCAAAGTTGGCAAAGGTGCGAGCACTCAGCAGCAGCAGCTCTCTCTTAGATGTGTCGGCCCACAGGACAAATCACAATGATGCAACGTTGGCAAAGGTGCGAGCACTCAGCGGCAGCAGCTCTCGCTTAGCTGCGGCGGCCCACAGGACAAATCACGATGATGCAAAGTCGGCAAAGGTGCGAGCACTCAGCGGCAGCAGCTCTCTTAGCTGCGGCAGCCAACCAGACAAATCACAATGATGCAACGTTGGCAAAGGTGCGAGCACTCAGCGGCAACAGCTCTCTCTTAGCTGCGGCGGCCCACAGGATGAATCACGATGATGCACAGCTGACACAAGTGCGGGCACTCAGCAGCAACAGGTCTCTCTTAGCTGCGACGGCCCACGGGTTCAGCGAAGGTTCCGAAGGTTCAAATTAAGGCAGGCGCTCAGCAGCGGCAGCTCTCTCTTAGCTGCGGCGGCCCACACACAGAGTTAACAAGGGTTACCAGTCCGCGTTCCTCACAGTAGGACTAGAGGTTCCGGATTACGCGACGGAGGCCTCACCTGCAAGTAGAATCCCTAGCACAGGAATTCAGACGGCTGATGGGGTGAAGTCTAATGTCCCTGAGACTTCAGCAGGAGGCGCTCTCAATTCAGGCCCTCGGGTAGTTTCTTCAGCAAGCTTGGTGAAAGTTTCAAAGTCCTTTCCTCTGTTCACTCGGACAGAGTTTCGTCTTGACATCCAGAAGGAACACACTTGAAACAGGTTTCAGCGCAGCGCTTTATACCTAAAAAGTCTTTGTTCTCTACAGTCACAAATCACTGAATCCAGCCAGAACCAGTTCGGTGGGGTCGGGGAGCACTTGGTTTACGAGGCGACATCCTGCCCTTTGAGAATCAGGGGGTCTGCTATCAGGCGCCCAGTGGGAGGGGGAGCCATCATTCACCTTGCCAGGCATGGCCCTGCTCAGATCAAAGAGTCACCCCTCCCCATACTCTAAATGCCGATCTCTCTCTCCAGCCAGGTCTGACCCAACTGGCCCTGCTGCTCCAAAACCAGAGGGCCAATACACACACTAGCAAAGCCTACAGGAAAGCTTAGGCAAGAAAATACCTCGTTTCTAGCAGAGGCATTTTCGAACACGGGCTATGCAAATGAGCCTTACTAAAAGATGTATCTCAATGTCCTGAGCTTAAACATATCAAATTCGAATTTCCTATCAGGTTCCTGAGGGCAGGTAGGATTATGGGATGTAATACTCAGCCTGCCCATTCTGGCCTATGAGAATGGATAGCCTCACAATAGTAAACAGTGAAATGGAGGGTAACTCGCTATTAGAACATGCTACACAGACATACTTTAAAAGCTGCTTCGGTGGGTAGCGCAAATCAGCGCTGCAGGCCCACCAGCAGTATTTGGTCTACCAGCACTGGGCACACACAGTGCACTTATACTAAGGACTGGCAGGCAAACCAAATGAGCCAATTATGGTTATCCCAATTCATACAGTTATCTTTACACAGGGATCATTCGCGCTGTGGCACTGATTGGCAATGGCACAGCGCCCAGAGCATCTAAATCCAGCTAACATAAAAGATAGGAAGCGAAGTTAAGCCTGCCTGGTTGCATCCAAGCTACCAAGGGTTGAGCATGGGAATAATTTTCTAAGACCTATGCTGAGTCCTATCATGTGTTAATGGCCTCATTGCCAGTGGCAGGCCTATATTTGCCCCTACCAATAATCCACGTTCCAACATTTGGTGCTCAGCGGTGTGGATGAGGACTTGTGTTTAAAAAGTACACCTTTCAGTAAAGTGAATTAAGATTATAAAAATCCTCTAAATTGCCTTAGAACAAAACGTTTGAGTTTGATTTTTGGAATTAGGACTAAACTGTTTTTAATCCATTGTTTTGATTTTTCCAAATTGTTCTAAGTCTGTTGTGCCTAGTTGTTGTGACCCAAAACTAGGGAACCATGGAGCTGGACCTGGCTAAACTGTGCCAGTTCAAGATGGCTCATCTTAGGGTACAGTGTAGGCTTTGGGGGCTGCCTGCTTCCAAGAAGCTTAGGAAGGCAGGGTTGCTTGAGTCCCTAAATGCCTGGGCTGAGGTAGCTGAGGAGAGTTAAGAGGGGATAGAGGGTGTCCCCCAACCTCATCCAAGAGGAGGATGAGGATGATGCCTCTTCCATTTTATCTAGTGTTAGCCATATGATTCCAGATGGTGGGAGTGGGGAAGGGTCCCTTACTCAGGAACCTCCACTGTCCCCTGCAGAGAGACAGCTTGAGGCTCAATTAGCTTTTGATTGCCTTGGAGAAGGAAAAATTGTAATTGGCTAAGAAGAAATGGGAGAGGGAGGAGTCGTTCAAAAGAAATGGTGGCAGTGAAAATGATGAAGATTTTGAGATGTCCAGGGGTGGTGGATTTGATCCCAAACTTCCCAAGGGTATAGTGCCCAAGTACACAGAGGGGGATGACATTGACAAGTGGCTAGCAGCTGTTGAGAGGGCCCTTAGAATGAGTAGGGTCCACTCGAAGTATTTGGGTGCACTCCTGTGGGAGTTGATTCCGGTAGCTGGGAGGGATAGGCTCCTGACCCTGAAGGGAGAGGATGCAGAATCATACCAGGAGATGAAGGCATGCTTAGTGAAGAGATTTGGTCTGACTCCAGAGCAGTACAGGGTGAAGTTTAGAGGCACCCAGAAATTGAGTTCAAAGTCTTGGGTAGACTTTGTGGACGTTTCAGTGAAGGCACTGGAAGGCTGGATTGTTGGTAACAAAGTTGACACATATGAGGGATTGTATTATTTGTTTTTGAAAGAACATATTTTGACTCATTGTGCAGAAGAGAAGTTACGCCAGTATCTAGTGGACTCTAAGCTGACAGACCCCAGAGAGCTGGGGGAAGCAGCTGATGAGTGGGTGAGAACCCGGGTTTCCATTCAGCACCAGGGGAGTGACCAGAAGAAAGGAGGACAGGTCCCTCCCCAAGGTAAAGCCCAAGGGAAAGCAGGTCAAAACGAGAAGGAGTCCTCCAAAGACCCACAAAAACCTGAACAAGGAGGGGGGGCCCCGAGCCAACCCAAATTCAAAGGGAGGGGGTATCATGGAAAGAATGGTAGGTTCTTTGATCCCTCATAGGTGGGTAAGTGCTTTGACTGTAACCAGCCAGGGCACAAACAGGGAGATGCTGTCTGCGCCAAGAAACTCCCCCTAAGGGGCCATCCACAGGGATTGCCAGTGTAACTGTAGGGGTGGAGAGTGGTGCCCCAGAGAAGGATAGTCAGGTGGTGGAAGCAACCTTAGTGTCCCTGGGTGGGGTGATGTTAGACCTGGCATCATTGGCGTGGGTCTCCCTTCCTCTTTTCGCTTCTTACCTTTTATGTTGGCTGGATTTGGATGCTCTGGGCGCTGTGCCACTGCCAATCAGTGACACACCGCGAATGCTCCCTGTGTAAAGATAACTGTATGAATTGGGATAATCATAATTGGCTCGTTTGGTTTACCTGTCAGTCCCTTGTATGAGTGAACTGTGTGTGCCCAGGGCTGGTAGACCAAATACTGATGGTGGGCCGGCAGCGCTGATTTGCGCTACCCACCGAAGCAGCTTTTAAAGTATGTCTGTGTAGCATGTTCTAATAGCGAGTTACCCTCCATTTCACTGTTTACTATTGTGAGGCTATCCGTTCTCATAGGCCAGAATGGGCAGGCTGAGTATTACATGCCCTAATCCTACCTGCCCCCAGGAACCTGATAGGAACGTCGAATTTGATATGTTTAAGCTCAGGACATTGAGATACATCTTTTAGTAAGGATTATTTGCGTAGCCCGTGTTCGTAAATATCTTTGCTAGAAATGAGGTATTTTCTGGCCTCAGCTTTCCTGTAGGCTTTGCTAGCGTGTGTATTGGCCGTCTGGTTTTGGAGCAGCAGGGCCAGCTGGGTCAGACCTGGCTGGAGAGAGAGATCGGCATTTAGAGTATGCAGAGGGGTGTCTCTTTGATCTGAGCAGGGCCGTGCCTGGCAAGGTGAATGATGGCTCCACCTCCCACTGGGCGTCTGATAGCAGACCCCCAGATTCTCAAAGGGCAGGATCCCGCCTCGTAAACCAAGTGCTCCCCGACCCCACCAAACTGGTTCTGGCTGAATGCAGTGATTTGTGACTGCAGAGAACAAAGACTTTTTAGGTATAAAACGCTGCGCTGAAACCTGTTTCAAGTGTGTTCCTTCTGGATGTCAAGACAAAACTCTGTCCGAGCGGACAGAGGAAAGGACTTTGAAACTTTCACCAAGCTTGCTGAAGAAACTACCCAAGGGCCTGAATTGAGAGCGCCTCCTGCTGAAGTCTCAGGGACATTAGACTTCACCCCGTCAGCCGCCCGAATTCCTTTGCTAGGAATTCTACTTGCAGGTGAGGCCTCCGTTGAGTAATCCAGAACCTCTAGTCCTACTGTGAGGAACGCAGACTGGTAACCCTTGTGAACTCTGTGTATGGGCCACTGCAGCTAAGAGAGAGCTGCCGCCGCTGAGTGCCCGCCTTAATTTGAATCTTCAGAACCTTCACTGAAACTGTGTGGGCCGCTGCAGCTAAGAGAGAGCTGCCGCCGCTGAGTGCCCGCCTTATTTTGAATCCTCAAAACCTTCGCTGAAACTGTGTGGGCCGCCGCAGCTAAGAGAGAGCTGCTGCCGCTGAGTGCCCGCCTTATTTTGAATCCTCAGAACCTTCGCTGAAACCCTGTGGGCCGCCGCAGCTAAGAGAGCTGCCGCCGCTGGATGCCCGCACTTGTGTTAGTTGTGCAACATCGTGGATTGTCCTTTGAGCCGCTGCAGCTAAGAGAGAGCTGCCGCCACTGAGTGCTCGCATCCTTGCTAACTTTGCATCATCGTTATTTGTCCTGTGAGCCGCCGCAGCTAAGAGAGAGCTGCTGCCGCGGAGTGCTTGCACCTTTGCTAACTTTGCATCACCGAGATTTGTCCTGTGAGCCGCCGCAGCCAAGAGAGGGCTGCCGCCGCTCAGTGCTCGCACCTTTGCTAACTTTGCATCATCGTGATTTGCCCTGTGAGCCGCCACAGCTAAGAGAGAGCTGCCGCCGCTCAGTGCTCGCACCCTTGCTAGCTTTGCATCATCGTGATTTGTCCTGTGAGCCGCCGCAGCTAAGAGAGAATTGCTGCCGCGGAGTGCTCGCACCTTTGCTAACTTTGCATCACTGAGATTTGTCCTGTGAGCCGCCGCAGCTAAGAGAGAGCTGCTGCCGCGGAGTGCTCGCACCTTTGCTAACTTTGCATCATTGGGATTTGTCCTGTGGGCCACATCAGTTAAGCGAGAGCTGCTGCCGCAGAGTGCCCGCGTCTTTGTCAACCTTGCACCATCGTGAATCGTCCCGTGGGCCACCGCAGCTAGGAGAGCGCTGCTGCCGCCACGAGCCCACCACGGAGCTGCACGACGAGAGTCATCGCCACCTCCAGCCCGGGCCGCCGCAGCCGCGTGCTGCTGTCGCTGGGAGCCCGCCTGTCCCCGAGTGCCCGAATCATTGTGAGTGCACTTGGCGGACCACTGCCATCGAGAACTGTGGTCGCTGGGAGTCCACCTGTCACCGTCTCTGCTTCTTCGAGAAACTACGTGCTGTGTCCCCATCCAACGGCAGGTATCTGGTGCGCAACGGGTCGCGTAGACCCAGGCCTTGAACTCAGTCCGTGCCACGTTCTGGCAAATACGTATTGCCTTTTTAAGTCCCTACTGATTTACGTGCATTGTGACTGGTTAAAACTCTTTTGAGAGTCTCGTACTAAACCTTAGATAAAGAAACTATTTTTTCTATACCTACTTGAGTTGTATCCTTTTGTGGTGTCGTTACTGCCTTATTGTGCATGGTCATAAATGCTTCACACACTGCCTCTGAGATAGGCCTAACTGCTCGTGCTACGTTACCACAGGGTTGAGCAGGGGTTATCAAAGGGGGTAGCCCACTTGCCCTGACTTAGGAAGAAGGGTCCCTATTTGGACATTGGCGCCAGCCATGGCCAACTAGAGACCCCCATTTCTAACAGGTGAATATTGCAACCCTTGCTGCCTTACCTCCAAACATGGACAAGTACAGGCAGAGGCCTAAAGTGAATGGGACTGAGGTTGAGGCTATCAGAGACACTGGGGCTAGTGTAACTATTGTCCTGAATAAGCTGGTGCCTCCAGAGAGGGGGTACCTGGTGAGTTTCACCAGGTGACTTATGCAGAGAGCACTAGCAAACTCCATCCTATGGCTGTGGTGGATTTGGAATGGGGAGGTGTGACAGGCCCTATGAAGGTAGCTGTGTCAAAGGTGCTCCCAGTCCAGTGTTTACTGGGCAATGATCTTGAAGCCTCTGTGTGGTCAGAGGTGGAGAGAGGACTCCATATGAAAATATTGGAGCTCCCTGAGTGGGTATGTGCTGTGACTAGGTCACAGACTAGCCAGAAGGGAGGGGCTGGACACTTGGACCCTGGAACAAAGGGCCAAGCATCCAAGGACAAGGGTACTGGGCCTGGTGAGCCAGCCCAGGGAACTCCAGAGGTGCAAGAAGAATCTAACCCTGATGGGGAGGATCTAGCCTCTGATGGAGGGACTCCATCCCTGCCAGAGCTGTCAGATTTCGCAGAACTGACAGGAGAAGGTAGACCCTCCAGAGAGGAGTTCAGTAAGGGACAGAGAGACTGTCCCACCCTTGAGAGCTTGAGGCGGATTGCTTCTAAGCAAGAGGAGGGGGATGACAGTGTGTTTCACAAACTCTACTGGGAAGATGGACTGCTTTATACTGAGGCCAGAAACCTCAAAGAGGGGGCCACCGGGAGGTTGGTGGTGCCCCAGAAGTACAGAGAGTTCATCCTGACTTTGGGTCATGATATCCCCTTGGCAGGACATTTGGGGCAGACAAAGACATGGAACCGGTTGGTAAGACCATTTCTACTGGCCCCATATGTCTGAAAAGGTGAAGGAGTTTTGCAGCTCCTGTGTCACCTGTCAGGCCAGTGGTAAGGCAGGGGGCAAGACAAAGGCTCCCCTAATACCACTGCCAGTGATTGGGGTTCCTTTTGAAAGGGTGGGGATGGACATTGTTGGTCCCCTGGACCCACCTACTTGCATCAGGGAATAGGTATATCTTAGTGGTAGTGGACCATGTCACTAGGTACCCTGAAGCAATCCCTCTTAGAACCATTGATGATCCTGCAGTGGCTAGAGCACTGCTTGGTGTGTTCACCAGAGTGGGTTTTCCAAAAGAGGTGGTATCAGATAGGGGAACAAACTTCCTGTCCAGCTATCTGACTGCTATGTGGGATGAGTGTGGTGTCAACTACAAGTTCACCACCCCCTATCACCCACAAGCAAATGGTCTTGTTGAGCGATTCAACAAAACCCTGAAGGGCATGATAAATGGGTTGTCAGAGAAACTCAGGAGGAGATGGGATGTTCTCCTCCCCATGCTTACTGTTTGCCTACAGGGAGGTGCCACAGAAAGGGGTTGGTTTCAGTCCCTTTGAGTTGTTGTTTGGACACCCAGTGAGGGGGCCATTGAGCCTGCTGAGAGAGTCTTTAGAGAAGCCTCTTAAAGAAGCAAAGGACAATGTGCTTGACTATGTGCTAGGCCTGAGATCTAGAATGGCAGAGTACATGTACAAGGCAAATAGAAAACTGGAGGCCAGCCAGGAGCTCATGAAGCACTGGTATGATCAGAAGGCTACTATGCCTGAGTATACTCCAGGACAATTGGTGTGGGTGTTGGAGCCTGTGGCTCCCAGGGCCCTCCATGACAAGTTGAGTGGGCCCTGTCCAATCTTAGAAAAGAAGGGTGAGGTTACCTATTTGGTTGACCTTGGCACCCCCAGGAACCCTAATAGGGTCCTGCATGTGAATAGATTGAAACCCCACCATGGCAGGGCGGATATGACCATGTTACTGGTCACTGATGAGGGTGTGGAGGAGGACACTGAGCCTGTGCCCGACCTCCTCTCCACTAATGTGCAAGATGGGTCAGTGGAGGGGGTTGTACTGTCTCCCAAGTTGACAGACCAGCAGCACAGAGACTGTAAGCTAGTGCTGGAGCAGTTTGCTGGCCTGATCCCTTTGACCCCAGGCATCACTGAGTGGTGTGTGCACCACATTGACACTGGTGACAGCCTACCTGTCAAAAATAAACTGTACAGTTTGTCTGACCATGTCAGAGCCAGCATTAAAGCTGAGGTTGCTAGGATGCTGTAATTGGGGGTAATTGAACCGTCTGAGAGTCCATGGGCCAGTCCAGTGGTGCTGGTACCTAAACCTAATCCTAAGGGGGGACCCAAAGAGTTAAGGTTCTGTGTGGACTACAGAGGATTGAATGCAGTCACAAAGACTGACGCTCACCCTATACCTAGAGCTGATGAGCTCATTGACAGGTTAGGGGCTGCTATGTACCCGAGTACATTTGATTTGACTTCAGGTTACTGGAAGATTGCCCTCACTGATGGAGCAAAGGAGAGGTCAGCATTTTCCACACCAGAGGGACATTATCAGTTCAAGGTAATGCCCTTTGGCTTAAAGAATTCACCTGCCACCTTCCAAAGGTTGGTGAACAGGGTCTTGTCTGGGTTGGAACAGTTCAGTGCAGCTTATCTGGATGATATAGCTGTATACAGTTCTACCTGGGGGGATCACTTAAGCCACCTAAGGGAAGTGCTTCAGGCCATGCAGCAGGCAGTCCTGACTATTAAGGCAAGTAAGTGCCAAATAGGGCAGTGGTCTGTGGTGTACCTGGGCCACCTAGTAGGTGGGGGCCATGTACAGCCTCTCCAAGCTAAAATCCAAACTATTTTGGATTGGACAGCTCCTGTTACCCAGACTCAGTTAAGGGCGTTCCTTGGACTGACAGGGTATTATACAAAGTTTGTTCAAAATTATGGGACCATTGTGGGGCCCCCAACAGAACTCACTTCTAAGACAAGGCCCAAAAAGTTGTATTGGACCCCAGAGTGTCAGAAAGCTTTTGACACTCTGAAAGCTGCTATGTGTTCAGCACCAGTGTTGCTGGCCCCTGACTACACAGAAGAATTTGTGGTTCAGACAGATGCTTCAGAGCAAGGGATTGGGGCAGTGTTGTCACAGCTAAATGAAGAGGGCCTTGATCAGCCAGTTGCCTTTATTAGCCGGAGACTTCTTCCCAGAGAGCAGAGATGGAGTGCCATTGAGAGAGAGGCTTTTGCTGTGGTTTGGTCCCTGAAAAAGTTGAGACCATATTTGTTTGGGACTCACTTCTGTGTTCAAACTGACCACAGGCCTCTCAGATGGCTCATGCAGATGAGAGGGGAGAATCCCAAGCTGTTAAGGTGGTCCATTTCCCTAAAGGGAATGGACTTTACAGTGGTACACAGACCTGGGGTTGCCCATGCAAATGCAGATGGACTTTCCAGGTTTTTCCACTTAGTTGATGAGGACTCCCAGGGTGTAGGTTAGTAACCCATCACCTTTTGTTTGGGGGGCTATGTTGCAAAGTCATCCTGTGCCCTGGGCACCCCCCAACTTTTTGCTGACTGTTACTGATGGTAACTGACTCTGACTGACCCTGGGCTCTGCCTAACCAGACCCAGGGCCAGTGCTATGCTGAAAGAGACACATTTAGAATACAGTGAAAACAACTACATACACTAGGGTACACTATGGGTTGGGGTAAGCCTGTGATTGGCATGACTTACCCTATAAGACCCTAGTGCATAATAGGGCAGGGGGATTGAAACTGCCTATCAGTCACTAGTATATAGTAGGGCATGGCAGTTTACAGGCCAGCAGCCTTTTCTGCACTTGCATGTTTGCACTGCTGAAGCCTGAGGTCAGTTTAAAAGCAGACCTGGGTTCCATGACTGCTTTTAAAAAGTAAATTGTGCCCAAACTCGACTTTGGTGTTTGGGGCACTTAAAAATGCATAACCTACAATGTTTAGGCATGTTAGGAACCCCCAGGGTCTCCCCTAGGTGTCCCAGGGGTGGGGGTTCAGGTATTTATAAGGTGGACCCTTATAAAATGAGCTTTATATGCCCTGGGTTAATTGAAATTTTACATTTCACTCCCCACATTGTGATAAAGTGCTGCCCAAATTCAACTTTGATGCTAGGAGCACTGGGGAGGGAGGATCTGCAATATTTCTACAGATTCAAAACCCCTACAATCTCCCCTAAGTGATCCATGGGTTGGGGGTCCTGTGGATATAAGCGGAGTACTTATAAAATATGTTTTTCTAAGTCCTGGTGCTGGAAAAATGGCCCAAGTCATTTTTCCCATTGCAAATCCAATGCCACATCGGTTAACATGGCAAGAAGTTATTAACTAATAACTCCTGATAGGAGAATGATAGAACTTCCATTCAAAGACTTCCCAGAATGGTAGTGATAAATCCAACAATATGATATTGTTGAATTTCTCCTAAAATGTACAGACAAGAAGTTATAAGACTTTCTTGTTTGTAGGTCCAGATTCAGCCTCCCAGGGGTCTGTCCTGATTGGTCAGAGTTAAGTGGATTAGCCAGGCTGCTTTGAAGAGGTGATAAAGAGCCCTGGGGTTACCCAGCTCTTCTGGGAGGGCAGTGTGCTGCTTCACAGGAATGCCAGGGCAGGGGGAGGAGTCGTAAACCATGGTCTTCAAAGGGGAGGGAAGAAACCAGTGTCATTTACAACTCTAAACTTTTGACCCCAAGCCAGATGCTAGGTTAAGGAAGGAATGAGCAGAAGCAAGGGCGAGAGACTATGGAAATTGCCATCCTAGGGGTGTGTTTAGCCAGCTCTTAACTCTCTGATGGAAAATCAGCCATTATGAATTTGGAAGATTTGATGCACTCTGGGACAAAATAATGCCACACTCTACAGGATGTGGTCATATCTTTGGGGAGTTACCCTGCCCCCATTGGTCAGGAGTGACCTCCTGCTTGACCCAGAGAACTTGGAATAAGTATCTGAGAAGGGCAGAGCCCCTCAGATCTGCTGCTTGAAACTTAAGAAAGCAAGACGTTGTGCCATGCTGAGAAGTTGGTTGTGCAATTGCTAAAGCCTGCCCTCTGAGGACAGCACCATCTGGAACTACAGCCCTGTGGACTACCTTGCTGTGAAAAAGACTAAAGAGTGGACTCCCTGCAAGCTACAGGTTAACAGAGCTCACCTGGATCATCACCACCAAGAATCCTCAACCTGGAAAACTACCAGTGGATTTGTAAGGGTTTTTTTCCAAGTGGATTGTGGGAACTGAATTCCTCAACTTTCAAGGACCATCTTGGAGCTTCCAGACCCTTGGAGTGAGTTTGAGACACTTTGGGACCCTTTGGGGAACTTCAGGAAGAAGTTCCAGGAGTTTGGAGAACTTTGGAGCAACTTTGAAAAAAAACTCCATAGGGGGACCGACTCAACCTGGTCAGCCAAGCCGCCTGCCTTCAACCGCGAGCTGGCCAAGCCATCCAGGTTCGTCCCGCTGAAAGCTCCGTAGGTCCGACTTCCAGAGTTTGACCGGGAGTAGAAGAAATCCGAGGCCGGCGAGCCCTCACCGAATCCGGCCTGGTGAAGAGCATCGAGGGACCCCATGAGAAAAAGCTCCAGAAAGGTTTCTAAGTCCGAAGGTAAAAACTGTGACCGGGACCTACCGCGAGGGGTAGCCACTCAGGGCTCCATCATGGACGGCCTGAAACTTTGACTTTGAGCCGGTCTATCGCGGCCAGATATCCCAATAAGGTGCTATAGGTTTCTAAGTGTTATAAAGTGATAAATCTTTAAAAATTAATATCTCCGGTTCCCTACATTGGATTTTGGTGTCATTTTAAAGATAAAAATATTTCCTATTTCTATCAATTGGTCTTGGATTTTTATTATGCATTGTGTCTTAATTATTTACTGAATTGGTGTTTTTAAATGCTTTACATACCTGTCTGTGAAGTTGTCTGCCTGCTCGCAGCCAAGCTACCAAGGGTTGAGCATGGGATTAATTTCCTAAGACCTATGCTGAGTCCTATCATGTGTTAGTGGCATCATTGCCAGTGGCAGACCTACATTTGCCCCTACCAATAATTCACTTTCCAACAGTTACCTAGTAACTTCATCCCTAAGCTTAGGGCAGGTTCTGCTCCGTACTCATTTTGTATCTGTCTCAATACATCAGGTACTACTGCTAATGACAGGATACCATGAGTTCTGGTATATATGGCAGCAAAGACTATACCCTAAGTGGTACAATCCTCTAATCGTGGTGTTATCCCCATGGGCAAGCAGATTGTTACCATTCTGTGTTTTTCATACTGGGTAGTATTCGGGAATACTGCCTCTAGCTGCGTTAGTTTCTGAGCTACCCAGAATGGTATTTGTTCACGTTTTGTGGGCATCTTACCCATTACCCCGTGTAATGTTTGTGGTGTAATTTTAGTTGCTGTACCCTGAATTTGAGTTCCATTTGTTGCAACTATTGCTGGTTGGACTGTAAGCGTCCTCATGACGAATTGCGTCAAGTTTCTGTATATTTTAATTAAATCTTTATGTTGTATGAGTAAGTCTCCTGGTGGCATTGTGTGAATGTCAGGATGTGGTGTGTAGGCTGCTAATATTGGCCATGTTGCCCCTTCTCTTCCGAGCAGCCGAATCTCACTCTTCTTCTTATGTGGGGTAGGGAGTCTTTAAACCAGTATAAATGTTCCTGGTACGTGAGCGGAACCTCTATATCCTCGAACGGATAATATTCTGCTGGTGCATCCCCTTCCGTGTAGGAGTGAAATGTTTTTGTTCTTGCATTTGCTGCTGGGATTGTAACCCACGAATAAAATACGTCTGTTTTGTTTGATTCGTGTGCCTCAATCACGAAAACTACTACGCAACCCCTAGCTGATAAACCATGCACTAGTAGTTTCAGGGTGACTGTATTTCTAAAGTTTGGTGCAATTTGTGTTGCGTCTGCGTCGTCCTCGTCTGTGAGAGGCAGATTTTGTTGCATTGGCTCTAATTCTTCGTTATTTCTGTCCTCAGTCATTTTGTAAAGAAGAAGTTTTTCAAGGGAACTAAGATAAGGTGTTTTTTCACAATTTAGGAACAATGTGTCCTTCAAGCTTGATTAACCAACAGCCTATAAATAGGATTTCTCGCCTACTCAGCTGTGGTGGAGTTTGTGCCCACCCACTCCAGACGTCTCTGGTGTTTTGTGTGTAGGGGTCTTTGAGAACAGCACGACTGAACTACTCAGATTCTATTGTTAAATAAGTACCCAACCAACGTTGGCGGCACCATATCGTGTAGTTCCTATATATCCTATATAGGATCTGCGCGTTGGGATAACAAACTATGGGTTTGGTGGCGGACGGATTCCGTGCACCCCCACCGGATACGACAGCCTGTCTGTATCAGCTAGCTCACAGTGCCACTATAGTCTCCTCTTATCATGGAGAATAGATTCTGGCAACCTCAGAACATGACAACCCTGATCCCTCAGAATCGTGGAAACAATATACTACCTTTCGCTCAGTCACTCGTGCTTACTTAGTTTGTCTCAGAGAGATACAGAGAATAAACAGTTGGGCGTTTCAATAAGTATTTATTGAACAGTTGTTATTCCAGTGTATAATAGATGAGCTGCAAGAACCATTAGACAGTAGCAAAGATATATGATTAGCAATACTACGAAAGTAAAGGGATGGTATAGTTCTACCATCTTGCAGAAATCATGAATATATACATGTACATAAAACACATGATAAAAGTGCGTACACCTACGATGCCTCCCTAACTAGATGTACCTAAATGTACCTAGCATCTATGTAGGTGTTATGCCAAGAATCCCTCTAGGATCTAGTCCACCCCATTGCCTGACAGTTTAGAGAATATGGGACCCCGTCCTGGTCTCGAGTTGGACACCCCGTGAGGGATGTTAGACCACTGCTAGCTGGAGCGTCTGCATGCAGGAACCTCAGCGTCTCTGGTCAGTGTGTCAGCTGGGAAGTCACGGTCTCCTCTATCTTCCTAAGCAAGATGTGCTGTATATATACCCATAGGTCTCCCCAGGGGTCCTACCTTACTGTGTTACTGTGTCGGCCTAAAGGATGACGTTGGGGCTGAACTTTATACAGAGATATTATACAGGAGATGGTAATCCTACTGTTAGTCCTGCTGTGTTTCCAAGAAGCCTCATGGATAATGTATGAGAATCCAACCAGGGAAAAACCCGCGTTCTGAATGTAGTGTCATATCTAGGTAAAAGGTCAGTGCCTAAGAACCGTTATGTATGTAATGTAGGGAAGGATGTAGGTAAAAGGTTGCGATGCTACCTGCGCCTATATAGGGTACCTATATGGAATATAACAGTTGGACATTTCACTCGTACAAAACCAGAGAAATTCGGCCATTATAGTTAGTTGAGCTACCTATAACTCGCGCCCCCGCAATGCACTGCTGATGATATCACATTATACATCACTCATGACATGGTCAGTGACATCACCGATGACATCAATGATGACATCTCAGATGACATCACTGATGACATCATCCACATGATAATCTGATGCACCTCCTCACAGCCTAATATAACCACTCTAAAATACAGACTGCCATTCTCGAAACCATAGACACATCAATACCAGTTACTACATACCCACTCACTGATTCCTAGGTCTACACACACATCCACTCACTCAACCATACAGTCACTCATACATGCAGTCACTCATCAATACAGCCACTATCATATGTAGTCATACACCCATACAGACACTCACACACCGTCACTCAACCATAGAGTTACTCACACAGCTAGTCAGTCATGCAGATAATCAATCACACTCCCATTTACTCACCTACACAGTTATACACACACCACCTCACTTATTTATACAGATACTAACACATACTTACTCTCTTCTACAATCACTGACAGAAGCACACACTCATCCATATAGCCACTCTCACAATCACTCACTCTCACATATAATCATTTATATACTCCAATACTCACATATGCTGTCTTTTACATATGTAGTTACTCACACATGTACCACTGAGACATCCATTTACTCACCAACACAGCCATACACACGATCACCCACCCATACAGCCCCTCACAGATGCACTCTTGAACCCATACACCCAGTGAATCACCCACTCACACATCCATGCAGAGAGTCACACAAAATTGATAACTACTAAAAGTTTAACACATACCTTAAAAAACATAAACAAAACTAATACCCAAAAATACATCACATACATTTAAAATATATACTAAAATACATAACACTAATTAAAATATCGATATTTTAAACAACTATATTTTTGCAAACGATATTAATGACTTCTATATAGTTTTTTAAACGATATTTCTTGCCTTAAAATCGATATTTTTGACCACGATATTCTTGCTGTCGATATTTCTGTGTCACGATATTAACAACTCGATATTTGTGTAAATTGACATTTCTAACTTGATATTTTGTCTAAATACCTTTGGGAAGAACTGTAACCTTCATGCTGTACACTTGTGTCCCCTGCCCTGTGTGCTCTGTGTGCACAAACTGCATACCTATGATAACGGTGTTTTGATTTAGCAATCATACCACACACTAATCACTAAACCCTTATTAGTGACAGAGGGCTATGATCCCTATCACGTGTTTCATGCGTGGAGCACAGTGGGTGTAGCATATTGAGTTAAATGAATTATAGGACAGACATTTTACCTGTGAGTTGTAAATGCATGCCTGTGATGGAGCAGGGTAAATAAAATAATTTGTACCCCCCCTTGAAGAATTAATTAGCTTTAATAAATTAACGATACTAATTGTTTGATGGAGCATGAAGTAATCAACAAATGCACTTTTAGTAAACACTACATAAGGGTAACCCGCAATTTGTGCAAAATCTAATTTATTTATAATTGTGAAGTTGATTAACGCTAATATTGTGATTTGCGTACTAATTAGAGTAAAATCGCATGATTTATGCTATGTAGTAGATTTGTATTGTGGCTAGGTAACACCTAACACAGGTCTTTAGAATGGCGGGTGGTAAACAGAAAGGCTTATTTTCTTTGTTTTAATTTTGGTTGTGTTTGTTCTTATGATAGTTCATTCGGGCCTGTTAGGCCATGCTGCGAAAATGGCTGCCGAGACAGATGAGGTCACGTGAAAAGCCAAAGATGGCCTCTAAGCGGAAGAAATAGAGGAGCTGAATCACGTGGGTGCAGCCTGTGCACGGAGTGAGAGATGTCAAGGTCGTACTGACCTACCATAAGGAGGGTGCCAAAAAAGACTCAGCACGTATTTGTGGGAATGGAAGAGAAAAGTACTGAGCAACAATGGACTAACTAAATTGTGACCATCGGGATTGCAACAAAATGAATGGACAAATTGGACTGCTTTTTACCCAAAGGTCATGAGACTCATTGTACGCTTAACTGTCCCCAAAACCAGTTTGAACAAGGAGGGCGATGAGGTGATCATCACCACCCCTCAAATGGACCAATTAGCGTGATTCTTGCCCCTAAGGATTGCAACTTTTGTGTAGTAAGCTAGAAAGTAGGGTATAAGAGGGTCTACTCTTATGTGGGAGGGGTTGCTTCTTTGGGCTGCTCTTTTTGGGTCGCTCCTTTTTGCTGCTGTGGCCGCCGCTATTGATGCTACTGCTGCCGTTGGTGTCTCTTGCCATACCATTTTTCCTATTTTCCATTTTCCACCTCAATATTACTAAAGGACTTTGTCATTTTTGGACTTCGAACTTGACTGGGGAAGAAACGAGACCGTTGCGGGAAATCTGTACGGGAGGTCCGATCGAGGAGGCCTTTAGCGGGACAGTCAGTCAGTTGGGAGTTCTATTCTGTGATCTGCAGTTTATCTTCTTTTTGGTGAACCATTCCTATCTGCATCCAAATGGGTAATGCATAATTTTTAATTCTTTATTAGAGCTTTTCATATAAATGTTATTAATGTATTAAAAGTGATTAATAAACTAAGAATCTCACCCGTGCAATTGAGAAATTAGATAAAATTTCATTCTAACTTAAAATGAGTCTGTGGTTCTTTAGTTCATTAATAAGTTTAAAGGTTAACAGGTTCTTTTTTTCTCTTTTTCGAAACTGACCTGTACGGACTTGATCGGCCACCATGCCGCCTTTTTGGATATGAGGACGTTCGTGAACAGCCAATTTGAGCATTCGCATAAGAACCGGCTTTACATATCTGGCGTTGCACTATATTACGCTGATGGTTGAAAAATCAATACTGACCCTCATAATCGTCTTCTTGTCCTACTCCTGATATAAGAGTGGAGTTTTAATTACTTTTCTGTTACCTTGCCAAATATCAGGGCTAAAGGTGTTATTTGGATCTCACACTTGAATATCTAATTGATTCGTGTCTTCACTGTCAAGTTACTATTGCGCCCTGAAGAAGTCTCTGTGTGAGACGAAACGCGTTGGCTATGGCTTTGTGGATTTTAATGAAAACACAATAAAGAACAGCTTTATACAAGAAAAGATCGCATCTACAAATTGGATTTTTCTTTGTGTACACATTGCCTAATACATTATGATATACGTATTTATGGGGTGCTGAACCTAATGTGTTATGTTTTAAGGGAATCTTTTCTCTATTTAGGAGTGTAAAGGGGAGTTCTCCTAGGTTCTTTGCACTCAGCAATAATAGGAATTAATTGCTATATTTTCATAAAAACTTTGCTGTCAAGTGCGGTATGTTATAGCCTCTTCCCCTTTTCTGGTTTGTGTAAGGTTTTAAGAGTGATTGAGCTGGTCTTAATCACCATAAACTTATTCTACTAGTTGGTCCATCGACCAAAGAGTGGAATACCTTGATGTTTAGAACTGACAGGATCAAAGTTGATGTATATAATGTCTGAGGTGTTATTCTGTCAAATTTAACAAGGTATCTCGTTCCTCCAGCAACACATTTTCTCCTTGGTGTGTAATCCAGTGAACGAATGAGTGTATGATATGCGGTGTCATGGGCCCCACCGTCATATGGTTTAATAGACGTGAATGTTTTACCTGGATTCGTGTCCTAAGGAGAAATTTATATTAGCCGCGCTGGATCAGATTTCTTGGTAGCAGAGTTATGGTTACTATAGATTAGTTTGGTGATTATTGATTATTGATTTATTGATTTTTCATGTCTAACACTTTGGGGCCGATTCCGATCTGGGTCAGAAAAAATACCGACCGACTCGGTATGGGAATTTAGTCCGACCGACTCGGACCGGCGCCGTACGACCCGGGTAGTACGATGAAATGCATGTGAAATCCGACCGACTCGGACGGAATACAAAACGACCGACCGAGCCAGACGGAAACAAGCCAACCGGCCGGGAAATCACGCGAAACGAACCGACCGACACGCACTCGGATTGAACCCGAACGAAACGTACCCGCGAACTCCGATCCGCATAGTACGATGCTGTGCGTGCAAAACACGACCGACTCGCCCGGAGCACAAGCCGTACGACCGACACGCATACAAAACCCAGCCGAAGCAACCCAATACTACGCGACCTACTCGTACGCCGCATATGAAACATAGCTGACACACAGCGGGAACGAGTCGGACAAGATCGCACCAGACAACTGCAGCGTCCTACTCGGACACAAGAACGACTCCTACATGCACCAAAAACACCAAGGAGAAATTAGTTAAAAAAAGGGCCAAACAAGCAACCACTAAGCCAATGAATGCAGGGAGGAAAAAAAAAATGGAACAAGGACACACCTCCAACTCCACCTACATAAAGGCCACAAATCCCTACCATGATCCTTTGCAAATTCCACTGACCTGCCAGACAGAACACCATCACACAGCAACCACAGACACACTCACAGCTCATACATCACACAAGCCATACACCATTACCACACCTACAAATAGCACCCTCACACACACCCAGCTAAACCTACACTCACACCCCCCACTTGCACACACACACACATCAATCACCACCACCACCCATCACCATGCCCCCAAAGAAGAACCATAAGTTCCTAGATTGTGAATTGGAAGTCCTGGTAGACGAGATCCTGAGGGTAGAGCCACAGTTGTTTGGTACATTGGTACAACAGACCCCCATGTCGCAGAAAACCAAGATGTGGGCGAGGATTGCCGACAGGGTGAACGCACAATCACCATGTTTGCGCACAAAGGAAGACATCCAGAACAGGTGGTATGATGTGCGCAGGAGGGTCCGGGACCTACTAAAAAAGGACTACCTCCTCAGCCAGCACACTGGCAGTGGCCCTCCTGCAAAACCAGTATACCTCAGGCCCTGGGAGGAGAAGGTGCGGGCCATCCTACCACCAGTGAGCGTATACGGACTAACAGACATCCCAGAGCCTGGTGAGTACACAACTAATATACACAATATGGTGTGACAACACACACACATCACAGTCAAGGGGATAGGCAAACCATGCACACTTAGCAAATACACAGCAACCAAAAGATATTCATCCCAAGATGTGAATGCTAGTCAGACAAACACAATACCTGCCATCTCATAGTGATATGTAACTGTGTCATGACATCTACAAACCTAACAACAAATACAGCAAGGCAGTGGCACAAATAGAACCAACAAACACTCCCAGATATTTACCCACCACTAGAACACCACCTCACAGGGAAGCTCACTCAAAGGAAGGAATTCTGTGCATGCTGGTCAAGTCAGTGTAGCCAATAGCATGATGGGAGTGATAGTCACAGATATTGGTCACACCCACAATTGGCCCATCAACACCACTCTGAACCATGCTCACATCACAGGGAGTGGAAAACAACTGACAAGATGGCTGACACTGGCTACTGCTGTGGGGAGCACAATGCCCTGCTGGGAACTGGGCACCAACAAACAACAGGACCACACTGTCAGCCATCTTGCCATTGCTGTCACACTCACACACACTGAAGTCCACTCAAAAGGAAGGAAGGCTGGGCATGCTGGGAAGGGGGGTGGAGGCAATAGCAGGATGGGAGTTGTAGGCACAGATATTGGTCACACCAACAATTGGCCCATCAACACCACTCTCAACCATGCTCACATCACAGGGAGTGGAAAACAACTGACAAGATGGCTGACACTGGGTACTGCTGGGGGGAGCACAAGGCCCTGATGGGAACTGTGCAACAACCAACAGCAGGACACCACTGACTGACATCCTGAAAGACAACTTGCACTCCCTGCAATGGAAGCACGTTCCATGGTGGGATATCTGGCTGGGTGGGAAGGAGGACTCACAGCACTGACCATAGTTACAAGCACCTCCCCTCACACACCCCTCAACACTAACTCCACATAACCCACCTGGGAGAATGCAATGCCTCACATCCTAACTGAAGATCCCACAAAGAACCACCACCCTGGGTTATGCTGTGTGAAGCACAGGGACACTCTTGGGACTTGTAGCCAAACAACTGCCAGGACAACACTCCCAGCCATCCTGTCAGCACAGGCACCCCACCCCACAGGGAAGCAGAGTCAAAAGGAAGGAAGGATGGGCATGCTGGGAAGGGGGGTGGAGGCAATAGCAGGATGGGAGTTGTATGCACAGATATTGCTCACCCTCACAATTGGCCCATCAACACCACTCTGAACCATGCTCACATCACAAGGGAGTGGAAAACGACTCACAAGATGGCTGACACTGGCTACTGCTGTGGGGAGCACAAGGCCCTGCTGGGAACTGGGCACCAACAAACAACAGGACCACACTGTCAGCCATCTTGCCATTGCTGTCACACTCACACACACTGAAGTCCACTCAAAAGGAAGGAAGGATGGGCATGCTGGGAAGGGGGTGGAGGCAATAGCAGGATGGGAGTTGTAGGCACAGATATTGGTCACACCCACAATTGGCCCATCAACACCACTCTGAACCATGCTCACATCACAGGGAGTGGAAAATGACTCACAAGATGGCTGACACTGGGTACTGCTGGGGGGAGCACAAGGCCCTGCTGGGAACTGTGCAACAACTAACAGCAGGACACCACTGACTGACATCCTGAAAGACAACTTGCACTCCCTGCAATGGAAGCACGTTCCATGGTGGGATATCTGGCTGGGTGGGAAGGAGGACTCACAGCACTGACCATAGTTACAAGCACCTCCCCTCACACACACCCTCAACACTATCTCCACTTAACCCACCTGGGAGAATGCAAAGCCTCACATCCTAACTGAAGATCCCACAAAGAACCACCACCCTGGGTTATGCTGTGTGAGGCACAGGGACACTCTTGGGACTTGTAGCCAAACAACTGCCAGGACAACACTTCCAGCCATCCTGTCAGCACAGGCACCCCACCCCACAGGGAAGCAGAGTCAAAAGGAAGGAAGGATGGGCATGCTGGGAAGGGGGGTGGAGGCAATAGCAGGATGGGAGTTGTAGGCACAGATATTGCTCACCCTCACAATTGGCCCATCAACACCACTCTGAACCATGCTCACATCACAGGGAGTGGAAAATGACTCACAAGATGGCTGACACTGGGTACGGCTGGGGGGAGCACAAGGCCCTGCTGGGAACTGTGCAACAACCAACAGCAGGACACCACTGACTGACATCCTGAAAGACAACTTGCACTCCCTGCAATGGAAGCACGCTTCATGGTGGGATAACTGGGCTGAGGGAGAAGGAGGCCTGGATGGCAACCAAATACCACCAATGCTGGTCATGCACACACCTCAACATTCACATTGACATGCCACAGGTTGGCAGGACAATGTGCTACACCAATATCACTCTCTGACTGTCACAATTTAGGAGAATGCAATGTCCTGGCCCACATCCAGAGGTACAGTCACAACTGTCAGGTGTTTGAACAATTGATGCCAGTAGAAACATAACATACAATCTGTGTCTCTCCCCAAAACAGGTGATGATGGGGACACAGCAGCAGACCAGGAGTAGTCCCTGTCCCAGGCTCCGGGGAACACTAAGCTCACTGGTGTGGATCAGCCTCTGCACTCCTCGGATGGCGCAGAACAAGCTGGACCCTCCGGTGTGAGTCATCATGCAGCACCAGCAGGACCAACATCTGCACCCCCTGCACCCACCCCTCCAACAACTGCCAACACACAGGCCATCCCTGCCAACACGGACACACCAAGGACCACAGATGACAACAGCGCAGGGACCCAGACCCAAACTGGAGCTGGTGACAACGAGCCCAGGAACAACACCCAAGTGGGCCCACGGTCACCTGTGCGTGCCACTGCAGGTCCTGCACGTGTCACCAGGGGTGGTGGGAGGGGTGGTAGACATAGGTCACTCCTTGCAGAGGGGTCTGGACTGCATGATGACCCACAACTGGCACGCATCGTGGATGCGTACCAGACTAGCACCGGAGAGGTCAGCCAGGTAGTGGGGATCCTCAAGGACATACAACAGCAGCAGGCTGCCCATCATGCCTGCTTGGACTCCCATATGTCCCGTGTTGAGACACACATGTCACGTGTTGAGACACACATGTCTGGCATGGAGTCCAAGTGGGACACATTGGAACAACTGACAGCGGTGCATAGGGACATACTGACATGCCTCCGCCAGATCAGCACCAACATGGCCTCACCTCCCTGTGTGCCCACAACATCTGCTGCTGAAACAACTGCAAATGCCACAGGGAGGAGGAGGACTCTGGCAGAGAGTCCCCTGCACCGCCGTAGCCTGCACCTGAGGGTCCCCCCCCAAGAAGAGGGGCCGTCCAAGGAGGCCAAACTGAGAGGCCGATGGCCATCTACATCCCCAGGAAGCCAACACCTGTTCTGGAACTTTTCCTCTGTGTGCAAACTGCACGCCCTGTCGAAGCCAACCCAACTCTCCCACATGACATGGGGAGCTCTAGTTGACCAAATTTATCAGATGACTGTGGACTTTACTCTGGACATTTCAGCTACCAAGACTTCCAATTCACATGGGAACTTTGGATTCCAATTGCTATGTACAGCACCCACCATCCTGTGCACCATCCTCACACCTGTATGTAAATAAACTCACCAATACACCATATCTGCCTCTGTTGTGATTCCAACGTGGTTTTTGTCATGTAGATGGTGATCTGCTAAATGACACTGTGCATGCTAACTGCTACAGCAAGCCCAACACTGTCATGTCAGTCATGGCGACGTGACACATATGAGGGAGACACACCACTAGGGCCACACAACACATACATACCAGGGCCATCAGACTCATCACCTATACTGATGTTGCAACGAAATACAGTGGAATGCACAGACACGCCACCTATTCACAGTCACTGTCAACTAGACTACAGGTGCAGTAAGCAAATGTCAGTCAGATGTGTGACTACAGACAACGCACATCCCAAAGTGAAGCACAGGTTTATTACACATTTGCAACATGTTGTTTCCACTACAAATGCAAGCTAATCCAACCTGGCTGTGGCCACAAAGTCAAAAAGTGCAGAAGATAGAAAGTCCAGGGGTGTGTGGCACATCACCTGTAGGGAAACGACTGCTTCCACCTTGGAAGTTGAATCATGGATTCGGGGGATCCAAGTTGATCAGACAACTCCGGCAGCACCCTGTGAAGGACAGACATGACACACAGTCAAAACCACTGAAGAACAGCACAGAACGGCAATACACATGTCTAATACATGTCACGAGATAACTACACAAAACCAAGTTAGCATGTCAACACTGTTGGGCAGTACAGACCACCTGCAAGGACACATCGCTGCACGCATGCAGTCAAGTAGCACATGGCCACACTCAAACAGCACCAGAGCACCACACACACATATCATGCAAACTCAAATCATTGACATTACAACCCTCTGGAGACTCACATTCAGCTGAAGAAGATGGTGATGAGCTGTGTGCGGACATCACCAACATCATCATCATCATCTTCACTGGCATCGTGACCCAGGCCAGGATCTTCCACAGGTGGGGGACGTTGGTCATCGTCATCCAGGATGAGAGGCAACTCCTTCCGCACTGCCAGGTTGTGTAGCATGCAGCAGACGATGACAATCTTGCACACCTTTGCTGGGGCATATGGGAGGGCCCCTCCTGTCTTGTCCAGGCAGCGGAAGCGGCTCTTCAGGAGACCAAAGGTCCGCTCGATCACCCTCCTCATCCGACCATGTGCCTCATTGTAGCGCATCTGGGCTGGTGTCACAGGGTTCCTGAGGGGAGTCAGCAACCACAGCATGTTGGGGTATCCCGAGTCACCTACAGACAGACAATTGCACATTAGCCGATTTGAAAATGTGTGCGGAAAACAACATAGCAGAACACACACAATGTTACAAAGTCAGTACACACCAACAAGCCAGGCACGCTGGTTCAGCATCTGTGACATCATCCTCGGGATGCGACTACTCCTCATCACGTAGGCATCGTGTGCTGAACCGGGGAAACGGGCACACACATATCTGCAAGACATACCACCAGAGCATTGATCGAATGGTAATGTTTACGGTTCCGGTATGCCTGCTCATGTGCCTGTGGTGGTATCAAAGCCACATGTGTCCCATCAATGGAGCCAATTACATGTGGCATCCTCCCCAGGGCATAGAAGTCACTCTTGACGTCAGTGAGTCGTTGACGTGTTGGGAAATAGATGTACTGGTTCAGGTATCTCAACATTGCCCCCAATACATCGTGTAGCACACGGCTGAACATAGTCTGTGACATCCCACCAGTAGTTGCCACAGTGTGTTGAAAGGTACCGGTGGCAAAGAAGTGTAGGGCTGCCATCACCTTCACCTTGGGGGTCAGCGCTGTAGGATACGGCCGGCCAGGCTGCAAATGTGGGTCCAACCGCACTGCCAAATCCTCAATCAGCTGCCTGGTGAAGCGGTACCGTCGGATGCTGTCATGTTCCACCATCGTTGCCAGGTCTGGGAATGGTCGATGGACAGCAGGAGCCCTGCAGTGCATAGGTGAAGAAAGCAAGATTGTCAGTCACACCACCTATGTGCCGTTCACCATACTCAATTACACATGATACATCATTAACAAACACAAGTACTTGATGTGTGTGTCGTTCCGTTTGGACATATATGGCACCTACATGGACATCATCTAACATCTCTGTTCAACAAGTGTTGACAACAGGTTCCAGGGTGTGCTATGGGAAACCATTAGGCTGTGTCACAGTACCCATTTACTGCTCTCACGTTCCACACACATACCACAGTGACATGTCTGGACAGATGCTCCACAGGCATCACAGCTCATTGACAGGTAGATTCCCAGGGACCCTGTCTTGCCACATGGACACTGGCATGACATGGCGTATCATGTACACGTCAGAAAAACAAACATGACACCCACAGGTAGTGGCCCCTGTAGCCTCTGCAGGACAGACATGGACGTCTGTGACACACACACACACACCATCAAAGTTCATGCACAAACCACGTGGATGTGGAGACTGTCTCCCATTGTGAACATGGAGTCAGAGACATGTGATATACAACATGCACACAGACTGTGGAGGGACATCACTATTGTTGGAATGGGCCACCCTGTGACGTACAAGCCTTCCCACATGTGAGCCTGGGGGTATGTGACATGTCATACACATACACAACCTGGAAATGTGACCATGACACATGCTCAGAAATGAAAAGTTGCACACCACAGTGGTCAGGTGCACAACACACAAAGGACCCTGTCCCCATGAACACGTGCACAGCCTGGGTGTGTCTGCCCCCAAGTGCCACCCCAAAAACCACATGTTCACCCCCATACACAGATAAGGTAATGCTGCCACACATGCCTTAGATACAGTGTGGACTGGGTGTGGTGTTGTAGGTGTGCCCCTGAATCCATGGAAAGTAAATGTGGCTGGCATAGGTTCACCAGTGACCAGCATGGTGACATATGCGTGTGACCTGTCCAGGGACGCGTTGTAGAGCAATGGGCCGATCGGTGTGCCCAGCCGGCCCATTGCATTGTATGTGAGCGGTGTACGACGTTGTAGAGCAATGGACCGATCGGTGTGCCCGGCCGGCCCATTGCATTGTATGTGAGCGGGTACGCGTTGTATCCTGGGTACGCGTTGTACAGCAATGGACCGATCGGTGTGCCCGGCCAGCCCATTGCATTGTATGTGAGCGGGTACGCGTTGTATCCCGGGTACGCGTTGTACAGCAATGGACCGATCGGTGTGCCCGGCCGGCCCATTGCATTGTATGTGAGCGGGTACGCGTTGTATCCCGGGTACGCGTTGTACAGCAATGGACCGATCGGTGTGCCCGGCCGGCCCATTGCATTGTATGTGAGCGGGTACGCGTTGTATCCCGGGTACGCGTTGTAGAGCAATGGACCGATCGGTGTGCCCGGCCGGCCCATTGCATTGTATGTGAGCGGGTACGCGTTGTAGAGCAATGGACTGATCGGTGTGCCCGGCCGGCCCATTGCATTGTATGTGAGCGGGTACGCGTTGTATCCCGGGTACGCGTTGTACAGCAATGGACCGATCGGTGTGCACACATTGGCTGTGGCCTGGCATGGCAACGGACGCGTTTTCGAAGCTCCAACGAGTCTGATGCAGTGTATTCCGTTGGCCAGCCACAACAATGTTGCAAAATCATGGGTGTCATGAAGTTGAAGATTTGAAGGATGCTGTGGGCGTGTATTAGTGCTGCTATTCCATGGATTGGTCAGATTCAGAAGATGCAAATGACTTGGACCTATCACTTTGGACACATGGGACAGTATCTGCCTCTGCAGCACACATATAATGCTGGCTGTTCCCCTGAGAGCTCACTTGCCTGCACTACATGCTCCAGGACGACATCTGCCACCAACACTGCTGCTGTTTATGCATCCTCTGGCTCCTGCAATGGCACGTACTGTGGAGAGAGCCCCAGCCTTCAGCCTTGAGGAGAACCAGGCCCTGCTGGACAGCCTCCTTCCACAGTACAGCAAGCTGTATGGGAAACCAGGGGAGCAGGTGAGTGTGCTGTCCACTGCCTCACTAATTGTGCATGTTGTCTGACTAGCAGGACTTTCAGTGTGCACACCACTGGCTAGCATGCCCACTGAGTAGTTGTCACACCCCAAAGTGTGTAGTTACATGCACTGAACTGGTACAGTGCAGTAACAGTGCATTCCAACTAGGTTTACTTCCCATGCAATGATACCATGTAGTGACTGCTGGCAAACTGTTCATAGCCATTGTTGCACTGCCTGTGTACATCATATGCCCCTGTGATTGAGACATGTATATCCAACTGTGTGATGCACGTATATGTTGCATGTGTAGTAATGGCCTTTTCACTTTGTCATCCTCACAGGTTGATGCCCACCAGAAGCAGGAAATATGGCTGACCATCGCCCGGAAAGTAAGATCCGTGGGGGTCTACAGGCGCAGGATCCGCAACTGCCAGAAGAGGTGGCAGGACCTTCGTGGCTGGACCCGGAGGATCGCAAGGGTCCAGCTGAAGCTGTCGCCTCCTCGCAGTAGGGGCGGACACCGGACCCTGACCCCCCAATTGCTCCGGATCCTGGCGGTGGTCTTCCCTGACCTGGATGGGCAGCTGAAGGACAGACAGCAGCAAGGAGGGGTGAGTCCATGACTGCACTGTGCACTTTGTCTGACATGCTATGTGCCCTCCTCTGGCCTGGTTAAACTTCCACAGTACATCAGTCATGTGGTCCAGGACCCATGTCCCTCATTTGTGACATGCCCACTTCTCCTCTGATACGCATATGTGTGGCCCTTATAGTCAGGAAATTGTGTCATTTGGGGACTGTGTCATTGCATTTAGCTTTGCTCAAGCTGGGGGACAGCATTTGTTCCCGTGACTATGTTGTGTGATTCATGGGTGGGTCAATTGCTTACACAATGCCTAAGTTCTGACATGTAATCTGGGTGTAACTTTGATATGTGGTTCACTTGCTGCTCTGACTCACCACATGTCCCTGGGGAATTTGGCACACACCCATGCTGCTGGTGGGAACAATGTTTGGGCCTCAGGAGTATGTGTATCCAGTGTGTCACACATGCTTAGCCACCTGCCTACTGTCCAGGACTCATCCCTCTTACAGGTGGAGCTGGACAGTAATGCCTACTCCAGGTCATGCAATGCACTCTGTACTCCCACTCCCGTGTATCATCTGGCATGTTGTGATCAGTGTAATGGACCCTCAGGTGTCTGCCTCTGTCTCATTGTGCTGTGTCTTCGTTGTCAGGACTACTGGTATGTTTATCGGTTAGGGCTCAGCATGCCATCTGAGATGTGACCATGATAGACAATACTTCTGTGACTTATAGGTGTCTGATCACTTGACTGTGCACACAGGTGTTTGCGACTGTGACTTTCAGGCAGCTGTATTGTCATTCACAGCACACTGTGAGGTGCTCATGTTCAGAGAGTTGTGTTTCATGTCCCCCATATGTCCAGTTGGTATGACGTGGACAAATAGTAGTACAGATGATGTGGTATTTGGGGGATGGACATGTGCACTTGTCAGTCACATACCTTGCATTCCCCATGCCCTCGGATTGTGACAGTGCAGACTGTTGTTGGCTGGCTGCATGGCCATGTGACTTGAGACAGTAATGTATGACTTTGCACGCATTCCTGTGTCATGGCATTAAACTTCCTGAGACTGATCCTGCAGGGGAGTGACATGTGCAACATGCACCCCATTGTGGCATTGACTATCCGGACATGGGTGCATCATGGTGTCTGGTGCTGGTATGCATCACATGCATTTCTATTTAGACTCTGGCCATCCCTTAATCCGGACACCTGCACTGACTCAGTAACAAGAGATGTGATGTGTGCATGTTCACATACTTCACCGTGTTCCCTGCAATGTCCAACAACTGTGTAGGTGGTGCATGTGTCCACACTGGGGTCTTACCATCAGACAGGCACCAGACAGATGGGTGCAAGGGCAGGAGGGATGTGAGTCCCATGGTTGACCATCAGACTGACAAATGATTCCCCGAATCTGTGTGAGGACTTTAGGCAATGTTCAACTAAGGATGCCAGGGCTTGCTCTGTAATGTGCTGTACTTACTGTGGTGTGTGCGGTCAGTGCAGGTGACTGATGTTTGTCTGTTTCCCTAATTGTTTGCAGATACATCCACGGCCACAGGAGGGGACAGCTCCATGGACCAGGAGGAGCAGCGGAGCCAGACTGGGTCAGCATCGGAGGAGTGGTCAGAGGGACCCAGTGGCACAGAGGGCGAGGGGAGCCACACCGAGGAGTCCTCAGCACCATCCACCTCAGCTGAGGACCACAGCAGCTCAGAGGATGACTCCCTTGTGGAGGCGGGTGTCAGCAGCCACCAAAGGCAAGCTAGTCTGTCTGGCCCCACCACCACCACCACCACCACCGCCCTCCCATTGGCTCCCATTCCTGAGGTCCGTGGAGGCTCCCGTACTCGGGAGCGTGTCTCCTTTGTGCCAGGCACCGCAGCCCCTGCCCCTGTGTCCCCTGCTGCCCTGAGTGAGGAGTCTGTGTACCTCCTTCGGCAGCTCCATGTAGGGCAGACAGCAATGCTGAGTGTCCTCCATGCACACACCACTCTGTTGACACAGCTGGTGTCGTTCATGGAGGGCATCTCGACGGGTATGTCTGCCCTACAGAGGAGCAATAAGTCCATGGACTCCTCCCTGATGGCAGCAGTGTCCCTCCTCCAACAGTCCCTCACCCCTCCCACCTCTGCCCCATCCACACTTCCTGCCACCCTACCTGTCCAAAGCACATGCACACCTGCACAGTCACCCAAACACACAGACACGAGCAGCACAGACACACCCAAGAGAAAGGCAAGACGTGCACACAAGCATCCTCAGGGGACTGATACCACAGACACAGGGGACGGGGAAGACACACACAGGCATCCACATTAACTCTGCAGTCCTCCAAATCCTCTCCCTCCAATAACCCTTCCCTTGCCTCGCCTGCTACCATACCTACACAGCAGATCTTCCTGTGTGACCTCGGCCTCTTCCCCTCCAATCCTGCTGATCCAGCATACCGGGGGAAGAGGAAGTCCACCCACACAGAGGGGAGTGCCCCTCGCCCCCGGACACCCTCCCCCAGTTGCAGGCAGAGTGAGCCCCCCACCCGCAAGTCCCCCCGGTCCCGGAAGAGCAAGACCCTGCCACCGCCCTGCAAGTCAACCACCCAGTCTCTCACCTCCATCCCCCAGGCCACCACTCCACAGGTTCCACCGCCACACCCTGCCCCAGGTTCCCCCACACACTGATACCGCATCCCCAGACTGCTTAGGCCCTCCCCCCTGCCACTTGCTCTTCCACCCCCAAACCAGACGCTCTGCCTGTTTGTGCCACTGGTGTGGAGACTGTGTCCCCCCCCTCTGTCCTGCCCAGCTCTTCTGCCCCCCTTCCACTACCTTGGAGTCATGCACTGCGGTGGAGTCCACAACAACCCCGTCTGACTCGGGCACTGCATTGGGGACCCAGTCCACTCCATCTGACCAGCCCACTGCAGTGGTTGCAGCACCAACACCATCAGACTTGAGCCCTGCGGTGGTGCCAGCCCCCATGAGTCAGACACCTCCACTGCAGTTCCCGGTGACACTCCTGCACCCACCTCCCCTTCACTGCCTCCTTCTGGCATCCCCTGATCCTGTCCCTGCGGTGCCTGGCCTGCCCCTCGTATGCCCCTCCAAGGGGGATGTCCCCTGTCCGTACCTGTGCAGGCAAGCAATTGTTGACGAGTTGTCACACATCACCCTGTTGGGACTGTATATTTGGACTGGCCATTGGCCTTAGTTTATTTTGGACTTTTGATTTGAGTTGCACACTTGCTGAATAAAGCCTCTTTTTGTTTACTTGTGGTTAATCTTTGGAGGTCCATGATGTAGATGTGTAGAATCATGCATTTGCTGTTGTAATAGTGTTCAGATCAGGTAAATGAAGTTTTGCTGTGATGGGCTCCATGTGGTCCAAGGGATATGTGTCCTAATCTAGTCTTGATCTACAGCATCCTTTGCTGCAGTCTGAGGGTGTAATGTTCAGCATTTGACACAGGGATGTACGTTTAGCTTTTGTAGATTACCATCTTTGTCCAACAATGATGCACATCTGGTGGGCTTACCACTGCCCAATGTTCCTAGTACCCTGACTGTGTGCCCGTCTCCAATGGACATGCAGTTTAGCACATCAAATTTGGAGGACTCATCTGTGTACACAGTGCAAGTTGCTTGACACGTGTCTTGGGTGTATGCAGATGACTGACGTGACACTCCCGTGCCCAGGCTGATATGAGCAGAGCCTTCAGTGTGTTGTAGTTGTTGACTCACTGACCGAGTGTTCTGCTGACATGTTTGAGTCGTGCACAGACAAGGTTTGGCACAGCTGACCTTCCACAGGAGTGGAGTGCCCTCATGGTAGTGCGTGATTCTGTGATATAGGCTGTGCCTGTGTTGTGTATTGTGTAGGCATGTCTGTGCGTGTACCCTTCTCCTTTTCCTACACAGGCTGTGTCCCTACGGATGTTCCTGTTTGTGATGCTTGCTGAGTTGTTCTGTGTTCATCCAGCATCTTGGACCTGGTTTCTCCGGGATGTGGGTGCATGGCAAACTAATGTTAATGAGGTTGTCATCCCTAGTTGTCTTTGTTGTCAGGGCTGGGGATGTGGGCAAACGCAGATGGGACACAGTCAAGATTGCTCTTGGCACTTGTTGGTTACACGAGTAATGTGATTTTCTGTTTGTGTATGCTTTCAGTGATTGTGACACGTTGTGTGTGTGACTGCTGCCACTCCTCAGGGTCAGAGCTGCAATGTTGGAAGTTGTCTATGTGTGTCCTTTGTGGGTCAGCTTGGCTTCTTCATTGGTGTGTGACTATGGCCAGGATCCCATTGTTTGGGGTGGATTTCACGTCATGCCCATGTACGGCATACTGTGCAGTGTGTCAGACATTCACAAGTATTGTTGACTGGCCATGTGTGATGGGTTTCTGCACCTTATTTCCCCCCACCACCCCTGGGATTTTCATGGGTGCATGTGCAATGTCAGCAGTCCATGTGAGCTTCACTGCTGCACATTGGTGGAGTTCAAGGTGTGTGGCGTTGAGTGTGTGCAAATGTGAGTTGTTGCACGGCTGGGGCACTACCTCCATATTGTGTCCTTGGCTGGCAGGCCATGCTGAGTGCTTT
Source organism: Calotriton arnoldi (assembly GCA_963921515.1). Lineage (NCBI taxonomy): Eukaryota > Metazoa > Chordata > Amphibia > Caudata > Salamandridae > Calotriton > Calotriton arnoldi. The sequence continues at coordinate 862,380 of CAWUFW010005922.1, read as the reverse complement.
GTGCTTGTATAGGTGTGATGGTAGTTTGTTGCTCAGGACACATGGCTGTGGTTCACAGTGTGGATGACATCTACCTTTGCCATCACAGTGTGATTGTCATGCAGGCTAGTGTCACCACAATGTGGGGTCCCTGGGGGGAGCGCTGTGGTGGTTCTGTCTCTTGCTGTGTGTGTTGCTGTTCCTACAAGCTTGTGTGACATGTGTAATTTGGGCTCCCTCTCATCTCACAATGCCTGTTTGCCCACATAGGGGAATCCAATCCATGAGTTAGTTTTGTATGTGACTGTGTTGACATCTGTGTATTAGTGAATCTGGCCTCCTCATGTGTTGTGTGTTTGCCTGGGGACACTGACACACAACCCCCCTCACCTGTTGTGTATGATATGCAGTGTGAGTCTGCCTGTTTGTGTTTGTGCATTTGCACCACTGCATTGGCATATCTTTAGTTTGCCATTGGCTGTATGTTGTTTGTTGGCTTTCCCCTGCTGGCCCTGGGACTGCTAGGGCATCAGTCAGCACATTGATCATGGTTAGTATGTCCCATTGCTGCCATGGTATGGTATTTGTTCACATGACATCTACAGTCTCCACAGGATGTCTACATTTGTGTGTCCATTGCTGCAGATATGTGGGTCTGCATTATGATGCTCACTTCTGTCATTGTGTTATTTGTGAATGTAGACAATGTGGGCCCCCATGGCTGATGTTTGTGTGCACATGGCTAGAACGATGTGTCATTGGCACTGCACTGCTTGCCTCACACAGTCTATGTTGCTATGGGACACAAGCACTACAATGCCACTGTAGTGTTTGGTGTTGTGTGGCCAGGAATTATCCCTGCATTTTTGGTTTAGCAGCTTTTACCAGGACTACACTTACCTTTTGGGCACTGTGGTGATGGGGCTTAGGGCCCCATTGCCACACTGTTCAAAATGTGCTTCAGCTATGGTGCACACACTTACCTTTTGGGCACTGTGGTGATGGGGCTTAGGGCCCCATTGCCACACTCTTCAAAATGTGCTTCAGCTGTGGTGCACACACTTACCTTTTGGGCACTGTGGTGATGGTGCTTAGGGCCCCATTGCCACACTGTTCAAAATGTGCTTCAGCTATGGTGCACACACTTACCTTTTGGGCACTGTGGTGATGGTGCTTAGGGCCCCATTGCCACACTGTTCAAAATGTGCTTCAGCTATGGTGCACACACTTACCTTTTGGGCACTGTGGTGATGGGGCTTAGGGCCCCATTGCCACACTGTTCAAAATGTGCTTCAGCTATGGTGCACACACTTACCTTTTGGGCACTGTGGTGATGGTGCTTAGGGCCCCATTGCCACACTGTTCAAAATGTGCTTCAGCTATGGTGCACACACTTACCTTTTGGGCACTGTGGTGATGGGGCTTTGGGCCACATTGTCACAGTGGTCATGGTCTGCTTGCATTGTGTAGGCCACACACACAATTATGTGTGACACATGTGTTAGGGGGTCACATTGTATGTTCAATGTCATGTTCAGTGTTGTATGCATTTGACACAGACCACACACGCTTGTCATGGTGTTGGGGGTGGGATGTAATTTACAGACAGTCCTTATGTGGGAGTATGCTAGTTGTGTCATGCATTACCCATCCTATGAGTAGGGGTTTTGGTAGTGGTAGGCATCCATCCCCCCATGAGTGGGGATGGCAGTAGTGACAGGCATCCAGCCCCCCATGAGTGGGGATGGCAGTAGTGACATGCATCCAGCCCCCCATGAGTGGGGATGGTAGTAGTGGCAGCCATCCAGCCCCCCATGAGTGGGGATGGCAGTAGTGACAGGAATCCAGCCCCCTATGAGTAGGGGTGGTTGTAGTGACAGGCATCCAGCCCCCCATGAGTGGGGATGGTAGTAGTGGCAGCCATCCAGCCCCCCATGAGTGGGAGTGGTGGTAGTGGTAGGCATCCATCCCCCTATGGGTGGGGATGGCAGTAGTGGCAGGCATCCAGCCCCCCATGAGTGGGGATGGCAGTAGTGACAGGCATCCAACCCCCCATGAGTGGGGATGGCAGTAGTGACAGGCATCCAGCCCCCCATGAGTGGGGATGGCAGTAGTGACAGGCATCCAGCCCCCTATGAGTAGGGGTGGTTGTAGTGACAGGCATCCAGCCCCCCATGAGTGGGGATGGTAGTAGTGGCAGCCATCCAGCCCCCCATGAGTGGGGGTGGTGTTAGTGGTAGGCATCCATCCCCCTATGGGTGGGGATGGCAGTAGTGGTAGGCATCCAGCCCCCTATGGGTGGGGATGGCAGTAGTGGCAGGCATTCAGCCCCCCATGAGTGGGGATGGCAGTAGTGACAGGCATCCAGCCCCCCATGAGTGGGGATGGTAATAGTGGCAGCCATCCAGCCCCCCATGAGTGGGGATGGTGTTAGTGGTAGCCATCCATCCCCCTATGGGTGGGGATGGCAGTAGTGGCAGGCATCCATCCCCCCATGAGTGGGGATGGCTGTAGTGACAGGCATCCAGCCCCCCATGAGTGGGGATGGCAGTAGTGACAGGCATCCAGCCCCCCATGAGTGGGGATGGTAGTAGTGGCAGCCATCCAGCCCCCCATGAGTGGGGGTGGTGTTAGTGGCAGGCATCCATCCCCCCATGAGTGGGGATGGCAGTAGTGACAGGCATCCAGCACCCCATGAGTGGGGATGGTAGTAGTGGTAGGCATCCAGCCCCCCATGAGTGGGGATGGTAGTAGTGGTAGGCATCCAGCACCCCATGAGTGGGGATGGTAGTAGTGGTAGGCATCCAGCCCCCCATGAGTGGGGATGGCAGTAGTGACAGGCATCCAGCCCCCCATGAGTGGGGATGGTAGTAGTGGCAGCCATCCAGCCCCCCATGAGTGGGGGTGGTGGTGGTGGCAGGCATCTAGCCACCCATGAGTAGGGGTAGTTGTAGGGTGGTGTTGGTGGTAGGCATCCATCCCCCTATGGGTGGGGATGGCAGTAGTGGCAGGCATCCAGCCCCCCATGAGTGGGGGTGGTGTTAGTGGTAGGCATCCAGCCCCCTATGGGTGGGGATGGCAGTAGTGGCAGGCATCCAGCCCCCCATGAGTGGGGATGGTAGTAGTGGTAGGCATCCAGCCCCCCATGAGTGGGGATGGCAGTAGTGACAGGCATCCAGCCCCCCATGAGTGGGGATGGTAGTAGTGGTAGCCATCCAGCCCCCCATGAGTGGGGGTGGTGTTAGTGGTAGGCATCCATCCCCCTATGGGTGGGGATGGCAATAGTGGCAGGCATCCATCCCCCCCATGAGTGGGGATGGCAGTAGTGACAGGCATCCAGCCCCCCATGAGTGGGGATGGCAGTAGTGGCAGCCATCCAGCCCCCCATGAGTGGGGGTGGTGTTAGTGGTAGGCATCCAGCCCCCCATGAGTGGGGGAGGTGGTGGTGGCAGGCATCTAGCCACCCATGAGTAGGGGTAGTTGTGGGGTGGTGTTGGTGGTAGGCATCCATCCCCCTATGGGTGTGTATGGCATTGGTGTTGGCCATCCCACCCCTATGGTTCTGCTGTTGCTTGTGTACGTCATTTGTGCATCCCTATGTGTGTGTGACATATTTCGTGTACGTGTCATTTGTTTGTGTTGTGGGTGTTTGACTTACCGTCTGCGTCGTACGCGTCCGTACCGGTCCCGGTAATAGATGTAGAGTATTGGTAGGACCTGCGCGATGGGATTCATGGTTGGTTCGTCTCGTTCGGGTTTCTTGTGTCTTCGACTCGTACTCGTCGCTGGCTTGTTCGTCTCATCGCCGTCGATCGTCTTGTGGCGCGAATCGGAGCTTATGTGCAGCTCTCCCGGAAGCTCAAACGTGCCAGACGTAGCGACGAGTTCGGCGCGTACGGAAGACGCATCGTACTAGTCCGGCCGGAAGGTGCTGTGTATTTGGTTCCATGTGACTCGATTCGGCGTTTACGGATCCGGCTCGGGCGGGGAACAGGAGCTGGAATGGGTAAGTACGGCTCGGTCGGAATCTGGGCTGTTATACGCATCGTACTTGTTCGTTCGGTAGAGTGTTCGAGTCGGTCGGAAAACACGCGTTCGGCTCGTATTTTTTCCGGACGAATACTGTTAGGTGCGCTTCCGGCCGACATCGGAATCGACCCCTTTGTGTTGAATTGTATTCTGTTATTTGTAAGTCAAAATTTTGAAGCTTCCAGGAAGTAGGAAGTGGGAAGTGGACACGTGTGGCAAGAGAAGTCACACGGAATTGTGCATTGTCTGATTTTCAAATTGGTGATAACACAGGATTGTGTTATGATAGGGACATTTCATGTATGAAAACGCGTCTGAGTGAAATAGCAACAGGTTTTCTTGTGAAACTCTGGCCTTAATTCTCAGGAGCAGTGTAGTCTCCACATGTGTTTTATCCCCAGAGAAACGGGTTCACCCCTTGCTTGAAAGAAGGGTAAGGTAGAGAGAAGTGCTACACTTATCGAACGAAACAGTATTCTTGCAAGATAGAGCAAACTATTTCTTTTGTTTGGCGAAACAGACAATGGTAATGTGTTTTACGTTGTAACTAATAAAATTTTGTCGAGAAGAGAAGGTAAGAAAACTGCTGATAACTTCTGTAAAGGAGGGGTCAGAAAAGACAGGAGTAGAACTGACATCAACAAAGACCGCGCTGGTATTGGCCAGTTGTGGGAAAACGAAGAGCTTCTTGATTGGTGCGTTAGTGTGAAGACGCGCTGGCATTGGCCAGTTGAGAGTGACGTAGAGCTTTTGGATTGGTGCGTTAGTGTGAGACGTGCTGGGATAGGTCTGAATAGCCAAACAGTAGAAAGAACAGAGTAGTGGAGAATTCTCGTGTGTTTGTTGAAGAGAAAGAATCATGCAATATGGCTTATTATGAGTATGGTAGAGAGAAACCGTCATGGATGGCGAAGATTAAAAACTTTTTCAAGAAGGACAAAAAGGTAGTGACTAGGGAAGGAGAAGTACTTCCTCCGCCGAAAACGCCAGCTTCTCATATGATGCTGAAATATGGCTATCATACTTGTATTTCGTTGGAAAATTGGGCAAAATATACCCAGAACGATGGAGTATTGGCGTTTCTAAAAAATGGTTCGTTTAGCACAACTGTACTTCGAAATTTGAGAGAGAAAATGATGAAACTTGAACCGAGACCTAGACCAACACAGTTTGAAGCGTTAGGTGAATGGGAAGATGAGATGTATGAAAGAGAAAGACACAGAGGTGCAAAGAATTATAGTTTAGTTCATGGAAGAGTATGGGGAGTGAACCATGAAGACAGGATGAGACGATGGAGGTATGCTAATATGACGGATGGTTTGTTTCCTGTCAGAACAGTTGAAGAAGTTACAGGGAGAAAGTGTACGGAGAAAAAGTAACATGCAGTAACAGAGAGGTACGGGTATGGAGGTAGCGACACAGAGGATGAGTTGCTGGAAGACATTTTAAATAGAAAACCCCCTCCATATCAACAGAATTCTGCGGTGGTGACTCCAAATGCACCACCAATGGAAACTGTAAGGAATCAAAGCCCTGAACGAAATTATGAAATAAATAGGGCTTATGAAACATTAGAAACTCCACAGAATGCGAAGCCTGATAGTGGTAATACAGCTGAGTTAGCAAGAACCACAAGAGAATTGACTGAGAAAGTAAGAGAATTAACCATGAACATGGAAGCCGTGACTGTGCCAGTGACAATAGGACCAGTAATGCGGTATTTGAAAACCAAAGAATAGATTAGCATTCCTTGACAATTCCAATGAACTCGAATATGCAAAGAGTGAGAGAAGGGATAATTCCAGAAACTAGAGAGACAAGAGACTTGGTCAGCTCATATAGATCGAGTCCACCTACAAATTTGATGATTAATGAGAGTCAGATAAATAGGATTCCTATGGGAACCGAGTAAGCAACTGAGACCCCAGAGAGAAGTACAAATTGGGTAGAAATGAATAATACCCCTGTGGGTCTGACTCCAGAAGAATTAAATGAGTGGATGAGGAATTTACAGAAGAAAGATACTGAACCGCAACCATTGGATGTAATCAGACTAAAGATAGACATGGAAGAGTTGATTTTAGGGACTATTGGTACAGATAGATTGAAATCCTACCAAGATGATGAACTCATGTTTATGTGCAAGAGTGTTACTTGGAGAGCTAGGAATTTGCATGAAAAATTGGAAGAAACAGCGAATGAACTGGGAGTAGAGTTTGGAAAAATCAGAGGATTGCAGAAACCGTACAGGGTAGACTTTAGTGAAAATGATATAGAAAATCTGAACACATCAGGACGATTAACCCAGATAAAGGAACTGATTGTGTTATTGAGAAAATGGGGAAATGTGGACAGATGGAGAAGCAGGTGGATAGGAAGAAAGGAGGGAACGACCGATAAAGCATCATTGGCTTTTCCGGTGAAGGAAAAGGAACCAATAGTACTGGAATATCCAATGAGGGAAACTCCAGGAGGTAGCTATGTACATGTTCCATGGTCCAGACAAGATATATTGTCATTTACAAATGACTTCCCAAGATTGAGAGAGAAACCCGTAGAATGGTATAGACAGGTAGAAAGATTTGTAAAGGTTTCAAAGGTGTTGTGGGAAGATCTGGATGGATTGTTTGAAATTGTAGTACCAGCAGATTTATGGACAGAATGCAAGATTACAATTGACTGGCCGAAGGAAGAATATCCTAAAGATGCAAAAACTGGAGCCCCAGGTCCAGAAGTAATGAGAAAGTATGAACAAGCTGTCACGTTTTTGAAAAATAAGATTTCACCGAAAGAGACAGATTGGGTAAAGATTGATAGAACAACTCAGGAAAGTAAGGAATCTGTACACGCCTATTATGAAAGGTTGCTTTTGGTTTTCAAACAGTATAGTGGTTATGAGACTTTGAGTGAAAAGGACATGAGTCATTTCGTATATAGATTTGTATATGGAGTGAAACCTGAAATAAGTGAAATGATTAAGCAGCATATGTTGTGTTGGCAGAATAGCACTGTAGATGAGGTACTAAGGTATGCAAAATATTGTAGTGATGACATCGAGTGTAGACAGCGCAAACTAAAAGAGAAAGCGATGTGGGCACAAGTAAAGGTTGCAGAAAAACAAGAGGCTCAAATGAATAATCAGTCTAGTGATGCAGGACAGACTAAATCCAAACCGAATATAGGTAAAGGAAAAGGTCAAATGAGTATAGAAGAGGCTAAAAAGAAATGGCCCTGCCATAATTGCGGAAAGTTAGGGCATTGGAGAAACGAGTGTAAATTTCCTCCAAAAGCTAATACGGAAAATCAACCATTAAATCCACAGGTGCAGAATGAGGTGAGTTACCAACAGCTGCAACAACCGCAGGTAGTTACTCAACAGAGTCAGGTGCCACAACCACCTCTTCCAAAAAGTGTAAATCCCCAGAGATACAGTGCAGAGGCAGGATTCTACGGAGGAGAGCAGGTAACAAAATTGCCACGCGCAGCTGCAGTGTCGCAGTATTGGTTACAGCAGGATGGAAATGAATCGGATGAAAGTTTATGACGGTGCCTAGGAGAGGAAGAAGAGTGCGTGCTTGGCGCAACTCTAGAGGTAGATCAGTCAGCACCATTTGTGGATGGAGAAGTGAATGGTGTAAATGTTACATTTCTTGTGGACACTGGAGCTACCCGTTCTACTGTTAGATCAGTGGAAATTCCAAACCTTCCTCTCTCAGGAGAATATATCCAAGTTGTAGGTGTTTCAAACCAACAGATTGAAGCGCCTCTTACCAAACCAGTAGAGGTGAAAGTTGGACCATTCAAAGCAATGCATCGGTTTGTGGTATGTGATTGCAGTCCTGTAAATTTGCTAGGACGCGATCTGCTTTGTAAAATGAATTGCACCATCTATTGTACCCCAGATGGTATTGCTTTCCAGACACCAGATGAAGATGTCCTGTATAAAATGACAATGGCAGAACTAGAACCAGGAGTAAATGACACGTTTCCTGTGTTTGATGCAGAGAAAATCCCAATTGAATTGAAAGGAATAGTCAGATCTGATGTATGGGATTTCACAGGCGAAGACATTGGGCTAATGAGAGGAGTAGACCCTGTAAAAATTACTGTAAGGGAAGGAACAAATTACCCGAATACTCCACAGTATAAATTGACGCCAGAAATTATTGAAGGAATAACATCTGTAGTTAATAAGATGATTGAACAAGGAATTTTGAAAGAATTAATGAGTAGCCCATGTAATTCACCTATAATGGGATTGAAAAAGCTAAATGGGACATATAGGATAGTGCAGGATTTGAGAAAGGTAAATAAAATCGTTATCCCTTGTTGTCCAATTGTGCCAAACCCCGCTGTAATACTGTATCAGATTCCACATGATGCAGAATGGTACACAGTTATTGATTTGTGCCATGCATTCTTCTCTATTCCGTTACACCCAGACAGCCAACCATTATTTGCGTTCCGGTTCGGAGAGCGTATTTTGGCACGGTGCCGAATTCCTCAAGGGTATACAGAGAGTCCCTCAATCTTTAATCAGATCCTAAAGAAATCATTGGAAGATTTAAAAATGCCTGAAAAATCTGTGATGGTCCAATATATTGATGACCTATTAGTGGCATCAAAGACTAAAGAAGCATGTGTTACAGACACAATTGCTTTACTGAATCATTTGGCAGAAGGGGGGCACAAAGTGTCCCCGTCAAAACTGCAATTTTGTCAACAGGAGGTACAGTACCTAGGTCATAAGATTGAGAAAGGGATGCGAAAGGTGACGACAGAAAGGATAAGGATTATCCAAGGAATGAGAGCCCCTATGACACAGAGAGAGGTGAGAATGTTTCTTGGAATAGTTGGTTATTGTCGACAGTGGATAAGTGGATTCTCATTAATTGCAAATCCTTTACAGCGATTGACAAAAAGGGATGTCAGAGATCCGATTGAGTTGAATGAGGAGGAAATGAAGGCTTTCAAAGAACTGAAAACAAGGTTGTGTGAGGCACCAGCATTGGGAATGCCTGATTATGAAAAAGAATTTGAGCTGTATTGTAGTGAGAGAGATGGATGTGCACTTTCAGTGTTAGTGCAAAGGCATGGAAAAATTAAAAGACCCGTTGCTTATTTTCCAGCTGTTTTAGACCCAGTAGCAAAGGCATTGCCTGGATGTCTGAAAGCAGTAGCTGCTACTTGTGTGAGTCTGGAACAGAGTGAAGGCATTGTGATGGGGTATCCACTGAGAGTATATGTTCCACACTCTGTTGAAATCCTTCTGACTAGAACAAAAACCCAATTCATGACACATAATCGGCTGACTAGGTATGAAAAAGTGATTGAGTGCAGATAATGTAACCATTGATAGATGCACAAGTGTGAATCCTTCAACTTCACTGCCAGATGAAATAGATGTAGGAGTCAAAGATGATGTTGATCATAAGTGTTTGGATGTGCTTGAATTTTGCACAAAGCCTCGCCCAGATATTAAAGATGAGCCCTTAAAAGAATCAGATTATGTGATGTTTGTGGATGGGTCATGCTTGAGAACAAGTGAAGGAGTTTTAAGTGCTGCGTATGCTGTGTGTACAATGGCAGCCATAATGGAAGCATCTTGTTTGAGAGGGATACGTTCAGCCCAAGTGGCTGAGCTGATTGCTTTGATTCAAGCGTGCAAACTGGGAAAGAACTTCCGAATTACGGTGATCACAGATAGCCAGTATGGCTTTGGAGTGGTCCATGACTTCAGACAGATCTGGTCCCAGAGAGGTTTCTTGACGTCTGCAGGAACTCCTATTAGGAACAGTGAATTTGTGAAGAAATTGCTTGAGGCGATACAGCTGCCTAAACAGATTGCAGTCGTAAAATGCGCTGCACACAAAAATGGAACTGATTATATTACAGTGGGAAACCAATTCGCAGATGAAATAGCTCAATACTGTGCCAGAAATGTGGTCTCACTGAATAGGAGAAGAGAAAAAGAGAATGTTTCATGTCCCTTGCTGTTTACTAACACGGTTAAAACCTGGGATGAGGTAAGGCAATTGCAGGAAGAAGCAGATGAAGAGGAGAAAGATGGTTGGATAAAAGCAGGGTGCAGACAAAGAGAGGAAGATGAAGTTTGGGTTTATAGAGATGAAAGACCAATTATGCCTGATAGCATGATCTCTAATATGGCACGGATGTACCATGGACAAGCTCACATTGGTAGGGATGCCATGATCAGACTTTTCAGACAGACTTGGTACAACCCGAAATTTAGGGCTATAGCTGAAAGTCTCTGTCAAAGATGTCTTACATGCCAACAGATAAATCCTGGAAGGAAAACAGTAGTGAGTTTGGGAACAATAGGACGTGAAGGAGGTCCTTTTACCAGAATGCAGCTAGATTTTATTGAAATGCCCCCAGCAATAGATTGAAATATGTCCTTGAGGTCGTTTGTTTGTTTTCTCGTTGGGTGGAAGCCTATCCGACAAGAAGGAATGATGGAGTTACTGTGGCTAAACTCCTACTGAGAGAATTCATTCCACGATATGGCTTTCCAGTAACGATCGAAACAGATAGAGGAACACATTTCCAAAATGAACTAATCCAATTGATATGTGAAGCACTTGACATACAACAGCAATTGCACTGTGCCTACAGACCAGAGGCTTCTGGAGTAGTAGAGCAAGTAAATGGAGCAATAAAGAATAGGTTAGGGAAAATGTGTCAAGCCACAGGACTCAAATGGCCAGATGCCCTGCCTTTGGTGCTGATGACCATCAGAAGCATACCTGACAGAAAAACAGGTCTGAGTCCTCATGAAATAATCATGGGACGAGCAATGAGACAAGCACATGTACCCGTCAACAAACTGCTGTCTATAACTGATGATCTCGTATTGGACTATTGCAAAGGATTGGCTGATGTGGTACATTCTGTGTTTCATCAGGTTGGACCGGATGCAACCACTCTTGAATGAAAACCAGCTCATTATTTGAGTCCAGGTTACTGGGTCCGCATAAAAGTCCACAGAAGAAGAAACTGTTTGGTTCCTCGCTGGGATAAGCCACGTCAAGTGATCCTGGTGACAACTGCTGTGAAATGTGCAGGTGTGAAAAATTGGGTTCATGCCAGTCATACCATCAGAGTTCCAGATCCTGAAGCTCGACCTGTAGGTCGACATCTGGAGATATCGGATACCAGCTCAGCATCCGAAGCAGAAGCGGAAACAAGCAGAGTTCCAGATCCTGAAGCTCGACCTGTAAGTTGACATCTGGAAGAATTAGGTACAAGTTTGACAACTGAAGAAGAAACTGAAACGATCAGAGTTCCAGATCTTGAAGCTCGACCTGTAAGTCGACATCTGGAAATATCAGATACCAGTTCGGCATCTGAAACATATCAACCTGAATCTGGTGAAAGACAAAAGAGAAAAACAAGAAATAAAAGAACTGATATTATAAACGAAGAAACTGAACAAAGAGACAGTGACAGTGAACAGCCAAGTACAAGTTATGGAAGAATTCCTCCAGAGATAGTTGAGTTAACTGAAGGAGACTTAGAGTCAGACAGAGAGATAGGGGAGGAAGCGGAAGAAACCCGAGGAGTAGTAGGGACAGACCAACAAATAGAAGAAACACAGGAAATTTAGATTCAGATAGAAAGATTAATATAAATGTGGAAGACAATCGAGGAGGGATAGAATCAAATGTCCCAACAGAAGAGTCACAAGAAGGTTCAGATTTCAGACAAAGAAACTGAGATCATAAGGTTCAAGGTTAGAGGAAGTGAAGTAAGGTCTGAAACAGAATCAGAAGAAAGTGAAGAAGAAAGAAAACAAAGAATAGGACCAAGAAAGAGAACTTGGAGAGCTGAACGGCAGGAAAAGGAGAACGAACTAAAAAGGCCAAGAAAAGGAGACAATTGGCCCCACGAAGTTAAAAGACTGAGATACAAGATAATAAATTTGAACAAAGATAATGCGGAACAAGTAAATGAACAATTGACTAGCACTATTGTGCACAAGATCCTTTGGGTTACACCCTCATTTAATGTATATAGTGCTGAGATTTAATTTTGTACCTCCGTCTTTTTCCCTGTCCTAAATAGTTTTTGCTCTCTATTAAAATCAAATAATCGTTGGCATCTTCCGGTCGCCTTCCTTTTATAATTTATGTGCATGATTGATAAAAATTGTCTATGATTATTACCTGCTGAGACATTGTTGCATCTTACATCAGACACATCATCTTCGGGGAGAAGAAAGTCCACCCACCCACCCCTAATCTTTCCCAAGCACCCCTTTAGATGAAGGTGACATATGGATTTAACCCCGAGGTCCATCAAAGGAGATAAAGGAAAAGGAAGGTTCCTGGAAGCCTCGTTGGCAGAAGCAGTGAGGAAGAGGAGGCAGTAATTGTTCATGTCCAGTGTGGCACAGAGGAAATGTTGATCATTTCTATTCAACCTTCTCCTCTACCACCACAACTAGCTTTAATCATCTCAAAACCCAAGAAACCAGCACCAGCCACCACTCCTACCTCACTAGCATCCCACACTAAGGAAAAGCAAGCAGGACCTAGCATCACAACAACGTCTGGCTTTAGCTTTATAAGGACTGTTAAACACTTGGGCTGAATGAGGACCATGTTGCAGACTTACAGCCCAGAGAGTTGTGAGATGCAACATGGACATTATGGTACAGGGGCCAATTCGTTCATAGGAAAAACCAGCATCCAATCCCATAGGAACAGCACCAAAAAAGGTTGTTGTTGAGAAAGAAGAATGTAAATAGATAGAAGTAGGTGGGTATGCTGATGAAGATATTGTCATAATGCAAAGCAGTTCTGTCAGTCACTGTGCAGTTTTTACCTGCAGAAACCTCAACTTGGTCCAAGGAAAATTGGGATGTTCTTGTCACAAAGCATCCAGGCATCCAACCACCTCTACAGAGGTTACTTAAGATGATATTGCCACAAAACATAAACACAACAACACACGTTCAGGGCTATGTTAGGCAGGGAGTTGTCAGACCAACAAAGCCAGGATCTGCCTCATTTAAACAATGGGAAACTGGTTAAAATATTAGTGCTTGAGCTCATCCTTATCTCCTTGATGAAAGGAAAGAAGTTTATGGAATTTGTGGAGAACCTGTGTCCAAAATGATAGGATTCATGATGAACCTATTTCTCATCTCTTGCTGTCCCACAGCTGCATCATCAGGTGCTGGAATTGGTTCATGATGCAGTGAAGGAAAGCACTGGGCAGTCCATTCATCGCTTTAGAAATGTGGACTAGCTGCCAAGCCACAGACTACTTATGCATCACTGAACATGGGTCTCCATTGAAGGGGTTAAGCAAAGGCTTCCCGGTGGGGCCACCTTTGCTGATGATTTTCAAGGCATTTGTCACCATGCAACAGTTACAATAGTCTCCATGGGAAAAGCATGTAGAGCTGCAAACATCCTAGAAAATCTTTATACGAAAGTCTATGAATTGCTTCAACTCAGCAATCTCACCACTGTATTTATTGCCACTAGAATTTGCATTAATATTGTCAAATCCATGGCTGATGGATGATACTTCTTGCGTGGTTTGCAGGGCTCATTAAAGCTCTGATCAAGAAGGAAGTGGTACCCATTGACTGAGGCCTGCAGGCTTGCATGCTGGACATTCTAGCCAGACTTTTATACCTTTATACTTGTGTTTCTGTGCATAGACATTTGCTCATTTCAACTTAGCTGGGGAAGGGGCCGCACCCACGCTTTAGTCAGGGGAAGTTCTCCAGTTTGTTGTGATAATCCTCTTTCCTTAGCACTGTCACCTAAAGGAGGGGGAAAAGAAAGACGGTTGCCCCATCCCAAAGTCTCCCCAGGATACCCCTCACGTTAACACCATTGAGGGTTTTTTGTCTCAGGCCAAAGGGGTGGTATCAAAAGAGATTGAGTTGGCTGAGAGAAGGTTACCCCTAACAAAGGATGGCTTTCCCCTAGTCATGCCTGGTGGTTTTAGTCCCCCTGAGATTCCCACTACATCCTCTGAGCCCTGTGTCCTGCCAGTAGTGTACCCATAGGGGGTTGCCCGGGGCACAGTTCAGGAGTATTTTTCCTCGTCGTAAGGGGAGCATCATAGAGGGTGATACTCAAGAAGAACATATACAGCCAAGCCCCATTGTAAGTCCCAGGTATAAGCCCAGGAGACGTGTGGTCGTCCCAAAGGAGAAAAGCATCTCCGTCAATGTGGGTGTACATACAGAACCACTGCCACACTCTTCCCTGCCCACTTGTCAATTTGACTATTAGCCGAATGTTCACACCCAGGAACTTAATGGCATCCTGAACACCTAGTTAGACCCAATTAACTCAAGGCTAGCAATGATTGAAGCCTGTGTCTCACAGATCCTGAACCACTTGAAAACCCTTCTTGCCTCATGCAAGGACCGGAGTCTTCCACCCAGGGTAGGTCCCACTAACATTGTCCCAGCCCGGCTACAGAGTGTGTTAGTGCATCCTAGTGAGCCACTCCCCCTACCCTCTCTGTCTTCCAGGATTCCCCCCATTGATCCACATGCCATCCCATGCCCTACAATTTCCCCGGCTTGACCATGTCCCCCTACTGCAACCCACCTCCTATTTCCTTGTCCAGGGGTTGTGATTAAACTGGCCCCGGAAGCAACCCTGTACGTGGTAGTCCTGGGGAATGTTAATCCACATAATAATTCCATATCAGAAACCTTTTGGGAACTAAAGAACAAGGTGATACACTGGTTAAAGTCTCATTCTAACTTAGGCATGGAGATTTATGTCTCAATTATCATGGTCAGGAAAGTAGGCTGGTTGGGACCTGATGCCAAGAGTTGGGCAGGTGACTGCGAGATGGTTAACTTTATTAAACCTACCATTGTGGCACGTATCCTGACCACCCTGGGCTCACACAAACCACTTAGATGATTACCATCCTGGCTCTTCCACTGGGCTTCTTTTACAAACTCTGAAATTGTCTGCCAATCATTGTGGATCTCAGTACGACGTGGGTTGGTCTGATGTGGTCTCCCTACACCAGCTATGCCGGTGTCTTCAATCCTGCCCCTATGTAACAGATTTGAGCCTCTGAGTAACCTTGAGTCCTGTGACTGACTCACTGCCCTGAGACATTGGCGTAAGATATATTGGAGACATTGTTTCTCTCAGGCCTTTGCTTTGCTGGAGACTGATCCTTTCTGACTGTCTGTCTCTTGACCACGCACAGAAAATTCCTTGGATTGCCTATATAAAGGCAGCTTTTGCCAGCATTGGCAGGGAAGATATATTCTATAACCATGATTCCCTTCACCCTCTGCAGTTTAAAAGGGTGAGAGACTTGTTTTTTGAATGTGTTGTTCTGCCACGTGAACACACAGAGTTGATTAAACCCATGGTAAGGGGGCACATGCTATTAAAAACTGCACAGGACTTAGAAGCTTATGTATCTCTTTTACCTAATCGAAGGGATAGATTTGTCATGGTGAGGTTTAATTTGTTGCACCATCTTTTGGCCTCCCCTAGTGGATAGTCTCATCCAGGAACTTTGGTGCCCTGTGGCAGCGACAGTATGTCTATTTTGTGCTGTTTTGTAAATATTTTAGCATACGAAAGAGGGGGTTTATCCCTGAATTTTTCACAAGTTTGCCCAGCGGTTATGTATCTGCAGCTTCTATTGAACGAACATGTCTTATTTGCTGTTTCATGTTTTTTACATGCAGCTTTGAGATCAAGGCGAACTACACCTGATAAACTCTGTTATAGTGTATGAGGATTTTCAATGTTAAGCATTCTCAACAATATTTTATCTTTCTTAACTTTTTTTATGGTGTCATAATAATGTATGCTTTTTGTTTTTATAGTTTTTATGCTCTTTTATGGTTATACTTAAAACCGAATAAAGGGGACGCTAGGGGCCGTGCCACAAGATGGCCGCACCTTAGTGAGGCTCCGTCAGCCCTGACTGAATTATTCACAATTTATCCTGAATCTGGTGGCATACCTTGCCATCAATAGCCCTAATTGCTCTGGAAAGAAAGTCGGAGGTGAACCGATCTGTCTGTGGGACGCCAGAGGCTTCGATAACCCTGTGAACTGCCGATTTCAATTGAGCCCTGAAAGAAGCGCAACGGACATCGGGGCCGCGACTAACGAGGCTGCCCGCTGCCGACAGAGCCCGGAGGAACCCTGCTGGGACGGGCCAACAGCCACTGCTGGCTGAGACTGCTGAGCCAGAGCGGCAGATACCCGGTAAGACGTGCGGAGCCGTGGGAGTACGGAGGAGCTGCGCGGCTGCGACTGCACGGGCGTTACCCAAGCGGTCCCTGAGAGGCTCCGGCATGGATCGCGATCACGTAAGGCCGGGGATTGCGGCCTTCCCGGAGTGAGAGCGGCCTACAGCAGAGAGCTAATCCTGCCAACCTACCTTTGATCGGCGTAACACCCGGCGCTGTATCAGCGATCCCCTGAGGGTAGAGGGACACACGAAAAAAAAAAAAAAAAAAATCATAATTGACTTGCTGTGACTGCACAGTTTAGCCTCTACACGTCACGTAAGCTGGCGAGTGTGCCCGAGGACTGAGGCCCGCATTAATACACGCTGTGATCTAAGCTGCGACACACAAATGTTCCTAACAGCGGTGCCCGCTACAACGCGATTGGATCTACTGGAGGCCCGTTGACAGGCGGGTTTGCATTCGCCCCCAGTGACCGCCAACAGACAACATCGACGGGGGATTGTACTCTGCAAGAGGGCCCTACGGCCTGGAACGAGAAACATTCTGCTTCGCTGGGCCGGCTCTCCCGCACTCCCACCACCGGGGGAACGTGCATATCCTGCCTGGCTGTTGCTGCTCCATAAGCAGGGTTTCGGTGAGACACCCCGACTGGCACCACCCTGCCCCACTACTGGAGAATGGGCCTAATTGATCCTGTAAGCAGCTGTGCCCGCATCAATCCCCGTGAGCTTGACTACTGCGGAGGAGGAACGATCTGTGCTCCCTGCCACGCGGCGCACACGGACCATCCGGTTGGAAGACTGTGCAGCTACAGAAACTGCGCGGGCGCCGCCAGGTGAGGGGCGGCCTCGCCCTTTCTTCGGCACACTCTCTGCTCCACTCTACGATCACCCTGGTGGAATCCCGCAAGCGTCCCATCCATTGACCAGGGGCAACGCAGCCACAGTCCTGAGCTCCTGCCTGGCCCATGCCCTGGACCCAGTGGCTATACGCTGGACAGCTGCCCGCATTAGAACCATAGACCTACAGCAATCCTGAGACGAGGTGCCAAGGGCACCAAAGCATCGCTTCCGCCCCTGCGCTGCGCGGCCAGGCAGGGATGCCGCTCACCTCAACTAGTTCCTGAGCCTCTCATAATATCCTGCTTTGCCCGGGACAGGCGGAAGGAGGGCCGGCTCTATATAGGTGGAGGCGACTCCCATCTGTCTAGTGGGTCGAACAATGGGGAAACCGGACGGCAAACAGCCCAAACTCAACTTTGACACCCGCAGGACGCCCAGAGGACAACCACCCGACCCTGATTAAGATAATGTGGATGAAACGGCGCAGGGCACAGATGAGGTAGACATGAAAACGCTGCTTCACACGATGAAAGCAAGCTTTGCCTCCATAGAGGGAAAGATGGATTCCATGTGTGCCAGAATGGACCAGATTACCCAGAAGATCGAAAAACAGGACGGGAGAATCAAGGAGGCTGAAGCACGTATCTCTACCCTGGAGGACGATCGTATGCAGGCGGCGGGACATCTCACAGACATTGACAAACTGCTGAAGGTGATCGCAGCTAAAAATGAGGACATTGAAGCCCGCTCACGGCGTAACAACATACGCATAACTGGCGTCCCCGAGACCACTAACACGGGAAGGCTTGAAGAATATGTGGAACGGCTGCTCACTACATGCTTCGGCCAGGAGACATTCTCCAGGATGCTCATTGTGGAAAGGGCGCACCGCACATTGGCGCCAAGGCCTCCACCGGGTGCACCGCCTCGACCCATAGTCGCGCGACTGCTCAACTATCGCGACCGCGACACAGCCCTGCGTAAAGCAAGAGAACTGAAAGATGTTGTCTTCGAAAACAACGCTATTTCACTCTACCCCGATTTTAATTTAAATGTTCAGGAAGCGCGAAAGAAATTTGCTCCCATCAAGAAGAAAATCCAGCAGGAAGGAGTGGAATATGCAATGCTGTATCCTGCACGACTAGGGATCACTTACGATGGTAAACAGCAGCTCCGCACCACCCCACAACAGGCGGCGGACTTCTTTAAAAAAACAGTGTTGGCAGCCAAGAGAGCGGAGCGATCCCCGACGAGCAGTGGAGGCCACCCGACGCATCAAGAAGAAGCCTGAGAGCGCCGACTACAGATGAACACGCAGAC
Organism: Calotriton arnoldi; assembly: GCA_963921515.1. Classification (NCBI taxonomy): domain Eukaryota; kingdom Metazoa; phylum Chordata; class Amphibia; order Caudata; family Salamandridae; genus Calotriton; species Calotriton arnoldi. The sequence continues at coordinate 843,978 of CAWUFW010005922.1, read as the reverse complement.
GACGTCAGGTAGCCAAGCTGACCTAGTAGGCATAGACATTTGCTTCACTCCGCAGGTACCGCTAAATACGACTAATTTATTGCAATCTGCCCTTTCTGTAGACTTTTTTTATGGATGGTGAGGACACTATCGGATACAGTAATAGCATTTCAGGGCCCCCTTCTACACGCCACCATGGTGTAGGATGAGCAGTCACGCCCCCGGGACACACGTCTCTAAGGGAGCACCCCTCTTCCCCACTTATGGGGTTTGTTTTGTTAGGCGATTGCCTCTGTTGTTTTGATAGTAGGATACTGTCACCAAAGCCCACTAATGTCTCTAAGATTTATTCTCTCTTGAATTTGCTGCTGCACTGTGTAGGCCTATTTCTGTATTGGGACTTCCCTTGGTTGCGAATGACATTTAACCTAATCACAGGGCCGGAGCACTACTCACTCAGAGACATGGTAACGCGAATATTTCAAATGTTTTGGGATGTATTGGGAGGGGTTCAGAGGGAGGGTACTATACATGGCAAGTTGGGGCCGCCGTTGTGGGGGGAAGGTTGGGGAAGAAAAGTAGACATTACCAAAGTGGCGTTTTTTCGAGCTAGTCCTAATAGCCAGACTGTATGGGAATCACTCACCTGCAGTCACCAGTGCAGACTTGACATGCCCGTGCATATACAGGAGGCGGGGTGATGGCGGCTGAGGGACAAAAGACCAATACTGTAGCGGGACTGAGTCTCCTCACTTGGAACGTTAGAGGGCTAGGAGATCCCAGAAAGAAACGACACATACTGGCCTATCTAGACAGACACCAGGTCAGCATAGCTATGCTGCAGGAAACACATACCCACCCCAAAAAACAGCCTCAGTTCGCCACAAGATGGGCCTCGCATAGGTACTTCTCCTCGTATTCTGCCTTTTCCAGGGGGGCGGCAATTCTCATTAAAAAAGCGGCACCGTACATCGAAGAGGGCTCCTCACTTGACCCACATGGGAGATATTGCATGACATGGGGGAGGCTGGCATCTGCTTCCGTCACGCTGGTGTGTAACTATGGACCGAACGTGGACGATGAAGATTAATACATTGCCTTATGGGTGCCCATAGTAAGCATAGGCTCGACCCACCTAATATGGGGAGGAGATTTCAACCTAACACTGTATCCCTCGCAGGACCGTTCCCAACCGCTGCCACACCATTACTCTAAAGCGCAGCGCCAACTCCAGCAAATAGTCGCTGACAATCTGCTAGTGGATGTATGGCGCCACCATCACCCGACACAGCGCGAGGGCACATTTCACTCGGCAGTACGCACTACTTGGTCCAGGCTGGACATGTGGCTTGTTTCACAAGACATTGCGCTGCGTGCTCGCTCCTCTCGCCATTTAGCGCTCACCTATTCAGACCACTCCCCCGTACTTATCTCAGTGACACCCCCGGGGATGCCCCCCCAAACTAGACAATGGCGGCTGCAGCCCACGTCGCTCCTGGATACAGTGTTTAAATCTGAACTGGGGGAAGCGCTAGAAGAATATCTACGAATTAATATAGACTCAGTACCGTCTCTGGCCACGGTATGGGAAGCACTGAAGGTCACCGTGTGAGGTCACTGCATGGCTAAGGCGGGGGGAATTCTCAAAGACATTCGCACTACGATTGCATGCTTGGAACGCCAGATTAAGCAGCTGGAGACGAGTTTGCAGGGGGCGAGTGACGGTCCCACGCTGGCCAAGATACGGGAGACCCTAACAGAGTACCAGGCTGAAGCGGAAAGGGAATGTCTCTTTCGCGGCAAATATCACACGGCGTGTAGGTATGGCGAGGGAGAACGCCCTGGCAAAGCACTTGTCGAGACCATTCGGCCATCCAGAACGGCGAATCATGTCCTGGCTATCCGAGATAGGGACGGGGCGATGCATCGGGACACGACGGTCATAATGGAGGTATTTACCACGCACTACCGAACACTATATACGTCGTGTGCGGCGTGGCAAGATGAGACCCCGCAATACCTACAACAGATAGAATTGGCTTGGCTTAGTAACCGGCAGAGAGAATTCTTAGCGGCTGACTTGGGATTAGACGAAATTGGGAGGCCATAATGCAGATTAATAACGGTAAGGCGCCGGGGCCTGATGGCATTGGAATAGAATTTTATAAAGCCTACATAGACACCCTGGCCCCCTTTCTGAAGGCAGTTTATGAAGAGGCAGCCCAAACAGGGGCACTCCCGCCTACCATGCGGGAAGCGATGCTGGTCTCACTACTAAAGCCCGGAAAGGCCCCCGAATCAACAGACTCGTATAGACCATTGTCCTTGATAAACTGCGATGTCAAGATATTGACAAAAGTCCTGGCCAATAGGCTTAATCTCTTGATGGATAGGCTTATTCGACCTGACCAAGCAGGTTTCATACCTGGCCGCTCAACCTCACATAACCTGAGGACCCTCTTCTTCATCCTACACGATATAAACCAGAAGGAACAGGCGGTGGTGGTCTTTTTAGACGCCACCAAAGCGTTTGACTCCCTGGAATGGGGGTACCTCCTAGCGGTATTGGCGCACATGGGGTTTCCGCCGGGATTTCTCATGTGGATCAAATTGTTGTACAATCTACCCTGCGCCTCATTGCTGCTGAATGAGGAGCGCTCCCCAGCCTTTTGCATCACCAGAGGCATGCAGCAAGGATGCCCCCTCTCACCCCTACTATTCGCGATAGCCATGGAGCCGCTGGCGGCCATGCTGCGTCAACACCATAAGCCATACACGCTAGACTATCCCACGAGGCCTGTTTTAATATCGCTCTACATGGATGACATCACGCTATATGTGCGTAGCCCTGCTGAAGGATTAAATGCCATGATACGCAAAATCATAAAATTCGGGGCCTTTTCGGGAATTACCATCAATTGGGGTAAATCCCAAGTCATGCCGCTCACGAACTGTACCACTTCGTTTCAAATGGATTATCCGTTGTTATGGAGCGATGACGTGGTCTGATATTTGGGAATCACCATCACCAGAGACAAGGAAGAACTTCTGCGAGCTAATTACGGGGTGGCCCTCGCTAAGGTGGAAGACCTGATCAACAGGTGGATAGCTCTCCCGCTCTCTCTAGCAGGCCGGATAGCCTTAATGAAGATGGTCATAATGCCCAAATTTTTATACCTGTTCACAAACATCCCCTTCTCCCCTGGCCGCCCCTTCTTCACTAGGCTGAAGAGTCAACTCATCTGTCTTGCATGGGGCGGGAAACAACCCCGGATAAAATGGTGTACCCTCATGTTACCGTTCGCTCAAGGTGGGTTTGAAGCGCCTGATCCCGAACTCTACTATCTCAGTGCTCAGGCACACTTCGCCGCATACTGGCTAGCCCCTCCGCCCTTTATGACACACTTGGCAGTGGAGCAGGGGCTAATGGCGCCGCTACCACTGAGGGGGTTCCTCGCGTCGATGACAAGACAGCCGGGGGAAGGAGGTCCACCGTGTTTTGTACAAATAATGCGTGGCGTGCCATTGCCAAAAGGTCCCAAGTCCCCATGCTATATTCCCCGCTACTCCCGCTGCTCGACCAATGTAACCTGCCAGTCACACAGGAAGGGATTTGTAAGCGCATGCTTCTCAAACTAGGCATCACTACTTGGGGAGACATGTATCATCAGGGGCACTTCAAAGGAGGGGCAGAGTTTCTAGGAGACACATCACCCACCACCATAAACAGATTCCTATATATTCGCTTAAGACAAGCTGTCAAAGCCGCTACTCCCGCGTTCCCAGAGGAACCTCCCACATTGCTCCCATTGCACCAAACGTTACAGGCAGGGGCGCCTCAAAAAGTGTCTCGCATATATAAAGCCTCCGTAGGGGCGGGGACACATAATACTATGAAAGCAAAACAGGGGTGGGAAGCGGGATTAGGACATCCTATCACGGAGGAGGCCTGGGTGTACAGCTGTCAAAAAACTGAACGCATTACTGCTAGCAGCAGATTCAGAATTATTCATTTTAAATTCCTCCATAGAATGTACTACACCCCGGTAAGGTTACACAAGCTCCAGTTGCGGGAAAGTGATAGATGTGATCGCTGTAGACAGGAGGGAGCGGGTTTTCTACCCTTATCGTGGGACTGCAGATCCATCGCACAGTACTGGATTGAGGTGGGGAAGTCCTTGGGAGACATGCTAGGAGTGCAGCTTGATCTTACGCCAGAAATGGGTCTTCTGGGCTACCTTCCAGGCCACAAAGGTTGCGTTAAAAGATTTCTGGCGATAGGCCTACTGGTGGCCAAACGCAAAATTACCTGTAGATGGGGGAGAGGCAGGGCGCCCAAGTTTAAGGAATGGTTGACTGACCTCACCTATTGTCAGGGGCAAAACAATATTTACGCTGAGCTGCTACCCCTTCGATCACGACCCTGTGACGTCTGGGAACCGCTAACTCGGTACATGTGCAGAGTAGCTGCAATAGACACGGAAGAAGGGGCCGCACCATCGCAAACCAATCACCAAACTCAGAACGACAGGTCACACGGTGAAGAGGTTGATAACTAATGAGAATACTGTGACAGTTATTCCGCCACTCATGCCTATGCCGATTGCTATGGGTTGGGACTGGTATGTTCAAACTTCAGCTATGTTCTGGACTGCTGTATTCATGGACTGCCAACGTAGTGTCTACCACACTTTGTACTTGTAGCATTGTGATACTGAAAAATGCCGGGCTACATGGTCAAGTGGTTGATAACCAATGCGACTGCCGTGAGATTACTTCCGCCACTCACGCTTTTGCTGATTGCTATATGTTGGGGACTGATGTATTCAAACTTAAGCTATGCACTGGACTGATGTATGCACGGACTGCCGATGCAATGTCTCCCACACTTTGAAATTGTAGTAATGCTGTACTGAAAAATGCTGGGCCACAGGGTCAAGAGGTTGATAGTTAATGAGACTGTTGTGATATTGCATCCGCCACTCATGCTTATGCTGATTCCTATGTGTTGGAAATGGTGTATTCAAACTCAAGCTATGCACTGAACTGCTGCATTTATGGACTACCAATGTAATGTCTAACACACTCTGTACTTGTAAAAATGTTATGTTGGAAAATGCCAATAAACAAAGTTTAAAAAAAACAACAACAAAAAAACGAATAAAGATTTACATACAAAGGTCTGCAACTATAATGGATCTCATATGATTTCTGGATATTCCAGAACATGGCCTGGGATAGGTTTCTAGAAGACCTGCCGCACATGACTTTGTCAAAATGGCAAACTGAGACGGAAAACCAATTTAACCACTCCACAAACCCACTCAGCAATTATTGAGTGAGATGCATTTCAGTTAACGATCAGTACTGAAAGATATCACCGGGAAAATTAATGGAAACCAGACCATTTTTCATCATGGAAAGGCACACTCAAGAATATTAGTAAACAAGGGATAGATTCTAAAGATGTGTTTTCAAAATCCTATCCTAATGTGTGGTATATGAATGTTAACTATTAAAAAGATTAGAAAAAAGTAGCTACAACATTTACCAGGAGCGTGAATAGGAAAAAATATTGCAACATTTTGATTAATGTATTTTTTATATCAATATTTATAATCCCACACTCACCTTTTTGGCTAACTAAACTAACCTTTGCATCAAAGAAAGGGCCTACTTTTATTTACATGGATGGATCACACCTACATACCTCCTCTGAAATATTAAGTTAATGTTCAGTGAAATAGCAACGTCTGGTATTCTCGACTGCATTGAAAGGCTGATAAGAGTGAAGGCTAAATGGGCTTTGTCCTGGTTCTCTGGCATCAAGTCTCCTCTATCTTTCGGAACTGTATTCTTTAGTTTGCATAAATTGTCTATTCAATTTTTTATCTTTTTGAATACACCCTTACCAGACAAAGACATTGGTACCCTTTCACTACTTACATTTTGTGAAACTGTGCTTTAATTCGTTAAAATTAATGAGAAATGAATGTGTCAGTCTTCAGCCTTGGCTATCATACAAAACATTCATTGGAACAAGAGGTTTGATTTATATGAACTAATATGAATATATTCAAGCAGACTTGATTGTTATGAGAAAATAATTAATTGGAAGAATAAATGTGCTTTTTATATTTTGATAGATATCTAATAGCCAACATTTTTAACATCTGGTTGATCATCCTATGTAAAGGCTTCAATCACTGGGAGTGTTACTGGATTGACATTTCATTAATTTTATGACAGCATCTCTTGTTTTGTTTGTGTTCTGTTTGCCTTGACTCTAAACTCAATTTCTTATTCTTTTCATATTCAACGGGCCTGTCTATTTTTTGGAACAAATAATATTGCGAATCCTCTCAGGAACATTCAGAAGAAGAACCTATACCCATCTACGTCTATGAGAAAAACAATCAAACAGTCATACCCCTGTGAACTCAAAACAGGTGGCTGTGGATAATAATGTGGACTGGTGCAAGGAATGTAAAATCCTAAGTGAATAATGGCGTCGGCATAATGGGCATAGCTAAATGTTTTTATTGTTTGGGTACTTTTATTATAATTGTTAATCTATTTCCAACATCAGCACATACCAGGGTGGAAGTAGTGTAAGCAATGCTAAACCAATATAGGATAGAGGTATTAAAAAATTGCAAAGTTACCCACACCATCCCCTTAACCTTGCAAAGGGACATCAAGGAGCAGAAAAAAATAATAATAACCAAAGGTACGCTAAGTCTAGGTAGTGTGCACTTTTTTCATGATCTCTTGCTGATGAAGTAACCTCCTAACTTGTATGATGATTTATGTTATAATCCAAAATGCTTGATTTAGTAAATGGTGCTGTCCCTTGTGCTAGGTCAGCAAACCACCATTTATTTAATCATGTTTAAATTACTCATTGTTTTAAATGCAGCCTGTTTTCCTTAAAGGATATGGGGCTGCATTTAAACACATGTTTGTTTTTTTTTGAGTTTGCAATGGGGCATATTAACAAGGTCCGGCGATAAATATCGCAAAGCGCGCTTAGCGCTTGCATATTTATCGCCGGCTATCTCTGGAATTTATCGCCCGGTTAGCGCGTTATCAACAACGCGGATCGCCGAGGCAATAAAAATTCCAGAGATAGTGTGGATATCGCCGTTTTCCATGGTGGAAAACGGCGATATCCTAGATGATAGGGCCTGTGGTCTTAGCCACAGAATCCACCCCCCATGTTAATTATGCCTTAGTCAGGAATTTAACAGACGTTAAATTCCTGCGTTAAGTCATACTTAACGCGATTTAAAAAATCGCTACCCTTCCTTGTTAATATCGCAAAGCTGCCTTCGCGATATTTTCCCTGGTTGGTTTCACAGCCACGCCTACTTTGCATCTCATTAGCGATGCAAAGTTAGGCGTGCTGGAAACGGGCGGTAAGTCAGCAAAACACGCGATAGCGTGTGTTTGCTGATAAGGCGATGAAATTATCGCCGCTTTTCGCCCGAAAACGGACGCAAAAGCGGCGATAATTTCATAGCGCCGCCTTGATAATATGCCCCTTTATCTTTACATTACCAAATGGGAAGGTGTCCCAGGGGAATGGGTTATCACCTCCCATGGGGAGTTGGTGACCTATCAATGGTTTGAGATCATAATTGCAGTCGCAAGCTGTTGTCATATAGCATTCTGAATTGCAACTTGGAAGGGAAGCCCTAAACAAGTCCCTTTCAAATTGCAACTCGTATATTTTTCACTTCCATTTTACACTTTGATAAACACTTCCCTAATCATAAAATGCAAATAATACATACTAAAAAGTCATTCAGCATTTACAAAATCTGTAATTTAGCGAATCACATGGTTTGCAACTGCTAAATGGCTTTGTACATCTTGCCCCAAGTTTCCTGTGACATCTTCCCTGTTTGGGCCGGTTAGGCCTTCAGCAGTTTGTCCCTCTGGCAAAACACCTTCATCAACTGCTTCTCAAAGTTATTGAGGCAGAAAGCAGTCACTCCTGCCTGTGAGAAGGAAGGAGAGGTTGGGTTCAAAAGTGGCAAGCAGTATAGTCTGACATCTATTCTGTTGGTTGTAAGTATTGATTAGTGATCAAGAGATATGACTCATGAAAGGGGGGGCACATAGGATGGGCATGGTCTGTTTTCCAATAATGATTGCATGATCATGGTAGCCCTCAATGGTAGTAGCCTGGCATGGACGCTCAGGTACGAAGAGGTATGATGGATGGATATTCTTTGTTCTTTTCAATTCACCAGGTCTGGACTATGTTTCTATCACAGGTAGGTGGATCTTTTTGGTTTAACAGGATGAGTAAACAGTAAAGCAAACTACTAATATAATAGGAGACCATTATGTATCATAAAAAAAATGTGTATTTATAAGACCCCTGCCACCCACACCACCCACAACAGATCCACCTCACTTCCCTAAACCCCTTATTAACATAAAATACACCACAGCTTCCCCAACTGAAGCAGGCCAGGCCCGGCAGCCAACACTCAGCTGCACTCCTCCAAAGTATGTGTACTGTATGGTTGTCTGCCCGTGGGTTGATGAGTGCAGGGCTTGGCTGAAAATGTTCAGAAGACTCCAGTCATTCGAAAAATGAATGTTAAAGTGACAGTACAGTTAGTTATGATAATAAAATCTAAGCTTACCTTAACCCCTTCGCTGCTAGGCTTTTTCCCCTCCTCTGCTAAGCCTTTTTTTGGCTATTTGGGGTAGTTCGATCTTAGGCCCCTGTAACTTTTTGACCACATAAGGTATCCACGCCAAATTTGCATCCTTTTTTTCCAACATCATGGGGATTCTAAAGGTACCCAGGGTTTGTGGATTACCCTGGAGGGGACCCAGAAATAGCCAAAATATAGCTAAATTTTGTTTTTTGGGGAAAAATGCGAAAAAAGGGCTACAGATGAAAGCGTCTGGTTTTTTCCATGCAAATGGCAACAAAAAAGGGGTTGTGGTGCTGAAATCACCATCTTCCCAGCTTTCAGGGACAAGCAGACTTTTGTCAGAAAACCAAACTTTTGTACACAGTTTTGGCATTTTTCTGGGACATAGCCTATTTTTGCTATTTTTCGTGCTTTCAACCTCCTTCCAGTTAATGGGAGAAATGGGTATGAAAGCAATAATGGATCCTGGAATTCCATTCATTTCTGAAAAGTAGACAAAATTCTGAATTCAGCAAGGGGTCATTTATGTAGATCCTTCAGGTTTTCTTTATAGAAACAAACAGTTAAATATAGGAAAAATTGAAAATTAGTTGAAAAAAAAAAAGCCATTTGTGTCAACGTTTTCACCTGTAACTTCTTCTAATTATGACAGCTATTTGAAAGCAATATACCATTACATTTGCTGGACCTTTCTGGTTGTGGTGATATATAGGACTTGTAGGTTCACCAAGAACATGACGAACCCAGAGCCAATAACTGGAGTGTGTCTTGCAATGGTTTTTTATTATGTACCGGGTATATAGCAATTATTCTGGGAAACTTTATAAATGGAAAAATCGGTATGAAAGACACCTATGTATTTCTGAAATGGGAACAAAATATAGAGTTTAGAAACAGTAGATATTTGCACATTTACGAAATTGGGAGTACCCATACTAGCATGAGAATTATAGGTCATTTTTCAAAATGACTTCTTTTTTACACATTGTCTTTCATTTGGAAGGCAGAAATGCATCAAAAGTCAATAGATAATAACAGTTGCTCTACAATTTTGTGTTACCCTAAGTCTCCCGATAAAAATGGTACCTCACTTGTGTGGGTAGGCCTAGTGCCCGCGACAGGAAACGGCCCAAAACACAATGTGCACAAACCACATTTTCACAGTGAAAACGGACCCTTTTTTTGCAAAGTGCCTAGCTGTAGATTTTGAACCCCAACTCTGCCGGCACCTAGGGAAAACTAGAAAACCTATACATTTTTTAAAACTAGACACCCAGGGGAATCCAGGATGTGGTGACTTGACTGGCTCTCACCTGGTCCTGTTACCCAGAATCCCTTGCAAACCTAACAAATTGTCAAAAAAAAAAAAGATTTCCTCACTTTTCTGTCATGGAACGTTTTGGAATCTGCGTGGATCCACAAGATTCCATGCACCCCGCGTTCCCCAAAGTCTTTTGAGAAAAACGGTACCTCACTTGTGTGGGTAGGCCTAGTGCCCGCGACAGGAAACGGCCCAAAACGTAACGTGGACGCAAGACATTTTCACAGTGAAAAATGACCCTTTTTTTGAAAAGTGCCTAGCTATAGTTTTTTAACCCTAGCTCTGCCGGCACATAGGGAAACCTAGCAAACCTATACATTTTTGAAAACTAGACACCCAGGGGAATCCAGGATGCGGTGACTTGACTGGCTTTCACCAGGTTCTGGTACCCAGAATCCCTTGCAAACCTAAAAAATTGTCCAAAAAAACACATTTTTCTCACTTTTCTGTGGTGGAAAGTTCTGGAATCTGCGTGGATCCACAAAATTCCACCCACCACACGTTCCCCAAAGTCTTCTGAGAAAAATGGTACCTCACTTGTGTGGGTAGGCCTAGTGCCCGCGAAAGGAAACAGCGCAAAACGCAACGTGGACACACCACATTTTCACAGTGAAAAATGACCCTTTTTTTGCCAAGTGCCTAGCTGTAGTTTTTGAACCCTAGCTCTGCCGGCACCTAGGGAAACCTACCAAACCCACACATTTCTGAAAACTAGACACCCGGGGATTCCAGGGAGGTATGGCTTGCATGGATCCCTAAGTACCCGCGACAGGCAAGGGCCCAAAACGTATTGAGGCAACATCAAAAGTGCCTATCACAAAACGACCTGGTTTTGCAAGGGGGGTACCATGACTTTTTGGCCCGGGGCTCGGCGGCCACCTAGGGAAACTTACCAAACCCACACATTTCTGAAAACTAGACACCCGGGGATTCCAGGGAGGTATGGCTTGCATGGATCCCCCAACTTTTTCTTACCCAGAATCCCCTGCAAACCTGAAATTTTGCTGAAAAAATCACTTTTTTCTCACATTTGTGTGTGGGAAAGTTGTGGCATCACTGGGATGACACAAATTTCCTACCACCCAGCGTTCCCCCAGTCTCCCGATAAAAATGGTGCCTCACTCGGGTGGGAGGCCCAAGAACCCGCGACAGGCAAGGGCCCAAAACGTATTGAGGCAACATCAAAATTGCCTATCACAAAATGTTTTGGGCCCTTGCCTGTCGTGGGTACTTGGGCCTCCCACCCGAGTGAGGCACCATTTTTATCGGGAGTCCTGGGGGAACGCTGGGTGGTAGGAAATTTGTGTCAGCCCGGTGATGCCACAACTTTCCCACACAAAATGTGTGAAAAAGTGATTTTTTCATCCAAATTTCAGGTTTGCAGGAGATTCTGGGTAAGAAAATGTTGGGGGATCCACGCAAACCATACCTCCCTGGAATCCCCCGGGTGTCTAGTTTTCAGAAATGTGTGGGTTTGGTAGGTTTCCCTAGGTGGCTGCCGAGCCCCGGGCCAAAAAGTCATGGGACCACCCTTGCAAAACCAGGTCGTTTTCTGATAGGCAATTTTGATGTTGCCTCAATACGTTTTGGGCCCTTGCCTGTCACGGGTACTTGGGCCTCCCACCCGAGTGAGGCACCATTTTCATCGAGAGTCCTGAGGGAACGCTGGGTGGTAGGAAATTTGTGTCAGCCCGGTGATGCCACAACTTTCCCACACAAAAATGTGTGAAAAAAGTGATTTTTTCAGCTAAATTTCAGGTTTGCAGGGGATTCTGGGTAAGAAAATGTTGGGGGATCCACGCAAGCCATACCTCCCTGGAATCCTCCGGGTGTCTAGTTTTCAGAAATGTGTGGGTTTGATAGGTTTCCCTAGGTGGCCGCCGAGCCCCGGGCCAAAAAGTCATGGGACCCCCCTTGCAAAACCAGGTCGTTTTCTGATAGGCAATTTTGATGTCGCCTCAATACGTTTTGGGCCCTTGCCTGTCGCGGGTACTTGTGCCTCCCCCCGAGTGAGGCACCATTTTTATCAGGAGACCTGGGGGAACGCTGGGTGGTAGGATATTTGTGTCAGCCCGGTGATGGCACAACTTTCCCACACAAAAATGTGTGAAAAAAGTGATTTTTTCAGCTAAATTTCAGGTTTGCAGGGGATTCTGGGTAAGAAAACATTGGGGAATCCATGCAAGCCATACCTCCCTGGAATCCCCCAGGTGTCTACTTTTCAGAAATGTGTGGGTTTGGTAGGTTTCCCTAGGTGGCCGCCGAGCCCCGGGCCAAAAAGTCATGGGACCACCCTTGCAAAACCAGGTCGTTTTCTGATAGGCAATTTTGATGTCGCCTCAATACGTTTTGGGCCCTTGCCTGTCGCGGGTACTTGTGCCTCCCCCCGAGTGTGGCACCATTTTCATTGAGAGTCCTGAGGGAACGCTGGGTGGTAGGAAATTTGTGTCAGCCCGGTGATGGCACAACTTTCCCACACAAAAATGTGTGAAAAAAGTGATTTTTTCAGCTAAATTTCAGGTTTGCAGGGGATTCTGGCTAAGAAAACGTTGGGGGATCCACGCAAGCCATACCTCCCTGGAATCCCCCGGGTGTCTACTTTTCAGAAATGTGTGGGTTTGGTAGGTTTCCCTAGGTGGCCGCCGAGCACGGGGCCAAAAACGCAGGTGACCCCCCTTGCAAAACCAATTTGTTTTGTGATAGGCAATTTTGATGTCGCCTCAATACGTTTTTGGCCCTTGCCTGTCGCGGGTACTTGTGCCTCCCACACGATTGAGGCACCATTTTTATCGGGAGACCTGGGGGAATGCTGGGTGGTAGGAAATTTGTGTCAGCCCAGTGATGCCACAACTTTCCCACAGAAAAATGTGTTGAAAAAGTGATTTTTTTCAGCTCAATTTGAGGTTTGCAGGGGATTCTGGGTAAGAAAACGTTGGGGGATCCATGCAAGCCATACCTCCCTGGAATCCCCCGGGTGTCTAGATTTCAGAAATGTGTATGTTTGGTAGGTTTCCCTAGATGGCCGCCGACCCCGGGGCCAAAAACCCAGGTGACCCCCCGTGCAAAACCAGGTTGGTTTGTGATAGGTAATTTTGATGTCGCCTCACTAGGTTTTGGGCCCTTGCCTGTCGCGGGTACTTGACCCACCCACACAAGTGAGGTACCATTTTTCTCGGAAGACTTTGGGGAATGCGAGGTGAGTGGAATTTTGGGGATCCACACAGATTCCAGAACTTTCCACCACAGAAATGTGAGGAAAATTTGTTTTTTTATACACATTTTGAGGTTTGCAAGGGATTCTGGGTAACAGAACCAGGTGAGAGCCAGTCAAGTCACCCCATACTGGATTCCCCTGGGTGTCTAGTTTTCAAAATTGTACAGGTTTGCTAGGTTCCCCTATGTGCCGGCTGCGCTAGGGCCCAAAATCCACAGGTAGGCATATTGCTAAAAACAAATCGGTGCTGAGTCGGCTTTCTGCCGCCCTGGGGGGGGGATATCGGGGGGTGGGGTTGCCCCGATATGCCCCCAAGGGGAGCAGAAACACTGTGGCTATTTTTTGGGGGGTGGGGGCATTGGTATGCCCATTCTGGGCAGCCCCCACCACCACGCATATAAAAAGCCAGCGTAATCGTTGCCATCTAGTGGGCTTTTTGCCCCCCCGGGGGGGGCAGATTGGGGGCTACTGCCCCATCTTCCCCCAGGGGGGGCAGAAAGGCTGTCATTTTTGAAGGTGGGGGTGGGGGCATTGGCATGCCCTTTTTGGGCAGCCCCCACCCTAATTAAAATTTGCCCAAAAAAATCCCTGGCGTCTAGTAGGCTTTTTGCCCCCTGGAGGGGCAGATTGGGGGCTACTGCCCCATCTGCCCCCCCAGGGGGGCAGGAAGGCTGTAATTTTTACGGGGGATGGGGTGGGGGCATGGGCATGCCCGTTTTGGGCAGCCCCCACCCTAATTCAAATTTTCCCCAAAAAATCCCTGGCGACGAGTGGGCTCTTTGCCCCCCCCCGGGGGTGCAGATTGGGGGCTAATGCCCCCATCTGCCCCTCAGGGGGGGCAGAAAGCCTACTAGACGCCAGGGATTTTTTTGGGCAAATTTTAATTAGGGTGGGGGCTGCCCAAAACGGGCATGCCAATGCCCCCACCCTAATTAAAATTTGCCCCAAAAAATCCCTGGCATCTACTGGGTTTTTGCCCCCCCAGGGGGCAGAAAGGCTGTAGTTTTTGTGGGGGAGGGGTGGGGACATTGGAATGCCCATTTTGGGCAGCCCCCACCCTAATTCAGATTTGCCCCAAAAAATCCCTGGTGTCTAGTGGGCTTTTGGCCCCCAGGGGGGGCAGAAAGGCTGTCATTTTTGCGGGGGTGGGGGCATGCCCATATTGGGCAGCCCCACCACTAATTATAATTTTTTTTTAAATCCCTGGTATCTAGTGGGCTTTCTGCCCCCCGGGGGGCAGATTGGGGGCTACTGCCCCCATCTGCCTCCCAGGGGGGGCAAAAAGACTAAATTATGCCAAATTTATTTGGGGGGAGCAAAGGCCCTTGCCCAAGGGGCCGCTCCCCCCTCCCTGGTGTCTAGTGGGTGGATCCCTGCTGGGGGATCGCCCTCCTTTCCAATGATACCTCTCCCATCTTTCTACGTGCTCAGGGGGCTGAGATAGCCCCCTGAGCACGTAGAAAGTGAAACTGAAATGAGCCTAAAGGCTCATTTCAGTTTCGGTTTTCTTGAAATGACATCAGCGCGACGTGCGCGCTGATAGTCATTTCACTGAAATGGGGGGGGGCCTCGGGAGCTGGGGAAGATAAAGAAATCCCTCTGCTGTCTGCAGCAGAGGGATTTCGTGCCCCTGTGCTCATGACGGAATGGTTCCGTCATGAGCACAGGAGCACCGATGCTCATGACGGAACCATTCCGTCATGAGCATCGAAGGGGTTAAATAAGACTACAAATTCACTGAAAAAAACAAAGAATAAAGTCATATTGTAGTTAGGTATTGTAATAATATCTTAGCTTACATTAAAAAAAACTACAAAGTGTCATTATAGTGAGGTGCTTAAATAAGATAAAAACACTATTCTTTAAAAACCAAGAAAACACTGGAGTGCACAAGTTATAGTTTCCTGCACTAACTATAAATTGCGCCCCCACTATGCATTGCTTATAACCTCACATACTACATCACTCATGGCATGTTAAATGACATCACTGACAACACCTCAAATGAGGTGAATAGCATCATCAAGTCATTGTGACAACCCTGATAACCCCCTTTTCACCAAAGGTAGATGTTATTCCCATTTCACTCCATGAATGCCTATGCATGTGAGGTCTATGTAAGAAATTGTTGTATTAGTTGAAATAACCACAATCCTTGTTAGGGTGAATCAATAAAGTCACCAAATCAACTTGAGCTCAGCTCCCTGGTAGCTATGGCACTTAACAGTCATGCTTAACTTAGAGACAATGTGTAAAGTATTTATGCAGTGCCAAAACAGTAATAAAGTCAACACACAACACAAGAACAATCCCAAGCCAATTTAGAGGAATCGGTTACATCTTAATTACCAGAGTGACACAAAAAAAAAAAATCCAACAAAGGAAACTGGAGTTATGAATTTTTAAAGTTCAAGTTTCAAAATAGTGCCAATACATGTAAGCTCCAAACACAGTCATCTGGTTGCGCTTGACCGATACCTAAGCACAGTAAAGTCCAAGGGTGATAGACCTTGGATTGGATACAGAAATTATGTTTAACTCAGTCGGAGGTTTTACATTCCGAGTTACATACAGTATTTCATGCATGCATTCCCATTATCAACAAGCTCATCAGAAATAGTTTCTCAGACCAGTAGGATAAGCATAGACCATAAGACTCCCTCATACCTATCTCTACTATGAATATGGCAACCCTTAGAGGTCACTCTAGCTCCCATTAAGCATGGATCCCGTGTCACACTATTTACTGGACACCGACTTGGAATCCGTCCGCAGCAAATGCCCATAAAATAAAATACCCGCCTAATCTAACAAAAAAGGCCTCCAAGACCCTCAAATACAGACTTCTCGAACTACACCCAGAAACACTAATATCCGACCCATACTTTTTGCACATCTAAAGGAACCATAACAAATTATCTCATTTTCTACACAAAAAAAGAGCACAATGGAGGAAAGCCCTCTACTCGCTGCTCTCTATCTCTACATCCAGGAAAACATCACACAGCCTAAGACGATCTGTAGCCCCTTCACCCGCCCTCAATGCAAAATTAACCATCTCAATTTTTAACAATAAAATTATAATCTTCCAGTCACCTGACCACAACCTGGACTTATTCAATGAATTCTTCCCTATCATCATATATGTGGTACCTAATATTAACGCCAACCCTACTCTAGATCGCCTGAGGTCTACTCACAACCCCAAGTATTTTCTTCTCACAGCCTTTCCATTATAGACAGTTCATCCCTTCCCCCCATGCCCCACCACAGGAATCAGACCACACTATACTAACTCTGCCACTCTGCCAGATGGAGTTGAGGTATCCCCGACTCACAACAACACTACTAGAAGGGCCACAGAGCTACGCAATGACAAAATCATATAAACCACCCGACCCCACCCCAAGCCCAGAATACAAGCCCAAAAGCTCCACAACCCATACCTCTACCCCTCCTTCCCTTCCAGACAATAAAAGAACCCACAACGCAACACAGATCACCTACAGATCTTCGGACACCCTGCCTCGAACCACAACCTCATGCTTCCACACCGCGATAGAGTCCAGACTTGGCGAAAATACACAGGACCTCCAGCAACTCAAATATGACCTACAGAACCTAATAAGTATCACAACAGAGTTGGCCAACAACAGGTGTCCCTCAAAGACTCCAGTTAGTAATAGGATGATCCACCTTAAAAATAACACACAACACTCACATCTACTAACAAACACTTACAATTGGTCTGCTACAATCTTGCCCCCCATGTCACAAGATGGTGATCTTCACCCTACCCCAACGCTTCCCCACGTCAGTCAGGATCAAGGAATCACTATCAGACAATGACATCTACTCCCTTCTCCTCACATATAAAAGTGCCCACCATGACATCCCAAATAGCCTGAATCCCATCCTAACAATTGCCTCGAACCCACACAGAGAATGCAAACCAAACTCTAGAGATGTAAATAAGGCCAACCTCAAACCAGTACCCTTCACAGAGAAAACCTCAGCGGACACCAAACCTCACCTGAAGTGCATGCTCCTAAATCGGCCATGAAACACGCAGCGGACATAGCTGACCTCATCCTTGTGCATGATCTTGATCTAGTACTCCTAACTGAAACATGGCTATATAATGCCGCTGCACCAATCCTTGACATTTTAGTCCCACCCAGCTATGGCATTATAAGATCAGACAGATCAAAAAAATTGGGGGGTGGCATTGCCTGTATACACTGCAATAACCTCATGGTGAATCAGCTACAAACCATTGAACTTTCCTCTTGCGAATACCTATGCTTAAACATTGTGAGCAATAGCAGACCCCTATGTAACTTACATGTGATCTACCACCCCCCAGGAGACAACCTCTCATTCATGGAACAAATCATGGAAATCATCACTTCCAACGTAGGGCAACACTGCCCCCAATTCTTCCTCGGGTATTTCAACCTTCATTGGAACGACCACAATGACCCCCTCAGTTTATAGCCTAAAAACCTTCCTAGCAGACATCAACCTGGACCACGCACAACATGGGTGCAACGCTAAGATCTAGTCATTGCTGGGACAAACTCCATCAAACTTGTATCGATCATCCCATGTGACTGGACAGACCACCACCACATCACCTTCCTCATTACTGAACCAACGAGGACACATAAACCCCAATTTAAGAAACTCAAACACTGGAAAAGGATCACTCGTGACATAAACCTCAAGGATTTGACAATCCTCAGCAAAAACGTACTGCCTCCGCCAGCGGACATGACAGATGTCCACGACCTGACAACCCATTATAACAACTCCATGACTAGCATACTTGACACAATAAAACCCTTTCAGCTGAAAAGACTATCCTCTAAAGACTCCAAACCATGGTATAATGGGAGCTTAAATGAGCAAAGACATAACCTGAGACTAGCTGAACATGCATGGAGATCTTCACTGTCCCTAGAACACCTTAAGCACCTGCGATCACAGAGGAGCAACTAAAACAAACACATTAGAAACTCAAAAGCAAATTTCTTTAAAGTTCAATTAAACAAAGCCAGAAATTGCCCTAGAAAACTGTTTGAAAGTATCAAAAAGCAATCCACTCAACAACACAACACCTCCACATTAGGATCCAATCCACAACCAAACTGAGAAATATTTGCCTCCTACTTCCTTGAAAAATCAAAAAAAAATTGAAAGTGACCTCCAAACAGCAATAGAACTCCTCAAAAGGATACCTCCAAATAGCCCCTGCCCATCTGAACAACCCCTTACTCAACAAGGGCTCACCCTCAAAAACAAAGCATCATGGAACACTTTCAAAAACCTTTGATGAAAATGCCATTCTTAAGATCTTAACAACACTTAAACCATCACATCACTTCTGCGACCCTCTTTCAGACAACGTCTTCGACCAGATCAGAACTTCTCTAATACCACTCTTGACCAAGATAGTGAATGCCTCACTACTTCAAGGAACCCTACTAGACTGCCTAAAAGCAGGACAGGTAACCCCCATTCTGAAAAAAACCACAGAAGACCACACAATCCCAGATAACTACAGTCCAATATCCACTATTCCCGCCCAAGCAAAGAAACAGGAGAAATGCATCCATATCCAACTATGCAACCACATCGCTCAATTCCACCTTACTGACTAATTCCAATCAGGCTTCCATCAGGGCCATAGCATGGAAACAGTCCTGACACACATTCTTGATGACGCGCTTAGACTATTAGATCAAAACGAAGCCTGCCTCCTAATCCTCCTGGACCAATCCTCTGCCTTCGATGCGGTCAAACATAACAGTCTCCTGGACTTACTTGAACACAGAATAGGTTTATCATGCGTTGTCCTAAAGTGATTCGCCTCTCTCCTAGACAACTGAACCCAAAGAATCAAGATTAACCAATCTCTGTCCACTACCACTCCGGTCACCCTAAGAGTCCCTCAGGGATCCTCCTTATCACCTACCCTCTTCAATCTATTCATGGAGCCCTTAAAAGAAATTCTGAAATTCTCCAATGTACAATACAACATGTATGCAGATGATACCCAACTATAGCTAAAAATATCATCCCCTGAAGATATCCGTTTACTCAACTCAACTTTGCAAAACCCCAAAATTGGCTGACCAGAAAACACCTCAAACTAAACTCGCTGAAAACCGAATTCCTCCTAATTGCCCCACCAAAAAGACACATTGACATTGATGGCTGGAAGAAACACTTAACAACCTTCAACTGCACACCACACATCATAGAGTCCACAAGATCACTGGGAATAACACTCAACAAGAATATTACCATGTAGGAACACATCAGCACAGCCACCAAAGGAGCAAACTTTCATATGAACATTCTTAGAAAACTAAAACCCTTCCTCCCCACCGATGACCTCAAATCAGCCGTGCAAGCCCTAGTGATCCCCAGAATAGACTATGGGAATACAACCGCATGTGATTTGCTGAGATCCAGACTGACTCCACTAAAGGCTTCCTTCCACTCGGCTGCAAAGCTCATCACTGGCTCCAAAAAGAACAACCACATCACTCCTGATCTGAAGGCATTGAACTGGCTCCCTTATGAGGCAAGAATACAGGTGAAATTTGCCTGAATGACACACAAAGCCTTAACCTTCAACACACCAAGCTATCTTGCCGATAAAATGGAATTGTCAGGCAGTGGCAGAACGTCGAGAAGCACCAGCACCTTACTATTGAAACATCAAAAATTCTGGAAAAAGAAAACCAAAAACCGTACTTTCTGCGGACTAGCACCTATGATCTGGAACTCCCTGCCACCAAAAATCAGAATGAATCTTTCAAGCACTTCCTTCAAAGAAGAAGTCAAACTGCTTTAAATTAACAAAACTTTACCCTGATCCCAATGCTTGATGTAGCTGCACTTAACGCTATGTTTGAATGCCTAACTCACTCTTGGGTACCTTCCTGATCTATAATGAGTACTGACAACATTTATGTTTCCTGTTGAACACTCACATATATGTCGCTAGTTTATCCTGCTTTCTAGTTGCTGTAACATTTGTAAAACGCTCTGATACCCTTCCAGGGTCTAGTCAGCGCTATATAAAACTTTATAAATAAATAAATAAAATATCCTTAAATGGAAGTAGATAAAAAATCAGCGGGCAAGGCAGCAGGCTGTGGCCAAAGAGGTCTTCACGTCATTGGATAACGGCTGAACAAGGTTTCAGTGAAGTTGGTCACTTTGGTGGGAAAGTTTTGAATGGGATCAATTTAAATGTTGTGCCTACTGAAGATCCCAGGACAGGCGGATACTTTTGACACCTTTGTAAAGTGAAGATTTCTACTTTTGGACTGTTTTGGAGCTTGGATTCTTTCAGTAGGGCAAGGCTGTAGTTTGTAGCTGAAGAGGGCTACATGAGGCCAGATACATTCAAAGTGGGTCCTACGGATTCAGATTTGCTGCTGCAGGAAAGCTCAGAGTGGGTGCAACTTAACATTTTGGCCCAGCGGCAACGCACCTTCATTGGATTGGCTTGGTAGGTTGCTCCTGGTTCTCTAGAGGTCTTTGAAACCAAAATGTTTCTAAGTCCAAGGTTTCAGGTTATGTTAGGAGGTGTGCACTTTGATACCAGCAAAGTGTTCAGGACCCTCGGGACAGAACTTGGGGGTCAGGGCTTACTCCAGCAGAAGCCAGCAACACAGTCTTGGGCAGGTTCAGTTGGAACTGATCAGCTAGACAGTTGCAGAAAAGGCCTCTTGTAGCTTGTTGTGTTCCCGTAGCTTGAACAGGATGTCGGCCTTATGAACCTTCATTATCCTGAGTACAAGAGAGTGTGCAGGTCTAGTCTTCTAGGTTATTTTCAAGTTTGCACCTTTGCAGCACGTCCTGTGTGCCCTGCTGTAAATAATCCCATAGTGCCCCTCTCTGCCTAAATAAAGATGGTGAAAGCCTTCTCCCCTCGCGCAGAGCCTGTATGCCCACCCCTGAGATATGGCCAGGGAAATGAGCAACCCCTCCTGCTTGGTCACTCTAAACCAGCTCTGGAAGTAATTCCTATCCCACTGGGATTGGTGCATGTCTGTCTGGGAGAGCAAAGAAAAGCCCTGCCCAGAGAATGTGTACCTCTGTCAGGGTAAATCTTTATGACGTTAATCAAGTTCCTGGACACGTCTGAGATGGTCATCCTGTCAATGCAACTGCATACCTCACACCCAAGGATGTTGTCTCAGGTCTAGAAGCAGGTTCACACCCAATAAGGGAGCTATTCAGCTCCTGGGTGATAGTTGGAGTGCATTTAAATTGGCCTTCAGAGTCATTAGACATGGAAAAGAACTCTCTAAAAGTATCTTTTCCAAAATATGTATCATAAATTAAACTTCACCAGTGAATTGGGCTTGTACTGAATATATTCCAAAAAGCCCAATTATGATATCTGTAGCTGGGTTCTAGCTGGAGATAGCATTAATACATTTAATGTTGTATCCCAATGCTTTCCTATGGCACAGCTAATCATGATTCACTGTAATGTTTAACATTGAAATTTTACAGACCCTACTTTTAAATAACATACACCATGACTAATGGCCAGCAATGCCTAACTAAAGGTAATATCAATATTTAAAAGGTAGATTTAGACCTCTCAAAGGAGTTAATTTGACAGTTTTAACACTGAATTACCAGGCTACACCTGGTAGGCCTGCAGTCATGTTTAAACTGTGGGTGCTGCAGTGCACTTGTGCCAATTAACTTACGGTCCATGGGTACTCTTTTGTACCAAATACTAGGGACTTATAGGGGAGTTAAAAATTCCAATCAAGAGTATGCCAATTTCATCATGTTGGAAGGGGTAGTGCAGGCACTCTACCCGTGGTTAGCAGGGGTAAAGTGTACAAGGTTCTACAGCCAGCAAAAACAGTCAAGGCAAAAATCTATGGGTATCAAAGAGAATCATTACAAACAATCTATGTTAGGAAATCCCATACCCTTTGCAACACCGCAAGATTTGGCATACTCACAAGACCAGCAGGCAAAGGAGTGACCAATAATGCTGACACAAACATTGCTCTGAACCTGCATGAATCAACTCCACAATGAGTTGTCTTCATCAAGAAGTAGTGATTTGAATACAAAAAGTGATTCCTTTAAGGTAATTATATGGTGATTAGCTGCTGTCTGTTAAATAGAACAAAATGTTAGATTACAAATAATGGTAAAGTGAGAGGTAACTAGAATTTGGCTCTCCCTTCAAGAAAGAAAACAGGTTCACCTTTTCAAGTTTGAAATTGGACTCCATGCCCTGAAACTCATAACTGATACCAAGGACTACCAATTATTTTAAAATTGCTGTCTCCTGAAGAACAGGCTATGCATGGTGACGTTTTGATCCAGCTAGAAAATGGGAATATCCCTTGATTTGATCATTTTGGAAACTGGTGCACAGAAGAAAGTTACTTTTGAATGCTGGGTAAATATAGTATGGTTGTGCCAAGCTCAACCAATAACTTTGTTCGCAACAAGTGACAAAAAAAGCATAACTTTGTTTAGGAATTAGACAGAAATCATAGTAGCCATCCATAATAAAGCTCAGTTCAGAGACTGGATTTGGGTACGCGTAGGGCGTTTTTCATAGGACCATTCCCAAGACATTCTACAAAGGGTTAGCAAACCTGTAATTTGAGAGCTACTTATGTTATGTGCAAGTGATTATTTTCCTTAAAATACTGTCTAGGATATATCAGGTACAGTCAAGGTTAAGAATCTTAAAGTAACAAGTTAGTGATAGAATTAACTGTGAAAATTAATTAAACGGAAACTGAATGATAGTTTCAGAATCAAAACTGTAGCGTTGTCCATTGTTAAACTGTAACAGTCAGAAAAACAGCAGGTGCATTAACCATAAAACTACGGGGCATATTATCAAGGGTTTATCGCCGCTTTAGCAGCACTCGCTAAAGCGGCGATAATTTTATCGCCCTATTAGCAAGCTGTCGCTAACAGATGTTAGCGACAGCTTTCAGGCGTTAGAGGCCGCGTTTTCCATCGCCTTGCATGTCAGCGATAATTATCGCTAATGACATGCAAGGAAGGCGTTCCCTACTAAAAGCGACTGAAAACAGTCGCTAACACCACTACCCCCTATTAGCAAGGCAGGCGAAGTGATATAATAATTCGCGCTAAGCGCGTTTATCGCTAGAATTTAACACCTGCTAGTGAGGATGACTTACCTGTTTGAAGTATAGGAGGTGTATTCTAATGCTGAATCCACCTTAGCGTTAATGTGAGAATATCGCTGGTTTTCCAGCGATATTCTCGCATTTTGCTGCTATCTCTGGAAATATTATAGCTATGGAGATAAACCTTACTAATAGGGTGTTATCTCAGCGATAATTTCCAGCGATAGGTGGCGTTAACAAATAACGCGCTAAACGCGGTTAGCGATAAATATCGCTAATCCTTGGCAATATGCCCCTACATAATCTTATAAAGAATATCAAGAAAGATTCGGGATGTGCAGGTTTTAGGGGCATTCATTCATGGTGTTTTTAGACTAAATACTGTGCAGATGTGAATTTACAAAGCTCTATTACAGCAATTTTAACCAGGCTACTGTAACGGTGTGTCACACACTACCGGATTTACAAAGATATTTTACTGTGGAAAGGTGACATTCTCCTTATGCAAATAGCATGTTGTGCTTTCCACGCTTATTTTATGTAAGGGGTTGTTACTTGGGTGTAACGTGAGCAGATCAACGTAAGCACCTATAATTTTTGATGCTAAGTCTGAACTCATAGCCAGACCGGGATTTGTGCCATAAAAAATGCCTAATTGGAAGAGCCGCTAACAAAGACAAATGTTTTAATTTCCTAAAACATTCCTCACTTTGCATCTGTCCTGCACAAGTACATTGTGTGGAATGTTTCAGAAAATTTCTAGTTATAGCAGTTTGGGCTTGAAGGGTATCCTTTCACTATACATGCTAGAGGAATACTTCCAGCAACTTGCTCAGCACAGTTTTTTGTAACATAATATCCATGTGACATATTTGGGTCAGAGATTTTTGTTTCCAGCAGGAATCATGAAGACCCTCCATACGATGAGCTCAGGTGAATATATGGAATCTTTAGAGGGGGCATAGAGAATTACAAGACCCCTTTTTTGGTGCCTGGTTTAAGTTCCACCTCAAATACCCTAATTGTAACCTTGAGTTTAATATCTATCCTTGCCAGAAGGTGTGTTAGATTTTTCAGGAATCGCCCTCGGGAGAAGGTTCTCTGACTGCCCACTTTGTACATACTGTTCTAGGCGTTCCGGCTAATCTATTAATTCAATCCCTGAACCTCGTCATGCCTTGGGGCCTATTTACAAGCCTGTTGCGCCGCCGGCACATCACTTTTAATATGGGAAAAAGTGACATACCGGCGACGCAAGGGGCTCGTAAATAAGCCCCCTAGGGCCTTATTTATGGACTTTTTGCCGTAGGGCAGTGCTGCAGGCCTCCCTGCTGTGCTGCCCTATGGCAAAAGGAAAGGGCAGGAATGCGCTGTATCTATACAATACGGCGCATTCCTGTCCTTTTCCCCTGCGCCGGCGCACAATGGGCTGCCATGCGCCAACGCAGGCACCTTTGCACCATGGTGCAAGGGTGCCTGCATTGCTGGGATGATTGATTTTGTGCAGGAAAGGACCCTTGCTGCACAAAATCAATCCATTCAGGCACTTCCCTTTTTCTATGTGTGCTTCAGAATGCAGCACACATAACAAAATTAAAGCACGAGGAGAAATGTTTTCATTTCTCTTCATTGCGCCTCCGTAACACCACCCCTGGGGCGGCAGTAGGCTCTGATGCATTCCCAGGTTTATGATGCCTCGTAAATCTGGGAATGTGTCAGGTTTCATGGGTGTTGCGTGGGAACATCCACAGCAACACCCATGGAACGCCCCTTTCACGCAGTTTTCTGCGTGAAAAGGGCACATATTTATAAGGCCATGAAAAGCCACGTAAAGTGGCTTTATGTGGCCTTATAAATATGCGGTGGCTCATTGAGCCACCGGGACGTCAAAAAGGTGACGTTCTGGGGGCGCAAAAGTGCCGATAGGGCCTCATAAATGAGTCCCGTAGTGTTCAGGTTGATCCCACTTATGTCAGCAGGGGCTGTAAATCCATTGTGCATTATATTTTGATTTCTTCCTCTCTCATTAATCTCTAAGTTGACTATCGGACTTTGTGGTCGGGTTGCAGCGACAACAGTATTTTAGTACTGTTAATAAAGTTTGACAACAGAATTCGACCTTGTCAGCTCCTCCCAGTCATCTTCTTGACCATCTAGATCAAGGCAGATATCTGAAGCGGATTCCAGAGGAGTTCTGTGGAAATCTTTTCCGGCAGATAAGTAAGGAGCTAGATTGCTGCCTCAACCCCAACTCAGCCCCCAGTGCGGTTTTATTGCCTTTTCTGTGATTTGTAACAACATGAGGGCAGCCTTTACTTACCTCAGGGACAGAACAGAGGTGACCCATTTATGAGCCATTTATAAGAAGTACAGAAAGGAGAGAAAGGAATCCCTAAAGAACAATATTTGGGATCAGTTATCGAAAGCCAGTGATCTTAAAGATAGTGCCTCTATTTGGAGGGTTATCTATCACCCTTTCGTGGCAGTTGAGGGTGACCCTACACTCATTTCAGTAATTAATGATGTTTAGCAATTTGAGCATTTCACTCATATTTACTCTTTTGAGGTGTGGGTTAGAACCCACAGCCAAATTCGATGGGATAAGCGAGACGGGTGTCCTTAGTCTTACTTTTTCGACTGATGAAGTTGCATGTGCTATCGCGCGCCTGACAGGTAATAAGGCCCCTGACCCTGACGGAGTCCCTGCAGACCTTTTTAGGAGGGATGTTGCTATTTGGACCCCACAATTGATCACAGTTGTAAATGCAGTGGTAACTTTGGGCCCTCCCTGCTCATGGTCTCACTCTACTATCATCCCCATCTTTAGAAAGGGAGACCGGGCATACCCAAGACGTTACAGGCCCATCTCCTTGATTGATACAACTGTCAAGGTGATGGGCCAGGCGATCCTGGAAAGGCTGTCATTATGGGCAAAGGAAAGTAATATCATCTCAGATTTGCAGTATAACAACATAACATGTGTATTTTAAAAGCGCACGTTGACCCAGAAGGTTATCTTGGCGATGAATAGCATATGTTTATTGTTACCCAACTCAAGGTAGCTCATTTAATCAAACTCAAAAGGATGAAAGGCTGAGTGGACCCACCACGATTTGAACCTGTGACCATGAGGTCAAACATAGGCCCCTATTAGTCCATTGAGCCACTGATTCTCCAGACCAGTATGAGTTCAGACCTGGTCTTAGTACCATTGACCAGAGCCAGAACCTTCATCTACTAATCCAGAAATATACTGTGACCAAAAACGGCGTGCTCTTTTTGAGTTCCATGGATCTCACTTCAAGAGGGTGAACCGGGCTAAGCTTTGGTCCATGATGATGTCCACAGGAGTTGACCCAGCCTTGGTATCATTTCTGGCTGATATCCACAGCAGCATATCAGCGTCTGTGAAGTTTAGGGCAGATGGCTCCTGCACTAAGCCTTTTCTTATTGCCTGGGGTGTCACGCAGGGTTGTATCTCAGACTCTTTTTTATTTACCATTTACATTAATCATTTAGAGGAGGTGCTACTTGAAAAACAATGTGATGTACCTTGTGTAGGCACCAGCCCATTACCAGCACTGCAATATGCAGATGATGCTATAGGGTGTCAATCTCTACTCAACTCCTTTTCCGAATATATCACTAGCCTTGACTTGTCTATCAATAATTCAAAATCTTATGTAATGGTTGTTGGTGCCAAACCTGCCAAGCAGAAAGCCTTTTTCTGCAATAAATCCAGGATCATCCAAACTCACACCTCTAACTACCTGGGTATTTTGTTAGATGATAGAAACACATAGGGTCCCCTACTCGCCTCCAAAAATGTATTGCTGGCATATTCTTGGGGGTCAGTTCTGGATTTTAGTGCCAGGCTGGGGAAGAAACCATTTAAGGGCCTCCTCCACCTTTACCATGCCAAATGTGTATCTGCTACATGTTACGGCAGTGATGTCTGGGAGTTCCGGGACTGCTCTGCCATTTGGCTCGAGAAGAACAGGTTCGGCAGACGCTGTTGGGCGTCCCGCAAAGTACCCCAATTTATGTTATCCTTGAGGAGTTGGGCCTTAAGTATATTCTGGATACCATTAGATTAAGGCCACTGTTAAGGTGGCTTTTAATATGGTACAAGAGTGATCCAACCCTGAACAGACTGATCAATGCGGATTGTCTCACCCTGGATAACGTCAGAGCGATCCCTTGGTTGAATTACAGCAAGTCCCAACTTGACTGAATCTGTTTTTATGTCCAGAAAACTAAGGCTGATTACACCTGGGAGAAACAGATATTTTAAGGCACACTACTGCTGCAAGGAAAGGCATTGAATTGCAGAAACCTGCCCTGCATTGCTGGCTAAAAACTGTAAATTTAATTGAGCCTTACTTGACTTGGGTGACTAAAGTGTATCATCGCCATCTTTTAACTGGGTTTAGATTAAATGTCTTCCAGCAAATCATTAGTTTCGCCAAGGGTTGGTCCACTACTGGTTCCCTAGAACCCTGTGAATGTGATAACATTTTTGCACAGACTGTCGCACATTTTGTATTTTTTTGGCTGTTTGATACTGCTCCAAGAAAAAGATTTTTAGCACCAATTTTAAAGGTTTTAAAAGTTTAACAATTGAAGCATGCACTGATGTATCTTTTAATGCTTAAGGACGTTTACACTTGTGTGGATATTGGGTGTTTTTCAACTAGCACAGTTAAGCTTCGGGAGGCCACACCCTGATCTGGCTTATGGTCTCCGTGTCAGTTTATAAGACAATTCTGCATGCCTCCTGGTCTCTGTGTTCCTTTTTTGTATCTTTTGCATATATTTACATTGGAATATTGTTTAGAATGTGATTTTTGACTGTTTCTGTACTTTAGGTTTATTCCTTTTTAACCAAATAAAAAATATTACTACTATATAGACCTCAAGAGCAAGGCCGTGTCTCTTCCTTCTGCTAGGATAATTTTGTGAGATTTTCACAAAGAAGAAGCAATCGTTATCGAGAACTCTGCTGTCTTGATTGGTCAGCAAACACCACCTACACACATGCTGATGAATACAAATCTAGCCACCTCCTAGCCTGGATTCTATCCTCTGACACCAGAAGCCCTCCCCACACTGCATCATTGACAAGACAACGAGATCGGCTCACTGGTCCATTCCCAAGAAGGTCTCATGTTGAGTTTTTCTTCACTTCCACAGTAATCTGTACAAAGCTACGTCAAATCATTAATTGTTGATGATCCAGGAGATTCTGGACAGCCTAGACCTCCCCAGGGTAGAGGTTACTTTTCGGAAAGAAATAGACAGCCCTAACAAGCCCCAGAAGATAAAACCTGCATAAAAAGCCCTGGAAATGGGTAAGTCTTCTGGCATAGACGGTTTACCTATTGAATTCTATAAAGTCTATTCTGGTGTACTGCCTCCTAAGTTGGCACAGCTCTTTCAGAAGCCAACAGAAAAGAGCAATTTGTCCTCAATGCTGAGAGAGGCTTCCTTGATATCCATTATAAAGCCACAAAAAGTTCCTGTCAACCTGTGTGTTATAGACCAATCGCCAGTCTCAATGCTGATTACAAAATACTCAGCAAGGTTCTGGCAGACCATGTCCATAATATTCTGGCATTCTTGATTCATCCAGGCCACAATGGCTTCATTATGGAAAGGAGCACCCCCGATAACATTAGATTACTTTACGGAGTCATGGAGGCTGCCCCACAGTTATAGTATGATGCTGGAACTTTAATTCTAAAACAGAGAAAGTGTTTGACATGCCTAATTGGAACTATCTCTGCATGGTCCTCTGCAAATTTGGACCCTGTTTCTTATATTTTATGCAACTGCTCTACTCTGACCTCAAGCTCAGAGTGAGACTGGAGGGCTGTATATCTGAATTGTTTATATAGTTGGCAGATTCACCAGACAGTGCTGCCCACTCTCACCCCTCCTTTTTGCTTTGGCCGAATGTGACAGGTGGGACGTAAATGGGGCACCCCCCTTTCAGGTGACGTCCAAGTGATATCCCTGTATGAGAACGATGTCCTCCTCTATCTCAGAGACCCTCAGCTGGGGCTAAGGGGGGTAGCCCAGATATTGGATACATTCAGACAGACTTCAGGTCAATAGAAGGAATTCCCACCTCTTTTCTTTGAACCACAGTGCCCTCCCTCTCCTGTCCACATTGGGAGATGACCCACTACATTGGGAGAGCATTACTGTTCAATTCCTAGGGATAAACATACACCACAAGGAAGAGAATTTACAGAATGGGAATCTGGAGAGATGTACTTCTTCCCTCTGGAGCCAGGTAATATTCTGGCGATCACTCCCACTGTCAGTCATGGGTCGTATCGCCTTCTCCAAGATGGTGATGTTCCCATGACACCTGTACTATTTCATCAACCTCCCAATTTACCTAACCTGACATTTCTTTAAGGACCTGGATGCTCTTCTGAGGGATCTGATGTGGGCCGGTGGGTGATGGAGGGTGGCATTAGCCACCTTGAAGTGCCCAGTGTACCAGGGAGGTGTGAGGGACCTCAATTTTGAGGCATAATTTTTAACAGGCCAATTGCAATGGTTGGTGAGTTAGCTCTTATGGGTGACCCTAGAAGAAACTGGTGCAGTAGGTAAGCTGTTGCCGATATCTGCAAATACTGAACCTAGCTTTTTCCGGCCCAGCACCTGCCTGTGTTGGGTCCAGATTACTTCAAGTGGTACTGCGTTACTCGGCTAGGCATCTGCTGGTCACAATAAACCCATCCCATCCCCTATACTCCCAGTATTCCTCTCCTTGGCCTCTCAAAGCAACAGGTTTGCCTTGATCAGAGGAGACTCATACAATGGGGAGCATCAGGGCTCTACACGCTGGGGCACTTGTTCCAAGAGGATCTCCTTCAGACATTTCAAGCCTTACACGACCAATATGCACTACATGAAGGACAATTCTTAACATTTGATCTTACATCCCAATTACTGTGCACAAGATGGGCTATTGTAGAATGGAACCAACCGTATATCAGCCGGCCTAAATACTATGTGCCATAGGTAACAGCCAACATTGCATCACCTGGTGATATAAATCCCCCAAAACTCCAGCATCAATGCCCATCAACATCTGCATGATATTTGGGAAACGGGGGACCTCATTTACAAGGTCCCTGTGCCGCCGGAATGTCACTTTTAATGATGCTCCGGAGGCACACATTGCAGTGCCATATCTTCAAGGCCACGTAAAGCCACCCTGGTGGCTTTTTATGGCCTTGTAGACATGGTGTGAGGCAATGCAGCGCAAGTCGCTACATTGCCTCACACTGTGAAGGGGAGGCATGCCATGGGCATTACGGTGGGTGTTCCCACATAACACCGATGGCATTTGTCACCTTCCCAGATTTACAATGTTCTGTAAACCTGGGAATGCATCAAAAGCCTACGCCTCACCAGGGGAGGCGTAGGGGAGGCGCAACGAGGAGAAAAAATGTTATTTCTCCTTGTTCTTTCCTCTTTCTATGTGTGCTGCATTAAGCAGCACACATAGAAGGAAAAAATTGCCTTCATTGATTGTTTTTATGCAGGAAGGTGTCCCTTCCTGCACAAAAACAATCATTACCACAACGCAGACACCCGTGCACCATGGTGCAAGGGTGTCAACATAGGCGCATGTCAGCCAATTAAGCATCAGCACAGGGAAAGAGGAGAGGAATGTGCCATATCTGAAAGATGTGATGCATTCTGGACCTTTTCTTTTGCCATAGGGCAGCCCAGTAGGAAGGCTTGCGGCGCTGCCCTACGGCAAAGTATTGTAAATGAAGCCCAGAGTTTGGAAAGGCTTTATAAAAAATGGCAAATTCTAGCTGATACAGTTTTTCATTTTACATTGGGCTTACCTCTTCCCTGCCACTATTAATAACAATTTTTCCAGGCACTATTGCCTCTTGTCTCCACTGTTCCCTCACAAAGGCTGACTTCCATCACATGCTCGGACCCCCTCAGCGCCTTGAGACCCTCACGGGTGAGTAGCGCGCTTAAAATAACCTGATTGATTGATACCCATCATTCTATTTCTATTGGAACCAAGTCTTAAATGCACTGTCCGCTTGTACTAGTAGAACACCTTCAACCCACCAAAAGCAGGTGCTTTAGGAATTTTACAGTGCCCAAAGCACTCAGAGTTAACACGTTTCTTAAACCTCGGCCTCGGTTTGGCTAAATGAGCAATTCTTGTAAATGGAAATCACTCCTCACCCCCTCTCACTAAACATGGTGCACAGTAGTCTTACGCTGGTCCCAAGAAAAAAGAAAGGCCCTGCATAGAGAAGAGAAAAAAGACCTTCATAAGCACCCAAATAGTGGAGAGATGGGATGGATTGTGGGCTACTCTAGGGGAATAACCCAGAGACAATACTTTACCCCAGAAGGGAGTAGATCAGACCCCATGCTGTGTGTCATAGACTCCCTACACACTAAAATTGACTCTAATTCCTTGTTTCACAAACTGATGCCAACCTCAGACAGAGCCGCATAGACAGGCAACCTTATAAATGACTCTCCCCTCCCAACCCCCCAACATCATCAGACACATTCATATGACTACAGCTCCCCTCCTACCCGATCCCATGATGCCCTACTTACCGGCATTATCCATTCGCCCAGTTACAGTTGTTGTTTTCCCCCTTTTTCTTTGTTTTATCTAAGCTTGAACAGTTTTTTTAATGAAGCATGCACACAAATTTGGCTACTCCGGGTACAATTAGACACTTTCACCAATACTGAACAATTGGGTTTTTTCAAACCCACTGACACTTACCACCTCAACCTTGCTTTTCATGTTCTGTTCATTTGGGACATACCATTCCTTCTGTGTGGGACAAAGACTACTTATTCACACAATAATTTGATGACTAAAAGAGCAGGTTGACCTTACCTTTCCTTTTAATTCGGGACATACCATTTCTCTGTTTCCCCTTTTTCTCTTTTTTTCTTCTCTATCCTGCTTGTTATGTAACTCAAACTGATGACCATTACTTGCATTATGTATTGGTGATTTTTCTCATGTACTGATTGTATACTATGAAACTGTCAATAAAAATAAGTGGCAAAAAATACATATGAAATCTTCGTCTTGGCTTTCATTTTGCTTGGCACCATATTTTCTCATTCTAACCTAATCTCTACTTCAAATGCTTTACATCTCATATAGATGGATCATTTTGCTGTCCCCATCTCTTTCACTGTTCCCACATACTCCAAATCCCAAAACAACCTTTCAATCTACATATTTTAGGCATAATCTCTTCCAAATAATTCCTATTGGCTTTAGTCATGCTTTCTCCAATACAACTTTACGCCACAGTCCTGGAGAAGGCCATCAACCTTCAACTTATCAAACACCTGGAGAGAAACAACCTTCTAGACCCCTCCCAATCCGGATTCAGAGCCAACCACAACACAGAGACAGCCCTCATCGCCACGACAGATGACATCCGTACCCTGCTAGACAGAGGGGAATCAGCTGCACTAATCCTTTTCGACCTCTCCACCGCCTTCAACACCATCTCTCACTACACACTCATCAACTGTCTGTATGGAATCCTTCCTCACGGGGAGCACAGAGGATCTGTCTCCCTCCCTTTGCCTCACAGCCCAAGCACAGCATCTCTGGCATCCCGCAAGGTTTATCCATCAGTCCCGCCCTCTTCAACATCTACATGAAGCTGCTAGCAGACATCATCAGAACTCACATCAACACCATCTTATATGCAGACGACCAGGGCCAGCTTTAGCACTGGTGGTGCCCTGTGCAACAATGTTTGTTTGCGCCCCCCCAATTACCACCTCTGCCATGCATTCTCTCACTACCACCATTCAACCGTGCCCCTCAAGTCTCCATAACCACTGTCTCTCAGATTCATTCAGTTTTATAGTGCCACTCATACCAGTTTAAGATGTCAGAACACTTTACATCACACACGCATTGCACAGAGACAATCAATCATACGTGTGTAAATCAGTATATAGGAAATGTTCCATAAGTCAGAGGACTACAAGGAGTAAGAGTCAAATTTAATCCATACTGGTAGGCAGTATAGTTTAAGAGTCCTTGGATTGGAAAAGCACAAATTCAGAATTTAAAATGTAACACCATGGTTAGGGGTTTTCTTTAATAATAAGAATTGATTTCTAACCAAATGAACCCCTTTTGCAATATTAGGACAAGGAAAGACTGACCAAAAAATATTTAGCTCTAATATTTTCCTTGCAGTTTGCATGCAGCTCTTTGATGGCAGTTAATAGCTCACTGCTCTATATTAGGATTTTAATGTGTAAACTGCAAGTAACAAAAGGATCTCTGACAAAAGTGGTAACCCATTGACGTATTTATATTATAAGCACTTTGTGATGTGAGTGGGACACGTTCTTCGCAGCAGGCATTATAACCCTCTGCGCTATGATGAGTCAAAACTTTCACTAGACAAAACTCCAGTTTCTCTCCAGGAAGAACATTAATCACCGGAGTTTTCATTTTTATTGATGTCTGAAAATTGCTGGGACAATGTATGCAGCATCAGGTGCTTTTAGAATGATGAACATGGTGCCCCCACCCCAAGTCAGCGCCCAGTGTGGTGGCACCAATCGCACCACCCTAGAGCCGGCCCTGCAGACGACACCTAGTTCGTCCTCTCACTCCCAGCGGACCACGAGGATGAAATCCAACTTTTACAACTTCATTAAGAACGTCTCAGCCTGGATGAAAGACACCTGCTTGAAGCTCAAGACAGACAATACCGAAGTGCCGATTTTTGGTGTCGACAACTCACTCTGGAACGGCTCCTGGTGGCCATCGGAACTCGGACCCACCCCCACTCCAAAAGATCACGCCAGCAACCTCGGCATCAGCCTCGACAGTGAACTCTCCATGAAACAACAGGTCAACACCGTCTCCTCAGCTTGCTTTCACATGCTCCACAGAATCTTCAAGTGGCTACCCACCAGTACCAGGGAAAACAGTGATGCAGGCGCTCCTCACCAGCCGTCTAGACCTTGCAAAGCACTCTATGCAGGCACCACTGGTGAACTCATAAGAAGACTCCAGAACATCCAGAATGCAGCAGCCAGGCTGATCCTCAACCCGCCCAAAGGAACTCACATCTCCTAGCACCTGAGAGACCTTCACTGGCTCTCCCATCCACAAGAGATACCACTTCAAGCTCCTGACCCACGCCTACAAAGCCCTCCACTGAACTTCTACCAACCATCCAGAAACCTCTGCTCCACTTACCTCGCCCTCGCACAGATACCACACATCTGCTACTGCCGCACTGCAGGAGAAACCTTCTACCATCTCACCGCCAAATCCTGGAACATCCTTCTCCTCCATCTTCGAACTGTACCCTCATTGGCAGATTTCAGGAAGGGACTCAAGACCTGGCTCTTTGACTGACACCCACAGCTCAGCACCTGGATACCCTCACAGGTGATAAGCTGTGCTTTATGAGTACAGTTTGATTGATTGATTTACTTTTCCTCCACACACTGATGCATCATCAGCAGCATAGATCCTCAACTTCTGGATTACATCAGTGTTAGACACCCTAGTTCCCTACAAACCGCATCACTTATTTCTGCATTTACCTTCTTCACCCAGGTAAAATAATGAACTACAAAAGGCTAAATTGATCTGAAAATGATTTGAGAACATCTTGAGATCCAACTACATCCCATGAGAAATCTTACCTATAGAAAAGACATCAAAGAGTACTGGAAGCCATAGAGTCTTCAAAATATTTCCATCATGAGTCATCCAGAATGTTACATCTCTACTATATTCTGACACTCAAAACACTATAAATCCATCAGAAGAACTATATACCATCTTGCTAAATATTGTGATGACAAAAATCTCCAATATATGCAGTAATTTCTCTAGATGTTTCCCACAAAGTCTCTAAAAGAACCCATCGCATCCTTACCCTCTTTACTCTCTTCTTGACTTCTGAATTCCCTCAAATCTATAATTAAGACTTAACATTATTGGTCCTGGGGAAAATAAAATCTGGATTGCCATTGGGCTCTTGCTTATCCTCCCGATTCCTTACAAGCAAGGAAAGCATTATTCTAATTTTACTGAATACAGGAAGGAAAGAATAGCAATTTGATGCATTCCCAGCTTTACAAGTCCACCCATAGATTTCCTCACCAAGTTGGAATGTAACATAATACAGCAGCTGCCTTGCGTTACATTTCTTTACAAAGTCACACAAGGCCTATCATGGCTTTCTAAATATTACTGAAGCCTTTGTGGGGTCCTTGCATGACTCATGGACAATGCAAAGACAATATATTTGGGCCTATGTCTCTCCCCTTGCAGAGTTAGTTCGAACTTCTGATTTCTAAATCGTACCATATGCATACAATGCCCAAATCATTGTGACTACTCTCAAATACTCTACCCTCACACAGGACAAATTCAATGCATTTACAATGTCACTGAATGGCTGAAACAAACAGTTTAAAACTCAATGAAGACAAATCAGAGGTCTTGAAAATTTAGTAAGCAAGCACCAATGTGGTACCTTCTCCATGGCCAAACAAAATCGGGACTACATTTATTCTTCTTTCCTCTGGAATGAACTTATGGACAATATTTGACAACAACCTCACCTTTGCTAAGTCAGGCAAATCAGATGGTAGCCACCTGTTTTGATTCTTCACAATATTGAAAAACTCTCCCTGTTCTTACACTCCCCACTCACAAACAGCAGCTAAAGTACTCATTACATCTTGGTTAGACTACTCAAATTCTCTGAATCTTGAGCTTGTGCTGTACTTCATTAGCTCCAGGTAGCAGAGAATATGGCTGCATGCCTTCTTCTCAAGATGCTGAGATACAGATCAGTTAACCCAAACTCTCCTCTGGTTGCCAGTCAGAAAAAGAACAATCTTCAATTCTCTATGCTTTATCCAGATCTTATATTTGTAGGAAGAAAATTTAGCCCTATCTTCCAGCACATCTCCTCTGATCTGCCAATGCGTATTTTGTACTCATTTTTTTCAATAGTTTTTATTGAAGTACATGGATATGAGGTATGTACACAGATTTAAGTATCTTATACATTGTATATATACTGTTAAGTGCGAAGAATAACCTCTGCTATCGGTGCCTAGAGACAGCAATATAATAATTCCACAGACAATTTTTTGCTGTAAACTAAGAAACTGAGAAATAAACCCTTAAATCCTTCCCACCTCCCACTTGTCTAATGAGCCAAAATCTTCTGCATAACATCTTTTAAACCACTGATTGTGACAAGAAGTACCTAATCCCGTAACTATTAAGTGGGCAAACGATAAGGTTTCCTACAGAATCACGTACCAAATCGTCTGGTGAATGTTAAGGACGACAATCACTACTTAACAAAGAAGCTGCCAGAATATATGTGTGCATCAGGGGCAGGACAAGGCGGGTGGTTATCGTCTTTGGTGACATCTTTGAGCTGCTCCAGGAGTACATCCCAAGCCTGGGCGATAAAATATTTTCTCAGGCTCGCTTGTTCCTCCCTATTAAGCAGAGTGCTCTCAACCTGGCTCCACAAGACCAACCGCCTGGCCCAGGTTGCTATGGTAGGAGCTAAGGATTGCTTCCAATGCATTGTGATAGATCAATTTGTCAAGAGCAGAGCCAGGTGTAGAAATGTAATCACAGGTCTCTCAAGTGTACGGTGAGGAATGAGACCCAGAAGCTCTCCATCAGGGGAATTTGTTATTGAGAGACCAGTCGTGGTGATCAATGTTTGTAATATTTGAGACCAATCGGTCAGGAGCAGGGTGCAAAGCCAGAGCATTGAAAAGGGAGTTCTGCATTAAGAAGCAAACATTGTCGGCAATCTGCTGTGAAACCTGGAAAAATGTTGTTGATCCAGGCTGGTGAAGATAAGATGTATTTAGAATTAGAATATTCAATTGAATGTGCATAAAGCGCGACCCCCTTGACACTTTATTGGGATAATCCAGTATTTTATTCTAATTATGTCATGAAACGATTTAGCTAGGTCCACCTTTCAAGCAGTTCTGAGGGGTACCCGGGAACTATCAACATGTTGCAGGCATGCCCTGTAGTACCATCTTATCAGCTGACCCCATGTGCCTGCTACATGAGGTGCTTGGTATACTTTATGTGTTGGGGGCATCTCATGGCAAGTCCGAAAGAGGGTACAGAAAAGCTTGTTTGATGCATTCATATGTGAGAAATTGCCTGGGAGGCAGACTATATTCTGCTACCAGAGTATGGAAATCCATCAAGCCGTCACTAAGAAATAGATTGATAGTTGTGGAAAGTCAAGCAGTATGCCACGGTCCTATTGTCGACATACTACCGACTTTATTGGTACGGTCACAGGGATTAACTGGGAAGAGAGCTACTTACTGATTACATTGGATGCAACCTCTTTATACAGCGGCATATAACAAGAGCAGGCTAAGCTGCCTGCCAACTTTTTTTCAAGAGTAGACCTTTTTATATTTTCATGACCCCAATTGTATGCTCGTAGAAATTATTAGAATTTTGTATTGATTACAATATTTTCTTATTTGAGAATCAGTAGCTAAGGCAGGTCTCTGGGGCTTCTATGGGCTCTTGTTTCACCCCCAGCCATGCAAATTTGTTCATGGGCTGCTAGTAGGAACAGGTGGTCATGACCTCTGTCAATGATCATTATATAAGCCATTCTGTCATATGGACCGGATACATAGACGATTTATTTGTCATATGTGATGGCTTATTGGAGTTGGCTGAGGAATTCATTCGATACCTGGTAAAAAAACAACCTTAATGTCACATTTGCTCATACTATACATAAATCAGATTGATTTGGTAGATATCAGGGTGAGAGTGGAGAATAACATTTTGGAAACATCACTGTTCCGGATAGAAGCAGCCAGTAACAGCATATTACACGCCAGGAGCCAGCATCCAACTAGTTTGAAATGGAGTATCCACTATGGGGAACTAGTTAGAGCAAGACATAACTGTTGTACTCAACAATACTATGATATGGAGGAGGCAGCAATGCTTAATTGTTTTAAGAAAAGAGGCTACATTGCTAAGGTTTTAGATCAAGAAGTGAGAAAAAGTGAGGTCCAAAACCAGAAACTCCCTTTTGTACCCAAAACAAAAGGCCCTTGAAAGAAAGGAAGGATTAGATCAGATCCGGTTCATCACAACGTTCAATTGTAATCTGCAAGCATAAGCAGAGTGATGAATAGGCACTGAAAGATTATAAGAGGTGATCAAGTGATTGGTGAAAAAGTGTGTGCCAAGATATCTACTACTTATAGGAAGGTGATGTCTCTTAGAGACATTCTGGTGCACAGTGAGTGAAAAAAGAGAGTTAAAGGATTCCTGAAATGTGGGAAATGCAAGGCTTGCAAAGCCAGTAGAAATATATGGAAGCATATTAAGGTATTACATGAAGAACAAATGATTACAAGAAGGCTTACATGTTCATCTGATTTCTGTGTTTATGTTATGGTCTGTCTGTGCCCAATGATATATGTAGGCAACACTATTTTCCTAGTGAAAAAGAGGGTATTGGAACACCTTACAGAACTATGATACTACATATTCTGTATGACATGACACTCCAAAGATGAGCATCAATCTAATTCACATTTGCTATCCTTTTTTGGCATAGACAGGGTCCCCTTAGGGAGGAGAGGAAGTGACAGGATTAAGAATCTATGGAAGAGCTAGTGCAGACATATTATTGTGCTGGGGAGCAAGCACCCAGGTGGGTAGAACATGGAGAAGAAGCTAGCCACGTTTAGTCTTTTTCTTCTTTTTGGACCCATTTACTGACCTTGGAGATTCAAGTTGGGTAGTGGGATCCTCATGAAAAGCTATGCCTTTAATTTGGTTTATATTTTACTTTCATGTTACGTATGCCACAATATTGTTGAGAATTTGTTAGAAATGTAATTAATTTTGAGTTGCGGCAGTGCCACTTTGGCATGAAGGACAATTGAGGTGCCCCTTGTGAATAATATGGGAATATGTGACGATTAGGGCATGAGTCAAGGAAAATAAATATTACACTTCTAAATGGATTTTGTAATAATTTATATTAGACATGATTATTATCAAACATGTGGATGAATCAACTGTATATTCACAGGGCCTACGCTCTACATTAAGTGCAACTCTTGTGTACAAAAAGTACACATAACCTGGATGAGGTACAGTTTTTTAATTAATTTCGATTTCCTTTTTTTGGGACTTCCTTAATTGATCTTCAGCTGATGTGTACCAAGTCATGAACTGGATTATATTTGCATGGGATTGGAATAAAATCTTTTTAGTGAATGTCAATATTTCATATGGT
Source organism: Calotriton arnoldi (assembly GCA_963921515.1). NCBI lineage: Eukaryota > Metazoa > Chordata > Amphibia > Caudata > Salamandridae > Calotriton > Calotriton arnoldi. The sequence continues at coordinate 804,253 of CAWUFW010005922.1, read as the reverse complement.
GATGGTACTTGAGATTTGTCTGACATGCTCAGAACATTAGCAGTCCACTTTTTATGGTCATGAGGGATGAATGAACTCTTTGGAAAACAGACTGGGTATGTTGACATAAAATTCTTTTGCTGTTTCTATTGTTAAACTCATTTATTTATTGTTACTTGATATCACTGTTTGACAAAGGTACGGAGTGTGCCTGAAACATGTTGGGAATACATCACATCAGTGTTGATAACCTGGAGTGTGGGTTGTTTTCTTATGGATATTCTCACACTTGTGCAGTTCAATGTAATGACTTCTGTGGATTAATAAAACAAAAAATATTAACAATTTCCTACCTATTACCGCAAGGACGAGAAAGTCCTGCTCCTGCTCTTTGATGTCAACCCAGTGGTGTGCGATCTGCTGCTGAGTGTGTAAGATATGGAGTTGTTGATGAATGCTCTGGTGCATGCTGTCTCCTCTCTACAAGGCTATACCCTTTGCCTGGCCTGGTGCCTACTGTCAAAAGAGGGGGAGGTGCCACTGCACTTGAAAAACTACTGCTGTCACCTCCTGGTATTCTGTGGGATCACACCCTGGCCTTACCATGAGGAGCTGCCATAGACCAGAGGCAGGGAGAAAAGACAGAAAGTCGGAATAAAGTAAAAAGGTAATGGACAGGTGGGTAGGAAAAAGTCAAACTGAACTTGGCTGGGCAGTAAAACAGACAGGAAGGATATGGATAGAGTCTGGAGTGCTGCACCCTAGTGAAAATGGTAATTTGTTTGCGTCGCTTCATGCATGCATTGGTGCTAATTCTTAGCACAAAATGTGTTCTTGCAACATTTCACAAAATTATGCAAGTGATAACTATAAACCTTAATCCACATTTACAAAACGTTATTGTTTGAAATGAATTTTCTGCTTGGCTAACGTATGCACCCCAGCCAGACAGAACCCACCATTCTAGTCAGGGTAAGTCAGATACACACCACGATAACCTGTGCTCACCCTCTGGTAGCTTGGCGCAGAGCAGGCAGGCTTATCTAGAGAGGCAATGCTTAAAGCATTTGTGCAACACACACTCACAGTAACACAATCAGTACACCACTAAAGAGACTCCACACAAGGGGTATATAAAATTATCATATATTATACCTACATTAAGGCCAAAACGATATAAATCACATAAGTATTGCAATAAAAGGGAAAGGCTCATGAAACATATGTATACTTTTGGAAAGATGCTAATATCACTTTTTCATGCAGGTAACCTCTAAATACTTTTCAATGTACATAAACATTGATTTAAAGACAAGTAACACTTTTGAGTTCTTACATTCTCAGTGGAACCTTGCGGTTGCCAAGGGAATGGAACTGGGCGATTGAGGCAGTTGGAGGACTTGAGGTGGATGCTGGTAGAGGTGGATGCTGTGCACTCATCCTGTCTACAACGTACTTGAATAAAGGATCTTACTCTTACTGCGTCCTTGTAGTGGCGACGAGCTGGACTGAGACAGGACGAGTCTCCCACGCATTGCCTGATCATTTCCACCGGATTTTCGAAGCAACTCGCAACAGCATATTCTGCCCAGCTGGAGCGCTTCTGGCCCATGGCTTCTCATCGGCTGTCAGCATCCTCGAGGTTGGCCTCAATTCACTGGTACTCCATTTCATTTCTGGGGCAGCAGAGTTGTGCGTGCTGTCTGTTGCTTGACCTCTCTGCCCTGTGCTCGAGCATAGTCAATGACGCCGACGTTCTGAAGTCATGGGCCACGTTTTCCAAGGCCATTTTGGTTGGAGTCTTCGAGTCTTCTCGGCAGCCATTTTTAGTTGAGCAGCACATCAGTGATGTGCACACTCATTCTGCGTTTCACCATCAGTGATACGCACGCTTACCCCAACGTAGTGATATCTGCACTCCCTGTTCCCATTTCAGCTGAGGTTTACTGAGTACTTTCTTGGGCGGGCTCTCATGCTGGGCAGCACATCAGTGATGTGCACACTTACCTCCTGCGTTAACCATCTGTGATACGCACACTTGCTTCAAGCTAGAGGATATGCAAGGCTAATGGTTCAGTCCGCATGTGTGTGGATTTGCGTGATCTCAACCAGCAAATCTGGATCGATCGCCATCCACTTCCTAACATCACTGAATTGGTTTCCACCTTGAAGGGGGGTAAGATTTTCAATTTATTGGATTTGAAATCTGCGAACCATCAAATCAACCTACATCCTGACTGTAGACATCTAACATCCTTTATAACCCCAAAGGGGTTATTTCAATTCAAGCGTAGACCTTTTGGGTTGGCATCGGCTTCCACTGTATTTCAACATGTGGTAGAAAGTATGTTTAAAGACATCATGGGGGTTGTAGCATTCCAGGATGATGTTTTGGTGTTTGGTAAGGATCAGGACCAACATGATGATAGAATGCGTCAAGTTTTATCCATTTTAAAAGCAAGAGGCGTAACTCTCAGGGTGGAGAAATGTAGGTTTAGCTCCCCCAGCATCGATGATCTAGGATATAGACTATCTGCAAGTGGTGTAGAACCCAAATTAAATTTAGTTAAAGCCATTGATGATTTTGAATCTCTTAAAAACAAAGACCAATTAAGATCTTTCTTAGGTCTGATAGAATTCTATTCCAGATGTATTCCTAAGTGTGCAGAGAAAACTTATCATATGAGGAATTTACAAAAAAAAATGTAACTTTTGTGTGGTGTAATCTATGTAATCAGGAATTTGTGCTCATTAAAAAAGAAATAGTACATGCCATACCCTTGAAACCTTTCAACACAGGTGATGAACCCATCATCAAGGCGGATGCCAGCCAGATGGGTCTAGGTGCCGTACTCATGCAAAGTAGGGATGGCAAAGCTGAGGTGGTAGCTTTTGCCTCGAGGAGTTTGAAAGGTGCTGAGTCTTCCTATTCGGTGATTGAAAGGGAATCTTTAGCATGTTGGTGGGGCATCGTCCATTTTAAAATGTACTTGTGGGGTTCTCATTTCACTGTTCGAGTTGATCATAAACCCTTTGGTTCATTTATTCACTACTAAAGGCATGGAATGAGCCACACCTAGAATTGCCAAATGGCAGTATAGGCTTCAAGAGTATAATTATAAGGTAGAATATGTTCCTGCTGCTAAAAATGTGTTGGCTGATTGCATGTCTCACCTTCCCAGTCACGATATGCTTGTTGAGTGGGAAACATCAGAGGACATGGACACCAATCTTGTGTGTGCTGTTAAACAGCGATGTGATGGTGCCATATTGGCACACTGCTTGTGATTCAATCGAATAGATGAATGAGGTGAAGGAAGGTATATGACAATGGTGGTCTCAGTGGAAGTCAGATGGCGTGAAGAGTGATACCTACAAGCATGTCTTTGAGGAGTTGTCCATCATCAACAAACTTCTATACCGGTCCAATGCCTTAGTAGTTCCAGAAGGTATGAGGAACAGAATTCTGGTTTTGGCTCATTAAGGGCACATCGGTATGCGTGTAATGAAAAGGAGGAGAAGGGAGAATTTCTGGTGGCCAGGGTTGGACAGGAGTGTTGAGCATTTTGTCAGAGATTGTGTCAGTTGTGTCAGCAGTGACAAGTGTCAAGTCACTGTTCCCAGTCCTGTGGAAGCGATTGTGGTACCCAACAAACCATGGGGGAAATTAGCCATTGATATTATTGGTCCCATTGTTCTTTCTGGGGGCATGTTGGAATATGGCATTGTTGTTGTGGATTTCCATAGAATTTGGCCGGAAATAAAGTTTGCCCAATCTCCCAATAGTTCCAAGGTCATTGAGTTTTTGGAATCCATTTTTCTGAAAGAAGGCATTCCTGATGAAATTTTATTGGACAACGGTTGTCAATTCACTTTAACTCAATTTTCTGATTTCTTAAGTTTCTTGGGTATCAAGCATACCAAGAATTCTTTATATCATCCGAGAAGTAATGGTCTCGTAGAATGATTTAACAGAGTTATCAAAGAAAACTTACAGTTAGCCAGGGCTAGTGGCTTAAATTGTAAGGAAGAGTTACGGAAGTTGCTGTGGGCTGTTCGCACTACTCCCAATGCGGACACAGGTCTATCTCCCTTTGCGTTATTAAGAGGCAGGGTTCCGGCTTCCAAAATGACAAGACAGTGGATGGGGCAATTCACCATTTCCAAGCAGAAGTTGGAAGATTTAAGCAGGAAAAGACATCAAGCTCAGGACAAATATGTGGGTGTTCGGGTAAGAGAGTCCAAGGTAGTTGTTGGTGATTATGTCAGAGTCAAAATACCTAGGATTATCTCCAAGGGGGAGTCTAAGTTTACTTTTCCACAAAGGGTTGTGGATGTAAGGAAGAATGTGGTCAAATTGCAAAATGAGAAGTGGTGGAACACGGACAAAATCGCCATTGCACGTGACGTTGGCAACAAGGGTTTAGTTTCGAAGGTGGAGAGTGGGGGAGATGGCAAGGTTGGCGGGGGGAGAGGAGAGCTTCCACCAGGGTTAGGAAACAACCTTTCAAACTGTGTGATTTTGTGCCTTAGCAATTTGGTCATACTGCAGGTTGAATGTATATATGTATATAATACTAAAACAAAGCACAACCCAACGGCGGACTGTCCAATCTGCACCTCATGCTAGTGTCGTAATTCATAAAGTTATCTGCGCACACTGTGGCACCCGCCGATGTACGATGCCCCTGTCATTCAGATCCTCAATCAAAAAGCCAATGGGAGGTGCAGCAGATTTCGAAGTCAAAACAGGGTAGTCGTAGTGCAGTTTCAAAACACTTTATTTATTATCTTTATTTTCTTGTTTATTACCAATTAAAACTATATAAGGAAATTCACAATGCTAGCCTATGAGAGGGGCAAGCCACACAGCACTGAAAACAAAATAGGCTGTTTGTCACTACCAGGACATGCTAAAAGAAAAAAAAAGAAAGGTGAACCGCGCCAGGCAAAAACGACCAGCAAGCAGGTCACGCCCCTGCATCCACGCTTCACCACACAGACGCAATGAGCAACCCACCGGCGGACGGTGCTGCCGCCCAGCAAGATGGAGGGCGTAACCCAGTCGTTGGCGCCAATCAGCCCCACTGGTGCACACCCACACCGCGATTGCACCCCTACCCCCTTCAGTGAGGCCTCGGACCCCGCCACTGCCGCGCCCCGATGGAAGGCATGGGTCGGATGACTCAACCACTATTTTAAGGGGACGAGGGAAACAGATGGCACCGTGAAACGGTCACTCCTCATCTACTACGGGAGTGCGGAGATCTATGACCTGTTCGAGACGCTTCCCAACACCGGAGATGAAGACGACTACGAGGCGGCGGTCGCCGCGCTCAATAGACATTTTGACCCACAGCTCAATCACGATTTCGAGAAATTCAAGTTCAAGAGGGCGTGGCAGACCGACTCAGAGTCAGTTGATATGTTCTACGCACGTCTATGCCGGCTGGCTAGCACGTGCCCCTTCGCGGACCAGCGGGAGGAAATCCGTGATCAAATCATCCTGGGCTGCCGCTCAAAACTCCTGCGGAAACTGATCCTCCGGCAACCGGGAATCTCGCTGGACGAGATCCTGGTCCTGGCTCGCTCCCATGAACGGTCGGACGTCAGGGCAGAAGAGATGGAAGCCGCCCTACACACCCCGGTTGCCGCCTCACAGGCACCCAGACACCCGCCAATCAAGGAAGAAAGGGTGGAGGTGATCCAGAGACGCCCCACGACGACTCGCCAGGCGCCCAAACCGCCACCAGGTGGACCGGGTGGATACTGTGGTGAGGATCACCCCACGACGACTGTCTGCGGGGCAAAAGGGAAAACGTGCTCCCGCTGCGGAAGGCTAAGTCGTTATGCCAGAGTGTGCCGTGGTGGGCGATTCCGACAAACACCGTCGAGGCCCAGAAGCATGTCCCAGCGTGTCCGGCAAATCTCCCTCGATGACCCACCGCCAGTGCCGGATGACCAGCCACAGGGTGGATGCCCCGTGTATGAGGACGAGGAAGAGGAAGTGTTCGTGGTGTCGTACGTCAGCAGGACAGGTAGCCGTCGGAGACCACCTCCCATTTGCTCAGTCTCCATTGAAGGCACGGATGTACAAGCTCTCATTGACACTGGTGCATCTGTCAATGTGATGGACTCAGACCAATATGACCGCCTGTCGCCGCGACCCCCTCTACACGTACGGAGGGACGGACCCACTTCCTCTCCGTGGCGTCATTCAGACCACCATCGCCAGCGGACGCTACTCCACCGAGGCGAGGTTCCACATCACTGAGGGTAAAAAGGGAACTTTACTCAGCTGCCACACGGCAGAGGACCTAGGTCTTGTCTTCTTCGCCAATCAGATCCATGACTCCCATGCGGAAGCGATGCAGAAGGAGTTTCCAGCTCTCTTCAAAGGACTCGGGAAGTTCAAAGGCAAGAGGTTCAAGCTCCACATTGACCCCTCGGTACGGCCTGTGGCCCTTAGGCTCCGGCAGGTGCCCTTCAACCTACGCCCGCAAGTGGAGGAGGAACTGAGAAAGCTCGAAGCGCTAGATGTGATTGAGAAGGTCTCTGGCCCCACTCCGTGGGTGTCCCCGCTGGTCGTGGCGCCCAAACCCAAACAACCCGGAGCCATTCGACTCTGTGTCGACATGAGACTGCCGAATACCGCTGTGAAGAGAGAACATCACATCACCCCCACAATGGACGATATTGTGGTGGACCTAAATGGGGCGAAGTGGTTCTCCAAGCTAGACCTGAACGCCGGCTACCATCAGCTGGAATTGGATCCCGAGAGCCGGTATATTACCACCTTCTCGACACACGTTGGCCTCCGAAGGTACAAGAGGCTCAGCTTCGGAGTATCGTCAGCCGCTGAAGTCTTCCAAAATGCCATCTGGGAAGCACTGTCTGGGCTGCAAGGGGTGATCAACCTCAGTGATGATATCCTTGTGTTCTCCAACATGCTCGAGGAACACCACTCTCACCTCCGAGCCACTCTGAAGAGGTTGGCAGACTGTGGGCTGACTCTGCACAAATCCAAATGCTCATTTTATCAAGAGAACGTCGATTTCTTTGGGTACACGTTCACCCGAGAAGGACTCCTGGTGGACCCGAAGAAGGCCGAAGCTATCAGAGCGGCCAGCACCCCTCAAAACCCCACCGAAGTGAGGAGTTTCTTCGGCATGGCCACGTACTGTGGACGCTTCATCCCCAACCTTGCAGCCATGTCTGAGCCACTGCGCGTCCTTACGCGCCATGATCACAAGTGGGAGTGGACGCTGGCGGCCAACAAAGCGTTCCAAGATATCAAAGCAGGGTTGCTGGACAAGACCGTAATGGCCTACTTCCTCCCTAGAAGAAGAACGGAACTGGTCGTCGACGCCAGCCCGGTGGGCCTAGGAGCGGTCCTCCTTCAAGAACACGGCCAGGAAGTGTGGATCCAGTCGCCTATGCCAGCAAAGCCCTCACTGACACTGAGACCAGGTACGCCCAAATCGAGAGGGAGGCGTTGGCTATCAAATGGGCGTGCCAGCACTTCCACCTGTATCTGTGCGGCCAGGAGTTCCATGTCGTGACTGACCACAAACCGCTGCTCCCACTGTTTGCTGGTTCATCCCGGCTAGCACCCCCGAGGATCAAACGATGGGCGGTGCAGTTGCAAGCCTACAACTCCAGAGTAATCTACCATCCAGGGGCCCACAACCCTGCTGATTATCTGTCTCGTCACCCGGAGTCCACGATGCCATCGGACCCGTCGGCGGATGCCTGCAGCACCGAAGCGTTTGTCAACATGGTGTCGCAAGGTGCGTGTCCCAAGGCCATGACACTTGAAGAGATTGGCCGAGCCACTCAAGAAGACCCCACTCTCTCCCGAGTCCGAAGAGCACTGGAGAATAATGGATGGGCCCACTTCATGGACGGCGCCCGCGTCCTCCGGCCGGAGGTCAGCCATGCCCGCCAACAGCTGTGGCAAGTCCGTAGCGAACTCAGTGTGGGGGAAGAAGGAGTTGTACTGAGGGGACACCTGATAGTGGTTCCGGAGAGTCTTCAGAAAAGGAACCTTGCATTGGCAGACGTTGGTCATCAAGGAATGGCGAAGACCAAAGCCAGGTTACGGGACAAGGTCTGGTTCCCGGCGATGGATTCCATGGTGGAGGAGATGGTAAGGCAGTGCCATGCCTGCACGATCACCGGAGGGGACCCAGCGCCAGCACCTGTGATCACGGAAGAACCAAGCAAGACTCCGTGGACACATCTCAGCGTGGATTTTGGGAGCTTCCCAGATGGACGTCACATGCTGGTCATGGTTGACTCATTCTCGAAATTCCCCGTCGTTGAAGTGGTCCCGTCGATAGCTTTTCCCCATGTGAAGAGAGTCATGAACAGAACCTTCGCAATGATGGGACTACCGGAAGAGGTCAAGTCCGACAATGGACCCCCTTTTCAGGGGCGAGAGTTCCAGGAGTACCTCGAAAGTCTAGCAGTTCGCCACAGGAAGATCACCCCGCTATGGCCTCAAGCGAACGGGGAGGTAGAACGTCTGATGAGGACAATCAACCGCGCGTTGCGCATCGCAGTGGAGAATGAAGAGGACCCGGAAACAGCTCTTGACCAGTTCCTCGGTGCGTACCGACAGACCCCTCATAGCACCACCAAGTGTGCTCCGGCTCATCTCCTGTTCAAGCGAGCCCCACGAGACAGTATCCCGGCAGACCCGACGTGGGTGCCCGTGGAGCGGAATGATGCAGCCGTCCAAGCGAGGAGAGAGACAACGAACCGGAAGGCCACTGAGGCCCGAAGAGCCCTAGAACCGCAGCTAAGAGTGGGAGACCGGGTGGTGATCAAAGACCGACACCCCGGGTGGAAGTTCCGGACGCCCTACGAGCCAGATGCATGGATCGTTGTAAGTGTTCAAGGGACCATGGTCACTGCTCAAAAGGGACTACAATCCATCACGAGGAATGTGTCCAGCTTTAAGAAGACAGCTGAGGCAGAGGCGGACCAAGGAGCATCCGACTACCAGGGCTCACTTCCGAACTTTTCTCCTCCTGCCTCACCCAGCGTGCGGAACGCGCCGCCGGAGACACCCAGGCAAGTCAGCCAAGGCGGTGCTGACAGTGCCCGGTTGACATGTCCGAACACCGCAATCGAGTCGGCCGGGGGTATCCCGTCCAGTGCCTCGACAGCTCACAGTTCCCGGAGCCAGAAGTATGGTCTCCGGCCGAATCCTGCACCGAGTCAACAACTGAAGGACTTTGTATATCCGTCCCCTTGAACTGGGACAACCTGATGGTCCAGAACCAAAAGAAAGGAGGGATGTAGAGAGCCATCCGGGCTCTCTCGGACAATGTTGCGACTTACACGCATCCCCACACCCCTTGAGGCGGGCTCGCCCCCTGGGGATAAAATAAACGGCCGGAAACCGCTCGAGGTCTTCTGGCCACGATAGCAAGTACATGTGTACCTGTGTCGTGTGGCTTTTCTTGCGCTGCTGCCGCCTAGCTGTGACCAGGCCCCGCCGCGCTACAGCTACGGTTCATAAAATAAAGTTGTGAGAGGGAGGCTGCAGTGGTAATCGCAGCCAGCGCTACTCGCTCCGAGGTACATTTTATCTAAATAAAATGCTGATCCCCGCGACCGGACCTGACCCAATCCCACAGACCACGGCGGGCGCTGGAGCCCAGAGCACACCACTGTGTATCTACTGCTGAGCCCGAGAGTCAGTCTGCATCATGCCCGGGTGGCTCAGGCTGGCATTTGCCGCTGGAGACGTTGCGGCCATGAGGCAGGCGACCCACACCGATGTGTTGCTCCGCTCGCCTCACAAAGTAAAGTGAGTGCTGCTCAAGAGTCATCCTGCAATAAGAGTGTAATTCGATTTAATAAAATGAGGAGAAGCGCCTTCAGATGGACACTAAAGGAGCAGGGATGGCAGAGAGGGGCACGAAGTTGACCCGCTGTATGCATATGGGCCCATGGGGAAGGGGCGCTGGCAGACGGATGGGCATCGATCAGAAGTAGGGCGGCCTTTGAGATTACGAAGTGTGGAGAGCAGTTCAGTGAAAGGGAGATGGAGATGGAGGGGATCCAAGCTGTGATGCCCAACAGTAAAGTCACTTATGGAAGTCACCCTTGCCTCTCAGCCTTCAGATGGACACCAAGGGGGCAGGGGCTTGACTCGCTGTAAGCCGATAGGCCGATGTGGGGTGCTGGCATTTGTAGTAGGATGGGGCATCGGACAGTAGGGCATTCTTGACAAGATGGGAGGTGAGCTGGGCCGGGTCGGTAGCAAGGAAAATAGCAGGTTGGGCTATAACCCAATATGGGTTCTGCCTCATTGGGGTACAGACCCAAAGGGGTTCACCGCAGCAACAAATGCTGGTGCAGCGCACATGCTCAGGTCATTTAAACAACCCAGGTCCCCAGCCCAAATTACCCAGATCGTCCTGAACTACTGAATTCACTACAATGTCATGGCATTGACAGAATGTGGGCTAAATCAATGGCAAATTCCCAACAGTACTGAGTGTGGAGAGAGGGTCCGGAATGTAGGGACCGAAGAGGGTCAAAGTTGGAGTTTCTCTTTTTAGACTGTTTTTCCACACAAGTAATTACTTGAGCTTGAAAACAACTTAAACGTGTTTCTTACATTTTGAAAGTCGCAGTCAGAACTGCGTTCCTTGTCTGAGGGTTTTGCAACTATCTAACCCATTTTTCTCATGGATGCAGCGTTTTTCTCGTGGATGGTCAGGTGTTATCTTTTGGGTATATTAAGAGAGTGTCTGAGTTCCACATCTGAACTGATTCCAGACTTGCACTTTCCACTGCACGTCTTGCTCTAGGGTTCAGGGTTACAGGAGCGGCCCGTGCAGGTAAGAGCGGTGTGCGGGGGTGGGAGGATTCGACAGATGACGACGAGGGGAGATTAAAGGAATAATTAATTTTCCCTCGTCGTTGTCAGTCGAATCCCCACGCCACCACACAGCTCCTGTCCAGGGAAGTCGGAAAACCAGGGGTTCCTGCAATGCTCTGATACGTGTGGGACGTGTTAAAGTGTGGTGCTTCATGCTTTGCAGAATTTTTAAGATCTTCTTAGAGTTTCTCGTTGTTCAATCGCGCAAGAACCACACTCCACGCTGTTACTTGAAGCGTAAAAGGCCATTTTATTAGGACAAGGTTGCAATCATTTAGACTTTATTAAACAGTACATAAATGCAATAAATATACTTTTTCCATCCCATACCGACTCCTTCTTCATTCATCCTTCTCAAAACCATCTCACCTGTTTGACTCTTCCCCATTCACTCGGTGACCTCCTTCTTCTCCCCATTCTCACCTTCACTTGCCCTGCAAGCATCCTCTGTTGAATTTCCTTCATTGCCTCCCGCGCCCCGCTATCAGTCACCCGTGTACCGTTCTCCCCCCGAGGGGTGGATCCGCCCGTATGTGACTCACCACCCCTCCAAAGTACCGCAATGTCATTGCTCTGCAACCTGCCCTAAACTGGCATGCTCAGACCCAAACAACCACCCCTAGCCCTTTGCTTAAGACCTGTAGGGTGGGTGGGTGGACAAACTTTTCTTTTACCCCCGGTGGTGCTCAGGTGTCAGGAAGAGGCCGGATCTTCCTCTCCTGACACCTTATATACCCACCCAGCTCCCGCCCCTTCCTTTACCCCTCTAATCCCACCCCCACCTTGTCCTTCCGGCCGTTGCGCGAATACCCCGGGGAAGACTGGTCTGCGACCTTTACTTCCCCCGGGGCCGCATCCGCGCAAGAACCACACTCCACGCTGTTACTTGAAGCGTAAAAGGCCATTTTATTAGGACAAGGTTGCAATCATTTAGACTTTATTAAACAGTACATAAATGCAATAAATATACTTTTTCCATCCCATACCGACTCCTTCTTCATTCATCCTTCTCAAAACCATCTCACCTGTTTGACTCTTCCCCATTCACTCGGTGACCTCCTTCTTCTCCCCATTCTCACCTTCACTTGCCCTGCAAGCATCCTCTGTTGAATTTCCTTCATTGCCTCCCGCGCCCCGCTATCAGTCACCCGTGTACCGTTCTCCCCCCGAGGGGTGGATCCGCCCGTATGTGACTCACCACCCCTCCAAAGTACCGCCAACCAGGGAAACCCCGTAGGGCGGTTCCCTGCCCCACCCCCCCAAGTTCCTGGGCACCTTTCGCCTCCCGTCAGCCGACCCTGCGGCACCCGGTGGACGACCAATCCACCACCCAAACTTGTGTCCCGTATAAATTACAATCGTTGTGACCATCGTTGGCCGCGAAAGGTGCCAAACCTCCGCATTACCACGTGTTCCCCCAGTTCCTGTGCACCTACCGCTTCCCCACTCTGTGGCAACCCAGTGGACGACCATCACCACTTTAACGTGCTTCCCGTGCAACCATTAACTTTTCCGGGCCAATCCTCTTTGGAAAAATGCCACCGATCACGGTGAACGACCGTCCACCACCCGGGCCTGCGTCCCGTGCACACAAATAATATTTTTGGGCCAATCCTCGTCCGTGAAAGGTGCCCCCATCGCGGTGAACGACCATCCACCACCTTTACTGGCACCCCGTGTACAACAAGTAATATTTCCGGGCCAATCCTTGTCTGTGACAGGCACCCCCATCGCGGTGAACGGCCATCCACCACCTGTACCTGTACCCCGAGTAACAAGTAACATTTTTGTTGGGCCAGTCGTTGACCATGGACGGTGCCCCCCCTTTCGCGGTGAACGACCATCCACCACCTAAACCTGCGTCTCGTGTAAATAAAGAACATTTCCAGGCCAATCCTCGTCCGTAAAAAGTGCCCCCTTGTTAAACAAGACCACCTGTTTCTCCTCAAAACAGTCTCCCCCCAACGGGCCATTACAGGACAAGTCAGTTCGATAGCACCCCGATCCCCACGTCTGCACGGCACAATTCATTCACGTGCTCAAATTGACCCACGTTCAATTTCATTGAACCCTGTCCCCGTCCCTGCCTCATATTGTAAAGCCAAACCGGACATATCCCAGAGTACTCTTTTCACCCACATGTATCCACATATCGGGGCAACATCTTATTTCTTTTGACACAATGTCAGCCGTACTGGCCACAACTCCCCCAATTGCATACCACTGTTCACCCCGTCATCTTACATCCCGCTGACTGTGTTCCCCTCCCAGTGACGTCTGTACACCGGCTAGCTCGCCACCTTTGCTGTCCAATGCCCGGGTGAATGGCCACCCCATCCAGGCGACCGCCCTGGATCCCGATCCACTCCCAGCTCCTGTGATAGAAAAGAAGATTAGTCCTGCAAGAAATACGTACCCTTTCCCTTAACCCTCGTTCGGCAATCGTTCCAAATCTATCCGAAAAACCCTCGTCCAGTACCGATCGTCACAGAAACCTTTCTGTACTCCCATCGTCCTCAGCCTTCAGCCACCTCCCCCGCCCCCCCCCCAGGGCCCTCCTGACACCAGCACTGTGCCAGTCCCCATACGTAGGGATCGTACGTCGCCTTTAAGGTAGCCCCCCCACCCCAACAGCCCAGTCTTCGCATGAGACCTATCAGGACCTGCATAACTGACATTCCACCTTCCACATTTGGAAAACAAATCTCCCCAGCCATAGGCCTTCAAGCTCTTGCCACCAATCACTGCTGCCTCATGCCCTCTCCCTACTTCCCCCTGCCCTTCGACACCCGCTCTACTCTCCCCGAAAACTGCTGCCAACTCAAACCCGCCAGGCGCTAAAGAGCCTGTCTCCACAGCCACCTCCCCTTGTTTGCTGCTCCACATTGACCATAGCATCCAGACTCCAGGGTTTTTCACAACCCTACTACCAGTTCCACTAAACCCTTGAAGTATAACCAATCGTCAGTGTCTTTACTACACTAGCACTGTGTGCCGGCTCCCTGTGTCATACCTTCTCAACCTTCCCCGCACATACCCCAACTCACACGCCCCGACCCTTTATTCGCTGCCATAGGCCTTCCCTTCCATTCCGACCCCTGGCTCGAATATCCCCCCACCCTCAGAGACACTGCGGCACGCAGCCACAAGCCCCCTTTCAAACATCACCCGTTACTACCCATGAGACCACCCTGTACCCAACTGTAGCTTACGGCGCCAAACCCCCCCCCACCTGTTTAGCTCCCCTCAGCAGGGGCCCGCCCCTCCCTGGAGCGTAAGTTCCCCATCCGGCGCCCCACTTGGCCTCAGTGCTGTGACGCCCTGTACTCTGTACAAGCCCCCCGAGGCTCTTACTGCTCTTTCGCACGTCCTCGCGTATATCGCCGTCCCCTTCGCGCTGCAACAATGCTTGCGCCCAGGTAGCCCCGGAGCTCTGCGCAACCCCAACTCCCAACAAGGGAGCACAGCCATCCATTAAGCCCGCCCTGTGCAATTGGTAAGCCTTGACGCAAAGCCTTCTTGCCGTGCAACCCTTTGTCCGTCATCAGCATATTCGTCACTTCCGTCAGCCGTCCTCGTACCCGAGACACACACCCCCGGGTTAAGTGAACACGACCACGTACCCCCCTAAAGGGGGCTGCACATACATGACGGCAATGCCTCTCAGTGACCCAGTGCCCCATACTCTGCCAGCCCCTGCCGTGGTCAGCCTACGTCATCTCTCCTGCCTCTCTAGACCCTCGTACATTCGACAGTCCCTACCTGACCCCCCCTCCATATGACCTCCGTCTGCGCCGCTGTCCCGGCTCCTTCTTGTGAGACATCGCGCGCCACGGACCCATGGCCTCCGGCTAACCGGGAAGGACCTCCTGGCCCGACATCTCCCCCCCCCCCCAGTTTTGCCATGGTGGCCCAGTTTGCCCCCAACGGGTGTATGACTCCCCTTCGCCCGTCCCCTCCTGCGGAACGCCATTAGTTATCCGGCACCGGGGACGTCGGTCTCCCGTCCCCGAAGGGGCCTGCCTGTTACATAACATCCCAATGAACCCGCACCCATTCCACCATTGTCCATGGCTGCTGCAGGAGCCCCCGCACCCCAATCATCATATGCAGTCCCGCTGTTTCCGAGACCAATGACGCTCGTGTGCCAAATGGCCCACCCGGCCCCATATGTCACTCTCCTCCCACAGAACAGCTAATGATCAGTGACCCATTCCTTACTCTCTCCTGTTCCCTGGGCACCACAATGTCCGTTTGGACCCATGCCTCCGCCACAGCCCTAACATACCCCAGCCGGAACTCTTTCGTTCGCCCAGCGTCCCCCATCCGAAGGCCTCCGCCTTAGTTCTGTACCTGAGTGTCCGTCCGGGACCTCCTCCCCCCGACTGGGAGTTGCTGTTCCCCCGCTTTCTTTCGTGCGCAGCTCTGACTGTGGCCGCACTTGCCTCCTGCAACAAACAACAAGAAGAGTCTGGTTACCTGAACTCCCCCCCCACCCCCTTCAGCATCCTCCCCTTGTGCACTTATCGTCCAGCCAACACTCTCATCCCTGTCACGCACCTGTGCATTCCTCCAACTTTGTCTCTCAACCCCCATGCCAACAAATCCCCCACATCGTCCCACAACATCCATGCCATTTTCCACAACTGAATTCATAACTTGTGTAATATTCACAACGTTGTAATGTGCGCTGCGCGATCCCTCGTCGGAGGGCAGGCCGCCGCGGACCCCCCTACTGCTTCCGGCCGGCGTCTCGAGGCCGTTGTGCGCCTCGCCGGCGGTGCCCCCCTTCTGCCGGCCTCAATCGCCGGTCCTGGTTCCCCACCCCCCCCAACAGGTCGCACCAACCTGGTGGGTCCCAAGCACCACCGGGCCTCGTGCCGTGCTGGCAGTCCCTCAACCCTAGTCTAAAAGACCGACGAGCAGCTGAAAAGCCCCCGGGGCCCCCTCCCCCCAGAATTACTGCGCTGGCCGAGACGAGACAGGGGGCCACCCCTCCCCCCCAGGAGAACCGCCGCCTGCCACTACCCCCCCAGCAGTACCACCCCCCCACCGCCTGCCCAAGCCGCAGCCCTTGTGCATGGCACTACCCCCTCCCAGCTGGACCCCCCAGCCAGAGGAACAGAGGGGGGGGCTGCTGCCCCCTTCTGCCAACACCCGGTGCTCACCCTTTGCCACACGGAACCCCCCCCCCCCTCGCGGAGCGTGTCCGCATGTGAGGGGACCCCACATTCCTGCCATGACTGGGTAGGCCCCTTTTCCGTGGCTCCCGGCCAAGTTCCCATGTAGAAACCTCCCCCAGCCCGTCGTGGCCTGCACCCCCCCCATGCAGCTGCCCTTGACCCCGCATCCAGAAAGCACATGGCGAGACATCCCACAAATTCCACAAAGATTCCCTTTTGTAGCGCGCTCTCACACCTTAGGGTAATGTTCGCGCTATAAAAATTTGCATCAAATAAAACCAGGACTGGAAACTAAGGCACACCCTGTCGCCCGGCCATCCCCCCTCGTCGCCTCTCCACTCCCGCCTCCCTGCAGGCTCGCTGATGCGCGCGAAGGCCTCCCGTCCCGCCCCCCCACCAGGCTCGCTGAGGCGCACGAAGGCCTCCCTCCCCCCTACCAAGCGCTCCTAGCATGCACGCGTCAGCGGGCAGAAGCGCAACAGGCCCTGCCGCCCGCTCCCTGTTCTCCGTTTGGAGCCTCCCCCTACCTGGTACGAACATCATACACGGTGGTGGCTCTTGCTGACATGCCACCACCGTACCGGCCGCTCCCGCTGGCGCCATCCTGAACGCGCAGGCCAGCCCGTCCCCATGTCCGCCGCCAAACATCGAGGAAGACCACCCGGCCTGGCCAAACACCCGGTTCGGCACTGACGGTCTCTGCGTCGCACGCTGCCAATGTGGCTGAGAAACGGTGGGTGACCCTCCCTAACACTGCCCTACCCTCCTAACACTACAAAAAACCCCCGCCGATCGACCAATCAGCTAGGTGCCTAATTATCTCGACAAACTTTTCTTTTAACCCCCCCCCCCCCCCGGTGGTGCTCAGGTGTCAGGAAGAGGCCGGATCTTCCTCTCCTGACACCTTATATACCCACCCAGCTCCCGCCCCTTCCTTTACCCCTCTAATCCCACCCCCACCTTGTCCTTCCGGCCGTTGCGCTGAATACCCCGGGGAAGACTGGTCTGCGACCTTTACTTCCCCCGGGGGCCGCAATGGATGTAATGTCCGATACTTATATGTTTCCCTTGTCTTCATTGCTTGATTTTGCTCGCAAGAAGGTGTCACAAATAGTTGCTGAATGTCACTCATAATTACAATGAAAAATTGTAAATGCCACACATAAGCAATCTCACCCCTTGCAGCTATGATGCCCGGCAGTTCCATCCGTACTGTGTATTGGTCGAACACAGGGCAGCGGGTTACATCGGGGGTTTCAGTTCATACAGCACCCACACGCCAGGGAGTTGAACTGAGCTCCTTTCATGTCAGTCATAGGTCAGTAAGAGGCAGCACGTTTCACAGTGAGCTGGAGACACCTCAGATCAGTAGATGTCTCATAACAGTAAAATGTTCAAGGTCAGCATACACGTCACATAGGCTGGGCAAAACAACGCCCTGGGGTTACCATTAAAGAGACAGAGGAGCGAAATCCCCACAGGGATGCACTGCTCGGGGAGCTGGGCATAGCCCTTTGCATGGCACAACCCAATTCAGTTGGGCTTGGAGCACAACACCCTAACACTACACAATGAAGGGGGAAAGAATGTGGGGGCATATTAGCAAGACCGGCGATAAAATTATCGCCGTTTTAGTAATGGGCTTGCTAATATTCGTTATAGAATTCCAATAGAAGCCCAGGTTAGATGTGCAGGACATGTAACCTGGGCTTCTATTGGAATTCTATAACGCATATTAGCAAGGACATGTAACCTGGGCTTCTATTGGAATTTTCCTGCCGCTAAAACGGCGATAATTTTATCGCCGGTCTTGCTAATATGCCCCGTGGCTCTTTATGGTTATCACAGAACCCAAGAGAGGTCTGGATAGTAATTTTGGATAGTAATTTTGCAAAGCAATGTATGGTGTTTCATTCAGAGCATACAAGAAGCACCCCTATGATGGTGCAATTCAGGAGTGGCTAGAAAGAGCATTCTATGAAATTATACAAATGTACTGTGTTAAAACGAGGAATGATGCGCAGGCATGTCTTGTAGAAAAGGTAGTAGATTTATTCTTGAGATAACTTCTTAGGTTACAGGTTACAGGATGTTAGTCTGATCCATAAAAGTGCCCCACCAGGAGCAGCCTCCTCGCTGCTCAGCCCTTCCACACCAACTGATTCTCCCTTCAATACAAACACACTCAACATTCTATATGACCTCATCATAGGCTGAGCAGCCAGGCAGAGAACCTCTGTAGGGAGAGTGCATTGGGTAATTAGTACATTACAACACATCTCCCCCCTTATAATGATCGAAAACATTCAAAATGTATGAAGGTGATAAAACACACATCTCAGCAAAGGAGGATGCATTAACAACAAAATAATTATACATCACCCCCTTCTATAATGATCATAAACAATCAAATGCATAAAACATACAAATGACAGCAAAGGAGGATGCATAAAACAAAATCATTATACACATCTCCCCCTTATAATGATCATAAACAACAAGGAATGCAAGGTAAAGAAATACATTCTTAAAAACAGTGGATGCTATCCACCATAACTCACACAACACTGCGGGTACAATACCCACACCACACGGAGTATCCATTGCGCCATAAACTAAGGCACAAGAGTGCGGCAGAACAGGGATCTACAACCCTCAAATGCAAATACTAGTGTCAGGATAGGTCTACCTCAAAGAAGAGGAAAAAAAAACTCTACCCATACCAAAACAGGGTAATTAAAACCCAACCAAATTCAGGGTAACCTTAAACCCAAAGCAAAACCAGGGTAACCTTAAACCCGAAACACACTCAAAACACTCTATGGGTATATTTAAACCCAAGGCAAATCCAGGGTAACCTTAAACCCATGACACTCTCGCAACATACTATGGGTATCCTTAAACCCATGACAATCCAGGGTATCCTTGAACCCGAGACATACTGGCCAAAACATGAAATTTAGAAAATCTAGCACAGATGCGCACAGTCATGACACTTCCGCAACATACTATGGGTATCCTTAAACCCATGATAATCCAGGGTATCCTTGAACCCGAGACATACTGGCCAAAACATGAAATTCAGAAAATCTAAGACAGATGCGCCCAGTCATGACACTCTCGCAACATACTATGGGTATCCATAAACCCAAGCAAGACCATAAACCCAAACAAGTCCATAAACCCAAACAAGTTCAGGTTATACTTAAACCGAAAACATTCCCACTAATGCAGGGAAACTCAGAAAAACGTAGTACACAACACACAGTCATAACTCAAGGCAAACAGACAGGGTATCTTAACCCTTAAAATAAACAGTATGTATGACCAAACCCACCTCGTGGACTCCCCCACTGACTTGACAAAAGAGCACATCCCCTCACAAAAGATAGAAACATCTGAGTAAAGTTACACCCCTTTAGTTATACAAGAAAATGTTAAAATAACAGCAAATGTATGAGAGTCTTATAAAACATTATGAACTTCCCTTCAGTGAGCGATTTCTCACCCGAGGCCAAATGGCAGTTGGCACCAGAATGAGTCCACTTCTGACTTCAGTGCGATATCATGTTTAACAGGAGCAGTCATACGCGATGGGTCGGTTACTCCTTCAAGCCAACAGTATGCCACGCTTGACCCGAAAACTTCGCGTTGTTCAATAATCAAAGAAATCTTCCTCCATGTGTAGTCCCGGATTCCACCGTGCCAAAACGTTGCCGCTGAACTACTTCTCCGGAGAACAGCTGAGACGTTTCTAGCCACACGCAAATCCTCCATCTTGAATAACACGGCGCAGTGGGGTTGCCAAGACAACGTCCGGCGACTTTGCACGTCGAATTACGTGCCGCAGCGCACGTCGAATTACGCGTCTCACTATGACGCACATCGGATTGAAACGGGAAGAAAACCCAGCTCGTGACACTCCAGCTCGTGACACTCCATGCTCCCAAAGGAACCTCGCGCCCACCAACAGAATGCCAGTAAGTGTTTAAATCATAACATGCGGTGACCCCGATATAACTGCTCACCGTTGTCTCACCGCCATAAATCACTGTTGCACTCCGACAGTTACCGCTGTGAAAATTCTGCCAAACACTCCTCGGGGCTCGACTTATGCCCCCGACTGCGGAATGCCTCCCTGATAAGCTCATACACTGTCAACACTACAGTTAAAGTTCACAACGTCCATGCATGATTAGCTTCATAAACACAGGCTGTAGGTTCAGTGCACTTCCAAGGCCGTATATCGGTTTTAAAATCAATGTTGTTTAAACATTTACCGCTGCCAGCTGCCAGCTGCTGACAAAGTAACACTGCCGGTTTACTCCATGTGATATGCAGACCACAACACAACACAATCCAAAACGTGCTTGCTTTCAGTATTTCCAGATGACTACAGATGATAGTTGTCAGGCATGTTAAACACGTAAAACTCAATAGTCTGTCGGTAGGCAGATTTCAACATCAGGTGATGCTCTATATCTTCTGCTCTACAATCTTGTGGGCTCACCTCAGTCAAGCAGATTTTCAAACAAATAAAGTCCAACAGGAACTGGCAGGTCCAGGTTAGGGCTGACCGTTCACAGGTGGTGAGGAATGTCAGGAATTTCTGTTAGTCTAGTTACTCATATGGGGAAAACTCACCCAAGTTCAGCAAGGCACTGGCACGTCCACGATGGGGCTGACCGATGTTCTGGTCACTGGTGGGGCTTCAGGACTGCCAGCTTGCTTCTTCCGAATGCGCTTCTTCAGTTTCTTAGGTACCAGTCCATTCAAGATAGCTCACGTAGGTTCTTTAAAATCGTCGCCAGTGTTAAAACGAGGAATGATGCGCAGGCATGTCTTGTAGAAAAGGTAGTAGATTTATTCTTGAGATAACTTCTTAGGTTACAGGTTACAGGATGTTAGTCTGATCCATAAAAGTGCCCCACCAGGAGCAGCCTCCTCGCTGCTCAGCCCTTCCACACCAACTGATTCTGCCTTCAATACAAACACACTCAACATTCTATATGACCTCATCATAGGCTGAGCAGCCAGGCAGAGAACCTCTGTAGGGAGAGTGCATTGGGTAATTAGTACATTACAACACACTGCAGTAGTGCAGAGCAACTTGTAGGACAGTTCCAAGTTTAGCAGGACTTGCAGGGCACTTTACGTAGCGGCACTGTTCAAGGGTACTGGTGTAGCACTTATAATACATGCAACAAATTAATGGGGGGCAGACCGAACTCTTCACACAGCACAGGAAAGGAAGCTATAGGCACCACTGCACAATTTTGGGATCACGGGGAAAAAGTCCTATCACCTAGCTGAGGTCAAAATACTTCCCCCAACATATCGCCGACTACCCAGTATAAATAAAGGCGGAAGGATGTCACCAAGAAAGCCTGTTCTTTTCATTTTGCGCTGCAAAATGATGCCTAGTGAGGTCAGAGGTAAGTTTTGTTTCTGCATTTTGCTTTTTTTAACTGTTGTTTGCCTTACAAGACTTGAGCAAGCAGTTTTCTTAGTTATGGGACCACACTGCCCTGCATAGCGGGCCAAGTTCAGCTTTCGGGCTACAGCGTCCTCCTGCCCGCAGCTTCACTTTAATTTGAGAGGCGCTTTGCCTCAGGTGTGTGGCCCGGGGACAATGAGGCTCTTCGGGGAGGTGCTGAGTGTCCTCTCACCCATTGTTTCTCATTCACAGGACAACCACGAATCTAATGTGAAGTGCTTTGCCTCGGAAGCAGCTGTGCATTGGTGTTAATTTTTTTTATAACTATGGACGCTTCCTACATCTCCAATGAGATTTTGGGGGTCACGAGAGCTGGTTCCTTAGAAACGGGAGTGATGCAGAAACAGCCTGTGTTGTGTTGGATTGCATGCTGGCACAATGGAGTCTGCCTCTGGTAGCTCTGCAGGGGGTGTCCACTGTGGAAGCCCTATGCCTTTTGATTAATGAGGCGGATGAAGCTGCATGAAAGGCCAAGGAGTCGAAGGGGCCTCCAGAGAAAGTGCATGGCCAAATTCAATTGAGGACATAAAGGACCGTGATGAGTAGGAGGAGAGGCGGGTTATTTTGAGCAGGGAGCTGAGCTCCCTAACCTTTTGCTCATGTCAGGGGCAATCGGGGTTTTCCTGCTTCTGTGGAAGAGGCGTTGGAGGAAGATTTTTTAGCATTATCACTACCCTGACCCTGACTCTTTGACATTGCACGGTGCTGTACACAAAGTACCTTTCCCATTAATTGAGGGAAATCGATAAGTCTGCATTCTCTTGGTGTTTGAGCAAGCAGTATGCTTTGGAAGGGTTTTTAGAAGAATTCCCTCAATCTGCAAATGTGGGTAGCCTGATGGCTTGCCTTTCTTCACAGGGCATGGTGCTTTCAGATGACGCCCTTCCCTCTGACCCTGTAGATAAGAAGGTGGAGGGGGCAGTGAAGTGGTCTGACACAACTTCCAATTTTAATTTTGAAAAGAGACGGGGCCCCTGAATCTGGGATAAATGTGCCCTAACAGGGAATTACAACTATGGGAGAACAAACACCTGGGCACGGTGGTTTTAGACAAAAAGCAGGCACATTAATACCAAACATACATCAAAAAAAATTGTTTTGAAATCCACACACAAAAGGTATGGTGTATACTTCGTTTATTTTTTCACTTTTTTCAATTAAGAATGTACACTTTTTTTAAAAAAATTACAAAAATATATGTCCAAATATTAGCAAGTAGTTTTGAACAGCTCACAGAATATCTTTATCTTTTTGTTTAAATTGATATACACATTTTCTTTACATTCTGGAAATCAATGTCCAAAAACTCACAGTTGTCATATTTCTCTTCTTTGTTACTTTCAAAAACATTTACATAGTATCTATAACCATATAAGCAATATTCTTGAAAACGTCAATCAAGTTAATAATCAAGTGATTGGCAGTTTGTTGACCAACTAGTCATATAATTAATTTTATAAACCATCCATCATTATAATAATATGAGGAAACTGGCGGCTTGTTGACATACTACGCGCGTTTCGGCATAGGCCTTCGTCAGGACTCCGTCACAGTTGTTGCTTGAAAATATATACAAAAGTTGCACAGCTCTGGTTTTCTGATAGGTGGCAGATCTTTCAGTTGCTGATTTTTTGTTGTTTATCGGCTTTGATTTGATCTTCAGAGGTGGATAGCTCTATTTCGAATGGTTTCCTATCTTGACAGGATATCTGTGTGCGCAACAATAATTGGGCCACTGTCCCGTATTAATAGGGTTGGCCCACAAACTAGGACCAAGCGTCTGGTATACTTAATACCAGTGTGTCCAAATAGGTAAACAACCTTTAGTCCTAATGGTGCTGGTTTGGTTATCTATGTTTTATAGGGCTTGTATGCACAATCAGTTGAGGAAGAGGTGGAGGTAGAAGTACCCAAGAACTTGCAAACAGTTTCCACTCCTCCTTAATTTCGTCCGTGTTGGTCTCTGGGCTTCACCTCTTGCAAGACACCGAAGGACTCAAGGTTGTTTACCTATTTGGACACACTGGTATTAAGTATCCCGGACGCTTGGTCCTAGTTTGTGGGCCAACCCTATTAATACGGGACAGTGGCCCAATTATTGTTGCGCACACAGATATCCTGTCAAGATAGGAAACCATTCGAAATAGAGCTATCCACCACTGAAGATCAAATCAAGCCGATAAGCAACAAAAAATCAGCAACTGAAAGATCTGCCACCTATCAGAAAACCAGAGCTGTGCAACTTTTGTATATATTTTCAAGCAACAACTGTGACGGAGTCCTGACGAAGGCCTATGCCGAAACGCGCGTAGTATGTCAACAAGCCGCCAGTTTCCTCATAGTATTATAATGATGGATGGTTTATAAAATTAATTATATGACTAGTTGGTCAACAAACTGCCAATCGCTTGATTATTAACTTGATTGACGTTTTCAAGAATATTGCTTATATGGTTATAGATACTATGTAAATGTTTTTGAAAGTAACAAAGAAGAGAAATATGACAACTGTGAGTTTTTGGACATTGATTTCCAGAATGTAAAGAAAATGTGTATATCAATTTAAACAAAAAGATAAAGATATTCTGTGAGCTGTTCAAAACTACTTGTTAATATTTGGACATATACTTTTGTAATTTTTTTAAAAAAGTATACATTCTTAATTGAAAAAAAGTGAAAAAATAAACGAAGTATACACCATACCTTTTGTGTGTGGGTTTCAAAACAATGTTATTTTGATGTATGTTTGGTATTAATGTGCCTGCTTTTTGTCTAAAACCACCGTGCCCAGGTGTTTGTTCACCCACAACTTCCAATTTTTCCATCAGGGCAACGACCTATACAAATTACATGGTCCAATCACTATTGAAGGATTTTCAGGCTCTGGCACAGCAAATGAGTGATGGTGTGGATACAACCCCTCTGCAGGCTTTGATGGAACTCCAAGTCCGCTACTTGTCAGTCATTTTCTTTGACAATTATGTTTGGCGGCCGCAGCATCAGGGCCTTCTATTGCTGCGTGTCGCCGTATCTGGATGCGGGCGTGGAAGATGGATGTTATACAGAAGTCTGCCTCTTGAAGTTGTCTTTCAAGGGTTCAAAAGGGTTTTGAACACAACATGAGGAGATGGTGAAGCAGCCGGCTGTGATTCGGCAGCTGGTTGCACCTGTTTGCCCTCCATCCAGGGGGAGAGGTTTTGGACATCACTGGAGGAAATAAATCCCAGTTTCATTGAGCTCTTGCCACAACCACTCCTTCTCCAAAGCAGTGACTATATATGCCTTACGGTTGGTGGTCAGTTTCGCTTCTTTTGTCACCAGTGGTGGGGAATATCGGATGCCTGGGAAGTTCAGATGGAAACCTCCGGTTGCTGGATCAAATTTTCAGCTCTGGTTTTCAAGGAGACTCCTCTGCCCTGGAATCCCATGAAGTGAGCAGCATTACTGGAAGGTGTTTGGTTTCTTTTGGAGAAGGCAGCAATAACCGAAGTCCCACCCCAAAAAAGGGGACTGGGTTATTACTCCATCGTCTTTCTTGTGCAGAAATCCTTGGGTGACTACCGTCCAGTCTTGGATCTCAAGGGAGTGAATATGCACATTCCACACTGACACTTCAAGATGATGACTTTACAGTCAATCCTTCAGTTAGTTCATCAGGGGAGCTTCCTGGTGACCCTAGACCTGATGGACCCATACCTGCATGTTCTCTTCCATCTGACAGATCAGAAGTTTCTTCGCTTTACGGTGGGCATGAGGTATTACCAATTCCAGGTGCTTTCATTTGGCCTTTCATCGGCGCCAAGGGTTTTTATACAGCTTTTGGCCCCCCTGGTAGGTATTCTTCATTCTCAAGGTATCAAAGTCTGCCCTTACCTGGATGATTGGCTAATTGTCTCTCCTTCTTTTTCTAAGGCAACGGAGGCAGTGCTATAGGCCTGCCGTCTTCCGGAAACGTTTGGGTTTCTCATCAACCACAGAAAGTCCTCTCTGTGTCCCTCTAATTCTCTGAAGTTCATATTGTCCTCTTCAGGATGGATATGAGGATAGTGTTCCTATCTCCTGAGAGACAACTGACTCTATTCCAACATTTCTATTGGGTTCTCTCCCAACCTCAGGCTACGGAGTCAGGCGGAGATGGCTTCCACTCTGCAAGTTCCCCCCTGGGCCCTTCTCCATTTGTAACCCCTCATGCACCACCCCCTTCTCAAGAATACGATGCTCTCATGCCTGTTACCCCAGAGATTTGTGAGTCTTCCCAGCGGTGGTTGATGCCTCACAATCTCTCCAGGGGTTTCAATCTCAATCCTCCTCCCTCGGTGGTCTTGATGACCGATGCAAGTGCCAAAGGGTGGGGGCAGTTTTGTGGGATTCCATAGCCCATGGCAGATGGTCCTACTTCGAGGCTCGTTAGTCCTCGAACAGGAGAGAGTTGAAGGTGGTTTGGCAGGCACTTCTTTGGTTCACTTATCTCCTATAACCAGGCTGTCTGTGTCCAGGCAGACAACCAGGTCGCACATGCCTATGTCAACCAGCAAGGGGAGATGTGATGGGCTCTGTTTCTCCTCTCCAGGAAGATTGACCTGTAGGCAGAGAGGAATCTCCTCCCTCTCTCTCTTGGCAGTCTATCTTCATGGGAAGGAGAATGGGCCTGTGGATTACTTGAGTAGGGTGTTCCCCTCGTCTGTGACCATGTGTCTGTCGCCCCTTCTTTTTCAGCAGATTCTCTCCAGGTTCGGCATCCCCTGGCTTGATCTTTTTGCCTCAGAAGAGACTGCCCTTCCCCCTCAGTTTTGCAGCCTGGTTCCCACCCGGTCAGCCTGGGAGATAGATTCCTTCTCCATCCTGTCATCCCAGGAGCTCCTGTTTGCTTTTCCTGTATCCCGTAATTTCGAGAGTTCTCAGGAACCTTCCGGTGGATTTGGCAGAGGTTCTTCTAGTCATCCCGGAATGGTCCAGGAGACCTTAGTTTCCCCTTTTTCAGGGTTTGACAGTGTGTCCCCATTGGAGGTTTCCCATTCATCCATCTCCATTGCAGGTTCCTATTGTTATGTTATGTTATGCGGTTTTGTAGAGCGCACAGCTGCCCCAGCAAAGGGGCATCCCGGCTTTAATAGCAGAAAACTGCACAGCCACTAACAGGGAAGAGGCCTACAACGGAGGGAAGAGGTACGTTTTAATTGCTTTACGAAATGCCAAATAATTCTTCAAGCTGCGGATGGAAATAGGAAGCGAGTTCCAAAGTTTGGCTGCCAAAGTACGAAAGGAACACCCCCCGGCGTGTAACCTCCTCACCCGAGGGATGACTGCCAAATGCTGCCCCATCGACCGAAGTTGACGGGAAGGGGTGTATGGTGCAAGCAGGTTGGCCAGAATACCTGGGGAAGAGGAGTTCAAGATTTTAAAAGAAATACAGAGGGACTTAAACTCTATGCGTTTGGCCACAGGCAGCCAATGAAGCCGACGAATAGCACTAGACGCAGAGCAAGTCCTAGGTAGGACAAGGAGAGTTCTGGCTGCAGCATTCTGGACCCTTTGCAGTCTCAATATTTCAGTCTTGTTATACCCCAGATAGAGTGAGCTGGCATAATCCAATCTCGACAGAATGGAAGCCTGAACAATAACCTGCCTGATGGAGGGGTCAAAAAACCCCAACAATGGTTTGAGCCCCCGCAATATACCAAAACAGGTCCCCGCCACCTTCTTGGTTTGAGTCTGGAAGCTGAGGGCGGAGTCTACCCAGACACCCAGGTTTTTTACCACCTGTTTGGGGGCAGGTGCATGCCCCAAAGTGGCAGGCCACCAGTGCTCGCTCCACAGCTCAGAGTCTTTCCCTTCCAGCAATACCTCGGACTTGCTGGCGTTGAGCTGGAGACAGTTGGCAGTCATCCACTCTGCGATAGCCTCAAGGTCTCTCCGGAACTTGCATGCGTCCCGAGTGGAGTCATCTGAGAGTGCGACTACCAACTGTGTATCATCCGCATATGATACTGCCGTGAGCCCTCTGTTCATAGCCAACGTAGCTAGCGGTTGGACATATAGGTTGAAGAGGGTTGGGCTCAAGGCAGAGCCCTGCGGCACCCCCTGTTTGGTAGTATGGACCCTAGAGGCAAAAGGGGGGGGCGGCTACCTGGAAGGTCCTCTCCGTGAGAAAAGAGGCAAACCAATCCAGGGCCGAATCCATGATGCCCACCTCCTCCAACCGTTTCAGCAGGATCTGGTGGGACACAGTGTCGAACGCAGCACTAAGGTCTAGTAGGATTAGAGCCGAAGTACGACCCTCATCTAGAGCCCCCCTTAGATGTTCGGTCACAGCTAGGAGAGCAGATTCCGTGCTGTGACCAGGACGAAAACCATTCTGAGAGGGGTCCAGTAAGTTATTTTCCTCCAGATAACCCGTCAAGATAGAGTTGATATAAGCCTCAGAGATCTTGGAGACCGAGGGCAGGAGGGAGATGGGGCAAAAGCTCTCTGGTTTGGCTGCGTCGAGATTAGGTTTTTTTAACAAAGGGACCACCCTAGCTTGCTTCCATGAGCTGGGGACAACCGCCGTAGAGAAAGACAGATTGATCACCTGGCTCAGGGGTGTAAGGAGCACCGGTAGGATTTTCATAAATTGGTCAGGCTTAAGGGGGTCGGTGGGGGAGCCAGATTTAATCTTTCTACAGAGCACAGACAACTCATCTTGGGAGATCGGCGGGAAAGCGGCCAAAGTATGTATAGAAGGGGGTCTAGGCACGAGGTCAGGACATAGCGCTACCTGGGGAAAGGACTTATAGATCTTATCCACCTTCTCCACAAAGAAGGAGGCAAGAGCCTCAAATTGCTCATCTGACGATATCAAGGTCGCATTAAGGGCCGTCGATGATTTAAGATATTTCAGTATCGAAAAGATACTTTTGGAGGGATTATTACTACTCCTGATCTCAACCGCATAGTAAGCTGCCCGTTCAGTCTGAATAGCCCTATGATATTTCTTGATGACTGCCTGATAGCACCCCTTTAGATTTGGGTTGTAATCCCTTCTCCAGGCTCTCTCCAGCCTTTTGCACGATTTACGCAGGGAGGTGAGCTTAGCATTGTACCAGGGACTGGATTTGGTGTTACAGCTTTTTGACCACTTTACAGGGATGAGAGAGTCCAAAGCGCGAAGGATCCAATCCGACAATGATCTATCGGCCGAGTCTGGGTCATCTGGAATGCTGAGCATGGTAGTAGAAAGGAGGCCGTGAAATTGAGCGATGTTAAGTTTATGCCAGGGGCGTCTAAGTGAAAACTTCTGAGACACCCTCCTCACGGGCCCAACCCTCGAGAGTGTCATAGTTATTAAATAATGATCGGACCAGCACATCGGAGAGGGGGTGTGAACGGTCAGGAGAGAAAGGTTGGAAAAAACTGGGTCCAGTAAATGGCCCGCAGACTGTGTGGGACCCTGCACCATTTGAGATAGCTGACATGCAGCAAAATCGGCTAGGAAGTTGCCCATATCAGTATCCTGAGAGCTATCCAGATGCAGATTCAAGTCACGAATGATGCTAAAATAGGCCGCTCTCATGTCTAAGGGGCTCACCGCCTCAATAAGTGCAGCCCTAAACTCTTTGGAGGGCCCTGGCGGGCGGTAGATCAATAGGCCAGACATGGTGTAACTAGCGTTGAATGAGATCCCAAAACGCACGGATTCGCACCCAACCAAGGACTCCTTGACGAAGGTGCAGGGGTAGTAAGATTTAAGAATGACTGCTATACCACCCCCTCTGGACTCTCTGTTGAGAGTCACAATACTAAAACCCGGGGGAAGTGCCAGACCTGGTTCAGCCACCATGTCAGCTGACAACCACGTCTCAGTTAAAAAAGAACATCCGGGGCTTCGTCCTGTAGCAGATCGTAAACATCTGCAAAATGCTTGGCTAAGGAGCGGCAATTCAAGCTGAGAAGTTTAATCTCGGGGCTAGAGCTGGGAGGGGGACAGGGGGGTACAATGGACACCCAGGAGTTGAAGCCACAGTTTAAGCAGCAGAACTGGACCTCCGGAAGGAAACAAGGAGGGTGACTGCAAGGGCTTAATCCATTCTTAATAGCAAGGAGATCACCCAGGGAATAAGTGACCATGCCTCTAGTGAAACCAGCAGCTTGTCTGGCGACGGCCAGGTGCGGACGGGTGCAGACGGGCTTGCCTTAGGCGAGCCAGCGGCACGCCCACTGCTCGCGTCCGCTGCACGCCCGCCATGGCATGGGTTTAAGTAGAAGAAACCCGGAAATGCCAAGAGCGCGAGCCTGACTGGCTGATTCTCGACACGCCCTCCACTCAATCGGCACACAGCCGCGGCGGAACGGGACGGAGACCAGGAGGAGATAAGATGTCCCCAGGCACAAAAAGCAAGTGGAAGGTAAGAGCCCCGTTAATAAAAGATATGGCAACAGAATTAGCCCCCCAAAAGTACACAAGAATTAAAACACAAGTTTCAACACAGCATTAAAAGCAAGTTTCAGCAAACGTATGAAAACAGTCAGCAGCTGACCTCACTCGTTCCGCTGGCCGCCCGCCACGGCATGGGTTTAAGTAGAAGAAACCCGGAAATGCAGAGAGCACGAGCCTGACTGGCTGATTCTGAACACGCCCTCCGCTCAATCGGCACACAGCCTCTGGCTGGGGGTATGGCACTTGAAAGGTTGACCTTATTGATGCAGGGTTGTTCGCTTGAGGTGGTTCAGAGCATCCAGTTGACTCGTAGGCCTTCCACCCTGAAACGTACAGTCATCATTGGAAGAACTTTGACTCCTTGTGTAAGGGGAAGGGTGTGTTTCCCGATTAATGTGATCCTGTCAAGGCTTAAACTTTTTAAGGGATGGTTTTGTGTTGGGCCTGGCCGTCTCTGCTCTTCATGACCAGTGGGCTGGCATTCTTGCCTTTAGAGGTTCAGATATGTCCCGTTTCTCCCTTGGTGGCCCAAATCTTGACGAGTTTTTGGCATCAGCGACCTGTCTCCCGCTCTCTCCTCCCCCCCAGGATCTTCCATTGGTGCTTCAGGGATTGACAGGTCCTCTATTTGAACCTCTTTTTTCAGTTGACCTTAAGTCTCTTTCTGCTAAGGTTTTGTTTTTTGTGGCGATTTCTTCTGGTCACAGGGTTGGCAAAATTGGGGCTCTGCTGGCTTCTCACCCTTTTTTACGTTTCTGTCCAGAGAAAGTGATTTTGCATTCTAGTCAATTTTTTCTGGCCAAGCTTTTGTCAGATTTCCACTATCAAGAGGATATTGTTCTTCAAGTTTTTCGTCAAAACCCTTATTTCCTGGAGGAGGAGATTCTCCATTCTCTGGATGTTTGAGAGCCCTTCGCATCTACCTGGACCATACCAGTTCTTTTAGTAGGTGAATCTGTTGTATGTCCCCTATGGTCTCTCTGGGAAGGGTCTCAATCATTCTTTGTCCACCTTGACGTGGTGGGTGAAGTGTGCTATTCTTTTGTTATATGAGGCTGCTTACCTTTCTCTTCCATCTTCAGTCCAGGGGTGGTCAACTCAGTGTGTTTCCTAATCCTAGGCAATGTTTGAGGGGTGTCTCTCCATGACATTTGTAATGCTGCAACATGGCCTTCTCCCAACACCTTTGTTTCCCATTGCCGGATTCAGTTGGGGATGGCTGCATCCTCAGACTTTGGTACTCGTGTTTTATCAGCTGTACATGATCTGTCATTTATTCTGCTTTGTGCATTAAACATATCAAGTGTGTTGCATCATCCTTGGTTTCTGTGTGAATCAATCACCATACGCTTGGGTATGGGCTCATGTGTAAAAAATGGGCAGAGAAGATGGGCGAGGAGGTAATTCCCGGTTACTTACCGGTAATCTTTGTTAAATTAGGCCCATTTACACAATTTTTTCCAGAGGGTACAGGTCTTTCTAGTGTTCTTCATATCAGTCTTGACCCTGTTCCTCAGGTGAACAGACCAGTCCAAACTGCCAAACCAGGTCCTCTCTGGTCCAGAAACAAGCATCCTTGGACCGGTTTTGAGGTATTACCCCTCATCAGGCAGGCTAGCTTGAATCCGGTGGCACAGTGAGCAAGGGACCCACGCCTGGGTATACCGATCCCATTTAGGGCGAAAAGTGCTATGCAAACAAATGATGGACAGAATGCTGAATGAATCACACATTTACCCCCGGTCAAAAGATCTGGGTTAAATCCATTGTTCTTTTGCTCACTACGCCACCTCAGTTTGGACCCAGCCATATGCAAATCAGTCTTGACCCTGTTCCTTATGGGAAAAGACCAGCCAGAACTGACAAGCTAGGTCCTCCCAGGACCGCAAACAAGCATCCTCGGAGCGGTTTTGGGGTATTACCCCTCATAATCCAGGCTAGCTTGAAGCCAGTGGTACAGTGAGCAAGGGACCCACGTCTGGGCATACCCATCCCACTTATGGCGAAAAGTGCTACACAAACAAATGTTGGACGGAATGCTGAATAAAGCACGCATTTACCCCCAGTCAAGAGATCTGGGTTAAATTCATTGTTATTTTGCTGATTATGCCACCCCGGTTTGGACCCCGCCATATGCAAATCAGTCTTGACCCTGTTCCTCATGAGAACAGTCCAGCCCGAACTGCCAAGCCAGTTCCTCCCTGGACTGGAAACAACCATCCTGGGACCGGTTTCGGCGTATTACCCCTCCTCAGCCAGGCTAGCTTGAAGCCAGTGGCACAATGAGCACTGGACCCCTGTCTGGGCATACCCATCCCACTTAGGACAAAAAGTACTACGCAGAGAAATGATGGACGGAATGCTGAAAGAATCATGAATTCACCCCCAGTCAAGAGATCTGAGTGAAATTCATTGTTCCTTTGCTCACTACGCCACCCCAGTTTGGACCCAGCCATATACAAATCAGTCTTGACCATGTTCCTCATGGGAACAGTCCAGCCCAAACTGCCAAGCCAGGTCTTCCCTGGACCAGAAATAAGCATCCTGGGACCAGTTTTGGGGTATTACCCCTCATCAGCCAGGCTAGCTTGAATCCAGTGGCACAGTAAGCAAGGGACCCACGTCTGGGCATACCCATCCCACTTTGGGTAAATAGTGCTACGCAAACAAATGATGGGCGGAATCCTGAATGAATCATACATTGACCCCAGTCAAGAGAGCTAGCTTAAATCCATTGTTCATTTGCTCACTACGTCACCCCAGTTTGGACCCAGCCATATGCAAATCAGTCTTGACCCTGTTCCTCATGGGAGCAGTCCAGTCCTAACTGCCAAGCCAGGTCCTCCCTGGACCGGAATCAAGCATCCTGGGATCGGTTTCGGGTATTACCCCTCATCAGCCAGGCTAGCTGGCACAGTGGGCTAGGGACTCACGTCAGTGCATACCCATCCCACTTAGGGTCAAAAGTGCTATGCAAACAAATGATAGACAGAATGCTGAATGAATCATACAGTCACCCCCAGTTAAGAGATCTGGGTTAATTCCATTGTTACTTTGCTCACTACCCACCCCAGTTTTGACCCAGCCATATGCAAATCAGTCCTGACCCTGTTCCTCATGGGAACAGTCCAGTCCTAACTGCCAAGCCAGGTCCTCGCTGGACCGGAAACAAGCATCCTGGGACTGGTTTTGGGGTATTTCCCCTCATCAGACAGGCACGCTTGAATCTAGTGTCACAGTGAGAAAGGGACCCACGTCTGGGCATACCCATCCTATTTAGGAGGGAAAGTGCTACGCAAACAAATGATGGACGGAGGCACAGGTATCAAGACTGATTTGCAGATGGCTGGGTCCAAACTGAGGTGGCATAGTGAGGAAAAGAATGATGGAATGAACCCAGATCTGTGATTGGGGGTGAGTGGTTGAAAAGTTTCAGCACTCCATCCATCATCTTGTTGTGTTTGCTATGTTCACCCTAAGTGGCCAAGGGTGTGCCCAGACGTGGGTCCCTTGCTCTCTGTACAACTGGATTCAAGCTAGCCTGGCTGATTAGGGGTAATACCCCAAAACCGGTCCAGGATGCTTGTTTTCGGTCCAGGAAGGACCTGGCCTGGCAGTTTGGGATGGACTGTTCCCATGAGGAACATGGTCAAGACTGATTTACATATGGCTGGGTCCAAACTGGGGTGGCATAGTGAGCAAAAGAATGATGGATTAAACCCAGATCTGTGTTTGGGGGTGAGTGTCTGAAAAGTTTCAGCACTCCGTCCATCATCTTGTTGAGCTTGCTATGTTCGCCCTAAGTGGCCAAGGCTCGGCCAAAATTAATCTTGCCTCCTAATCCTCCTTGACCTTTCTTCTGCGTTTGCCACTGTAAATCACGACAATCTCTTATCTATTTTGGAGCACAGGATGGGCCTCTCTGGTCTGGTGTTGCAATGATTCTCGTCCTTCCTCCATCACAGATCCCAAAGAATAAAGGTGAACCACTCCCTATCCCAGCCCACACCAGTATCCATGGGGGTCCCACAAGGGTCCGCCTTATCTCCCATACTCTTCAACTTATTCTTGGAACCACTATCTAATGCACTAAATTCAATGAACATTCTCTTCCATATGTACGCAGATGACACGCAACTCTACCTGAAAATCTCCTCCCGGAAAATCTTATATCAATCAACACTACCCTCATGAATACTCAAAACTGGCTAACCGAGAACCACCTCCTACTCAACACCTCCAAAACCGAATTCCTGCTCATTTCTCCTCCGAATCATACCCCCAAGTTAGACCTCTGAATGAACCATCTCACTGCCTTCATTTGCTCCCCCCACATTATTGATTCAGCCAAATCTCTCGGAATCACCCTGGACAAGCATTTAAATATGAAGAAACATATCAGCAAGGTGTGCAAGGGAGTGAATCACCAGATGAGACTACTCAGGAATCTCAAACCTTTCCTTCCACAAGCTGACTTCAAGCAGGTGGTCCAATTGCTTGTGTTGCCGAGGCTAGACTATGGCAGTGCTACGCTCTGTGGCCTCCCTAAATACACCTTGCATTGAATGCTGCGGCTAGACTGACTACGGGCACACACAAAAATGCGCACATTTCCCCAGTCTTAAAATCTCTAAACTGGCTGCCTTTTGAAGCAAGAATACAGCTAAAGATTGCCTGCCTGTCTCACAAAGCTCTCCATTTCAAAACCCCCAGATATCTAGTCCAAAAGCTAGAATTATTTGGAGGTGGTAGACCCTCAAGAAGTGCTAACTCCTTCCTCCTGAAACCACAGATCTTTCGCAAAAAGAGAACTTGTCAAAGAGCAATCTCCGGCTCTGCCCCGAGGATCTGGAACTCTCTCCCTCCTGAAGTACGCAGAATCACCTCCACGGTTGCTTTCAAATTGGAAGTAAAAAGATTCCTTATGAACAAGTTCTTACCTTAATTGGGTTTGGATCATCTGCTGTAAGATACTGGACTTACACCTTTACGTCTTGAATTTATTTGCTATATCTCCTTAATTAATCTTTTCTTCCCCTCCTAGATTCACTATTTTTTTAGCTATTGTGATGTTCTTTGATTCACCCTTTGTAACTGTTTCGTTTGATATGTATTTGATGCCTGTACATCCCTGATCATGTTCCCTCCCTTAATTGTGAAGTGCTCTGATATCCCTCGGGATCATGTTCGCGCTATATAAAACTTTATAAATAAATAAATAAATACCCAAACATGGGTCCCTTGCTAACGGTGGCACTGGATTCAAGCTAGCCTGGCTGATGAGGGGTAATACCCCCAAACCTATCCTAGGGTGTTTTTTTCCGGTCCAGGGAGGACCTGACCTGGCAGTTTGGGCTGGACTATTCCCATGAGGGACTGGGTCAAGACTGATTTGCATATGGCTGGGTCCAAACTGGGGTGGCATAGTGAGCAAAAGAATGATGGATTAAACCTAGATCTGCAACTGGGGGTGAATGATTGAAACGTTTCAGCACTCCGTCCATAATCTTGTTTTGTGTGCTATGTTCGCCCTAAGTAGCCAAGGGTATGCCTAGACGTGAGTCCCTTGCTCACTGTGCCGCTGGATTCAAGCTAGCCTGGCTGATGAGGGGTAATACCCTGAAACCGGTCCCAGGATGCTTGTTTCCAGTTGAGGGAGGACCTGGCCTGGCAGTTCGGGCTGGACTATTCCCATGAGGAACAGGGCCAAGACTGATTTGCATATGGCTTGGTCCAAACTGGGGTGGCATAGTGAGAAAACGAATGATGGATTAAACCCAAATCTGTGACGGGGGGTGAGTGGTTGAAATATTTCAGCACTCTGTCTGTCATCTTGTTGTGTTTGCTTGGTACAAGGGGGAGCAAGTCGCGTCCTTCAGAGCTGCTCTCATTTCACAGATAGAAGGTACACCCTGCTTGTTTTGTTTCACTGACACAGAGGTGTTCTGAAGTGGGGGCCTGGAATACCACATTTAAGCCCAGAACCCTAACCAATTGGGTAAAAAATCCAGTGGGAACCTGATCCACGTTTTCAGCATTTCCTATATGCTTTAGTGCAAACAGGCCCAAAAGCCATATGTCAGTTCATTTCCGAGGTGGAGAACGTTTTCTGCCACACTAAGCTTGGGCTCTGAGGGCTGGGTTTGTTTTGGAAATCTCATAGGGACATTCTTCCACATCTGGCACTAAAATCCAGTGTGAAGCAGGCAATGTTCCTACAACAAATCCAGAAGCAGAAGTCTTGTAGGACTAAAGCAGGGCCCTTCAACAACTGCAAAAGGGCACACAAGAATTGTTTTGGCATCCTGTTCTCTCCCTTTCAAGTGTACCCCAAGTTTTGCATATGACTCGATAGACCAGCCAGGCAGGATGTGACAGCGTGGTGTCACCAGATGTCCAAGTCCCACTCTGAATATTCTGTGGAGTTCAGAGGAGTCATCTCTGCCCTATTCAGGTTAGCCTATAGTTTGCTCTTGGGAGGCATTTCACACCTCGATCACACCTATTCAAGGGAGAGAACAGGCTTGTAGAAGCTGGAGGTCCAATGCAAATTAGCCTCCAGGATCTTCAGACAGGGACTTTTAAAAAGATTTGTTGTCCCTAACATTTAAAAAACAATTATATCACTCCATTGAATTCGATTTTTAATAACTTTAAAATAAAAAAAAATTGGGATGACAATGCAGTTAAGCCATATCTCCTATACGCTTTGCTAAATATTGTACCGTATTATAGACCCATGTCAAAACACAAACCATAGTTCATGATGGGCTAGAAGCCATGTTTATTGGAATGCTTGCTTTACCTTCGCTTTACAGTGTGTGCTCTGAATGTAATAAGGATTTGCATATTCAATTTGAAATGAAGAATGATGCTCATTGGGTATTTTTTTTTTCCAGCGCCGAACAACATGGTTGAAATAGTCCCCAAGAAAGATGCCCCAGGGGTGGATTTTTGTGGCGTAGACAAATACTACTACATTGTCCGTTCGGACATGAACTGCTACATGAGGTCGACCAACTTCAACCAGGGACTAGACCTGAACGTGTACAGCCTCCATCAGTCGTGCAGGGGCGGCGATCACTATCTGGCCCACGAAGATGACCTCTTTTACATCATCAAGGGAAGCAACTATCGGCGAGTGTCCAACATGAACACAGACAGTGGAGCCGTGGTGTACAGTCTGCACCCAAGCTGCCAAGGGGGCGACCATTACCTGTCGGCCTTCGGAAAATTCTACATCATCTTCCAGAGTAAAGGCACTTACCGTCGAGTGAAAAACATGAACACGGATGAAGACGCCGTTGAATATAGCCTACATCCAAACTGCAAAAGCGGACTGTACTACTGGGGGGTAAAGGGATATTATTACTATGTGAAGCCCCGTGACGAATGGGGAGTGCAGTACTACAGGTGCACCAATTTCAACACAAACGAAGACGGAGAGCCATTCTCATTTCATGCTGACGTCATCAACTTCATGCCTGGAGGGTTGGCTGTCACTAAGGGGGCGGTGTACGGCACCTGGGAGTGCATTAAAACCATATCCAATGATTCAGATTCAGCAGTAACGCAGAATTATAAAATTCCCTTTAAAGAGGGGTATATGCGTGAGAAGATGACGAGCGTAGAGCGGAACTGGAACATATCTATTAGGCCTGGGTGGTAAATTCCGTTCCGCTCACGGAATTTGGGTAATTTGGGTAATTTCGCGTTCTGCGGAGAACGCGAAATTGCCAAAGGATCCGCGGCTTCGCAGAGTTTTTTGCTTGTTCGCGCTTTCAAAATGCGTGTTCGCGAGATATTTCTCCCCGAGCACGCACACAGCATTCGTGAACAGGAAAAAAGCATCGCGAACGGGCGGAACAAGCAATTCCGCGTGTTCGCGGAACTTTTGCGTGCTCGCGGAGATTTTTTACCATTTCGCGGAGCTTTGCGTAGCGCGACTACGCAAATTCCGCCCACCCCTAAATAGTGTCCTATGCCTACAACGCTGGAGATCTTACGTTAGCACTTATCAAACAGCAGTTTTCTTTCAGTGCTAGATATGGAGGAATAAATGTCCATACGGAATCGGAAAATTGGAATGAGGCGACAGAGTTAGAACAGCCTGTTAGTACAACGATGGAGCCTCACCAAAAAATGAACGTCTGGCAGTACAAGCTTGGTCTTGGCCATGAGGTTGTGCTGTTCTGCCGTTGTGTGAAGAATGATTATGACTCCTTGCCACCTGCTGAAATACCTCTTCCACCTTCCAAATATCTCAAAGTGGGAGAGAACAGCATTTCACCCAAGTAAATATTGGCACGGCATTAAGGGGTGGAATCAGGCAATCCTGATGCATTGTTCATTTTCTTGATTCTTGAGTAGGGAAATCAAGTAGATTAAGTTGTATAATTATCTGTGGAGTGAATTTTTAGAAAACTCACAAAGACTAAAATCGGAATGTAGTATATTGAATGCTACAATGTTAATTACACTGCAGAATGCGCACCATGCCAGTGCTGGAATAAAGACAAATGGTGCTGTCGGCCATTTTATTTGTGGGTTTGTTCATGCGTCACTTTCAGTTGTGGCTGCCTACTTGGAGGTCCGAATCTAAAAAGGTGTGTGCATTGTTACACATACTGGTTTTGTACTTCCTGATAGAATTTGCTTATCTCGATATTAAAATTTAAAAAACCGGAAAATAATAGTTGTTGTTTTCAAAATGTAAAACTCAAATGTGAATGACTGATATTATGTTATGTGAATTTGTAGAGCGCAGCTTATCACCTGTGAGTGTTTACAGGTGCTGAGTAGGGTAGGCCTGAGGGGGGAGGAGGAGATCATGCCAATTTCGTCTGGAAGAGCCATATCTTGAGATTCTTTCAGAAGTCCATGAGGAAGGAGGAGGTTCTGAGGTGTTTCCGGAGATCGTTCCAGGTCTTGTCTGTAAGGTATGAGAAGGAGCGTCCTCCGCTCCTAGCCTTCTTAATGCAAAGGAGGTGTGCTCTTGCCTGGGATGCAGATCGAATGTGTCTAGTGTGTTGTAGAAGTTGAGGCGGTGGTTGAGGTAAGCTGGACCAGTATTGTAGAGAGCTTTGTAGGCGTGGGTGCATATCTTGAAACTACATCTTTCCTGGACTGGGAGCCAATGGAGATTGTTGAGGTGTGGAGAGGTGTGGAGAGATGTGGTTATTATGCGGGATGTTCAGGATGAGTCTGGCTGCGGAGTTCTGGGTTGTTTGGAGTCGGCATAGGACATGGACTGGGATTCCGATGTAGAGGGCATTTCTGTAACCAAGTCTACTTTTGATGAGAGCCTGGGTGACCGTTCATCTGGTGTTCAGTGGGATCCACTTGAAAATCTTGGTAGCATTCGCAGGATGCGGAAGCATGATAAGGAGATGCCGTTGATCTGTCTGCTCATGTAGAGGTTGGTGTCCAGGATGATCCAGAGGTTCTTGGCATGGTCTGCAGGAATGTGTGGGACCACCAATAGGCATCCCAGGGGGAGTGGTTGTTGCCAAAGATTAGGACTTCAGTTTTGTCTGTGTTGAGCTGGAGGCAGTTGTTTTTCATCCAAGCAGTGACATTGCTCATGCAGTTGGAGAAGTTTGCTTTGGTGGTGCTGGTTGAGTCGGTAAGGGAGAGGATGGGCTGTGTGGTATTGGCATAGGATACTATGTTGATAACGTGGGCTCTGACAATGTCCGAGAGGGGCGTCATGT
Source organism: Calotriton arnoldi (assembly GCA_963921515.1). Classification (NCBI taxonomy): domain Eukaryota; kingdom Metazoa; phylum Chordata; class Amphibia; order Caudata; family Salamandridae; genus Calotriton; species Calotriton arnoldi. The sequence continues at coordinate 764,565 of CAWUFW010005922.1, read as the reverse complement.
AGACCTTGATGAATGCTGGGCTGAGAAACAATCCTTGAGGGACTCCACAGATAAGATTCTTGGGTTCTGAGCTGTAGGGGGAAGTCTAACTCATTGAATTCTGTCCATGAGGAAGGAGGATTTCCACTTGAGGGCCTGTTCACAGATACCCAAGTGCTGCAGCTTTCTGATGAGTGAATTCTGGTAGACTGTATCGAAAGCTGCAGAGAGGTCAAGGAGGATGAGTGCTGCCATTTCTCCTCGGTCGAGGATGCTTCTGAAGTCATAAGTGGTCACAACGAGAGCTGTCTCTGTGCTGTTGCTGGTGCGAAAGCCTGATTGAGAGCTAAGAGTAGATGGAGTCTTAGGTTGGGTATTGATGGCTTTCTCCATGACTTTAGCTGGAAAAGGCAGAAATGAAATGGGTCTGTAGCTACTGAGGGTATTGGAGTCCGCTGTTGGTTTCTTCAATAGGGAGTTGACTTCTGCATTTTTCCAGCAAGACGAGACGTTGGCAGTGGTTATGGAGTTGTTGATGATAGCGGTGAGCGCGGGGGAGATTATGGTTCTTCCAAAGTTGTATATGAAGTATGGGCATTGGTCTGAGGGGCTGCTGAGTGGATGGTAATCATCAGGGAGGGGGTTACTTCATTCGAGAGGAGCTTCCAGTTGCTTAGCTGATGTTTGGCGATGAAGGAAGTGTCCAGCTGGTCGGGGGAGTTTGGATCAGTGTGCTGTGGTTCTAATGTGTTGTAGATCTTGGCAATCTTCTGTTCAAAGAAGTTTAAGAGGTCATTGCAGAGTGCTTGGGAAGGGATAATGCCATTGTTTGCAGTTGCGGGATTGACAAACTCCTGGGCAATGGTGAAGAGTTCTTTGCCATTGTTAGCACTGACTTCGAGTCTGAGAATTAGGGCCTTTTTCTTTGCATCTCGTAGTTGTTGTTGGTAGAGGTTGCGGGCGGCTTTGTATGTGGATCTTGCAGTGGTGTTTTTGTTGAGTCTCAATTTTCTCTCAAGTTGACTGCAGATAGAATGTATCCTGTGTCCAGGCATGTATGATGATGCGAGGACAATGACAGTGGTGCTTTTAACAGTTCTATACATTGAGATTGGGAACCCATACCAGTGTCCCCACACTCCAGGAAGTGGGGCACCAACTACCACATTTCAATACTTTTAACAACTGCAAAGTCATTGGAAAAGTCTCTGGAGAGCCATCTAGTTGTAGTCAACTGATAGTAAGCTAATATTCCAACCTCTAGGAACACAATAACGCTGTAATCTTTGAAAAGTGCTACCAGTTTATTGCCTCTTTATCTCATTTCTCATCACAGTTCTTACTATTTTAGGTGGGTTCCATACACAAAACAGGCACCAGGACAAATGCTCCATCCCCATTCACTCATTAGCCAGCAAATTGGAAGATGTATGAGCACACTTGAAACACATTGCTTTTTTAAATTCTCCACTGGATCAGAACTACATTGTCAAGAATACTATACTGGTTCCAGGTAATTACTTTCAAACTCGTGGGGCTAATATTGAGATGGTCAAGGAAATTATTGTTCCTGCTTATTGAAGCAGTTCTGTGCAAGCAATGTTGGCACATCAGACGTGTGCTGGATGTAATGCTGGGGCCGGACAAAGACATCCACATAAAGTGTGGAGATTACTTGCAGCATGGAAGCAGGAATTTACAGATGGCAGGAATGCTGGCTGCAGCAGAGTGGTGAAGGGTATAATCAATGCATGGCATAATCAATGTTGAGCATGCTGGTTCACATTTAAACAGCAAGATTCTTTCATATTTCTTTCTCATTAAAAAATATTTCCAGCCTTGAAATCATCTGCTGCTGTCTGATATACAGGCGATGTTGTTATCTGATAAGACTTCACACTCTGTTATGTTATGCAGATTTGTAGAGCACAGTATCACCTGGGTGGGTATCCTGGCGCTGAGCAGGTGTGATTCTAGCCACACTTAGGGCCTAGTGGGACTCCTCGAAAAGCCTTGTCTTCAGCTTCTTGCGGAATTCAAGACATGAGAAGGAGGCTCTGATATGGTGTTGCAGGTCATTCCACACTTTAGGAGTGATGTAGGAGAAGGTTCGACCGCTACATCTGGTTTTCCATATGAGTGTAGTTTGTGCAAATAGGAATCCAGACAAGTGGAGATGTCTGGAAGGTTTGTGATAGCAGATGTGATTGTTGAGGTATGCTGGGCCAGTGTTATGTAGTGCCTTCAAAGTGTGGGTGAGGAGTTTGAATTGTGCTAGATTATGAATGGGGAGCCAGTGGAGTTCCTTCACTTTCAAACTCCCAGTTCGCACTCACATTACACCAAAGTGTGATGTGAGTGCGGCATGAGAGATTGAGGGTGATATTGGCTGTCAAGCTCTAAATGGACTGCAGCCTTCTGGTGAGTCTTTTGTTGACCCCAGCTGTTAGAAATTGGGTCTCTAGTTGGCAGGGGTGTGCACCCTGCCCAAGTAGGGACCACAATCCTAGTCAGTATAAGCAAGATACACAGTAAAAGTTAACGGGGCATATTGTCAAGGACTCATCGCCGAATTAGCTGCACTTTACCGCCACAAAAGTGGCGATAGATTTATCGCCCTATTCACAAGCCTGCGCTAACAGCCGACATCGTCAGTTTCCCTGCGATAGCTGCCGCTAAAAACATCGCCAAGGCTGACAGCAACAACTAACGCTAATCATATGCAGAGTAGGCGTTCCCGTGCAAAAACTCACGATAACACCACTTCGCGATATGCTCAACGACCAGCCAAAACGGCGATGCGGTCCAAAAACAGGCAATAAAGCACATTAGCAGCAGGGACTTAAGACCTGCTTTTTCCTGGTCTTAAGTAGGACAAAAACCTGCAGTGAAAGGAAGCCCAGCCCAGAGCCACATCTGAAGACTAACAGATGCCATGGAGCTACTAATCATGCAGCTTGGAGACCCAAAAGGCCCACAACACCCACTGCCACCACCCCCAGGACCACCCCCATCCCCAGGACCACCCCCCGCCGGACTGCCAGCGAGGCAGTGCACAACAAGACAGCGGACCTTCCGAAAACGCACCAGCCTCAGAGACTTAATGCCAGAGGATGTCATTGCCCACTACAGGCTCAAAAGGACATCAATCCTCCGCATCCTGACCCACATTGCCCACAGGCTGATGGTGCCAACACAGCGGACAACCAACATCCCTCCGCAGACAAAGCTGCTGGCTGTGCTGCACTTGTTGGCCTCTGGTACCTTCCAACGAACAACTGCCAGAGTCAGAGGAGTCTCACAGCCAGCCCTATCAAAGTTCCTCACACCTGTCTTGGATGCCATCATCAGCTTGATACCCCAGCACCTTCACTTCCCCCACACTGCGCAGGAACAGCTGGAGACCAAGCAAGGCTTCTACGCCATAGCTGGCTTCCCGCACTTGTTGGGGGCAATTGACTGCATACATGTCCTTTTTGTGCCCCCTGCCGACACTGCACACAATTACTGCAACAGAAAGCACACGCATTCCATCAATGTGCAGGCAATAGTGGACCACCGGGGACTATTCACCAATGTCGTCGCTAACTTCCCAGGCAGTGTGCATGATTCCTACATCTTCAGACAGTCCATCATCAACCAGTGCTTTCAGGATGGCACCTACGGAAATGCACTGCTCGTTGGTAAGCACCAACAGAACACACCACACACCTCAACTCCGCAATCATACAACTCACAACTGTGGGAATGCACATGTAACAAAATCACATACAACATGCCAACCAACATGCCCACCTACCAGACACGACAACACAAGTAACTGTGGTAACAGGGGCAAGACATGTAGACAAACCATCCACAAAGGCATAGCCCCTCTGCCACACAATTGCAGAATGTGGGGAGAGGTGGGAACCAAGAATGTGCAAAGGAGGCACTGGACCCATGAATAAGAATGTACACAATGCCAAGTGTGGCGGTGATGTGCTGGACAGTCTTGAGTATGCAGAGCACAGACATGTCCATGTGGACATATACTGCTGGTGTTTGTAGTGTTGTGGACAGTGGACGCAACCATGTTACCTCAGGCAGTGGGGAAGACCTTGAGCATGTAGCTATGTCACAACCCTGTAAGCGTAAGCATAGTGGGCTGGGCTGGCGTATGCCAGTCCAGCGTAGGAGTGTGAATAATATAGCCCGGGGCTCTGGGCATGGTTCACCTCCGGGATGGCCACCAAAGTAACTACTGCGTGTGTCTCTATGTCCGCCATATCCTGACCATAGGCCTACACACACGTGGCCGACCACCTTCCATGGCCAAATTTATACCGGCGACGAGGTGGCTACGTCACACGTCACCCGGCGCACATCTAGTCATCGCCTGCAGGGGCGTGTCTGCCAGGGCAGCGCCCCTCACCCTGCCACGAGGCAGCCGCCGTGACCGGTGGTGCTTGCGCGATCCTGTGCGCCTGCTGCACCCCAGCCCGCTGGGCCCCAGACCCATCCGGCGCCCAGTGGTGATTGCCCGCTCCTGCGCACCCAGGCCTCACTGCTCACCTGCCGCCACCGGCATGTCTCCAAGAGGGCCCACCACGTGCCGGTGTAATCTTCAAGGCCGAGGCCCGCGAGCTTGGCAGCCTCCTCAGCCAATCGCTGGCTTCCGCGCAACAGGCCCCCAGCACACCCTGCGGCACCACACCGCAGAGTTCTGTGTGTGGTGACTGCTCCCTCCAGCATACACTGTGGTGCAGCAGGTCTCAGACAAATCCATTCCAGTCCGTCCCACAGGCCCACTGCAGGCTGCACACCCACTCAGCTCTTCAGGTGGGCTTACCTCAGTGCACCGCAAGTCATCGCCACGTGGTGGTAGGCCCGTGCCAGACGCAGTACCTCAGGTGCCACTACCTCTGTGCACCACAAGTCACCGTCCAGCCTCCAAGCCGACTGCATCATCGCAGGCTGCACACCCGCTCAGCTCCTCAGGTGGGCCTACCTCAGTGCACCGCAAGTCATCGTCCCGTGGGGCTACCCCACAAGTCCGCATCCAGCAGCCAACAGCATGTCCTCGGTAATGCCCCTGGAGCCCTTCACAGTCACGGGGCCACCCCGTCCCAGGCAGGCCGCTGGAAAGCCTGGGCGGAACATCTGGAGACGTACTCCGAAGCGCACGACATCCCAGCGCCGCGGCAGCGGCCCACGCGTAGGCGTGTGAGGAGTGTGAAGAAATGGTCTGGGGCTCTGGGCGTGGTTCAGTTCTGGGCTCTGGGCGTGGTTCAGTTCTGGGCTCTGGGCGTGGTTCAGTTCCGGGCTGGCCACAAAAGTAACTATGGCGTGTGTCTCTGTTGTAGTGTCGGCACCACCCAGCCCTTAATCAACAATTTTGCAATGTAGCATGCACCCGGAGGGCGGGCTCGCCCGAATGGATAAATAAAGGAGCGCAAGACCGCTCGGGGTCTTGGCTCATACATGCCAACTTTTGTATGTGTATCTTCATTGCCGCAGCATAAGCCAAAGGCCTAGCCTCATTTGCAGCGCGAGTTCAGCCAGGCCTGAACTCCACATCTGTGTCCACCCTATCCTTACCATAGGCCTACACACACATGGCCACCCACCTTCAACGGCCAACATTACTGTGTTGTTGTCAGGCTTGCGGACATGCGCAGACAGGCATGACAATGGTGTGCCGTAGGAGTGCAAGTGATGCAACCGCGCAGCGCACACAAGTAAATAGGTTCGGGGGGAGGGAGGACCAGCTGTGAGGCTACGTAATACACATTGATACCGCACATTTGCCAGAAGCAATACATGGCAAACATGAATCCCAAAGTCACACAAATCACACACCACAAAACTTGTAAGTCTGCCAACACAGCATGCAGAACCACCAATTTACACTAATCTCACTTACCTCTCACAGGTGATCAAGGATATGCACTCTGCCCGTGGATGATGACACCCCTCCGAGCCCCGAACACCCCGGCCCAGAGGCAGTACAATGTGGCCCACAAACGCACCAGGGACATTGTTGAGCGCACATTTGGCGTGTTAAAGTCACGTTTCAGGTGCCTGGACATCACAGGTGGAAGACTTCTGTACAGCCCAGAAATAGAAAGATGATCATTGCATGTTGTGTATTGCACAACATATGTGTACGCACCAATGCCCCATGGATCCAAGTGCCAGATGCACCGGACGATGATGAGGAAGATGAGGCAGGTGGACCACACCCCACTGCAGCTGCAGCAGGAATAGCCCGAAGGAACACAATCATTATCAATTTCTTCACATGAGCACGTCACATTGTGACTGTCCTTAGCAATCATGGAACAGTACAAAATGACCACATGAACAGCATGTGCTAATAAATTCATTGCAACACACATTCCCTGTGTGCATGTCAGTCCTCTGCATTAGCACATCACTCTGACAAGTGTAAGTGCAAAATTAAGTGCTAACAATCTCACAAATAGCAAATAGATGGTGGGTATGTCACCTCTGCACAGAGAGGCTGTTCAGGGTGTCACGTATTCGGAATGCCATTTCAGGGTGTCAAATGTAGTACGTAATCCCACTCATCAGCATATCACATGTGTACAAAAACATGACATGAAGGCTGTCATAGGTGTTCAAAAAAAGACAAAAGGGTGTCATTTGGGGTCAAAAATGAAATTGCAGGTGTCATTTGGGGTCAAATATGAACCACCCTGATGTAGAGATGCACCCTGTGACTCAAGTCCCACAACATGAGCAACATGGACGTAAGGGGGATGGGGGCACAGTGAACACCTCAGCAACATGGGAGATGCACACCAGCCAAAAAGCCAGCAGGAATACCATACGTGGGACACACCAAGGTGTCCACTGGACATATGTGCCATGTACAGATCACATGTGTACACGGACGTCATCCATCAATAGTAGTGAACAGTGTCAGCTAATAGGTGCAAGGTGAGAAGTCACACGCCTCCTCACAGCTACCTGTACCCATCACTGTCAGACTGCAGCAAAACACCGCTGCTACATCAGAGCATGCAAAGTTGACTGTGAGGGCACGTACATGGCTGGTAAGGGTCCAACCGTGCCGAAAGGCGAAGCAGTGACATTTGTTTGGAATCACTGCCCCTACATTCATCCATACTTTCATACTTGCTTGATCATAGACATGACACATCTGTGTGAGTTAGAATGTTTTAATCACATTCGGTGGAGTGTTGAAGCTGGACCAGTAGATGGCCATGCAAACCCCACTTTACATTGTTGCCCCGTGGAGGGCCAGCCAGAGTCCTTTAGGGATTGACAAGTTCATCGGAAGAGAAAGAGTTCAGTCCACAGTCTGATTACTGTGTCATTGGTAACCAAACCAAATATGGCAGTCCATGTCGAGGGCCAAGGTGAGTGTCCCAGAGTGTATCCGGGGACAGTGGAAGGTGTTATTCCAGGGCATGATGCAGAGGGCAGAACCAAGCTGAAACAGGCCATATGACGGAGATGAATGCTACCGCTTCCTTCTTACCACAAAGGCAGAATCATCCACATCATCGTCCTCTGATGTGTGATGTTCCTCACATGTGGGTGGTGATGTTTTGTCTGCAGCACTGTGTGGCACTGACACATCAGGGGCCGGAGGTGGAATGTCTGCCGCACTGTGTGACAGTGACACATCAGGGGCCGGAGGTGGATTGTCTGCCGCACTGTGAGGCACTGACACATCAGGGGGCGGAGATGTGGATGGAGTAGTAGCAGGAGCATTCATCTGCGCCAGGTCTTGTGGCAGCAATGCCATGATGAGGATCTGCAGGGCATGGAAGATCCCAGCTACATCTCACTGGTGTGCAGCCGTGGCAGCCATTCTTTTCACCTGCATCCGCTCCATGTTCTCCATGAGCCTCCGCATGTGTCCCAACTCCCGGCTGACATCGCTGGAGCCACTCTGACTAGACAGTTGTTCTTGTCTCAGAGTCATGACTCCAGCGATGTCAGCCATGGCTTGTTGGAGAGCATGGAGCCGACTGTGGGTGTCCGTTAGGGACTGTAAGTGGTCCCTGATGGGACTTAGACACCCAGGTATGGCAACTAGATTGGCTGCTAAGAGGTCATACCTCACCCGCACCTGCTCAGCCATCTCCTTCTGGCCCTCTAACACACGGCATTGGAATGCCATGTGTTGGTCCTGGGGGTCCTGGGAGACAGCCGTGGTGGTGGGTGCTTCCTGCTGTGTGGTCTGTGCAGGGGGTGGGGTCTCCTCGATGCAGCTGGGCTGCCCTGCTCCTGGGGGTGGGGTGCTGAGGGTGTCCATGAGCTGTTGGAGGGCATCGGTGTCGATAGTGTGGAGGTCCTCTTCATCATCAGTGAAGAGATGTACGGTCGGCTCTGCAGGAGGTGTTGATTCTCCCTCTGCAATGTGAAGGGGAGATGCAGTTTAACAGTGTGTTCCATGTATGTTCACGCATTGGACAAGTTTACAAACAGACTGCATGACAATGTACATTGTGACTGTTTGGGAGGAGATGCCTAATTGATGCGGGACAGTGGACATTTCTACACCATCAGGGATGTGGGGTTGTATTTGTACATTATCATCTCACAGTTTCATGCTATGCCAAATGTGATTGGCCAGTTTCTACACACAAGCGGCAGCAGTTGTGTCCTCTGTTCTGTTGTGGAAGTGTTACAGTTTGTACCACATTGTTGTCTATGTTGATGTGCTCTGATTCTTATGTGTGTGTGCTGCATTGTGCGAGAGTAGCCCCTGCGGCTCTGATTTTGCTGGCCGTTATCCCTTTCAGGGGCTGTGCTTTTCACTTCTGTGCTTATACAGTGCTGAGATGTTGCAGACTTGGGTAAATTGGGCTCTTGGTGGGAGTTGGGACTCTTGGGCATGGTTTGTCCGCAGATGTCTTGTTGACGTCAGGGGTTGTTTGTGCACGTGGATGTGTCAGAGTGTGACCTGCTCCTTTACGGATGTGGTCCACACTCAGCCACCTAAGTGTCGTGGCGTGCACCATGTCATGATAATTGGACTGCAGCCATGCTAATCGTCAAGCAGTGTCACTTGCATTGTCAGTGTGGCTCACGGACCCGCAGCTTTGCTGGGTTCAGCACATGTGCATGGGTTTGTTGTGAGATTAGTGATGTGTGGGGAGAGCCCACTCTGTGCACATTGTCGACGGGGGCCTACTTGCTGTTTCTATGTGTGCTGCAGTATGCCAAGGAGATCAGGGACATGATCCAGAGTCATTGTAGGTGTGCACTGTGCTATACTTGATTGTGCATGTGTGCCATTGTGCCCATCTCCCCTCGTCCCCCTAGTCCCTGGTCGTTACTCACCCTGATGCTGTTGGGTCAGGTCATGTTGAGCAGTGTCCGGTCCCCCAACTCCTGCCACCGTCTCCCCACTGATGACTGTGGTACACCATTTCCTCCATCTCATCCAGCTCTTGCTGGGGCGCTGGACTCCCACCTCCAGTCTGCATTGCTGCTTTCCGGTTGTTGGCGAGTTTCAGCTTGGTTTTGCGCTTCACATCATTCCAGTGCTTCTTGCAGTCGTCCACTTCCCTTCTCTTCACTCCGACTGCATTCACCTTGGCCAAGATGGACTGCCATATTGCATTTTTAGTTGCCAATGACACAGTGGAGGTGATGAATAGTTGTTGGTGGTGTTCTATCACCTCCGTAATTAGGATCTTGTTTTCCTGCAAACTGAATCGCGGGTTCCTCTTCTTCTTCTCCTTGCCCTTCTCCTTCTCCGAGGTCCCTGGCTGGTCCTCCGGGGGGTTTGTGGGGTTCTGGTTGGCCTCTGTAGTTGCTCCAGCTTCCTCCATGGTGCTTCTCAGTTGTTTGGGTTTTGGTTCTTTTGCAGCTTTTATGGTGATTTTTCCCGCCTGACGTGGGAATAGCAAGCCTGGCGCTGCTTATCGCTTATGTTTTTATCGCTGTTGGGCCCATCGCCACTTTTTTCACGTTCGGGTTTTCTTTTTTATCGCCGTCCCGGTAATTTTAACGCGGACATTTGACGCGTTATTGGGACACTATCGCCTGTTGCCGGCGTGTTGAGAATACGCCGTTAACACGGCGTTATTTTCCCGCGATAGACGGTGTTATGTAAAATTGCGTTAACCTAGGTTGGCGATGATTATCGCCCGTTCTTGAGAATATCCCCCAACATGTGCTCACCCTCTGGGTGCTTGGCACAGAGCAGTCAGGCTTATCTAAAGAGGCAATGTGTAAAGTATTTGTGCAACACACAGACACACACACACACACACACACAGAGTAACACAATGAAAACACCACAAAAATACTCCACACAGGTTTAGAAAAATAGAGAATAATGTTATGAGTAAAAAAAGACCAAAACAACAAAATTCAAATAAGTAGAACCGGAGTTATGAATTTAAAAAAAAACAAAAATAGTGCTAAGAAGTCAATAGCGCTAAGGGGATACTTGAGGTCACGCTAGGGCGGGATAAATACAAAATTCAGGCCAACCTCAATGGAAGACAGGCCAACTACAGGACTCAGACAGGTCTGCTGACAAAATACCTTGGATGGAGCAAGAGTCGATGTTGAAGACTCGAGGCGAGGAGTCGAGGAGATGGCGTGTCATCGTCACAACTGTGGTTAGAGGTGAAGTGTCGGTGCCGATCCATACAGTCGATGAAGTCTTCGAAGTTGAACCCCTTTATGATGCAGGCGCTAAGTCGATGTCCAGTATCGCTGTACGTCGGCGTCGAACCGTGCAGTCAATCGAGGCGATGTTATCAATCGGACCTTGTATCGGCATCGAAGGGCAATGCGTTGGTTTTGATCGACGCAAAGTCGTCACTGCATCACTTCTGAGGCCCAGGACTGGATTGGCACCTCAGTCAAGGGAGGACTAGATGTCAGAGTGCAGCAGCAGGAGGTCTGTAGGAAGTCTTTTATGGCCCTGAGACTTCAGAACAGGGGGCAAGCCAGCAAGCCCTTGGAGTAACACTTGGTTCAAGTGAGATGGGTCCAGTCCTTCTCCTCAGCAGGGTAGAGATCAGCAGGCAGTAGGGCAGTTCAGCAAAGCAGAGAAGCAGTTCCTGCAAAACAGTCATTCAAGCAGAGTGGCAGCCCTTGCAGCACAGCAGTCTTCACTCCTGGCAGAGTACTTCACAGGTCCAGGAGTGTCTTGCTAGGGTCAGAGTCCCAGTACTTATAACCAAATGTGCCTTAAGTGGGGGGGACTTCCAAGCAGGCCCTTGAAGTGCACAGGTCCCCTTTCAACCCAGTCCTGTCTGCCAAACGTTCTGTGGAGGGTAATCAGTCCTTTGTGTGGGACACAGGACACTGCCTAGTCAGATGTACATGTCAGCTACCTCTCCCTCTTCCTGCCCAGGAAGAGCTAAAAGAATGTAGATGAAAGCCGATAAGTTCTCTGTCACACCCACCCTTCCTGTGTTTGTGGTTGTCTAGAGTGAATGCACAAAGTGTAGCTGTCACCCACCCCAGAGGTGTATTGGAGACAGACTGCCAGGTACACAGATCAGTGAGAACAGAGAAATGTCTACTCTCTAAAAGTAAAAAGAACAATTGATGGACAGAATGCAGAACAGTTTCATACATTCACCCTAGTACAGAGATCTGGGCCTAAAGCCATTGTTTTTTTGCTCCTCACGCCATTCCAGTTTGAACTTAGCCATATGCAAATCAGTCTTGACCCTGCGCCCAATGGGAACAGTCCAGCCTGCACTGCCAGGCCAGGTCCTCCCTGGACTGGAAACAAGCATCCAAGGACCGGTTTTGGGGTTTCACCCCTCATCAGCCAGGATAACTTGACTCCAGTGGCATGGAGAGCACGGGACCCAGGTCTGGGCGTCCGCGTCCCACTCGGGGTGACAAATGCAAAAAGAACATATGATGGACAGAATGCAGAACAATGTCATTCATTCACCCCAGTACAGAGATCTGGGCCTAAATCCATCGTTTTTTTGCGTGTTCTCTACTTTTTGTTATCTGCAAGGTTACCGGGGAATGGTCAGATAATGTACGCGCCAAATGTGTGCAGTCCAGTATGTCTGGGAGCAGTGAGCGCGATGCATACCAATAATCAATTCTAGTGTGCGTGTCATGGACTCAGGAGTAGTGCGTGTACTCCCTGCCTAGGGAAGAACGAGAACGCCAGACATCACAAAGACCTTCCGCCTCTGCGATACTGGCTATTGCATGTGCCGCACGCAATGAACGCCTAGGGGCTCCTTTTGATCTATCAATTTTGGGATTTTGAACGCAATTGAAGTCGCCCCCCAAGAGTATAGGCATATGAGAGTGTCTCATTATTTTGACTTGTAGTGCATAATAAAACTGTGGATCGTCATAATTTGGCCCATAGACCCCCACGAGCAAAATGTTGAAGTTCTCCTTGCGGCACTTTGCCAACACATACCTGCCCCCTGTGTCTACCTCTATTTCTTGTACATGTATGCCAGAATTTCTACGTACCCAGATGAGCACGCCTCTAGCATGGGAAGTGAATCCGGCTGATATGCATGTGCCTTTCATTCTTATAGTGGGCAGTAGCCCTGATTTTGGGGTAAGATGTGTTTCTTGCAAGATGGCAAAATCAGTATTATGTCTGTGCAAATAGGCTACCACTTTTCGTATTTTCCTCTGTTCATTAAGGCCCCTAACATTCCAGGACATGAATCTAATATTAGTTCTGCCTTTAAGGGGCTGCAAAATGTGTTAATTTATGCACCCGAACTGACCTATCATGCGATGTATATGCAGCGACGTAGTTCAGTGTGTACATTCCCTGCTGATACATTAGACATAGTAGATAGACTGCTGAGCAAAAACAATTCCCTACTCCCCACCCACTCCATATCAGAAAACCTAGACATGGTACTTTTAGAACAACGCTCCTAACCCCCCTCTCACCCTGGAAAAGACCCTACCACCCAAAAACAGTTTCCCCACAAATACTACCAAGGTGTAATACACTCGGAGGCAATGGCAGCCAGATCTGAGGTGTTTCTAGATAACTTACGGCTGGACACCCACTGAGTTACCATCCAGGCATCTGAATAATTGCATTATACATATATGCAGTAATTTTACCTTCTGCGCATCATTACGGTGTAATTACAACAAAGCAGCTATGGCCAAGGAAGTTCAGTATGGATATTGTCTATTATTATACCTGCGCCATATCTAGTGTCCCATGTGCACTTACACAGCCGGCATGCCCGGCTCAAGCAGCATATCCTGCTCGGAGACTTCAGGCGCGTCGTCCCCTCAGCTGTCGGCGGCTGAGTTGAGTTCTGGGACTTCTCAGAACGGTATTTTTTGAGGTCCTGTTGTAATTGGTTAGGATCTCCGTAAATTTTACATTTGCCGGCAAGTTCACCTGGAGTCTGGCCAGATATAGCATCGCGTAGTCGAGTTGGAGTTCTCTCAGTTTACGTTTGACGGCCCAAATTTCTTGCGTGCCTCCTGCACCTGCGGAGTAAAGTCCAGAAAGAGAGCCAAGTCTGACCCCTCATATTTAAGAACTTTCAGATCTCTGGCGCGTTGCAAGGCAGCATCTCTGTCTCTGTAGTTGAGGATTCTCGCGATCAAAGGGTGGGGCACCGCACCAGGAGGAGGTCTGGGTCCCAGAGTGCGATGGGCGCGTCCAACAACAAATACCTCTGAGAAAGTTTCACGGCCCAACAGAGACACCAGCAGTTGCTCAACGAATAGTTCCATGTTTCCAGTAGCAGTGGTCTCAGGTAGACCCAGTATGCGCACGTTGTTGCGTCTAGAGCGTGCTTCGAGATCTTCGGCTTTGTCACACATTGTTGTTAGCAACTTCGCCATTTGTTTTTGTGACGTCCTCATTTCAGACTGTGCGTCCTCAGCTTCCGATATTCTGCGCTCCACCATGTCGAGCCTTTCAGCCTGTTTGTCTACAGGTTCAGACATCCGGTCCATTCGGAACGCCAACGCGTCCATCTTGCCATCAATGGAAGCTAAGCTATGTCGCATGGCTGTTAGTATTTGTCGAATGTCATCACCGGAGGCATTCAAGTCCTCATTCTGCTATGCAATTGGGGGGTTGGGAGCCTCAGCTCTATTCCTGATCGATTTCCTCTGATCAAACTGGATTTTGGTTTGTGTTTTGTCTCCCTTCCCCATGATGTCTGCCTCCGAATGCCACTCAGCCGGGTCAGAACAATACTGTAAAAATCAGATATTTCAGAGGGCGCACAAGGAGAGCGATAGATAGGTAGGCCGCAATTTGCTGATGCTTGATGAACGGAACACTATGCCCGGTCTGCTGAGGCCCACACACACACTTCTCAATTAGGCCCAACCAGTTGCACGGCCAAGCAGGACCGCGCCCGAGCGCAAAGGGGGGGTGTCACAGATGGAGTGCAGCACTCCTGCGTGACCCCGAGTGGCCGACCACCGCTGTCGTAGGATAGAAGGGGCGTGGAGTCACCGGCGCCGCAGATACAAGGGAGCACTAGTGTGTAACTACAAATTGTCCATATGTGCAACGTTGTGCTTCTGATCGCACCGCGCGTGCAGCAGTACTCACTGGGCTCTGCAATCCAGTATCTTGGTCCGCCACTACACCCCGCCGCGTCTCAATGATTTGCAGCCGTGCTCCCTGCAGAGCCTCCGTCTGGACGCACAGTCACTTTTGTGCACTATTTCGTGCATAGGATAGTAGGGCAGCCGCTGGGTACGAGAGACATAGGCCCCTCGCCTTCCACGAACTCCCGCCGATCACAAACGTCCGGGAGGCACAAGCAATGTCTGAGCGGGGGGGGGGCCCAGTACACTTCCCCCGCGCGAACTGTGTCCGAAACAGTGTCCACCGCATGTAGGTCTAGGCGGCTGCAGCACCAACCACACTAGGCCGACCCGCACTCCGTAGGCCCCGCTCAGCCCTACCATAGCCTCACTCCTACTGCAGGCACAGACACTCCTTATCCCGCAGCAGCGATGCCAGCCAGGAGCCGATCGAGGGCAGGCCGATTTTCTCCTTGCTGTGATTTCAGGGCTGCAGCTCCTGGGACGAGCCGCGAGCCAGCGCAGCACGCCCATCGCTTCACGAAGTGCCCCACAGGCCCCTGAAAGGCCGCCGCCGCGTTACTCGTTGTCGCCAGGCACAGGAGCCGATTTATTGCACCAAACCCTCAGGGACCACAGTTCACTGCCTGCTGCATACATTCCGCTACTTATTTTGCCATAATCTGTCTGGATGGCTCTGATAACTGGAATGTAGTATGGGCGGCTGCTGGAGCACACTCAGGCTGCGGCCATCTTGAAGTCAGGCAAGCCACGCCTCTCTCGCACTCCCTGCTCTTTGTGCTACAGTGACGATTGTCCTCGAAGCTCACCCTTCTCCACATGTCCTCTTCCAATGCGAACAAAACTCTTTACACCGGACTTAGAAGGTACATTTTCAGTGTGACTAACGTGGTCTCTGTATCTGACCAGAGCTCCATAGTGTTTGGCCTCAACTTGTGACTTTCCCCTGGTCTAGTTCTACCAGATGACCACAAGTGGCACTTTGTGATTTTAGGAGCTATTTTCACAAAAAACTTTAACATTGCAGATCTCTGGTTCTACTGATTGGGTTTTTGTCATTCTGCTATCATTTTATTTATTAAAATGTACTCAATTTTTCAAAATTGTTTTGGGATTTTTCTTGTGCTGTTCTTTCAGTTTATTACTATTTGTGTGCAGCATTAGTACTTTACACATAGCCTGTGAGTGATGCCTGACTGCTTTTGTGCCACGCTACCAGGGGGTTAAGCACAGGTTAATTAGGCAAATTTTGTGGGTCATCCTGACAAGGATTGTGGTTGTTGCCTAAGTAGAGTCCTCCACCCCCGCCCCCCAAACCAATAACCCAATTTCTTATAAAAAAAATATGAGTAGAAGATAACAGATCTTTTTTCCTGGAGTGATCAGCTGACCAGTACCAACTGGCCCTTGACAAGACCAGAGTGAGACCTGGCCCCTAAATGCAGTGCCTGAGGACCTAGTACCTTGGCTGCAACTAAGAGCCACAGCTCCAGACAATAGGAAAAGTAGGGACTTAGGGCCTAATTTGGAGTTTGCTGCACAGGTACTCCATCACTAATGTAACAGACATCCCGTACATCTTATTACAAGTATATTACGATATAATCAGGGCCAACAGAATTATGCGATTTTGCAGTGATTTCAGCATAATTATGGATTTGCCACATGTGCCACATAATCCGTCATCTGCTGGATAATTTGCAGATTCTAACAAAAAAAATTGTTTCTAGCTCAAAAGGAACGAAGTTACTAAAAGAACAGTGACACTTGTTGCCACACAACTGAAGCCCGTTGCAAAGGTTGACTGGTTATCTTTTAGTATTATTGTATTAGGGTGTTAAAGTGGTACTAATGAGGCAACACCTTTGCTAAGGCAGTGTTAACATGAGCAAAAAAGACAAATAATGAAGTATTACTATCGCAAAATGTACTGCTTTGTGCCACATAATTTGTCTTTTTCTTGCCACATAATTTAGTCAACTGTGCCACATAATTTGGTGCTCTCATGCCACATAATTCCAGTGGCCATGGATATAATGCACTTGTAATAAGCTAGATTGCATATCTAAAATGTTTTTGCCAGAATACCAGACCCCCAAACTCTAAATCAGGCACATAGAAAAATGTTGGACTTACAAGACCTCCAGAGGTTTAGTGGGAAATCACAGTAAATTTAAAGAGGATTTCGACAGATACAGATTCAGGCTTGCCCCACTGGAGGACCATACGTCTGATTTATTACAAGGGCATTATATCACAAACCACTTGCAATAAGGCGGGCAGGATATCTGTCATGCTTGTGATGGACAGCTCATCTCCATACTCTAAACTGTGCTCTAGGTCTGAAGGTACCAAAACTATCCACCCAATGAGAGGACTTCAGCGGCCATCAAATATGAATTTTCGTCCTCAGATCTTTAGCCACTAAAACCAATTGCTTCAGTGGGACTTCATCCAATAACTATCTGACATCGAGGTCTTCTGTGGATACAACCTTCAACCTTACCCCACTGGAGGATTTTGATTTCCATTTCATAGACTGAGTCATAAGGTAAAATCATTGAAAGGATGGCCCGCTTGGTGTATTCAACCTCCACTCTATTGTGGTCAGCCACATACCACATGTAGGTCCCAGTTAACTGTGAACAGTGGCTTCTGATTGGCATTCAATTTTTCTAGATGCTTTTTGTCCTACAACTCTAAAATATCATTTCTTCAATTCCCCTTATTGACCTTGAATCATTTTGTGTTATTTTTCGAATTATAATCTTCTCTATTTTTAGAAATTTAGGTGTGGGATTTTTATTGTGTTGTGTTTTGGCTTTTAATTGTTTTGGTATTGCTAAGTACTTTACATACTTTTTTTAAGTTAAGCATATCTGCTCTGTGTCACAGCTACCAGCGTTAGAGCATAGGCTTATTTGTTGAACTTCTGTGTTGGACCTGACAAGAGTTTGAGCCTTTTACGTGGAGATGGCACATACCCTGCCCGACTAATTACCATTTCTTTAACCCCTTTCATGCTCATGATGAGCTGGACTCGTCATGACACCCTGCACCGGAAATCCCTCTGGTGCAGGCACCAGAGGGATTCCCTTTTCTCCCCTAAAGCCTCGGGAGCTGGGAAAGAGCTTCCCCAGCTCCCGAGGCCCCCCCCCCTGGTTTCCCTGAAATGACGATCGGCGCGCACATCGCGCTGATGTCATTTCAGTGAAACCGAAACTGAAATGAGCCAAGAGGCTCATTTCAGTTTCAGTTTCTACGTGCTCAGGAGGCTATCTCAGCCCCCTGAGCACCTAGAAACTCAGGAGAGGTATCGTTGGAAAGGGGAGAATCCCTAGTGGATCCCTGCTTGGGGATCACCCCAGGAGGGCGATCCCAAAGCAGGGATCCACCCATTAGGCACCAGGGAGGGGGGAGCGGCCCCTTGGGCAAGGGCCTTTGCTCCCCCTATAAAAATTTTGGCATGATTAGTCTTTCTGCCCCCCTGGGGGGGTAGAAAGCCCACTAGACACCAGGGATTTATGGGATATTTATTAGGGGTGGCGGCTGCCCAAAACAGGCATGCCGATGCTCCCACCCCCGGCCACAAAATTAGTCTTTCTGCCCCCCCTGGGGGGCAGATGGGGCAGTAGCCCCCAATCTGCCGCCCCGGGGGCAGAAAGCCCACTAGATACCAGGGATTTTTTTTAAAATTATAGTTAGGGGTGGGGGCTGCCCAATATGGGCATGCCAATGCCCCCACCCCCGACACAAAGGTACAGTCTTTCTGCCCCTCCTGGGGGGCAGATGGGAGCAGTAGCCCCCAATCTGCCCCCCCGGGGGGCAGAAAGCCCACTAGACACCAGAGTTTTTTCCCCTCAATAAATTTAGGGGTGGGGGTGCCAATGCCCCCACCCCTCCCCCCACAAAATTCCAGTCTTTCTGCCCCCCGGGGGGTTCAGAAACACCCTAGATGCCAGGGATTATTTTTGTATAGGCCCGGGGTGGGGGCTGCCCAGAATGGGCATGCAAATGCCCCCACCCTACCCCCCAAAGAGAAAAAAAAGACTTTCTGCTCCCCCAGGAGGCAGATGGGGGCAATAGCCCCTGATCTGCCCCCCCCGGGGAGGGGGCAGAAAGCCCACTAAGTGCCAGGGATTTTTTTTTATATATAGGTAGGGGTGGGGGCTGCCCAGAATGGACATGCCAATGCCCCCACCCACCCCAAAAAAGATGCCACTGTCTTTCTGCCCCTCCCACGAGGCAGATGGGGGCAGTAGCCCCTGATCTGCCCACCGGGGGGGCAGAAAGCCCACTATGTGCCAGGATTATGCTGGCTTTTTTATACGCAGGGGTGGGGGTTGACCAGAATGGGCATCCCAATGCCCCCGACCCCCCAAAAGAATAGCCACAGTCTTTCTGCCCCCCTTGGGGGCATATCGGGGCAATAGCCCCTGATTTACCCCCTCCCCAGGGCGGCAGAAAGCGCACTAGGCACTGACTTTTTTTCGGAATGTGCCTACCTGTTGAATTTGGTTCCTAGCTCTGCCGGCACCTAGGGAAACCTAGCAAACCTATACATTTTTTAAAACTAGACACCCAGGGGAATCCAGGATGGGCTGACTTGACTGGCTCTCTCCAGGTTCTGTTACCCAGAATCCCTTGCAAACCTAAAAATGTGTCCAAAAAACCACATTTTCCTCACATTTCTGTGGTGAAAAGTTCTGGAATCTGCGTGGATCCACAAAATTCCACCCACCCCGCGTTCCCCAAAGTCTTCCGAGAAAAATGGTACCTCACTTGTGTGGGTAGGACTAGTGGCCGCGACAGGCAACGGCCCAAAACACAACATGGACACACCACATTTTCACAGTGAAAACGGACCCTTTTTTTTCAAAGTGCCTAGCTGTAGATTTTGAACCCTAACTCTGCCGGCATCTAAGGAAACCTAGCAAACCTATACATTTTTGAAAACTAGATACCCAGGGGAATTCAGGATGGGGTGAGTTGACTGGCTCTCACCAGGTTCTGTTACCCAGAATCCCTTGCAAACCTAAAAATATGTCCAAAAAAACACATTTTCCTCACATTTCTGTGGTGGAAAGTTCTGGAATCTGCGTGGATGTACAAAATTCCACCCACCCCACGTCCCCCAAAGTCTTCCGTGAAAAATGGTACCTCACTTGTGTGGATGGGTCAAGTACCCACGACAGGCAAGGGCCCAAACCTATTGAGGCGACATCAAAATTACCTATCACAAACCAACCTGGTTTTGCAAGGGGGTCCCATGAGTTTTGGCCCCGGGCTCGGCGGCCATCTAGGAAACCTACCCAACCCACACATTTCTGAAAACTAGACACCCGGAGGAGTCCAGCGAGGTATGGCTTTCGTGGGTCCTCCAAAATGTTCTTACCCAGAATCCCCTGCAAACCTCAAATTTAGCTGAAAAAATCAAGTTTTCTCAAATTTCTGTGTGGGAAAGTTCTGGAATCTACGTGGATCCACAAATTTCCTACCACCCAGCTTTCACCAAGGTCTGCCGATAAAAATGATACCTCACTCGCGTGGGTGGGTCAAGTACCCGCGACAGGCAAGGGCCCAAAACGTATTGAGGAGACATCAAAATTACCTATCACAAAACAACCTGGTTTTGCAAGGGAGTCACCTGGGTTTTGGCCCCGGGCTCAGCGGCCATCTTTGGAACCTACCAAACCCACACATTTCTGAAAACTAGACACCCGGGGGAGTCCAGCGAGGTATGGCTTGCATGGGTCCCCAAACGTTTTCCTACCCAGAATGCCCTGCAAACCTCAAATTTAGCTGAAAAAAACATATTTTCCACATATTTTTGCGTGGAATCACCGTGCTGGCACAAATGTCCTACCACCCGGCGTTGCCCTTGTTCCCCCGAGTAAAATGATACCTCACTTGTGTGGGTGTCCAATGCAGAACTGGCTAAAAACGTATTTTAAAAAAAATGTAGCGCTTAGAATTCTCGGTGCTATACCCTAAATCCCTATGTTTTGGGCTCTTCCCAGTCACAGGCCTTTGGCCCACCCACACAAGTGAGGTATCATTTTACTCAGGAGAACAAGGGGAACGCTGGGTGGTAGGACATTTGTGCCGGCACGGTGATCCCACACAAAAATGTATGGAAAAGTGATTTTTCAGCTAAATTTGAGGTTTGCAGGGGATTCTGGGTAGGAAAACGTTGTGGGACCCATGCAAGCCATACCTCGCTGGACTCCCCCGGGTGTCTAGATTTCAGAAATGTTTGGGTTTGGTAGTTTCCCAAGATGGCCGCCGAGCCCGGGGACAAAAACCCAGGTGACCCTCTTGCAAAACCGTTTTTTGTGATAGGTAATTTTGATGTCGCCTCAATAGGTTTTGGGCCTTTTCTGTCGCGGTGCTTGACCCACTCACCGAGTGAGGCACCATTTTATCGGGAGACCTGAGGAATGCTGGGTGGTAGGAAATTTGTGTCAGCCCGTGATGCCACAGCTTTACCACACAAAAATGTGTGAAAAGGGATTTTTCAGCTAAATGTCAGGTTTACAGGGGATTCTGGTTAAGAAAACGTTGGGGGATCCATGCAAGCCATACCTCCCTGGAATCCCCGGGTGTCTACTTTTCATAAATGTGTGGGTTTGGTAGGTTTCCTAGGTGGCCGCCGAGCCCAGACCAAAACATCATGGGACCACTCTTGAAAAACCAGGTCGTTTTGTGATAGGCCATTTTGAGGTCGCCTCAATACGTTGTGGGCCCTTGCCTGTCGCGGGTACTTGGGCCTCCCACCCGAGTGAGGCACCATTTTTATCGAGAGACCTGGGGGAACGCTGGGTGGTAGGAAATTTGTGTCATCCCCGTGATGCCACAACTTTACCACCCAAAAATGTGTGAAAAAAGGGATTTTTTTCAGCAAAATGTCAGGTTTGCAGGGGATTCTGGGTAAGAAAACGTTGGGGGATCCACGCAAGCCATACCTCCCTGGAATCCCTTGGGTGTCTACCTTTCAGAAATGTGTGGGTTTGGTAGGTTTCCCTAGGTGGCCGCCGAGCCCCGGGCCAAAACGTCATGGGACCCCCCTTGCAAAACCAGGTCGTTTTGTGATAGGCCATTTTGAGGTCGCCTCAATACATTGTGGGCCCTTGCCTGTCGCGGGTACTTGGGCCTCCCACCCGAGTGAGGCACCATTTTTATCGGGAGACCTGGGGGAACTCTGGGTGGTAGGAAATTTGTGTCAGCCCCGTCATGCCACAACTTTACCACACAAAAATGTGTGAAAATAGGGATTTTTTCAGCAAAATGTCAGGTTTGCAGGGGATTCTGGGTAAGAAAACGTTGGGGGATCCACGCAACCCATACCTCCCTGGTATCCCCCGGGTGTCTACTTTTCAGAAATGTGTGGGTTTGGTAGGTTTCCCTAGGTGGCCGCCGAGCCCCGGGCCAAAACGTCATGGGACCCCCCTTGCAAAACCAGGTCATTTTGTGATAGGCCATTTTGAGGTCGCCTCAATACGTTGTGGGCCCTTGCCTGTCGCGGGTACTTGGGCCTCCCACCCGAGTGAGGCACCATTTTTATCGGGAGACCTGGGGGAACGCTGGGTGGTAGGAAATTTGTGTCAGCCCCTTGATGCCACAACTTTACCACACAAAAATGTGTGAAAAAAGGGATTTTTTTTCAGAAAAATGTCAGGTTTGCAGGGTATTCTGGGTAAGAAAACGTTGGGGATCCACGCAAGCCATACCTCCCTGGAATCCCCCGTGTGTCTACTTTTCAGAAATGTGTGGGTTTGGTAGGTTTACCTAGGTGGCCGCCGAGCCCCGGGCCAAAACGTCATGGGACCCCCCTTGCAAAACCAGGTCGTTTTGTGATAGGCCATTTTGAGGTCGCCTCAATACGTTGTGGGCCCTTGCCTGTCGCGGGTACTTGGGCCTCCCACCCGAGTGAGGCACCATTTTTTTCGGAAGACCTTGGGGAACGCGGGGTGGGTGGAATTTTGTGGATCCACGCAGATTCCAGAACTTTCCACCACAGACAAGTGAGGAAAATGTGGTTTTTTTGCCAATTTTTTAGGTTTGCAAGGGATTCTGGGTAACAGAACCTGGTGAGAGCCAGTTAAGTCACCCCATCCTGGATTCCCCTTGGTGTCTACTTTTCAAAAATGTATAGGTTTGCTAGGTTTCCCTAAGTGCCGGCAGAGCTAGGGTTAAAAAACTACAGCTAGGCACTTTGCAAAAAAAGGGTCATTTTTCACTGTGAAAATGTGGTGCGTCCACGTTGCGTTTTGCGCTGCTTCCTGTCGCGGGCACTAGGCCTACCCACACAAGTGAGGTACAATTTTTTTGGAAGACCTTGGGGAACGCGGGGTGGGTGAAATTTTGTGGATCCACGCAGATTCCAGAACTTTCCACCACAGAAAAGTGAGGAAAATGTGTTTTTTTGGCCAATTTTTTAGGTTTGCAAGGGATTCTGGGTAACAGAACCTGGTGAGAGCCAGTCAAGTCACCCCATCCTGGATTCCCCTGGGTGTCTACTTTTCAAAAATGTATAGGTTTGCTAGGTTTCCCTAAGTGCCGGCAGAGCTAGGGTTCAAAAACTAAAGCTAGGCACTTTGCAAAAAAAGGGTCATTTTTCACTGTGAAAATGTGGTGCGTCCACGTTGCGTTTTGCGCTGCTTCCTGTCGCGGGCACTAGGCCTACCCACACAAGTGAGGTACCATTTTTTTCGTAAGACCTTGGGGAACGCGGGGTGAGTGGAATTTTGTGGATCCATGCAGATTCTAGAACTTTCCACCACAGAAAAGTGAGGAAAATGTGTTTTTTTTGCCAATTTTTTAGGTTTGCAAGGTATTCTGGGTAACAGACCCTGGTGAGAGCCAGTCAAGTCACCCCATCCTGAATTCCCCTGGGTGTCTAGTTTTTCAAAAATGTATAGGTTTGCTAGGTTTCCCTAAGTGCCCGCAGAGCTAGGGTTCAAAAACTACAGCTAGGCTCTTTGCAAAAAAAGGGTAATTTTTCATTGTGAAAATGTGGTACGTCCACGTTGCATTTTGAGCCATTTCCTGTTGTGGGCACAAGGCCTACCCACACAAGTGAGGTACCATTTTTATCGGGAGACTTAGGGTAACACAGAATTGTAGAGCAACTGTTATTACCTATTGACTTTTGATGCATTTCTGCCTTCCAAATGAAAGACAATGTGTAAAAAATAAGTCATTTTGAAAAATGACCTATAATTCTCATGCTAGTATGGGTACTCCCAATTTCGGAAATGTTCAAATATCTGCTGTTTCTAAAATCTACATTTTGTTCCCATTTCAGAAATACATAGGTGTCTTTCATAACAATTTTTCCATGTATACATTTTTCCCAAAATAATTGCTATATACCCGGTACATAATAAAAAACCATTGCAAGATGCTGCTCAGTTATTGGCTCTGGGTTCGTCGGGTTCTTGGTGAACCTACAAGTCCTATATATCACCACAACCAGAAAGGTCCAGCGGATGTAATGGTATATTGATTTCAAATAGCTGTCATAATTAGAAGAAGTTACAGGTGAAAACGTTGACACAAATGGCTGTTTTTTTCAACTAATTTTCAATTTTTCCTTTATTTAACTGTTAGTTTCTATAAGGAAAACTTTAAGGATCTACACAAATGACCCCTTGCTGAATTCAGAATTTTGTCTACTTTTCAGAAATGTATGGCTTTCCAGGATCCATTATTGGTTTCATACCCATTTCTACCATTAACTGGAAGGAGGTTGAAAGCACAAAAAATAGCAAAAATAGGCTATGTCCCAGAAAAATGCCAAAACTGTGTAAAAAAAGTTGGTTTTCTGACAAAAGTATGCTTGTCCCTGAAAGCTGGGAAGATGGTGATTTCAGCACCACAACCCCTTTTTTGATGCCATTTGCAGGGAAAAAACAAGACGCTTTCATCTGTAGCCCTTTTTTCGCATCTTACCCCAAAAAACCAAAATTTTGCTGTATTTTGGCGTGGATACCTTATGTGGTCAAAAAGTTACAGGGGCCTAAGCGTGCACTACCCCAAATAGCCAAAAAAAGGCTTAGCACAGGGGGGGAAAGGCCTAGCAGCGAAGGGGTTAACAAACATAATATATGTTTTCAGAATTAACATAACGTGCATTTGTAAAGCGCGCATTCACTCAAGGGTATCTTGGTGCTGAATAACAGATGTTTATTGTTACCCAACTCAATGTTACTAATTTTTTCAACCTCAGAAGGATGAAAGGCTGAGTGGACCCGCCGGGATTTTAACCTGTGACCATGAGGTCGAAGACAGGGCCATACAGTGGGCGCATTAGTCCACCAAGCCACCAGACCCGGATAGAATTGCAAGTCAAAACTTGATCTCTCCGTGCTGCCAGGCACTTCTTGATTATTTCCCCATCTCCTTGCATTCTGGAATATAACGTGTATCTATCCATTACTATAGTCACTTTCTTCACATTTCGCAAATTTAGTTGCTTAACGTCATTTTCAAAAATATCTAGGTCGCCTGGTGCTCCTACTACTGGCGAATATTTAAATTCTTTACGCCCTACTCCAGTCAAACGATGTTTCAAGAGCGACAATTTTCTTTGTGCTATGCAAGATCCCAGTAGAGCAGAGAAAAATGAACCGAATCAGAAGAAAAGAAGCCACCATCATCTGGCCCTCAAAAAAAAATAGTTAACATAGAACAGTAGTCACCATCAATCATGGCAATTGCTATTTGGCACCAGGAACTGTGGCTGGTAGTTCCAAACGTATCAATAGTATTTTGGAAGGTAAATAACAGCAGCCAAAAATGTGTCACTTCAGTTACACAACTTATAGAGATGAGGATGATGTGTCAAGGGGCTTGCTTTGTATCTCTTCCATTAGAAACCCTGATAATGACAGGCAATAGACACGCTCACACCAGGCCCTCTGATTCTAGGAGGACCCAAGCACCTCATCAACACAACCCGACTGATCCCAATCTGCAGCAGACGCCTTGACGTGGTAAATTGGAGAAGCGCCACAGAGTGTGATGTCTTGACCTACTTGCTGGCCGACTTCTCATCGCTCCTGTGCCATTCTGCCCACTAGAGCTCAATGTGGCATTAATGAATGTGGCTGATGCTCTAAGGTAACACAAAACGGTTTATTTCAAAAGTAAGATGCAATAAATAGGGCCAATAATAAACAGATATGTCACTATAGCATCTTCTGTTAAATTGCTGTCATCTCTCAAGGCGCGTTTCCGAATCTACGCCACAGACTGCCAATAATGCAAAAAAAAAAACGCCTTTTGTAAAACTGACCTGCCAGCAACATGTTATGACAGAAACCTGGGGATGCTGAGGTACAGTATATTTTTATTTTATAGCGCGACCGTATTGGAGCACCAGTTTCATTATACAAGGTTAAATGTATTTCTAGTTTTAAATGCACGGGGAGTTTAAGAGATTTACCCAGAACCACAGGAAGTTAAGTCGACGCCGAGACTTGAACCTGGTTTCCCAGTTTCAAAGTAAGCAGCTCTAGCCCTAACCTCACGTCCTCTCCCACACGTCCTCACGTTCATCCAACGTGTGAATACTAACAAAAAGAGAACATATCTCCTGCACAGCATATGAAGCAAAACAATCCACAGCACGAGTTTTCTTCAGTGCTGCTTCTTCGCCTGCATTATTGGAACGACATATGCACTAGCCTTCCAAAAAGAATTGATACTTCATTTCAATGAGTGCCCCTAGATATGTCCTGGCACAAAACAAATGGAACTTCAGGCCCGAGTCTGTTTACTATGCAAATTCGGGTTATTTTCATTCTTTAAATTGAATTACCCATAAAGTACGGTGGTCACAGTGGGAAAAAAAGTGGGAAACACCACGCTAGATTGCCTCGAAAGCCTGCAATTTGGAACCGATATAAGGTTCACACAGACAAATGTTAACTGGAGAGACAGGGTTGCAGAATCACCAAGTTCCGGGATATGATTATACAATGAATTCCCAACTCTGAGACCAGAGTCCCTGAAAGAATGAAAGTCGGGCTCTCGAGCCAATCCTTATTAGCTTAAGAACGAGAACACAGAACCGCACAGCCAACTGCTGGGCTTGTCATATGAACCTTGAACATTCTCTAAGGGCCTTTCAATATTTAATACTTTTTCTGTGACATCTCTCCATCTGTTGGTCTCGTTGGACTCTACAAGACTACACTTGATGTGGTTCCTGTGGAAACACCAATACGTATATACCTACGTACTTAAATGACTGTTGTGGGCACTGTTGTCTTCATTCTAAAAGGAGTTTGACATTTTTTACACTTATGCTTACGCTCATATTTGAGTGTAGAATAAAAAAACGCGAAAGTACTTCTGGACAACCTCTGTGACATTCCATTTACATTCATGCGAAGCAGTTCTGTGATACTTCATTCACCTAGAGTGCACTTGCTCATGTGAAAATGGATTTGCATCTTAGTGTAATTGAACTTCTAATTTTTGTTTTTCTGTATGTATTGTTTGTCCCATGGAGGAACCCATCACCCTGCACCTTCTCCAATTATGAGGGTGCTTCCAGACCGGTCTCCAACTAGAAAGCGCTTTAATTCCTGCTGCTGACAGGAAATCTCCAACAGTTTTGGTACAGATATCCTGAGAAATAGTTTGTTAATATCACAATTTTTCTAACTAATAATACACCACACGTGCTTTATAATGAATATATACATAACTATCCAATTTTAAAATCATGTTTCTTGAAAAGCAAAAGTTATGGTATACTAAATGGAAAGGATGATCTTGAACACTCAAATAGCATTTTGAAACAAGCCCACTGAGTCTGAAGTCCTTTTTAAGGATGTAAATACCAACAAACTGTATGTCCGATGTCATCATCATCAAAACACGTTATTTCGAACATAGACCTTAAAAGCACAATGTGAACAATTGGCAGTTCTGAACAAGACGTATACATATGTAATTTCAACCTGTACATAAATACTATGTGCCAAGCGTCAGAAATTCATAGTTCACGCCAAATAACGTTTTAATTTATACATAAAAATGAATAAAACTTTCACACGGCCAGTAGCGGTCGGTGGTGGGAGTGCCGCCGGGCGATGATGTGGGGCGGGGGAGGGGCAGGGTGGGGGGTAGTAAACTATGGATTACGGCCGATTACAGGTAAGTACACATATGAATAAATAAAACGAATTTCGTTGCGCGCGCTGCATCGCATTTGGTACTGTACTAGTTTATGTCACTGAGGATGTTTACATATGTTCAGTGAGTTACTGTGTGGAGCCATTCCAAAACTGAGTCAGTTGACTTCTGGATACCCATGCTCGGGTTGTGTCTCAATAAAACTACTTTTTTTCACAACATTTATTGTTGGCAGAGGTGTCCTTTACTACAAAGTTTGGCGACGAGTAATTGGCTAAGCACGCCACAACTATTCAAGGTGGTTTGGGCAACCTGATGCTGTTGCAGGGACTGCCGATGCTGTTAACTTTCAGCAATTTCTTCGGTCGAGAAAGAGTGAAAAATCTTTATTTGACTGCTCACTGAATGCACTGAATGTGTGTACAGGGCATTTTGGCAATACTATACTTACTTTGTGTATGACAATGTAATACCACCTACTGGCAAAGATCAATTAAGGGCCTTCAAGAGCATCATTAGGTACTATTCAAAATTTGTTGAGAGATTCATTGACAAAACATAATGCCTGAGAAGATTATTAAGAAAAGATTATAATTTTACATGGGGGGTGTTTCGACAAAAGTGTTTTAAGTCAAAGATGAGATTTGTAATTCAGGTATCTTGATTCCCTTTGATACTAGACTTAAATCTCTACTTACTGTATCAAAATAGGAGCTGTTCTCTATCAGTTACATGGTAAAAGAGAAAGAACTGTTGAGTTTGGTTTAAGATCTTTCACAAACTCTAAGTTATGCTATTGAATAGGAGGCTTTAGCAGCAGCCTGGGGAGCAGATTATTTTCAGACATATTAGTGGGGAACCCAATTTTTGTTGTGTACAAACCATAAACCTTTGGTAAAAATGTCACTTATAGGGGAAGCTGGTAAGGAGTCAGTGAGATTGGCTTGTGGTGCGTTTACTGTTGAAGAATGGGTACATGAAATGGGTTTAGATATTACGTAATAGCAGGGTGACTGATTAATCCTGTTGGGTAATAGGAGAGAAAGTTCTGTTTCACCATCAGTAAGACCCTAAGTCAATATATTAGAGGAAATGACAGTCTCTAAATAAACATTATTAATGACGTGAGAAAGATTTGTACCCCAGGCTAGTTTAAATCAAGATTAATAAAATTAAAACAGAAAGGGCAATTAGGGCAAACTTTAACAGTAAAAAGACTTACGCCTGAACTTTGGTGGCCTGAAATAGATGATTAAGTAACTTCTTCAATGGAAAGGTGCGAGGAAAGCAAAGAAGTAAAGAAAAATTTAAGAGTAGGTGTACAGTCTGCGATTGGCCAATTTGCTGACCTCGGGACACCATGGCATACCGTTTATTTGGATTTTATCGGACCTTTGAATTAACTCAGAGTTGACTTGAGGTTTGCCATGGTGGTGGTTTCTGCACATTCTAAATGGTTGATTGTGAAGTTTCTGAGAGAGGTTACCACAGTAAGAACAATATATAATTAAGCAACATTCTTTGAGGAGGAGCAGATTCCATCTCTTATCATAACAGATAACAGAACTCAACTCACATCTGGTGACATGCAAATGTTTCTTTTGACTTGTGGAGTTAAACATCATCAGCCATCACTTTACAACCCAGAAGCAAATGGGTTTGTTGAGTGTGCCAACAAGTTAGTCAAAATGAACTATACAGATGTCACTTGCTAATAGCCAAGATGTTGACAGAATGGTTTTTGAAATGGTGTAGGCCTACTGCACTAATGTAACAAAAAAATTGGCTTCCAACTTATACATGTAATTAGTTGGCAGAATCTCTCACCATGTCACAAAGGCTCACTCAGAGTCCTCAAGGAGCCCGGTGGGCAGAAAGCCAACTAAGCATGAGGGATTGTTTTTTTAAATGAAATTATAGGGGTGGGGTCAACCCACGAGTGCATGTCAATGCCCCCACCCCCAATATATATGGAACAGTCTTTCTGCCCCCAAGGGGTGCAGATGGGGTGATTACCCCCAATCTGCCCCCTTGACAAGCAAAAAACCCACAAAACATTAGGGATTTAAAAATAAATATATATAGGGGTGGGGCTGCCCATCATGACGTGGCCATGTCCCACTCCCTATATATGGAACATTCATTCTGCTTCTCTCAGGGGGGCAAATGGGGTGATTATTCCCAATCTGCACCCAGGGGAGAAGAAAGCCCACTAGACGCGCATGCCACACCGTACAGGAACGAAGGTGCAATCCCAGGGGGGCACAATATGTGCCCCCCTGCATGCACCCCCATGGACAGATTCGTCCGGGGGCCCTGTTAGGGCCTTCTTACTTGCATTTCCGCCACCGTTTTCATGGCATGGTCCCTGCCATCAAATGGGGGGTAAAAATGCAGGTCGTAATATGCTCCGTGGCGCTGACACCAGCACTGCCAGAATTTTCAGGCCCTTTGAACACTGCTGCTGCAGAGGGATCCTTGATCGACTGACAGGGGCAGTGGTCTTGTGGCGGTTCCACTGCTACACTCGTAATAGGGCAGACGGGTGGTGGTGGTCATTTGAGATGTTATCATTGATGTCACTGATCATGTCATGAGAGATGTAATATGTGAGGTCATAAGCTGTGCATTACGGTGCAGAAGTTATAGTTAGCTCAGCTAATGAAAAATGCAGAATTTCTATGGTTTTGTATGAATGAAATCTGAGCCTAATTATAACATCCCTGTAACCTTTGTTTTTCAGTGAATTTCTAAGGTTTTTTAAATTCTATTTCCAAACTATAACGCCCTGTCACCTTTGTTTTTTTAAGTGAATTTCAATGAATTTTTCATTACTAGGAGCATTTACAGAGTGGTGGGAAAAAGGGGCGGGACCTCTGACCAGCTCTCAGCAATCCTACTGTGTGGAACTTACTGGAGGTAACAGGAGAGGTTCTTGGCCTCCAAGGGGACTTCATCCCCTAACTAGTAGTGCACCAGGAGGTGCATTTGCAGAATGGTGGAAAAAGGGGGCGGGGCCTTATAGCAGCTCCCAGCAATCCCGCTGTGTGGGACTTACTGAAGGTAATAGGAGGGATTCTTGGCCCTCAAGGACCCTCAGCATCCAAGGGGGCTTCATCCCTCAACCAGAAGTGTGCCAGGAGGATAAAGGAGGCGGGGCCTCCAATGACCTCTCAGTAATCCAGCTGTGTGGGACTTATTGGAGGTAACATGAGGGGTCCCTGGCCCCCAAGGGCCCTCAGCATCCAAGAGGAGTTCATCCCTCAACCAGTAGTGTGCCAGGAAGTGTGTTTGCAGAGTAGTGGAGAAAGAGGGATTGGCCTCTGAAGACCTCTCAGCAATCCCTCTGTGTGGGACTTACTGGCACTAACAAGAGGGATTGTTGACCCCCAGGGACCCTCACCAGCCAAGGGGACTTCTTCCCCCAGAACATTGTGCACAAGGAGGTCCCTTGCAAAAGTGATTGAGAAAGGGGGCGGGGCCTCTGTTGACATCACCCCAGGCCGGCCTTTTAAAAAAACCTAATTTTATTATGACAAGCGGGCTGCATGGCCCCCCTTTCTCTGGGCTGATTTTGCCCTGGGGAACTCATCCCCCGAAGTCAAGTCAATATTATTATTAGGGGAGGAGGTGCATGCCCCCCCCTTCCCCAGGCAGATTTCGGTCCTGGGACCCCACTCCCCAAGTCCTGGCCATTTAGAAATTGGGGAAGGGGCAGCACAGGCCCCTTGGCTGATTTCGGCCATTGTAGACCCCATCTCCCGGCCATGGTTATCTGGGTGCCCCCAGGGTACCCAGTCTGCACTGTGACAGCAGGGAGAACCTCAAGACCCCTGCTGTCCCTGCCGGCTCTCCTCCTCCTGTGGGAGCCGACCTTACTTTCAGACACAGGGAGCTGATAAACATTCAGCTCCCTGTGTCTGAAAGCAATTTGTCTGTTTCCCTGCTCACTTGACAGAGAGCAGGGAAATAGATGAATGCTCCATTTCCAGCAAGCAAGAGCATTGCTCCGCTCTCGCTTGCTGGAATCAGAGTTTTGATGTGACTTTGTGAGATCGGTAAAAACTCCCACCAAGCCACAGCAAACAGCTCTGTCCCAACGGTGGCACCACGGAACATAGCAGAGCCGGTCCTGGGGGGTTGCGGTCTCCAGGGACAGCTATGATTTCAGGACTGGTGACCCCCCTCGTTTGCTGTAGCAGGGCCTGCCCTTGGAGTTGGTGGTCCCTGGGGTCAAGAATGGCCCGGGAGGGAGGACGCGCAGTCCCTCCCTCATTTAAAAAAAGAATTATGGCCTGGGGAGCTGGTGGTTCTCGTGGCCCAGGGGGGGCCCGTGAGGCTCCCATTACATATCATAAAGCCCTGGGGAGGGGGCAGTACCCGGGGCATCGGGGGATCTGTGAGATGCCCCCATATGTTTATAACTGTTACGGTCGCATGCCCCAGGACCTGGCCCACCCGGAGGCTAAACAATAGAGAAGCTCCCGCCAAACTTTTTTTTTGTAAACGTTTTTTCCCTTGGGGGGTCCCAAAGGGAGGCCTAGGGGGTCAGGGTATTCCTACTCTGCCCCCTTCTCTTTTTTTATTTTCATTTAGGGATTCGGTTGAAGCCGAGTCCCAAGTTGGCTGCAAAAACTTCCTGGTTTGAAGTGTTGGCAGCCAATCAGATATCAGCACAAGATCAGGAGAGATCGCAGAGCCTTCCTGTCCCTATATTTACAAATTTGGATTTTGGGTTATATCTCTAAAACTACTGAACAAATTTACACCAAATCAGAAAAAGGCACTTCCCCCCTGGACCAATATCTACCTTTCTGTCAAATTTGGTATAATTGCATTCAGCAGTTCAGGCTGTAGCCATTTTTTAAAGTTCCTATGGGAATTAACATGGGGAAAACGCATTTTGGGACCCCCCATCAATGCATTTGTTGGATGAACTTACTAGCCTGGCTGATGAGGGGTGTTACCCCGAAACCAGTCCCAGGATGCTTGTTTCCGGTTCAGAGAAGACCTGGCATGGCAGTTCAGGCTGGACTGTTCCCATGAGGCACAGGGTCAATACTTATTTGCATATAGCTGGATTTGAACTCAGGTGGCGAAGTGAGCTAAACAACGATGATGGATTCAACCCAGATCAGCGCTTGTCCATCATCTCCTTGTGTTTGCTTTGTTTGCCCTAAGTCACAGGGTATGCCCAGACGTGGGTACCTTGCTCACTTTGCCACTGGATTCAAGCAAGCCTGGCTGATAAGGGGTGTTACCCGGAAACCTGTCCCAGGATGCTTGTTTCTGGTTCAGGGAAGACCTGGCTTGGCAGTTCGGGCTGGACTGTTCCCATGAGGTACAGGGTCAAGACTGATTTGCATATAGCTTGGTCTGAACTGAGGTGATGAAGTGAGCTAAAGAACAAATGCTGATGGATTCGACCCAGATCTGTGACTGGGGGAGAGTGTCTGAAAGTTTCAGCGCTCCATCCATCATCTCCTTGTGTTTGCTTTGTACACCTTAAGTTTGCAGGGTATGCCCAGAAGTGGGTTCCTTGCCCACTTTGCCACTGGATTCAAGCTAGCCTGGCTGATGAGGGGTGTTACCCTGAAACCTGTCCCCAGATCCTTGTTTTCGGTTCAGGAAGACCTGGCTGGGCAGTTTGGGCTGGACTGTTCCCATGAGGCACAGGGTCAAGACTGATTTGCATATAGCTGGGTTTTAACTCAGGTGGCGAAGTGAGCTAAAGAATGATGATGGCTTCAACCCAGATCTGTGAATGGGAGGGAGTGTCTGAAAAGTTTCAGCGCTCCGTCCATCATCTCCTTGTGTTTGCTTTGTTTGCCCTAAGTTGGCAGGGTAAGCCCAGACGTGGGTCCCTTGCTCACTTTGCCACTGGATTCAAGCTAGCCTGGCTGATAAGGGGTGTAACCCCGAAACCGGTCCCAGGATGCTTGTTGCCATTTCAGGGAAGATCTGGCTTGGCAGTTCGGGCTGGACTGTTCCCATGAGGCACAGGGTCAAGATTGATTTGCAAATAGCTGTGTCTGAACTGAGGTGGCGAAGTGAGCTAAAGAACAATGATGGATTCAACCCAGATCTGTGACTGGGGGTGAGTGTCTGAAAAGTTTCAGCGCTCCGTCCATCATCTCCTTGTGTTTGCTTTGTTCGCCATAAGTTGCCAGGGTATGCCCAGACGTGGGTCCCTTGCTCACTTTGCCACTGAATTCAAGCTAGCCTGGCTGATGGGGGTGTTACCCCAAAACCGGTCCCAGGATGCTTGTTTCTGGTTTAGGGAAGACCTGGCTTGGCAGTTCGGGCTGGACTGTTCCCATGAGGTACATGGTCAAGACTGATTTGCATATAGCTTGGTCTGAACTGAGGTGGCGAAGTGAGCTAAAGAACGATGATAGATTCAACCCAGATCTGAGACTGGGGGTAAGTGTCTGAAAAGTTTCAGCGCTTCATCTATCATCTCCTTGTGTTTGCTTGGCTTTACAATGGTACCATCAGTTACAGCAATGGAGGTAATATGTTGCAATTGATTATAGGTTACATGTACAAAATAATTCATTTTTTACCTTTTGGTGCAGATTATTTTCAGAGATGTGCACGCTTGATTGATTCCAGAAATATATTATTATTGGATTTTGGTGTGCATGGAGATTCTCTATCTGTGGCCGCAGATATATAGCACAATTTTAGTAAGCAGCAAAATAAAAAGTTTTCTGTCACACAGGTGAAGGAAACTTTGGTTGTTGCATTCACTGATGCTTGTAGGGTATATTTGAATACTTGTTTGCTTTTCCTTTCAGGGAATTTTGCAGTGTATGGTACTAAGGATTCTGACTAATTTCTGGCAAAGGGGCTTTTGTATTGACCTAAATGTTTTTTCTTGCAACAGTTTTCTATGGAGTACTAGTGAATTTGTGAGAGACGATACGAACCTCTATATGGATATGTCTTCTAATTTATTTCAGAATTTTTCTGTAATAGACGTGCTACACGATGCACGTATATTGCCTAGGAGACTTCAATAAGATACAATATTAGTATTAGCATTGTCAACATCAAGCAGTGTTTAGTTACAATTCTGGTCAAACAGGGGGTTGGTTCTTTTAATGATAAACTTGATCACACGGGCACCATGAACAATATTTGAAAAAAGCATGTACAGTTTATTTTCTGTCTTGTTTGGCTTTACATATATAATGCTTCATACTGGGAGTTTTTTTTATATACAATTACATGTAGTTTTTAATATTGTTGGGGATGATTTATATAATTGTAAAAAATATGTTTTTGTTGACATATTGTCTATGAGCCTCATTACAAGTTTGGCGGTGCTTGTGTGGGGCAGTTCACCACCGCCCCACTCCGGCACTGCAAAACCTGAATGCTGCCCGCCTGCCAGATTATGATACAAATCGTTGTCTGGCGGACAGGCAGTGTGGCGGTCCTGGGGCAGTGCAGTAAAAAAGCTCAATTAGCCTTTAATGCTGCCCCTCCAGGGGACCGCCACAGCACGTTCCAGCATGGCATGTCCATGCCATGCTGGAACTGAGGGTGTGCTTGCATACAGGAGGGCACAACATATGCCCCCCTGAGAGCACCTACCTGCATGGGGCATGGGGTCCCTGTAGGGCCTCTTTTGTGTCAGCACCGCCAGCTTTTACATGGTGGTGCTGAACACCATGTAAGACTGGTGGTCGGGAAATGCAAAATAAGTATGGCAGTGCCGCAGCAGCACCGCCAGCATAATCTGACTGCCGCGCCACCACCAGGGAATGCGGTTCCCTGGAAGTTGTGCAGGTCAAATGGTGGTCCAACCGCCAAAAGTATAATATAGTGGTTGGGCTGCTGGTGCAGCAGTGGCTGGACCGCCACCAATGCACCCCTGTGATTCTGGCAGTCCATGAACTGCCAGACTCTTAATAAGGCTCTATATGTATTTAAGTCTTGTCAGTCAGCTTTGGGATATGCGTATTTGATTTGTATTAATTGTCAGACCGCTGACCTGTTGTGGGCACTGAACTCAATATAACTGAATTGAATCAATCTTCTTTATGAACTAGTTTATAATTGAATGCTCCTTCCTCTATTCTTTAAAGTTCCCTTTTTGGGACGTTTTTTACGGTTGGCCCTGGGAGGGAGCATTTTAATACTAGGAACTGTACAATGTGCGGTGAAAATATACCATAATAAAATTATGCCATAATACCATATACCAATACCATAATGAATATGTAAACATAATAAAATTAAAGGGTGATAAATTACCAAAAGTGTGTCACCTAAGAAACTTACTGATCTCCATAAGCAATCAGTTTTGAAACAGATACAATAGGTTAATAAATGGCAAAATAATGAAATAGCTGGAGGCCATAGATTGGTTAGGGCCAGTAGTAGTGACACGCAGAATTAGCAGAGACATGTGATTATGTTAAGACTTTTGAGACTTAAATGGAATGCATTTGTTGAAACGCTTCCCAGTCAAAACATCACAGAAATCTTCCTAATGCTTGATCATATCATCAGGTTGAACTACATGACGCGATAAAAGGGCAGACTGCATTTATCATGCCGTTTACAACATTTAGATTTCTGAGCATAACAGTTCATGAAATATCATAGGAATTTGTGTTTCAACAACCCATGGAGAAAATTTTCAAAAACATAGAGGGGGTTGAAATTTATAAAAATTATCTGTTGATATGTGGGTGCAATAAGGCGTAACATGATAATCGAATGAGAAGGGTGTTAGGAAAATACTTCAGGGTGGACTGACACTAAACCTAGACAATTGCAAATTCAGGAAGGATTACATTTTTCATTTAGGCCCCAGATTGAGCAAATATGGCATTAAGTTGTAAGAAGAGCTAGTTAGTGCTATCAAGGAAATGCAGACATGGTAATATATAGAATAGCTGATCTCCTTAGGGATCGCTGAATTTTATAGAAAGTTCAAGCCACATGAAGCACATGGAAAGGCTACTAAAAATAATTCTGAAATTCAATTGTGACAAGACATACAATGACGAATTTGACACTGTGAAATAGAAATCGAGAAAATCACAATGTTTACAATTCTGATTCCAAGGGAAAGGAAATTGTCATGACTGATGTCAGCACGCAAGAAGTAGGACAGCGTTATTACAGCAGTAGAGAAAAGAGGAAAAAAATATACATTTCTTATCAAGGAGATTTAAAGATGCAGAAATTAACTACTCTCCAATGGTAGTGAGAAGATTGAAACCCTTTGTATGGGGAAATAAATATGTGATAAGAATAGATCATAAGCAGGTTCTATGACAAAATATTGTGAACAACAAGACTGTAACACCAGAATATTGTCTCAAAAATAGTGTGAACAAAAATATCGAGTTTCATACTTTGTATGAAATCTACCAAAACATTGTGTAAAAATATTGTTAAATAAAGGTAATATTATTGATTTGTTTATATTGATAGCATTTTAACTAGTATTATTACAATACTAAAATAGAAACTAAAAAATGTGGTGGGGAAACAATTGGGGCCCTACAGGGCCCCCTGTTGTCCCTGTACACTGGGATGCATGCAGGGGAGCACATGGTGTGCCCCCAAGTGTGCATGCACACCCAGTTCCTCCATGTCATAGACTAAACAGCCCATGCCATGCAGGAACTTGGGCCCGATTATGATGGAGGTGGGACCGTCACCAACAGCCCGTCGATGGCGGTCCCACCGCCATTGCAATACAGAATACCGTTCACCACATTAGGATGGCGGGCGAACGGTTGGAGGCGGAAAGACCGTCCAACACTAATCCGACGGGCTCAAGGAGCCCATCGGACCGTCAACCAGTCTGTAATGCCTACAATGGTGGCGGTGCCTACCAGGCACCGCTGTAGGCATTAAGATGTTCCTTTCCGCTGGCCCTTTCATAACAGTAAACCCGCCATGAAAAGTCTGGCGGAAAGGGACATTGGGGGCCTCTAACGGGCCCCCATTATCCCCTGCCCCCAAGAAACGTGACCTGGGTGGCACCCATGGTGCCCCCCTACATATCTCTGGCCCATGTGGCGGGCACCACATGGTGCCTGCCACATCGTTCAGGGATGTGCAAACTGTCCCTTTTTGCATTGCAGCAGCACCCGCCGCAATGTAAAATATAGGCATTGCGCATCAAAAAGCCTAATGCTGGACCTTCGACAGCCTGTTGGGCGGTCCCAATCCCGACATCCGCCTGCCATCCGATTCAGGCCCTTGGTTTGGAGCTCCTATTGTAGTGCCTTTTTGAAAGGCACCGCCATGGGAACACCAAAGGACTGCCCGCCAGACCGGGAGAAAACTCCTAATCTGGCGGGCAGCTGGTGGTCGACTTTGGTGGTGCAGGAACAGGCCGGTGGTGTGCCGCCCCTCTCCCGCACCACCAAAGTTGTGATCAGCCCCTTAACCAAAAATGTAACCTAATTGAAAAATTTTAATGAGTGAAAAAATAATTTTAGCACTGCAAACTAAATAAATAAATACTATTTATGAATATAAAAATATATAAACGATTTAAAAACAAATTAAATTATTATTATTATCAATAACATAAAAATTAAATGTAAGAAAGATATATTAATAACATATAGCACAATTAATTAAACCTAAAATTTATATTAAAATGTGAAAGTTAAATACAAAATGACACATTTTAAAAATATTATAAACTTCAAAGAAAACACAAGTAAAAAATTGTCAAAGATTAAAATAAACAACACTAGCAAATGTGTTGTACTTCAAAGGAATCACATTAGCTAATCTAAGTTAAATGTAAGCAAATATAGAGAAACTGTTGGACTTTGGAGGTGTTAAATTTACTATTCCCACTCTAATTTACGAAAAAGCAAGAAAAGTGTTGGGTTTTGGAGTGGCTGGATTTCTATTCACACTCCAAAATATTGAAAAGCATAAAAAGTGTTTTTCAGTGAGGGGAAGTGTTGCACTTTGGAAGGTTTAAATTCACTGTTCCTACTCAAATCTACAGAAAAGTAGGGGAAGTGTTGGACTGAAGTTAGAATTACTATTTCCACTCTGAACACAGTAGGAAATGTGTTGGGCGTTGGAGGGGTTTTATTTACTATTACGACTCCAATCTAAGCAACAGTATTTAAAGTGTTGGACTTTGAAGGGGTTAGATTTGCTTTTCCCCCTCCAAACTAAACAACAGTAGGGAAAGGGTTGAACTTTTGGGGGTTTAGATTTATATTCCCAATCCAATCTAAACAACAGTGGGGAACATTTTTGATTTTGGATGGCTAGATTTACTATTCCAACTCGAGTCTAAGCAAAAATAGGGAAAGTGTTGGACTTAGGTGTTACATTTATTATTCCCATTCAAAATCCTAATCATTTTAAACAAACATTTAGAATACCTCACAAAATAAAATTGTTAAACATATTAAAATAAAAATATATACTATATACATTTAAATCTAAAAAGCAGTTATTAACACAACAATATTGTAACAAATAAAAAAAATAAAACAAATGCACTTCCTGTCTACTACTCATAAAAACACAACTTCCCCTAAAATTCTAATAATTATATCTAAAACAATGTCATCAAAATATAAATTAAATACAACAAAAAATGTAGGGTTTACAAATTATGGGGCTGATAATGATGGCGGTCGGATGAGCATCCGACCGCCATCGTTTCGGGATTGGGACCACCTGACAAGTAGGCGGCGGTCCCGACCTCCGAATTACAATCTTATCGCCATGTATGCAGTGGGAACCATTCCTTTTTGCATTGAGGCTCGTGCTGCGGCCCGTCTTTTTCCCCGATTGCAGCGCTCTGACCACCAGCATCGTAATCTGGCAGTCAGACCATGGCCCTGGATGTCGGGCGGACCACCACCAACGGCCTGTTGGTGGCGGTCCGTACGACATCATAATTGGGCCCTATATTATTAAGCACACATTTCAATACATTATCAAATAAATAAATTAATTACTTAAATTCTCAATTGAAATATTAATATAATTACCAATAAAATATTCAATTAAATTTGGAAATATTTAAAAAAATGCTCATTCTGTTCATATGCACCCTATTACACTACAAGCTCAACAACCTGCAACTAAAATCTATATTACTAATCTGAATATACACAAATAAAATGTACATTAAAAATCACAAAATATGCGTATTTAATTAAAATAACAATTAATCAATCTACACAATTAACTAACATTTAATTATTTGATTAACATTAAACAATTTAAAATAAAAATCAAACATTTATAATATAAATAAATTCCCATCATATTCCCGTACAAACCCAACATCCCGCTACTAAATTATAAATTACTAATTAAATGTGACGAAAATGGCGTACACATTAAAAAGGATAAACTATACTTAAAAATGTTAAACAGTTGTATTACTAATATTAACACTTAAAACTAAAGTGAGTATTATATATATCATTTATTAAAACGATGATATTTAATACGACTACAATAAAGTACATTGTATCATACAATACATTTTTAAAAATTGTAATATATAAATTAAAAACAATATTCTTACCTTCTATATTTTGCTATTTGATATATTTCTAGTGACAATATTTCTGATAATACGTATGTCACACAATATTTTTAATTCAATAATTTGTGATTCACTCATAACCCTTTAAAAGCATTTTTCACAAAGAAAGGAAAAGATGCAATGTCAATTGACATCGGCAGATGGTTAATTGCATTACAGAAGTAAAAATATGAAGTAGAGTATATACCAGGTATAGCAAATCATGTTGTTGACAGTCAGTCAAAACTAGTCAAAGACTGTAATAAAGGAATGGAGCTAAAAGAAAGTGAAGGAGAAAGTGAAGAAGAGGAAGAAGTTGAATTCTACAGCATAACAGGTAGTATAAATGAAACTGCTTGGTAGGTGGTTCTATAGGGTATTGGGGCTCCTGGGCAATACGCAGGTAAGTATACTCTAGTACTGAGTGAGGATTGCGATGCATAAGGGTAGGGAGAGCCACCCTTCTCCCCAATGTGTGGATATCCACTGGTAAAACAGAACAACAGTCTCCTGCACACGCTAATAGTATATCAATTATATCAATAACAGTGTGACAAAAGCTTGAGTCTTTGCTGGAACATGTGCTTCAGTTTATTCACAACAGCCTTAGCCAACACGTGTTTCGTCGCGCTTACGGTTGTGCGGAGCTACTTCTCCAGGGCTATACTCAATGCATGAAGATCCTTAAATCCGGTTGTATTTCCGTCCCGAATGGGATTCAATAGGGTCCAATGTTAGACACACAGTTAAGACTGCGCATATCTTGTGTCCAGAAATAATACCTCCTATTCACAGTATACGTATCCTGGAAGTGTTTCCCAATGAGGCGTACACGCCGGAAGGAGCTCTGTTCATCACAGAGGCAAAGGTATCGTATTAATACCAGCAAGGATATGGCTGCCGCTTATTTTCTTTAACACATCCTGCATCAAGTGGGTGCAATGCACCACGGATTTTATTTATTCATGCCTGAATAAACTTGCACTACTACTAAATCCTCGTTTTAGGGACTCCTCATTGGGAAACACATCCAGGATAGGTAACCACAATCTAAGCCAGTTTGAAGCACTAGAAAGTCCCAAATTAACCTAGGCTTAACCCTCTGTAGCTTGGCCCAAAAGCAGTCAGGCTTAACTTAGAGGTAATGTGTAAAGTAATACAATGAAAACACAACCCAAGAAAAATCTCACACCAATTTAGAAAAATAGAGTTAATTTTATTAAATTATTTAAGACTAAAATTACATCAAAATCCAACCAGCAGACCCTTGGATATGCAATTTTAAAGATTTTAGTGAAATAGTGCCTAGAAGCGCAAAGTGCCAACTGTGGATATCTGGTCATACTGGATCGGGACAGCGTCACAAGTTCAAGCCAACCACGATGGAGTGCGAACCAAGCTAGGCCAGCTGAAGAACAAACCTTAAATCCTGGTTGCAGAGCATTCCGTGTTACTGCGTAGAAGTTGCCTTTTGCAGCGGCAGTTCCGTGGAAGCTACTGGGCTCCGATGCAGAGTCCTGCACTGTTGTCAAGGGTGCCTTTGAGGAGGGGCTTGCAATGTGAAGTCATGCGTCAAGGATGCGTCACACAGTTGGGGTTATGAGGAAGCGGAGGGGGGTGTAAGTTGTACGTCATCGTCAAGGATGCCGTTGACGAGGGGCTTGTGATGCGCAGACCTGTGCCGAGGGTGCATCGTGCAGGAACAGTTCTGAGGAAGCAGTAGGCTGCAATATGAGGTCCTGCGTTGACGATGTGTCATGCAGCAGTGGTTCTGATACGGCTGCGAGGAGATGCATCGTGCTCCATCAGTTCAATCAATCAGTCAGTCAGGGGCTTATAAAGTGTGGCTACTCACCCATGAGGGTCTCAAGGTGCTGGGTGGGGCTGCTGGTCCTTCTGGGTGGCGGATCATTCGGAAAGCCAGGTCTTCTTGAGGTCCTTCTTGAATTATGTCAGCAACGCGAATTGCCTGAGGTGGAGGGGCAGGGTATTGCAGGTCTTGGCGGCGAGGTAGGAGAATTAACTTCCTCCTGCTCTGGCCTTGTGGATCCTGGGGATGGAGGCTAGGGTGAGTTTGTCGGAATGGAGTTGTCTGGCGGGTACGTGGAATGCGAGGCGGTGGTTCAGGTATGCTGGCCCTTCATCGTGGAGAGCTTTGTAGGCATGACTTAGGAGCTTCAAGGTGATTCTCTTGTTGACTTGGAGCCATTGGAGTTGTCAGCGGTGTTTCGTCATGTGGCTGTTGTTTGGGATGTTGAGGTCCAGACTTACTGCGGCGCTTTTAACATTCTGTAGTTTCTTGACCTGTTTCTGGGGGACGATGGCGTAGTCGAGTCTGCTGATGATGAGTGCGTGGGTGACAGTATTTCTGGATACTGTGGGGATCCATCTGAATGCCTTTTGAAGCAGGCAAAGTATGTTGAAGCAGGCTGAGGAAACTGTGTTGATTTGGCGAAACATTGTGAGGGATGAGTCCAGTATGATGCTGAGGTTGCATGTGTGGTCTGTTGGGGTGGGAGGGGGTCCCAGAGTAGCTGGCCACCAAGAGTTGACCCAAGCTGAAGGGGTGAGCCCCAGGATGAGTACTTCAGTCTTGTTGAGTTGAGCTTGAGGCAGCTGTCTTTCATCCAGGCCGCAATGGCCTTCATTGCGCTGTGGAAGTTGGTTCTGGTGGCTGTGGGCTCGTTGGTGAGGGAGAGGATCAGCTGGGTGCCATCGGCATAGGAGACTATTTTGAGTCCCTGGCTTCTGAAGATGTCTGCGAGGGGGGCGACATAGACGTAGCTCATAAATGTACTTTGTTCATAAGTCAAGGGAAAGTCTATTTATAAATTCCGATAACAGTCCGACAGGGGGATTGTTCAGTTTGAAAGCAAGGGGAATGTCTTTAAGCACAAATTAACAGATTGTCATAGAGTCTGCTTTCGTAGAAGTGAACAAAGAGTTTCTGGCACCAGCTCTCTAGCAAGTCTTAGAAAAGTCTAAGGAAAGTCTGGCTCACATTCCAGAAAAGGCACATAAGCTGAGAAGGTTTCATGAGGTTGAACTATTAAAGTTACAGGACATAAACTAATCAACATCACAGAAATGGTGTTATATAAAACAGGTTACTTTAGGTACTGCCTAAATTAATAATAAAAAGGTACTGCCTAAATTAATAATAAATAATTATCCCCTTTACCTAAACAAGGGAAATTACATTTCACTACTTAAGTTTTGGTCTCAGTTAGACTTAAGTTAAACTGAGACAAAAGTCTAACTTTACTACTCATAAATGCCCTTTGTGAATACCGAAGGTGGTAAAGTTAGACTTTCGTCTCAGTTAACCATTGTGAATAGGGCCCTCTGTCAATGTTAAGTAAGTGTATAGAGACTTGCATGAGCGTTAAAGTGTCTAAACAAAAGGTTCAACGAATGGTGGAGAGAAATCTGCACCACAACCCTTGAGATGACATTGGTCTTGAAATAGTGGACCTGTACATGAAGAGATAAGGAGGCAAAACTTAATAGCGCTATGAAACATTATTTCCCAAAAGCTAGAAGTTTCCTCAGGAAATAATATTGAAACTAAACATGTGATCAAATTTCTCACTGAGACTTGAAATGGAGAAGGATATCTGAAAATGATTCTGACAATGTGCAATTGACATCAAAAGAAATAGGGCACCTCATACCACAGTTTGTGCTATTTCCAAGCATTTTTAAATGGCACAATAACATTACTGCGGTGATGTGTCATGTAACCTTTGCTTGAGATTGTTTTCATGTTAATCTTTGCCATGTTTCCATTCTGACTTGTTTTGTTAGTTCTAGAATTGTTTATAGTCTGCCTTCTAACCTCTTTGGCTGTTGCACTGAATGCCTCTTACCTGCAGCAAGAAGATTGATTCATGTTGTGTGTAAGCTCTTCAATAAAGGGCTTTTATTCTCAACATTTCAATGACCTTATTTAATGTTACACCATGTGTTGTCCTTGCAAAGATGAAAGGCTG
This sequence comes from Calotriton arnoldi, assembly GCA_963921515.1. Classification (NCBI taxonomy): domain Eukaryota; kingdom Metazoa; phylum Chordata; class Amphibia; order Caudata; family Salamandridae; genus Calotriton; species Calotriton arnoldi. The sequence goes on along the minus strand of CAWUFW010005922.1, from coordinate 720,348 downwards.
ACTTTGCACTGGCGGAAATAAAACTTGTGACCACCAGATGGTAGTGAGGCTTATTGTCTGCTCGACTTTTGTGATAAAGTAAAATAATACTTTTTTATGATTAATAATATAAATGCCTTAGGGGCCGTCTTCCAGACATTGCTTTATTGGATTGTCACATAAAGGCGCACTATGCTAAAGGGTTTTTAGTGTTTGTATCAATTTGGGATCGCTCTTTCTTCTAATGTTTTCCATTTCGTCCCCACAAGTATTAAATGTCTCGTGTCATCTCTCTTCTGTATTGATTTTACAGTTTAAAAAAAAAATAATAATGTCTACATTTTCTTGCAACATTTTTTTTTGGACACATAGCAGTTATATTTCCTGGTTTCCTGTCATACCTTTATGTATTGTATTGTGTTGTCATTGAATTTATATAGCGCTTACTATCACTGACAAGGCGTTGAAGTGCTTTTTTGGCGAGTAGCACGCTACTCTGGACGCCATAAAGGAGTAGTAGTAAATTAGTGTAGTGAAATTTGAAAAAATAGTTTGAGTGGTGGATATGTTAGTCAGTTATTTGGATTGAGAAGGATAGTGGAAGAATAGAAAAGGGAAAAGGTCTGCTACCCTTGATGAGGTGTGAAAGCGCTTTTTCGGTGAATAGCACGCTACTCCAGAACCCATAAAGGATTAGTGGTGAATTAGTATAGTGAAATATGAAAGTCATTTGAGTGGTGGATATGTTAGTCAGTTATTTGGATTGAGAAGGAAAGTGGAGGGATAGAAGAGGGAAAAGGTTTGCATTTATATAGTGCTTGCTACCTCTGATGAGGCGCCTTGAGACCCTCGCGGGTATGTAGTGCGCTTTATAAGTGACATGATTGATTGATTGATTGATTGATTGAAGCGCTTTTCGATGAGTAGCACGCTAATCTGGAACCTAACCAGGATTAGTGGTAAACTAGTATAGGAAAATATGCAAATAATTTGAGTAGTGGACCTGTTAGTCTGTTATTTGGATTGATTAGGAATAGTGGAGGTATAAAAGAGGGAAGCATCTAGAATTTATTTTTTTAGTTGATAGCTGTAGGAGGGGGTTTGAGATGAGAAAAGGAGAGGGGAGTTAGTAATGTATAGGGAAATATGAAATTATTTTGAGTGGTGGAAATGGTATTCTGTTTTTTGATTAAAAAGGAATAGTGAAGAGATAGAAGAGGGAAGGGTCTAGATTTTTGTTTTAGTTCATAGCAGTCGGGGGGGTTTGGGATGAGTAAAAGGGAGGTGGAGGGGGATGAGTCAGAGGAAAGGGTTTATAAAGGCATGTTTGGGAGATCTGAATAGAAAAAGAGGTATGAGATGATGCAAAGAGGGGTTAGAGGAGGGAAGAGTCTATAAAGGGTTATTTTGGGGATCATATGGGTTTTGGGATGAATTAGAGAGGATATATTGATAGAGGTATAGGGTGAGAAATAGGGTAGTGCATTGGAAAGAGTAGTAGAATGAGGTTTGAGATGAGCCAGTGAGTTGAGGTAGAGGATATATTGAGAGCGGTATAGGTGGACAAATAGGGTATTGCATTAAATATGCTGAATTAGAAGAAAAATAATATATAGATACATAAGTACATGCAAGGTATATATATGTATAAAGAAGGTAGTATATGTAGATTAAAGATGCATTTAATAAACTCCGGCTTTCAAGTGTTGTGTACTTTAAATTATTTATTTTAATTTTTTTATTTTTTTATTCAATAGTGAAGCAATTGTAGATAGTTATGATAAAAGATGTACTTATTTATGCTGTCACTTACATATTAAAACATAGAATAATGTAGCTATCAGTCATATGTACATTTGTTATGTAGAACTAACAAATATCTATTTTTCTAAAAACATAATTATTATACACGTTAATCCAAAGCAATGCGTATATATAGTTACATATCTATAGTCCAAATAAATGCTTATATACAGAGGAATATTCTGTATATTTCTCTTTGCATATTGTGGTTATGTGGGGAAGAGTCAATTCTTGAGTAGTTTTCTTAACATAAGGTGGTTATCCTCGGATCTTATGTTGGGGGGTAAAGAGTTCCATAGTTTGGCTGCTTGAACAGAGAAAAATGTGCCACCCATGTTTTTTTTCTTTTGAGGCGAGGTACAACTCTAGAGCGGAGATTCCTTTGTTGAATGTGTTTGGTGATTTTATTCCTGATGAAGAGCAGTCCCATTCCATGTATTGCTCTATGGGTGATACAAAGCAGCTTGAACGCGGAATGTCTTTGGGGCATTCCAACTGAAGGAGTATCTGCGTGTCATCTGCATAGTTATAGAATCTGAGGTGAAATTGATTGATCAGTGCCAGTAATGACTTCATGTAGATGTTGAAAAGCATGGGTGAGAGGATAGAGCCTTGAGGAACCCCTGCTTTTGTGAAGTACAGTTTGGACAAGAAAGGGGGGGTAGGGATGACATTAGTTCTGTTACAAAGGTAGGATGTGATCCAGACTAGAGCAGTCCCCTCTATGCGAGCTTCGTAGAGTCTTTGTATCAGAGTGTCATGGTCAACCGTTTCAAAGGCAGCCGAGAGGTCCAAGAGAAGTAGAGCAGCAACCCCTTTGTGGTCAACTGTCTTCTTCAGGTCATCACAAATGGCAACACAACAAGGGCAGATTCTGTGATTCTTCCTGTTTGGAAGTCTAAAAGTATAGCATTATCTTCAATGAATTGTGACCTCTTGAGGAATGCTGCTCTTTCTATCAGTTTGCCCAGGAATGGTCCATTTGTAATTGATCTGTAGTTGTCAGGGTTCAGCATGTCCAAGTTTGGTTTCTTGAGTAATGGGCGTATGTATGACTTTTTGAGTTCTTCTGGAAATATTCCGGTAGCTAAGGCATTGTTGATGATTCTCGTTACTGGTCTGGCAGGAGAGGTTGTTAGAAGAATTGCCTTGAAGGTTTGTGGTGGACACGGGTCAGAAGGGATACCGGCAGGCCTGCTTGCTTTGACCAGGTCCATAAATGCATTGTGTGAAATGTGCTGAAAGGAACGGAGAGGCTTGGTTAGATTATTATTGGATTGTTGTTTTGGAAAGGGGTACTTTGTCTTTGTTTTAAATATGAGTCCAGTGCATCTGCTTTTGCCGTGTAATGATTTGCCAGTTTGTCTGTGAAATCTTGAATAACGGGATGAGCTCCTACTAGGAAATTTGGTTTACGAAATTCATTGAGAATGTCATAGAATTCTTTATTTGCACATTTAGCATTTTGAATTCTGTCTGAATCGTACCTTTTCTTAGCTTTTTTGATAGCTGATTTGTATAATCTGTTAAGTTTCTGTAGGCAAGGTTTGTCTTGATTGGCGTTTGTTTTCAGGCAGGCACATTGTAGCTTTCTAATTTGTTGTTTAATCTCTTTTGTGTATTTCTCCAAGGTGCCGGTTTCCTTTGTTCTGTTGTGTCATTTTTAGTGGTATTAGGTTATCAAAAGCTTCCTGTAGCCACTCATATAGTTTTTGAACGGTATTTATTATGTCTAGATCTGTACTGGATGTTAGCTGTGTTTCTAAGTGTTCAAAATTGAGTTTGTTCCACAGTCGATAGGTGGATGCACGTAAGGTAGCTTTAGGTGTGTTGCTTTCTGTTGTTTTATGTTGGAAAGCAGGCAAATGATGGTCTGACCATGTGAGTAGAATTATTGTTTGAAAGGTAACTAGTTCTGTATTTGCAAAAATGACATCTAGGATGTGTCCAGCAATGTGTGTGGGTTTTGGATGATCTGATGTGGGTTCAGTGCGTCTAGGCCAGTGATGATTGTTTTTGGATGGGGCATATTGGGTTTGTCAAACCAAATGCCGAGGTCAGGTCACCCAGAATGCATAGGTTGGAGTGCAGTGCTATCAGGTTTGAAAGCATGTCTTGAAGTGTGTCTGGGAATGCTGCATTGCTAGGTGTAGATCTGTAAAGGAGCAGGACGTTACAGGAGGAAGATGGTGTAGGATTGCATCTGGTGAAAAGGGCCTCACAATCTTTTACTGAGATGTTGTCAGCTTTAGTGATATGCAATGCTTGTCTGAACACAACAGCTAGGCCACATCTTCTTTTGCCTATGCAATTTTGTGGGATAGTTTGATAGCCTTGAGGAACGGCTTCATGCATGACTGGAGCCGTATCATCTGCCAACCATGATTCGGTAATGAATAGTATATCAGGTCTTGCGTCAGTGAGAAGGTCGTAGACGTGATGTTTGTTTCTAGAGAGCGATCAAGCATTTATTAGTAGACAGTTTAGAGAATGTGCTTTGGTGATAGTATGACTTTGTTCTGTAGAAGAGAGAGAAGTATTTTGTGGGCTTGTAGCAGGTGTTTCCTTAGTGTTGGTATTAGCTGTATGAGGATAGCAATTGTGTAGCCGTTCTGTATCGTGTTCCTCGTCCAGCAGGCTAAGAAGGCATTTTGATGGGTCTGGTTGTGTAGGTGGTGGAGACGGTGGTTGAGAGTAAGTTGGTGCACTGTGTTCTTTTTGTAGTGTATCCTTGTTGTGCAGTAGACATAGAGAAGAGAAGTTGTGAGGCGTGGCATGTTGCTTATTTTGTTTGCGTCCATTTAGGACTGAAGGTGTATGAGTTAGGGATGGTGGTGCAGCATGTGGGTCATGTAGTAAGGTTGAAAATTGTCCAATGGATGAGAGACGGTTAAAAGAGAGTTGCTGTGAACCTGTATATGTGATAGGTGTGGGGGAAGAGAGAAAGCTTGTACTTGGAGTTTGTTCATTTGTGTAGTCTGAAAGGTGGGTGTATGTTTGTAGTTTATGATGAAAAGTATTATGAGGTGTTGCGTGTGAGAGATTTTGTTATGCTGGTGTGCGTGTTATATTTTGTTTTTGAGGAGTAGTGAAAAGAGGTGCTGATGTATTTGTTTTAGGAGATGGATTTATTTGCATAGTATTGTTTGTGAGTGGACGTTGTAAGGTAAAGGGGTTGGTGATATGTTTGTGAGTAGAGTGTATGTTGTGTGTAAGAGGAGATGAACTAGAATTAAAAGTGTTTGTCTTAGACTTGTTTGCAGCAAGAGGTAATATGTATGGTGCAGTGGAGTGTAAGTGTTGTGCGGTTGTGTTATTGTGGTTTTAAGAAGAGGAAGGTTTTGGTGGGAGAAATTATGGAAGGCTGAGTATAGGTTTGTTAGTGATAAAAAGGGGCCTGTTAGGAGTAGTTAGAGCAGGGAGTGTGTGTCTAGAAGAGATATAGTTAAGAATGGTGTGGATTTGGGTTGTGTTAGTGATGAGTGGATTGGTGAGTCATATAGGATAGAGTTGTGTACTGTTTGTAGGTGATGGTGCAAATGTGTGGTAGCTGGGATAGAAGGGTGCATAGATTTGATTTCTGGAGTTTTGCAGTGGGTGCTGAGACATTGTGCTTGTCTCTTTAACTTGACTCTCTGTTTCTTGCTGTCTGTCCAATTTATTATATCTCTTATTCTTTGTGTACTTCTTTGTGTATTCCTGTTGCAAATCCAAGCTGGGTCTTCCTTCCTTTTGTCTTTATTTCTCAATGATACATTATTGTACTGCTTCGTGAGCGAAACAAGTGTTTGACTCTTGTTGTGACAGCCGTTGTTGTAAGCAGAAGTGCAGTCTTGAATTGACAGCCTAATATGCCCCCTATTACACTTTCTACTTGCTGAAATATTTGTGTGTGAGCACATTTTGCGCGCATGTGTGTTAGAAAGGGTTTTGCATGTGAGTGTAGGAGATGGGATGATGTGGACAAGTATGTGCAAGACGATGTATGAGTTTAAAGTGTTGTTTGTGTATGTGGTAATAGATTTTAACAAGCATGCTAACTTTCTTAACACCTCTGGACATATTTGTGTAATTAATGGCTTTGAAGTGTAATTTTTGCAATGAGTTGAATTCTACACTACGAGGCAATTTTTGCCTCAGCTTTTTTTTTCTTTTTAGATATATGTTTGGGGGAATTTAGAGAAATGTAACATATCAATACATAATCAAAAGAAAAATAGCAGTGGCACTCGACTATCAGGGAGAAAAGAGAATACAGACTGCAGTTAAGTATACAGCCCCATACAGTAATATCGCACAGTCATGGAGAATATGAATGTGCCCTATATACATAAATCAAATCCTATTATCCAGCCCAAAAAGAGATGAGGGTGGGTGGGGTATGGGTCTTTTTCCCTTTTCGACATTGCATCTGTGTGTACTTATTGTTTTATAGACATTTGTCTAAATAATAAAGATTTCCCTTCCTTCCTTAAAAAACAAGCATTTGCAATGCAATAGGTCTCGCATTCATGCGAGTTTGAGCTATTGGCATTGTAAATGACAATGCCTTTTATTTATGTTTTGGGTTTTAAAACATAAATAAAAGGCATTGTCATTTGCAATACTAATAGCTTAAACTCTCGCAAATGCGAGACCTATTGCATTGCAATAAAGGGCCTTCTCGATCGCTTGTTAGATTGTAAATATCAGAGGACGAGACTGGCCTGCGACGTCTTCAAAGTAGTGATAAATAGTGGAGTGAAGAAGATGGGTGAGTGTTGTAAATTACACAAACACAAAGTGTGAAGTGAGAGTTACATATGATCTGAGCTATAAACACTAACAAAGCGCTCCAACACCTTTCGCTATGTGATTACACTGTCGCGGCTCAGGAGGAAGAGCAGCAAGGGGGGGACTATTTCCTGCCTTCTCAGTGAGTTGAGTGTGCAGTGTGGCATTGCGTAATGTCATTGCTATCTTTGGCCTAATAAAAAACACTCCAGCTGTAGTTGGGCCCTGGCTTCACCTCCTGGTGCAGTGCGGGTTGTGCTTTATGGCAGGCAAGGAGGGAGGGAGGGATGGTCTCAGCTGCAGCTCCGGCCTCGACAGTGCCCCTGCTATTACTAGTGAGCTAGAGGCGCTGAGGTGGTGGTATTGGTGGTGGTGGTATTGGTATTGGTGGTATTGGTGGTGGTATTGTTGGTGGTGGTATTGGTGGTGCTGGTATTGGTGATATTGGTGGTGGTGGTGGTGGTATTGGGGTGGTGGTGGCATTGGTGGTATTGGTGGAGGTGGTGGTATTGGTCGTGGCAGTATTGGTATTGGTGGTGGTGGTATTGGTATTGGTGGTGGTTGTATTGGTGTTGGTGGTAGTATTGGTGGTGGTGGTATTGGTATTGGTGGTGGTGGTATTGGTGGTGGTGGTATTGGTATTGGTGGTGGTGGTATTGGTGGTTGTATTGGTGGTGGTGGTACTGGTATTGGTGGTGGTGGTATTGGTGGCGGTGGTATTGGTGGTGGTATTGGTGGTGGTATTGGTGGTATTGGACGTGGTATTAGTGGTGGTGGTATTGGTGGTGGGGTATTGGTGGTGGTGGTGGTATTGGTGTTATTGGTGGTGGTGGTGGTATTGGTGGTGGTATTGGTGGTGTTATTGGTATTGGTGGTGGTGGTATTGGTGGTGGTATTGGTGGTGGTAGTATTGGTGGTATTGGTGGTGGTATCAGTGGTGGTGGTGGTATTGGTGGTGGCATTGGTGGTATTGGTGGTGGTGGTATTAGTGGTGGTGGTATTGGTGGTCTTGGTGGTGGTGGTATTGGTGGTGATATTGGTGGTGGTAGTGGTATTTGTGGTGGTATTGGTGGTGGTGGTGGTATTGGTGGTGGAATTGGTGGTGGTATTGGTGGTGGTATTAGTGGTGGTGGTGGTATTGGTGGTGGTATTGGTGGTATTGGTGGTGGTATTGGTGGTGGTAGTATTGGTGGTATTGGTGTTGGCAGTGGTGGTGGTATAGGTGGTGGTGGTATTGGTGGTATTGGTGTTGGTGGTGGTGGTGGTATTGGTGGTGGTGGTATTGGTGGTGGTGGTAGTGGTATTGGTGGTGGTATTGGCAGTGGGATTAGTATTGGTGGTGGTGGTATTGGATTGGTGGTGGTGGTATTGTTGGTGGTGGTATTGGTGCTGGGGGTGGTATTGGTGGTGGTGGTATTGGTGGTGGTGGTGCTATTGGTGGTGGTGGTGGTGGTGGTATTGGTGATGGTGGTATTGGTGGTGGTGGTACTGGTGGTGTTGGTATTAATGGTGGTATTGGTGGTGGTGGTATTGCTGGTGGTGGTGGCGTTAGTGGTATTGGTGGTGGTATTGGTGGTGGTGGTATTGGTGGTGGTATTGGTGGTGGTATCAGTGGTGGTGGTATTGGTGGTGGTGGGGATATTGGTGGTAGTGGTGGTATTGGTGGTGGTGGTGGTATTGGTGGTGGTGGTATTGGTGGTGATATTGGTGGTGATATTGGTGGTGGTGGTGGTGGTATTGGTGGAGGTGGTGGTATTGATGGTGGTGGTATTGGTGGTGGTGGTATTGGTGGTGGTGGTGTTGTTTTTAATAAAACAGGCTTTTGAAAACAACCCATCAGGTGGCTTTAGTACACATGACATGTAACACAGATGTGCTGTATTGGTGGTGGTGGTATTGGTGTTGTTATTGGTGGTGGTGGTATTGGTGGTGGTGGTATTGGTGGAGGTGGTGGTATTGATGGTGGTGGTATTGGTGGTGGTGGTATTGGTGGTGGTGATATTGGTGGTGGTGGTGGTATTGGTGTTGTTATTGGTGGTGGTGGTATTGGTGGAGGTGGTGGTATTGGGGGGGTGATATTGGTGCTGGTGGTGGTATTGGTGTTGTTATTGGTGGTGGTGGTATTGGTGGTGGTGGTATTAGTGGTGGTATTGGTGGTGGTGGTGATAGTGGTGGTATTGGTGGTGGTATTGGTGGTAGTGGTGGTATTGGTGGTGGTGGTATTGGTGGTGTGATGGTATTGGTGTTGGTGGTATTGGTGGTGGTTGTGGTATTGGTATTGGTGGTGGTATTGGCGGTGTTGGTATTAGTGGTGGTATTGGTGGAATTGGTGGTGGTGGTATTGGTATTGGTGGTGCTGGTATTGGTGGTGGTGGTATTGGTATTGGTGGTGGTATTGGCATTGGTGGTGGTACTGGCATTGGTGGTGGTATTGGTGGTGGTGATATTGGTGGTAGTATTGGTGGTGGTATTGGTATTGGTGGTGGTGGTGGTGGTGGTATTGGTGGCGGTGGTATTGGTGGTGGTATTGGTGGTGGTGGTAGTGGTATTGGTGGTGGTGGTATTGGCGGTGGTGGTGGTATTGGTGTTGGTATTGGTGGTGGTGGTATTGGTGGTGGTGGTGGTGGTATTGGTGGTGGTATTGGTGGTGGTATTAGTATTGGGGGTGGTATTGGTGGTGGTGGTATTGGTGGTGGTGGTATTATTGGTGGTGGTGGTATTGGTGGTGGTGGTATTAGTGGTAGTATTGGTGGTGGTATTGGTATTGGTGGTGCTGGTATTGGTGGTGGTGGTATTGGTGGTGGTATTGGCATTGGTGGTGGTACTGGCATTGGTGGTGGTATTGGTGGTAGTGATATTGGTGGTAGTATTGGTGGTGGTATTGGTATTGGTGGTGGTGGTATTGGTGGCGGTGGTATTGGTGGTGGTATTGGTGGTGGTGGTGGTGGTATTGGTGGTGGTGGTGGTGGTAGTGGTATTGGTGGTGGTGGTATTGGCGGTGGTGGTGGTATTGGTGTTGGCATTGGTGGTGGTGGTATTGGTGGTGGTGGTATTGGTGGAGGTGGGGGTATTGATGGTGGTGGTGTTGGTGGTGGTGGTATTGGTGGTGGTGGTGGTGTTGTTGTTAATAAAACCGGCTTTTGAAAACAACCCATCAGGTGGCTTTAGTACAGATGACATGCAACACAGATGTGCTGTTGTCAGCTTCAGCCCATTTGCACAGGATTATGTGCCATCTGGAATTCACTTGACTTAATTCGCTAATCATTTCTAAATCCATTTTACTTGGGGGGGGCGTTTGAAACAGACACGAGATAATGCCGGGTTAAAGTGATTGAAAGCAGGCGCCCGTGTTACCAGGGTGGCCGTGCTGCTTAAAAAAACACAAGCGGTTTCCGGTGAAGCAGCGCATGTCCGGCCTGCAGTAAGAGAAACTCAATAAAGTAACTAGTGCTTACAGACTAAATAACAGGTCCGGAGAAACAACCAAAGTAAAGGGGCCAGTCGCCATGGGAGGGTACAAATGAAGACAAGGCTGTACTAAGGAGGGACTATCAAGCCTATTAACGAATCCGAAGGCAGCATTTGCGGAAGACAATGACACAAGCCAATTAAAAATATGGGAGGAGAGTGGGCGCGGCTTCTCTCCCATACTCTACTACAGCAGTCTCGCAGAGCGAGCAGCGCATACGAGCTGCCGCTAAGCTCGACCTAAAAAAGAGATTAAGAAGGGTGAGTCAGGAGGGAGCCTGGCAATGATTAAAGTGTTATTAACTGCAGAGAGAGAAATGTACAACACAACAATGACCCAAAGGGCCATAAGTTATACAAGGTAGGTAGTACTTTTGCATATTAGAGCTCACTGGAGAACCAATCGTAATCCAGTATAAATTCCTATAACGTATCAGGGCAAGTCACAGGAAGTCAAACTCAGGCTCAAAGTAACATCAAATCGCAGTTGGTTGATGGCTTTACAGACATCTCTCTTGCATAGCAAATACGTTGCAAAATCTATCATTATGATTAGGGATGGTCAAAATGCAAACAAACCTATGCAACCGTCAGCAATGTTAGAAGTCATCTGCCCCAATAGGAAAAGGTACTTCTCTACCTGCAGCAACGCTAGTTTGACAGATGAGAAACAAAATCACTAAAACCTGATCGCAGATTCATAGTAATGGAGAGAGGGACAGGACCAAAGCATATGGATGAAAAGCTCGGGGAGAGGATGTGGCAACAACCAGAGCTGCCTGCTTTGTACCTGGGGAAAGGGGTTCGAGTCTCGGCATTGGATCAACATCCTATGATTCTGGGCAAATCACATAATCTCCTTGTGCCTTCAAAAAAATGAATGTGTCCTTGTGTAATGTAACTAGTGCTCGTGTAAAACACTCCAGTACCTTCGGGTTGAGATCGTTCTATATAAAACTGCCCAAAAATTAATACTATATGGGTGTGAATGCAATCGCCTGCATTGCATCTCCAGCAAGAGGCCCTTGGATGCAGGCCCGCTACTTTCAGCCCAGAGGGCTCTACTACTAATTTCGCAATATCTTGAAATATATAAACATAAGTCTGGCCTCTGGCAAGTATCTGTCTGTAAGATTAGCTAAGAGGACTCAGTATAGTCACAGATCAGTTGATCTTTCCAGTGTACGCATATGTGCTTTCTATATGTTTAGAGAAAAGTGCAACGTACATGTATGCATTCACAGGAGAGAATGGTGGAGAAGTCTGTGAACTATCCATTCTAATTTTGATAACCTGTGTTAATTGTCTGCGAAGAGAGTATTGGGACCTGAGAAAATAAAATTCAAATTCAAAGTTCATCAAATGACTCGAAGGCCCAATCAATAAACCGATCTTCTTCAGCCATAGTGCCCCTGAAGGTCCATTCTAGTCAGTGAAGGACCTGACCCCTGTCAGACTCCGAGATACACGGTGGTTGCTGGGCCACAATCAGGGTGGCTGGGGAAATTTCAGGCTGCTTGCCAGGGGTCTATTCCAATATTTCTCTTCAAACTGGGCCCCTTCCACACTTTACTCGCTGAGTAGCGAGAGAGTACAGTCAAAATTTCCTCAGAGAGGTGGAGTTGGGGGCAATGGCTCAGAACTCAACAATAAAACAACAGACACAGTCCAGTGTTCACTGCAGGTTTTGATGTTCCCGTCTATGCGTTCCCTTTTACTGTCTCATAACTTCTTTCCTGTTTTTCATACTCTGTGGTATCTAATGGGGATTACAGGAAATATCTATTTATCACATAATTGTATCCAAACCCAGGATGGCTCCTAAAGCCTCTAATCACTCCTAGTGGTGGTACATGCCGCAGCTGCGGAAAGGAAATAGTTCCTTTTGTTGTTTAACCCTCACACACCCTATTGGTGTCATGCTTCATCATCGGGTTCACCCAGACTCCTAAAGGTCTGGGTGGGCTCGACCGTCTTTCAGGGAGCTCTTAGGAGATGTAGGCCAGGGGGATTTAAAGATTAAAAATCCTACTACCGCCCCAGGTATCCCTTTATTAGCGGGATGTAGTGGATATTAAAAAATAGTAAAAAACGGGTCTTATCAGAGGTTATGGTCCTAAGACCCTATAGTTTTGCCAACATGTTTCAGCCCATACAAGGAGGACAAAAATTGGTCCGGGGCTTTCGTCAGGGCACAAAAAGAGTTCCCTCCCTGGTTTATTCAAGACAAATTATGTTGACCTATCAATTGATCTTTGAAGGTACAGATAGCTGTCACCTTCATGAACACCATAAGTTATAGATGTTTGGATGACAAAAATAAAAACTTTTTATCACAGTGAGGAGAATACTTATCCTCCTTTCTTCTGTAATAGAAAAATTCCACCTGTCAGGAGAAACAGAGAAAAAGAGAAAAAGAGACAAACAAAAAAGAACAAGACTAAACATTGTATTTCAATAAAAGTCTTGTAGTGCCACTCCTATTCATGCTTGGGTGCACATTTTCATTTCATGCAAGGTCTATGTTCGTGTAACAACAACCACCAGAGCCCAATTGAATCGAGTTAATCCAAAACACCCAATTTGGGTGGCGTGCGCAATATCACATTACGTTAATAATAATCGTCAATGAGGAACAAACCTACTTAGAAATCACCACCTACGTTAAAAACCACTGTATTTTGTGACACAATCGTACCATTATTTATGAGTTCCTGTATGCCAGGAACATTTCCGTGATTATCAGGTGTTTACAATCCGTTCGTGACTTTTATGTGTCACCCAATATGGTCCGTGTCACTTAAGAGTATCCACGCTCATACACGCATTCACATACATCATTATTTCATGTGCAATAAATATCAGTCATAAATTGTTCACTCGGTCACAACCTTATTATAAACACGGCCAAACGACTATCTGAGGCACTCCTTATAAATATAAAAACAAGTGAGGACGCCTTGAACACCCAAATTAAGATCACGGTGTATAAAAAGAAACTAGAGGAGGTGAACAAGGAGATCACTGAGCACAAAGAATTTTTGATGCAAAGTAAAATCGATAAATTACAGAAGGATCTTAAAAAGTTCTCACATGAGAGAGTGTACCCATATATACGGGATGATTATAAAAAACAAGCAGATAGCGACACAGGGTCCTCAAATAGAAATGACTCAGACTCATCCTATTCAGATCAGGATGAATGGTCCAGTGACAATTCCAACAAAAGCTGGCGTGACAAACAACAAAGACAAAGAAGAGGGGGATACAGTCAAGGATATCCCCCACAACCTTTCCCCTGGCAAGGTGCGTACCATCCACCAGCCTTCCAGGGACCACCTTAGTTCTTTGGTATGCCCTTCTACCAGCCCAACCAAAACCAACAATATTATTTGGGACGGGGCGGAAGGAGAGGCAGAAGAGGAAGACGTACAAATCGAAATGTCCAATGGGAAGAGGACAAACGGATGAACACACGAAGCAAAACAAACGATCAAGTAGCAGGCCCGAGTTCAAAGTAGACATGGTGGTCAATCTCACTGATGAGGTACTCACCCCAACAGAACTTGTGGTACTTAATAAAGGTTTGGGCTTTGTTCCAACTACACATATAGACAAGTTCAGGACACACTGTGAACTCGGAGAGTTTTTCAGAAAGATCCGGGTGAAGACATTTTTTAATGAACAACCACCACAAGAAAAGGACACTGGATACACCACATTACGGGAGAAGTCTAACTTTCAACCTCCACTTTCCTTGATGCCACCTGAGGTGATAGCCTTTGAACAGGCAGTCAATAAAGAAATTGAATTACTTGAACCCAGTTATAATACATTCAATAACCTCAGTGCGGTTGAACGAAAAGCACTGGAGTCACTGGGCCAACGGAAAGACTTAATCATAAAACCAGCAGATAAGGGGTGAGCTTTAGTACTACAAGGGGTAAATGCCTATAGATCAGCTTGTATCTCCCTCCTTTCTGATGGCCGGCATTATAGAAAAATCCAACGAGATCCTACTTCACGACTACAAAAGACCATCATCCAGAACACGAAGAACGCATTTGAAAGAGAATGGATTTCCAAAAATGAAAAAGACTTTTTAAACAAAAAAGAGCCAAGGACGTCAATCTTTTACACAATCCCCAAAATACAAAAGGGGAAGATTCCACCACTCGGGAGACCTATTGTGTCTGGAATAGGTTCAGTGCTTGAACCACTCTCACAATATACTCATTTTTTCTTACGTCCTTTGGTGCCAGGAATAAAATCCTATGTCAGAGATACAAAGCATCTTCTTAATATCCTGACAGATGTCCAGTATGACCCATCAGTGGAAACTATGCTTTGTTTAGATGTGGAAGCACTATACACAAGTATTCCTCAAGAGGAAAGCATTCAGGTAATACAAACTATATTAAGACAAACTGACTGGCCCTGGAATGCACCAATAAAATTAATTGTAGAACTTATCAGGGTTGCACTCACAGAGAATTTCTTCAGGTTCGAAGACCAAATGTATTTACAAATCCACGGTACTCCGATGGGCAGTACCTTTGCCCCGAGTATTGCCTGTCTTTATATGGGATATATAGAAGAAGAACATATACGGAACAATAACCCATTCTCTGACAGAGTACGTAAATGGCTACGGTACATTGATGACATTTTTGTCATCTGGCATGGAGATGACAAAAGCATCAAAGACTTCATGGTATGGATTAGTAACATTAATCCATTCCTAAAGTTTACCAACACTAGTAATAATATGAAGGTATCGTTTCTGGATATTAACATCATGGCCAAAGATGGGAAATTGGAAAGTTCACTCTATAAAAAACCAACTGATTGTAACAGCCTCTTGCATTTTAATAGTGCGCACCCACGCTCCTTAAGAGAAAACCTCCCGATTGGACAATATCTAAGGATACGAAGGAATTGTTCTAGTCTACAGGATTACAACAGTGAGGCAAACATTTTGACAGCCAAATTGGTAGAAAAAGGCTACCCTAAAAGAGTGATCGAACAAGCGAAAAAAAGATCACGTAATACACCTTGGGAAGCATTACTACAAACGAATACAAAGGAAGAGAACACAGCACTCATCTGTGTTACCACATATAACTCATCCTCAAACTCCATCCAAAAAATCATACAGAATAATTGGCGTATTTTGACATCCAATAAACTAAATTTTGAAAAACCAATGTTTTCTTTCAGAAAAAACAAGAGTATTAGAAACAGATTAATTCATACAGATAACTGGGAACCAACAGTAGACACCCAAATGACACTATGGAACCAATCACCTGTACAAGGCGATTTCCCTTGTGGAAACTGTGCAGTCTGCGCATTTACTAAACATACCAAGGACATTGCCCTGGGCATCCGAGATAGATGGGAACAGCGAAACCACACAAATTGTAATACAGCAAATGTGGTTTATTTGATCGTGTGCCCATGCAAACTCAAATATGTGGGAATGACATCACGCAAAGTCAAGCTCCGAATTGGAGAACATAGGAGCACAATCAGACGTGGAATAATCGCCACTAAATTAACAGCACATTATGTGGAGTACAAACACAATGATAAAGACTTAGAGTGGACAGTGATTGAGAAAGTGAATGATGGCCCCAATATCACCAAAAGACTCCTTGAACGTGAACAACGCTGGGTATACAGATTGGGGACTGATAAACAAGGTTTGAATGATTCCATACCTTGGAATGCACTCAGATGAGATAAGTATTAATTTTTTGAACAGTGCATGTAGCATGTATCAAAATACTAAACAGAAGTTTGATTGATGTATATATGTCCGAAACATAGGTGTGCCTTACTGGAACATTAGGTATTATACTCTGCTTTGAACAATAATAATTTTAAGGGTACAGTCCTTCACCATATTGCCAATTTAAGACATCCCTATGACAAATGCTGTATATAACATATAGGGAATTCTTATTTAATGAAGTTGATTCACCTATATTGGTTTACGCCCTTAATCTAGACCTTCTTATCTCATGATATTATTGCGTATCTCTTATTCTTTATTGCGATAATATTTATATTCAGACAGGGCCCCTTTGATCCCAAGATTATTAATAAAAATATAATTGAAAAAAAAAAATACACTTTACGTAACCCAAATATAGTAAAGAAACTACAAAGACTGTCCTATGAACTACAAATCCCTATATTCATTGAGCCAACGGCGTCTTGCGCACCGGAAGTGACGTTTTCAAGCAAGCGCCAAGGCAGTTGGCCCCACCCACACACCGGCGGCTACCCAGAGTGAATTATATTTAGAGGGCAACCGCATTTACCAAGACGCGAGAGCCGGGGAACGCAGATACTGATTAGGTATGCCTCCGGGCAGGACCTGTAATGTAGTAAGTTGGGAAACGCTGACATTGAAATGAGAGAGAGGGGGGTTTTGGTTTTCACAATCGTATTCCTAATGAGATTAGCAGTTCATTTTGTTTATGAGCAGCAATTGACTACAAGCCTACCCGTTCTCGACCCCAAGACACGCAATTTTCCCTCAAATTGGGTAAGGAGAAATTGAGGTTGTGACCGAGTGAACAATTTATGACTGATATTTATTGCACATGAAATAATGATGTATGTGAATGCGTGTATGAGCGTGGATACTCTTAAGTGACACCGGACCATATTGGGTGACACATAAAAGTCATGAACGGATTGTAAACACCTGATAATCACGGAAATGTTCCTGGCATACAGGAGCTCATAAATAATGGTACGATTGTGTCACAAAATACAGTGGTTTTTAACGTAGATGGTGATTTTAAGTAGGTTTGTTCCTCATTGACGATTATTATTAACGTAATGTGATATTGCGCACGCCACCCGAATTGGGTGTTTTGGATTAACTCGATTCAATTGGGCTCTGGTGGTTGTTGTTACACGAACATAGACCTTGCATGAAATGAAAATGTGCACCCAAGCATGAATAGGAGTGGCACTACAAGACTTTTATTGAAATACAATGTTTAGTCTTATTCTTTTTTGTTTGTCTCTTTTTCTCTTTTCTCTGTTTCTCCTGACAGGTGGAATTTTTCTATTACAGAAGAAAGGAGGATAAGTATTCTCCTCACTGTGATAAAAAGTTTTTATTTTTGTCATCCAAACATCTATAACTTATGGTGTTCATGAAGGTGACAGCTATCTGTACCTTCAAAGATCAATTGATAGGTCAACATAATTTGTCTTGAATAAACCAGGGAGGGAACTCTTTTTTGTGCCCTGACGAAAGGCCCGGACCAATTTTTGTCCTCCTTGTTTGGGCTGAAACATGATGGCAAAACTATAGGGTCTTAGGACCATAACCTCTGATAAGACCCATTTTTTACTATTTTTTAATATCCACTACATCCCGCTAATAAAGGGATACCTGGGGCGGTAGTAGGATTTTTAATCTTTAAATCCCCCTGGCCTACATCTCCTAAGAGCTCCCTGAAAGACGAGTCGAGCCCACCCAGACCTTTAGGAGTCTGGGTGAACCCGATGATGAAGCATGACACCAATAGGGTGTGTGAGGGTTAAACAACAAAAGGAACTATTTCCTTTCCGCAGCTGCGGCATGTACCACCACTAGGAGTGATTAGAGGCTTTAGGAGCCATCCTGGGTTTGGATACAATTGTGTGATAAGTCTTACTTGGGAGGAGGTATCCATACATCTACCTTTCTTACCCCCTGAGGTGCCAGTGGATTTTTCAGCTGTCACCCATTGGTTATAGATTACAGGAAATAAGCAACAACAGGCCCCAGGTACGCGTTCACCCAGCAATCACTATATTCCAGTAATACACAGGTCAGTTTGTGTGATGATGAGCAAAAAGAGTTTACACTGGCAATAGTATACACCTAACAGCAAGCTGGTCTTCACAGTTCAACGCACAGTCTCAATCTATGTTCCAGGCCCTGTGTTACCTGTTCACAGGGGATGCAGCTATAGCATCTCCAGTTGACACGTTTGTCAGGTTCGCACCAGAGACATCCTCAGAATTGGTGTGGGGCCACTGGCAGCAGCCTCACTCCTTGCACAAGCCATTTGAATTAACAGTGCTGCAGGCCTGGTCGATAGGTCTTTGACATATGTGGCCTCATCAGTGTGAGTGAGTGTGATGTGAGTACATCAGAAGTAGTACAAGGCTAGATAGCACAGACAACAAGAAAACATAGTGAAACAAGGGCAACAACTGTAGTTTTGTGGTGGTAGAAAGAAAAAGAATAGCTGTATCATCAGGCAGCTACCATACCATGCATTTAGTGCCATCAGAATGAGGGTATTGTTTATGCCTTGAATGAGAAGTCTGGACAATTGTTTTGTGTAACAGAAAAGCAATATAACATTAAACAGCTGAAAAAGCATGCAAGTCCAGCTCGTAGGAGTATGAGGAGTTAATTATTTACTCAGTCACAAGCTCTAGTCCTGCTTGCAAGTGCGCAAAAGAGTGGTAATGTAAGAAATTGGGTTATTGGTTGAGGGGGGTGGAAGGCCGACTCAGGCAACATCCACAATCCTTCTCAGGGTGAACCACAAAGGTCACTAAATTAACCTGTGCTTAACTCTCCGGCAGCTTGGCACTAAAGAATTCAGGCCTAACTTAGTGGCAATGTGTAAAGTATTTATGCAGCACACAAACAATAATGAAGTGAAAGCATGACGCAACAAAAATCCCAACCCACTTTAGAAAAATAGAGCAAATTTGATTAAATAAAAAAATATTTAGTGAAAATACAGCCTAGAAGTACAAATGCCAACTGAGGGTATTTTGTTGTGTGAGACCGGGACCAAGTCAAACGTTAATGCTGACCGCGATGGAGCATGGGTCGGATAGAAGGGGTGGATCGAGCATGGGCTCGGCTTACCTTCGGACTGTATCTGAGGAGGAGTCATCGACATTGGGGAGCTGCTGTTCGAAGTCTCGGTGAAACCATTGACGATGGCGGGAAAATCTCTGGCCTGGAAAAACTGGACTTTCAGTCATAGGAGGTTGTTGGTGTCGATGGGGAGTCAGTCTTTATCAAGCCCATTTCTACCTTCGGACATAGACAACTTTTTGGAAGTTGGATTCCTCCAGTAGCATGAAGCTGCAGGGTGAAGCTGAATAGGGCTTCACAAGGCCTGACACCTTCACAGAGAGGTCCTTCTGAAAGTGATTTGCTGCTGAGGAGAAGAACGAGAGCTACTAACGATGTCAGGCTGTCCGGCAATGCCCCTTGGATGGATTGGTTGGCAGGTAGGTCCCGGTCTTCAGTTGGTTCTCCAGGAAGTTTTGTTTGACAAATTCCAAGCTTTTAGTGGAAGCCAGTGACAGTACCACCAACATCACTTCCAAGGGTTCAGGACATGGGGGCACCACTTTAGGGTTTGGGGGTCACCCCAGCATAGGCCAGAAGCAGGATTCAAGGCTTCGGGAGCTTGTTATGTCCCTGTAGCTCACACAGGAGGCCAGCCATCCAGCCCCTGGTGTCACTCTGGCATCTCCTAGGTTCAAGGAGCTGGTCAGTACTCCTTCAATCACCAAGGCAATTCTTCAAGCAGCAAGGCAGTCCTTCTGGCAGCAGGGCATTTCTTCTGAATTCTTGCACAGGTCCAGGAGTGTACTGAAGAGTTGTTTTGAGGGTCCAATATTTATGCCTGGTACTAGATTTTGTGCATTGGCTGGGCACCTTGTCCTATCCCTGAATCTGGTTCTGGAATGTTCTTCCCTTCCCCTGTCAAGGCTCCAAGAAGTCTTGGTTGAGAAAACGATGGCATCATGTTTATTTGTGTGTGCTGTAGGCAAGCTATTCGATGTCTAGGTGGGGCAGGGCACATCTCCATGCCAGCCACCCTGGCAGGATTGCCCACCCTGCCCACATCTAGTCCCCTTTGTGTCACTGTGTGGAACGAATACACAAACCCGAAAATAAGAGCTATTCACAGTCATGCGCCTCAGGACACTGGCAAAAGGCACAAATGGTTAAGACAAGAAGATGCAACTTTCTAAAAGTGACATTTTTAGAATATTGACTTACTATTCCCCTTTACCGTTAAAGAGGATTTTAAATTGCAATTTATTTGAGTCTAATCATGACAACTCTACCTGCTCCCAACCCAGTGTTAGCAATTATTAAATATATTAAGGTAACCCACCATTAGCCAATGAGAGAGATAGGCCTTGCAGTACTAAAAAGTAACTTTAGGAGTTTTTGACTACCAGGACATGGACAATTTAAACCTTAAGTGTCCATATTGTTTGATACCAAGCACCCTGAGTCATGTGCTTTTAGGGCCTACCTTAGGAGTGACTTAAAATTATTAAGAAGGAAGGTTAAGATCTGGCAAAAGGATTATCTTCCCAGTTCGTAATGGCAGTTTAAAACTGCACTACAGGTTGCAATGACAGGACTGAGGCATTTTTAAAGTGCTACTTTAGTGGGTGGCATAATAGCTGCTACAGGCCATCCTGTAGCATTTCATTTACAGGCACTGGGTACATGTGGTACCATATACTAGGGATTAACAAGTAAATTAAACGTGCAAATCAGGTGTCGTCAATTCTACCATGTTTTAAGGAGAGATCATGAGTACTTTAACACTTGTTAGCAGTGGTAAGGTGCATGGAGTTCTAAAAGCCAACCAAAAAGGATTCAGCAAAGGAAGGGAGTGTAGGCAAAATGTTTGGGGTGACCATGAAGAGAGAGCCTAATCAAAACAGGTAATATGGAGAGCTATCGTTCAAGATGTAAAAATTGTTAGTAGATGAGCTTCAGAAAGCCTTGAACTTCTCTACAAGGCATGGACATATCCCTGTCCTTCAAGAGTGAATGAAATGTGTCCTTGTTCCTGACCAGTGCTTCCTAGACCTGATTTAGGATCACTTTATCTGAGCAGTGAGGCATAAATCGGTAAGAACCTTTCTGAGAGCCTATTTGGTGATATAAAGATTACATCTGATTTTCATAATGGGTCTCTTCCACCTGAACAGATGTTAGGTCCACGGCTGTGGAATCCAGAGAGTCCAAAAGGAAAACCAGCATTTCTGGATCATGTGCTTTGGTTGTGCCATCAGTTGTATGTGTGAATGCCTAGTCAAGACCAATTTGAAGGCCAGTTTCAGTTGAAATGTCAGAAGAAAGGTTGTTCTTGAGGCCATCAAACAGGAAAGACAGGACCGTTCTTCTTGATCACCAGGATTACCTGCTGCACCTCAGGAAGCGCACAGTCATGTGTCTCAGGGAGGAGAATTTCCAAGGTCACGAGGACGGATCATGTGGGCTCGATGGATCTTGAACATAGGAGAAAAATTTATTTTAAGCAATTTTAGTCTAAATGCTGTCCAAAAAGTAGGCATGTCATTCAATTCATATTTCTTTGGTACTGCATAAAACTGCACATTGTCCCTTTTGGAATTGCCTTCTAACTCCATATTCTTATTGTGTAAGAGCCACATGCTCAACCCTAATCAGGTGTGTTAGGAAGGTGGTTCTGAGGGAAATTTATAAAAATGAATGGCCTAAAACAGCAATTTGTTCTGAGTATATAGAGCAAATGAATTTAATAACCCTCCTACCTGGACCAAAGATAAAGCAGTTTCATGCACGCAGCTCACTGGTATTTTACGATCCTTCTACCTTACCTGATGGTGTGAGTTGCATTTGGGAGCCCCCACCTTGCTCACAGGCTAGCAGTATCAAATGATGAAAATGTCTTTATATAGTTGAATGAAAGAAGCTCAAAAACATGGCCCTACCTGGGTGAGGGAGGAACATTCCTTTTCTATATAATGAAATTAACATAATGGGAAGCTAGCAGCTGCACAAGTAACACTAGAAGAAAGAACTATTCAATCAAATCAATCAATCAGGGGTTTGTTAAAGCGCGACTACTCACCCGTAAGGGTCTCAAGGCGCTAGGGGTGGGGGGGGGTGCAGGTTACATTCCATCAAGGAGGGGGTCTGTCGAAGAGCCAGGTTTTGAGGTTTCTTGCAAAGATGGGGAGCGATGTTGTCTGTCTGAGGTGGAGCGGAAGGGCGTTCCATGCTTTGGCCGCGAGGAAGGAGAAGAAGTGGCCTCCCGATCTGGTCTTTCTGGTGCGGGGGACCACGGCGTAGGAGAGCTGGGCTGATCGTAGGGTCCTTTGGGGTGCATGGAATTTGAGTCGGCTGTTCAGGTATGCTGGTCCGGTGCCGTGGAGGGCCTTGTGTGCGTGGGTGAGCATCTTGAAGGTGATTCTCGCCTCAACCGGGAGCCAGTGGAGTGTGCGCAGGTGCTGGGAGATGTGGCAGTGTGTTGGCAGGTTGAGGACCAGTCTTGCAGCGGCGTTCTGGATGTTCTGTAGCTTGCGGGTGAGGTTTTTGTTTATTCCGGCGTAGAGTGCGTTGCCGTAGTCGAGTCTGCTGGTGACCAGGGCGGGAGTGACGGTCTTTCGGTGTTCGAGGGGGATCCATCTGAAGGTCTTACGAAGGAGGAGGAGGGTGTGGAAGCAGGAAGATGAGACAGAGTTGATCTGGCGGTCCATTTTGAGCTCGGAGTCCAGGATGATTCCCAGGTTGCGTGCATGGTCCGTGGGGGTTGGCGGGTTTCCGAGGGCGGGGGGCCACCAGGTGTCGCTCCAGGCGTTGGGGTTTGGGCCCATGATGAGTACTTCTGTTTTGTTGGTGTTTAGTTGTAGGCAGCTGTTTTTCATCCATTTGGCGACAGCTTCCATGCCTTCTCGAAAGTTGCGTCTGGCGGTGTTGGGCTCGTTGGATAGGGAGAGGATGAGCTGGGTGTCGTCTGCGTATGACATGATGTTGAGTCCGTAAGTTCTGACGATGGGGCCGAGTGGAGCCATGTAGACATTGAAGAGCGTCGGGCTGAGGGAGGAGCCCTGGGGGACTCCGCAGGTGGTAGGTGTGGGGTCCGAGAGGAAAGGGGGGAGTCTGACCTGCTGCGTCCTGCCGGAGAGGAAGGAGCGGATCCAGTCGAGGGCCTTGTCCTGGATTCCTGCGTCGTAGAGTCTGCGTATTAGGGTGCGGTGGGAGACTGTGTCGAACGCCGCTGATAGGTCGAGGAGGATGAGGGCTACTGTTTCTCCTTTGTTCAGTAGGGTGCGGATGTCATCTGTTGCGGCGAGGAGGGCGGTTTCCATACTGTGGTTTTTTCTGAAGCCGGATTGGGAGGAGTCGAGGATGTTGTGTTCTTCAATGAAAGTGGCGAGTTGGCTGTTGATGGCTTTCTCGATGACTTTCGCTGGGAATGGGAGCAGGGAGATGGGTCTGTAGTTTATGAGGTTGGGGGGGTCCGCTGAGGGTTTCTTTAGGAGGGGGTTGACCTCGGCGTGTTTCCAGTCATCGGGGAACGAGGCGGTCACCAGGGAGCGGTTGATGGTGTGGCGGAGCATGGGTGCGATGGTGTCAGCGGCTCTGCTGAAGATGTGGTGGGGGCAGGGGTCCGTGGGGGCCCCTGAGTGGATTGACTTCATTGTCTTCAGTGTGTCTTCGGTGGTGAGGGCTGTCCAGTCATCAATCGCTGGTTTCCGGGTGTCGGGGGTGGTTGGTGAGGGTTCAATGTGTTGGTTGTCTTCGTCGAAGTTGTCGTAGATGCTCTTGATTTTGTGGTGGAAAAAGGTGCTGAGTTTGTCGCAGAGGTCTTGTGAGGGAGGGATGTTGGTAGACTCGCTGGTGGGTTGGGCGAACACCTTGATGATGCTGAAGAGTTCCTTGCTGTTGTGCGCGTGGGTGGAGATTCTGTCTTCAATCGCTTTTTTCCTCGTTTCTCTGATGAGTTGATGGTGGGCGTTGGTGGCGGCTCTGAAGTTGTTGTGGGCTTCTGTGGATTTGGTGTTCCTCCAGGCCTTTTCGAGGCGGCAGCATGTGCATATGGACTCTCGAAGTTCGGTGGTAAACCATCTGGCTTTCTTGGCGCGGGTATTGTTGTTTTTCTTGAGGGGGCTATGGTGTTGGTGCTGTCCGAGATCCATCTATGCAGGGTTCGGGCTGCGGTGTTGGGGTCGTCGTTTTCCGCAATGGTTGGGGTGGAGTTGTTGAGTGAGGAGGTGAGCTGGTCGTCGGTGATTTTGGTCCAGTTTGTTCGTGGGAGCAGGTGCTGGTGTCTGTGGATGGTGGGTGTTCTGAAGGTGAAGTGGACGCAACGATGGTCGGTCCATGGGAGTTCGGTGGTGTGGCTGAAGGTGATGGAGTTTCCTGTAGTGAAGAGGGGGTCGAGGGTGTGTCCTGCTGAGTGCGTGGGCTCGGTCACGATCTGGCGGAGTCCAATGTTGTGGCGGTTGTCCAGGAGGGATGTGGTGTTGGGGTCCAGTTGGTTGTCGAGGTGGAAGTTGAGGTCTCCCAGCAGGGTGTAGTTGGTGGATGCGATGGACTGCGGGAGATAATGTCTGTGATGGAGTTGGCGAAGGGTCCAAGGGGTCCAAGGGGTCGGTAGATGAGGGTTCCTCGGAGGGTGGCGGTGGGGCTGGCCAGTATCTTGAAGTGAAGGTGTTCCATCAGTTATGTGGGCTCGTCGGGGAGTGTGCTCAGGCGGAGGCTGGATTTGTGGACGATGGTGATTCCTCCTCCTGGGCGGGTGGGGCGGTCCTTCCTGGAGATCTTGTATCCTTGGGGGATATTAGCTTGTGACACAACAGCGTTATTCTTTTGTAGACTTAAATGTGTCCAATTCATCATTTTCTGGCCTGTTTTAGTTATGTTTTTTAAAAGTATGAAGCTCTGTCAACACTATGCTCTGATCCAGTACTCACATTGCATCAGCCTGGTTTCAGTGGAATACCACACGGTTTGTTATGCCAAGTTTTAGTTCCGTAGAATGTGGCATTGTCAACCATTTCTGAGCCTGGAGCTTGGAGGGATGTCAGCTTAGCAAACGTTGGTTATTCAGTATAGTCTGATTCTGCATTAATTCGTCCTTGGCTACTAAATCTTGTTGTGTTCTGAAACTAACAGAGCGCAGTTATCGACCGGTATTTTGTGTTCAGCTTTATATACAAGATGGTAGAATACAAGGTAGGAAGATTTCTAAAAGAAATAACAAAACTAACTACGATTTGTGTTTTGTGTGAATACCAACTCTCTAGTCTTTGGGGCATATTATCAAGAACGGCGTTAAAATTATCGCCGCTTTAGCGGCAGAAAACTGCCGCTAAAGCGGCGATAATGGGCTTGATAATATGCCCTTGAGAATTCCAATAGAAGCCCATGTTGACACCAGAACATGGGCTTCTATTGGAATTCTCAAGGGCATATTATGCAGTAGACTTTGCTTCTATAAGCCCTCCGGTGTGCAACTTGGTGCCAAGTGTCACGTATCCTGTCATTTTTATTTATAAACACATGAAAACGGTTTCCTTCAACGTTCTTGGCCAATACATTTAACGTTTATTTTTAGCTTCATTCTGCTCACTCCTCGGAGTTTCTCTGTGGTGATCAGTGGTTCTAAGATCAGGGACAGTGTAAAAACACATTTTTAACTGGGGGTGCTTTATGTTCATGGTGGTAAGTAGGGCAGTGGTTGGTTGAGACACATTTTACCCCTGCACTTTAAAAACAGATTTCTAGAGGTGACACAACACAAATGACATTTTTATTTTAAAAGTCGAGAAATGCAGCTCAGCAACCAAAGCTGAACCATGTTGTGGTAGGGAGAGAGAGCATGGTGCTCTTTTCCCCTTTGCCAGTGCACAATTAGGCTGCCTAGTGCCTTACTGTAATATCCTATTCTATCTTCTCTCTTTCTCTTTTCTCTCATCCTGTCTCTTGCCCTTTAATTCTCTCTATTCCTTTCCTACCGCTTTCCATTCTAGAAACTGTTTCCTTTCAATCTGGCATTCCATGTTTAACCTTCGTCCGGAGCAGTTCCTCCTGCTGTGGGTGCTGATACATTGTATACTTCTGCAATACAAATAGACGTCTTGGATTGGATCCTAAGTCGTCTCCGGCCTACCTTTATACACCGGTACATTTTGGTACCAGGTTTGGGGTAAAAAGAAATTTATTTTTTCTTTCCCCGCAACTGACTCTTATTTATTCGTCCTGCGGTGCTTCGCTTCTTCTCTACTGACTCAGATGTTGCCGGATATCCTCGACAGGACCCACAAGCCTTCAGGTGTGTTTTTTTTATTTACAATCTTATTTTACTCTCAGTCCTATTTTTAGGCCCCAACTGTTTTCGTACGCGAGCTACCACCTGCACGAGACTCCTTTATTTGCTGCTCGCGCATCCTCTTGCCATTCATGCACGTAATCGACTTATGACGCTTTCCTTGGTTGCCCCAGCAACTCTTCATTGCGTTCTCTTTCCTCGTCTTGCCGTCTCCAAAGCAACGTTACAACAACATTCTGCCTTTCCTGGACAGCACTGCATGTCTCCCTGGTAATGCCCTATTCTGACGTCTACACGGGCTGCCAGAGATCTCTTCGTCAATTTCGGCTGCGCCGTTTGTTGTGTAACCTTTGCTTTCATTTCGGCTGTGGGAGCTCTGCTCCAGCCGCGCCGCCTCCTGTGCCTCATGATTTCTTTTCTCAGCAGCATTTAGGGCATCTTGGTTGTGGGAGCACTGCTCCAACCCATCGTACTTGCCCTTTTCCTATTCTATCCATCTTCCACATTTTTCAAAATTATATTCAACTGTGGTACTACAGTTGCACCGGCCGCAAAGCACTTTTACTGCAACTTTAACTCTTCCTTTGCATCTTCCTCACGGAGGGAGTCTTGCTCCAGCATTCCTCTTGCATTTTCAGTTTATTTTGATTTTTGATACTACTGTGACAATTTACCTCCAACTATTACTTACCGTTTCTTTTATTGCAGGATACCTTTTATTACTAATCTCTTTTCTTTCAGGTTTTCAGGTGTTATTCAGGTTATTGTTCTTCTAGATGTCTTCTTCCGACAAACCCCCACCACCTCCTCCTTTTCTACAAAAGCCAGGTAAACCTGAAATTCAATGGAAGCAATGGATTCACATTTTTGAGAATTACCTTATGGGTATTGATGGCTTGGATTACACACCAGGAAGGAAAAATGCACTCTTGTACAACCACCTTGGCATTGCTGCACAAAAGATTTTTGATAATTTACCTCCCATTCCACAGCCTCCTGGTGATGGTGTTTGGAACGTCTACCTTGAAGCCAAAGAGAGACTTAAGAAACAATTTTCAGAAGAGCCTAACGTCCTTTTAGAAAGACATAGTTTCTTTAAACGTAAACAAGCTAGTGATGAGTCTGTGGAAGAATACGTAGCTGCCTTACGTGTCTTAGCCTCTACATGTGACTTTCAGAATTCTGTGGACCTTTGTATTAAAGATCAATTCATATTTAACAGTTTTTCTAAAAAAATGCAAGAAAGACTTCTTACTTGTCGTAACCCTTCTCTTTCAGAGGCTGTTGATATTGGTAAAAGCATTGAACACTCTATTATTTCTTCCCAGGATATGTCAGGACAATAAGAACATTCTCCCGTGTCCTATGTATCTGACAATTTGGATAATCCTACCATTTCTGCCATTAAGTTTGACAAGGAAAGAGCCAAATGTTTTTGCTTTCGTTGTGGTTCTAAAAACCATATTGGCAACTATCCCTCTTGTCCTGCCTTGGGAAAGAAATGTACTAAATGTAAGAAATTAGGGCATTTCAAGGAATTTGTAGATCCCAGCGCATCTCTGAAAATGTTAGAATGCACAATTTGGATGAGCAAATTCCTTCTACCTCCTCTGCTGACACCACTGTTTCTGACTGCACCAATAGGTTTTCTAATTTTCTCCTCACTATCGATGAACCATTGGATTCCACAGAGATAGAACGCCCTCTCTGCCAAGCTTTTATTAATGGCAAACCTTTAGAAATTATGGCTGACTCAGGTGCCCCCATCACTGTACTAGCAGACACCACTTTCTTCACACTATGGTCCCATTCCATTACCCTTCAGACTCCAGACATTTCTCCCAAAGCTTTCTGTGAGAAAGACATTGACCTTCTTGGTTTCTTTGTTGCTTCTTTACAAATTTTGGGAAGAATCACCAAAACCAAGATTTACGTTGCCATTAAAGGTAGGGATTTGGTTGGTTGGAAAGACTTAGCCAAGCTAGGTATTATTTTGAAACCCGGTCATAAGTTTCCCATTGTCTTAGGAGATCCTCCCCTTCTCTCGATTGACAACTCCTCTCTCAATGAAGATGACCTTCTTTCCTCTCTCAAAACCAACTTCCCCTCTGTCTTTAGTAACACCATCGGTACCATTAAAGGTTTTGAACATACCATTAGGCTTAAAGCTAATGCTACACCTGTCACACATAAAGTCAGATCCGTTCCTATCAATGTCCGACCTGAACTTACGAAACTTTTAGAAACTTTAACTAAGGGTGGCATTATTACTGAAACTGACTCCTCCGAATGGGTTTCTCCCATTGTTCTTGCCAAAAGAGGAGTGGCGACCTTCGCCTTTGTGTTGATTTGAGGTCTTTGAACCGTAACATAATTGTTGACTGCCACCCTCTTCCTCATATTCAGGAAATGCTTTCTAACATTGGCCATTTCAAATTTTTCTCCACTATTGACCTGCATTCTACATACCATCAGATAGCCTTAAGTACTGAATCCCAAGAGCTCACTACTTTTGTTACACCATTTGGAGCTTACAAGTACTTAAGGCTACCCTTTGGTTTGGCTTCTGCAGCCTCAGTGTTTCAAAAAGTCATGGACATTCCCCATGTTCAAGCCTTTCAGGATGATATTCTTGTATTCACTGAAACGAAAGGTCTACATTTAGAAACTTTGCATAAGGTTTTCTCCATTCTTAATGCCAGAGGGGTTACTATTCAGCCAGAAAAATGTAAGTTCTTGGTTGAACAGATTGATTACTTAGGGCATACCATTACCCCTGATGGTATTAAACCAACATTTTGTAATGTGGAAGCTATTGTTAAAGCTCCTCCTCCACTTGAGGATGCTTTGAGATCTTTTTTAGGTCTCTGCGAATACTATGCTTGTTTTGTTCCTGATTACGCTTCCTATGTTCAACCTTTGACATCTCTTCTCAAGAAAGGCGCAAATTTCCTTTGGACTGACGACATTAACACTGCCTTCACTCTAATCAAGAAACTTGCTATCAATGCTCCCGCATTGAGCTCATTTGTTCCTGGTCATAAATGTACTGTTACTGTCGACGCTAGTTTGAAAGGTCTTGGAGCTGTTTTTGGTCAACTAGTTGACAACAAAGACCTTACTGTTGCTTTTGCTTCCAGGAGTTTATCCATCGCTGAAACCAAGTATAGTACCATCGAGAGGGAAGCTTTAGCTTGTGTCTGGGCCGTTCATAAATTCAAGACCTATCTCTGGGGCAGTCACTTTGTTATTTACACTGATCACAAACCTCTCGTCTGTCTTTTACAGGGTGATGGTTTAGGCAAAGCTTCTACTCGTCTTGTACGTTTACTTTCCAAACTACAAGAGTATAATTTTGCGATTAAGTATATACAAGGTGGTAAAAAGTTCAGAGCAGATTGCCTTTCCCGTTTACCTTTACCATCATCAGATGACCTGGATGACGATTTTGAGTGTGTTGTGGCATCCATTGATGCTTCTGTCTCCTCTAATGGTCTCATTTCTGAGAAAGAATGGGTTGATGCTTCCACTCTTGACCCTACCCTTAAAAAAGTTTGTGACTTCATTGTTAAAGGTTGGCCTCCTCTTCGCAATTTGCCTCATTTGTTCAAATTGCTTCTGAGTTATCCCTTGAAAACGATCTGTGCACCAGAAATGGTTGTTTTATTCCTCCCTCTACCTTAAAGAGTAAACTCATTTCTATTGCACATGATGGACATTTAGGTGTTACTGCCACATGTAAGAAGCTTAGAGAAGATTATTGGTGGCCTTCCATGAATACTCAAGTTGCCTCTTTTGTCGATTTGTGCCCTCTATGTATTGTTTCTGACAAGCATTGGAGAACCACGGAAAATCCTCTTCGTCCAGTTCCCTTACCAGATAATCCCTGGTCGAAAGTTGCTTTGGATTTCGCTGGTCAGGAATTCAGGAATTCACCGACCCACGCAGCGAAGCCACAGACATCACACCATCCCAAGACCTCTGCGACAAGCTTGGAACCTTTTTCCACCTCAAGATCAAAAACCTCTATGACAACTTCATCGACCATCCACCAGGTGCCACAGATGGCCCCCCGCCCCCCAGAAACACCAGCCAGCCCACCATCTCCAACTGGACACCGATCACGGCCGAAGACACCGCCTCGACCATGAAAAGCATCCACTCGGGGGCTCCCACCGACCCCTGCCCCCCTCACATCTACCACAGAGCTGCAGCTGCCATCGCACCCGAACTACAATGCACCATCAACACCACCTTCAAAACAGGCACCTTCCCAGACGACTGGAAGCGCGCAGAAGTCAGACCCCTGCTCAAGAAGCCTACAGCTGACCCCACTGACCTCAAGAACTATCGGCCCATCTCGCTCCTCCCCTTCGCAGCCAAAGTTGCAGAGAAAACAGTCAACAGGAAACTGACACGATTCATTGAAGAGAACGCCTTCCTCGACCCGTCCCAATCCGGATTCCGAAGCAACCACAGCACAGAGACCGCCCTACTCGCTGCCACAGACGACATCCGCACCCTCCTGGACCAAGGCCACTCTGCAGCCCTCATCCTACTCGACCTATCAGCGGCCTTCGACACCGTCTCCCACCGCACACTAGTTGCCAGACTACACGACACAGGCATACAAGGAACAGCCCTGGACTGGATCCGATCATTCCTCACCGGAAGAAGCCAAAGGATCAGACTCCCACCCTTCCTCTCCGACCCCATGAAAATCACCTGCGGAGTCCCACAGGGTTCATCACTGAGCCCCACCCTCTTCAACATCTACATGGCCCCCCTCGCAGCCATCGTCCGACAACACGGCCTCAACATTGTATCCTATGCCGACGACACCCAGCTCATCCTCTCCCTCACCAAAGACCCCACCACTGCCAAACTCAACTTCCAGAAAGGAATGCAAGACGTCGCAGTCTGGATGACCAACAGCTGCCTGAAGCTCAATGCCGAGAAGACAGAAGTCCTTGTCCTCGGTACCACCCCTTCTGCATGGGACAGCACCTGGTGGCCGACTGCCCTTGGAAGCCCACCTACCCCCTCAGACCACGCCAAGAACCTCGGCATCGTACTCGACTCATCACTCACCATGAACCGACAGGTCAACGCCGTCACCTCCACCTGCTTCAACACCCTCCGCATCCTCCGCAAGACCTTCAAGTGGATCCCCCTGAGTCAAGGAAGACAGTCACCCACGCACTCATCACCAGCAGACTGGACTATGGAAACGCACTCTACGCCGGCATCCACAAGTCCCTACTCCGCAAACTCCAAACAATACAGAACACCACCGCCAGACTCGTCCTCAGCATCCTCCGACACGAACACATCAGCCATCACCTACGAAGTCTCCTCTGGCTCCCCGTGGAGAAAAGAGTCACTTTCAAAATCCTCACTCATGCCTACAAATGCCTACACAACAACGGACCCAAATACCTCAACGACAGAATCAACTTCCACGTACCCAAAAGAAACCTCCGACCTTCCAACCTCGCACTGGCCGAAACCCCGCGCATCCACAGAGCCAGAGCAGGCAGAAGATCCTTCTCTCACATTGCAGCCAAGACCTGGAACGAGTTACCAGCAGACATCAGACGCGCCCCCTCCCTGAACACCTTCAGGAAGACCCTCAAGACCTGGCTCTTCGGCTAAACAGATCTGCGGACCCCCCCCTCAGCACCTTGAGACCCTCACAGGTGAGTAGCGTGCCTACAATTCCCTGATTGATTGATTGGTCCTTTCAATCTTTTACCTACCTCTTCAAAGTTTTTATTAGTGCTCATTGACTATTATTCCAAATGGATTTACACTTTCTCAGAAGTGTTTTTTCTCTAGAAGGTCCTCCCAAAGAGTTAGTCACTGATAATGGCACTCATTTTGTATCCACTGCTATGAAAAATGTTCTATTTGATTTTGACATCAAACACATACAGGTTGCTTTGTACAGCCCTTCGGCCAATGGATTAGTTGAAAGAGCTAATCGTTTCCTGAAAGAAGGTATTCAAATTGCTCTTTCTTCTGGTTTGGATTTCAATCTTTATCTCAAAGATAAAGTCAATGCTTACCACAATTCACCTCACTCTACCACTGGTCTCACCCCCTTCGAATTGTTGAGGGGTAGGAAATGTCGTGGCTTGAACGACATTCTGTTATTCCTCATAATACCAATCCTGATTCTTTTGTACACAACACTGTTTCTTTGGCGCAAGATAAACAAAAACAATATTACGACAATCTGAGAGATGTTCATGGTAAGGAATTTTCAGTTGGTTCTTGGGTTCTTATCAAGGAACCATTTGGAGTTAAGAAAGGTGACTCTTCTTTCACTTCTCCTTGTAAAATTGAAAAAGGTGGTCAAAGTGCTTGTTTGTTGCAGGATAGGGGGTGGTAGAACAAGGGCAGACTTGTTCTCATTTCTGACTTGCAAGCTGATATCTATAAGAAAACTGCTGTACCATGTCATATAGATGATTCTATTCTTTTTGAGCCTCAAAAAAGTTCTCACGCTTCTGTGATCCATTCTAATGATAATATTCTTGTTAATGATTCTGATGTTTCTCTTCCTGTTGTTGATTCTTCCTCTTCTGCACCTACTGAATTACCTCGAAGGAGGATTTCTAAATTACCAGGGTATTATAAAGATTTTGTTATGACTTAACTTGTTTTTGTGGGGAGGGAGATGTTGTAATATCCTATTCAATCTTCTCTCTTTCTCTTTTCTATCATCCTGTCTCTTGCCCTTTAATTCTCTCTATTCCTTTCCTACCGCTTTCTATTCTAGAATCTGTTTCCTTTCAATCTGGCATTCCATGTTTAACCTTCGTCCGGAGCAGTTCCTCCTGCTGTGGGTCCTGATACATTGTATACTTCTGCAATACAAATAAACGTCTTGGATTGGATCCTACATCGTCCCCGGCCTCCCTTTATACACCGCTACACTTACACACACCTTTGAAAAGGTGTGTGTGATGTCTAGAATAGATTTTGTACCGGAAGGCTACCCTTCCAGCACAAAATACTAAATACTATGCTTAAGCTGACTTTATCTTTTTTACACATTGGATGTGTGTTGTAGAGTGCAGAACACATCCAATTTGTGAAAACATTCATCTTTGTTAACATCTGCTTCAAAAGGGTATTACTTTTTGGTGCAAAACCCTATCTACCAATTTCAGTAATTCAAAATGCCATGTTAAAGACACTCATGTTATATCAGTGGGGTAGTCCAGTACCTGGGACCAGTGGCAGCATGTAACACACAAACACGTCTACAGCCCCACACCCACAGGTACCTCCTGGCCCTGCTTTTAACGGGTGCCTGTCACTCAACCATTGCCATTATGAGGTAGCGGATACAGGGATAAGCTGCCGGCTGGCACAATCCCTTGATGAAGTAAGTGGTTCACTTTGTGGGCTTATTTTTATTCTGTGATGGAATTCCCACATATAAACTTGAAACCTCTTCTTTAATCTTCCAGTGTGTGACTACAGGGTATGCCAACATCCCCGATAATTATGGGGTATTGCTACTCCATAGTACGAATAAGACTTTGGGATAACTACACAATGTATGAGAGCATTTTTGTGGGCCAGTGTGATCATGACTACTACAGTGTGTTCCACTTTACTGAACTAACGAGTGCTTTATTTTGGTAGTGTCTCATAAAAACAAGCACAAGTGCAGACTGGATTAACAAGATAATTGTTCTCACTTCTGTGCCTAGGAACCATGGTATTCTCTAATGCATTGTGATGAATTGGTATGAAAATTACTCCATCTGCCAACTGGCTACTAGTATGTATGTTTATGTGTGTCTTGTTTATCCGTGTTGTGTTCTTTTCTACCCACAGTTACTAGCTTGACCTGGTTTTGGATGATAGTGCGCTCTACAAATACACATAACAGTGTTACCTCCACCTGAAGTGCCATGTCTGTATACTTTAGAGTGAACAAATGAAAGCATGAGTGTGAGAGTCATCTGACCCAAGGGATCACAGTCCTGAGGAAGCTCATGGGCCCACGTGGGCGCAGTGAAATGCCTGAAACATGTCGGGTATTTGAGAACAATAACAATCCCTTAGATCTCCCATTCTTCTTTTTAATATCTGACAGCATTTGTCCCCAGAATAACATGTATGCTAATGGGTATCACTGCAGGTATTTTCATTTATGTGCTGATCCCCACTGACCTCACCAACAGATGAGACACTAAATGAACACTGAAGGGTTCTCAACTAGGTTAATCAAGCCTATCTGGTCCCCTACCAAACAGTCAGGTGGATGTAGACTACTCTATTATAAATCATGACACCTAGGTTTATGTGTGAGGGTTTGTCTACATTTTTCATGGCTAAAGAGGCATACACTGGTTTCTTTTTGTGATTGTTCCATGTCAGTTCAATAGTCCCAGGGATCCTCATGTTAGACACTAGAGGTAATTGTAAGTTTTTGCTACCAATTTTAGTAAACAGTGTATATTTCAAAAACAATGGATAGTAGCATGGGAAAGACATGTACCACCTATTGGACACCCATTGACATGAAATAATGTAAACCAGCAAAGAGTGTTAATTGTGTTATTTTTAGGGTTACTTCCCAGTGCAAAAAAAAAAAAAAGTTGTACAGTAAAGTAAATAGCTTATTAAGACTTTGCTCTGCTTTGCATGACTTAGCACTGATGTAAAGTCTTGATAAATGTGGACCATATTGTTACTCAGGGCCGGCTCTAGGGGAATATGACACTTTACAATGCACGTGTTACAACGCGTG
Organism: Calotriton arnoldi; assembly: GCA_963921515.1. Lineage (NCBI taxonomy): Eukaryota > Metazoa > Chordata > Amphibia > Caudata > Salamandridae > Calotriton > Calotriton arnoldi. The sequence goes on along the minus strand of CAWUFW010005922.1, from coordinate 685,431 downwards.
TCATTACAACGCATTTTTTACATCGCAAAATCCATTACAATGCATGTCGTTACAACGCATAATCCATTACAACACAATTACTATTCTAACTCCGCCGGGGCGTTACTTTGGGGAATGCGTTGTAATGGATTATGCGATGTAATGACATGCGTTGTAATGGATTTCGCGTTGTAAAACATTCGTTTTAATGACACGCGTTGTAACGCGTGCGTTGTAAACGATGTTTCCCGCTCTAGGGCGGTGCGATCGGTGCGACCGCACCGGGTGTTGACTTGGGGTGGGGGTGTCATTTTTGAAAATGTATATTATCATTTTAAAAGCACCTGCTGCCACGTTCCTGGCCTACAGCAATTTTCAGACATCAATTAAAATGTCAAGATAACTCCAATGATTAATCGACTTCCTGGAAAGAGACTGGAGGTTTGTCTAGTGGAAGTTTTAACTCATCCTAAGGTAGTGCAGAGGGTTAAAATGCCTGCTGCTAAGAACGTGTACCATGCGGATAACTAAATGCCTTTAATGTAAATAGGTCAGTGGGTTACTGCTTCTGTAAGAGAGCTCCTTTTGTTACTTGTCGTTTATAAGTCAAAATACTAATATAGAACATTGAGCTATTAACTGTCATCCTAGATCTGCATGCAAACTGCAAGATATATGTTAGAGCTATATGTTTTTTTGCCCAGTCTTTCATCATCCTAATCTTGTGAAAAGGGTTCATTTGGGTAGAAAACAATTCTTATTATGAAAGAGAACCCCTAACAATGATGTTACGTTTTAAATTCTGGATTTGTGCTTTTCCAGAATAAGGACTCAAATTATATTGCCTACCAGTATTGATGATGTCACTCCTACACTACAGCTTGTAGTCCTATCTGATGTAACATTTCCTATACACTGATTTACACACATATGATTGTCTCTGTGCAATGTGTGTGTGTGTAGTGTAAAGTGCTCTGACACCTTACACTGGGATGAGTGGTGCTATAAAACTAAATGAATCTAAGAGGCAGTGGTTATGGAGACTAGAGAGGCACTGTTAAAGGGTGCTAGTGAGGGAATCTCTGGCAGAGGTGGTCATTGGGGGGGCGCCAACAGACATTGTCGCACAGGGAGCCACCAGCGCTAAAGCCGGCCCTGTTGTTACTGATTGGCTAAAGGCCTCCAAGTGACATTGGGCCTGATTTAGATCTTGGCAGACCTGGTCCCATCACCACTTTTTTGATGGTCTTCCTGCCCGCCTAGTTGTCGGTCCACCCGCTCTATTTAAATGCTGGCAGTTCGCCGGACGAAAGACCGTCAGAGTGCCGCCAACTCTGCCAGGTATGTTCACCCGTGTTGCCGGCACAATAGGCAAAGCGGCTGTCGAAGGGAGGACCGCCAGTGTGTCCGCCGGGCCAATCACAATGTGCCTTCCACTGACGTGACTGTGGCCGTGAAACCTCCACACCTGAGTTGGCAGATTGGAAGGGTAATATGGCAGAAACTCACCTTTTTTCACTTTCACACGTCACTTTCCCCCATGGACCTGGTCTTCCAAGTTCTGCTGCTGCTGCATAATGATGAGCAAAATCAACACAGCACTCGTGCATTTTTTTTTTTTAAACATTTTTTATTGGTGAAAGAAAAAGAAAAACATGAAGCAGCAATAAGACAGTATATAAGTCCACAGCATAAATGTACACTTTTCAATACATTTGGAACCTGGGAGACACAGTAAAGACCCTTCCATTCCATCATAGTAATACTTTCCGTCATATACATCAAGTAATTCACGCATAGTTGGACAAATTCGCAAAACAAAGATGCACACCATTCGACACTGGCGTGCAAGTGACCGCATTATTCAGTACTGGGTGGGGGCACATCATCCACATCAGAGATATCCAGTAGTCTATCCTGTTCATGTTGCAGTTCTACTGTAGGGGACAAGCAAATAGTACCCCTGTATCTATTCCACCCCTCCATTTGTAGTCCCATTTCTTAGGGCAGCCCCAGTGTTTGAAGACATCTTTTTCGGCAATCATTGCCCTGTCCATGTCAACTGCCCAGTCGCGTAGAGTCAGAACCGCCCCCACCTCCCATTTCTGGGCAATATTACGTTTTGCAATGGCCCACCTGAGCGAGGCCCATGTTTGCTCTATTTGGTTTAAGTCAGTAGCTTCCCAGATATTTAGAAGGCATAGTTGGTGGGAGGCCTTCAGAGACTTACCACCCGCCCTCTCCATTTGTTGTGTGACCTTGCTCCAGTATTATTGCACTATCGAGCAATCCCAAAGGACATGAAAGAAGGTTCCCGGTTGGTGGCATTGCCGAAGGCACAGGGGGTCAGTCCTCCTTCCTATCTTGACCAAGATCCCTGCGTCTAAATACACGCAATGCAGGATCTTCAGTTGGACCAGGTGCAATCTCATAGGGATAGCCACTTCTCTGGGAGAGGCCAAAGCATCATGCCAATCCTCATCTTCTAAGTCTCCCAGGTCTGCCTCCCAGAGGGTCTGGGTGATTGTTTACTAGCTTTTTGTATGTGAGAGATATGGCCTTTTTGTGCATGGGGTCAAGTATCAGTCGGTCCTCCAATGGAGAGGCCTCGGGTAGAGGGGCGTCCTTGGGTAAAACTGCTTTGACTGCATGACTGATTTGCAGATAGCGGTATGTCTCGGTCTGTGCTAGTTGATATTTGGTCTGTAGATCTGTAAATGTGGCTAATTTACCCCCCATCCACATGTCACCCACTGTAGAGATACCTATCATATCCCACTTGTCAAAGCCAGGGCATTTGCTGAGCTGCCCCAACAGATCTGGTTCCCAAAGTGGTGTGGCCTTTGTGAGTGTGTTATGCCACCCCCCTTTTCTATTCACGCCGTACCATACCTCCACTGTGCGTGCCGTGGGTCCCGTGAGGTTGAGCTTGCGAGGGTTTGTGTAGAGTGCTCTAGCGTAACCCCCCCGTCCCAGGAGCCATCGGTCTGTACGAAAATTCATATTGTCATATTCCCCATGTACCCATTTGTTGATTGGAACCAGCTGGGACGCTTGATAATAAAGCCTCATGTTGGGTAGTGCAATACCCCCATCATACCACCCCATCGTCAACTTTTTCATAGCTATTCGTGGGGCCCGTCCGTCCCACAGTAGCCAACGCACAACGCCTTCGACGCCAGCGAAGTAGTTGTCAGGAATCGTGTTAGGTGTGTTTTGCAATACATAGAGAAACCGTGGTAGTGCTAGCATCTTAAAGAGGGCTGCACGCCCCAGGAGATTAAGGGGAAGGGATCGCCAATGTTTAGCGTCGGACCAAAGGCGAGTTAGGGGTGCAAGCAGGTTGGACTCATAGAATAAATTCGGGTCCGGTGTAATATAGATACCGAGATACTTGGAGCCCTTTGTTGCCACCGGTATGTCATACCCTCTGGGGCCGCACGGTGGCGCACCCCACAGCACGTAAAGCTGGGACTTAGTCCAGTTGATAGTATATCCCGAGTGGGCGCCAAAGATATAGAATATATGGAGAACCCGGCGGAGAGACCGTGAGGGCGAGGCCTAATATAGGAGAATATCATCCGCATATAGTGAGATACGGTCTTCGTGGTCCTCTGTCCACTTCAGTCCCCTAATCAATGGGTCTCCCCTTATCCAGACCGCCAGCGGCTCCAGCACTAGGGCAAATAACAAGGGTGACAGGGGACACCCCTGTCTAGTACCCCTCCCCAGTGGGAATTGTCTTGAGACGTGGTTGTTGACTGTCACATGTGCGGTTGGGTGGGCATAGAGCAATTGTATCCACTTTATTAAGTTTGGGCCAAAACCCATCTTATCTAAGACTGCGAAGAGAAAGTCCCACTCGATAGTATCAAATGCCATGGATGCATCCAATGATAGTAAAGCTGCATCCTCCCTGATCGTATCACGTCTACCCAGGACCCCGTGGAGTCGCCTCAGGTTTAAAGCTGTATTTCTCCCTGGCATAAACCCGGATTGGTCAGGGTGCACAAGCTCTGTAATGCAGGGGATAAGTCTGTTGGCCAACAGTTTAGCTAACATTTTCGCCTCAAATGTCAGGAGTGAGATTGGGTGATAGGCCCTACAGTCATCTGGCGGTTTGCCCTGTTTGTGAATGACCACAATAGAGGCAGTTCGAACATCAGCAGGTAGCGCCCCTTCGTCAAGACTTTCAGTGTACATTTGGAGCAAATGGGGGGAAAGTTTGGAAGCCAGTGGCTTCAGGAATTCGTTCAGGAGCCCGTTGGGTCCCATGGCTTTACCCGAGTGGATGTCTTGTATCGCTTTCTGGATTTCAGCATCCGTGATCGCACCCTTCAGGGAGTCTCGGTCCTGCGTGGACAGACATGCAACTTTAATGGTCGAAAGAAGGTCCGCAGCCGCGGATGGTTGGGACGTCACAGAGAACGCGTACACCGACGAGAAGTAAGAAGCAAACGTATCGGCGATCTGTTGGGGATCGATGATTGTATCCCCATTGGCCTCGCGCACTGAGTGAACCCACCTTGACAGTTGTTCTTTTTTCTCCAACCAAGCAAGGAGTTTACCCGTCTGTTCCCCATGTTCATATATCTTGTGGCGTGTGGAGGTATACCGTGCTTTGGCCGCTTCCGTCAGAAGCTGTTGGTAGTCGAGACGCACCATCGCGAGCGAGTGCTGCATCTCAGGATCAGGGGTGAGTGCCAGAGCTTTTTCCCTGGATAGGATATCCTCCTCGAGTTCTGTGATGCGCTTGGTGAGTTCTCTTTTATGGCCAACCATTAACGATAAGGCGCTGCCTTTCATGACAGCACCCGACGCACCCCATAGGACGCGGACTGAGGTGACTGACCCCACGTTTTCTTTAAAATAGCAGTCCGCTTCTTTGAGTAGTGTCTCCTTAATGTGGGGTACCTTGAGCGCCCATGGATTTATAGTGAGGGTGGCGCGTCGCCTGGGCAGGTCGAGCATAAGTGTTGTGAGGACGGGGGAGTGATCAGAGACTCCACGCGCTAGGCACCTGGATTCAGTAAACACATGTATATCCTGAGCGTGAGTGAACATGTGGTCGATGCACAATTGACTGTTATGGGCTCCAGAGTGAAATGTAAACTGCACGGCGGTCGGGTTTAGTCGCCACCAGATATCAACTAGGCCCACGGCTGACAATAACTCTGCCAACGGAGACCCCCCAAGGGGGTCCCTGCTGGGCGGGAGGCAATCCATGGCGCCATCTACAGCCAGGTTAAAGTCCCCCCCCCAGGACCAGCAGTCCCAGGGGTAGGTCAAGCAAGAGCGTCCCAAGGTCTCGCAGTGTAGGACGTTGCAGCCCAGGTGGGGCATACGCAGATATAACATTGATGGCCTGTCCCTCCCAGGTACCGGAGAGCGCCACGTATCGACCATGCTCATCCGACCAGACCCTGTTTATTAGATATGGACATCCCCTGCGTAAGAGCACCCCAGTCCCGCGAGAACCCGACGTAAACCCCCAGTGGGCGGCCAGGCGGTATCCCCATCTATTCAGTGCACCGCAGGAGTTACCAATTAAGTGTGTCTCCTGGAGAAGAACAATGTCTGGCGCCTGCCATTTTAGGTATTGGAGGACTACGCCCTGCTTGATTTTATCTCCCAAGCCATTAACGTTCCATGTAAGGAACTTGAGTGCTAAGTGTGGCCCCATGTATGGACAGATGGATGAACAGTGTAGTGCCGAGAAACAGAGGACATGTCAGTGTTCATGCATTGAGGGTGGGACACATAAGAGGGCCAGTCGTGTGGCCGCATGGTGGACCGTGTGCTCATAAACTTTGCGGGTGATCTAGTGCTTGCAGCCCTGCGGACTTCCTGTGCTCCCCATGGTGGCGCGATAGGAACCTGGATGTGGACATACAGTACAGTAGATACCGAAAATTGCTGCAATAAATAACAAGACCCAACAAAAAAAAGGGAAACAAGAAAAAGCATCATAAAGGAACAAAAGTCAAAGCAGATGAAACATACCCCCTATCCCCCAACACCCAACACCCACCCCCCCACCCTGCCTCCCTGCACAGCGGGCATAAAACCACCCGCCACCCCAAACTTGCAGAGTGCCTGTCGCCCACCCTCAACAGTATTAGGGACGTGATCCAACGCCACTCCCTGGAGCATCAACTTGTGAGAGCATGTGCATCCCCAGCATACGACCCCACAGTGTGCAAATCGGATATGGTAAACTGTAGCCAAAAAGCAATACAAAAAACAACAATGCCAGCACCACTGGAACAAACAATAGCATCAAGCTAGACATTTAGAATCTGCATTCTGCTAGAGGTCAAGTGGAGGGCTGTCGATGCCAGACCAGTCTGCACCCCTCAGGTCATTGTTCAAAAAGTCAATTTGACCAAGGAACAGCTCATTACACCCTCAAACCATCAATGTCGTCCGTGGGACTAAAAGAAGAAAGGTGTGTCGCCAGAATACAAGTGCAACTATATCACCCCCCTCGGAGGCCGGCAGAAATGCAAACAGCTGGCTTACGATGGCATTTTTCAACTGTTCTCCAACCCTCAAGCCAGTCCCAAGCATCCTCAGGCCTAGCAAAGAACCACACCTTCCCCTCCGATTCCACACGCAGCTTGGCAGGGAAGAGCATGGTGTATTTGATGCTTTGGTCCCGCAGTGCACGCTTCACGTCCAGGAAACTGCGACGTTGTTTCTGGACCCGTAGAGTGAAGTCCGGAAAGATGGTGACCTTGCTATTGTCTATGGACAGCGGTGGGGCCGTTTGTGCCGTTTGCAGGATAACATCTCTGTCGCGAAAGTTGAAGACTCTTGCCAAAAGCGGTTGGGGCGGCGCGCCAGGCCTGGCTCTTCCCCTCGGCACTCGGTGTGCGCGGTCATTGGAGAAGTGTTGGGATAGTCCCTTCGGCTGCAGACGTTTGAGGATTAGGTCTTCGACAAAGAGATCCGCTGCAGGCCCTTCGGCCCGTTCCGGCACTCCCAAAATAAGGATGTTATTGCGCCGCATGCGGCCTTCATAGTCATCGAGTTGCAGTGCCATGGCTTCCTGGGTAGTCTGGAGGTCGGCCACCTGGCGTTTGAGGAGGTCAGTGTCTGTTGACAGGTCTTTGGTTGCACTTTCCACTTCACGTACTCGTTCTGCCATCTTCTTCATGTCCGCTCTAATCAGTGAGACCTCCGAGGTGACGGTGTCTATGCGGCTTTCCAGGGAGGTGCGCACCGACGTGATGGCGGCAAGGATGTCCTACAACGTGGGGTCTGGTTGCTTTCCGCTAGATTCAGGCCCAGGTTGCTTCTGATCCTGGCCCTTCTGCCACGCGTATTTTTCAAGTTTGGCCTGGAGCGCTCCACGTCCGCTGCGGCCGCTTGCCATGATGGCGCAGTAGGGTGTGGTGGGTCAAAGATGTGCCCCGGGGCTAAACCGGCTACTCACTGCCGCCTGCTTATGAGACCAGCCCACAACGGCCTGTCGGTTTCCACCAGTCAATCCCAGACCCTAGGGTGCCACAGTTCCAAGGGATACACACACCGGCAAGGGAGGGGAGGGAAGAGAGTGTGACTATCTCGCTAGGGGCCACACCAGCTGGTCAAGCACTTGACGCTGTGTCCGCACTGAACTGCCCAATGAGTGGTGGGCCCAGTATAGGATTAATGCTGTCCAATTCCCCTCCACGCGCGATGAGGTGGTGCATCCATAGCTCAAACGGCCAGCTCCTTGAGGCCAGTCAGGGCCTGCCACGGTCGCCGCTCCCGCAGTCTGCTATGTCCTGTGGCGCGCTGGCTCCTTAGGCGGCTTCAGCTCCGGATGTTGATGCGGTGCATGTCACGGCCCACCCCACGCCACTGTAATGCTGCTCCCCAGGACTGGAGCCCCCAGTGATGGCCTTGAATTCTATAGACAGGGCCCAGGTGGATCGACGGACCTGGCCCTAGTTAAGGGGGCGCACTCAGTTCCCCCGCAGCCGCGGCGTACAGCGCCCTACCAGGAGGGCCCAAGGGGGGCCGGAGGAGCAGGGCCCGCCGCTGCAGTTTGGTTCGCCCGGGTCTTCTGATGCGCCCGATTCAGAGATGGGACCGAGCCGACGCGTAGGGCAGGAAGGCGCACCACACGTCTGCGCGGCTCGCACAGGAGGCGTGAGTCCAAGTTTCAGGATATGCTGGCTGCTGGGGGCCTCCGTGGGTCCGTGAAGCACATCAACGATGAGGCCGTATTGTGTGGGGCCGGCGGGGGGAAACACACTCACCAGGGAGATCACTGGTAGCAACGATCGCCTTCCGGTCCACCAGGCATCCAGTCGGGCCTCGGATCTCCGCCGCAGCGGCGGTGTCGATTAGGCGTGCACAGCCGAGGTGGAGCTCGGCGCGCCCAGTGTCTATGAGCCCCGCAGCACAGCTCCTCGCTCCCACGGCCGCTCAGGCGCCGCCAATCAGGCCAATTTTCGGTGCAGTGAAGGAGAACGGCATCAGGGTCAAACGACCTGCGTAGCAGGCAATTGTGGCTGGGGCAAGTCGAAGTATATCAGATTTATCAGGAGTGGCGCGATGGAGCGAAGCTACCATGCGGCCATTCCCCTGTGCAGTTGGCCACGCTCCCCGCACTCATGCATTTTTAAATCTCTCTTGTAAGCAAAATCATACCAATGTGTAATGCATATGTCTGTAATGTTGATGTTTAAGAAAGTTAAGGAAACACACCTGTATGATCACATTGTAAGTAAAAATTTGGTGCAAGCTGCCTTAAAAAAAATTGACACTTGCACCAAAAAGGATATTAAATCAAAAATCAAAAAGTCTCCATGTAGATGTGTTTAAATACTTTAAAAAAATGTTGCATTAAAAACATATGCAACACACATCATTGGGAAATGTGCAATAAAACATGATGGAGAAATTCCACTAGAGAAGGTGTAACCTTTACCTTAGAAATTACCAGTAAAATCAATGTCAGTCTTACATTTGAAGTTTTCAACATATACATCCATGTAACATCTCCCCTTGCTTAGTGCAAGTCCTGTACTATATCCAATTTCAATAGGCTCATACTGATCAGTAATCAAGTTGAAACAAACACACTTGTAGTAAGACAATGACATTTATTTTTAAACAACTATTAGTTGGTGCAAGTGGCCATTACTTTGATGAATGCCTGAACCTAAATTCAAATGACGATCACATACTATGTTAACCAGTGTATGCACTTAACAAAGAAGACATTAAAAGTATTACCTGCCATCATGGTAAAGAAAAATAAGTACTTCACATTTTAGTCAGAAACATTACTAGGAATGAAACAATTGCAAACAAAAGTTAATGTCAGGAAAAATTAGTTGAAATAAAAATTATGGATTTATTCCAAACAATGAGATAAGTCTCTCAAAATACTTTAATAGCCAAATGGCAGTCCATCAGGTTCCAAAAAACTACTGTGCACTATTGTGTGGTGGTACAAAGCGTGCCTCCTAATTCACTGCCAAGGGGAACCTCCTCAGGAAGGGACATCCAGTGGGCAGTGCAGGCACCTTAAAGATCTTACCTGGGAGGTGGGGTTGGATTTGGGTTTGAGAGGGTTGCTCTTGGGTTTTGGAGGGGTGCTTTTGGGATAGGGGGTTTGCATTTGGGCTTGGGACTTTTGGTAGGGGTGGGTTGGGATATGGGAGGGGTTAGTTGGGGTGTGTTTAAGAGGTAGGTTTGCGTTTGGGAGTGGTGGTTTTGTCTTTGGAAGGGGTTAAGGCAAGGGCAAACAACAAACTCTCACTGAGAAAATCAGCAGGTAGTTGGGTTTGGGAGGTAGACAGAGTGGCAACGGCTGATGTGCATGTGTCTGTTCAGGGATAAGGTGCCTGTGCGTCTGGTGTATGTCGTGCACGTTTGGGTGTGTCTTGCTTCCTAGGTGACTGTTGTTTGGATGAGTGTGGGCATTTGTGTTTTGTGGGTGTGGATTCTAATGTGTGTGTATGCGTGTGGATGAGTGTGCTATGGAGGTGCTTGGTGTGGTTGTGATGCATGTGCATGTGGATGTGGTGGTGCATATGGGTGTGGTGGTGGGTGTGGTGTCTGTGGGTGTGTTGGTGGTGGTGCATGTGGTTGTGGGTGTGGTGTCTGTGGATGTGCTAGTGGTGGTGCATGTGGGTGTGGTGGTGGGTGTGGTGTATGTGGGTGTGCTGGTGGTGGTACATGTGGGTGTGACAGTGGGTGTGGTGCCTGTGGATGTGCTGGTGATGCATGTGGGTGTGGTGGTGGGTGCTGTGTCTGTGGGTGTGCTAGTGGTAGGGGTGGTACATGTGTGTGTGGTGGTGGGGCTTCTGTTGGTGTACTGGCAGTGGTCTATATTGGTGTGGTAGTGGGTGTGGGGTCTGTATGTTTGTTTATGTGCCTGTGGTTTTTGTGTTTTTGTGTGGGTGTTCTGCTTGTATCTGTTTGAGTGGGTGTATGCAAAGGTGTGAGTGTGATTGGGGCAGGTCTGGGAGTAGAGAATTAGGAGGAGCAGGGGGCAGGAGGTGGAGCAGATGGTTGGGAGGTAGCGGACAGTGAGGAGGCTAGACCTTGAAAAGACCTCTGTAGGCCAGACATGGCACTGTGAATGCCTTCCAGGTTTGCTACAATTTGTTGCATATGACAGCTAAGCCCCTAGATGGTATTCAGTAGTGCAGTCTGGCCTGCAGAGATGTTGTGGAGAAGGTCAATAGCCTCTTCACTTAGCATAGCCAAGGGGACAATGGCAGGGAGTGAGATGCCTGCAGCGAAGGAGATGCCATTCTTTTCAGGGGGCGGGTCTGGCCAAATGGGGGGAGCAAGAGGAAGGGTGGAGATTGTACTCGGGGTGGTGGACAAGGATGCAGTTGGTAAAGTTCTTATCTGGTCCACCACCACTAGGTGGTGCTTGCTCATCGAGGCCTCTGAAGAAGATGTTGTGGAGCTGGTAGCCTCCGTTGCACCCCCCTCACCCTCCATGCCACTGGGTCCCTTGGTGTCAGTCGTGCCAGCACCCGAAACACAAGGGCCAGCTGCTTCCCTCCTCCGTGGCCAATGTCTCCTCCACCTGCTTCTGCTGATGCTTGTTAGAAATGGGGTCTCTAGTTGGCAGTAGTTTGTACCCTGTCCAAGTAGGAACCCTCACTCTAGTCAGGGTAAGGGAGTCACACAGCTAAGATAACCAGTGCTCACCCCCTTGGTAGCTTGGCACGAGCAGTCAGACCTATCTCAGAGGCAATGTGTAAAGCATTTGTACATACACACACCGTAACACAGTGAAAACATTACAAAATGAGTCAACACCAGTTTAGAAAAATAGCTAATATTTATCTGAATAAAACAAGACCAAAACAACAAAAATCCACCTACGCAAACCGAGATATCACTTTCAAAAAGATTATAGTAAAAATATAGCTCTTAGAAAACAATAGCTCCAACTTGGGCTATCTCGACATCTTGACATGTACTGATCCAGCAGTTCTGCTTCGATGCAGGCAGCAGTATGGTGTTAGTGAGAAGCACTGTCGTCAGGAAGATCGGGGCTGAGGTGCAAGTCAGGCAGTGCATTGTACACTTCCCGAGCTGAGCCTTTGGCTCCGGTGCAGGCAGCGGTATCAATGACGAAGTTGGCATCAATAAGTTGCTGTCATCGGCAACACCAGTGCTGCGGTGTAAGTTGAGCTGCGCTTCATGCTCTTCATGAGCAGTGATCTTGGCTCCGGTGCAGGCAGCAGCATTGCATTTAAGGTCAATGTTGTTTGTCTTGTGTTGCAGCACCAGCCACACGATTCGAAGGGTCCAGGAACTAGAATTGGCACCACTTGACAATCAGGACTCCCAGCAGAGAAGTCCAGCTGCTGTTAGCAAGATGCAGGTGAAGTTTTTGATGGCCCTGAGACTTCTTAACAGGAGGCAAGCACAAACAAGCCCTTGGAGAATCTTGGAAGCAAGATTAAGAAAGCAAAATCCAGTCCTTTTTCTCTCATGACAGAAGCAGCAAGAAGGAGGCCAGCACAACAAAGCAACAGGCAGAGTGGCAGTCCCTCCAACAGCATCCAACTCTTCTTCTTGGCAGAATGTCCTCAGTGTAGAAGTGTTCTGATTTTAGGGGTGTCAGAGGTCCAATTCTTATATCCCTTTCTGCCTTTGAAGTAGCGAAACTTCAAAGGAAAATCTTTGTAGTGTACAAGACCCTGCATTTCCTTGACCTGGCTCCAGACACACTACAAGGGGGTGGAGACAGCTTTGTGTGAGGACAGTCACATCCCTATTCAAGTGTCAGTGACAGCTCCTCCCACCATTCTAACTCAGAAAGACCCATCAGCCTGGTGATGGGCCATCTGGATATGCAGGACACACCTCAGCTCCCTTTGTGACACTGTTGAGAGTGAATGCACAAACTGCCCAACTCCAATCCTATCCCAGACTTGCATTCTACAGACAGGCAGAGGCACAGAATGATTAAGCAAGAAAATGCCCACGTTCTAAAAATTGCATTTTCAAACACGCAATTTAAAAACCAACTTCAGAGACCCCAAACTCCAAATCTCTATACATTCCCAATTGGAAGATACATTTGTAAGATGTTACAAGGCAGCTCCAATGATAACCTATGGGAGAGACAGTCCTTGAAACAGTGAAAAACGAATTAGCAGTATTTAACTTTTAGGACATGTAAAATACACCAGTACATGTCCTACCTTTTAAATACACTACACCTTGCCCATGGCACAACCTTGGACCTACCTTAGGGTTGGGCCTGGCAAGTGGGTGCACTTGCCAGGTTGACATGGCAGTTGAATCTTCATACACAGACACTGCAGTGGCAGGTCTGAGACATGTTTGCAGGGTTACTCATGTGGGTGGCATAATGAGTGCTGCAGGCCCACTAGCAGCTTTGATTTACCGACCCTGGGCACACCTGGTGCACTTTACTAGGGACTTACTAGAAAATCAAATATGTCAATCATGGATAAACCAATCACCAATTCAATTTACACAGGGAGCACTTGCACTTTAGCACTGGTCAGCAGTGGTAACGCGCCCATAATCCTAAAACCAGCAACAACGAAATGCAGCACACAGTCAAAAAAGCAGCACACAGAAGCAAAAAGACAGGGGAAATTATGTCAAAGATGCCAAGTCTAACAATGCTGAAATGGTATATACAACAGTTTTATTGAATCTGTGTAAACAGAGCTGATCATGAAGTTTGATCACAAAACAGTTTGTAAGTTTTCATATTTCACCTGCTTCAAGGGTCTCAAACTTTGGGTCTAAATCAGCCTGAGCTCATGCATGTACGCAACATTTTCAGAAACCATTTGTTTAACACCTCTGAATGGCTGGGCTTTGTTGTGCAGAAGAGTGTACTTATGGCACCAAAAGGATATCAACCCAAAATACCTTTGTACAGTGTGTTTACAAGGCCCAAAAATCAGCATTATTTTTATTCTCAAAAAGTAAAATATGAATCCATGTGTGCCAACAAATACTGCAATGTTGCACCAATATTTGTATAAACTGAAAGCCTTTGTCCTTTGTTTGGGCATTTCACAGCGGTAACACTCACTTCAAGTATATGTCAAATGTAAAAAACACTATGTGGATTCTGTACTGAAGTAGCCTATCTATGTGTCACACACTATGCAGATACCTATGCTGTTGAAGAGATTAAGAAAAATATATTTGGGTAGACTGACAAATGATTTCTACAGTATAAGTAAATGCATAGGCCTTGAAACATTTCGAAACCATTTCAGAAAAGAGCAAAAGTATGTTCACATTTGATTCCTAAATATCGCTAGTTATTTGAAGTTTGTTTTACCATTGTGAAATTGTTTCACAAAATATGCTGGCTTTCACTTTAAGTAAAAATTGGAACAACATCACAGTAATTATTACAGACACTGATTCACATATAACTTTTACTTCAAAGATTTAAAAGTATATCACAATATGCAACATATTAAACCTTGATGCATTTCTACATTTGCCTAATGATTCATGAGTTGGGTCTGAGTTGGAGTTTTCCTGGCGGGATACCCCTACATATGTGTGATAGAACATTCCATCTGCCAAAATCCCTTTAAACATCCCATTTTTCTCCATCATTGATTTATCATCTGGAAATAACAAAGAACTTTGGGAATGGTTTTGGGTATGTGTTACTCACACATTCCTGTCTGTTTTTCAACTAAAATTGTATGCCTATCACAATTATTTGTTCAAAAACAGACTGGCTTACACACGCATTTGTGAAGGAGTAAGACTTCATGTAAATCTGTCACTTTTAGCATGTATGAAACAGTATTTATGATGCAAACACAATTGGGATATGTTTTGAATCCAAATTGTAGCCATTAATACTGTATCACATGCTCACTCTTGTTTGTGTTGAATCCCAACTTATCAATGTGGCATTTTGTACATCCACTGTATCAGAAGTGCTTATTGTGCTATGTCAGGAGTAATAGGGCTACCATTATATCATCCACAATAGTGAAGGAGCATCACACCTTATGCAATAAAAACTATTGACCTGTTTTGCACAACTGCCCCTCATGGCATCAAACAACTATGGGCCATATGTATCATTCCAAATTGCGATCGCAATTGGGCTTAGTGGTATGTATTAATGAAAAACTGCCTCGCAAAATAAGGAATCGCAAAATTTGCGATTCCCTATTTTGCGATTGCATTTAAGGAATCGCAAATTGCGGTTCCTTAAATACAATGTAAGAAGCACAAAAAAGTGCAATTTGGCCTTAGGAATCGCAAATTACCACCAACTTCAAGTTGGTGGTAATTTCTGATTTCTTTGAAAAATGCACTTTTTGCATTTTTCAAAGTGCAATGTGGCGCACATACATGCCCTTAGGGCATGTATGTGCGCCACATGTGCACCCATGCTTATTTCAGGGTGCAACAGGGTGTCCTTTTGACACCCTTGCAACCTTGAAATTGCCTTCTCAATTTGAGATTCTCTAATTGCTAATCGCAAATTGAGAAAGTCTTCCCATTCATTCCTATGGGCCTCTAGGCCCATAGGAATGAATGGGGAGAGTTTCCTTAATTGCGAACCGCACTTTGCGATTCGCAATTAAGGAATATGTAGGATTCGCAAATTTTTTTGCAAATCCTACATACATCTCGTTTTGCGATTCTCAAATAGCGATTCTCTAAAATTCGCTATTAGAGAATCGCAAAACCAAACTTTTATACATATGCCCCCTGATGTATATGTGTAGTTTAGGCAGCCATGTGTCTGCTCAGAACAGTCCTACGGTAGTGAAGAGGAGCTTTTTCCAACAAATGAATGGACAAACCATATCATCATACACATTGTGCAAAATTTACACCTTCAAGAACTCTTCTTGTGCATTAGACAAGGGTCACCCTTAATGTTGATGGGAAAAACCTTGGCTGTAACAAACAATTTGTCATATAACATGTAAAAGTCAAATAAGAACTTACCCCCTCCATTCTGCTGTTGGGATCTCAATTGTCCATCTAGCTGGGTATAGGGCACTGCAAGAATACAGGCCATTAGGGGAGTCAGGGAGAGGCGCAAGTGCTTCCCACATTGGGTGGGCTGCCCGAGCTGTACTGCGCCTGACTTTATGGTCCATGTCTTAGGTCCTGCCAACTGTTCCTGCAATGGAGGCTGCACCGCTTGGAGACCCCCAGGGTCCACACCTTCCTGGTGATGGCCTTCCAGATACTCCGCTTCTGATGGGTGTTGACCTGCAAGAATCGAAGAAATGAAAGAAAAATATATAGTTTTATGACTTTTTGTTTGTCTGTATTGATGTAACACAATTTTACTACATCTATCACAAGCATGACTCATAATTTAACATAAAACATGTGTATTTTCACGTACTTGCAAAAACAATTATGTTAATACACACTTTTGTAGTGACCTGTTGACTACCCTCATCCCTTGTCATATCCTGCACTCAATAATCCAGGACAGTGACATCATCTAGCCCAGGGGGCTCTTATATTTTCTGTTATGTGAGCTACTTCAGATGAGTGCAAAACATCATGAAGTACTGAAGGCTAAACCTCTTGTCCATTGTAACCAGAATCCCTAGCGGCCAGTTTCAATGACTTGATGCCTAAAGTCCAGAGAGCCAGATACTATGGTCTGAACTACATACTATGACTGAGTCCCTATGAAAGGGCTGTGATGTGTGTCAGTGAAAGTGTGCTCTTTGGGGATGTATGAGCATGTGCACATATGAATTGGATATAATTGTATGGGTAACAGAGTATGTGTGGTATGTACTTGTAGCACAGGACACAGCTTTTGAGATATGTACCACCGTTACATGGATGCCACAAACATGCAATCTTTGGATGTCTTTTTGAATTGGAGAAATTTAAAAGTGCAGATAGATATTCTTCCAAACACCTCATATCATAGGGGTCGGCAGTTTGGACCTGAAACACTTTAAAATGGGAGTAAAATGAAATGAAGTGTTAGCTCAAGAAGGTAGGTAACTCTCCATTTCAATTGTCGTCCATTTAAAAGCATTCAGGGGCATATTTTTGTGCACACCTCCAAATTTGAGTTGAGAAGAAATATTTTTATGACAGAAATACCCCGGAGCTTTAGTTGTTTGTCCCTCCCTGTGACTCAGCTCCAGCCTGGCCCACGATTCTGACTGAGTACTGATCATTGTCAGGCCATGCCATCTGCAGCTCGATGATTGTGATGTCAAATGAACACAGCCTTCCCTAAACTTTTATATGAAAAAATTACCTTGTGCCCATCTAATGACTGACCTCAAGTCTGTGTGTTACTCTGAAAGGGTCTGGGAGCTACTGGTAGCTTTCAATCAACTGTTTAGAGTCCCTTATCTAGTAATTAGTGGGATGATACACATAGCTAACATCATTTTCATTTGGTTTGTACAGAAAACATATATATGTGCAGTTGTAAAGAATATGTAATGTGTTTTCTAATTCACATGATGTCAGATTTCGACATTTCACATGTTAATTCAAACATATACATAGATATATCTCTCCATACACACCAAACAGAATCTAGGGCGTTAAACACACAACACATGTTAATCTTGTTTTTTTTTAACAGTGTAACGTGCTTAGAAATCCCCAACATCATAGTCCTATGCAAGAAACAAAATATATGACACTTCACATCAATCACTACACTTCACTCAGGAACTCAAAGAGACATTGTAGCCTGTGTAAATGGAAAAATCAGTTAGACAGATTCACATATGAATTTCAAACATGTACCTGTTCCTCTGGTGAGCCATTGAGCTGGCCATACAGGGAGAGGAACTCCTGGGCCAGCAACTCCAGCTCTTCTGATGAGAAGACAAGGGCCTTCTCACCAGCTCAACCTGCCATTGTTGCTGCCAGAGGTCACAAACAGCAGAAAAAGTGGCGGAGGTCTGGATGGCTGCAGTGTTTGGAGGCAAGTGAGTTTTTTTCGAACCCCCGCTTTCACACATGTTAGCCTATGGCTGTGTCCGTCGTGAACACCCACTACGCAGCCAACGTCCGCCGACAGCATCTGATTACAAATGTCCTGATGACGAGGTCAGGTGCACGATATTTTATAAGGTCAAATAGGTCAAATAGTGTATTTGTGACTGTTAAGTGTTTTACAACCACTCAAAATGGTGGCTACTTTGTTTATATATTTAAACCTCGAAGGACACTCGTGTTTTTAAAAAAAATAAAACATTTATATGTAGTGTGCTACTGTGGTTAAATGCAAATTTTTCTGTGTTGTTTACAGCTCGGTTGATAGTATTTTGGTTGGAAAAATGAAAAAAAGAATGTTTAAATAGTACAATTGAAATTTATTATTTACTCATTCTTTAATTTTTAAAATATTGACAGCTCCCATCTTTTGTCAAAAATTCAACTCTTTTGCTTCTGAATTTTTTGCTATTAATCACATTCCTGACTCCCCCTTTGTTACGGTGTGGGATTCTTTCAAGGCTGCTGCTAGAGGTTTTATTATCAATTTTGTCTCACAGAAGAAAAAATCCATAGAAGCTCAATCCTCTCAATTACTTATTAAAATTAAACAACTTGAATATACGTATTATCATTCCAACACTGAATCCTCTCTGAAAGATCTCATTGACGCTAAATTTACTTTCAACAGATTATCTACTGATGCTGCCTCTAATTATTTATTGAAAAGTAGTTCTCATTATTATGGAGGCCAAAACAAGATGGAGAAATTGCTGGCTAATTATTTGAAAGTAAGAAAAGAACGAACAAAAATAGAATCTTTACAAGGATATTTTAAACAAATTTGTTTCTTTTTATAAAAATCTTTATACTCCTGAAACCCTACCAGACTCATCTGATCTTCTTTCTTACTTTCAATCCATCCCTCCCCCTCCATCCAATCACATCGATTTCGGACCTTTGGAATCTGATATTTCATTAGCAGAAATTTCCCGCGCTGTCTCAATCTTGTGCCGCGGGAAAGCTCCTGGCCCAGATGGATTTACCATTGAATTCTATAATCATTTCGCACCACTTCTTTTACCAAATCTTTTACTCTTATTTCAATCTTTTCTTGATACGGGTTCTTCGCGGGGTACATTTCAGGAAGCTTTGATTTGCTTAATTCCTAAAGAGGATAAGGATCTTTCTCTTTGCAAGAATTACCGACCAATTTCTTTGGTCAATACTGATTATAAAATCTTTGAAAAGATTTTGGCTCTTCGTATAGACCCACTCTTACCCGATCTTATTGGCCCGGAACAATCAGGTTTCGTTAAGAGGCGACTTGCTTCAGACAATTTGCGAGTCTTTTTCAATGTTTTAAGTAAAGCCTCTTCTTTAGATCATCCCCTGGCTGCGATTTCCTTAGATGCTGAGAAAGCATTTGATAGAATTAGTTGGGACTTTATGTTTCATGCTTTAAAATGGGCTGGCTTTCCTCCGAAATTTCTTACTTTTATTTCTTTATTATACTCCTGCCCCCAAGCATCAATATTTGTTAATGGTATGACTTCTGATTATTTTTCATTGCGCAGGGGAGTCAGACAGGGATGCCCCTTATCCCCTTTATTATTTGTTTTAGCTCTGGAACCCTTTTTAACCAAGATTCGACAGGATGACAACATCCCCGGTTTTCATTTTGGTCCCCATCAGGTTAAACTGTCAGTTTATGCTGACGACATTCTTCTATATTGTTCTGACCCTCAATCCTCCCTTCCTTCCTTCCTTCAACAAGTGTCCTCCTTTTCTAAAATCTCTGGTTATCGACTTAATGTTGATAAATGTGAAACTTTACCTTTAAATGTTTTATGTCAAAAACACCTTTTTGTACATTCCGGGTTCTCTTGGCAGCCTTTTAAGATCAAATACTTGGGCTTATGGTTCGCTCCTTTATTATCTGACACTATCAAATTAAACTTTGATCATATTATCAAAAAATTGAATGATACCATTACGCTCTGGCATCCCCTTTTTCTATCTTGGTGGGGTCGTCTAGACTCAATTAAGATGATGCTCTCACCTCTTATATTATACACTATTTCCATGATTCCTACTCATATTCCTGAATATTATTTTAAAAGAATTGATTCTATCCTCCTCAAATTCCTATGGAAAGGTAAACGTTCTCGCATAGCCTTATCCTCTTTGAAGAAGGACAAACCTAATGGTGGTCTTCGGTTTCCTGACTTCAAAACTTATCATCGTGCTTTTTCACTAAAACAAGCTGCCCGTTGGCTCTCTACAGATCTCTCTTTTTACCCCCCCCCTTTGGTTAAAAATAGAAAATGCCTCTATTGCCCCCTTTGATTTTCGAGAAATTTTAACCTTCACTTCTAACACAGCTTCTCTCCGCTCCCCTATCATATCTCACTCCCGTAAACTTTTGATCCCAATACTATCTTCCTCCTATCCCTCTATCAGCTCCACTCATCAACAACCTTTTTTTTTTGTGTCCTCATACCACCATTGTATGCAAATTGCAGCCTGTCGACCGTCCTGTTCCTCCCCAGGCTATTTGCGACATTTCAATAGTCCTGCGTACCAGCCCGTCCAGTGCCCTGGTTACTAGTTCCACGCAGGTGTAATCATAGGACTAATGCGATTAAGTTCTTATTGTGCCATTCCAATTAAAAAAAGCCTCCCAGATCTTAGAGTGCGTATCAGTCTCTAATCCTATGTCCATTTTACAAATACTTTTTACCGCCTGGAACCAGTCTATCCCAAGGGGTGGTACGGCTTCCGTCCATTTTTTACAAACCTCTCGCCTAGCGAGGAGAATCAAATTGAAAAGTAGGGCCTGCTTATCCCAAGAGAGGGGCGTAATCGGCTTATCTTCCACCCCTAACATGATCAATGTTAATTTTATTTTTATGCTGGCGCAGAGAATTTCATTTATTGCTTTCTCCACTGTAGACCAGTAGTCCTGTAACATAGGGCATTCGAAAAACATATGTCTATCGTCTGCACTTTAAATTTGATGGCTTGACAACTTTATATAGCAACTTAAAAGATAGTTGCCACAATTTCTGTGGCTCCGACATCTGTATAGCGCCATCCCAAATCTCACAGGGTGCTTTGATCTTCTTCTCTTCAAAGTTCGATACCAGTCACTTACTTCCTTCTTTTTCGGGGCTTCGTCTTGTAGCTTTTTTCCAAACTCCCAAAACCCTCCGGTCTCATTTCTATTTGCCTCCCCCCAGGATAATAATTGCAAATATTTAAACCTTGAGAGGGATCCCCCAGTCTTTACCCACAGGATCTCCCATGGTACCACTTCTTCCATGATCATGAGGTCCCCCCAAAGCTCAAATCCTGCCCTCCTGAGTGGGATACTTAAACGATCTTGCAAGCATTCCGGCATGCCTGGTGAGTCCCATATTGGAGCCCCTCCTGAATAGTATCCCATTCCCAGTATATTCCTTATTCCGACCCACAGAATAAGTGCTGCCTTTAGCGTCTTCAATTTAACTTTTTTGAAAAATGTATTTGCCCCAAATTTGTATAAAAACTTTTTCGCACCCCACTCCTTGACCATCTCCTCTAGCAAACCACCCCATACCCGGGGCCCTGGTGTACCTTAAAGAGCTCTACAGTTCTTAAACTGAAATGCCATGCAATATAGCCTTAGGTCCGGTAGTGCCAGCACTCCTTCTACCAATTTACGCCGCAATTTCTTCCATGACATACGTGCTCCACTATCCGCCCAGACAAAACTACCCAATTTGCCCTGTATTTTATCAATTAGGCCTCTTGGAAAGGTGAGAGGTATACAATTAAAAAGAAATGTCAACTTAGGCAGTAACACCATCTTAAAAAGATCGAGCATCTTCCAGCTCATATTTCGGACCACTCAGCTGTAATGATAACCTTACAAGCCGTAGGACCACAGCCCCCTAAGAGATGGACTTTAACCCCTTCCGTGCTTCCGTCGGCCAACGGCCGTCGCGAGCACTACCTCGCTAGTGCTGCGCACGTCCGTTGGCCGACGCGGCCCCGCCCACTCTTTTAAACTGCCGCACCGCGGCGGAATTCGCGCCGCGGTTAAAGGGTTAAAGCGTGCTCTACTGTTAGAAAAGGAGGTAGAGACAGCTTTGAAAAAAAGAGGCAGCGGAGTATTTTGACAATAATAAAGATACTGCCTCCCCAGGAATAGTATGGGATGCCTTTAAGGCATATATGCGAAGGGTCCTAAAAAGCCTTACCTGAGCAAAAAATCGAGAAGACAGGGCAGAAATAATGAATATGGAAAAGGAAGTCGGGACTCTTGAGGAAGCTTTGTATACTATAAGTGCGGGAGAGGAAAGGGGGAGGATAGAAAGGAGGTTAGAAGAGGTCCAACTAGAAATCAAAATCAGGCTAGAACGAAAATGCAAGGAAAGATGGCAAGCAGCGAATATGAAGGAATTCGAGTATGGAGAGAAAGCAGGAGCTTTGTTAGCCTGGAAAGCCAGAGTAGAAAGAACTAGAAATGAGATAAAGGAGTTGAGGAGTGATTTAGGGGAGAAGCTAGACAGTTGGGAAACTATGCAGGAACATATTGTGGCTCTTTTTTTGCAGCTATACAAGGAAGATATTGTTCCAGATGCACAAAAGTTAAGAAGCTGGCTTAGCTCGCTTGGCCTCCCCATTTTGAATGAGGAAGGGGAAAAAATGATGGAAGCCCCAACAACCCAAGAAGAGATTAAGGGAGCAATTAAACGATCCAAAAATGGGAAGGCTGCGGGGTTGGTAGCTATTCCCTCAGAAGTATATAAAATGGTAATAGAGGAAGTAGTGCCTGTCTGGGAAAGCTTGTTTAATAAGATATACATGGGTGAGGCGCAGGTCCCAGAATCATGGAGGGAGGCCTCTATAGTTCTGATATTAAAACCTGCAAAGGACCCGGCTAAAGCAGAATCCTATCGACCGATATTCCTGCTGAATGCAGACTATAAGATCTTTGTCAGTATTTTAGCAGGGAGGTTGTCCAGAGTTGCTCCTCAGCTCATACATGAAGACCAGAAGGGGTTCATCCCCGGGAGACAGATGCATGAATTGACCCAGCTGTTAATAGGGTGCATAGATATAGCAGCATCAAGGTCGGTCCCCTTGGCGGCGGTTACATTGGATGCAGCCAAGGCTTTCGACCGTGTCTGCTGGGATTATTTATGGGCAGTGATGGAGATCATGGGGTTTGGGCCTCATCTTATAACTACACTAAAAGCCCTATATCATCGTTCCACAGCTAGGATACTTCTTAATGGTGCTCTTACTAGGAGTTTCATGATTCTTAGAGGAACGAGACAGGGCTGCCCCATCTCCCCTTTACTGTTCAATATATATATTG
This sequence comes from Calotriton arnoldi, assembly GCA_963921515.1. Lineage (NCBI taxonomy): Eukaryota > Metazoa > Chordata > Amphibia > Caudata > Salamandridae > Calotriton > Calotriton arnoldi. The sequence continues at coordinate 662,642 of CAWUFW010005922.1, read as the reverse complement.
AACCATTTGCCCAGATGTTGCATCAAGATGAACAGGTCATGGCCTTCCGTACAGGAGCATTTGAAAAGAAAATCGCTCTATATGCGGATGATCTTATAATTTATACAGCAGATCCCGCCGTTACAATTCCAAGAGTAGAGCTATTAGCAGAAGAATACGGGGCCTTTTCAGGATACTTGGTGAACAAGGAAAAAACAGGGATTATGTGTTGGAATATCCCAGACTGGAGGGGGAGTATCCAGAGAGAGATTAGGTATTTGGGAATTAGCTTTGTTAACTCATTACAGGATATCCCCCAGCATAATTTAGAGAGGGTTGCAAAGGATATCGACAAATCACTAATGAGATGGAAGAACCTTCCACTAACATTATATGGAAGGGTAAATTTAATTAAAATGGTGTTACTGCCTAAGTTCACTCATCAACAACCTATTTGGCATAATAAATCTCTCTGGATTCGCAATCGTTCCATATACTGGAAATCATGGCATTCTAGAGGCTTGAGCTGGATCGCCCAACTCATATCAGATAACCAACCCCTTACCTTTTCTGATCTCCAATCCCAATTTTCCTTACCCTCGTCCTCTCGATCACAATATAATCTTCTTTATCCTTCCCTCGTCCAATATCTTCAATCCCTACCTACTATTAATGACCTCCCTATCTTATACAAAAATATATCCTCTATATTAGATAATTCTCCTTCCGCCTCCATTTCGTACAAATCTTTTCAATTTTCCTCGGATGAACTCAAAACTAAGGTTGAATTAGCATGGGAAAAGGATTTTTCACAGGTTTGGTCAATTCCTCTCTGGGATAAATTATGGTAAAAAATTCATAAAACCTCTAGAGCTGCTAATACCACACAAACCCTTTTTTTCATTTATCATCGTATATTATTTTCCCCGATGCTATTAGCAAATTTTTCACCCGGCACACCCTCTATATGTTGGTCTTGCCCTTGCCCTTGCCCTACTGCTGACTTAAAACATATGTTGTTTGATTGCCCTCCAATTTTTCAATTTTGGAAACTTGTTTGGTTCCAAATTCAGAAACTTTTTAACGTCCACATCCCTTTTTCCTTCACTCACATCTTCCTGGGTACTCTTTTCCCCCTTTGGCCTCAATCTTCACTGCGTTTTAAGCTTCTAGATTTATTGTTAGCTATCGCATTTCACTTAATAACCTCTAACTGGAAACAAGCTGATAAAGTCACTTTTTGCTCTTGGTGGAATGCAGTCTGTTTCCATCACCGGCTGGATACTAATTATGTTTCTCCCATTTCCCTGGCTATCAAAAGAGACCTTTTATGGCTTCCTTTGACAACTTATTTATCCTTAACTGCCTCTTTGAATGTTGCTCCTAAAAATGGATCAGATGATGTACAGAAACCACCTTAACTTCCCCCTTTGCCTTCTCATTTTTAGTTGGTTAATTGTTATTTACTATTGATTATTTCGTTATTCTGTTTCTCACCTCCATTATTGTTATGCTTACAATGCTACTTATTATTACATAAATTGCTTGTTATCTCCAATTGTTTTTCCCCTATATTATATATTGCTCTTTTACCCTTCCCCCCTTTCTTTCATTTATGATGCGTTCCCGTTTTTCTATCTAGTGTAATATGAATGTAATTATTTATTTCTATGTTTACCCTTTATCCTTTTATTACATAAGGTTTTGTTATCTTATTATATTGCTGTTTTTTCTTTTTCTGTTAACCCTTAATAAACTCAAACTTAAAAAAAATATATTGACAGCTACAAAATGACATTTGTGAAGTAAAAATGACCAAAATAATTGTTAGCTTAAAATATGTTATGAAACTGTATATATTTTTAGCACAACATTACATTTGTGTTAAAAATCCAAAATAATTTATGTGGAAAATGTTTAAAAATGTTCACAATTCTTCTAACCTTGGGAGAGTGAGGAGACAACAGCCTCAAATGTACTGCTTATTTCCAGACCATGCTACCATGGAAGAATGGGATATTATCAAAAAGTTCAGATTGAAAAGGCAAACTATGCTGGATTTATGTCATCAGCTGAGCAACAGAAATCCCACATCTATTAGACCAATTGTCAAACTCATGGCAGTACTTCATTTTGTGGCTGCAGGTTCATTCCAATACACTGTGGCAGTATCTGGTGGAATGTCACAATCAACTTTCAGTGGTGTGCTACAAAAAGATGTTTGGTCAATGATGAGACACATCAACAGCTTCATCCATTTTCCACAACAAGAGGATTTTGCGAATATGACGGGTGATTTCTATGGGTTGGGTCGCCTACCACATGTGATTGGAGCAATTGATGGCACAGATATTGCCTTAGTGCCACCACACGCTGGCTAAAAAGTCAATTGGACGCACTTCCATCCAGTCAATGTGCAAGTTGTTCGCTTAGCTAATTTGTACATCACAAGTATCTGTTCACGTTTCCCTGGATCAGCCCATGATTCCTTTGCACTATAGAACAGCAGCATACCTCTGCAAATGTCACACTTGGACATGAGAGGGCCTGGGTTATTGGTAAGTACAATCCGACATAATATTGTTTGGATAATTTCAAGGTGAATCATCTGAAATGGTGTTACATATCTTGGCTCTTCTCTTTTTTTCCAGTTAGGAGACTCAGCTTATCCTAACCGACCATGGTTATTGGCACCGCTGAGGAATCCAACAAGTCCAGGGGAAGCCTGATTCAACGAGTCCCATGGAAGAACACAGAGGCCAGTGGAGCAGGCTTTCTGGCTCCTAAAGGTCAGATTTTGCTGTCTGGACAAGACTGGTGGAGCCTCCTCTACTCACCTGCTAAGGTGTGCAAATCACAATGGCCTGCTGCATGTTGCACAACATAGCCCTGCGATGGAACACCGTTTATATTGCAGAGGATGGAGACCATAAAGAACCACCGGGTGAGGATCCTGAAATGCCACATGAAGATGATAGTGGTGAGGAGGAAGGAGCTGACTAACGTCAGGGTGTCATTGACAACCTCTTCAGATGAGAGCAAGTATCTCATTACATATTATCACATTAACTGCTAAACCCACTATTCATGTAATGAGGAGAAAAGCATGTGCTGGACATTTTTTAGGAAGGGAAAGTTCAGGGAAGTCCAGGCCACAGGTCTTTGTTGATCAAAGTTTTGACACATTGACTTTTGTGTTAATTTTGATTGTTTATCTCTGATTGTATTTTTGAAAATGTGTCCTCAAAAAGATGACTTTGTAATGTGTCAATTTTGTTATGTTTCATTACTCATCTTTTTGTTTTCATCTGATTTAGGTATCTTCACCATGTCATCTTCATTTAGACATTTCAAAGTTGTGACATTTGCAGTTATATGGTGCTGTTTTGAAGTACAAAGGGACCATGGTTTGATCCTGGGAAAGACAGACACAGACTTTGGGTGTACATATCTTGTACCAAGAAAGCTTGCACAGTGATTGCATGGAGCTTTTGAAAATTAGATTGGACTCATTCTCTGTCGTGTGTTGGCACTAAGCCAATATGTGCGCCATCAACTGCTCAAACCACATATGGTAGTGGAGGCAAAGCATGCTGAAATCCCTTCATGCTGCCAAAATCCTCATTTAGTGTAATGTGGATGAACTTGTTGATGTGTCTCATCATTGTGGGACAAACCTTTTGTAGAACACCACTTAAACATTGTTTGAGACATTCTCCCAGCTACTAGGACAGTGTATTGGAATTAGGCCTGGGCGGTGAACTCCACTCCGCTCGCTGAGTTTGCAGAGTTTTCTGCACTCCGCGTTACGCGGAGATCGCGGAGCTCCCAAAAACTCTGCTTCGCGTTGCGTAGCGTAGTTTTGTTCCTCGCTCGCATTCGTCAACGTCAAGTTGGCGACCGCGAGCGAGGAAAATCAACCGCCCTGCGAGATTTTTCCTCGTTCGCGATCGTCAACATCAAGTTGGCGAGCGTGGAAAATCAACATCCCAACGAGATTTCTCAACGCGGGGGGGTCAGGTTTCTCATTGCGAGTGGTCGCGTATGCTGGCGACCGCTCGCGTTGAGAAACTGCCCGTTCGCGTTGAGAAAGCTGCCGCTCGAGTAAAAATCTACTCGAGCGGCAGAAAAGGAAAGCTTGCGCTGTGCATGGTGCCATTTGCAATGATTGCACAGTGCGGACAAGCATCCGGCACTGTGCAATCACCGCAAACGTCATTTTTCTATTATACTCCGCCGCTCGCGGAGCTCTGCGTAGTGCGACTGAGTTTTTTGTGCACTTCGCGGTGTTCCGCGTAGTTCAACTCCGGGAACACCGCCCAGGGTTAATTGGAATGATACTGTGTCCACCAATTGTAGTACTGCCATTATTTTGACAATTGGTGTTATTGATGTGGGAGTCCTCATGTGAGACAGATGATCTAGGTCCAGCTGATGACGTGTACGTATAATGATTTGCCTATTGAATCTGGTTGTTTTTGTTCTATCCCCTTCTTCCATGTTGGAATTGTCAATGTGAAAATGGCACTGAGTATTTGTGTCATGTGTGGGTTGTCATGTTAGTGAACATGTTGACAGACAAATGTTTGCCAAATGTGATAAATTACTAGTTGATGAGGTATTGGTGTTTGCATTTTGTTGTCATGGTTGAGAACTTGAGAGAAACATTACCTACTTGCAACTCATGTATGATTACACAATAATTTGCTTTTTGACATTGTAAATTTATGATGGAAGGAAACAAAGGAAATAATTGTGTTGATGAATTCAACAATAGTCTTTTACCTTGTGGGTTGTGATTTTATGAAACAAAATCTAATTAATCAAACCAGGATGAAAATGAAACAAGCAAACAAAAATAGGAAATGTCAGTCATGATAAAGGAAACCATTCTTGAAGTGCCAAAATTGTTTGAAGTCCAATGTCCAAAATACAAGTGGCATCAGAAAGGTAAATATGTCCAGAAATAGTCCACAGAGTGAATGGTAGCCCCACTGTGGAGGAAATTAGGTTTAGGGTCTCTTGCTAGTGGTGTTAGAGGTCTTGTCATCCTCTCCTGCTGGTAGTCTGGATGGATGTCCCCTGCTGTGGGGGGGGGATCCACAGTTGCGGATGAGGTAGGGACTGAGGTAGGTGCCAGCATTTCTACTTGTGGCAGGGCCTCTCTTTATGTGGCTGTGGCTGATGGACTTGGGCGAGAAGTTGTAGGACCACAGAAAGGGGTACATGGTGCTGGGAAATCCCTGCACATATGTGTGTGAATGTCATGCAGCCCCCCAGTCAGAGAGCCCAAATTGGAGTTGAGATTCTCCATTCTACACATTGTACTCTCTCTGTAACTGCTTTCGTGTCCCGAGCTCTGTGAGTACCTGGTCCATCATGTCTTGGGACTGATGGAGGGATCCCATATCTTGGTTGAGGATTGCCTGGGCCAACTGGTCAACCCAGTGGCCTCACTATGCTGGCCTGCAGTGTCCCTCACATGACCCCTACCCCCACTACCCTGTGGCCTTGACCACTGGTTCCTGGTTGACTGTAGGTGGTGGTGTCTCAACGGCAACTAGGACTGGGGGATACAAGATTAGAGTGGTGTTTCTTTAGACACAGGAATTGGAGGTATCCATGAGCTGAGGTGTTATAACAGCAGGGGTGGGTGTTGTAGGTGCGGGCCGAATGAGACTTACTGGAGTTGTCTGCCCAGCAGTCCAGATGGACCAGGCCACTCCTCTTCATCCAAGCTTGCAGGAGTGTAGTAATCTCTGGAGGCTTGATCCTGGGCTGGAGTGGAGATTTCCTGAGTGGCAGATGGTGGGTCAAGTGCTCTGGCTGTTGGACCTATTATGAATGTAAAAATATGGATGCATTGTAAAAGTGTGGACTGCACATACAAGCCAGAAATGTAACAACCTAAGAGGGAAAAGTAAATCAATATCATGATTATACCTTTCACTGGCATTGTAATTCTTTACACAAACAGGTAAGAGGATGTCCTGAAATTTAAAAATTAATAGCTATACATAAAATGTACCAACAATTCAAAACAACACAGCAGAGAGAAAAAATCTGAAATTATCCAGCCCAAGGTCTAGCAGGCTACAACACAGACATTGACACAAATTGGTTGGATGTTTAGCATTAATCTTCATATTAACAGTACAGAGTAAATTTATCACAGATACCACTTATATTCAGCATACAAATTTACAATAATAAACTTTTTATGCCAGAAAACTTTGATTTGTGCAACTCATGTCATCAATTCAATTACATGACAAGAAAATGACAACATACACAACTTCACCACAAACAATTTTCAATAGAAGACATTAAATAGGTATTGATCAATACATTACACTTTACCATATGTGAAAAAAAGTATGAAAGGGGGAGCACGAGAAAAATTACATAGCTATATGATTTTTGCAAAACAGAAATCATGGTAATTGTAGTTATTTCAATGATACATTCACTACACTTGCAAAATTGTGCGTGAATTAATGTTGTGCATCTGGATTGGGGCGTCACTTCGCCCCATTGTTTCTAGTGTTTTAGCCAAACAAGATGTTACTGATATATTTAGATTTATATGTAAACAACAACAAAAAAATTACTGAGCACATTAGCAACAGCTAACTTCAAAGCAAACATGACATTTTGGTTTAGTGGCACATTGCAATGTCTAACTTACCAGTCTTCACTCCACCAGGGATTCCTGTCAAGCCTTCATGATGTAGAATCTGCAAGACCTTCTCCTTCCAGGGATAAAGTTGTTAAGTGGGGGCTATGACTGACAATTCTCGCTCAGTAAAACGTGGAATTTGGTGCCCTGGCATTAAACAAATAAATATGACAAACTCAAATGAATTAACCACAAGGAAATAAATGAAAGAAGAAAAATGGACAAGAAACTGGGAAAAGCAACAAAATAACCTGACTTCAGTGACCAAATTTTGCCTTTCAAATTTCGCGGTGCTGTGGAACGGCAAAGATTCATGGTCTAAAATGGAGTGTGTTTTATAGTGTGGTATGCAGGTGCAAACAATTAGCCAAAACACATCAGGTGTGTGATGCTAGCATCCAGTCTACAGCGAAAGGAACATTCCAATGTTGACCACATCCAGCAACGTATTCACTCTGTTGGCAACCAGCTGCTAGAACACCGCCAGCACAACAGTGAAATCTAAATCAGCTTGGCGCAATCCATCGGCAACCAGCCCCTAGAACACAGCCAGCACAACTGTGAAATTCAAATCAGCTTGGCGCAATCCTGCCGCACAGACAGCGATGTAGTACTATTTGCCAGCATTGGAATCCCCCACATCGGCAGCAGTGAGCCGTGTATGCCAGAATACATCTAAATAGGATGGATGGATCGCCTTCAGCTTAGCGGAGTACTTGGGACCAGTGCTGCGGCGGGACGACTGTAGTACAGCCAAGATCTAAATCAGGCCCATAGACTTGCATGACATTACATGTGATGAAAATATAGATAAGGCAAATTTCAGGAATTGCTATGACCCAGTTATCAGAATATTTTTATTAATTCATACTTATAATTAGAGATTTCTTGGCAATTGGAGATGTGCAGTTTTTTTAAAGGTGCCAGTCAAGCTGACTTGCTATTGTTTTTGGGATTTGCTTAAAAAAAATGAGCGTAAAGTAACAATGGCCAAGTCAGTTGGATATAATATGATTTGCGGGGGTGCATTAGGATTTTTGGGTACCTCTGTATGATAAAACATTTATAAATTCCCCACATAGGCTCATCAAGCGATGGATAGTATGAGTGGTCAATAAGTCTGACTAAGGTTAATGCTCAACCACTGATTGCTGCCAATTCAGGCAAATCCTATATTTTTCTAAATTCTTGTAGTTCTGAAGATTGAATAATTAAATCTAATGTTCCTAACATATTTCATAAGACATAGCTCTTTCTGTGATTTAAAGATGGGAGCAGGAGTAGAAATCTTGCTTGAAGTTCATTTGAGGATAAGGTGTTGGAATAGACACAAACCAGTTTTGAAATCTCAGAAAGAAAAGCCCTGGAAAATTGTTTATGGCAGTTTTTTCCAAGCAGGTTAACAAGAAGAAACCACATGCATGTGATATTCCCACCCATGTTTCCGTGAAGTTAGTCTACGACCCCTTTAAAAGGTCCTTATAGGGCCCCTAAAAAGTGGGTGTGGCCACGCTCTAAATCCACCTTTTTGAGGTCCTACGAATATATCTCATGGATGAGAACAGCTGCTGTACTGTAGAAACTCTGACAATATATCTCCTTCTTCACTGATTGTCACTTAAGGGAAACTCATCGCCTTCCTCTGGAATGAGCACGGATTCGCCACTTGAGGAGTCCTAGGGACTCCCTGGGCCATTGTCTCCAAAAAACCATGTGGATGCACTCTCATTCACTGCCACACTCATGGTGTACCAGCAGGGCTTTTTGATATGGTCCATAGGTAAAGCTATCCCTTGCTTTTATTGGGAAATTTTCAAAATGAGCAAATGCCAATATTACATTGCCTTGGTGCTAACTTTGCTGTGGTGCAATAGTTAGTGCACAATGAATGGCACCACATTCTGTTTCCCTTCCAGAATACTATTGCGGAAATAGTGTTCATGTACTTGTACAAAGAGGCAGGGATAGAGTTAGCGCTGTTCAAAATAGTCCACTACCTCATCAACACCTTCCCTGTAGGACATGTTCAATAGAACGTTGAAAAATATATAGTAATAAGTGTGTGAAAAAGATAACCAAGCTCAGGATCAGCACTGATCTGCCTAGCCACTCCTCTGCTCATACACCTGTGCTCCAAAAAAAGCGAAATGTCTGCTTATGCCCCTTTCTTTCCTCTAGATCATCCAATCATTGTCTCCTCCCTAAATGTCAATTTACACAAACATAAGCCCACCTGTAGAAAAATGTGCCTTTTTGAAAGGCCTCCCCAGATGCGTTTGCTTTATTGTACTGGATTTACTGGCATATTCGGACTCTAGGCACTCTGATCTTTCTAGACACCTCCCCGTGCATGCGCTCTGTTCCTTAAAAATAGATTACTTGACTTTTTCCAATTGTTCTATCTGATTCTTAATTAAGGCCACAGTAATGTCGCCAAGAAAGGACAACAGTGGCATAAAAATCAGATGATATATGTAGACTTCAGTGTGGATTCACACTGTGAATATCAGTGACTGGAATCTGGCCTGCAAACCTGAAATATGGCAGCCAAAAGCACCAACCGCGTAACATGTTCATACGTTGAAAATCCAGATTTTAATGTTAGATAAGTCACTGATGGGTGGTTCATTGGCACCCAAAATGCCTGAGTGGGCAAGGTGTAAAAGTGAGGTATGCCAAGTATGGTAGTGGTATACCTAACTTTTACACCAATAGGAATAGAAAGTGCTTTTTGCTGCATGTGCCTAAAACAGCCGTACCAAGGCCTGACATTTTTTGTCAAGGCCTCCTTTTAGAATAGAAGTTCCACTTTTCAAACCTGATTTAGGAAAGCAGAAATACATTGTTCTATTTAGCAAAAATATAATTCATTAGTGTACATAGATTTTTGGTAAATATGTGCCAAATATTCTGCGTTATAATAGTTGTTCTTCCTAACTGAGGCCCGGACAGTCCCCAAAGTAGTTCTGTAAGACTCCCCTCCTGCAATGGCAATATTTCAGTTTCCAAAGCTCAAAAGTAAAGGTGAGATTGGCTTTAATCATAATTCAAAAGGCCTGTGGGAGCAGCTGGCCATGTGGCAGAGTAGGGGGCTACGAAATAGTGATGAACAGAATTGTTGTCATTTGATTTCGCATAATTATAGAAATATCAGAAAAATTACACGAAACTTAGCTTTAAGTTGTACTGTGTAATGTGTTCTTGCAGCAATTTTCGATGCAAGATGCTATGTGCCCTAAAACAATAGTGTGAAAAACACAATTGCCTTGGACAACAGCTGGTTGTGATCTACCTGTTTGCATTGTTCCCGTGCTCCTGGGCTAGAATTGTGGCGTAATTACATGATGCGGAGTAATTTCAGCAATTCCATGTAAGAAGCATAATATGAAATTCCAGAAATGATGGGAATTAAGCTGTTGTAATTTATATTTCACCTAGAACTACTACTAAAGGAATATCCACCCACTGTTTATTGGACTGAGAGGGGGGTGGAGTCAACAGCTACACCACATGGACCTGTTTATGGACTGAAATTAAGTAGAGAATATTTCTATTAAACATGGCTCCCACTGCATTTTTTCATACCCTGCCCGTAACCAGGCTGGCTCCTGTCACCTACAGAGGTAATATGGGCCCAAAATTAGCTTGAGTATAGTATTCAGCCACATTAACAATGTAATAGTCCAGCCCCTGGGTAGGGGGACATAACTCCACGGAGTAACAGAGAACTCCTGCCATCTTGGAGACCCCCTCAATAGTGTTTTCTGGGGTTTAGTCAGAGGAAGTGCTCCAAACATTAAATATTGCCTATTTTTGCAGAGGAACTAGCTAACCATTTGGGAATGAATCTTGACTGTTTTCTGCCTGGATGAGTGGTTGCCCCTATCTCCAACTCATATCTGTGCTGTGATAACCTAGACACTGTCCATAGTACTTTGAGGGCTTATGAAGGGACCAGTAAGAAGACACCAAGCAACCACATGGATATGAACTCAGAAAATGTCCATCCTCTGGAGAAGCTGCAGAGTTTAGCTGCAGAAAGTTCCAATACCAGTAGAAAGATTTCCTTGGTTATCTTGCTGAGAGCTTTCAACTGGAAGAAGTATGGCTTAAGCAGGGCCTTGGCAAAAGGTATCTGAACTCATGGAGCCCCACCCTGGTGCTGTTCCCAGCCTTGTCCCAGTGGAATAATCCAAAACCTGCCCAAATGTAAATGATGTTAGTGAGAAAAGGTGGCAATGTAATCCCAGTTTTGAAATGACATTGGCAGGAACTAATTTTAAGTTTTAGGAGGCACCCTAAGATTTTGAAACCAAAACTGAAGGCTTTACTGGGACACTGACATTATTATATCCAGTCTTGTGAATTTTCCATCTGCAATAACATCTAACTTGCCCAGTGAAGAATTTTTACTTGGATCTGAAAAACTAATTCTCAAAGTAAAACTGTTGACCAGGGTGAACAGCTAGGTCTTATTTAACTCTTAATACATTGCAATATTGTTAAAATATGCCGAGGTCCTAGTCATCCCTGCCCATTGACTATTATTGACTTTTTTAAGCTTCTGTGTGCTTCTCTTTTACATTGCATTCAGAAAAATTTATATCTGTGGAAACTCAAGCAATTTTCGTCAGGTTTGCCTTCCTTTATACATTAAACATTTGTTCTTTTACTTAATTATTTTGGGGATTTTAGTGCTTGTTGCCTTACTAAACTTTTGCTCTGTGTTGCTAAAATCATTACTCTACATTTTCAAAGGATACATAACTATTGGCGTCAGTGGGTTTGAGCAGGACTTTTGAATTTCTATTGCAAAAACATACACAATGAAAGTTGCTGTAAGCAAGAATTAAAATTGAATAACATTAGTATATGAGGACAGAAGTAACATTTAAATCTTTAAATGGTGGCTCCAGTGGATACATTTGAGGTAATAATCAAAGTTTGTGTCATAATGGTTAGTTTTTCTAGGCAGATGAATAGAACATCTTTTATGTTTATTGTAGAATGTAGGGGTAAAGGGTGATTAATTCTATTACAGGTGGTTGCATGGTTGGGAATCCAGTGACACTGGTTGGCGAGTTGGAGGAATGAAGGTGCACATTCTGCTACTCTTCTGTTATGGGCAATTGGTAATAAATGCTGTTGCTTACTGGACCTACCACTGTGTGGTGAATTACTACAGAATTTCGGGATGAGCTTGCCAAGAGCCTAGAAGACCCAGGCTTTTTACGATGGAAGCAAGCAAGTTGAAACAAACTTTGCAAGAATTTAAACAAACCTGTGAGTTATTGCCACACTTTGTTCTGCATTTTCACAAAGTTATGGTCAAAATGTACTTGGGCTTTAAGCAATACAGGGGGATATTCCCAAGAACGTGTGTTAACTATCGCCAAAATCGCCTAACGCAACTTCTCACATCGCAGTCCATCGCGGGAAAATAACACTGTGTTAAAGCAGCATTCACAACCCGGTGGCACCATGCGATAGCCTCACGACAACGCGACAAATGCCCGCGTTAAAATCACATGACGCCGAAAAAATGCGAAACCCCAACGCGAAAAAAGTTGCGACGTCCCAAATCGCGAAACAAAACCAGCAATAACCAGCGACAGGCCTGCGAATCCCACGCGACATGCGGGAAAATGCACCATAAAATCAGAGAGAAAAAAAATTAAAAAATGTAACTGCGTACCATCATGGACGCACCCGGAACAAGTGCACAGGACAACGCGAACCCCACAAGCCCCACAGATGACCAGCCAGGAACCCCCGGGCCGGGGAAGGGCAAGGAGAAGAGGAAGAGGAAGACGGGGTTCAGTCCGCAGGAAAACCAGAACATCGTCACGGAGGAGACAGAACACAACCAACAACTGCACGTCACCTCCACTGTGTCATCGGCAACACAAACGGAAACATGGCAGTACACCGTGAACAACGTGAATGCAGTCGGAGTGTCGAGGAGGACAATGGAAGAGGACAAGAGGCGCTGGAATGATGTGAAGGGCAAAACCAAGAAGAAACACTATGCCAACTTGAAAGCAGCAACGCAGATTGGAGGTGGGGGACCAGCGGCACACCATGAGCTGGATGACAGTGAGAAAATGGTGGCCACAGTCAACAGTCGGGATACAGTGCCAGGAGTTGGGGATCGGGACATTGCTCAACATGACCTGACACAACATCAACAGGGTGAGTACCTAACAGGGACTGGGGGGACGGAGGGAGATGGGCACAATGGCACACATGCACAATTAAGTACAGCACACTGCACACCCACAATGACTCTGGAACATGTCCCTGATCCCCGTGCCACACAGCAGCACACATACAGATACTCAGGGAATGTGTGTTGCATTGAATTTATTTGCACATGCTGTGCCTGTGGCCATTTTGCACTGTCTCATGATTGCCAAGCACTTACACAATGTGACGTCCTCATGTGAAGAAATTGTCAATGATGTTGTTCCTATGGGCTATTCCTGCCGCAGCTGCAGTGGGTTGTGGTCCACCTGCCTCATCTTCCTCATCATCATACGGTGCATCTGGCACACGTAACCATGGGGCATTGGTGCGTACACATATGTTGTGCAACACACAACATGCAACGATCATCTTGCACACGATGACTGGGCTGTACAGGAGCCTCCCACCTGTGATGTCCAGGCACCTGAAACGTGACTTCAACATGCCAAATGTGCATTCCACGATGCCCCTGGTGCGTTTGTGGGCCGCGTTGTACTCCCTCTGGGCCTGTGTGTTCGGGGCTCGGAGGGGTGTCATCATCCAAGGGCAGAGTGCATATCCCTGATCACCTGTGACAGTGCAGAGAGACATGAGTCAATAGTTGGTTCTGCATGATGTGTTGGCAGGCTCACTAGTTCATTGGCATGTGATATGTGTGTCATAGTGATTTCGGTCTGACATGTACTGCTAGTAGCAAATGAGCGCCATCAATGTGCATTACGTAGCCTCACTGCTGCTCCTCCCTCCCGAGCCTATTTCCTGGTGTGCGCTGCGCGCTTGCATCACCTGCACTCCTAGGCACACCATTGTCATGCCTGTCTGCGCATGTCCACAAGCCTGACAACGACACTGTGGTGTTGTGCGTTGAAGGTGGTCGGCCACGTGTGTTTAGGCCTATGGCAAGGATAGGGCGGACACAGATGTGGAGTACATGGCTGGTCGAAGTCACGATGCGGTCGAGGCAAGACCTTTGGCTCATGCTGCGGCAATAGCGATACACACACAACAGTTGGCATGTATGTTCCCGGACCCCGAGCGGGCTTGCGCTCATTCATTGATCCCTTCGTCCGAGCCCGCACTCGGGGGCATGTTACATTGCAACTTTGTCCATTGCGGGATGGGTGGTGCCGATACCACAACAAAGACACACGCATCAGGTACCAAATTGGCTTGCCCAACACTTAACCATGCCCAGAGCCCCACGGTGATCATCCACACCCCTACGCTGGACTGCCGTACGCCAGCCCACTCCGGTAACGTCTACAGGGGGGTACGACACAGCTACATGTCCCAGGTCTACCCCACTGCCTGAGGTGACATGGTTGCGTCTGCTGTACACAGCACAATGCAATGTGGTCGGGCCCGGGGCCCTCATGCACACACAATGACCACACGGACACACTTAGATAGTTCGTGGAACTGGCTACTTGCACGTGCGCCCGGTCCCTTTATTGCCATGGTCACATGTCCAGTGACGCCTGTGCTGGATGGGTGTGGGGTGAGTGTAAGCCAGCCCTCAGGGAGTTGTTGGTGCTGGCAACAACTACAACAGTGATCAGACAATCAGAAGTTCAAAGTCCAAACAGCAAGGGTACACGACTTGAGCTGCACAGAGTTAGTGGCCACGGATGCACTGCGGCCGGCACAGGCACACCGCCACGGGACGGTGACTACCGGTTCACTGAGGTAGGGCCACGAGAGCTGAGCGGGTTCTCGTCGATGTCCAAGGTGATTGTCGCAGAGGGTTTTGGAGGACAGTGGAAGGTGTTCTTCCAGGGCATGATACAGAGGGCAGTACCAAGCAGACACATGCAATATGGAGGAGATGAATGCTACAGACTCATGTTTAACACCAAGTCATTACCAGCCACATGATGATGAAGACAACCCCCAGGCCATTGACTGAGACGCCACCAAAGTTCAATCAGAGGGTGTCCATGAATTTTGGGGCACAGAGTTAGTGGCACCAGAGCTGAAAGGGGATGCAGTCTGCGATGAGGCCTGTACAATGGTATAAACTCTGCCATACATAAATCAAGGCTCAGTTCCAAATGTGTAACCTACTTGACCGTAGTGTGGGCTGGAGGCAGCGGTCAGCAGGGGCCCCCAGCCACGTGTCCTTGGCTTGTGATGCACAGAGTCAGTGGCACCAGGGCAGTAGTTGGTGGGGTTCGGTCACCTCCGTAACGAGGATCCGGTTCGTCATCCGGACTGAATCGCGTCTTCCTCTTACTCCTCTCCTAGCGTGCAATGATACGGACTCTGCCATTGTAAAATCAAGACTCAGTTCCAAATGTGTGACCTACTTGACCGCAGTGTAGGCCTGAGGCAGCCGTCAGCACGGGCCAACAGCTGTTCAGGCAAGTCCTCCTGGTACTCTCACACACGACGTTGGAATGCCATGTGGCGATGATTTGTGGTTGACGGAGGTAGTGGCACCAGAGCTGTGCATGTGTGCAGCCTGCAACGATGCCGTGTCCTGCATGGTACGGATTGTATTGGATTTGTGTGAGGCCAGCTGGACCGCAGGGTAGGCAGTACACAGGTGAACCCCGCGGTGCTGGGCCTCAGTGTAGGCCGAAGGCAGTAGTCAGATTGGGCCCACAGACATGTGTCGTTGGAATGCTATGCACAGAGTCGGTGGCACCACATCGTAGGGAGTACGGTGATATAAATCCTGCAATAAACGTATGTCCTCTGCCATTGTATAATCAAGACTCAGTTCCAAATGTGTGACCTGCTGGACCGCAGTGTAGGCCGGAGGCAGCGGTGGAGTACGTCAATGAGAAAGGAGTCATGGGGGGCCTATGTCGCTGAGGCCGTGATGGTCTGAGGAGGCTGCCATGGTCGCGGGCCTCGGGCTTGGAGCTTGCACCGGCACGTGGTGGGCCCTCTTTGACACACATCGGTGTCGGCAGGTGAGCAGTGCGGCCTGGCTGTGCAGGGGCGGGCATGAAGGGTCTGGGGACCAGCGGCCTGGGGTGCAGCAGGTGCACAGGATTGCAGGCACCGCCGCTCACGGCATCAGCCTCGTGGCGGGGTGAGAGGCGCCGCCCTGGCAGACACGTTGGCCATTCCGGAAGAGAACCACACCCAGAGTAACGGGCTTTTTATTCACACCCCTACGCTGGCCTGGCGTACGCCGGGCCAGCCCACTCCGCGCACGCTTACAGGGGGGGACGTAACAAGCTACATTTCCGCATTGTTCCCCGCTGGCTGCGGTTACATGGTTGCGTCCACTGTCCAGTACACTCCAGGCACCAGCAGTGTATGTCAACATGGAAGTGTCTGTGGTCTGCATACTGCAGTCTGTCCAGCACATCCACTCCACACTTGGAATTGTGTGCATTCTTATTCATGGGTCACTTGGCTCCTTCGCACATGCCGGGTTCCCACCTCTCCCCACATTCTGCTATTGTGTGGCTGAGGTGCCATGCCGTTGATGGCTTGTGTAGATGGCTAGCCCAGGTTGCCAGAGTAAGTAGTGTTGTCGTGTTTGGAATGTGGGGATGTTGGTTGTCATGTTGTATGTGATTTTGTGACATGTGCATACCCAGAGTTGTGAGTTGTCTGAATGTGGTGTTGAGGTGTGTGGTGTGTTCCGTTGGTACTTACCGATGAGCAGTGCATTCCCATAGGTGGCATCCTGGAAGCGCTGGTTGGTGATGGACTGTCGGAAGATGAAGGAATCATGCACACTGCCTGGGTAGTTGGTGACGACATTGGTGAAGAGTCCCCGGTGGTCCACTATTGCCTGCACATTGATGGAATGCGTGTGTTTCCTGTTGCGGTAATTGTGTGCAGTGGCGGCAGGGGGCACGAGGAGTACATGTGTGCAGTCGATTGCCCCCAAGACGTGCGGGAAGCCAGCTATGGCGTAGAGGCCTTGCTTGATCTCCAGCTGTTCCTGCGCAGTGTGTGGGAAGTAAAGTTACTGGGGTACCAAGCTGATGATGGCATCCAGGACAGGTGTGAGGAACTTTGACAGAGCTGGCTGTGAGACTCCTCCGACTCTGGCAGTTGTTGGTTGGAAGGTCCCAGAGGCCAACAGGTGCAGCACGGCCAGCAGCTTTGTCTGCGGAGGGATGTTGGTTCTCCACTGTGTTGGTACCGTCAGCCTGTGGGCAATGATGGTCAGGATGCGCAGGATAGATGTCCTTTGGAGCCTGTAGTGGGCAATGACTTCCTCTGGCGTTAAGTCTCCCAGGCTGGTGCGATTTCGGAATGTCCGGTGTCTTTGTCTGCGCTGCCTCTGTGGTAGTCCGGGGGGTTCCTGGGGGGGTGGGGTCCTGGCTGTGGTGGCGGTGGGTGTTGTGGCCCTCTTGGCGCTCCGAGCTGCATGATCAGTAGCTCCATGGCATCTGTTGTTCTTCTGGTGTGGCTGTGGGCTGGGCTCCCTTTTATGGTGCAGGTTGTCGTCCGACTTAACACCAGGTAGGAGCAGGTGTTAAATCCATACTGCTAACGCGCCTTATCGCATGTTTTTGATTCTTATCGCCGTTCTGGCTGGTCGTTGTGAATGTTGCGAAGTGGTGTTTCCGCGGGTTTTTGCACGGGAACGCCTACTCTGCATCTCATTAGCGTTAGTTGCCGGTGTCATCGGTGGCGATGTTTTTGGCGGCTGCTCTCGCAGGAATACTGGTGATATCGGCTGTTAGCACGAGCTTGTGAATGGTGCGATGTATTTATCACCACTTTGGCTGCGATAAAGTGCTGCTAATTCGGCGATAAATCCTTGAGAATATGCCCCACAGTTCCTTCGTAAATACCACTTTTAAATAACAGTTGACATGTGTGTATGGGGTGCACATGCTGGAATTGAATTGTGCACTTTCTTTGAATACTCAAATAGATTGAGTCAACTAAAAACATCATCCTTCAACCATCCTGAAATTTCCCTTTTACTTTTCACACTACTTGACTCATCCATTCCACCTTCATTAGTATTTCCAGCCAAACTGCTACCCTCCACACCAGTAGCATTCTCCATAACATCACTAGACGTGCCAGGGATACAAGACACACCGGGGTTATTATCCATAGTGTCCATTGTCTGTACACCATCCAACTCCACAATATCATCGAACCAAGACGAGTCTATCTCTTCATTCTCCAATACTTTTCATCCATCATTCCACTGATCCTTTGAACCCAATGAAACGCTCTTAAGATTCCACACTTTGCCACTCCTAAGTCTAACCGCATTCTGCAAAATCTCTACAACCTCTTCCAGTTCAAAGAATTGACTTTCACCCTTACGAACACTATTTGGTTTTGTACACATACCAAATTTCCCACATTAACACATACAGGTTTAAAGTCATGAATGCAGTCATAATAAGACTTATTCTCCTTATGTGTCTCTTCCAATCTTTCTCTTACAGAATCTAGTGACCACGGCTCAACAGCACAATCCCGGTACCACGCAGGGGTAAATTTGCATCTGGGGCTCCTCCCTCTCATTATTACAAATGGAGATAAACCCGTAGTGTTATTGGCAGTTATTCTATATGCCCACACAGCCTTCCGTATAGCGTTATGCCAGTCATGTTGTTTACCAATAGCACATTGAATAACTCCCTTAATAACCCTATTAAAACTCTCCACAGTGCCATTCCCGCTAGGATTATAAAGTGACATGATTTTATGTTTCATCTCTACTTTTCCAAAATATGCTTTAGCAGCATTAGACACAAATTGCACACCATTGTCACTTAACAGAGTAGCAGAAAAACCTTCAGACCAAAATACCCTGTCTAGGAACTCTAACACCATGGCAGTATCAGCTTCATTAACAATATCAACCACAGGCAATTTAGAAATAAGATCCATAAGCACTATCACATACTCCTGTAAGTCTCCTACTGGGCTTAATAAATCCACAGCAACAAATTTCCAAGGTTGTTTAGGAACAACACATTCAACCATTGGCGGCCTCAGTGTCTTAAGAGACTTATCCACTGATGAGCATACCCCAAAGGATCTGACAAATCTTTCCACTACTTTGTCAAATTCAGGCCACCCAAAAAATGCTTTGACTACAGTTTTAGTCCTCATCCCTCCAAAATGTCCTTCATGACCTAGGCTCAAACTTTTCTCGCGTAATTCACACAGAGGAATAATCTTACCTCCCCGGTGAATCACTTCCTTGTCCGCAGATAATTCTGACCTGATTTCCCAAAAAGGTCTACAAGTATCTGTTAAATGCTGCTTTCTTGGCCAACCTTCTTACAAGTATTCTAAAACGTTTTGTAAAACAACATCATCCTTAAGTTCCTTCTCCCACTCTTCTCTCTTAATAGCAGATGTGCCAGAGTTATGTATTAATGCTATTTTAAAATCATTCCATGGATCATCCCTGCATTTTTTAAATGGGCTATGCATTTTACATAAACAGTCCGTCACAATATTACTTTTACCCGGAACATACACAATGCAGTACAAATAATCTTTCATCCTCATAGATGATCGTGCAATTCTAGCAGAAGCTGTGACACTTCCCTCGGCAGTCAAAAGCTTCACAAGGGGTTTGTGGTTGCATCTAATGGTAACTAGTTTACCACACACAAAGGAACTAAAATGTTCCAAGGCCCATGCACATGCCAATGCATCCTTCTCAATGATGGGGTACTTTTCTTCAGCAGGGGACAGAGATCTGTATGTGAACAGAATGATCCACTCACCACCCTTATCATTCTACTGTGAAAGTACTGCTCCCAACCCCTTGTTGCTGGCATTCGTTGTTACAATACAATACTGGGTCGAAACTACTCCAGGCAGAAACGTTTCCCAAATCCTGCTTAATGCACTTAAACAGTTCACATGTTTTTCAAGTAATTCTCTGATATTATACACTTTATCAGCAAAATTTGCGATGTATTTCGCGCAGTACTCAGCCATTCCTAAAAAGGACCGTCCTCATCCTTGTTACACAGGGCTGGGTCACTTGTTATTGCATTGATCAATGATGGTTTAGGTTTGACCCCTTCTCCACTAATCACACGCCCCAAATAAGTTACACTCCTTTCATCAAACCTACATGTGTTTAGTTCCACAGTCAGCCCCATATCTGTAAAACCCTTCACAATCGTTCATCATGTAGCTCTCTCTTCTTTTTAAAAATTAAGAAGTAATCTTGAAAGAACACCACTCTCCCCTTCCTTCCCCAACAGTCTATGCATTAGCCACTGGAAAAAAGCTGGCGCCAACGTCAGTCCAAACTGCTTCATTTAAATTGACAACACCCAAACGGAGTGATAAATGTCATAAGATTCCTGGATGTTTATGGGAGGGGAATTCGATGATATGCAGCTGAAAGATCAATGGTAGAGAACCATGTTACACCTTTTAAACATGAGACCATTTCTATAATCTCAGTAAGGGGAAACCAATCGATAACAATGTTATTGTTTAGATGTTAGGATCCAGGACATTGTGCAAATTCCCTTTATCTCTCCAGGCCAGTATTGATGGTCCTTTTTTCACCACATACAGTATCCCCTTGCCTGTCTTCTTCAAAATGAAAAAGACAGCCACCTGAAACCTAACATATCAATCCTCTTACCAGTGTCGTATTCCGGATTGATATCTGTTAATTCTATGTGTGAACCAATTTTCTCCACAAATTTGCTCTTCCTCACCTCCTCATTGACTATGGTTAACGGAGACCCCAAATCAGCATATATTATGATAAAACCTCCACCAATTGACATGCCACATTCTGGTTTCCCATTGGTGCTTTTCTCATTTATATTCAAAACAAACTTGTCTTTTAAACTCATTACATTGTGTTGTTCTTCCGTCTCCACCACAGCATCACTTACGCCTGGTGTTCCATTCTCATATTTGTATTTTGCATTTTTTTTTTTATTTCTACACATGTTGGCGTAATGTCCCCTAATCCCACACTTACTACACCTTTGCTTAAGTGCAGGGCACATTTGACAATGAGCTAGATGCTCCTATACGTTTCTCCATATAGTTACTCTTCTGCGATCTTTCCACTTTACCTGTTGTTACCTTACATACACATTCCATTGTTTTCTCAGACTGTTTTAATTCAGTGGCACATCTGCTTTAAATCTCAGTTTTACGCACTATAGCTGATCTTCCTCCAATGGTGAATCACCATTGATCCAAAGACGTTCCTGTATAGAGGGATTATTGGCATGCATGACAAGTTGGTCCCTAATTAAATCAACATGTAAAATGCCAAATTTACAATCAATAGCCAGATTCCTCAAATCTTTTTGTCCAGCTGACATTTTATCTTTTTTATCCACCCCACATATATAATTCACTAAATAATCTTTCCATTCCACCCACTTCATTGATGGCTGTGTTGTTGAGACCCAAAATGCATGAGGTGAGCTAATAGTAACATTTTGCTGACCCATTTAAGTATATATATGTATGCCTAAACAACAGGAGAACGTGTAGCAAAAATGCAATTATAAGGGTAAGTACCCTCCCCTGCTTCCTGAATGATACTATGCACACACAACAGGCTAATAATAACAGCTGTGCCTATCAGCGTGTAACTTAATTCTTCTGTTTTCCAAAACAGTGCAGAACGACAATAAGCACTTATAGTTGTAGGCGTATGCAACTCCATCTGTCAACGCGATGCATAAAAGGCCGCAAATTAACTGCAGCTGTGCCTTTCAGGATGATGGGTAACAGGCTGTAGATGACCCGCAAGAAAAATGGTGTCAGCAGGTCACGTAGATGACGTAGTTTGACCCCTGTGCACGCAGAGCACATCAGAAATGCCAGCTAGATTCACGAAGACAGCACAAAGGAATGCAGCTGCAGTGCGTGCCCCAAAAGGACCCCACACATCGCAGCTCGATAAATGCGGCCGAGTAACAGTGAAATGCCCAGGTCAGTTACCTCCTTAATGTACCGTAACTTTGGCCCGATCAAACTCAGTAGTAAAAACACGCCAATACCAGACTTCTTTACCGGTGGTAGACGCCAAACTTCCCCTTACATGGCAGGGAATCCAACCATGAATCACTGTCAATCCCACAAAAAGATAATAAATTCACAAGGTGAAGATTGTCGCGCAGGATCACTCGTTGCCAATTTGTAGTATGTGTTCCTCTCCAGTAACACACAGTCAGGTAAAGTGTTGCAAGTAAATACTTTATTTAAGCATGGCATTCAGGAAACAGGTCTGCACCATCATGCTGCCACTGCCAACTGCACAATCCAAAATCCTAGCCAATAGAACACAACTATGTCAGGGATGACATAAGTATATCCTGTGCTATAAAGCACAGAACGGAATAAGCAACACAACAGCTTTGCATGTTGTAATGGACCCCAATAGCCCAAATCAATTTTTTGTGGCTTGTGACAGCAAAGACACTAGGGTTTGGCTCTTGAATAAGTTTCCCAGTATATTCGGAGGGAGAGTGGCAAATTGAAATAGTCCTCACATCAAATAAGGTTGAAAGTTAATGCTACCCCAAGCATACATAATGACAGAAATGTTCCTCTAATAGCTAGTGGTGAGCTGGGAAAAAAACTTAAAAGGTTACAAGAACCATACATAAACAGATTTAGGCATCAGAGTTGATTTCTCCACATGTAGTGGCAAGATGGGCCAATGGTAAGGTCCGACTCTGTGTCGATCTGAGATGTCTTAATGACCATATTTTGCTTGCCCGGTTTACATTGCCAAGAATAGATGAAATGCACACTTTTAGATAAAACTCTAAAGGGTCCATTCTTGACCTATTGTTGGCACATCAAAAATGCTCTTATTATCTGAATACCAGACAGCCTACTGCCTTTGTGACATCATTTGGGTGTTTCCAGTCCATTGCATGCCTTTTGGTCTTGTGGCAGCTGCTGCTGTTTTTCAGAGGCTTATGACAGAGCTCTTTGGTGATGTGCCAGGAGAAGTGTGTTTCCAAGAGGTCATTCTGATCATCAGCTGCAGTAGCTAGGAACATCATTTTAGACTGCGAAAGTTGTTAAATGTTTTGAAAAGAAAGGGTTTGACTGTAGTGTGAGAAGTTGGCCTGGTATATGCTGTCCACTAATTATAGTGGGCACCTTGCACCAGTCCAAACCACCCCTTATTGGAGATAGGTTAAAGACAACCTTTATTGAAAGCTATCCTAGTGGTAGCTATGGAGAGCAGCCTTCAGGCTAAGTCTTGAAGGAATGTAAAGCAGCTTGTTTTACCAGTCTATAACCTCTTGAGTGACCAAATGAAAGAGGACCACACCAGGTATATATTTAAAATATATGTATTTAGTCTTAAACACACCCCTCTAGTCTCTTTATGAGGCTAGAGTTCGAAGTACATAAGTTACAAGTCAGTTATCAACAGTAATAGCACAAATACACGTTTGAGCCCTAGGGGCGTACCAAACCATATACCAATAAAGTGGTATAAGAACCACGACTGAGCTAGACACAAGGCCTAGAGCCTGTAGAAGTGCTTGGCCCTCAAGGAACCACCCAAGGTAGTGACACAGGGGACCCCCGGGGGACGCGTGCAGTGTGAGAACACAGCCACGAGCCGCCATTGACTTCTATGGGGAATGTCGCGGTTGGAGTTTTAAAGAATAAGGACACTTAGAGGAGGACTTGGAGCAAACCCCTTTAGAACTAGGTTGTTCTAGAGTCTATACCCACGGGAGCACCGGAGTACTCGAGTTACCTCACCCAGGGAAGCCGGGTGCATAGGTGTCTTTCGGGGTCGGGTTTCGTCGTCGTTTTCAATGGCGATCTGCTGCAAAGTGCTGCTGGCGACCAAGTCGAAAGTGTTCGGGTGGATCCAAGGGTGGATCGAAGATCTGAAGAACCTGAAAGCAGAGGGGACAGAGTCTGGGTCACTAGCCAGTGACCAGGAAGGCGATGAGCGGATGCCCACCGATGTTGGGTGCTTCAGGTAGGTTGACAGTCGTCTTGACTCTTCAGCCACGAGGTCCAGGAGGTGTCGACGACAACCAGGAGCCGGATTCGAGCTGTCCCACGACGTCTGTCGATTGCAGAGGTGTCGGCGACCGGATTGGACCCAACAAGCCTTGGCAACGGCAAGTCTTGTAGAAACAAAGAAAGGACATTGATGCAGACCAGCAAGGTCTGGGGGACTCACCCAGCAAGGGTAAGTCAGGGCACATCTGGAGCAACTAGGAAAGCCCAAGCAGAAGAAGAGTTGCCTTCGGGAGGGCCCACTAGCTAACGGACTAGCGACTGCGAAGGAGCCTCGAGTGGACGCACTTGGAGCTGGCTCACAGGACACTCGTTGAGTGGAGGCCAGTGATCTTTGGTGCAGTTGGTGCTGGAGGCGGGGGCTACTCGGAGCCCAAAGCACAATTTTGTGGGAGACCCAGAAGAGGATGCACTTGAAAAAGTACTCGGTGTCTAGGGGTCACGGTTCCACGTTACCCACGACAGCTACGGGCCTCAGCTTTGCTGGGGACTCAGGGCAGCCTTGGGGAAGTCTGAAAATCTACCTCTGGTGATGCAAAGATTTCGGCGTCCGGCGGGAGCTTCAGCGATGCCGACTGGACAATTGCTTCTTAGGTGCCTGCCAAGCAGGGGAGTCACTCCTTGACCCCAAGGGAGATTCTTCAGTCCTCTAATCTTCAGGTAGAGCGTCGAAGGTCCAGGATTCAGTGTCAGAGTTTCGTCCAGGGTAATCTAAAGTCCTAAGGACTGGGGACCCATACTTTTACCAAGTTAGAGGGTTGGACATACTCTGGGGACCCACCTATGGGAGGGTCAGGGCAGAGGGGTGGTTACACCCATTTCCCATTGTCCAGTTTCGCGCCAGAGCAGGGGCTGGAAGCCCCTGAACCGGTTTGAACTGGGGTATGCACAGGGACACCAAACGTGCCCCCAGTGCAGGACTTCAAAGCACCAGAGAGTGCTCCCGCCCAGCCCCAATACACATCATCCTGTCTGGGGAGGTGGTTACACCTCCCTTGGACAGGAAACCTATTGTCCAGGCCTCCCCTGCCGGAGTTTCAGTCAGCAGCAGGAGGCCAGACCGGTGTCTGTGGCAGTGGCATCCATTTTGTGATGCCAGGGCTCTGGAAAGAAGTTACCGGGTAGGCCGGTGTGTACATGTCTCCCCCTCTAGAAGGGTAGAATGCTACCCCCGCCGCCAGAACTGGTGGGGGGTAGTATTCCAAGATGTTTGACACCAAACACGACATGTTTTGGTGCAGCCAGTCCAAAGTTAGCATTGTACCACGAGGATATAATGCACTTAAGAGTATATGGTCAGGCTGCACTACAAACAGCATCAGAGAAGGGTCTCTGAACGCTGCAGAGGGGCTCTGCTCATGCAGGGGCACCCTCTCACATAAGAACCAAGCACTCTGCCTTCAGGATTGATAAGGCCTGCCATAGGAGTGACTTATAGGTTTATATGTGTGTATATATGTAGTGATATAGGTAACCTATATCACAGTAAGGGGTGCATGCACCACCTTACCCAGGCTGCAGTAGCAGACCTGTGGTGTCATTTTGGATGGCCTTCCAGGGGTGGCACAATACATGCTGCAGCCCCTGGTAGGTCTCTGAGGTACCTATGCCCAAGGTACATAGTATACCATATACTAGGGACTTATAAGGGCACTCCAGATTCCAATCAGAGATGTGCCTAAGGCACATGGAAACCATTTTAGAGAGGAAGCAGCTGGGCTGGGGTTCTGATTAGCAGGGCCCCAGCCAGACTAAAGTCGAAAAACAGTGAAGCATCAGCAAAAAGTGGGGGTACCCATGTGAAGCAGATCCTACTCTCCTACACAACCCCCCAAACGTAGGGACATTAAACTAATCTTGACCAGTTGAGTCTTCATGTTCTAAGTGGAAGTACCTAGAGAGTCCATCTGCATTGGCATGGTTACTCCCAGGTCTATGTTCCACTGTAAAGTCCATCCCCTGTAGGGAAATGGACCACCTAAGCAGTTTGGGGTTTTCACCCTTCATTTGTTTTAGCCATAAGAGGGGCTTATGGTCTGTTTGAACAAGGAAGTGAGTACCAAACAAGTATGGCCTCAACTTCTTCAGAGCCCAGACCACAGCAAAGGCCTCCCTCTCTATGGCTGACCAACGTTTCTCTCTAGGGGTCAGCCTTCTGCTAATAAAAGCTACTGGCTGATCCTGACCTTCATCATTCAATTGTGACAGTACAGCCCCTACCCCCAATTCAGATGCATCTGTCTGGACA
Organism: Calotriton arnoldi; assembly: GCA_963921515.1. Taxonomy (NCBI): domain Eukaryota; kingdom Metazoa; phylum Chordata; class Amphibia; order Caudata; family Salamandridae; genus Calotriton; species Calotriton arnoldi. The sequence goes on along the minus strand of CAWUFW010005922.1, from coordinate 636,537 downwards.
ATGAACTTCTTGGAGTAATCAGGACTCTGTAGAATGGGAGCAGTGCGCATGGCCTGCTTCAGGTCATCAAATGCATTTTGACAGCTAACTGTCCACTGAACCTTTTTGGGCATTTTCTTGGAAGTTAAGTAATTCAGGGGTGTCACTATTGATCCATACCCCTTGACAAATCTCCTATAGTACCCAGTCAGGCCTAAAAAGGCTCTCACCTGAGTCTGGGTAGTTGGAGCAGTCCAGTCCATGATGGTCTGGATCTTGCTCTGCAATGGTTGAACCTGGCCTCCACCCACAAGGTGGCCCAGGTACACAACCTGACTCTGCCCTATCTGGCACTTTGTGGCCTTGATAGTTAGGCCTGCTTTCTGCAGGGCCTGCAAAACATTTCTGAGGTGGACCAGGTGATCCTCCCAGGTGGAGCTAAAGACAGCAATATCATCTAGATATGCTGCACTATAGGCTTCCAGGCCTGTAAGGACTGTGTTCACTAACCTCTGAAAAGTGGCAGGTGCATTTTTCAAACCAAAGGGCATTACCACAAATTGATAATGCCCACTAGGGGTTGAGAATGCTGTTTTTGGCTTTGCATCATCAGCTAGTCTGATCTGCCAGTAGCCAGCTGTCAGGTCAAATGTGCTTAGATACTTGGCTGAGGCCAAAGTGTCTATTAGCTCATCTGCCCTAGGTATTGGATGGGCATCAGTCCTAGTGACTGCATTGAGACCCCTGTAGTCCACACAAAACCTCATCTCTCTTTTCCCACCACTGGTGTGAGGTTTTGGCACAAGGACCACTGGACCAGCCCAAGGGCTATCTGAGGGTTCAATAACTCCCAAATCCAACATTTTCTGGACTTCTGTCCTGATACAGTCCCTGACATGTTCAGGTTGCCTATACATCTTATTTTTAATAGGCAGACTGTCCCCAGTGTCCACTTCATGAGTGCACCAGGTGGTCTGACTTGGAGTCAGAGAGAACATATGTCTGTACTGATTGAGCACTTGTCTATAATCAGTTTGCTGCTGAGCAGTGAGGCTGCCTGCCAAGGCTACACCGTCCACTGACCCATCATCAGGGTTCTGTGAGAGCAGGTCAGGGAGTGGGTCACTCTCTTCCTCCTGTCCCTCATCAGTAGCCATGAGCAAGCCCATGTCTGCCCTGTCCACATATGGCTTCAATCTGTTGACATGGAGAACCCTGTGGGGACTCCTGGGTGTTCCTAGGTCTACTAAATAGGTGACCTCACCCTTCTGTTCAACAATGGTATGGGGTCCACTCCACTTGTCTTGGAGAGCTGCTGGGGCCACTGGCTCCAGCACCCACACCTTCTGTCCTGGCTGGTAAACAGTCAGCACAGCCTTTGGTCATGCCAGGCTTTTTGCAGTTCCTGGCTAGCCTCAAGGTTTTTAGTTGCCTTTTTCATGTATTCAGCCATCCTGGAGCGGAGACCAAGTACATAGTCCACTATGTCATGCTTTGGGGGCTTGAGAGGTAACTCCCATCCTTCCTTTACCAAGCACAATGGACCCCGGACAGGGTGACCAAACAAAAGTTCAAAAGGGCTGTAGCCAACCCCCTTTTGAGGCACCTCCCTGTATGCAAATAAAAGGCAGGGCAAGAGTATGTCCCATCTTCGCCTAAGCTTTTCTGGGAGCCCTTTAATCATGCCCTTTAAGGTTTTGTTGAATCTCTCAACTAAACCATTGCATTGTGGGTGATAGGGTGTGGTGAACTTGTAAGTCACTCCACACTCCTTCCACATTGCCTTCAAGTATCCAGACATAAAGTTAGCACCCCTGTCTGATACAACCTCCTTAGGGAAGCCCACTCTAGAGAAAATTCCCAGGAGGGCCCTTGCCACCACAGGTGCTGTAGTGGTCCTAAGGGGAATAGCCTCTGGGTACCTAGTGGCATGGTCCACCACCACCAGGATAAACCTGTGCCCAGATGCTGTTTGGGGATCCATGGGACCAACAATATCAATCCCCACTCTCTCAAAGGGAACCCCCACCACAGGTGGTGGTATCAGGGGGGCCTTTGTGGTGCCACCTGCCTTCCCACTGGCTTGGCAGGTTACACAGGAGCGACAAAACTCCTTGGTGTCTTCAGACATGTGGGGCCAGTGAAATTGAGGGACAAGTCTGTCCCAAGTCTTGTTCTGGCCCAGGTGACCTGCTAGGGGAATATCATGGGCTAGGGTCAATAGGAAGCCCCTGAACTTCAGAGGTATAACCAACCTCCTGGTGGCACCAGGCTTGGGGTCTCTACACTCTGAGTACAAGAGTCCATCATCCCAATATACTTTATGGGGACCACTAGCATTCCCAGCAGCCTCAGCAGCAGCTTGCTGTCTGAGGGGTTCAAGAGAGGGGCAGCTCTGCTGCTCCTGGCTCAGATCTGCCCTGGAAGGGCCCCCTGTCCCCAAGAACTCAACCTGGTCAGGTTCAAGCTCCTCTGGGACAGTTCCTTCCTCAGGACTGAGATCATCCCCCTCAAGAGACTGATCTTCCTTCTGAGCCAAGGGGGAAGGCACTGCCTTAACCCTACTACTCCTCCTCTTGGAGGGCACTTGGTCCATGGTTTCAGGATCCAAGGCCTGTTCAGTGTTAGACATTTTGCTCTGTGACCTGGTCACAGCAAACACATCTGCAGGGATCCCCAGCATTTCTGCATGGGTCCTGAGCTCCACTTCTGCCCAAGCTGAAGTTTCAAGATCATTGCCAAGCAAGCATTCCCCTGGTAGGTTTGCACTCACCACAACCTTCTTAAGGCCAGTTACCCCTCCCCAGGAGAAGTTAACAACTGCCAGAGTATGGTCTGTTCTGACATTGCTAGCATTGGTCACTTGGTACATCTCATCAAGTATAATCTGCCCAGGATCCACAAGGTCTTGTGTCCCTAAATGCCAAAGCCTCTTTTCCATTGATTAAGGGCTGTTGCCTGTACTTGCCCAGATTACTGGGACTCACAGAGGAGGTCACATCCATGCCTCCATCACAGACTAGGACAGCCTGAGTGAGTTCTATGACTAGGCCAGAGCTCATCTCATTACCCAGGGTCAACCCTACTAAACCCTTGGCCTATGTACTCCCACCACCATTTGTAACTGCACTAGGGGGAACAGGTGCCTTAGGGGCATTGGTGGGGGCTGGAATAGAGTCTTTGGACTTGGTGCAATCACTGGTCCAGTGTGTCTTTTGCTTACAGACTTTGCACCATGGTTTCTTTTGGCCTTTCCCTTTGTTAGACTGTGAATCCCCACCTGAAGAAGATTTTTGGGGGCCTTGTGAAGACTTCTGGTCTTTACCCTTCTCCCCACCCTTGTCAGAGTTCTTAGAATCTTGCTTCTTTGGGTCACCACCTTGGTTCTGTACCTTCTGCCTCACCCTGGTTCTGACCCACTTGTCTGCCTTCTTTCCCAATTCTTGGGGAGAGGTCAGATCAGAGTCCACCAGGTACTGATGCAACAGCTGATTTTGACAGTTATTAAGAATCTGCTCCCTCATGATAAGATTGTACAATCCTTTGAAGTCACATACCTTACTGCCCACTAACCAACCTTCCAGAGCCTTAGCAGAACAATCAACAAAGTCCACCCAGTCTTGAGTCTGTGCCTTTTGGGTATCTCTGAACTTTAACCTGTATTGTTCAGTTGTTAGGCCAAACCCATCAATCAGTGCACTTTTTAAGACTGGATAATTATCAGCATCCTCTTCTCTAACAGAGAGGAGCTTATCTCTACCTTTGTCTGCAAAGGAGAGCCACAAGATTGCTGCCCACTGCTCCTGAGGGACCCTCTGTACTTTACAGGCCCTCTTCAGTGCAGTTATCCATTTGTGGATGTCATCCCCACTCTGGTAGGGAGGGACAATCTTGCTCAGGTTTCTATGGTCATAAGACCTTTCCCTACCACTAGGGAAGTTGCTGCCACCATGGGACTCTAGTCCCATCTTTTTTCTTTGCCTTTCAAGCTCTAGGGACTCTCTGTCTATAGCCAACTGCTCTCTTCTGAGTCTCAGCTGAGCTTCTCCATACTTGAGCAGTCTCTCTTTCCTCTCATGAGAGGACTCCCTCCTATGAGAAGAAATAGAGGTCCCTACTGAGGTGTCAGAGTGGTTAGACTCCTGAGAAGGAGATCTAGTCCTTCTTGGCACACTCACAACTCTTCCTGGGGGACAAAGGGGAGGTCATCCTGATCCTCCTCCTCATCCACAGGAGGAGCTGGATTTTCCAGGTCAAGGTCATTGTCCCCTTCCTGGCCAGTTTCAGAGGGGGGGTCCTGGGTGATTTCACCCCTGGCCCCTTCCTCATCTTCTGCCCCACCCTCTCTGCCTACCCCTTCAGACCCTGGTAGCCTTCTGAGATCATCCAGCAGGAGTACCTCTATGAGGCGTTGGGTGTTGGCACTTTTGCCTGTCTTCAATTTCCTAGCAGTGCTTAATGCTCTCAATTCCAAGAATGGGAGATTATCATACTTGGAGGGAAGAAGCCCATTGGCTTCTGGCTGGGACCCACTGGTTCCTGGCCCTGAAGACATTACTAGTGTGGTGTGGTGTATGCACTACCTACTCTAGTGTGGCCTACTAAACTCTCTTGAGTTGTAGAAAGGGTGTGCTATCCCTTAACACACAACTCTAAGTTCAGTAGAACTTACTGTATCCTAAACTTGATTTATATGTACCTAAGGTACCCTTAGTGGTTTTTAGTTGATCAATTCAATTGAGATTATCTGGTAAAACAATAGCAAGCTGGAATCCCACACGCTGCACAGCAATGTGAGAAGTTGGCCTGGTATATGCTGTCCACTAATTATAGTGGGCACCTTGCACCAGTCCAAACAACCCCTTATTGGAGATAGGTTAAAGACAACCTTTATTGAAAGCTATCCTAGTGGTAGCTATGGAGAGCAGCCTTCAGACTAAGTCTTGAAGGAATGTAAAGCAGCTTGTTTTACCAGTCTATAACCTCTTGAGTGACCAAATGAAAGAGGACCACACCAGGTATATATTTAAAATATATGTATTTAGTCTTAAACACACCCCTCTAGTCTCTTTATGAGGCTAGAGTTCGAAGTACATAAGTTACAAGTCAGTTATCAACAGTAATAGCACAAATACACGTTTGAGCCCTAAGGGCATACCAAACCATATACCAATAAAGTGGTATAAGAACCACGACTGAGCTAGACACAAGGCCTAGAGCCTGTAGAAGTGCTTGGCCCTCAAGGAACCACCCAAGGTAGTGACACAGGGGACCCACGGGGGACGCGTGCAGTGTGAGAACACAGCCGCGAGCCGCCGTTGACTTCTATGGGGAATGTCGCGGTTGGAGTTTTAAAGAATAAGGACACTTAAATCCGTATTTGTAAAGCGCGAACTACTCACCCTTACGGGTCTCAAGGCGCTGGGGGCCGTTGTGGAAATTAAGTGAGCTATTGCCCAGAGTCACAGGATGCTGAGCTGAGCTGCCGCCGGAGCCAGGGATCGAACCGTGACCCCTGTGCTCCGAAGTCAGCTGCCCTGGCCGCTGCACCACACCTCTCCACTTAGAGGAGGACTTGGAGCAAACCCCTTTAGAACTAAGTTGTTCTAGAGTCTATACCCACTGGAACACTGGAGTACTCGAGTTACCTCACCCTGGGAAGCCGGGTGCATAGGTGTCTTTCGGGGTCGGGTTTCGTCGTCGTTTTCAATGGCGATCTGCTGCAAAGTGCTGCTGGCGACCAAGTCGAAAGTGTTCGGGTGGATCCAAGGGTGGATCAAAGATCTGAAGAATCTGAAAGCAGAGGGGACAGAGTCTGGGTCACTAGCCAGTGACCAGGAAGGCGATGAGCGGATGCCCACCGAAGTCGGGTGCTTCAGGTACGTTGACTGTCATCTTGACTCTTCAGCCACGAAGTCTAGGAGGCGTTGACGATGACCAGGAGCTGGATTCGAGCTGTCCCACAACGTTTGTCGATTGCAGAGGTGTCGGCGACCGACCCAACAAGCCTTGGCAACGGCAAGTCTTGTAGAAACAAAGAAAGGACATTGATGCAGACCAGCAAGGTCTGGGGGACTCACCCAGCAAGGGTAAGTCAGGGCACGTCTGGAGCAACCAGGAAAGCCCAAGCAGAAGAAGAGTTGCCTTCAGGAGGGCCCACTAGCCAATGGACTAGCAACCGCGAAGGAGCCTTGAGTGGACGCACTTGGAGCTGGCTCACAGGACACTCGTGGAGTGGAGTCCAGTAATCTTCGACGCAGTCGGTGCTGGAGGCGGGGGCTACTCGGAGCCCAAAGCACAACTTCGTGGGAGACCCAGAAGAGGATGCACTTGCAAAAGTACTTGGTGTCCAGGGGTCACGGTTCCACATTACCCACGACAGCTACGGGCCTCAGCTTTGCTGGGGACTCAGGGCAGCCTCAGAGAAGTCTGGAAATCCACCTCTGGTGATGCAAAGACTTCGGCGTTTGGTGGGAGCTTCAGCGATGCCGACCGGACAATTGCTTCTTAGGTGCCTGCCAAGCAGGGGAGTCACTCCTTGACCCCAAGGGAGATTATTCAGTCCTCTAATCTTCAGGTAGAGCGTCGAAGGTCCAGGATTCAGTGTCAGAGTTTCGTCCAGGGTAATCTAAAGTCCTAAGGACTGGGGTCCCATACTTATACCAAGTTAGGGGGTTGGACATACTCTGGGGACCCACCTATGGGAGGGTCAGGGCAGAGGGGTGGTTACACCCATTTCCCTTTGTCCAGTTTCGTGCCAGAGCAGGGGCTGGAAGCCCCTGAACCGGTTTGAACTGGGGTATGCACAGGGACACCAAATGTGCCCCCAGTGCAGGACTTCAAAGCACCAGAGAGTGCTCCCGCCCAGCCCCAATACACATCATCCTGTCTGGGGAGGTGGTTACACCTCCCTTGGACAGGAAACCTATTGTCCAGGCCTCCCCTGCCGGAGTTTCAGTCAGCAGCAGGAGGCCAGACCCGTGTCTGTGGCAGTGGCATCCATTTTGTGATGCCAGGGCTCTGGAAAGAAGTTACCGGGTAGGCCGGTGTGTACATGTCTCCCCCTCTAGAAGGGTGGAATGCTACCCGCACCGCCAGAACTGGCAGGGGGGTAGTATTCCAAGATGTTTGACACCAAACACGACATGTTTTGGTGCAGTCAGTCCAAAGTTAGCATTGTACCGCGAGGATATAATGCACTTAAGAGTATATGGTCAGGCTGCACTACAAACAGCATCAGAGAAGGGTCTCCGAATGCTGCAGAGGGGCTCTGCTCATGCAGGGGCACCCTCTCACATAAGAACCAAGCACTCTGCCTTCAGGATTGATAAGGCCTGCCATAGGAGTGACTTATAGGTTTATATGTGTGTATATATGTAGTGATATAGGTAACCTATATCACAGTAAGGAGTGCATGCACCACCTTACCCAGGCTGCAGTAGCAGACCTGTGGTGTCATTTTGGATGGCCTTCCAGGGGTGGCACAATACATGCTGCAGCCCCTGGTAGGTCTCTGAGGTACCTATGCCCAAGGTACATAGTATACCATATACTAGGGACTTATAAGGGCACTCCAGATTCCAATCAGAGATGTGCCTAAGGCACATGGAAACCATTTTAGAGAGGAAGCAGCTAGGCTGGGGTTCTGATTAGCAGGGCCCCAGCCAGACTAAAGTCGAAAAACAGTGAAGCATCAGCAAAAAGTGGGGGTACCCATGTGAAGCAGATCCTACTCTCCTACATGTAGAAGTTAACACGTGCACATTTGCAGAACAACATGCTACTTATTTAGGACATGAAATAAGTTGTGGAGGGATCACATCAAAGAAAAAAGTTTAAACATTAGAAATGCCCCACCATCTCAGTCAAAAGTGATCTCAGATCATTTCTGTGTATTGGTGGGTTCTATTCCAAATCTGTAGAACATGAGAGAACTTTTTTGAAAAATAAGGCTACATTTGAGTGATCAGATGAAAGTCAGCCATCCTTTGTTGAAATTCAAAGAAGGGATTAGCAAGGCCCAAAATTTACAAAGTTTTGGACCAACGTTGCCCCTTATTTCACCTCTAATGCTAGTGTTAAGGGTCTGGGTATCTCTCCTAGATAAGTGGATGATTCTGCAAGAAAGTCATTATTGCCTTTGCTTCTTGTTCGCTATCACCAGCACAAGAGAGGTAATTGTAATTAAATAGAGAGATTGTTGGACCTGGCCCTTTCCACAGGGTCACCCCCAAACATTTTGCCTTTTTTCTTCCACTTTTTACAGGATTCAATTTTGTTGGCCTTAGGACTCTGTGCACTTTACCACTGTTAACCATTGCTAAAGTGCTTGTTCTCACTCCCCTAATCATTGTTGTATTGGCATATGCCTTATTGGCATATTTAATTTACTTATTAGTCCCTTGTAGAGTGGTTTCCCATATACCAAGGGTCTGTACAATAAATGCTACCAGTGGGCCTGCAGCACTTATTGTGCCACTCACTTAAGAATCACTTTAAAACATGTCCCAGGCCTGCCATTGCAGCCTGAATGTAGTTTTACACTGCCATGTCAAATTGGCATTTAAGCCCTCTTGCCAAGCCTTAAACCTCCCTTTTATTACATATAAGTCACCACTAATGTAGGCGCTAGGTAACTCACAGGGCAGAGTTCTGTGTAATGAAAAGGTTGATCATTTACTTTAGAGTTTTACAAGTCCTGGTAGTAAAAAACCCTGAATTTGTTTTGTTTCTATGTGAGGCCTATCCCTCCAATAAGATAACATTGGGGATCCTTATTGGATTTAATGCGCTGTAATTCCTATTTGGTTAAGTTAGGTATGTAATGTTTGGTACCCATGAAATTGTAATGATAAACCATATTTAATGGTAAAGTCACATTTTTCATTACAGTTTTGAAAATGCCACTTTAAGTAAGTTGGCATTTACCTGCCCTTAGCCCTTTGTGCTTGCAGCCTTTCTTGGGTCACATGGCTGGGTGTAGCTAACCGTTAGACTTTTTGAATTCCTCCCCGACAGTCACACAATAGAGGGATTAGGTGTGCCTCAATGGACCATCTACTGGCAGGATGGGGGGTAGAATTGAGCACAGCCCCACTTACACCTGAATAGCCTGTGCTCTGCCTTCACACCAAGGGCTAACACCCCTGTACTGTTACTGCAGCAAGCTTGGAGCCAGGGAAGGGAAGTGAGAAAATTCCATGCACTTCAAAGACCCTTTCCAGAAGCTTCTCCCACCTTCCGAAAGAAGGACACCAGGGTATAAAAATAGAATATTCAGACCCCCTGCGGAAGTACTCTCAGAGGAGTGCCTGCTTCTGTGACCCCCTGTGCACTCTGCTAGACTGTTGCCTGGAGCCTGCCTTAACCTTCAGAGGCCAGCCCTGCTCTAAGCCCTGCATCTTCACCTGCACCCAGGACTTCCAGTAGTGACTCCAAGGGCTAGTTTGCCGGCCTCCTGTTCAGTGCCACAGGGACGTAAAAGGATCTTACCATCGTGAGCCCACACCTGAACCCAGCCTGAGTGAGTGGTGAACCCCCAACAAGTGTCAAACCAGTCCTGGACCCTTGGTTGTGGTGCTAAAAGTACCCATATGGCCAAAATGCAAAACTGAGGTCTTAACAAATTGTGGGCCAAAACTTCTCTAAGAACCAGGAGAAGACCAGGACCAACCTACTTGCCTATCCGCTTGAGATACATCACTAGCCAGATTGACTTAGCGGCTTCTCCTGCTACATTCTTCCCTGTAGTAGCAAATCCATGAAATGGGTCCTTTGACAAAGGGTATCCGATCCCATGGAACTGCCTTCAGCTCCAGCACTCTTCTGCGTCCCGCTGGAGTTTTTTTTACTTCCATTTCAGCAACTAAATCCGAACGTAGAAATCTTCTCCGCGGCTTCAACCCAAGGCAAAGATGACACCTCCTGCAGCCTTACCCACTTTTCCTTCTCAGAACATTTTCTTCAAGAGTTTTTCCAAGTCCAAAGGTAAACACTGAACGGGTCCAATCTACTTCTTGTGTCCAAAACACTCTCCATCACGGTTGACCTTAACTTTCAACTTTTTTTCTTCTTTTAAACTTTCAATTTTGACCTGGTCTCGCACAACTAGATGTCCACAGTTGGCGCTTTGATATTTTAGGTGCCAGTTTTAAGTAAAAACTTGAAGAATTCATAACTTTGGTTCTACCGATTGGATTTTAGTCATGTTGATATTAAATAATTTATTAAAATTTACTTTATTTTTCTAAATTGGTTTGGAATTTTTGAATTTTTCTTGTGTTGTGTTTTTACTTTATTACTGTTTGTGTGCCGCATAAACACTCTACACATTGCCTCTAAGCTAAGCCTGACTGCTTTTTGTGCCAACCGACCCAGGGTTAAGCATGGGTTAATTTAGTGACTTTTTGTAGTTCACCCTGCAAGGGATTGCGACTGTTGCTTAACCAGGGCTCACATCACAGTCAACCAACAACCCAGTTTCTCACAGAGATGCTTTCAAATTTTTGGAGACCTTAACAATTAATGTAAATATCTGTAGGGTAGGAGATATATATTAAGAAGTGACAGCCTTTACAAAACGTTCAACTGCTGAATGCTTTCTAAGAGCTTCAGCAAGTATTTTAAGTAGTTTATGCATCTGCAGGATTTTCGGTATGGAGTGCAATATGTCCAGGGGTGAAGGATGCTGCAGCTTATTTTTTTAGTAGAATGCCATTGCCTGTGAAGGAAATTGATGAAGATCAATGGAATTAATTAAGAATTGCATGAATTTCTCAGGTGAATGAAACTTGGTGATCTTACTAAAGATTATGGGACCATTGCTTATGAGGAAGATGATGAGAAATGTGTTAAGGATAAATTAATAAATTGATGGAACAAATATCAAATTGAAGACAATTTAGAACATTTTTGAGAGTGAGAGAAGAACTGCATGAATGGGTTTTTCTTATAAGGAGAGACAAAGTAATTCCTCCTGCTGCTGTAAGGGCATTTTGGCATTACTTCAACCAAGCACAGTGTGAACGAATTCTGTTAGGGGCTGAAAGGTGATTCAGAGATGGAAAGATGTGTCTGGTACTGTTTAGAGTACGAGAAAACAGATAAATCACATAAAAGTTAATTAGGGTGTCCAGATCTTCCTTGTAAGATGTTACTTTGGACTTTAAGGGACCAGTCATATAGGAGGATGGATGTAGCAAATATATCATCATTTTGATTGATATTACTTTGAATTGAAAATTAAATTGGTGCATAAGGTGAATACAAAGAGTGGGATTGAATTTATGGGTGAGACATTTTTGCTTATCAGCATCAATTTTGACGGACAATGGTGCCCAATTTAAATCATCTGAAATTATGATTGTTTTTAAAATGTTTAGAAATCAACCATAGGTTACCAACATTGTACCATCCTGTTGGGAATGGTGTTGTAGAGAGCCAACCAGATCATAAAAGGAATTTAGGTATTCAGCAGTTGGCTAATGATAGTAACAGGAGATGGTGGGCTGAAGCAAAATCATTTTTTGGTCATACAGAGTACTGGTAAAAGTCTATTTTTGGCAATTGAGTGTCATGTATCACATCCATAAATCAACCCTGGATGGATGGGTAGATGAAGATTGGTCAATTGGGATCCAGTAAAAGTTAAGAAGCACATTCTCTCTTCCTAATTTTAAAATAAATTGCATCATGACAGTAAACATAGTGAACAACAGGTGAAAGTCAATTTTGGTCAATGGGTGTATGTGAAAGGTGGAAGAAAGGTTGCAAAAGGTGAAATAAGTTTTATTGGACCTAAAAAAGTAATTAAAGTAATGAATTACATGGTAAAATTAGAAGATGGTGTATTTGGTACATGTTCGACCTGGCTTTTCCAGTGGGTTTATCCCCAGACTTTTTGCTTTATGGCCTCCTGTTTTGGACCCTGTTTGTGTTGGTTTTATGACTCTGGGCAGTTTACCACTGCTGATCAGTGCTAAAGTGCAGATGCTCTCCCTGTAAATTGTGACTATGGATTGGTATTTCCATGATTGGCTTGTTTGACTAACTACTAAGTCCCTAGTACAGTGCACTGTGTGCGCCCAGGACATGTGCCACCCACAAGATCAGCCTGTAAATGTAACTCAGACCTGCCACTGCAGAGTCTGTGAGCAGTTTGGTACTGCCATGTCGACCTGGCAAGTGCACCCACTTGCCAGGCCCTAGCCTTCCCTTTTCTTACATGTAAGATACCCCTAAGGTAGGCCCAAGGTAGCCCAATGGGCAGGGTGCAGGGTGCAGTGGATGTGAAAGGTAGGACATGTACTGAGGTGTGTGACATGTCCTGATGGTGAAATACAGTGTATTTTGTTTTTCACTGTTGAAAGGCTATCTGTCCCATAGGATAGAATGGGAGTTTATTTATAACATCTTATAAATATAACTTCTCATTGGGACAAGAAAGGAAGGTAACGTTTAGTATGCCTGAACTCAGAATATAAAGATGCATCTTTTAGTAAGGATGATTTTTACATTCTGTGTTTGAAAATACCACTTTTAGAAAGTAGGTATTTTCTTGCTTAGCCATCCTGTGTGCCTCTGCTGGTTTGTGTATTGGCTGTCTGGCTTTGAAGTGACCGGGGCTGGGGATGGGCATTCTCTCAGACATCCACCGGCGGGGTGGGGTTGATGTGTATCCTGCCTTTTACTGGATGAGTCAGGGCTGGGTTGAATAGACCTGGGCTGCATCTAGAGTGGGGGGAGGAGATTTCTTTCACACCTGAATGGGCCTGGTCTGCCTGGGACAATGCTGTCTCCACCTCCTGCTGGGCAGCTGCACCAGAGAGGACAGAACTGGTTTTGGCTGGACAAAGAGCTTCTCTGCTACCAGAGAAGAAAGGAATTTATGCTATAAAAAGTGGGGCCCAGACCCCTGAACTCTAGATTACTTCTGGGATTCAAGAGGAACCTTTGCCAAGGAGAAGAGCTGGAGAAACTGAAGGAGAAGTACTGCCCCTTTGCTGTGTGCTGTCTGGGGTTGGCCTGCAGTGGCTGTTTCTGCCAAGGAAAGGAGAAGGATGTTGCTGTATGCTGTGTCCCCTGCTTGAGGAAGATCTCCAAGGGCTTGAAGTAGGGCTTGCCTCCTGTTCTGAAGTCTCAGGGACACAAAGACTTCATTTCTTCTGTCTCTCTGCATCTGGAACTGCTGTTTCAGTTGCCACAGAAGGAAATTGCAACACCATTGCCGGCGAGCGACGCCACAACCTGCACCGAAGCCGTGGGCACAGCTCGTGAAAAGCACGATGCACCGCTCCGACTAGCACCCCAGGCCTGACACCTGCTGACGCCGCGCCACATCGACTCCGAAGCCGTCACCGAGGCCGCTGCCTGCACCGGAGCCGAGGACACCGCTCGTGATGTCCACGACGCAACGTGCCGACTCGCACCACAGCCCCAACTTCACCAACTCTGGTGCTTCATCAACGCGGAGCCGATACTCGACGTGAGTGACTCCTGAATCCATTGACACTGCACCGGCGTAAGGAACCGATGCCTCGCCGCCACCGTGACATCGCCTCCCTGACACAGTAAGGAACCAACGTCTCACCTCCCCTGCACCGCAGTAAGGAACCGAGGCTTCACCTCCCCTGGGGTCGTAAGGAACCAATGCCGCTCGCCACCAACGAAGCATCACCTCCCCAAAGCCGTGCACCGCCTTTGCTTTCATCGTTTCCAAGGTACTGTTCTTTGTGGGTCTGCTTGAGTCCGCGCCCGACGCCGCGCACCTCGCGGTCGGCGCCGTACTTTGGAATTAATATCTGTCACGACATTGTAATAACTCCAGGTGGAGTTATTTGTTGCTACAAACTTTAATTGAGTGAATAACCTATTTTTGAGGATATCTTGATGACTGTATTGTTGATTTTTTTCGTTTGGTCTTGTTTTGGTTTAGATAAAGATTACTTATCTTTCTAAACTGGTGTGGTGTCCATTTGTAGTGTTTTCACTGTATTACTGGATGTGTTCACCAATGCTTTACATACTGCGTCTGAGATAAGCCTGTCTGCTTGTGCCAAGCTAGCAAGGGGGTGAGCAAGGGTTATTTTAGGAGTGTATCCCCCTTACCCTGACTAGAAGCAAGGGCCCCTATTTGGACAAAGGTACCTACCTCTGCCAACTAAAGACCCCCATTTCTAACAAAATGTGACAGCATGTTCTACCTAGTAATTCTAAGACAAACATTTGTGTAAGTAGCCTTTTAACAAGTGCGTACTCCAGGTATTTAAGATATGTTAACTAAATTTAGTAGACACCATTTATTATATATTAGATCAACCTATGTGTGACCTAATATATTTAATATTTTCTTGCAAAGTGGATGATGTTGTGTTCATGGGGGCATTCATTTATCAATTGCAATCCAGAGTTTTTAATTGAAGAGATTTTATATTGTTCTCTTCTACATTATCAGTGGGTATTTATGCAACTGAAATGCAACATGCAGGATTTAAACATGTTACAACAATGAGCAGTACAGGGTACAGCTGTTTGATTGTCATAGTGGCATTAAACCTGCATTAAACTACCAAATACATTTCAATAAGTGGTGGATGAAGAGACGCAATATACGACCCTGCCATGAACTGCAGTCAGGAATCTGGTGGGGTGTGAACAAGGCACTGGAATGAGGGTGGGACGCAGTAACAGCAAAAAATAACAAGAAGAAGTACAGACTGAGGGCAAGTGGAACATTTCTGTGTACTACTGGCAGTAATGGAAGCCAGCTGGTGGGTGTCAGAGCCGATTGTGGCAGCTGCATCGCATGAACCACTCAGCAGTAAAAGCGGGGTGTTTTAGGCACATATGTGTATTTTCCAGCCATGTGCACACTTCTTGTGTGGAGGAGTGCCGCAGTCGTGAAGCTGCAGATTTAGGTCCACAGACATGGGTAAACAAAGACCATCTGTAATGAGGTGGCGAATCACAATGTTATTTTAGTGAAGAGTTAAACCCTGATAAAGTGGCAAAGTGGCTCATTGATTTAAATGCTCACCACTGGCATCAGCTGTGACCTGCAGGTTACACATTCAAATCTTAACAAAGTCAGCTCAGCCTTCCCTCCTTTTGAGTTTGATAAAATGAGAGCTGTTCAATTTAAGCTAAAAAAGCACAGCAAATGTGAGGAGAAAAGAACAATATTTACAGGACTGTTTACACAATTTTATTTTATTTATTTATTTTATTTTATTTGATGAGTTTTATATAGCGCTGGCTAGACCCGTAGGTATCAGAGCGCTTTACAGAGTATCAGTAAGAAGCAAGTTACATAAGTTACAAAGCATTACACAGTGCTACACAATAATAAACAAAAGTTTTAGAACATGAGAATACTCGAGGATGGCAAAAAAGAACGCATGATGAGGCAACGTAAAGCAGTGGTGAACAAAAAAGTGGAAGAAAATCGGAAACCAGAACAACCAAAGGGGCAAGGGAGGGAAAAAAGGGGGAGAACAGAAAGGAAAGGGTAGGAAAGCAGATAAGGACAGGAGAGCGAGAGTGAGACAAAAACGGTGATGGCACCTGGGGCATCGGCCGAAATTGAGAATGGGGAGCAGGTCCGTGGAAGAGAGAGACGATCGAAAAGTCGCCCAGCTAGGTACCAGCGGGGACAGAGGAACGGACAAAGAATTGCCAAGATGGCGGGTTAAGGACAAGAGTGTAAAGAGAAGAAAGTCCCAAAATGGCGGGGTGCACATGAGTCCAAGTCCAGAGGCCACAGGGGGCCAATTCAGAAAAGAAAACAAACCAGGAGAGCTAGAATCACGGAGAGGAACTAGGTGGGGAAGGAGCAGGAGAGTCAGGAGGGGGGACGGCAGGCGATACCCGAGGCACAGCCGTGCCAACCACGTGAACAAGTTCTGAGGTGTCGAGGGCAGCAGTGTCCGATCCGTTCTCCACAGGTTAAAGGGAAGATAGGGCAGCAGTCCAGGGCAGCAGACAAGGGCAGCAGTCCAGAGAACGGGAGGCAGCAAAGCTGAATTCAGAGGGGGCGTCTCACTGGCATGGACGGAAGATGACACAGGCAAAGTAGAGCCGCAATTCCTACCTCCGCCAAACTCCCAAATCGATCCAGTCATTTAGCGGGAGGCGTGGCAGGCGGGCCAGCAGTGGCGAAAAGCAGCAGCAGTCGGATCCGGAGGCGGAGGGGAGTCAGGAGGGGAGAACCTCAGCCCGGCTCCTCTGCGGCTATCCGGGGAAACCAAAGAGGCATCGGCAACGCTGAGACAGGTTCCGCCAAACGCTGGTCACCAGGGAATGCGGAGAAAGTGTGGGGGAGGAGGAAGAACAGGCAGCGGAGGCAAGAGGGGAGCTGTGCCCGATGCCCAGCTGGGTAGGTGTCGGCTGTGGCGAGAAGCTGGAGCCAGACTCCCCTATAGCTGACTGGGCAGCTCCACCGGGCATCGGCCATGCTTGCTCGGACTCCACGGGAGAAAGCCTCACACGCATTTCATTAAAGAATTTCGGGCTCCCAAGCGGCAGATTAGAGCATCGACGGCCGCATACAAGACAGGACCTCAGGTGAGGAGGGTGAGTAGGTTGATCCCGGAGGAAAGTGGAAATCCGGGGATTTAAGCCAGAAAGTTGATTCCTGGCCGGGAGCTCCCGGCCGGAGCTCCTCACCGGTCGGCCATCTTGGCAGTATCCAAGCGATTGTTTACTGCACACATAAAGGCGGGGGGGTTGTGGGATTGGGAAATCGTCTCACTTTGAAGTCAGAGAAAGTAAATTAATATGACATTCTATGTAATGAGATCAAAAAAAGATTTACAGCCCTGTTTACAGAACTCGGAGCTCGGAGCCACTGAATACATCGAGCGCTCATGTGAAATGCTCTTAGAGAAAGGGAAAAGGAGTCCCCAAACAGATGCTAATATTGAGACAAGCGGAAGGGTACAAGTATTGTCGGAGTGAACAATCCATGAAAAGGAGGGACAAATAGAAAAGATTAACCACTTGGAAGCAAGGATTTTTAAAGGACACTGAAACAAACAACTGAAAAGCAATGGGAGGACTTGAAGCCCACAAAGTATATACAACAGGTCTCAAAACTCGACCTTATAAGGGGGTACTGACTTCTCTTTCTTCTGATATATTTCTCTAAAAAGAAAAAAAAACATTAGAAAGGAGATATTTATGGCGGCATGTTTATTTTTTCCACTATATAGGGCATGGCAGAAAGACTGAGGGCCCGATTCACAAAAAGCTTCCGCAGTCATGTGCTTGAATGTTGGCGGGGTCAACTCAGCCTGACTTTTTCTGATGCTGATAAACTGAGCATTATTATATTCTCAAATATTAACTTCTGTTTTTTTAAAAGGCATCATATAAAAACATTTTATTGTGTTTTTCTTTTTTGAATGATTTGATGAAAACATATGATTAGTGGAATTAGTGTCATCTTAACACTCTTAATTATTTATTGTTTATTTCATCCTTCAGCTTTCAAACCTTAGGGCAGTCCGAAACAGCACTACACATCGCAGGAACACTCTAGCCTCTGTACACCCTCATGAGGTTGTTTACCGTTTAGAACATTCTGGAATTCGAAGGTACACTCAGTTTGTAAGTGTGTCAAACATGATGCCTACATGTTACTGCGCTGAATATGTTAATTTTAACACAAGCTGGTTTCACCTATTGGTATACACTTTTAGCACAAATACTTGTTGTATATGGGATAAAGTACCCCCTGTGTACATTTTAAGGATATTGCAAGGTGCAAAGGAATTCCATGGTATTGAGGATCAAGACTCAATGCTGACTTCCTTTGTAGAATTATAGAACTTAGAGGGCACTTACAATATCCATATAATGTACGACAGAGGGTATTTTTTTCCTTATAATGCATGGTCTATGCATATGTTATGGTTCTACCAGATAGGGTCAGAGGCATGTAACCGTGGGTTGATTTTTAAAAGTCCATGGGCAGATCACTGGACTATTGCTTTGTGTCAATAATGACATGGGTCAGTAAAGAGCAGCAATTGATCAATTTCACTTTAGGATATCTTTTTGATGGAGGCCAATATGGGTGGTTCAGGCATTTTGGCTACCCAGCATATCATCTTTCAAGATGATGAAAGGTATAGTAGGAGGACAGATGAGACAGGCGGAGGCCCCCGGATTCAGAATGTGTGAATAACTTGTCCATTTTTAATCTGTGACACCTGGTGCTCCAAATTATTGATTTTATATTTGAGTCTATGTGGGCAAATAATGTTTTGGGAATTACCACTGGGAGCATCCTAAAGGCATCATTAAAATGAAGGGATATTACCATCTTTACGGCTTGCGTTTGACCCCAGAATGATAACTGAAGGGGTGAAAATTCTGTAAGGGTAATGGAACTTTTTCCCAGTAGGCACAGTATGTTATGCTTTACTGTGTGGGCTAGGTCTTCAGTTCGAATTTTCCCTAGGGATTTAACCCCTTTTGGCACCCTTCTGAAGTAATAGCCTTCAATGCAAGTTCAGGTTTTGCCCTGGGACATAGGAATTACTTCACATTTGCTCCAATTGATTTTATACCCTGAAAACCAGAAAAAGATCTATGAGGGTGGAGAGTGACTCCTCAGTTAATAGTAGTCAGAAAGGCATCTTCTGCATAATGGAGAGCCTTAACTGTCTCTGTATTAATTGAGATGCCATGTATCTGCAGAAATTTTCTAAGCACCATGCCTAGCAAGTTACAGGGCAATCAGGAACAATAACGGGGAAAGGGAGCAGGACTATCACATTCTGCATTGAGTGGGAAGTCAAAAGAAAAAATGTCTCCGCAATTAATCTGTACTTCTGTCATATGATATAGCCATTTAACTTTTTTTATTGAAATGCTGCACCATTCCAAAGCTGCCCAGGAACGGGTATGACCATCACACCTGACAAAGGGAACATCCGGTCCCACAGACGATACCTCTCCATTCGGCATCCACCACGCTGCCATCCGATCGGCGTACCCGCCTCCTTGTTTCGACCACCACGATACTTCTTTCCTTAATATCTTTCCAAAGGCCCTGATGAGTCACGGGAGCATTCCCGCATGACGAAACACGTGTCGGCTGGTTGCTTTCTTTTTGTCGTTGCCTCATTAAATAACTTTCTACATTTACTCTGGTGTCGACTCAAGCAATTTTGAACTCATACGAGACTTCCGGTTCTATTATACCTTCAATACGTGTGCCCGGGACTTTGTTCTCAAATTCAAGTGTGGGTCTTCTACTCATACACCTACGGGGGTTATAGGGTATTTCCCCCGACCTGGTAGCACCGTCAACACTGGGATATAGCTACACTACGCGTTTTGTCTGTGCGCCATTCTCCCTGATTTACTAAAAACACCTGACAAAGGCTTTCTCCACATCAAGCGATACAGTCAGGGTCCTTCTGTGAGTCTTTCGAGGCCCACAATATGTGTGTGAAAGTTCTTAAATGATTTCTGCATGAGCGTCCTGGTACAAGCCCACCTGGTCAAATGAATTAAGGAAGTCTAAGAGTCCAATCCGCAGCTCAAGTCTCACCTACCAGTGTGGTTACCTGTTGATCTGTATCAATCGTTGCAAGGCCTCGGCTTCTGGGAAGTCTGCTAAAATGCCTGAATTGTGAAAGTCTGATGTTTGGCCTTTATATTGTAATGAACACTACTGCAAGGTCTAATAAACCATATTTAATATTATGTTGACTCAGCATTGAGCACAGGGTCAAACATTTCTACCACTCAATTGCTGTATCAGAGAAGAAATCTGCTATGATGTGTATCCGTTGACCCTCCAGTATGTATGGACCTTCATGTTTTTTAGCACCTGGATATGGTGAATTAGGCATGAAATAATCACCCAGAGCTGTGACTTTGTCGGGGTTCAGTGTAAGTGTCACCTGTGCCCTCACTGAAATTCAACTGATTCCTTTAAGTGGATGCCATGCAGCTTTGGGAGAACATTATTTTGGGAAGTCAACATGTCCTCTCCCTCAGCCCCCTCTCTTACATCATGGATGCATAAGATGTTCGTAAAGGACTTTTGGACTTGGCCCTTTTTGCAGGGTCATCCCTAAACTTTTTGCCTTCTTCCTATATTTTTTCTGACCTGTTGTTGGCTGTTTTATGACTCTGGGCACTTTACCACTGCTGATCAGTGCTAAAGTGCATATGCTAAATATAAATTGATGTATGGATTAGTGACTCCATGATTGGATGATTGGTTTACTTGTCAGTACCTATTACAGTGCACTGAGTGTGCCCAGGGCTGGTAAATCCAATGCTGCTGGTGGGCTTGCAGCACTGGTTGTGCCACCCACAGAAGCAGCTTGTAAAGTGTGTCTCAGGCCTGCCATTGTAGAGTCTGTGTGCAGCCTAGGGCTGCCAAGTCGACTTGGTGAGTGCACCCACTTACCAGTCCCTAAATATTCCCTTTTCTTCATATCCGACACCCCTATGGTAGGCCCAAGGGCAGGGTGCATTGTAAGTATAAGGTAGGACATGCCCTGGTGTGTGTGGCATGTCCTAATAGTGAACTACAGCCATTTTCGTTTTTCACTATTGCAAGGCTACCTGCTCCTCATAGGCCAGAATGGGCAGTTTTGATTATTACAGCTTATAATCCTAACTGACCCAGGGAACATGGTAGAAAAACAAATTTAGTATGCCTGAACTCAGGATGATAAAATACATCTTTTAGTGAAGTTGGTTTTAACATTCTGTGTTTGAAAATACCACTTTTAGAAAGTAGGTATCTTCTTGCCTAACTATCCAAGCCTGCCTCTGCTAGGTTGTGTATTCCTTGTCTGGGTTTGTGAGTGACAGGGGCTGGGGGACTCCAGACGACAGGGTGAGTGAGCACAGGGCTGAATAGAGAGATCTGCATCCAGAGTGGAGGGAGGAGTTGCACCTGGGTCTGAATAGGGCTGTGCCTGCCTTCCACAATGCTGGCTCCACCTCCTGCCGGGCGGCGGAGCACTCTGCCCCACATTCTGAAAGGAAAGAAGGAGTCCTGTAAACAAAGTGCTCCAGGACTGACCAGAACTGGTTTTGGACTAGGCAAAGGCCTCTCTGCCTCCAGAGAACAAAGAGAAAAGGTGTATAAAAAGGGGACCCAGACCCCTAGGAAATTAGATCACTTTTGGGAAACAAGAAGAAACCTTTGCTGAGGAGCAGAACCAAGAAGAAACTGAGGAGAAGACTATCCCTAAGCTAGAGGGATCTGCCTGCAGTGGTTGCCTGACTGCCAAAGAAAGGAGAAGGGAACTTTGTGTGTACTTTCATCAACTTGTGAAGGATCTCCAAGGGCTTGATTTAAGAGCTTGCCTCCTGCTGAATTCTCAGGGACAACAGACTTCACCAACCAGCTCCCCAAGAGTCTTTCTGTAAAGTGCCTGCTGCTGAGCTGGACTTTCTGAGGGACTGTGTGTCGCAAGGAGCTGGAAGCGCGACTCAAGACGAAGAAGCGTGTCGCCGACGCAGCCGCTGCTTCTCGCATCGCCGGAGAAGAGTGTCGATGTCGCATCAGACGCCGGCGCATCCCCGAAGAAGCGCGCCGCTGACACCCTCGCATCCTTCGAAGCGCCTCGCAGCACCGGAGAAAAGTGTCGCTGTCGCATCAGACGCCGTCGCATCCCCGGGGCAGAGCATCGACCTCGCATCAGACGCCAACGCATCGCAACACGAGGCACCCCGCATCCCAGGAGAAGATCGTCGACCTCGCATCAGACGC
Source organism: Calotriton arnoldi (assembly GCA_963921515.1). NCBI lineage: Eukaryota > Metazoa > Chordata > Amphibia > Caudata > Salamandridae > Calotriton > Calotriton arnoldi. Next base: position 614,813 of record CAWUFW010005922.1, on the reverse strand, counting down.
CGTCGCATCGCCAGGGAAGCGTGTCGCAGGGCCTGTCACAGCTCCAAAGATTCATCGAAATCGCCGCACGGCCGTCGGGCGTGCACGCATCACCCCTTCATTGTCGCAACATCAAGAAGACGCCATTTTGTTTCTTTGCACCAGATCTTCATCGCATCACGGCGCTGCTTGTCGCACCGCCACAGAAGCGCAGTAAGAAACCGACGCATCACCTCCCCACGCCGAGAAGAACCGACGCATCACCGTCTCCTGCGCATCAGTAGGGAACCGACGCATCACCGTTCTTGCGTGTAAGGAACAGACGCATCACCTTCCCTCCACCACTTTTGTTGTATCGCGTTACGCATCTCAGGTACATTGAACGCAAAGTGTCGCATTTCCATTTTAAGAGACTCAAGCTAATTCTACCATCTTTAAAGTACAGTATTGTGGATTATTTTTGTCGTTTATGGTCTTGTGGTAAATCTATATAAAAGATACTTATTTTTATAATACAACCTGTTTGGTGTCCATTTGTAGTGTTGTCACTGGATTACTGTATGTGTTCACAAATGCTTTACACACTGCCTCTGAACTAAGCCTGTCTGCTCGTGCCAAGCTACCAAGGGGGTGAGCAGGGGTTATTTCAGGAGTGTAGCCCCTTACCCTGACTAGACGCAAGGGTCCCTATTTGGTCAAAGGTACCTACCTCTGCCAACTAGAGACCCCCAAATCTAACATTGGTGGTCAGCGGTGAGGATTATGGACTTGCATTTGTGACTCATGTACAGTGATTGGTGAACACTACCTAGTGAGTGCAGACCAAAACGCAACCACATACTTTTGGTAGATATTCTTTTCTGGGACTTTCTATTTTTGCTAAAAACTGCCAAGTTTAATCACCATGGATACAGCAGCATCCATAGCATCTGTTGATTATGAGTGGGGGAGGAGAGTAACTTCCCCAGCGGGTAGCAGGGTTTCTGCCCAAGGTCTGTCCCCAGAGGAGCTGGAGGACAAAGAAAAGAGTAGGATGCATGAGATGGAGCTGACCAAGCTCAAATTAGAGGGGCAGTTGGAATTTGAATTGCAATCTAGAAAGTTGGCCTTAGAAGAGAAAAGAATGGATCAGGAGCATGAGTTGAGAATGAGGGAGCTTGATTTAAAGCTCGAGAGGCTGGAGGCCATGAGTGTCTCAGCCCAGCAACAAGAAATGTGTGTAGCTCAGAGAGTGAGCTTTGCTGAGTTGGAGGGGGAGTCCAGCTCAGATGGTGGCAGCAAAATTATGTTATCTGGTGCTGAGGGAGTAGTACACACACCCAGAGATGTGGCGCCTGACTTGAAGGAGGGGGTTAATACACACCAGGAGATTCCAGGATATGAGGTAGCTCTAGTGGTGCGCAGTGTCCCTGAGGTGGATTGGGGAACTGGCACAGGGGTTCATAGTCCTAGAGGTGGGAGGGACACTCTACTGACTCTAGATGAGAGGTGCAGGGAGAGGGGTTCCCCCATGGTTGAAGTCCTGATGTGTGAGTGTGGAGACCGCCCAGAAGAGTAGGGGTTGAGTGACAGAGACAGTCAGATACTGTCTTGCCAATCTCAGGAGAATGGTGTGGAGTACGTGTGCAAGGCACTGAATGGTGAGGTAAAGGATAGTTTGGTTAACCCTTGTAGGGGGCTGTGTGAACCAATTGTGGGAGAGCATGTTGTAAGTCCCTATTTTCCAGAGCTATGCCAACACCTGTTGGAGTGTGAGTTCTCTGACCCCAGGGAGCTCACAATGGAGGCAGACCTTTTGGTGGATTCCAAAGGGTCTGGAGAGGCATTGGGGAGTGACCCTAAGAGGAGTGGCTCAGGTGTCTTCCAACCCAGAGTGGTGGGATAGGTTCAGTGGAGCCCAGCTAGGTCCCGTGGTAATGGGAGGGGTGTAGGGGCTCATGTCCTGTCTCTGAGGAGAAGGAGTGAGTGTGGGGCTGCGTGTCCCGAGGTGCCCGAAACCCAGTCTCAGAGCCTCGATGGTTCTTTGAGGGAACACCAGGTAGGGAGCCTAGGCTGCCCTGATGGGCCGCCTGTTGAGGAGGATCTCCTAGTGTTTAGAGAACCTGGAGCGTCTGTAAATGGAGGTCCAGTGTTTCTGGTGTCTGGCGGTGCCGCTCCACTTGGGAGGGTGCAGAAGTCCAGAGTGAGGGGTGAGAGGGAGAGAGAGTCCCCAGTGGGAGAACCAGTGGTTCAGGGACCAGCCAGAAGGGCTGAGTCACCAGTGAATGACCATGGTGACACCACTTCTGTCCTGGGGGATCTTCATGCACTGTCAGATGGACAGGGGTCGGGAGATCTGCGCCAGGCAGACTGTCACACAACACATGAGAGATGTGTTACCCTCTGGGGGGGCATGCGTTCTCCCCAGGAAGTCCTGGTGCGCCAGGCAGATTCTTACACAACTCTAGAGGAGTGTGTTTTCCTTGGGGGAGGTTGGTGTACCCCCCCGGAAGTCCTGGGTTGCCAGGCACAGGTCCAGCCTAAGGGTACAGACCCTGGGTTGGAGGGCCAGGTTCAGGGTGTCCCCCCTGACCTGGAGGAAGGGGCAGCTGCTAACAGTACCCCTACCAGTTTGTCTTCTGGGGTACCGCTCCTGATGGGAGGGGGCAGTACTCTGGAAGGAGGTGCAGAGGGAGGGAGTCCTCGCCTCTGACCCCGGTTCAACTGGAGGGTTTAGACCCTAGATTGGAGGACCTGGATGCCCAGTTGCAGGATAGAACCCCTGAACTGGTGGGCGAATTGTGCAGGACACCTGCCACAGGTGCCCTGGCAATGCTAGAAGGGGGTACCACTCCAGGTGGGAGGGTACAGAGCCCCAACAACAAGGAGGAGGACCGGGTGTGGGAAAGCCCACCCCAGTCTCCAGTCCAGCCGCTGGGTATAGGCCCGGGGCTGGTGGGTCAGCGCCAGGATGTCATACCTGACATGACAGGAAGGAGAGTGGACAAAGGGTGCCAAGCACCTGGGGCTACTGCCCCCCGCTCTCTGACGCCACAGAGGTTTGAGAGCCCTGAGAGGCATAAGGCCTGGGTCTCATCCCTGACCACTGTCAGTGGCCACTGTGGCTTGCTGTCTGTCTGTTGGGCCATACCTGTGAGCAAGTTAAGGTTAGGTGCTGCACAGGTGGTGTCCACAGGTGAGGAGAAGGGTTCCCCATGGATTAGCTTGGTGGGCCCTGAGAGTATGGACAGAGGGATTCCAGTAGGTTCAGATTGGCGTAGAACTGGAGTATGCCCCTGCTGTTGTGGGCCAGGGTCCATGTTCTATCGCCCAAAGCAGAGAAGCCCATCAGGGTAGTGATTGGTCGCCCCTGCGTTTTTGGCTGGAAGGGGGTTGTGTTGGACTTGGCCCTTTTTGAAGGGTCATCCCTAAACTTTTTGCCTTCCTCCTATATTTTCTCTGACCTGTTGGCTGTTTTATGACTCTGGGCACTTTACCACTGCTGATCAGTGCTAAAGTGCATATGCTCTCTGTTATAAATTGATGTATGGATTAGTGACTCCATGATTGGATGATTGGTTTACTTGTCAGTCCCTAGTACAGTGCACTGAGTGTGCCCAGGGCTGGTAAATCCAATGCTGCTGGTGGGCTTGCAGCACTGGTTGTGCCACCCACAGAAGCAGCTTGTAAAGTGTGTCTCAGGCCTGCCATTGCAGAGCCTGTGTACAGCCTAGGGCTGCCATGTCGACTTCGTGAGTGCACCCACTTACCAGTCCCTAAACCTTCCCTTTTCTTCATATCAGACACCCCTATGGTAGGCCCAAGGGCAGGGTGCATTGTAAGTATAAGGTAGGACATGCCCTGGTGTGTGTGGCATGTCCTAATAGTGAATTACAGCCATTTTCGTTTTTCACTATTGCAAGGCTACCTGCTCCCCAGAGGCCAGAATGGGCAGTTTTGATTATTACAGCTTATAATCCTAACTGACCCAGGGAACATGGTAGAAAAACGAATTTAGTATGCCTGAACTCAGGATGATAAAATACATCTTTTAGTGAAGTTGGTTTTAACATTCTGTGTTTGAAAATACCACTTTTAGAAAGTAGGTATTTTCTTGCCTAACTATCCAAGCCTGCCTCTGCTAGGTTGTGTATTCCTTGTCTGGGTTTGTGAGTGACAGGGGCTGGGGGACTCCAGGAGACAGGGTGAGTCAGCACAGGGCTGAATAGAGAGATCTGCATCCAGAGTGGAGGGAGGAGTTGCACCTGGGTCTGAATAGGGCTGTGCCTGCCTTCCACAATGCTGGCTCCACCTCCTGCTGGGCGGCTGAGCACTCTGCCCCACATTCTGAAAGGAAAGAAGGAGTCCTGTAAACAAAGTGCTCCAGGACTGACCAGAACTAGTTTTGGACTAGGCAAAGGCCTCTCTGCCTCCAGAAAACAAAGAGAAAAGGTGTTTAAAAGGGGACCCAGACCCCTAGGAAATTAGATCACTTTTGGGAAACAAGAAGAAACCTTTGCTGAGGAGCGGAACCAAGAAGAAACTGAGGAGAAGACTATCCCTAAGCTAGAGGGATCTGCCTGCAGTGGTTGCCTGACTGCCAAAGAAAGGAGAAGGGAACTTTGTGTGTACTTTCATCAACTTGTGAAGGATCTCCAAGGGCTTGATTTAAGAGCTTGCCTCCTGCTGAAGTCTCAGGGACAACAGACTTCACCAACCAGCTCCCCAAGAGTATTTCTGTAAAGTGCCTGCTCCTGAGCTGGACTTTCTGAGGGACTGCGTGTCGCAAGGAGCTGGAAGCGCGACTCAAGACGAAGAAGCATGTCGCCGCCGCAGCCGCTGCTTCTCGCATCACCGGAGAAGAGTGTCGACATCCCATCAGACGCCGGCGCATCCCCGAAGAAGCACACAGCTGACACCCTCGCATCCTTCGAAGCGCCTCGCAGCACCGGAGAGAAGTGTCGCCGTCGCATCAGACGCTGTCGCATCCCCGGGACAGAGCATCGACCTCGCATCAGACGCCGACGCATCGCAACACGAGGTGCCCCGCATCCCAGGAGAAGATCGTCGACCTCGCATCAGACGCCGTCGCATCGCCAGGGAAGCGTGTCGCAGGGCCTGTCGCGGCTCCAAAGATTCATCGAAATCGCCGCACGGCCGTCGGGCGTGCACGCATCACCCCTTCGTCAAGAAGACGCCATTTTGTTTCTTTGCACCAGAACTTCATCGCATCACGGCGCTGCTTGTCGCACCGCCACAGAAGCGCAGTAAGAAACCGACGCATCACCTCCCCACGCCGAGAAGAACCGACGCATCACCGTCCCCTGCGCATCAGTAGGGAACCGACGCATCACCGTTCTTGCGTGTAAGGAACCGACGCATCACCTTCCCTGCACCTCTTTTGTTGTATCGCGTTACGCATCTCAGGTACATTGAACGCAAAGTGTCGCATTTCCATTTTAAGAGACTCAAGCTAATTCTACCATCATTAAAGTACAGTATTGTGAATTATTTTTGTCGTTTATGGTCTTGTGGTAAATCTATATAAAAGATACTTATTTTTATAATACAACCTGTGTGGTGTCCATTTGTAGTGTTGTCACTGGATTACTGTATGTGTTCACAAATGCTTTACACACTGCCTCTGAACTAAGCCTTTCTGCTCATGCCAAGCTACCAAGAGGGTGAGCAGGGGTTATTTCAGGAGTGTACCCCCTTACCCTGACTAGACGCAAGGGTCCCTATTTGGTCAAAGGTACCTACCTCTGCCAACTAGAGACCCCCAAATCTAACAAGGACCGATCCTCCAAGTCCTTAACCTTCTGCACCATATCGCCGAGCCCCAGTCTAGTTGTTGGTTCAGCAGCCTGTCCTAAGGGTCTGATTAGATCTTGGTGGTAAATGTCCTGCAGTCGCCTTTTCGATGGATTCACAGCCCATGGGTGAAAGACTGCTACAGCCCTCCCGCCTCCGCCAGGAATCTTCATCTGTGTTGACGGTGACATAGGCAGAAGTGGCTGGTGGCAGGACCCCTTTTAAGAGTCCCGCTGAGTTGATTACAATGTGCCTTTCCATCAAGGAACTGTGGCGGCAATCCCTCCTATTTTGAGTTGGCGGCATTGAAGGAAATGAGGTACAAACTGACATTTTTCCTGCTTTCTGCTTCCATTTCCATCTTTTACCCCATCATCAAGGTCCCTGCTTTGTTGCTACGACTCCACCACAGTTGCCAAATGACTCCGTTGTCACCGAGATCTAAGGTAAGCTACTTGTACAATTGCCTACTATGTACTGTGTGTTGACAATTGCCTCATGTATTTCTGTATTGCTCCTACATGCAATATTTTTCTTCGGTGTAATGTAGGAGTGTTCATTTTACTACTAATCAAGGTCAATTGATCACACCTGTATTGACACTTAAAAAAAATATTTGTTGTTGCGATGCTTGAGAATGTACATTCAATGGTGTGTGTATGTTGTGTGAGTGGCATGCAATATGTAACACAAAGGGACATAACGCATTGCTTACATATGTATTTCATGCCAACATAACACATATGTGTATTGATGCATTAATAAATTGTGCTTACCAGTCTCCACTTCAGCTGGAACTCACTCTGTCAGCAAACTGCATCTAGGACACTGCCAGCACAATGGGAACATCTAAATTGGCTCGGCGCTAACCTGCCAGCCTGATGGCAATAGGAGCACTGTTGTCCAGCAGAGAAGACCACTGCTGCAGCGGTCTACTGTCTATTGCCACAACATCTAAATACGGCAGGCAGACCACCGTCATCTTGACGGAGTACTTGAAGCCGTTGCAGCAGTGGGATGGCGGTAGTCTGGGCAATGAAAATAGATGCAGTAGTTTTAGCCGGAGGGCCTAAGTCTGGGTATCTCAAATCAAAGCTGAGATGGCATCCTGCCTATTTGAGCAATCGGGTTCCAGAGGAGACTTCCAATGGATATGGGTTCCTTTGGGAGGGTCCACAGGATCTAGGTCACTGCTTGTTGTATTCAGAGCATGGACCTCATAGGATTGGGTGCCAAAGGAGAATGTGCGGGCCCAGAGCTGAACATCAGGTCGCCCGAGTCCCGGTACTCAGAAGGAAGACCTTCAGCAGCCGATAGGGATGGGAGCATGGTCTGTTGTCCCTGGAGGCATTCTAATTTAATCCAATGAGGAGGGAAATAGTGGGAAAATTGCCTTTGGCGTAATGTAAACAAGTTCACTATTCCCTTCTATCCTCAAACACTATCTTGATGATGTGCCTGCATATTGTGTGGCGTACTGTGGGGCAATTGCAACCCCCATGTCTCTGTGAAATATTCCTCCAAGAGTCCTTTGATTTACTTTATTGAGTCCGGGGAGGGGGCTCATCAGTCATGTAGGCAGGCCATATTATTATTGCTCGGTTTCTTCTCAACCTGTGCCTTTCTTCCCAGGGCCTGGCTTATGTCCAGTGGAGTGAGCTAAAGAATGATGATGGATTAAACCCAGATCAGTTGACTGGGGGTGAGTGTTTGATTGGCTCAAACGTTCCGTCCATCATCCCCTTTTGTATCGCTTTGTTCGCCCTAAGTTGGCGGGGGTATGCCCAGACGTGGGTCCCTTGCTCACTTTGCCACTGGATTCAAGCAAGCCTGGCTGATGACGGCTGGAATGCCAGAAACCGGTCCTAGGATGCTTGTTTCCGGTCCAGGGAAGACATGGCTTGGCAGTTCGGGCTGGACTGTTCCCATGAGGCACAGGGTCAGACTGATTTGCATATGGCCATGTCTGAACTGGGGTGGTGGAGTGAGCTAAAGAATGATGATGGATTAAACCCAGATCAGTTGACTGGGGGTGAGTGTTTGTTTGGCTCAAACGTTCCGTCCATCATCCCCTTTTGTATCGCTTTGTTCGCCCTAAGTTGGCGGGGGTATGCCCAGACGTGGGTCCCTTGCTCACTTTGCCACTGGATTCAAGCAAGCCTGGCTGATGACGGCTGGAATGCCAGAAACCGGTCCTAGGATGCTTGTTTCCGGTCCAGGGAAGACATGGCTTGGCAGTTCGGGCTGGACTGTTCCCATGAGGCACAGGGTCAGACTGATTTGCATATGGCCATGTCTGAACTGGGGTGGTGGAGTGAGCTAAAGAATGATGATGGATTAAACCCAGATCAGTTGACTGGGGGTGAGTGTTTGATTGGCTCAAACGTTCCGTCCATCATCCTCTTTTGTATCGCTTTGTTCGCCCTAAGTTGGCGGGGGTATGCCCAGACGTGGGTCCCTTGCTCACTTTGCCACTGGATTCAAGCAAGCCTTGCTGATGACAGCTGGAATGCCAGAAACCGGTCCTAGGATGCTTGTTTCCGGTCCAGGGAAGACATGGCTTGGCAGTTCGGGCTGGACTGTTCCCATGAGGCACAGGGTCAGACTGATTTGCATATGGCCATGTCTGAACTGGGGTGGTGGAGTGAGCTAAAGAATGATGATGGATTAAACCCAGATCAGTTGACTGGGGGTGAGTGTTTGATTGGCTCAAACGTTCCGTCCATCATCCCCTTTTGTATCGCTTTGTTCGCCCTAAGTTGGCGGGGGTATGCCCAGACGTGGGTCCCTTGCTCACTTTGCCACTGGATTCAAGCAAGCCTGGCTGATGACGGCTGGAATGCCAGAAACCGGTCCTAGGATGCTTGTTTCCGGTCCAGGGAAGACATGGCTTGGCAGTTCGGGCTGGACTGTTCCCATGAGGCACAGGGTCAGACTGATTTGCATATGGCCATGTCTGAACTGGGGTGGTGGAGTGAGCTAAAGAATGATGATGGATTAAACCCAGATCAGTTGACTGGGGGTGAGTGTTTGATTGGCTCAAACGTTCCGTCCATCATCCCCTTTTGTATCGCTTTGTTCGCCCTAAGTTGGCGGGGGTATGCCCAGACGTGGGTCCCTTGCTCACTTTGCCACTGGATTCAAGCAAGCCTGGCTGATGACAGCTGGAATGCCAGAAACCGGTCCTAGGATGCTTGTTTCCGGTCCAGGGAAGACATGGCTTGGCAGTTCGGGCTGGACTGTTCCCATGAGGCACAGGGTCAGACTGATTTGCATATGGCCATGTCTGAACTGGGGTGGTGGAGTGAGCTAAAGAATGATGATGGATTAAACCCAGATCAGTTGACTGGGGGTGAGTGTTTGATTGGCTCAAACGTTCCGTCCATCATCCCCTTTTGTATCGCTTTGTTCGCCCTAAGTTGGCGGGGGTATGCCCAGACGTGGGTCCCTTGCTCACTTTGCCACTGGATTCAAGCAAGCCTGGCTGATGACGGCTGGAATGCCAGAAACCGGTCCTAGGATGCTTGTTTCCGGTCCAGGGAAGACATGGCTTGGCAGTTCGGGCTGGACTGTTCCCATGAGGCACAGGGTCAGACTGATTTGCATATGGCCATGTCTGAACTGGGGTGGTGGATTGAGCTAAAGAATGATGATGGATTAAACCCAGATCAGTTGACTGGGGGTGAGTGTTTGATTGGCTCAAACGTTCCGTCCATCATCCCCTTTTGTATCGCTTTGTTCGCCCTAAGTTGGCGGGGGTATGCCCAGACGTGGGTCCCTTGCTCACTTTGCCACTGGATTCAAGCAAGCCTGGCTGATGACGGCTGGAATGCCAGAAACCGGTCCTAGGATGCTTGTTTCCGGTCCAGGGAAGACATGGCTTGGCAGTTCGGGCTGGACTGTTCCCATGAGGCACAGGGTCAGACTGATTTGCATATGGCCATGTCTGAACTGGGGTGGTGGAGTGAGCTAAAGAATGATGATGGATTAAACCCAGATCAGTTGACTGGGGGTGAGTGTTTGATTGGCTCAAACGTTCCGTCCATCATCCCCTTTTGTATCGCTTTGTTCTCCCTAAGTTGGCGGGGGTATGCCCAGACGTGGGTCCCTTGCTCACTTTGCCACTGGATTCAAGCAAGCCTGGCTGATGACGGCTGGAATGCCAGAAACCGGTCCTAGGATGCTTGTTTCCGGTCCAGGGAAGACATGGCTTGGCAGTTCGGGCTGGACTGTTCCCATGAGGCACAGGGTCAGACTGATTTGCATATGGCCATGTCTGAACTGGGGTGGTGGAGTGAGCTAAAGAATGATGATGGATTAAACCCAGATCAGTTGACTGGGGGTGAGTGTTTGATTGGCTCAAACGTTCCGTCCATCATCCCCTTTTGTATCGCTTTGTTCGCCCTAAGTTGGCGGGGGTATGCCCAGACGTGGGTCCCTTGCTCACTTTGCCACTGGATTCAAGCAAGCCTGGCTGATGACGGCTGGAATGCCAGAAACCGGTCCTAGGATGCTTGTTTCCGGTCCAGGGAAGACATGGCTTGGCAGTTCGGGCTGGACTGTTCCCATGAGGCACAGGGTCAGACTGATTTGCATATGGCCATGTCTGAACTGGGGTGGTGGAGTGAGCTAAAGAATGATGATGGATTAAACCCAGATCAGTTGACTGGGGGTGAGTGTTTGATTGGCTCAAACGTTCCGTCCATCATCCCCTTTTGTATCGCTTTGTTCGCCCTAAGTTGGCGGGGGTATGCCCAGATGTGGGTCCCTTGCTCACTTTGCCACTGGATTCAAGCAAGCCTGGCTGATGACGGCTGGAATGCCAGAAACCGGTCCTAGGATGCTTGTTTCCGGTCCAGGGAAGACATGGCTTGGCAGTTCGGGCTGGACTGTTCCCATGAGGCACAGGGTCAGACTGATTTGCATATGGCCATGTCTGAACTGGGGTGGTGGAGTGAGCTAAAGAATGATGATGGATTAAACCCAGATCAGTTGACTGGGGGTGAGTGTTTGATTGGCTCAAACGTTCCGTCCATCATCCCCTTTTGTATCGCTTTGTTCGCCCTAAGTTGGCGGGGGTATGCCCAGACGTGGGTCCCTTGCTCACTTTGCCACTGGATTCAAGCAAGCCTGGCTGATGACGGCTGGAATGCCAGAAACCGGTCCTAGGATGCTTGTTTCCGGTCCAGGGAAGACATGGCTTGGCAGTTCGGGCTGGACTGTTCCCATGAGGCACAGGGTCAGACTGATTTGCATATGGCCATGTCTGAACTGGGGTGGTGGAGTGAGCTAAAGAATGATGATGGATTAAACCCAGATCAGTTGACTGGGGGTGAGTGTTTGATTGGCTCAAACGTTCCGTCCATCATCCCCTTTTGTATCGCTATGTCCAGTGGTGGGCTCCTGCTTGAGGAAAAGTACATATTTTTGTAGTATGTTCATGTGGGGCCTTTCCTGAGTTCTTTATGGGTCCATCGATGGTCCACTGCTGTGGCTGGGTTGCACAATATGTAATAACTGCCATAGGCCGCCTCTTTTGCTGTTTGTTGTGGCAATTTTCCTGGGAGACAGCCCCTCTAGCCCTTAGTCATCGGATCCTTATCTTCTTGGGCAATTAAAATGGGGGAGAGGATTGCCCCACACCTCCCACGGTGTTGAACCGGGTATGCAGTCGAGGAGGGGAAGGTCAATCCAAATGCCTGATTTCAGGATCAAGGTCGCACATCTTGTACTAACTGCTGGTCTGCCGCCAATGAACATGTAAAACTGAAATGTAAGAAAGGGTCCTAGGGATATTTATAGACCAACTGCGGATTATTTCCCCAAGCACTAATTACCATACAAACAACGTAATCCGTGGGTCTACTAGAGCAAAATCCTGTCAGTAGAAGGGACTGAGAGAGAACGTGCCAAGTTGAGCACCAACAGAGGAAAGTATACAGAGTGAAGAGACCCTAGAGAATAGATCGGATTCCCATCACTCACCAAAGTGATCAGTATCATCATCTGGGCATCCTTCCTACCATCCACTATACCTCTTGATCATAGTGGAAATCGTGGTGGATTAATCCCGCAAGGAAAAATATTTTTTGGGGGGGGGAAATGGCAGAATTCAGTGGTTTAGCATATGATGACGCTGTTTATCAGTCTATACTCGACACCACCCCGAGTATCCTAGTTAGTGTTTCCAACATAACGGGGCATAGTGAGGATGACTGGGCAAAAGTACTTTTTCTCAAGAAATCCCATTCTAGGACCCTTGTACATGGAGCTATAATGGCCGAGTATTTAAGAGGTAATTGTGCTCCTACTGGACTAATTGTCACTAATGCCCCCCGTTTATTCCTCCAGCATAAAGCTTTCCTGAAAGATTGGTCGTTAATAGCCTGGCGCTGAACGCGCGATTGGCTAATCTTGATTATAAGCACGGCTAAACGGGTGGCTGATACTATTCTCATAGAGATACAAGTGCTCGAATCTCAAATTAAGACCACCATTACAGCCACTCTCTTTAGGAAAAATCAAGAAGAATCGAATAAATCCAATAAGGACTTCAAAGATTCAATTTTGCTTTCCAAAATAGAGAAATTCAAGAAAGATTTGGCACGTTTCAAACATGAGACAATTTACCCCTACACCAGTGAAAGCTATACTCCACCTGAATTTAACAGAAAGGGACGGAGATATGGCTCCACCTATTCTGGCACGAGCTCAGAGGAGGGCTCAAGTGACTCAGATTCACCTAGTGATAACAAACAACAGTACAGAGGCCGAGGGAGGTATAACAGATCAAACTGGCGGAGGGGACAACCTATACAGCAGTTCCAACAGTGGTGGCCTCCCACACCGTGGGGCTATCCACCCCAACCATTTCAGCCCTGCATGGCTCCTTTTCAAGCGTAAAAATGTAAAATCCGTATTTGTAAAGCGCAAACTACTCACCCTTACGGGTCTCAAGGCGCTGGGGGCTGTCGTGGAAATTAAGTGAGCTATTGCCCAGAGTCACATGGTGCTGAGCTGAGCTGCCGCCGGAGCCGGGGATCGAACCGTGAGCCCTGTGCTCCGAAGCCAGCTGCCCTGGCCGCTGCACCACACCTCTCCACAACAAGACTTCAACAATCAGTCTTTTTTAGGCTTTGGCCCAGGCAGGTCCAGAGACAAATGAAGAAATCCACAAACCCAGGTACATTGGAACCAACTTCCTCCTCCCATAGGTACTCGCAGCCAAACGAAGAAGGACCTACCGCAACCGGGGACCAGCACGGAAGCAGTCTGATAGTCAATCTCAGCAGAAGGTCTCTAACACACGATGAAAAACTCTTACTGAACAGAGGGTTGGGATTTGTTTCCACGTTTGACGGCGATCCTTTTCAGATTCAGTGTGAACTTGCACAATTCTTCCGCAAAATTTGTTTGCATTATTTTTTTAAAAACAAGGAAGGAGTGCAGCTATCAATCGAAGAAGGCAACACTGCCTAAAGAAACGCTCCACTTTTAATCCACCCACACACACTGTACCACCCCAAGTGTTAACATTCGAAAGAGCCGTCCTAGAGGACATAACAAAATTATGTGCCACGAAGAAACGCACATATAGCAATTTACCCAAAAAAGAACAACAAGCCCTCCGTACCTTAACAGAGGATTGTGACATAACTATCAAGCTTGCAGACAAGGGCGGAGCCATTGTCATTCTGGACATGGACGCTTACCGGTCTGAATGTTTGCGACAGTTGGGAGACAGAAGATTCTATCGCCCTCTCAAGACAGATCCCACAGATAGGATCAAAAGAGTTATCTCAGAGTTAGTAGAAGAAGCCACCAACGAAGGGTGGATTAACACCAAAGAGGCAGGATTCCTTCAAACAACGCATCCAGTAATGCCATACTTCTACACACTACCAAAGGTGCACAAACCTCAAAGACCACCCCCGGTAGGCCTATAATATCTGGCCTAGGATCTATCTTGGAACCGTTATCTACCTTCGTGGACCATTTTCTAAGGCCCATAGTAAAAAAGATGCCTACGTATCTTCAAGATACTAAAGATGTTTTACGAATGTTGCCGCAAGTGGAGTTTGACAGAGAGAAAGACTATTTAGTCTCCTTCGATGTCGAATCATTATACACCTCTATCCCCCAAGATGAAACCTTAGACACCATTGCATCGATACTGAATAATACAGTTCTTGAGTCCATGACCCCGGTTCATTTTATCATGGCCTGTGCACAGCTGGCTATGAAGGAGAACTTCTTCAGATTCGAAGAAACCATCTACTTACAAATCTCAGGGACCAGCATGGGCAGTGTTTTTGCGCCTAGTCTGGCGAATTTGTATGTTCATACATTTGAACAAGAACATGTCCTCACACCTGACAATCCCTTCTATGAGTCGATTCGCTTATGGAAGCGTTATATCGACGATGTGCTGGTGGTGTGGCGAGGAAACTCTGATTCCATTTTACAGTTCCAAAAATGGCTCAACACGAGAAATGAGTTTCTAAGATTCACAGTGGAGTCAGATAAGAACAGACTGGCATTTCTTGATTTATCTATCTTTTCCACACCGGCGGGCTTGGAGAGTGAATTATATCGCAAGCCGATGGCACGCAATTCACTCTTATGCTATGATAGTCAGCACCCAAAATCTCTCCGCGACAATTTGCCATATGGCCAATTCCTCCGGGTGCGGAGGAATTGTTCCACCCTGAGCAAAAATAATGAACATGCGAAATGCCTATCTGAACAACTAAGAGCCAGAAAGTATCCCAAAAAACTTGTACAGCGCTCCCTCAAACGTGCGACAAACAACAACCGCGAAGCACTGCTTGAGCCACCAACGGAGAAACCACCGTTAGGGAGATTAACGTTTGTGAATACATTTAGCACTTTGGCAAATGGTATTCAAAAATGTGTCCGCAGGCACTGGCGGATTCTAAACAGTTGTAATGACAAGATCCCCCTTCCTCTCTTCTCATTCAAGAGGAGTAGCAATTTACGTGATAAACTAGTACACACCCGGCCAAGGGGATCATCCCCTAGAGCTGTGGGGACACTTTGGGATCTTCCCGCTGTCCAGGGACATTTCCCTTGTGGGGCCTGTGCAGTCTGTCCTCAGACCCAACAGTCTAAAACTGTAGATATTGGTACCAACAGACCGTGGGTGCAGACAAGCTTTACCAACTGCAATAGTGATAACTTGATTTATCTAATAACTTGCCAATGCAAAATTCGTTATGTGGGGATGACAACTCGCAAAGTCAAGTTCAGAATGTTGGAACACAAAAGCACTTTTAGATGCAAGAAATAAACTACGAAACTGACAAGACACTTTGTAGAATGTGATCATAAGGCTGAAGAATTTGCATGGACAGTTCTGGAGAAACCTTACATACCGGCACATATAAGTGATGTGTCGAAATTTTTCTTTACTAAAGAACAGAAGTGGGTGTTTAAACTTCATAGTTATTTCTAAGGTTTAAATGATGCATACCGTGGACTGCCCTGTAAAACTCATGACATAATATTTTCTGAAAATAAGCTCCGTAGAATAAGGAGCGATCCACTTTTCAGCTGGCATGAGTCCCACATATAGACGAATTGAGTGACAAAGAGGATTTGTTTATCCCTGGACATTGACTCACCAAGGGCAGGTCAAGAGCAACGAGATATGATCTGGGGATTGAATCTGAGTTAATCTGAGTGTACCTAATGGCCTTAATTAGTGTCATATGAGAGACTAAGCTCTACATGATGCCGAAGCAATATACAAACATTAAGGAATTATTGTTATGTTGAATTAACAGGTCCAACAGGGGGCTACTTTCGAACATGTATGGGCTGAGAATCAGTCGAGTAATTTACAGATACTCATTACATTCTTTCTCTAATTAGAGATACCAAAGCGTAGGGAGATTTCCTGCCTTACTGACACACAATACACCAGAATTCCCCGACACCAGGGACGATTCATACATTATTTTGTTTGCTGCACTTTCTATACTTTGAGCACGCAGACAGTATGAGACTAAAACTACAGTTTCCTGGGTCTGCCACGTCATCCTGTAGTTCTGGTAGATGTCATTTTCTGCAGGGTACTTTTAACTGAGTAGCTCATAGCTGCGAGTGAATGCGGGACATTAAACGGACCAATTATTTATCCGGGACTTCCGCATTCAGCTGAGTATACTATAAATTCCCCAGAATATACTAGAATTCCCCGACACCAGGGAAGATATAAATAGTATTTGGTTCGTTGCGATTTACATACTTTGAGCACGTTGACCGAATGAAACTACAGTTCCCTGGAACTATTACGTCATCCTGGAGTTCAGGTAGACGTCATTTTACAGCGCCTCTTCCAACTTAATAGCTCACAGCTGCGAGAGAATGCGGGATAAAAGACTGACCAATCCACTATCCGGGACCTCCACTTCCAGCTCAGTTCGAGCCAGAGGTACTGACGGATAGGTAAGGGGATATGTCCGAGTAACGCTTGTCACGTAAATGCGCGAAGATGCGATTCGTTGAGGGAGAGTACCCGGTGACTCATGTGTTAATAACCGAGACCGGCTCACGCTCTTTTGTCAGTTTTGTAATATGCTAAGCAGGGCCAAAGGAACAGCAGTTTACACCTAAATCAGTGCGGCGCTCACTTGACAGTATAGTTTAGAGTGTTTAGAATGCCTTATGATTACTTGCTTACAGAATACCGGCTTTATTATTATTTTTCTAACGTACCGCTAGGATGATTATGTCTCCTTCACTATGACATATGGTGTTTTTTAACTATGCTCGTAGATAGGTATTATAGAGTACTTTCCAAGCTAGACAGCATTGAACTGCATAATAGGGAATTTGTTAGAGGCACCAGCAGTTCACCTGCTGGTGCAGAGTGAGGTTTGTTCTATTACCTCCTAGCCACATGTCGCAGTAGACCCCATTTTTCCAAAATACTTTTTAAACGCCATTCCTAATCAGGGTGAGATGGAGGAATACAAAGTAATAAACTTGGGAGGGAAGACATTGCTGGCAAATGTTGTTAGTTTTATAATTTTTCACCCCCACATTTGTTTTCCTTAGAGCGGGGCCTCTTAGTCCTGAGTTGTTACCAGGCGAGGTGAGGTCCACTCCTCGTAAGAGACGGGTGAGCAATAATATTTTAATTGTTTTTTATATACAACATATAGCTAGTTGACTGGAGTTTGACATTGGTGCCACACAGTATATATCATCATCCTGTTATTTTGGGACTGAGTTGAGCTTGTTTCATTGTGAGCACTATGATGTGTTTTTCTACAGGTGCCATCTGCATCCCGTTGATACGGAGGATTCGAATTTGGTTCAGAAGGTTGTATTGATTCCAACCTATTTAGCTTTTTCACTAAAAGTTTTTTTAACGCAGTAGCAACCCCAATAACAGACAGGTCCTGAAGAAAGCCTGGAACTGAATAGTCCATTAGGCTGAAACATGTCGACCTCATTTACAAGCAGTCATGTTTGAAAACTGCTTTTGCACTGTTTTTAATAAGGATTATAGGTGATATCTAAATAAAAGTTCTTCTCTCCTATAAATCCTTTCTTAATTTCACCTTCACACTTGTGCACTGCGCCTTTCATTCCCACATATTGTCTGTGATCACATCTGTGTGATTGAGAAGAGCTATCCCTTCTTTTTCTGTTCTCCCTTCATGACCCTTGAGGGATGAATCCACCACAATTTCCTCTATGATCAAGAGGTATAGTGGATGGTAGGAAGGATGCCCGGTTGATGATACTGATCACTTTGGTGAGTGATGCGAATACGATCTATTCTCTAGGGTCTCTTCACTCTGTATACTTTCCTCTGTTGGTGCTCAAGTTGGCACGTTCTCTCTCAGTCCCTTCTACTGACAGGATTTTGCTCCAGTAGACCCACGGATTACGTTGTTTGTATGGTAATTACTGCCGCCAATGAAGCCTGCTTCAGTGTGGTGCAGGGAGACAGTTCTATTGGTGACCCGTCAATTGTTCCCTAGCCGTGGGCTCAAGGTAAGGGGCAGCTCAAGTGGGAGGGGTCATTCTATATCACTCCCTATGTCAGTTGGAAGTTCTGTAGCCCACAATGTCAGATAAGAATGCCTCTGTAGTCACCCCAATCGCTAGAACACAATCATGAAGCAGCCACTTTGCTTTAGGGTTAGTCTGCCTCATCATAAATCTACTTTCATCATATGGTGGTGAAAGGTGTTTGCACTAAGTTCTATGTTTTTACTTAGGACATGGTTTAAATTGCAAAAGAGTACCTTGTCCGCCTAACTCTTGATCTGCCCCCTCATTTAGAGACAGGAGGATCTAAGGTTTCTGTCAATAGAGCCCCTGTTGGCTCCATCGATGGAAAGCTTCCTCCAATCGCCGTTGGAGGAGTCCCATTATATCACCCTCCCTATTTAGAGTGGACAAGGGAATGTTTTTTTTTGTCTGTCTCCACCAGGGAAAACCTGATAGTGACGAACAGAAAGAAACAATAATGACTTCCACCACCTGGGGGAAAGTTAAATCAAATTATTTGCACCGTGAAGGCTGGCAGTCATATCTAAATTTCATAGACAGCATTTTGTCAATATGGCGGAGATAACTTTTTCCACCACCCTAATGGCTAGAGTACATTCATTAAACTTACAGTGCTCACTATAAGTGATACATCTCCAAGAGTTCGCTGATGAATTGTGTAGCTGCTTCTTCATACAAGACTGCTGTTTGACCTGTCATTCTTAGGGTGGGTTTACCCCAACTTTTTGCCTGCTTACCTCCACTTTTTGCTGTATCTTACTGTTGACCAGTGCTAAAGTGCATGCGCTTCTCCCCTAAACATGGTGACATTGGTATTTACCTGATTGGAATACTTAGGTTACATATAAGTCCCTTGTGAAGTGGCATACCATATACCCAGGGCCTGTAATCCAAATGCTGCTAGTGGGCCAGAAGCACTGGTTGTGCCACCCACACAAGTAGCCTTTCAAACCCGTCTCAGGCCTGCCATGTCAGGGCCTGTGTGTGCAGTTTACTGCCACTTTGAGTTGGCATTTAACATCACTTGCCAACCCTTAAAATCCCATTGTATTACACAAAAGTCACCCCTGAGGTAGACCCTAGGTGGCCCTAATGGTAGGGTGCTGTGTTTTTCACTACTGTGAGGCCTACTCCTCTCATAGGCTAGCATTGGGAATTCCTTAAAACACTTTTAAGCTATAATTCCTGATTAGAAAGGAGTAGCTACATCATGCTTCATTTCTTTGGAATAGTAATTAGAAATCCTCTTCAGTGGTAAAGATGTATTCAACATTACTATTTAAAAAAAGGAAACTTTTAGAAAGAGGACATTTCTCTACTCTTACTGCTCGATGTGCCTTGCATCCTGTCTTCAATACATGTCTGGGCTGGGTGACAGATACACTTTGTGCATTCCCTCTAGATAGCCACAAACACAGTAAGGGTGGGTGGGACAGAGGACTTATCTGTATTCATCTGTATTCTGATAGCCTTCCTGGGCATTAAGGGGGAGAGAGAGCTGACATTTACATCTGAAAAGGCTGTATCCTGTTCCCACACAAAGAACTGATTACCCTCCCCCCACAGATGGTTTGGCAGACAGGTCTAGGATGAAAGGAGACCTGTGCACTTCAAGGAGCTGCTTTGAACTCACCCCCATTGCAAAGGCACATTTGGGTATAAGTACTGGGAATTTGACCCTACCAAGACTGTAAACTACTGGATATATGAAGAACTCTGCCAGGAGTAAGGACTGTTGTGCTTAAAGGATTGGCAATCTGCTTGCTCCCTGATCTCTGCCCTGCTGAGGACTAGGACTGGACCCATCTCATCTGAACCCAGAGTAACTCGAAGGGCTTGCTGGCTTACCTCCTGTTTTCTGAAGCCTCAGGGTCATTAAAGACTTCCTGCAATTCTGCTGGATTCTGCCATCTGTGAGTGCTGCACATGCCTGGGGTGTCCCCTCCAGTTCTGGGCCTCAGAAGTGGGTTCTGCAGCTGTTTCTGCATCAAAGATGATTCAGTGATGACTTTGCAATGATCGGAACTGACGAATTGCCCTTCGATGTCGATGTAGGAGCTGATCGATGACATTGCCTCGACGGACTGCGCAGCTCAACACCGACGACAGCGCGGCTCAACAGCAAAGCACCACCTGCATCGTTAAATGATTTGATGCTGATGCTTCATCAACTGTGTGAATATGCCCTGGCACTTCGATAGAATACGTTGCGCCTACTCGACTCCTCGCATAGAGCCTTCAAAGTCCATGCTTGCTCCATCCAAGGTACTGTGCTGGCGAGATCTGTCTTAGTCCTCTGGACTGCCGGCCCTCCTTCACAGTTGGCCTGAACTTTGAATTTACCCCGGTCTAGCATGACCTCAAGTAACCTTGACTTGACTTCTGAGCACTATTTTTGTTTTATTCTTTAAAAATTCATAACTCCGATTCTACTTATTGGATTGCTGTTGTTTAACCTTGATTTACTCAAGATATGATTGTCTATTTTTCTAAACCTGTGTGGAGTCTTTTTTTGTGGTATTTTCATTGTTTTACTCTGTGTGTGTGTGTGTGTGTCTTGCACAAATACTTTACACATTGCCTCTGTAAATAAGCCTGACTGCTCCGTGCCAAGCTACCAGAGCTTGAGCACGGGTTATCTTTTAGAGTTTATCTAGTTTACCCTGACTAGATTAGTGGCTGTTTGGCCAGGGTGCCTGCCTCTGCAGCCAGAAACCCCATTTCTAACAACTGCCAACTGCCCCTATTTTACGAGGTTCACATATATTCAACCTGTGCTTTTTAGCCAACAACACCTTGATTGCTGGTCATTTTTTTTTTCAATTTCCCTCTTGTTAGGCCTGACATCCTTAGAGTGTTCTTCCTGCAACTTCTTGCCTGCCTCCTTCCATTTTTCTGACCACATTTGTGCTCGCTTTAGAACTGCTAAACAGTGCTAAAGTGCTTGTGCTCTCTCCACTAAACATGGTAACATTGGCTTAACCTCAATTGGCATATTTAATGTACTTATAAGTCCCTAGGAAAGTGCACTACATGTGTCCAGGACCTGTACTTTAAATACTACCAGTGGGCCTGCAGCACTCATTGTCGCACCCTATTAAGCAGCCCTCTAACAATGGCTCACCCTGCCATTGCAGAGTCTGTATGTGCAGTTTGCACAGCCACTTTGACCTAGCAAGATAAGCCTCTTGCCAGGCCTAAACCTTCTCTTTTCATACATGTAAGTCTCCCCTAAGGTAGTCCCTGTCTACCCCACAGGGTGGGGTGCAAAGCATTTAAAGTGAAGGACATGTACTTTTAAGTTTTACATGTCTTAGTAGTGAAAGACTCCCAATTTCGTTTTTCACTACAGTAAGGCCTTGCTCTCCCATAGGTTAACATTGGGTTTCCCTTATTACATCTTTTAAGTGTAATTCCCAATTGTGAAGAGATAGACTTTTAAGTTTGGTATCACAAGACTCACAATTTAAAATCACAACTTATGGTGAAGTTGGAATCTAGGTTATAGTTTAGCAAATGTCACTTTTAGAAAGTTGGCATTTACTTACTTTAGCCACCGGGTGCGTGCTGCCTGACTCTGTTCAGTCTGGGTTGGGTGACAGCTGGGCTTTGTGCATTCTCTCTAGACAGTCACACACAAAGGGACCTGAGGTGTGTCTTGATGGGACTTCCTGAGAGATGGGAGGGAGGAGCTGGGCACAGACTCACACTTACACCTGAATGGGCTGTGCCCTTCCCACACACAAAAAACTGCATATCCCCCTGTAGTGAGTCTGAAGCCAAGGCAGGAAGGGAGGACTTCTGTGCACTTCAAAGCTTTCTTTGAAGTCTCACCTACTTCAAAGGTGCAACTAGGTATATGTACTGGACCCCTGATACCATAACTTCAGTACACGTCTGGACCTGTAACCACACTGCCAAGAAGAAGAACTGCTATGCTGCTGCCACTCTGTTGGACTGCTGCTTTGCTGTGCTCTTGCCTTGCTGAGCTGCCTTGCTTCCTGCTGTTCTGCCTGGGTGAGAAGGTCTGAACATGCATCACTTGAACCCAGAGTGACTCCAAGAACTTGCTGCCTTGCCTCCTGTTCTAAGTTTCAGGAATATCAAAGACTTCATCTATGCCTCTGGACTCTACAAGCTGTGAGTCTTCCCTGCCAAGTGGGGCCACCCCAGTCCGAGACCCATGGAAGTGCGGCCTAAAGTGCTTCTACAACCAGAGCCCATGCAGCCTCATCGGAACAAGCGCATCTTTGTCTTTGCGTACAGCACCTGGATACCCCCTGGTGTGATTAGTGTGTACTACAAGTACTGATTGATTGGGTCGGAACTGGCACATATTTGCCTTTGCATGGATCTGAACCAGTGCATTCTCGTCGAAGCATGGAATAGAGTCAGCGCTTGCACTGGGAACCAGCATGTCACCTTCAAAAACAATGCATCGCCTGCTGCTGGAGCACTAACTGCGCTTCGCCTTCGGAATCAGCGCCTCACACTCAGAACTGGCTGATCACCACCATTGCACGTAGAATCTCGCCGCACCTCACCCACTACATGGCTCGACACCAATGCATCACTTCTGCTACCCCTCGCATCCTCTTTTACGCCGATGCAAGCCCACATCAAGGTACTTAGGTTTAGCGGGCCCAAGTGGGTCCCTGTATCCGGCTTGTGTTTCATCACAGTTGGCCTGAACATTTGACTTTGCCCCGGTCCAGTACGACCAGAAAACCCATTTTAGCACTTTTTGTTTCTAAGCTCTGTTTGCATTTATTCTTTAAAAATGTATCTCGACTTTTTGTCATTTTGGTATTGTTTCATTTATAATATTATGCTTTATTTTTCTAACCTGGTGTGGAGTACTTTAGTGGTATTTTCACTGTGTTACTGTTTGAAGTGTTGCACAAATTCCAGGCTACCATAGGGTGAGCACAGGATAATTTAGGGTGTGTTGTGGCTTACCCTGACTAGGATTGTGTTTCCTGCTTGAACAGGGTGCATTCCTCTGCCAACCAGAAACCCACTTTCTAACACCTCTGTAATAGAACTTGTAGGGCACTCTGACCGGCCTGAAGATGACACTTAGAGTATAGCACCAGTCAGTATCTGTGAGTCTGCTTGTCCCTAAACCAAATGCCAACATATGCCTTACAGTAGAATGCAAATTTTCTATACCCACCCCACTAAATATTAGAGTTTTTAGCATATTTTACACTTGATGGGCGCCTTAACTTGACTGTTGTATCTTGCCCTCACTATTGCTAGAGTTTGCTTAAGTGTTACTGAGTTCTCTGGTATAAATTTAATTATTCATAGTTTATCAATGCACTCCATATTGAGAAAGTGTAAAAGCACTTTTCATAATTTGGTGTAGAGTTTTTAAGCAATAATACAGCAAAATTAATTGAGATTGCACGGAACTACACGAGGAGTGTAAATCTGCATTTATCTCTATTGTCTTAGGGCAAAGTACACCCTTTTCATCCAAAATGAGCCCAAGGATACCATATTGCACTGAGAAAATAGTGCTAAATGCAACAGAGTATGAACAGCAGCAGCCAGCAGCTGCTCGCGCTGTGTTCCTGTTTTCTTGCGGTAGCCAGATTTACCCAAAATGACTCCAAATTGTGAAAGTGACATAATTTTCAATAATTTCACATCACAAGTGTAACACAAAATTACCAAAATTACTCTGATTACTCTGTCGTATTTAAATTTTCACCCAGATCAAGTGATGAACCACATGCAATTAGAGGGTAAATATTGAAGTTTATTGTATAATCAACAAGCAGACACCAGAGGTACAAGCAGGGGCTCAGAAATAACTGCCATCATAGTGCATAGAACAGACCTGCATCTTCAGGTTCCACTGATGTCATCACATTCTTTGCTTGGCTCAGCTGACAGGAATAGCTTCCAATAATAATGTAGAAATCATGACATCATCACTCTTCTCCCCCTTTAACAAAGAAAGTTAAATAACTTAATAATAACATAAAACTCTCAACATACCTTAGCGTCCTTTTAAAATAAAATATTGCAGAAGACTATATAAGAGATAAAAAGAAAAACTAAGGAAAAAATCCTGATATCTGTTAAAGTTTTACAATATAAACACTAGTCTCTCACAATTATGATAAAATATAATCCTGGAATTTTCTTGCTTTATGAATAATACGTGAACATTTCCTACTTGTGTTAGAATTGTCAATAGGCAAACTTACATAACATTTAAGTTTTTCAATAGATTTCTGTTCTCAGTTTCTGGCAACCAAGTTGTTCACATGGATCTACAAATATGATAGTTTTCATTCCTTTTACAAATGGTTGTACTGCAGGTGCTTTGATTATTTCTTTTTGGAGCTTCTGAAACATGATCTCACAGTCATGAAATTACACAAAACGTGGCTCTTTTCTTTGACAATGACCCAAAGCAAAATCCTTCATGAATGTCACATAAAAGTCTCACAAGCCCTCATAAGATAACAATTGCTCCTTGTCTTTTTTGGTGTAGGAGCATCCACAATACTTTTAACCCCTTAACTGCTGGGCCTTTTCCCCCCCAGTGCTGAGCCCTTTTTTGGCTATTTGTAGTAGTTCGCGATTAGGCCTCTGTAACGTTTTGACCACATAAGGTATCCACGCCAAATTTGCGTCCTTTTCTTCCAACATCATGGGGATTCTAAAGGTACCCAGGGTTTGTGGATTCCCCTGGAGGGGTCCCAGATTTTAGCCAAAATACAGCTACATTTTGGTTTTTTGTGGAAAAATGGGAAAAAAGTCCCGCATATGAAAGCATCTGGGTTTTTCCCTGCAAATGGTATCAAAAAAGGGTTTGTGGGGATGAAATCTCCATTTTCCCAGCTTTTAGGGAATGACAGACTTTTGTCAGAAAACTCAAAAATTTTACACACTTTTGGCATTTTTCTGGGACATAGCCTATTTTTGCTATTTTTTGTGCTTTCAACCTCCTTCCAGTTAATGGTAGAAATGGGTATGAAAGCAATAATGGATCGTGGAAATCTACACATTTTAGAAAAGAAGACAAAATTCTAAATTCAGCAAGGGGTAATTTGTGTAAATCCATCAAGGTTTCTTTATAGAAACTAACAGTTAAATATAGGAAAAATGGAAAATTAGTTGAAAAAAACAGTCTTTTGTGTCAACGTTTTCACCTGTAACTTCTTCTAATTATGACAGCTCTTTGAAAGCAATATACCGTTACATCCACTGGACCTTACTGGTTGTGGGGATAATTAGGACTTGTAGGTTCACCAAGAACCCGACGAACACAGAGCCAAAAACTGAGCAGCGTCTGGCAATGGTTTTTTATTATGTACCGGGTATATAGCAATTATTCTGGGAAAATGTATACATAGAAAATTCGGTATGAAAGACTCCTATGTATTTCTGAAATGGAAACAAAATATAGAGTTTAGAAACAGTAGATATTTGCACATTTCCGAAATTGGGAATACTCATACTAGCATGAGAATTATAGGTCATTTTTCAAAATGACTTCTTTTTTACACATTGTCTTTCATTTGGAAGGCATAAATGCATCGAAAGTCAATAGGTAATAACAGTTGCTTTACAAATATGAATTACCCTAAGTCTCCCGATAAAAATGGTACCTCACTTGTGTGGGTAGGCATAGTGCCCACGACAGGAAACGGCTGAAAACGCAACGTGAACACACCACATTTTCACATTGAAAAATTACCCTTTTTTTGCAAAGTGCCTAGCTGTAGTTTTTGAACCCTTGCTCTGCCGGCACCCAGGGAAACCTAGCAAACCTATACATTTTTTAAAACTAGACACCCAGAGGAATCCAGGATGGGGTGACTTGACTGGCTCTCACCAGGTTCTGTTACCCAGAATCCCTTGCAAACCTAAAAAATTGTCCAAAAAAACACATTTTCCTCACATGTTTGTGGTGAAAAGTTCTGGAATCTGCATGGATCCACAAATTTCCACCCACCCCGCGTTCCCCAAAGTCTTCCGAGTAAAATGGTACCTCACTTGTGTGGGTAGGCCTAGTGACCGCGACAGGAAACGGTGCAAAACACAATGTGGACACACCCCAATTTCACAGTGAAAAATGACCCTTTTTTGGCAAAGTGCCTAGCTGTAGTTTTTGAACCCTAGCTCTGCCGGCATCTAGGGAAACCTAGCAAACCTATACGTTTTTGAAAACTAGACACCCAGGGGAATCCAGGATGGGGTGACTTGACTGCTTCTCACCAGGTTCTGTTACCCAGAATCCCTTGCAAACCTAAAAAATTGTCCAAAAAAACACATTTTCCCTACATTTCTGTGGTGGAAAGTTCTGGAATCTGCGTGGATACACAAATTTCAACCCACCCTGCCTTCCCCAAAGTCTTCCGAGAAAAAAGGTACCTCACTTGTGTGGGAAGGCCTAGAGCCCGCGACAGGAAATCACGCAAAACGCAACGTGGACACACCCCAATTTCACAGTGAAAAATGACCCTTTTTTGGGAAAGTGCCTAGCTGCAGTTTTTGAATCCTAGCTCTGCCTGCATCTAGGGAAACCTAGCAAACCTATATATTTTTGAAAGCTAGACACCCAGGGGAATCCAGGATGGGGTGACTTTACTGCCTCTCACCAGGTTCTGTTACCCAGAATCCCTTGCACACCTAAAAAAGTGTCAAAAAAACCACATTTTCATCACATTTCTGTGGTGAAAAGTCCTGAAATCTGCGTGGATCCACAAATTTCTACCCACCCCGCGTTCCCCAAAGTCTTCCGAGAAAAATGGTACCTCACTTGTGTGGGTAGGCCTAGTGTCCGCGTCAGGAAACGGTGCAAAACGCAACGTGGACACACCTCAATTTCACTGTGAAAAATGACCTTTATTTGGCAAAGTGCCTAGCTGTAGTTTTTGAACCCTAGCTCTGCCAGCACCTAGGGAAACCTAGCAAACCTATACATTTTTGAAAACTAGACACCCAGGGGAATCCAGGATGGGGTGATTTGACTGCCTCTCACCAGGTTCTGTTACCCAGAATCCCTTGCAAACCTAAAAAACTGTCCAAAAAAACAAATTTTCCTCACATTTCTGTGGTGGAAAGTTCTGGAATCTGCGTGGATCCACAAAATTCCACACACCCGCGTTCCCCAAAGTCTTCCGATAAAAATGGTACCTCACTTGTGTGGGAGGCCCAAGTACCCGCGACAGGAAACGGCCCAAAACGCAACGTGGACACACCACATTTTCGCAGTGAAAATGGACCCTTTTTCAACAAAGTGGCTAGCTGTAGATTTTGAACCCTAGCTCTGCCGGCACCTAGGGAAACCTTTCAAACCTATAAATTTTTGAAAAGTAGACACCCAGGGGAATCCAGAATGGGGTGACTTGACTGGCTCTCACCAGGTTCTGTTACCCAGAATCCCTTGCAAACTTAAAAAATTGTCAAAAAAAACACATTTTCCTCACATTTCTGTGGTGGAAAGTTCTGGAATCTGCGTGGATCCACACATTTCCACCCACCCCGCGTTCCCCAAAGTCTTCCTATTAAAATGGTACCTCACTTGTGTGGGAGGCCCAAGTACCCGCGACAGGAAATGGCCCAAAACGCAACGTGGAAACACCACATTTTCACAGTGAAACGGACTCTTTTACAACAAAGTGCCTAGCTGTAGATTTTGAACCATAGCTCTGCCGGCACCTAGGGAAACCTAGGAAACCTATACATTTTTGAAAACTAGACACCCAGGGAACTCCAGGATGGGGTGACTTGGCTGGCTCTCACCAGGTTCTGCTACCCAGAATCCCTTGCAAACCTAAAATATTGTAAAAAAAACCAAAATTTTCCTCACATTTCTGTGGTGGAAAGTTCTGGAATCTGCGTGGATCCACAAAATTCCACCCACCCCGAGTTCCCCAAAGTCTTCCGATAAAAATGGTACCTCACTTGTGTGGGAGGCCTAAGTACACGCGACAGGCTAGGGCCCAAAACATATTGAGGTGACATTAAAATTGCCTATCACAAAACAACCTGGTTTTGCAAGGGGGGGTCACCTCGGTTTTTGGCCGCGTGCTCAGTGGCCAGCTAGGGAAACCTACCAAACCCACACATTTCTGAAAACTAGACACCCAGGTGGTTCCAGGGAGGTATGGCTTGCGTGGATCCCCCAACGTTTTCTTACCCAGAATCCCCTGCAAACCTCAAATTTTGCTGAAAAAATCACTTTTTCCACACATTTTTGTGTGGGAAAGTTGTGGCATCGCCGGGCAGACACGCATTTCCCACCACCCAGTGTTCCCCAAGGTCTCCCGATAAAAATGGTGCCTCACTCGTGTGGGAGGCCCAAGTACCCGCCACAGGCTAGGGCCCAAAACGTATTGAGGTGACATTAAAATTGCCTATCACAAAACAACCTGGTTTTGCAAGGGGGGTCACCTCGGTTTTTGGCCCCGTGCTCGGTGGCCAGCTAGGGAAACCAATCAAACCCACACATTTCTGAAAACTAGACACCCGGGTGGTTCCAGGGAGGTATGGCTTGCATGGATCCCCCAAAGTTTTCTTACCCAGAATACCCTGCAAACCTCAAATTTAGCTGAAAAAATAACTTTTTCCACACATTTTTGTGTGGGAAAGTTGTGGCATCGCCGGGCAGACACACATTTCCTACCACCCAGTGTTCCCCAAGGTCTCCCGATAAAAATGGTGCCTCACTCGTGTGGGAGGCCCAAGTACCTGCGACAGGCTAGGGCCCAAAACATATTGAGGTGACATTAAAATTGCCTATCACAAAACAACCTGGTTTTGCAAGGGGTCACCTCGGTTTTGGCCCGTGCTCGGCGGCCAGCAAGGGAAACCTACCAAACCCACACATTTCTGAAAACTAGACACCCAGGTGGTTCCAGGGAGGTATGGCTTGCATGGATCCCCCAACGTTTTCTTACCCAGAATCCCCTGCAAACCTCAAATTTTGCTGAAAAAATCACTTTTTGTGTGGGAAAGTTGTGGCATCGCCGGGGAGACACGCATTTCCCACCACCCAGTGTTCCCCAAGGTCTCCCGATAAAAATGGTGCCTCACTCGTGTGGGAGGTCCAAGTACCCGTGACAGGCTGCAGGTTTGCAGGGGATTCTGGGTAAGAAAACGTTGGGGCCAAAAACCGAGGTGACCCCCCTTGCAAAACCAGGTTGTTTTGTGATAGGCAATTTCAATGTCACCTCAATACGTTTTGGGCCCTTGCCTGTCGCGGGTACTTGGGCCTCCCACAGGAGTGAGGCACCATTTTTATCGGGAGACCTTGGGGAACACTGGGTGGTAGGAAATGCATGTCTGCCCAGCGATGCCACAACTTTCCCACACAAAAATGTGTGGAAAAAGTGATTTTTTCCAGCTAAATTTGAGGTTTGCAGGGGATTCTGGGTAAGAAAACGTTAGGGGATCCACGCAAGCCATACCTCCCTGGAACCCCCCGGGTGTCTAGTTTTCAGAAATGTGTGGGTTTGATAGGTTTCCCTAGCTGGCCGCCGAGCACGGGGCAAAAAACCGAGGTGACCCCCCTTGCAAAACCAGGTTGTTTTGTGATAGGCAATTTTAATGTCACCTCAATACGTTTTGGGCCCTAGCCTGTCGCGGGTACTTGGGCCTCCCACACGAGTGGGGTACCATTTTTATCGGGAGACCTTGGGGAACACTGGGTGGTAGGAAATTCATGTCTGCCCGGCGATGCCACAACTTTCCAACACAAAAATATGTGGAAAAAGTGATTGTTTCAGCTAAATTCGAGGTTTGCATGGGATTCTGGGTAAGAAAACGTTGGGGGATCCATGCAAGCCATACCTCCCTGGAACCCCCCGGGTGTCTAGTTTTCAGAAATGTGTGGGTTTGATAGGTTTCCCTAGCTGGCTGCCGAGCACGGGGCCAAAAACCGAGGTGACCCCCTTGCAAAACCAGGTTGTTTTGTGATAGGCAATTTTAATGTCACCTCAATACGTTTTGGGCCCTAGCCTGTCGCGGGTACTTGGGCCTCCCACACGAGTGGGGTACCATTTTTATCGGGAGACCTTGGGGAACACTGGGTGGTAGGAAATGCATGTCTGCCCGGCGATGCCACAACTTTCCAATACAAAAATGTGTGTAAAGAGTGATTTTTTCAGCTAAATTCGAGGTTTGCAGGGGCTTCTGGGTAAGAAAACGTTGGGGGATCCACGCAAGCCTTACCTCCCTGAAACCCCCCGGGTGTCTAGTTTTCAGAAATGTGTGGGTTTGATAGGTTTCCCTAGCTGGCAGCCGAGCACGGGGCCAAAAACCGAGGTGACCCCCCTTGCAAAACCAGGTTGTTTTGTGATAGGCAATTTTAATGTCACCTCAATACGTTTTGGGCCCTAGCCTGTCGCGGGTACTTGGGCCTCCCACACGAGTGAGGTACCATTTTTATTGGGACACCTTGGGGAACACTGGGTGGTAGGAAATGCATCTCTGCCCGGCGATGCCGCAACTTTCCCACACAAAAATGTGTGGAAAAAGTGATTTTTTCAGCTAAATTCAAGGTTTGCAGGGGATTCTGGGTAAGAAAACGTTGGGGGATCCACACAAGCCATACCTCCCTGGAACCCCCCGGGTGTCTAGTTTTCAGAAATGTGCAGGTTTGATAGGTTTCCCTAGCTGGCCGCCGAGCACGGGGCCAAAAACCGAGGTGACCCCCCCTTGCAAAACCAGGTTGTTTTGTGATAGGCAATTTTAATGTCACCTCAATACGTTTTGGGCCCTTGCCTGTCGCGGGTACTTGGGACTCCCACACGAGTGAGGCACCATTTTTATCGGGAGACCTTGGGGAACACTGGGTGGTAGGAAATGCGTGTCTGCCCAGCGATGCCACAACTTTCCCACACAAAAATGTGTGGAAAAAGTGATTTTTTCAGCTACATTTGAGGTTTGCAGGGGATTCTGGGTAAGAAAACGTTGGGGGATCCACGCAAGCCATACCTCCCTGGAACCCCCCGGGTGTCTAGTTTTCAGAAATGTGTGGGTTTGATAGGTTTCCTAAGCTGACCGCCGAGCACGGGGCCAAAAACCGAGGTGACCCCCTTGCAAAACCAGGTTGTTTTGTGATAGGCAATTTTAATGTCACCTCAATACGTTTTGGGCCCTAGCCTGTCGCAGGTACTTGGCCCTCCCACACGAGTGGGGTACCATTTTTATCGGGAGACCTTGGGGAACACTGGGTGGTAGGAAATGCATGTCTGCCCAGCGATGCCACAACTTTCCAACACAAAAATGTGTGGAAAAAGTGATTTTTTCAGCTAGATTCGAGGTTTGCAGGGGATTCTGGGTAAGAAAACGTTGGGGGATCCACACAAGCCATACCTCCCTGGAACCCCCCGGGTGTCTAGTTTTCAGAAATGTGTGGGTTTGATAGGTTTCCCTAGCTGGCTGCCGAGCAAGGGGCCAAAAACTGAGGTGACCCCACTGGCAAAACCAGGTTGTTTTGTGATAGGCAATTTTAATGTCACCTCAATACGTTTTGGGCCCTAGCCTGTCGCGGGTACTTGGGCCTCCCACACGAGTGAGGTACCATTTTTATCGGGAGACCTTGGGGAACACTGGGTGGTAGGAAATCCATGTCTGCCCGGTGATGCCACAACTTTCCCACACAAAAATGTGTGGAAAAAGTGATTTTTTCAGCTAAATTCAAGGTTTGCAGGGGATTCTGGGTAAGAAAACGTTGGGGGATCCACGCAAGCCATACCTCCCTGGAACCCCCCGGGTGTCTAGTTTTCAGAAATGTGTAGGTTTGATAGGTTTCCCTAGCTGGCCGCCGAGCACGGGACAAAAACCGAGGTGACCCCCATTGCAAAACCAGGTTGTTTTGTGATAGGCAATTTCAATGTCACCTCAATACGTTTTGGGCCCTTGCCTGTCGCGGGTACTTGGGCCTCCCACACGAGTGAGGCACCATTTTTATCGGGAGACCTTGGGGAACACTGGGTGGTAGGAAATGCATGTCTGCCCGGCGATGCCACAACTTTCCCACACAAAAATGTGTGGAAAAAGTGATTTTTCAGCTAAATTCGAGGTTTGCAGGGGATTCTGGGTATGAAAACGTTGGGGGATCCACGCAAGCCATACCTCCCTGGAACCCCCGGGTGTCTAGTTTTCAGAAATGTGTAGGTTTGATAGGTTTCCTTAGCTGGCCGCCAAGCACGGGGCCAAAAACCGAGGTGACCCCCTTGCAAAACCAGGTTGTTTTGTGATAGGCAATTTTAATGTCACCTCAATACGTTTTGGGCCCTAGCCTGTCGCGGGTACTTGGGCCTCCCACACGAGTGAGGTACCATTTTTATCGGTAGACGTTGGGGAACACTGGGTGGTAGGAAATGCATGTCTGCCCGGGGATGCCACAACTTTCCCACACAAAAATGTGTGGAAAAAGTGATTTTTTCAGCTAAATTTGAGGATTGCAGGGGATTCTGGGTAAGAAAATGTTCGGGGATCCACGCAAGCCATACCTCCCTGGAACCCCCCGGGTGTCTAGTTTTCAGAAATGTGTAGGTTTGATAGGTTTCCCTAGCTAGCCGCCGAGCACGGGGCCAAAAACCGAGGTGACCCCCCTTGCAAAACCAGGTTGTTTTGTGATAGGCAATTTTAATGTCACCTCAATACGTTTTGGGCCCTTGCCTGTCGCGGGTTTTTGGGCCTACCACACGAGTGAGGTACCATTTTTATAGGGATACCTTGGGGAACACTGGGTGGTAGGAAATGCATGTCTGCCTGGCGATGCCACAACTTTCCCACACAAAAATGTGTGGAAAAAGTGATTTTTTCAGCTAAATTCGAGGTTTGCAGGGGCTTCTGGGTAAGAAAACGTTGGGGGATCCACGCAAGCCATACCTCCCTGAAACCCCCGGGTGTCTAGTTTTCAGAAATGTGTGGGTTTGATAGGTTTCCCTAGCTGGCAGCCGAGCACGGGGCCAAAACCGAGGTGACCCCCTTGCAAAACCAGGTTGTTTTGTGATAGGCAATTTTAATGTCACCTCAATACGTTTTGGGCCCTAGCCTGTCGCAGGTACTTGGCCCTCCCACACGAGTGGGGTACCATTTTTATCGGGAGACCTTGGGGAACACTGGGTGGTAGGAAATGCATGTCTGCCCAGCGATGCCACAACTTTCCAACACAAAAATGTGTGGAAAAAGTGATTTTTTCAGCTAGATTCGAGGTTTGCAGGGGATTCTGGGTAAGAAAACGTTGGGGGATCCACGCAAGATATACCTCCCTGGAACCCCCCGGGTGTCTAGTTTTCAGAAATGTGTGGGTTTGATAGGTTTCCCTAGCTGGCTGCCGAGCACGGGGCCAAAAACTGAGGTGACCCCACTTGCAAAACCAGGTTGTTTTGTGATAGGCAATTTTAATGTCACCTCAATACGTTTTGGGCCCTAGCCTGTCGCGGGTACTTGGGCCTCCCACACGAGTGAGGTACCATTTTTATTGGGAGACCTTGGGGAACACTGGGTGGTAGGAAATGCATCTCTGCCCGGCGATGCCACAACTTTCCCACACAAAAATGTGTGGAAAAAGTGATTTTTTCAGCTAAATTCAAGGTTTGCAGGGGATTCTGGGTAAGAAAACGTTGGGGGATCCACACAAGCCATACCTCCCTGGAACCCCCGGGTGTCTAGTTTTCAGAAATGTGCAGGTTTGATAGGTTTCCCTAGCTGGCCGCCGAGCACGGGGCCAAAAACCGAGGTGACCCCCTTGCAAAACCAGGTTGTTTTGTGATAGGCAATTTTAATGTCACCTCAATACGTTTTGGGCCCTTGCCTGTCGCGGGTACTTGGGCCTCCCACACGAGTGAGGCACCATTTTTATCGGGAGACCTTGGGGAACACTGGGTGGTAGGAAATGCGTGTCTGCCCAGCGATGCCACAACTTTCCCACACAAAAATGTGTGGAAAAAGTGATTTTTCAGCTAAATTTGAGGTTTGCAGGGGATTCTGGGTAAGAAAACGTTGGGGGATCCATGCAAGCCATACCTCCCTGGAACCCCCGGGTGTCTAGTTTTCAGAAATGTGTGGGTTTGATAGGTTTCCCTAGCTGACCGCCGAGCACGGGGCCAAAAACCGAGGTGACCCCCTTGCAAAACCAGGTTGTTTTGTGATAGGCAATTTTAATGTCACCTCAATACGTTTTGGGCCCTAGCCTGTCGCAGGTACTTGGCCCTCCCACACGAGTGGGGTACCATTTTTATCGGGAGACCTTGGGGAACACTGGGTGGTAGGAAATGCATGTCTGCCCAGTGATGCCACAACTTTCCAACACAAAAATGTGTGGAAAAAGTGATTTTTTCAGCTAGATTCGAGGTTTGCAGGGGATTCTGGGTAAGAAAACGTTGGGGGATCCACGCAAGATATACCTCCCTGGAACCCCCGGGTGTCTAGTTTTCAGAAATGTGTGGGTTTGATAGGTTTCCCTAGCTGGCTGCCGAGCACGGGGCCAAAAACTGAGGTGACCCAACTTGCAAAACCAGGTTGTTTTGTGATAGGCAATTTTAATGTCACCTCAATACGTTTTGGGCCCTAGCCTGTCGCGGGTACTTGGGCCTCCCACACGAGTGAGGTACCATTTTTATCGGGAGACCTTGGGGAACACTGGGTGGTAGGAAATCCATGTCTGCCCGGTGATGCCACAACTTTCCCACACAAAAATGTGTGGAAAAAGTGATTTTTTCAGCTAAATTCAAGGTTTGCAGGGGATTCTGGGTAAGAAAACGTTGGGGGATCCACGCAAGCCATACCTCCCTGGAACCCCCCGGGTGTCTAGTTTTCAGAAATGTGTAGGTTTGATAGGTTTCCCTAGCTGGCCGCCGAGCACGGGGCCAAAAACCGAGGTGACCCCCATTGCAAAACCAGGTTGTTTTGTGATAGGCAATTTTAATGTCACCTCAATACGTTTTGGGCCCTAGCCTGTCGCGGGTACTTGGGCCTCCCACACGAGTGAGGTACCATTTTTATCGGTAGACCTTGGGGAACACTGGGTGGTAGGAAATGCATGTCTGCCCGGGGATGCCACAACTTTCCCACACAAAAATGTGTGGAAAAAGTGATTTTTTCAGCTAAATTCGAGGATTGCAGGGGATTCTGGGTAAGAAAATGTTCGGGGATCCACGCAAGCCATACCTCCCTGGAACCCCCCACGTGTCTAGTTTTCAGAAATGTGTAGGTTTGATAGGTTTCCCTAGCTGGCCGCCGAGCACTGGGCCAAAACCGAGGTGACCCCCTTGCAAAACCAGGTTGTTTTGTGATAGGCAATTTTAATGTCACCTCAATACGTTTTGGGCCCTAGCCTGTCGCGGGTACTTGGGCCTCCCACACGAGTGAGGTACCATTTTTATTGGGACACCTTGGGGAACACTGGGTGGTAGGAAATGCATCTCTGCCCGGCGATGCCACAACTTTCCCACACAAAAATGTGTGGAAAAAGTGATTTTTTCAGCTAAATTCAAGGTTTGCAGGGGATTCTGGGTAAGAAAACGTTGGGGGATCCACACAAGCCATACCTCCCTGGAACCCCCGGGTGTCTAGTTTTCAGAAATGTGCAGGTTTGATAGGTTTCCCTAGCTGGCCGCCGAGCACGGGGCCAAAAACCGAGGTGACCCCCCCTTGCAAAACCAGGTTGTTTTGTGATAGGCAATTTTAATGTCACCTCAATACGTTTTGGGCCCTTGCCTGTCGCGGGTACTTGGGACTCCCACACGAGTGAGGCACCATTTTTATCGGGAGACCTTGGGGAACACTGGGTGGTAGGAAATGCATGTCTGCCCAGCGATGCCACAACTTTCCAACACAAAAATGTGTGGGAAAAGTGATTTTTTTCAGCTAGATTCGAGGTTTGCAGGGGATTCTGGGTAAGAAAACGTTGGGGGATCCACACAAGCCATACCTCCCTGGAACCCCCCGGGTGTCTAGTTTTCAGAAATGTGTGGGTTTGATAGGTTTCCCTAGCTGGCTGCCGAGCAAGGGGCCAAAACTGAGGTGACCCCACTGGCAAAACCAGGTTGTTTTGTGATAGGCAATTTTAATGTCACCTCAATACGTTTTGGGCCCTAGCCTGTCGCGGGTACTTGGGCCTCCCACACGAGTGAGGTACCATTTTTATCGGGAGACCTTGGGGAACACTGGGTGGTAGGAAATCCATGTCTGCCCGGTGATGCCACAACTTTCCCACACAAAAATGTGTGGAAAAAGTGATTTTTTCAGCTAAATTCAAGGTTTGCAGGGGATTCTGGGTAAGAAAACGTTGGGGGATCCACGCAAGCCATACCTCCCTGGAACCCCCCGGGTGTCTAGTTTTCAGAAATGTGTAGGTTTGATAGGTTTCCCTAGCTGGCCGCCGAGCACGGGGCCAAAAACCGAGGTGACCCCCATTGCAAAACCAGGTTGTTTTGTGATAGGCAATTTCAATGTCACCTCAATACGTTTTGGGCCCTTGCCTGTCGCGGGTACTTGGGCCTCCCACACGAGTGAGGCACCATTTTTATCGGGAGACCTTGGGGAACACTGGGTGGTAGGAAATGCATGTCTGCCCGGCGATGCCACAACTTTCCCACACAAAAATGTGTGGAAAAAGTGATTTTTTCAGCTAAATTCGAGGTTTGCAGGGGATTCTGGGTATGAAAACGTTGGGGGATCCACGCAAGCCATACCTCCCTGGAACCCCCCGGGTGTCTAGTTTTCAGAAATGTGTAGGTTTGATAGGTTTCCTTAGCTGGCCGCCGAGCACGGGGCCAAAAACCGAGGTGACCCCCCTTGCAAAACCAGGTTGTTTTGTGATAGGCAATTTTAATGTCACCTCAATACGTTTTGGGCCCTAGCCTGTCGCGGGTACTTGGGCCTCCCACACGAGTGAGGTACCATTTTTATCGGTAGACGTTGGGGAACACTGGGTGGTAGGAAATGCATGTCTGCCCGGGGATGCCACAACTTTCCCACACAAAAATGTGTGGAAAAAGTGATTTTTTCAGCTAAATTTGAGGATTGCAGGGGATTCTGGGTAAGAAAATGTTCGGGGATCCACGCAAGCCATACCTCCCTGGAACCCCCCGGGTGTCTAGTTTTCAGAAATGTGTAGGTTTGATAGGTTTCCCTAGCTAGCCGCCGAGCACGGGGCCAAAAACCGAGGTGACCCCCCTTGCAAAACCAGGTTGTTTTGTGATAGGCAATTTTAATGTCACCTCAATACGTTTTGGGCCCTTGCCTGTCGCGGGTTTTTGGGCCTACCACACGAGTGAGGTACCATTTTTATAGGGATACCTTGGGGAACACTGGGTGGTAGGAAATGCATGTCTGCCTGGCGATGCCACAACTTTCCCACACAAAAATGTGTGGAAAAAGTGATTTTTTCAGCTAAATTCGAGGTTTGCAGGGGCTTCTGGGTAAGAAAACGTTGGGGGATCCACGCAAGCCATACCTCCCTGAAACCCCCCGGGTGTCTAGTTTTCAGAAATGTGTGGCTTTGATAGGTTTCCCTAGCTGGCAGCCGAGCACGGGGCCAAAAACCGAGGTGACCCCCCTTGCAAAACCAGGTTGTTTTGTGATAGGCAATTTTAATGTCACCTCAATACGTTTTGGGCCCTAGCCTGTCGCAGGTACTTGGCCCTCCCACACGAGTGGGGTACCATTTTTATCGGGAGACCTTGGGGAACACTGGGTGGTAGGAAATGCATGTCTGCCCAGCGATGCCACAACTTTCCAACACAAAAATGTGTGGAAAAAGTGATTTTTTCAGCTAAATTCAAGGTTTGCAGGGGATTCTGGGTAAGAAAACGTTGGGGGATCCACACAATCCATACCTCCCTGGAACCCCCCGGGTGTCTAGTTTTCAGAAATGTGCAGGTTTGATAGGTTTCCCTAGCTGGCCGCCGAGCACGGGGCCAAAAACCGAGGTGACCCCCCTTGCAAAACCAGGTTGTTTTGTGATAGGCAATTTTAATGTCACCTCAATACGTTTTGGGCCCTTGCCTGTCGCGGGTACTTGGGCCTCCCACACGAGTGAGGCACCATTTTTATCGGGAGACCTTGGGGAACACTGGGTGGTAGGAAATGCGTGTCTGCCCAGCGATGCCACAACTTTCCCACACAAAAATGTGTGGAAAAAGTGATTTTTTCAGCTAAATTATGAGGTTTGCAGGGGATTCTGGGTAAGAAAACGTTGGGGGATCCATGCAAGCCATACCTCCCTGGAACCCCCGGGTGTCTAGTTTTCAGAAATGTGTGGGTTTGATAGGTTTCCCTAGCTGACCGCCGAGCACGGGGCCAAAAACCGAGGTGACCCCCCTTGCAAAACCAGGTTGTTTTGTGATAGGCAATTTTAATGTCACCTCAATACGTTTTGGGCCCTAGCCTGTCGCAGGTACTTGGCCCTCCCACACGAGTGGGGTACCATTTTTATCGGGAGACCTTGGGGAACACTGGGTGGTAGGAAATGCATGTCTGCCCAGCGATGCCACAACTTTCCAACACAAAAATGTGTGGAAAAAGTGATTTTTTCAGCTAGATTCGAGGTTTGCAGGGGATTCTGGGTAAGAAAACGTTGGGGGATCCACGCAAGATATACCTCCCTGGAACCCCCGGGTGTCTAGTTTTCAGAAATGTGTGGGTTTGATAGGTTTCCCTAGCTGGCTGCCGAGCACGGGGCCAAAAACTGAGGTGACCCAACTTGCAAAACCAGGTTGTTTTGTGATAGGCAATTTTAATGTCACCTCAATACGTTTTGGGCCCTAGCCTGTCGCGGGTACTTGGGCCTCCCACACGAGTGAGGTACCATTTTTATCGGGAGACCTTGGGGAACACTGGGTGGTAGGAAATCCATGTCTGCCCGGTGATGCCACAACTTTCCCACACAAAAATGTGTGGAAAAAGTGATTTTTTCAGCTAAATTCAAGGTTTGCAGGGATTCTGGGTAAGAAAACGTTGGGGGATCCACGCAAGCCATACCTCCCTGGAACCCCCGGGTGTCTAGTTTTCAGAAATGTGTAGGTTTGATAGGTTTCCCTAGCTGGCCGCCGAGCACGGGGCCAAAAACCGAGGTGACCCCATTGCAAAACCAGGTTGTTTTGTGATAGGCAATTTTAATGTCACCTCAATACGTTTTGGGCCCTAGCCTGTCGCGGGTACTTGGGCCTCCCACACGAGTGAGGTACCATTTTTATCGGTAGACCTTGGGGAACACTGGGTGGTAGGAAATGCATGTCTGCCCGGGGATGCCACAACTTTCCCACACAAAAATGTGTGGAAAAAGTGATTTTTTCAGCTAAATTCGAGGATTGCAGGGGATTCTGGGTAAGAAAATGTTCGGGGATCCACGCAAGCCATACCTCCCTGGAACCCCCCATGTGTCTAGTTTTCAGAAATGTGTAGGTTTGATAGGTTTCCCTAGCTGGCCGCCGAGCACTGGGCCAAAAACCGAGGTGACCCCCCTTGCAAAACTAGGTTGTTTTGTGATAGGCAATTTTAATGTCACCTCAATACGTTTTGGGCCCTTGCCTGTCGCGGGTACTTGGGCCTACCACACGAGTGAGGTACCATTTTTATCGGGATACCTTGGGGAACACTGGGTGGTAGGAAATGCATGTCTGCCTGGCGATGCCACAACTTTCCCACACAAAAATGTGTGGAAAAAGTGAATTTTTCAGCTAAATTCGAGGTTTGCAGGGGATTCTGGGTAAGAAAACGTTGGGGGATCCACGCAAGCCATACCTCCCTGGAACCCCCCCGGGTGTCTAGTTTTCAGAAATGTGCAGGTTTGATAGGTTTCCCTAGCTGGCCGCCGAGCACGGGGCCAAAAACCGAGGTGACCCCCCTTGCAAAACCAGGTTGTTTTGTGATAGGCAATTTTAATGTCACCTCAATACGTTTTGGGCCCTTGCCTGTCGCGGGTACTTGGGCCTCCCACACGAGTGAGGCACCATTTTTATCGGGAGACCTTGGGGAACACTGGGTGGTAGGAAATGCGTGTCTGCCCGGCGATGCCACAACTTTCCCACACAAAAATGTGTGGAAAAAGTGATTTTTTCAGCCCAATTCTGAGGTTTGCAGGGGATTCTGGGTAAGAAAACGTTGGGGGATCCACGCAAGCCATACCTCCCTGGAACCCCCCGGGTGTCTAGTTTTCAGAAATGTGTGGGTTTGATAGGTTTCCCTAGCTGGCTGCCGAGCACGGGGCCAAAAACCGAGGTGACCCCCCTTGCAAAACCAGGTTGTTTTGTGATAGGCAATTTTAATGTCACCTCAATACGTTTTGGGCCTTAGCCTGTCGCGGGTACTTGGGCCTCCCACACGAGTGAGGTACCATTTTTATCGGGAGACCTTGGGGAACACTGGGTGGTAGGAAATGCATGTCTGCCCAGCGATGCCACAACTTTCCCACACAAAAATGTGTGGAAAAAGTGATTTTTTCAGCTAAATTCAAGGTTTGCAGGGGATTCTGGGTAAGAAAACGTTGGGGGATCCACGCAAGCCATACCTCCCTAGAACCCCCCGGGTGTCTAGTTTTCAGAAATGTGTAGGTTTGATAGGTTTCCCTAGCTGGCCGCCGAGCACGGGGCCAAAAACCGAGGTGACCCCCCTTGCAAAACCAGGTTGTTTTGTGATAGGCATTTCAATGTCACCTCAATACGTTTTGGGCCCTTGCCTGTCGCGGGTACTTGGGCCTCCCACACGAGTGAGGTACCATTTTTATCGGGAGACCTTGGGGAACACTGGGTGGTAGGAAATGCATGTCTGCCCAGCGATGCCACAACTTTCCCACA
This sequence comes from Calotriton arnoldi, assembly GCA_963921515.1. Taxonomy (NCBI): domain Eukaryota; kingdom Metazoa; phylum Chordata; class Amphibia; order Caudata; family Salamandridae; genus Calotriton; species Calotriton arnoldi. Next base: position 574,206 of record CAWUFW010005922.1, on the reverse strand, counting down.
CAAAAATGTGTGGAAAAAGTGATTTTTTCAGCTAAATTCGAGGTTTGCAGGGGATTCTGGGTAAGAAAACATTGGGGGATCCACGCAAGCCATACCTCCCTGGAACCCCCCAGGTGTATAGTTTTCAGAAATGTGTAGGTTTGATAGGTTTCCCTAGCTGGCCGCCGAGCACGTGGCCAAAAACCGAGGTGACACCCCTTGCAAAACCAGGTTGTTTTGTGATAGGCAATTTTAATGTCACCTCAATAAGTTTTGGGCCCTTGCCTGTCGCGGGTACTTGGGCCTCCCACATGAGTGAGGCACCATTTTTATCGGGAGACCTTGGGGAACACTGGGTGGTAGGAAATGCATGTCTGCCCGGCAATGCCACAACTTTCCCACACAAAAATGTGTGGAAAAAGTGATTTTTTTCAGCTAAATTCGAGGTTTGCAGGGGATTCTGGGTAGGAAAACGTTGGGGGATCCACGCAAGCCATACCTCCCTGGAACTCCCCGGGTGTCTAGTTTTCAGAAATGTGTGGGTTTGGTAGGTTTCCCTAGCTGGCCGCCGAGCACGGGGCCAAAAACCAAGGTGACCCCCCTTGCAAAACCAGGTTGTTTTGTGATAGGCAATTTCAATGTCACCTCAATACGTTTTGGGCCCTAGCCTGTCGCGGGTACTTGGGCCTCCCACACGAGTGAGGTACCATTTTGATCGGGAGACCTTGGGGAACACTGGGTGGTAGGAAATGCATGTCTGCCCAGCGATGCCACAACTTTCCCACACAAAAATGTGTGGAAAAAGTGATTTTTTTCAGCTAAATTCAAGATTTGCAGGGGATTCTGGGTAAGAAAACGTTGGGGGATCCACGCAAGCCATACCTCCCTGGAACCCCCCGGGTGTCTAGTTTTCAGAAATGTGTACGTTTGATAGGTTTCCCTAGCTGGCCGCTGAGCACGGGGCCAAAAACCGAGGTGACCCCCCTTGCAAAACCAGGTTGTTTTGTGATAGGCAATTTTAATGTCACCTCAATACGTTTTGGGCCCTAGCCTGTCGCGGGTACTTGGGCCTCCCACACGAGTGAGGTACCATTTTGATCTGGAGACCTTGGGGAACACTGGGTGGTAGGAAATGCATGTCTGCCCAGCGATGCCACAACTTTCCCACACAAAAATGTGTGGAAAAAGTGATTTTTTCAGCTAAATTCAAGGTTTGCAGGGGATTCTGGGTAAGAAAACTTTGGGGGATCCACACAAGCCATACCTCCCTGGAACCCCCCGGGTGTCTAGTTTTCAGAAATGTGTAGGTTTGATAGGTTTCCCTATCTGGCCGCTGAGCACGGGGCCAAAAACCGAGGTGACCCCCCTTGCAAAACCAGGTTGTTTTGTGATAGGCAATTTCAATGTCACCTCAATACGTTTTGGGCCCTTGCCTGTCGCGGGTACTTGGGCCTCCCACACGAGTGAGGTACCATTTTTATCGGGAGACCTTGGGGAACACTGGGTGGTAGGAAATGCATGTCTGCCCGGCGATGCCACAACTTTCCCGCACAAAAATGTGTGGAAAAAGTGATTTTTTCAGCTAAATTCGAGGTTTGCAGGGGATTCTGGGTAAGAAAACGTTGGGGGATCCACGCAAGCCATACCTCCCTGGAACCCCCGGGTGTCTAGTTTTCAGAAATGTGTAGGTTTGATAGGTTTCCCTAGCTGGCCACCGAGCACGTGGCCAAAAACCGAGGTGACCCCCTTGCAAAACCAGGTTGTTTTGTGATAGGCAATTTTAATGTCACCTCAATACGTTTTGGGCCCTTGCCTGTCGCGGGTACTTGGGCCTCCCACACGATTGAGGCACCATTTTTATCGGGAGACCTTGGGGAACACTGGGTGGTAGGAAATGCATGTCTGCCCGGCGATGCCACAACTTTCCCACACAAAAATGTGTGGAAAAAGTGATTTTTTTCAGCTAAATTCGAGGTTTGCAGGGGATTCTGGGTAGGAAAACGTTGGGGGATCCACGCAAGCCATACCTCCCTGGAACTCCCCGTGTGTCTAGTTTTCAGAAATGTGTGGGTTTGGTAGGTTTCCCTAGTTGGCCGCCGAGCACGGGGCCAAAAACCAAGGTGACCCCCCTCACAAAACCAGGTTGTTTTGTGATAGGCAATTTTAATGTCGCCTCAATACCTTTTGGGCCCTAGCGTGTCGCGGGTACTTGGGCCTCCCACACGAGTGAGGCACCATTTTTATCGGGAGACCTTGGGGAACGCTGGGTGGTAGGAAATGCGTGTCTGCCCGGCGATGCCACAACTTTCCCACACAAAAATGTGTGGAAATAGTGATTTTTTCAACAAAATATGCGGCTAGCAGGGCATGTTGGGTAAAAAAACAGTGAGAACCACGCAAGTCATTCACCCTTGTACTTCCCCCTTTGTCTACTACTCAAAAATGTAAAGGTTTGCCTAAGTGACGACTGAGCTAGGGCAGAAAGTCCCCTGCTACCCATTGCGAAAAAAAAAATATCTTACAAAAGGCCATTAAACCGACACAAATATAAATCTAACACTCATTTGATAAAGCTAATCCACCACTTACACAGGTTGGTTTTCGCACCTCCAGAAACGCTGGCTTCAAAGCACAAATACTTATCAAAGTATATAAATATTGAAGCCAAGCCTTCTGAAGGGGAGCCATAAAGCCACATCACGGCACCAACCACTTTATGGTCCATTCACACGCCATTCACACACCACACACAAGACTTCCGTACCGCCAGCCACGGGCCCAAACAACCATATCACTTGCACTCACACAAACATACTGCCGCCATGCAAGGGCCCATCACATTTATATGCCACAAGAGATAATGACTTTGACTATATTCTACCACCTGTCAAGTCTCCACCTCCTTCTTCCAGAACGTTACCAAACTCATGCCCAGTGAATCTATACTAATGACTTCCATGACAGCCACATGAGGCTCAGGAAGACATGTCTTTCATGCACCTTTAGTGCACTCACTATGCTAAATCCAACTCCTTCCAGTTTGTGGATGCAAGTTGGGGGTGCTCGAGTATGCCGCAAAAACATTTCTCGAGCTGAGCAAGCATATCTACCTTTGAAACTAAGGCAAACATGCTGGAAATTTTCAAAAGATAACATCATAAACTATGAACGGATGAATGTGAAACAAGGGTAGTCCGTGACAACGTAGCATATGTCCAATCCACCGTTATGTGCAGTGACTGTAATGCACTTATCATACAGCAAACTGACCATCTACTAAGTTCTAACGGAGGATGAACATGGCAAGCAGCATTGACCCATAAGTACTACAGTAAATTCAGTGTGAGTGTGGCAGCAATGGATTTGAATCCATGGGTGAAGAAGAAGTCAGGACGTGTATCTATACTACCATTACTATCTGCCTTCTACCTTTGCAATATTCCTCGGAAAGCGTACCTACCGTAAGCTGTTCTAACCCGTTCGTGTGTCTGTCCTCAGAGTCCTGACTAACCCTGTCCAATTGTTAAGATACCCTATACTAATGCCTTCCATCTCTAGCTACTTGAAGCTTGAGTGAACATTTCTGTCACGAGCTATTAATGCTCTCACAATGCTCTATCCAACTACTTCCAGTTTGTGGATGCAAGTTGGGGGGTGCCCGAGTATGCCGCAAAAACATTTCTCGAGCTGAGCAAGCATATCTACCTTTGAAACTAAGGCAAACATGCTGGAAATTTTCAAAAACTTCCTAAAGAGACCATCATAAACTACGAAGAACGGTTGAATGTGAAACACGGGTACTCCATGACAACGTGGCATATGTTCTGTCCACCAGTATGTGCAGCGTGGGGACTATAATGCACTTGTCAATTGGCGAACAAAACAACTACCACGTTCTGAAAGCAGATAAAGGTGTTGAGAAGTCCATGATTTCATGAAGTAGAGGAAGAAATATCCTGCAGCTGCTTGCGTAGTGAAGGAGTGGCCCACAGACAGTAGGTATCCATTCACACCAATTGAAAGGTTAACCTATTGGCAGCACCACCTCAGTCAATTTCCCAGTATTTTGCTTTAGTGTGATACAACATAAAGCAAGTAGGAAAACAGAAGGCAGGCTTACTTGGGCACTGGGGACAGTAAACACGAGTCTCCTGCCTCTTTCCCTGCATCGAGCACACTTTACAACGACGACATGGTCGCTCCTTTTGGGTGTTGCAGGAATTTTATCTGCAAAGTGTCGCTCCTGCAGCCTTGCCACGTCCTCCAGAACACATGAAGTGGAGGCTTCTGCTTCTGTAGCAGTAAGACTTTCAATCACAGACAACTGAAAGTCAAGGAAAGACATGAGTCTTCCTGTGGTGGTCTCACGATAAACAACATACGCATTGTATGTTGCCATCTGGATCAGGTGCCTAAACAGTTTCTTATACCAAGTGCGAGTTTTACGACTCGCATTGTATGGCTAAAGAACCTGGTCGTTCTTGTCCACTCCGCCCATGTACTTGTTGTAATCAAGTATACAGTTGGGCTTGTGGACTTCGGCCATCTGACCCCAAACCGTGACAGGGGAAGTGCTCTCAGCATGAATTGTAGTGAGCACGTACACGTCACGCCTATCTGAGAACTTAACTGCGAGCAGTTCGTTGGAACGCAACGCAGTGCTCTGGGATTTCTGGAGCGTCTTGCAAACAAGCTCCTGCGGGAATGCTTTGCGGCGACAACGAATTGTACCGCAAGCCACGGTGCCAGCTTTATAGAGCTCACTGAACAGCTCTACTCCTGTATAGAAATTGTCCACATAAAGGTTATAACCTTTGTGAAGAAGTGGCTGGACAAGCTCCCATACAATCTTTCCTGTGACCCCTAGCATGGGAGGGCAACCTACAGGGTTAAGAGTTGTGTCCTTCCCTGTATACACTCTCAAGCTGTACACATAGCCAGTCGAGCTCTCACACAACATGTACAGCTTGATGCCATAGCGAGCACGTTTGCTCGGAATGTACTGCCTAAACAGCAGCCGCCCTTTACACAAGATCAAGGACTCATCAATGGCTATATTCTTTCCAGGAGTATAAACCTCTGGAAACCTGGCAGACAAATGTTCCACGACAGGCCGAATTTTGAACAACCTGTCATAGTCTGGATGGTCCCGGGGCAATGCAGCAGAGTTGTCATTGAAATGCAGCATGCGCTGCAATAGCAAAAAAACGATCTCTGCTCATGTATGGTGCGAAGATGGGGGTTAACCAAACCGTGCGAGTAGACCAGTAGGATAGCAAGGTTGGTTTATGCACTACCCCCATTTTAAGCGTGAGGCCCAAAAATATCTTCAACTCCCCTAGAGAAGTGGGAGTCCACTTGCGCGCCCTAGAATGAGGCCCAAGAGTGCCTCCTTGCTCCCTCAGAAATTGTTCGGCACGCAAATTTGTTTGCTGCACAATTTCGTCTAGGAAGTCAACACCAAAAAAGAGATGGAAGTAGTCAATTGGCAAAAAATTTGCCGTATCTACTTTACATCCAGCGTCACCAGTGAAAGGCGGAATTTGGGGCTGAACTAAATTGGGAGGCTGCCAAGACAGCACTCCGTCTGTGCTTGCGGCCGCACGTGCCTGCACTCTGGGTTGCTCTAACCTGTTACGGGTGTCCTGCTGCACAGACTGTGCTGGCAAAGGCACAGCATGACTGACATCGTCTCCTTCAGAATCGCTGGACGATGAGTCATCAGATGGAACTGCGCCGACTGAAAAGTCACTCCCAGATTCGGCTCCATTGTCCTCTCCCTCAGATGCTGTCTCAGTATCTGCTGTCTCAGTCTCTGATCCTGCCTCAGAGCTGGACTCCAGAACCAGATTTAGGGCCTGGGCAGCATTCATCCAACGATATGCCATCTCTGCTAGTGCCTAAACTATCCTTTTAAAACACAATCCTACGTAGAAGGCAGATAGGTTGTTGGTTTTAAAGTGTAGGTGGGTGTGTGCGTGAGTGAAGTGTTTAAGTCAATAATGACGAAGTCACCTTACCTTTGCGAACTCTGTACGCTCTCCAAAAAGACTAAGAAAGAGAGAAAAAAGACACAGTATTACCTTACCTTGCCACATACCCATCATCGCAGCCTTTAAGCGCTGGTGGGAGCCAGTGCGACCATCATTTTGGCGCCAAGATGCCTACAGGTGAACGTGTGCTTTACAATTGCACACTATGACCTCCTTTGATGCGCCCACTACCATCCTTGCAAACGTGCCCCTCATCTCTCCATAGCCCCTCTCTCACATACATTTAGTCTGTTACAAAGTGTTTCTACTTTGTGGCTTTACTAATCCACTTAGCTGTCTACATAATACCGATCTGTTCGTTTCAGCATACCCTTTATGGCGTCAAAACTGCCACTACACAAAAGTCAGATATCTCTATCTAGCAGAATTTTTTTGTACTCTGCAGCAGTACCACACTTTACTGCCTTTCAGGTAACTTCAAAGAGACTCATTATAGTTCTTTCACAGTCTCATAATTTCAGCACTGAGAAATATCTCTGTAAATAAATATTTATATATATATATATAACAATTAATTCCCAATGTCAGAGCGCTCAATACCTGGTGCAGGCAGCAACGGGTAGAATCCTTACCCGATATTTAAAATCAGAAACACAAAGGATGCCGCACTCCAAGACCGGTTTCAGAGTTGCTTTATTTTCACCACCACTACCACCAGTCGTGGTGAAAATAAAGCAACTCTGAAACCAATCTCTGGAGTGCGGCATCCTTTGTGTTTCTGAATATATATATATAGATATATCGCCGCTATATATATATATATATTATCTACTGGCGGTCGCCAGTAGATAGTTATAGTTAGGACCTATTTTCCATAGGAAATCCGCAACATTCTATTTGAAATAACGTTGGCGCCGGTTGACGAATCTTTGCGAAATTTTCCAACTTGTTGGGGCGCTCCGGTCTGCTCCTATCCTGAAAGTCTCGGGGTGATTCGGCAAGTAGGGGCCGAGAAAAAAGGGGGGTCCCAAAAAGTGTTTTCCCCATGCAATTTTCCATAGGAACCTTTAGTCGCAGCTACAGCCCGAACTGCTGAACGGAATTACACCAAATTTGCCAAAAGGTAGCCCTTGGTTCAGGGTCGTGCCTTTTGCTTAAATGGTGTAAATCCGTTCAGTAGTTCCTGAGAAATTTGAAAAAGAAAACACATATATATCTGGGCGGAGCCTAACCACACATGTCATCGTGAGATCTGATTGGCTGTCAGCACTTCATCCTGGAATTGCTGGCAGCCATCTTGGGACCAATATAAATGATAGTACCCCATTGAAATGCATTGTAGTGAATCAAAGATTTTGAGGGTTACCAAAAGGAGAACTATAAAAGGTGATAACAGACTTTAGTTACATTAGAATTCATTTGTTGATGGTACCATACTAATTTCAGGAATTGTGGTGTGTTCTAAGGTGATTTTACCCTGTGAAAAACCTTCTGCTGGGATATCATGAATCATGTTTGAGAGAAAACTATTTTCACATGCTTGTCCCATACAGTTTTGGAAGGTGCTCCAGAAGCTAAAATGAGAGCATATTTTCTGTAAATTCACATTATCTTTCTCAGTCATGTGAGAATGAAGTCTGACATTCTCAGTAAAACATGTACATCCAACAAGGGCAGAGACTGTCAGTTGATTCCTTTGTGGCCGGGCTGGGCCACAGCTCTTTCATTTATGTATCAAGGTACTGTGATTCGATGCTAACTGTGACGAAGAAGATATTTGAATAGGGATACTGTAGATACTTGTCTTTGACTTTGACTTTTCTATTACGTATCTGGCAGGAAACAATCATGTGGGGCATAAGGCGCTCTGAGTAGTATTGTTAATAGATATCTTTACTTTCTGTGTTTGCTAAACCTTGGGTGCTGTATCCTATTTTTGGTACATATTTATTCTTTCTCCCTTGTGTCTTTACTGTGATATAGATAGTATGGGGAAGAGAAAATGGCGAGCATTAAGAATAACAAGATAGTTAAACCAGGGGAGCATTCCCGTCAATCCTTACTTAGTTATTTAACTGGAGCCGTGGGCGCCATAGAACGGCAGATCACAACGGTTGAAGAGGCTTTAAAACCTGGAGTGGATGAGGGTGCCTTAGTGGAAGTTAGTTCTAATCAACTTGAGTCTCAGAAAAGTATATTGGGCACAAATGGTTGTGTGGTGAATATTTCGGACCATTTGTCAGGTAGCGAGCAGGAGTACGACGTGCAACAACAACCACCGAATAAGCGCGCCAGGAACCCTGATAATTGCCCTTGTACTTCTGAGGAACTATGTCCTCTGATTGAGAGGTCTTCCCCTAAAGTTCGTAAAAGGGCTCCTAAAAAGGTAAAGTCCACATCAGCTAATAAAACTGAAAATTGGGAAAAATCATTAATTAGCTCCAATATGCGCACACAGAGTGAGGTTGGAAAACTAAAAATAAAACTGGATGATCTGAATTTGCTAATTAGAGAGAGCCTAAGCAGTTTGACATCTAGAATAGACACTATGGAGGCAATTTTAGCTAAATGTTTGGATAAATTTCAGCCTCCAGTGCCTGGGGGTATGCGTATGCCTGCCCAAACGATTAATTACGACCATCATATTAATAGCACAAGACCAAATACTACTAGCTCTGCCCTAGGTATCCATAACGCAGTAAGACATGTGCCATCTAACATAACCCAACAAACTTCTCCCGTAAACATTGAGGTTCATCCACTTACTATCCCACCAGCTGTGATCATGCCCACATCTATTTCACCATCAATAAATTCTAATTGTGTGCATACGAATCAGAGGGTACGACACATCACATATCTGGATTTACCACCAGCTGTTACGCCTTATGTAGTGGTGTTAGTTAACGTTCCCACATTAGCAGATGGGACAGTAGAACCTTGGGAGGTTTTAAGGAACAAGTCCTTACAGTGGCTTGGTACCAGGACGGGTTTAAATGAGAAATTATTTGACGAATTTAAGATGGTAAGGAGAGTGGGATGGTTAGGCAGAGGGCCAAAAAAACTCTCAGGGGACTGTGTAGTGTTATCATTTAAAACCCCTTTTTTAGTAAGATCGATATTGAGTAGAATGGGTGAAGATCCAATGTTTGGACCTGGAGTCAGTGTTGTCCCTTTAGGCTACTTCTACCAACCTATAAATAGCAATGATGTCAGGACCAATCGGGAATCCTATACCCCGCTCTATAGGAGACAGTTTAATATTCCCACTCAAAATCGCTTCGATAGACTTAACACTCTCGAAGCAGTTGATTGACTGAGATCAGAGGATCCAACTTTAGTTGTGAAATCCAGTGGCATGGATGTCCCCCATAATATGGGATTACTAATAACTAGATCTAGTATTGTAATAGTTAAACCACCAGTTCAAGTAATAGCGGAAGTCACAGAGGTACTTAACACTACAACTCTAGATATGGAGGTTGTTTCGGCTCAAACCCCCATGTCCCAAACTGGACTCATACCTCCGTCGGTGGAAGAAGGCGGGGGAGGGACTGGTTGTAAAAACAGTATAAGTAGGAAAGCTAATTGTCAGATTATGTTCTGGAATGTGGCTGGTTTAAAATCTAAAGTGACCAACAAAGTGTGGATTGACTATGTGTGTAATTATGAGATATTTAGTCTGCAAGAAACATGGGTAGAGGAGCCAATCCACATGTGTGGGTATAAAACATTTCACACCCCAGCAGTAAGATCGATCCATGGCAGAGCAAAAGGGGGTCTTTGTACTTATATTTCTAACCACCTAAAATTGAGGAAAGTCGAATTAGTTGTTAGCAATCAATATTATCAAATTATTAGTATACATATAGATCAGGTATCCTGCTTGATAATATTGAATTTTTATAACAATGCCTCTCCAGAAATGCTGGAGGGAACATTGAGAAATTTAAATAGAGACGTGAATAACTTGCAGACTCATTCAACTAAAGATGTCATTGTTATATGGGGCGGGGATTTTAATAGTTTTTTGTGTCACAATAGTGACAAGGGGTTTAGTGGAATAACTTATGAAAAAGGTACTAGTTTTCCTCATTTTTCGCACACATTGTATGGAGATCTTCTGAATGATATTATGTTTTCATGCGATATGGGGTTTGCTAATAACTTATGTTCACCTGTGGTCCCTTTTAGCCCGACTTTTAATGGACGAGGTACCTTTTCAACTATAGATTTTATTTTGATATCGAGTAGATATTCCCCTCGTCTTAAGGATTTCATTACCCATGATATCGCTTTAAGCGATCATTTTCCATTAAGTATTGATGTCATGGTGTATAAACAGGATTTTAATACAAAAGGTAACTCTACGCAGTATCTGAAGAATGTTACCTTGAGTAGGCAAAATGGGTATGCACTAAAATGGGTGAAACTGGATCAGGAGGAATTTGTCACTAAACTAGTGACAAAGTGTCAAAATATGTTTCTTGCCTGCCTTGATGAAAATTCCTCTCATTCAGAAATCATAGAGAGCTTTTTAGTTATTTCAAATCAAATCAAAGAAACGCTGTGGGTAAATATAAAAAGGAATAATAACCATAGCGAAGGGTGGTTTGACTCTCAATGTACTAAGGCCTATACTAAACTAAAATACGCACTAAAGGCCAGAGAGAAGGATCAGGACTTAATTAGGGAAGCCAGAAGAAATTATAAAAGGACATTACATGCAAGGAAGGAAAAACTAAAAGAGGAAGCCTGGAATGCCCTACATGAGGCTTCAATTGACCGAGATTCTGCTGCATTCTGGAAGGCGGTCAATGCGCCATTTTTGGCTGAGAAAGATAAAGCTACTATAGAGATCGCGATATCAGAATTAGAGTGGGTATCACATTACTCAAAGCTTTACTCTAATCAACTGTTAGTTGATCAGGGAACATCGGAGACTGAAGTTGTCTCCGAGTCCTCCCCACCTTCCAAAAATTTGTATTGGATATTACTCTGAGTGAGGTTAATGTGGCCATAACTGCCAGTTTGGGTGGTAAGGCCCCGGGGCCTGATGGCATCCCGGTTGACCTATTTAAAACTAATATGGCATTGTGGGGACCACTTTTAACGCAACTTTTTAATGCATGCTGTTCCAGGGGTTTTTATCGTCTTGGTATGAATCTACAATCGTCCCTATTTTTAAAAAGGGTGACAGGGCGAATCCAGTATGCTATCGCCCGATTTCTTTACTGGATTCTACAGTCAAGATTATTGGGCGAGTGATTTTAGATAGATTACAGATATGGGCGGGGGAGCATTCAATTTTAAGTGACCTCCAATACGGTTTTCGCAAGGGCCTGGGCACAATTGATCAGGGTCTAAATTTACACATCTTAGTAGAGAAATATACTAAAGCGAAAAAGGAAAGGATGTTTTTAACTTTTGTTGACTTAACGTCAGCATTTGATTGTGTTTTTCATGAGAAGCTTTGGATAATTTTAGAGGGGCTGGGGGTAGATAACTCTATTATTTCCTTTTTAAGGCAGCTTTACTCAGGGACAAGGGCGAGGGTTCGTTTTGGACAGGGTGGAGATTGTACCAGGAATTTTAGAGTATTGAGAGGAGTGAGGCAAGGCTGTGTCCTTGCCCCATTCCTATTCACGCTATATATAAATGGCCTGGAATCCACCCTGGTCAAGGAGTGCAGGGACTTACCACTAGTAGCAACTCGTCCTATCCCTGCACTCCTTTATGCAGATGATGCGGTCCTGATGGCCCGTACGCCCCTCGGGCTCCAAAGGGTAGTAACTTCCTTTACAAATTTTATGGCTAATCTGGGTCTCACAATTAATTGTACAAAAACGTTCACAATGAACTGTGGGATCGGGTCAAATAAAAAGAAAAAAACCATTTTTATTAATACTAAGGCAATAGAGAATACTAGTACTTTTTCTTATCTAGGGATCTTATTTGAACAATCAGGTTCCTGGAGTCGGGCAATTAAAGCCAGAAGGCTGTTATTTATCAAATCGCTGATGGCATTAACAAATTTTAGTAGGAAACTAGGCAGACGTTCTCCTGGGGAATTGTTGCGTATCTACAGGGCAAAATGTGTCGCTATTGCCACTTATGGAGCAGGTATCTGGGGTTATGCTAATGTCAATTCACTGCAGATAGCAGAAAATATTTTTTTCAGGTTTCTTTTGGCAGTGCCGGACAGTACGTCAACATTCATCTGTCATACAGAACTTGGCATGCCATACCTAGAAGATGTGATTAAGCTCCAGCCTGTTCTCCTTTGGCACAGGATTTGGACTACTGATGTGTCCGATTTTAATCGCCATATTCGGAAGGATGCACTGGGAATTGACGGGGTCAAATATATAAGATGGCTAGAATATGTTAAAACATTTTTATTTCAAATAGGCCATCCAGAATACTATAACGACCCCTATACTATGTGTAGCGTGCCTAGGAAGGATTTTAAAGGTAGTTGTATGTTATTCCTTAGTGAAACCAGAACTATGATTGAAATGGGTAAAGCTACGGTGATAGCACATCACCTTACTTTGACATCGGTAACTATACAACCGTATATTCTGTTAATTACTAGAGATTATGACAGATTCCTGTTAACACGTTTTAGGCTGAATACATTGCACAGATCGTTAAGTTTTCCCGAAGTTAATGATTGGTCGAGAACACTTTGTAATTGCCCATGTGATGACATGTCCGCCCAGTTATCTATACATATATTGTTCTTTTGCACATTCTATTCTATACCTAGGAAAATATGGATTATCCCTGTGCTAAAAAGATTGGGATTGAGACAATGTCGCCCAGCATTCCTAGCGTTGCAATCTCTGGATAATGTATTTACCATTGCTTCTGTTATTGCCTTTTTAAAAAATGTTTTTAAATTTCGCACATCAATTTTGATATGATTTTTAAATGTTTTTAGCTTTTGTGTATAGTTTCTCATTATGATTGTGGAATTTTTGTGTGATTCATCAATTGTGCTTTTATGGTTATCTTTCTCATAGTAACCGAATAAAGTTCTTTGAAATTGAAAAATTGATTCCTTTGTGTTCTACTGCAGCTTCACAGAGTGTTCTAAAGAACAACTAGAGTGCTAACAGCCTTACTTATGACAAAAGTATGGCACACCTGAAGCCATCTTGGATGGAATAAACTGGTAACACTTAAAACATTTAATTTAAAAAGGAACAAAATGATGGGGTTCATTTTGTCATAGAATTATGGTTAGTGCTGTAGAAAAAAAATTAGGACATGTTTCAAGTGTGATCTCAAATATCTTCCTGTTATATTTCAACAGGAGCAGCCTGTCAGTTGATGCCTTTGTGTTCTACTGCAGCTTCCCAGAGTGTTCTAAAGAACAACTAGAGCGCTAACAGTCTTACTTATGACAAAATTATGGCACACCTGAAGCCATCTTGATTGGAATAAAATGGTAACACTTAAAACATTTAATTTAAAAAGGAACAAAATGAGGGGTTCATTTTGCCATAGAAATTATGATTAGTGCTGTAGAAAGAAAAATTAGGACATGTTTTAAGTGAGATCTCAAATATCTTCCTGTTATATTTCAACAGGAGCAGCCTGTCAGTTGATGACTTTGTGTTCTACTGCAGCTTCCCAGAGTGTTCTAAAGAACAACTAGAGTGCTAACAGCCTTACTTATGACAAAATTATGGCACACCTGAAGCCATCTTGATTGGAATAAACTGGTAACACTTAAAACATTTAATTTAAAAAGGAACACAATGATGGGGTTCATTTTGTCATAGAAATTATGGTTAGTGCTGTAGAAAGAAAAATTAGGACATGTTTCAAGTGTGATCTCAAATATCTTCCTGTTATATTTCAACAGGAGCAGCCTGTCAGTTGATGCCTTTGTGTTCTACTGCAGCTTCCCAGAGTGTTCTAAAGAACAACTAGAGCGCTAACAGTCTTACTTATGACAAAATTATGGCACACCTGAAGCCATCTTGATTGGAATAAACTGGTAACTCTTAAAACATTTAATTTAAAAAGGAACAAAATGAGGGGGTTCATTTTGTCATAGAAAGTATGGTTAGTGCTGTAGAAAGAAAAATTAGGACATGTTTTAAGTGAGATCTCAAATATCTTCCTGTTATATTTCAACAGGAGCAGCCTGTCAGTTGATGCCTTTGTGTTCTACTGCAGCTTCCCAGAGTGTTCTAAAGAACAACTAGAGCGCTAACAGTCTTACTTATGACAAAAGTATGGCACACCTGAAGCCATCTTGATTGGAATAAACTGGTAACACTTAAAACATTTAATTTAAAAAGGAACACAATGAGGGGGTTCATTTTGCCATAGAAATTATGGTTAGTGCTGTAGAAAGAAAAATTAGTGCTAAAACACTACCCCCAGCACGACACCCTACACTACCCAAACATAACTGCACTACCCTAAACCCTAAAACACTACCACCAGCACGACTCCCTACACTACCCAAACACCACTGCACTACACTAAACCCTAAATATACCCCCAGCATGACCACCCACACTACACAAACACCACTGCACTACCCTATACCCTAAAACACGACCCCCTACACTACACAAACACGACTGCACTACCCTAAACCCTAAAACACTACCCACAGCATGACCCCCTTCACTACACAAACACCACTGCACTGCCCTAAACCCTAAAACACTACCCCAGCACTACCTCCTACACTACCCAAACACCACTGCACTAACATAAACCCTAAAACACTACCCCCAGCACAACCCCCTACACTACACAAACACCACTGCACTACCCTAAACCCTAAAACACTACCCCCAGCACGACTCCCTACACTACCCAAACACCACTGCACTATCCTAAACCATAAAACACTACCCCCAGCATGACCCCCTACACTACACAAACACCACTGCACTACCCTAAACCCTAAAACACTACCACCAGCATGACCCCCTACACTACTCAAACACCACTGCACTACCCTAAACCCTAAAACACTACCCCAGCACGACCCCCTACACTACCCATACACCACTGCACTACCCTAAACCCTAAAACACTACCACCAGCACGACCCCCTACACTACTGCACTACCCTAAACCCTAAAACACTACCCCCAGCACGACCCCTACACTACCCAAACACCACTGCACTACCCTAAACCCTAAAACACTACCCCCAGCATGACCCCCTACACCACCCAAACACCACTGCACTACCCTAAACCCTAGAAAAGAAACCCCCACCCCATGCCCAATCCCCTTACCTCTCACTCCTCATGGTTCCTCTCTCCTCGTGGTTCCTGCTTCACGTCATCTCTGAGGGGCGGTGCACGTCGTTGCGAGGAAACAGAACAGCCTCTGTTTCCTTACAATGACATGGATCGTCTACATGTTTTTTAGAACGCATGGTCATTTACCATACATACCTTTACAACAAAATTCGTTGTAAAGGCATGCGTGGTAAATGACCATGCGTTCTAAAAAATGCGTAGTAATGACTTTGTGATGTACAACGCATGCGTGGTAATGCATGCGTTGTAATGGTATCGCAGAGTAAAAAGTCGTTGTAACGGCTGTTTACCGATCGAAGCTGGCCCCTGTTCTTCAGTGAGACGTTTATTTGATTAATTAGGAGGAAGGAATGTGTTTTTACCGAAAAGTGCATTCCCGGCTGTTGTATTGTGAAAGTGTCCGCGTGGCCTGGTTTCACTTCCGGTGAGAGAGTGGAAGAGTCTGTTTGGATCTAAAGGAGTTCTGTTGTTGGACGGGGCCGGCGCGACATGTCATCAGAAAACATAGCTAATGGAAAGCGTCCTCCCTGAAGTGTGGAGCAGTGCCATGAGAGGTCAACGAGTGTGTGTCCCACCGCAGTATGACCGTACCGCATGACCCATGTGCCGCCTCCAGGGTACGGGAGGCAGAAACGGCATCGCAGGTCCTCTTGAAGACCGTTGTAGCACTAATTCTACATTTTGGTACTAGGGCATTTTAACTTCGTTGTTCCTGCCAGATACAAAGAGAAGATCCTGTGTTATTCAGTGCCCTCGTTACTTTTTTTGTGGGTTGTGGTGCTTGTCACTTCGCTGCCCCGCCGGTGCACACGACTGGGCACCCCACCTCATGTGCCACCTGCAGGGCCTCTGCCCTCGGATCACTGGTTTCGGTTTCTGGAGTGGCAACATACACAGTTGCTCCCAAAGGACTAGCCTGAACACTTAGGTGAATATCCCCTGCACCAGCATTCCACGGAAATTCTTTCCTAGCTCTCCCACGTCAACGAGCACGGCTCCGCTCGCGACACCGTATGATGTCATCGGAGCCATAAGAGGACCTCGTCGGCGTGCTGACGTCAGTTCCACCCATTTTTCCGTGCCACCGAGGCAAACAGGGGACCGAGACATTTTCACATGTATACATAGTATAATAAATATATATATATTCACTGAAAAAACCATAGGTTTCAGGCACGTTATAGTTAGAAATTAGCATTTAAAAAACCTTAGAAATTCACTGAAAAAACCATAGGTTTCAGGCACGTTATAGTTAGAAATTAGCATTTAAAAAACCTTAGAAATTCACTGAAAAAACCATAGGTTTCAGGGGCGTTATAGTTAGTTGGACATTTCACTCGTACAAAACCATAGAAATTCCCCGTTATAGTTAGTTCAGCTAACTATAACTCGCGCGCCCGCAATGCACTGCTGTCGACGTCACATATTACATCACTCATGACATGGTCAGTGACATCACTCATGACATCACTGATTACATCATCCAGTGAATGTGTGTTTTTCTGAAAATTAAATATGTTTTATATATGTATATCTCAAGGTCGATGGAAGAATAAATGGGTATATAAGTGTCTAAATGGATGATTTTTTTTGTAAAATTGATTGTATAACTGACTAAGTGTATCTTAGTGAATACATGGGTTAGTGAGTAATGTTTAAATATGAAAATATCTGTATCAGTCTCTCACTTTGTGTATAAGTGGATGCATGGGTTGGTGAGTAGCTACATGAGTGTCTATATGGGTTATTAGTTGGTTTTTTGAGTATCAGTATGAGTGTCTGAGTGTCTGTATGGTTCGGTGGGGGTATTACTTAGTGCATAGATGCATGAATGAGTGACTCACTGTTTGTATGTGTTGAAGACAGCATGTGTGCTGGACTGTATAGGTGGATGAGTATGTGTATGGGTCTGTTAGTGAGTGAATGACTGTCTCAATAGTGTCTTTATGAGTAACTACATATGTTTTAAACTAGTATATGTGAGAATTGGTGTATATAAGTGAGTATATGTGAGAGTGAGAGATTGGAAGAGTTCCTGTACAAATAAGTAGGTGTTTCTATAAGTGATTGTTTAAGAGAGTAAGTATGTGTAAGTTTCTGTAGAAGTAAGTGTGGTAGTGTGTGTATAACTGTATATGCAAGTAAATGGATGTTTGATACTTTGTTTGCATGTGTGACTATGTGTGTGAGTAACTCTATGGATGAGTGGCGGTGTGTAACAGGATGTATAGGTGTATGAGTACATATGATGAGAGAGTATATGTATGAGTGACTGTATAGGGACTGTTGGTGAATGAGTGGATGTGTGTGTAGATCTTGGAATTAATGAATAGGTGTGTTGTAACTGGTATTGGTATGTCCATTGTTTTGAAAATGTTAGTTTGTATTTTTGAGTGTGTGTATCAAAGGTTATATTAGGGTGAGAGGAGGTCTGCCACTCTATCACAAGGATGATGTCATCAGTGATGTCATCAGTGATGTCATCTGAGATGTCATCAGTGATGTCATGAGTGATGTCACTGACCATGTCATGAGTGATGTAATATGTGACGTCATCAGCAGTGCATTGCGGGCGCGCGAGTTATAGTTAGCTGACCTAATTATAACGGGGGAATTTCTATGGTTTTGTTTGAGTGAAATGTCCAACTAACTATAACGCCCTGAAACCTATGGTTTTTTCAGTGAATATATATATATATATATATATATATATATATATATATATATATATATCCAAGCTCCGTTTCCTTGTTTCCCAAAACGAAAAACAGCACTCGCGAGGGCCAATAAACTCTAGCAACTGCCCCCGCGAGTGCTGTTTTCTTTTGAAACAAGAAACAGAGCCTGGATAAATATCGCGGGCGCACTCCCGCGTTTGTGAAGCACCCGTCCGCAAGTGCGCCGTTCACTGTGCATCAAGGAGCATATATATATATATATTTCCAATAGGATCATTCGTATTTGAAAAAATAATCATCCAGCACTCCCAAAGGAATTGGTCACTCGGTAGTTTTATTCATGTGACGATAAACATCAACGCGTTTCAGCAGTCTCTTGCTGCCTTGTTCACGATGCCTGAGTGCCATTTTTTTAGCATTAAAATAGTAAATACAAACAAGGAACATAGAAGAGGGACTCCATTTTCAACAGCATAACAGGTAACCCGTTACTCTTTTCCAAAACGGCCACCATCTTAACACATGTTTTGTTACTTGAATTAACAGATCATTACTCAGAACAGTTATATTCAATCGCCTATTCAGGACTCCTCTATTTTGCAGAAACAAACATTTCTTGCAAATTATAGTCCCACAATCATTGCGGTTAAATTATAATTACAAAAACTGCTCTTTTAAATTCGTTATTTCGTAACTCAATTCACCAATATTACCATATATACAAATCTCATTTGATCATAAGTATATACTGGCTTTAGTTCCTCAACATAGTAATCATGGTACAATTATAAATAATAAAGTGCTAGTGCCTTTTTGTGCAAATTTCGCTTTCAAAGTGCAAGTGCTTCAAGTATATTATGTCTTAATTTTATATAGACATATAATTATCATATACTTTAAAATACATATGTGGGACACTAAAACAGATTCACCACGATATAAATAGATAAATACCAAAGTGCTAGTGCTTTGCATATATCTAAAATACTCATGTAAAATCAGAAAGTGCCAATGCTTTATAGTATATTAATTTCCCTATTAAAATACATTTCATATACTAAATAAAAAGCATATTGAAATAAACAATAAAAAACTATTTTTGTACCATTCACAATATACATAAACTGTGTTAAGAGCAAATTTCCTCTAATATTCATGCCTTTTTCCCCTCTTACTTCGTTCATTTAAAATCAATTACAAAATTTTGGGGGGATTTACATTGTGCAGCATTGCCTTCATTTTCTCTTCTTGTTTTTTACTAATATAGACAGGTATACAGATCCTCATCTACATTTAATCCTTGAGGTTCATTATTATTAAACTCTAATATATAGTAGGTCTCCAATTTTCTCAGTTCCTTTTCTCTATCCCCACCTCTTCTTCTTCTGGGAATTTCTGCTATACAGCTATACTCTAAACTTGAAGGATTGCTTTTATGATGAGTTTCAAAATGTCTCGCGATCGGATACGTTCTATCCTGATTCACAATAGCTCTCCTATGCTGCAAGATACGTTTATAAACTGGTAAAATTGTACTACCAATATACATTTTTGGACATGGACATTGTAAAAGGTAAACAACAAAGCTAGATCTACAAGTTAAGAAACCCTTAATAGTAATCGTTTTATTAAAAAATGTCTTAAAATCCGTGCGATTCATGCCATGTTGGCACGCCTTTCACTTAAAACATTTTTTAAAACCTGGTTTTTGTTGGAGCCACATCGGGGCCCCTCCTTTCCTCTCCTGGTACTCACTTTTTACAATTAAATCTTTTAAGGATTTTGACTTTCTGTACGTGATGTCAGGGTGTTTGTTCATTTTGGGGCCCAGTACTGGATCATCCTTTATCAAATACCAATGTTTATTTAATATAGCTCTTATTTCTTTATGTTTGATATTAAATGTAGTTATGAACCTATGGTTCTCCCAACTCTTCTGTATTCTGTATATATACACACACACACACACGGACACGGACACACATATATATATACATAGATTTTATCTCTACATATATTTATATATATGTATCTATATACATATATCTATACATATATATGTATATAGATACATATATATATCATTCACTCTTTAGACTTATGTGTATATATGTATCTATATACACATACATATGTATATAGATACATATATATACATATATCATCTACAGAGAGAAAGAGACTCTCTCTCTCTCTATATATATATATATTCACTGAAAAAACCATAGGTTTTAGGGACAGTTATAGTTAGTTGGACATTTTACTCGTACAAAACCTGTGAAATTCCCCGTTATAGTTAGTTCAGCTAACTATAACTCGCGCCTCGTAATGCACTGCTGATGACGTCACATATTACATCACTCATGACATGGTCAGTGACATCACTGATGACATCACTGATGACATCTCAAATGACATCACTGATGACATCATCCAGTGACTGTGTGTTTCTGTAAAGTTTAAATATTTTTAATATATATAGGAAAAGACGTATTGAAGAATGAGTGGGTGTGTAAGTGTCTGTATGGATGATTTAGTAGGTGCGTGACTGACTCTATAAGTGAGTGATTTAACGTATCTTACTGAATGCATGGGTTAGTGACTAAACTGGGTGAATGTCTGTATCCGTCTGTCTGTTGCTGTGTAAGTGGCTGCATGGGTTTGTGAATAGCTACATGAATGTCTATAAGAGTTATTGATTTGTTGTCTGAGTATCTGTATGGGTGCCTGAGTGTTTGTGTGGATGGGGTGTGTGCGACTGTGCATAGATGTGTGAGTGGGTGATTCACTGGGTGGATGGTTTCAAGAGTGCATCTGTGATAGACTGTATGGGTGGGTAAGTGTGTGTAAGAGTGTGTTAGTGAGTGAATGTATGTCCCAGTGGTACATGTGTGAGTAACTACATATGTGAAAGGCAGTATATATGTGTGTTGGAGTATATAAATAGCTATAAGCGAGAGTGAGTGATTGTGATAGTGGCTGTATGGATGAGTGTGTGCTTGTATCAGTGATTATATAAGAGCGTAACAATGTGCTAGTATTTGTATGATTAAGTGAGCTGGTGTGTGTATAACTGTATAGGTGAGTAAATGGCAGTGTGTTTAATTATTTGCATGACTGACTAGGTGTGTGAGTACCGCTATGGATGAGTGGCGGTGTTTGAGTGTCTATATAGGAGTAAGAGTGCATATGATAGTCCTGTACTGAGTGACCATAAGTATGAGTGACTGTACGGGTGAGTGAGTGGATGTGTGTGTGTAGACCTAAGAATCAGTGAGTGGGTATGTAGTTATTGGTGTTGGAGTGTCTATGGTTTTGCGAATGGCAGTCTGTAATTTAGATTGGGTGTATCAAAGGTTATATTAGGGTGTGAAGGGCTGCAATCAGATTATCACGTGGATGATGTCATCAGTGATGTCATTTGAGATGTCATCAGTGATGTCATCAGTGATGTCACTGACCATGTCATGAGTGATGTAATATGTGACGTCATCAGCAGTGCATTGCGGAGCGCGAGTTATAGTTAGCTGAACTAACTATAACGGGGAATTTCACGGGTTTTGTACGAGTAAAATGTCCAACTAACTATAACTGTCCCTAAAACCTATGGTTTTTTCAGTGAATTTCAAAGGTTTTTACATGCTAATTTCTAACTATAACATATCTGAAACCTATGGTTTTTTCAGTGAATTTCAAAGGTTTTTAAATGCTAATTCCTAACTATAACATGTCTGAAACCTACGGTTTATTCAGTGAATTTCAAAGGTTTTGTAAATGACAATTTTTAAATGTATTAATTGTTATATTAATTTTTATCATACTGATTTACTACATTTTTAGAAACAATTTTTTTACATATTTTATTTTTAAATTACATTGTAATTACATTATACATTACATTACAAAAATACTTTCTCAGAATGAATTACTTTAGTTTAAATACTTTGCACATAGGCAATAGACTTTTAAGTACAGTAGTTACAGTTGTTGCAATGGGCAACACATTTTCAAACACAATGCAACATTCAGCTCAATGTGAATTTCTAGTTAAATGCAATTAGTTACTTTATGGATTACTTTTCTAACCACAGGACTGGATCCTAGATTCAGTCCTGGTACATCTCCTGTAAACAGTTGAGTAAAAGCGTTTTGGTTACAGTCGTGATTTTTAAGGAATATTATTGTATTTTAAAAGTTGACACTTAGAAACTTTTTCTCATAGAATCACCAATGTTATCCTATGGAAGGAAATTCACTTAGCAGGTAAAAACGGTTATCGTTACTTTTTCTTACTCAGTGTTGGATCCTGGATCCAGCACTGGTGCATCTCCTGTAAACAGTTGAAAGAATGCGTTTAAGTCATACAGGCGATTTTTAAGGAATATTTGTAGTTTGTGAAAATCGACACTTTGAAACTTTTCTGCTGAAAACCAGACAATGGATTCCTATGGAAGAAAATATAAGTTACTGGTAAGTACGGTTAAAATTACTTTTCAGGGTCAGTGCTGGGCTAAAGATGCAGCACTGGGTTCTCTCCTGATAACAGGTGAGTAAATTGGAATTCGTACTTTGGTTGATTTTAGAGGAATATTATAAAGTTCCAAAACTCCACACTTAGAAGAATTTCCAAGTGAAACCAGTCAATGTTAGCCTATGAAGGAAATTCAAGTTACCGGTAAGTACGGTTAAAATTACTTTTCAGGACCAGTACTGGACTGAAAGATGCAGCACTGAGGTCTCTCCTGATAACAGGTGAGTAAATCAGAATTCGGATTTCGGCTGATTTTAGAGGAATATTTGTATGTTTCAAAAATTAACACAGAAACTTTTTCAGCAAAAAGCAGGCAATGATATCCTATGGAAGGAAATTCAAGTTACTGGTAAGTACGGTTAAAATTACTTTTCAGGACCAGTACTGGGCTGAAAGATACAGCACTGAGGTCTCTCCTGATAACAGGTGAGTAAATCGGAATTCGTATTTCGGCTGATTTTAGAGGAATATTTTAAAGTTCCAAAACTCCACACTTAGAAGAATTTCCAAGTGAAACCAGTCAATGTTAGCCTATGAAGGAAATTCAAGTTACCGGTAAGTACGGTTAAAATTACTTTTCAGGACCATTACTGGGCTGAAAGATGCAGCACTGAGGTCTCTCCTGATAACAGGTGAGTAAATCGGAATTCGTAGTAAGGCAGATTTTAGAGGAATATTTGCACAATGGTGAAGGGAGGGCGGGGCCTGAGGTGACATCTGTGCAAACGCGCCCCGTGGCGCGTTTTAAGTTGGGGGATTAAGTCCCCTTGAATCATGAGGTTCCCTAGGGGCCAACTAGCCCACCATGAACCTCCAGTATGCGCCAGGGGCTGCGTTGCAGAGACGTGTAGAGAGGCCACACCCCTTTTACACCTCTCTGCAACGCAGCTCTGTGGCGCTTTCTGGATGTACCTGTTGGGCTAGTTGGCCTCAGGACCCTCAGGATTGAAGGGGATTTAATCCCCATCTTAAACGCGCCACGGGGCCTGTTTGCACACATGTCACATGAAGCCCCGCACCCTCCCTTCACCACTGTGCAAACGCGCCCTGTGGCGCGTTTTAAGTTGGGGGATTAAGTCCCCTTGAATCCTGAGGGTCCCTGGAGTCCAACTAGCCCACCATATACCTCCAAAAGCGCCACAGAGCTGCGTTGCAGAGAGGTGTAAAGGGGCGTGGCCTATGTACACATCTCTGCAAGGCAGCCCCTGGCGCATACTGGAGGTTCCTGGTGGGCTAGTTGGCCCCAGGACCCCCAGTATTCAAGGGGAATTCGTTCTCCCTCTGCAAACGCGCCAGGGGCGCGTTTGCAGAGTACTGCAGGGAGGGGCGGGGCCTCCGGCACGATGCCGGTCGGTTTATTTTTTTTTTTTTTTTTTTAATGGGAGGGGGCTGCGTGGCCCCCTTCCCTTGCCCACTTTGGCCCCGGGGACCCCATCCCCCGGGGCCTGAGCATTTTTTTTTTTTTTAATTAAAAAAAAACGGGAAGAGGGCCGCGTGGCCCCCTTCCCTGGGCCTGTATTGGCCCCGGGGACCCCATCCCCCGGGGCATGGCCTCGATTTTTATTTTTTTATTTGGAGGGGGCTGCGTGGCCCCCTTCCTCAGGCCATTTAAGGCCCCGGGGACCCCATCCCCCGGGGCCGGCCTTTCCCTTATTTTAAAAAAAAAACATTTTGAACTTTGGGGAGGGGGCTGCGTGGCCCCCTCCCGGGCCACTTATGGCCCCGGGGACCCCATCCCCGGGGCCTGGCCTCACGTTGGAGACTGTGGGGGTCCCCAATCCCCCACAGTCCCAGCCGGCTCCCGCCTCCTGCGGAAGCCGGCATTGCTTTCCACATGGGGAGCAGCTAACATGCTGCTCCCCATGTGGAAAGCAATTGGTTTGCATTTTGAAAGAGAGCAGGTTTCCTGCTCTCTCTTTCAAAATGCAAACCAAGTTTGCTATGACAGGACGGGAGCCGCGAGGCTCCCGTCCCTGTCATAGCAAACAGCAGTGTCCCGGGGTAGGCACCCGGGACACTGCAGGAGCCGGCCCTGGGGGTGGGGGTCCCCAGGGCCATCAAGAGCTCCAGGAGGGGGCCGCGCGGCCCCCTCCCATTCAGTGCACAGCCCCGGGAGGTGGTGGTCCCCGCGGCTAGGGGTCCGTAACGGACCCCCATATTTAAATGTTTAGTGCCCGGGGAGGTGGCGGTCCCGGGGCATGTGGGGGCTGGAGCCCCCACACAGGTTTTTATAATAAAAAAAAGAAGCCCGGGGAGGTGGCGGTCCCCGGGGCTGCGGGAGGGCTCAGAGCCCTCCCGCCATCATTTTTAAATAAAGCCCCGAGGGGTGGCGGTCCCCGGGGCTTGGGGGCCTTAGAGGCCCCCTACATAAATTAAAACCCCCACCATGCCCCCGGGACTTGGGCCACCCGGGGGCCAATTAACATCGAAGCGCGCTTCGATTTTTTTTTTCCGGCAGGATCCACGCTCCCTGAGCGCATCCTGCCGATTTAAAAAAAAATAATAATAATAATTTTTGCCCAGGGGGTCCTTGTGGGACCCCCTGAGCAGACCTAGGGGGTCAGGGTGTTTCTACCCTGCCCCCTTTGTGCGTTTTGCGCACTTGTTTCTGTCCCTCGGTTCTACCGAGGGACAAAATGGCTGCCAACACTTCCTGATTTGGAGTGTTGACAGCCAATTAGCATGCAGCTCGTGATCGGGAGGGTGCGCGAATCCGACGCGGCCATAGATATATATGTACTTTTACTTTTGATTTATATATATATTATTTATATATATATTATCTACTGGCGGCCGCCAGTAGATAGTTATAGTTACAACCTATTATCCATAGGAAATCCGCGACATTCTATTTGAAATAACTCTCTTGCCGGTTGACGTATCTTCGCAAAATTTTCGAACTTTGTGGGGTGCTCCGGTCCGCTCCTACCCTGAAAGTCTAGGGGGGATTCGTCAAGCAGGGGCCGAGAAAAAAGGGGGGTCCCAAAACGCGTTTTCCCCATGCAATTTTCCATAGGAAACTTTAGACACGGCTACAGCTTGAACTGCTGAACGGAATTACACCAAATTTGGCAAAGAGGTAGTTCTTGGTTCAGAAAGAACCCTTTTTGTTAAATGGTGTAAATCCGTTCAGTAGTTGCTGAGAAAATCAAAAGTAAAAGTACATATATATCTATGGCCGCGTCGGATTCACGCACCCTCCCGATCACGAGCTGCATGCTAATTGGCTGTCAACAATCCAAATCAGGAAGTGTTGGCAGCCATTTTGTCCCTCGGGAGCGCGGATCCTGCCGGAAAAAAAAAAAATCGAAGCGCGGTCTCCCGCGCTTCGATGTTAATTGGCCCCGGGTGGCCCAAGTCCCGGGGGCATGGTGAGGGGTTTTAATTTATGTAGGGGGCCTCTAAGGCCCCCAAGCCCCGGGGACCGCCACCCCGGGGCTTTATTTAAAAATGATGGCGGGAGGGCTCTGAGCCCTCCCGCAGCCCCGGGGACCGCCACCTCCCAGGGCTTCTTTTTTTATTAAAAAACCTGTGTGGGGGCTCCAGCCCCCACATGCCCGGGGACCGCCACCTCCCAGGGCGCTAAACATTTAAATATGGGGGCCGTTACGGACTCCCAAGCCCCGGGACCTCCACCTCCCGGGCTGTGCACTGAATGGGAGGGGGCCGCGCGGCCCCTCCTGGAGCCCTTGATGGCCCTGGGGACCACCACCCCCAGGGCCGGCTCCTGCAGTGTCCCGGGTGCCTACCCGGGACACTGCTGTTTGCTATGACAGGACGGGAGCCTCGCGGCCCCGTCCTGTCATAGCAAACTTGGTTTGCATTTTGAAAGAGAGGCAGGAAGCCTGTCTCTCTTTCAAAATGCAAACTAATTGCTTTCCACATGGGGAGCAGCATGTTAGCTCCTCCCCATGTGGAAAAGCAATGCCGGCTTCCGCAGGAGGCGGGGAGCCGGCTGGGACTGTGGGGGATTGGGGACCCCCACAGTCTCCAACGTGAGGCCAGGCCCCGGGGATGGGGTCCCCGAGGCCTTAAATGGCCTGAGGAGGGGGCCACGCAGCCCCCTCCAAAGAAAAAAAATAAAAATCGAGGCCATGCCCCGGGGGATGGGGTCCCCGGGGCCAATACAGGCCCAGGGAAGGGGGGCCACGCGGCCCCCTTCCCGTTTAAAAAAATAAAATAAAAAATGCTCAGGCCCCGGGGGATGGGGTCCCCGGGGCCAAAAGTGGGCAAGGGAAGAGGGGCCACGCAGCCCCCCTCCCATTAAAAAAAAAAAACAAGAAAAAAAAAAACGACGGCATCGTGCCGGAGGCCCCGCCCCCCTCCCTGCAGTACTCTGCAAACGCACCCCCTGGCGCGTTTGCAGAGGGGGAACGAATTCCCCTTGAATACTGGGGGTCCCTGGGGGCCAACTAGCCCACTAGGAACCTCCAGTATGCGCCAGGGGGCTGCCTTGCAGAGACGTGTACATAGGCCACGCCCCTTTTACACCTCTCTGCAACCAGCTCTGTGGCGCTTTTGGAGGTATATGGTGGGCTAGTTGGACTCCAGGGACCCTCAGGATTCAAGGGACTTAATCCCCAACTTAAAACGCGCCACAGGGCGCGTTTGCACAGTGGTGAAGGGAGGGCGGGGCTTCATGTGACATGTGTGCAAACAGGCCCCGTGGCGCGTTTTAAGATGGGGGATTAAATCCCCTTCAATCCTGAGGGTCCCTGGGGCCAACTAGCCCAACAGGTACATCCAGAAAGCGCCACAGAGCTGCGTTGCAGAGAGGTGTAAAAGGGGTGTGGCCTCTCTACACGTCTCTGCAACGCAGCCCCTGGCGCATACTGGAGGTTCATGGTGGGCTAGTTGGCCCCTAGGGAACCTCATGATTCAAGGGGACTTAATCCCCCAACTTAAAACGCGCCACGGGGCGCGTTTGCACAGATGTCACCTCAGGCCCCACCCCTCCCTTCACCATTGTGCAAATATTCCTCTAAAATCTGCCTTACTACGAATTCCAATTTACTCACCTGTTATCAGGAGAGACCTCAGTGCTGCATCTTTCAGCCCAGTACTGGTCCTGAAAAGTAATTTTAACCGTACTTACCGGTAACTTGAATTTCCTTCATAGGCTAACATTGACTGGTTTCACTTGGAAATTCTTCTAAGTGTGGAGTTTTGGAACTTTAAAATATTCCTCTAAAATCAGCCGAAATACGAATTCCGATTTACTCACCTGTTATCAGGAGAGACCTCAGTGCTGTATCTTTCAGCCCATTACTGGTCCTGAAAAGTAATTTTAACCGTACTTACCAGTAACTTGAATTTCCTTCCATAGGATATCATTGCCTGCTTTTGCTGAAAAAGTTTCTGTGTTAATTTTTGAAAGATACAAATATTCCTCTAAAATCAGCCGAAATCCGAATTCTGATTTACTCACCTGTTATCAGGAGAGACCTCAGTGCTGTATCTTTCAGTCCAGTACTGGTCCTGAAAAGTAATTTTAACCGTACTTACCGGTAACTTGAATTTCCTTCATAGGCTAACATTGACTGGTTTCACTTGGAAATTCTTCTAAGTGTGGAGTTTTGGAACTTTATAATATTCCTCTAAAATCAACCAAAGTACGAATTCCAATTTACTCACCTGTTATCAGGAGAGAACCCAGTGCTGCATCTTTTAGCCCAGCACTTACCCTGAAAAGTAATTTTAACCGTACTTACCAGTAACTTATATTTTCTTCCATAGGAATCCATTGTCTGGTTTTCAGCAGAAAAGTTTCAAAGTGTCGATTTTCACAAACTACAAATATTCCTTAAAAATCGCCTGTATGACTTAAACGCATTCTTTCAACTGTTTACAGGAGATGCACCAGTGCTGGATCCAGGATCCAACACTGAGTAAGAAAAAGTAACGATAACAGTTTTTACCTGCTAAGTGAATTTCCTTCCATAGGATAACATTGGTGATTCTATGAGAAAAAGTTTCTAAGTGTCAACTTTTAAAATACAATAATATTCCTTAAAAATCACGACTGTAACCAAAACGCTTTTACTCAACTGTTTACAGGAGATGTACCAGGACTGAATCTAGGATCCAGTCCTGTGGTTAGAAAAGTAATCCATAAAGTAACTAATTGCATTTAACTAGAAATTCACATTGAGCTGAATGTTGCATTGTGTTTGAAAATGTGTTGCCCATTGCAACAACTGTAACTACTGTACTTAAAAGTCTATTGCCTATGTGCAAAGTATTTAAACTAAAGTAATTCATTCTGAGAAAGTATTTTTGTAATGTAATGTATAATGTAATTACAATGTAATTTAAAAATAAAATATGTAAAAAAAATTGTTTCTAAAAATGTAGTAAATCAGTATGAAAAAAATTAATATAACAATTAATACATTTAAAAATTGTCATTTACAAAACCTTTGAAATTCACTGAAAAACCGTAGGTTTCAGACATGTTATAGTTAGGAATTAGCATTTAAAAAACCTTTGAAATTCACTGAAAAAACCATAGGTTTCAGATATGTTATAGTTAGAAATTAGCATTTAAAAACCTTTGAAATTCACTGAAAAAACCATAGGTTTTAGGGACAGTTATAGTTAATTGGACATTTTACTCGTACAAAACCCGTGAAATTCCCCGTTATAGTTAGTTCAGCTAACTATAACTCGCGCCCCACAATGCACTGCTGATGACGTCACATATTACATCACTCATGACATGGTCAGTGACATCACTGATGACATCTCAAATGACATCACTGATGACATCATCCACGTGATAATCTGATTGAGCCCTTCACACCCTAATATAACCTTTGATACACCCAATCTAAATTACAGACTGCCATTCGCAAAACCATAGACACTCCAACACCAATAACTACATACCCACTCACTGATTCTTAGGTCTACACACACACATCCACTCACTCACCCGTACAGTCACTCATACTTATGGTCACTCAGTACAGGACTATCATATGCACTCTTACTCCTATATAGACACTCAAACACCGCCACTCATCCATAGAGGTACTCACACACCTAGTCAGTCATGCAAATAATTAAACACACTGCCATTTACTCACCTATACAGTTATACACACACCAGCTCACTTAATCATACAAATACTAGCACATTGTTACGCTCTTATATAATCACTGATACAAGCACACACTCATCCATACAGCCACTATCACAATCACTCACTCTCGCTTATAGCTATTTATATACTCCAACACACATATATACTGCCTTTCACATATGTAGTTACTCACACATGTACCACTGGGACATACATTCACTCACTAACACACTCTTACACACACTTACCCACCCATACAGTCTATCACAGATGCACTCTTGAAACCATCCACCCAGTGAATCACCCACTCACACATCTATGCACAGTCGCACACACCCCATCCACACAAACACTCAGGCACCCATACAGATACTCAGACAACAAATCAATGACTCTTATAGACACTCATGTAGCTATTCACAAACCCATGCAGCCACTTACACAGCAACAGACAGACGGATACAGACATTCACCCAGTTTAGTCACTAACCCATGCATTCAGTAAGATACGTTAAATCACTCACTTATAGAGTCAGTCACGCACCTACTAAATCATCCATACAGACACTTACACACCCACTCATTCTTCAATATGTCTTTTCCTATATATATTAAAAATATTTAAACTTTACAGAAACACACAGTCACTGGATGATGTCATCAGTGATGTCATTTGAGATGTCATCAGTGATGTCATCAGTGATGTCACTGACCATGTCATGAGTGATGTAATATGTGACGTCATCAGCAGTGCATTGCGAGGCGCGAGTTATAGTTAGCTGAACTAACTATAACGGGGAATTTCACGGGTTTTGTACGAGTAAAATGTCCAACTAACTATAACTGTCCCTAAAACGTATGGTTTTTCAGTGAATATATATATATATATATATATATATATATATATATATATATATATATATATATATGCAAAGCTGATCCCTGCAATCCTGGCAGGAAAAAACGAGCCACTCCAGTTTCAAGGCTTGCAAAGTGTTACAGGTTTATTTTCGGCAACAGAAACGACGCGTTTCGATCTCAAACGAGATCTTGGTCACATATAGATCTCTCTCTTTCTCTAATTTTTTTTATAGCTATGGCTTCCCTGGGGGCCGATTGTGGCCCCCACGGAAAGCACATAGCTATAAAAAAAAATTGCCCCCACAGGGGGTCGGCCACTGAGCAGGAGGACCGACCCCCTGCCAATATTGCCACCATCGTACTTTTTTAAAAATATTTTCAGCATTTTTGGGGGGCGATTGTGCCCCCCAAGGAAAGCCAACATGTCTAAATAAAAAATATGCCCCCACAGGGGTTCGGCCACTGAGCAGGAGGACCTACCCCCTGCCAATATCGCCGCCATTTTTTTTTCTTTTTTTTTTTTCATTTTTGGGGTGCGATTGCGCACCCCAAACAAAGCCAACTTTTAAAAATTAAAAAAAATATGCCCCCGGGGGGGGGCCGACTTATTACCACGAGGGCCGACCCCCCCAAAGACATCCCTGGTGTCTAGTGGGGTTTCCTGGCTGTGGATCGCAGCGCTGCCGCGATCCACGGCCAGGAAACCCTTTCAGGAAGGCCTCGTTTGAAAGGGGAGACTCTCCTTTCAAACGAGGCCTCCTGAAAGCTGGGAGGCCGTTTTGGTCGGATTTCCCCATCGGAATCGAGCGCTGCCTTACCTGCTGCTGTCCTCGGCTCCGGTGGGAAAATCAGTGACGTCAGAGCACCTCGCGGCGCGCTGACGTCACAGATGGGCGGGAGGGGGGGCGGGGGGAGACGCGGAAAGCCTTCCACGTCTCCCCCAGGGGGAATAAAAAAAAAAACAATTGGTTTAAAGGGGGCCCTCCCTGGTGACGGCCAATGGACGTGCGCCGCACCAGGGAGGTAGTGCTTGCGTCGGCCATTGGCCGACGCAAGCACCAAAGGGGTTAAAGACTCTCCTGTTTTCAAGACACTCAATGCTTCATCCAAAATTCTTTAATGTTCAGGTTTACTATTAGTAAAAAGCTAAATGTCACTTTTAAAGGCTACCATCTCAGATTTCGCTTGAAACATTTCTGACATGAGCCTTTAAAAGTCAGCTGTAGCCGATACCTGGCCAAATGGCATCATGCAAATTTAAAAAGCAACTCCATCAGGCCTGATAAAAGTTCCACTTGATGGTAAACTGCCCTTAAATCTAGTCTTGTGAACCCACTAGAATGTCCTATTTTTGTCATAAAGTCCTCAATGGCCTGTGTTTAGACTTCTTAAGTCTAAACACATCTTCAAATCACCTGACTTCTTCCTTGTCAAACATCCGGATATAACCCCAAAGTTGATTTGACTCTTTCAATAATACCTTGAGTACATAAATCCTCTAACAGGGCTGACAATTCCTTCATTACATTAAAAGGAACATTGCTTAATTAATGTTTTATTGGCACAGCACCCTGTTTAAACTTTATGGTATGAATAAAATCCCTTATCTTTCTTAACCCATCTTGACACTAGCAGTAGTCTTGAATAAACTTATCACTTTCAATCGGAATTCGTTTGTCCAAACCAGGTTTTATAGTTAAAGTGAACTCAACTTGGTGTAACCACCCTAAAACATGGATACTTATCTTTGCCACGTACACCTTCCCTTGAATAATCTCAGCCATAACTTCAATAGAGGCCCAAAAGTAGAAAATCAAATTTATTTTGCTGCCCTCAAAAGGGGGAAGAAATGTATTTTTAATGAAAAACTGGTTACATTTCTCTGATGAGACAATGGTAATGAGTGTTCCTGTATCCTCTAGAAGTTTGATCTCTATACCTTCAATACTTTTGTTCTTGTACACATTCCAGTCCTTTACTACCAATACAAACGCAGTAATATTGACATGCTTATCTTCCTCACTCTCACAATTCCTACTTAGTACACACTGAACAGTGCTTTTTTCCCCCTCTACACACCCTGAATAAATTTCCCATTTTCCCACAAAGTCTACATTGTTGACCTAAAGCTGGACAATTCCTAAATGAAGATACACGTGCAGAAGGCCCACATCTGTAAAAAACATTAGCATGAGTTTGGTGAAACTTGCGAATCCTTCTTTGGTTTATTGGTTCCTACCCCCAAAATTGTAGAGTTGATAATAACACTTCAAGTTATTTAGTATCCTCACATGAACTTTCTGTGTTTTTTGTATTGTCAATGGACATATCAAGGGAAGGATATTTACACATCAAAAGCCTTTCTTGAATTTTTAGAAATGCCGAGCAATTTAGTGTTTTCTGATTAACTGTGAGGTAAAATGTTCAAATTCATATATAGCTGCTACCATCTTCAAGGCTGTAATATATGTATCAATGCTTTTACTAGGTTTTTGCATTCTAGTAAATGCTGTATAATTATGTACAACTATATTTTTAGTCTTTGAAAAATACTTGTTCAGTTGTGCAATTGCTATTTCAAATTCATCAGGATCCTCTCCATCTGGAGGTTCATGTACCAACAAATGTTAAAAATGTTATGGCCTTCCACAACTAAATAGTAGTACATCAAACTTTTTTTCCCTTTCAGGTCTTCATCTTTGCACACCAATGGCACCTGAATACGCTCTGAAAGACCTTAATAATAGTTTCCTTTCAAGTGGTGGTTCACCTGTTTCCTGAAGAAATAGCACTGGTAGTGACACATTCTGCTTGTTGCTAAATTAAACTGGATTACACCACAATATACCAAAGTATGCACATCGCTGTGATGATAATAATCTGCACTTATTCCCAAAGCATGCAAATCTCAGTGGTGATAATAATTTGCATTTATTCCAGATGTAATAGTTTTAATTACCACAATGAAACTAATATAGCCTGCAAATCACTGAATGCAAGTTGCACAATAACTCTAAATATTGTGTCACAAGTTATTGAAACACTGTTAAACACTGTTAACAAAAACGCGCAAATTGCTGAAATTAATTAAAACAATAATGCCAATACAAGTATCATCAAAAGAAGAAATATGAACTTGTTTTAGTCTGCTTTCTATGGCTCCCAGATGATTGTTTCTCTTTCTGTGCTTATTCCATCAAATTGGATATGAGGAAGTAAACAACAAGCAGGCATAAGCAGTGTAGAAGTGATATGCCACAACACTTACGTTATTTTAAATATATGCCGCCAAAATGGAGGCGTTGCAAATTGTAATACACAGCTTATTTTGAAAACCGCAATCAGAATTGAGGTAAATAGCCATAGCTGACACATTTTCAGACTGCTTATGTGTGACATTTCCATAGTTTTAGTGCAGTCATGAGTGACATTTAACTGGCAAATGTGTGACACTTTGAGCGACACTTTCTTGTGAGTAAAACCAAGCAAGTAAGTGCATAGAAAGCGATAAATATTGGAAATGACACACCTTTGAGCTCTGAGAAGCTCTAAAAATATGTTAAAACTGCTGCAAATCTCCTGAAATGGAAAGCCATCTGTATTTTTGTACGTCTGAAATATAGAGCAAGAAGAGCATTTCAATTTTTCTGTATAGTAAAATGTAGTATGCTTTGAAAAAGGCAAACAAGATTTTATTGTGGAAATTTCACTAGTTTACTGATATCACTACTAAAATAATTACAGACGTTTATGATCAAGGCAGGATTATGATGAAACAAATAAACCATTCTGTGAACAATTAGGATATATTGTTATTAGTATGACATTTAAACATACAGGCAAGTTACATGATGTAGACAAAAAGCAAGAGCTGGTGAACATATCATGCCCGCTAAAGAACCATGAACATTTTCATTGTTGCTCAGCGGGGTGGCCATAAAGGACACTTTTAGAGTTTTGTGTATTAGAAGACTATCTTGAAATGACTTCTATCTGTGACTACTACTAACAACACTATAATTCTATGAAAGAAGGTACTATGGGCCACATGTAAGACAGAAACATTTTGCAAGTTCCTAATTGCGACTTTTTGCGTTTTACGACTCACAATTAGGAACTCACAAAATGCGATGTACAACAGTGTCTCGGATACTATTTGAGATTCCCAATGAGGTCGCAATTGACCTGCCTCATCAATATTCATGAAGCAGGTCGAAATTTGTGACCCATTGGGAATTGCCTGTAATCACAGGGATGGCGGCCTGCTGGGGTCAGCACACCACCATGTCTGTGATTGCTTTTGAAAAATAAACACTTTTTTTTAAAATGCAGCCCATTTTCCTTAAAGGAAAACAGAATGCATTTAAAAAAGAAAAATATAAAGCTACTTTTTCTTTTTTAAGAACAGGAAGTGGTCTGCCTGCTTTTAAATGTTGGGGCCCACATTCACAAAGGGGAAGGGGTCTCTTGGGGACCCCTTCCCATTTGTCAATGGGATACTAGCTCCTTCACAAGGTTGGTAAAATATGAATGTTTTGTGACCAGAATGAGGTCATCAGTGGTGTCATTTGAGATGTCATCAGTGATGTCATTTGAGATATCATCAGTGATATCACTGACCATGTCATTAGTAATGTAATTTGTGAGATCATAAGCAGTTCATCGTTGGGACGTAAGTTATAGTTAGCTAAGCTAACTATAACTGCTGAGTTTCTCTGGCTTTGTACAAGTGATATGTGAGTCGAACTATAACATCCCTGTAACCTTAGTTTTTTCCAGTGAATTTCTAGGATTTTGTAATTCTATTTCCTACCCATAATGTCCCTGTAACCTTAGTTTTTTTTCAGTGAAATTCCAAGTTTTGTTTTAATTCTCTTTCCTAATTATAACATCCCTGTAACTTTTGCTTTTGTTAGCGAATTTTTAATGTTTTTTTAATTCTATTTCCTAACTATAACGTCCATGTAACATTTAACTTTTCAGAGAATTTCAATGATTTTTAAAATTGTATTTCCTAATTGTAACCTGTTGAGGTTTAATTTCTCTGAAATTAGCATTATGCCAGAATGAATCCTGCCCTGCAAGTTTGCATACTTCTAGTTTGTAAAAGTTTTCAAAAGTTTAGAACATGATTTCTGGTCTCAGCAGCAGATGTCAAGAAAGAACCCCCTCGTCACACACACTATATGAGATTTTTAGCTCAACAAAAGCAAGGATGCAAACACCTCCATCAAGGATTACAGATAACTTTTTCCAGTGGAAATGCAGAGAAAACACACTTGCATTGCCTTGGCTATGCCCACGAAGTTAGGATCCTTTCCATCCTCACTGGCCGAACCCAGAGGGTCAGACTCCCACTGAACTCCTCAAATCCTACAGAGATAAGCAGTAGAGTCCCCCAGGGCTCGTTCCTGAGCTCACCCTATTCAACATGTACATGGCCCGCTTGCATCCATCGTTATAAACCACAGACTCAACATCCCCTTCTATGCTGATGAGGGACAGCTGATTCTCTCCCTCACCGATGAACCTACAATCACTAAGAGCAACTTACACAACGAAATGAAGGCAGCAGCCATCTGGATGAAGGAAAGCTGCCTCAAACTCAACGCCGACAAAACCAAAGTCCTCATCCTGGGCTCCATCCCCTCCACTTGGGATGACTCTTGGTGGCCAGCAGCACTCGGAACCCCCCACACCCACTGACCACGCATGCAATCTCAGCATCATCCTCAACTCCTCGCTCTCGCTGTATCATCCTCCTGCTTCCACAAGCTCCGCCTGCCCAGAAAGATCTTCAAATGGATCCCCACCAAGTCCAGGAGAGTGGTCACCCAGGTGCTCGTCAGTAGCAAGCCTGACTACGTTAATGCACTCTAGGCCGATACGAACCAATAGCTCCAAAGGAAATTGCAGCTCATTCAGAACCCCTCCGCCTGACTTATCCTTGACATCCCCCACCTGCGAGACCACAACTGGCTCCCGATCAACAAAAGAATTACCAACAAGCTACTCACGCATGCCTACAAAGCCCTCCACAACACCGGACCTGAATACTTCAACCACTGCCTCTCCTTCTACACACCAACCAGACAGCTCTGCTCTGCTCATCTGGCCCTGGCCACTATCCCACGGATCCGCAAGACCTCAGCTGGAGAAAGATCCTTCTCCCACCTTGCTGTGAAGACCTGGAACTCCCTACCTCTGCACCTCAGACAATCACTGTCTCTGCCTCAATTCGGGAAGGACCTCAAGACCTGACTCTTCAACTGAACTGTGTGTGTGAGTGCTTCTGTGGATGATGTCATCAGTGATGTCATTTAGGATGTCATGAGTGATGTCAGTAGTGATGACACAGACTATGTCATGAGTGATGTAATATGTAAGGTCATAAGCAGCGCATTGCGGGGACATAAGTTATAGTAAGCTCACGTAATTATAACTGCTAATATCTAATATGGAGGGAGGCCGTGTGGACCCCCCTCCTATGGCTTTTTAGAGCCCTGGGGACTACTACCTCTCTGGGGCTTAAATTGAAGGCCCGCCCCCTTTGCCCATCACTCTGCAAATGTGCCTCGTGGTGCACTAATCATTGAGGGATGAAGTCATCTTGGATAATGAGGGTCCTTGTGGGGCAAGAACCCCTCCTGTTTCCACTAGTAAGGCCCACACAGTGGATTGCTGAGAACTCATCATAGGCCCGACCCCTTTGTCCACCACTCTGCAAACGCGCCTCCTGGTGCACTACTCATTGAGGGATGAAGTCCTCTTGGATGCTGAGGGTCCTTGGGGGCCAATAACTCCTCTTGTGACCACCAGTAAGTCCCACACAGTGGGATTTCTGAAAGCTCATTGGAAGCCCCATCCCCTTTCTCCACCACACTGCAAACGTGCCTCCTAGCTACCTACTCTTTGGGGGAGGAAGTCCTCTTGGATGGTAAGGGTCCTTGGGGGCCAAGAAGCCCTCCTGTAACCACCAGTAAGGCCCATACAGCAGGAATGCTGAGAGCTCACCAGAGGTCCTGCCTCCTTTGCCTACCACTTTGCAGACATGCCTCCTGGCATACTACTGATTGAGGGATGAAGTCCCCTTGGATGCTGAGGATCATCTCATTGGGTGATGAAGTCCCCTTGGATGCTTAGGATAATATTGGGCCCAGCAGTAGGTCCCACACAGCGGGATTGCTGAGAGCTCATCGGAGGCACCTTCCCCTTTCTCAACCACTCTGCAAACGCACTCTCTGGCACACTACGCATTGGGGGATGAAGTCCCCTTGGATGCTGAGGGTCCAAGTACCCTCCTGGGATTTGCTAGTCCCGCAAAGCAGGGTTTCTGAGAGCTCGTCAGAGGCCCTGCCTTTCTTTCTCCACCCACTGTATAGACCCATTCGGCCACTCACACACCCACTCACAAACCCATTTGCACACCCACACAGCTTTTCATACACCCCACTCACAAACCCATTGAGCCACTTATAAACCTACCCACACACCCACACAGCTACTCACACACCCACTCACACACCCACTCACACACCCACCATTACCACTCACACACCTAGTCACAGACCCATACAGCCATTCACACACCCACTCTGAAAGGTTACAGTTAGGTTTCAGGGACATTGTAGATAGGAAATAGAATTTAAAAAATCCTTAGAAATTCACTGAAAAAGCCAAAGGTTACAGAGATGTTGTAGTTAGGCCTCAATTTCACTCCTACAATACCATTGAAATTCAGCAGTTATATTTACCTGAGCAAACTATACCATAAGCCCTTGGAATGCACTGCTTATGACCTCACATATTACATTACCTGTGATATGGTCAGTGAAATCACTGATGACATCCCAAATGACATCACTGGTGACATCTTCCACAGAACCACTCACATACCCACTCACACCATCATACAACCTCTCATACACCCACTCACACACCCAAACAACCACTCGCATACCCATTCACAGAATCATATAACTACTGATACACAGCTACTCTCTCACTCATACAGCCACTCACACAACCACTCACTCTCCCATACAGCCTCTCAAACAGCCACTGAAGCACCCATGCAGCTAACAGAACTATTTCCTCACCCATAAAGCCACTCACACATATATTCACTCTTTTACAAACCCATTTATACATCAAAACAAGCACTAATATGCCAAGTCACTCATTTATATAGCCACTCATACAGCCACTGACTAAACAATACAGCTACTGACACATCCACTCACTTTCCCATACACCAACTCAAACAGTCATTCACTCACCCATATACCCACTTACATGCCCACTCACTCACCCAAAGCACTACTCACACAGCTACTCAGCCACTGATACAGCCATTCACAGAACCACTCACTCACCCATGCAGCCACTCACACAGCCACTCACTCACACATAAAGCCATTCACACAACCACTCACTCATCCATACAGCCACTCACTCACACACCCACTCACTCACCAATACAGCTACTTACACACCCACTCATCCAGTCACACACACCCATACAGCTACTCACACAGCCACTCCCACACTGATACAGACAGTCACACAGCCACTCAGGTGACATGTTAGAAACAGAATCACTCATTAGTACTATAAAAAGAATAGCAATTTAACTTATGCAGTAGCTTAGTATATATCTTTAAGTCTCAGAAACGTTTTTGAAATACTTACAGTCACTGGATGTTGTCATCAGTGATACCATTTGAGATGTCACTGACCATGTCATGAGTGATGTAATATGTGAGGTCATAAAAAAAAAAAAAATCTGAGCCTAACTATAACGTCCCTGTAACCTTGGTTTTTTCAGCGACTATATATATATATTGCCTCAAAAGTGGGCTCGTTCAAGACGCAACTTCACCTGAAATTAAAATAAAAACTGACATCATCCACTAGAGGATCGGAATTGAGAGGGACACGAAACAGCAAGTACCAAGATGCACTTCTACATCCCATCTGGGCGCCCACCAGGGGGCAATCACTACAAAGAGCGGTGATTAATTAACTTGTTGTTACATCTTTGCCCCTCATGCGATGTTACTGGCTCACCTCTGACGAAGGTCAATGATGACCGAAATATATTAGGACTTTTGAGCTGTACAATTAAAGGATTTTAAAAGTTGCGGAGTGCTGCTGCCTCTCTGATGCAAGGGAGGTTTGGAAATGATGTTATATGGCGTGGTTCAGCCGTCAGCAAGCACCGCCAGCAAGAGCGCTGAATCTACCCGAAACTGAACCATGTTTGGGAGCTCGTGAAAGCGGAAGGGTAATGGCGCCGCCGAAGACTGGCTTCGGCATGGATCTTACTTGCCTCAAAAGTGGGCTCGTTCAAGACGCAACTTCACCTGAAATTAAAATAAAAACTGACATTATCCACTAGAGGATCGGAATTGAGAGGGACACGAAACAGCAAGTACCAAGATGCACTTCTACATCCCATCTGGGCGCCCACCAGGGGGCAATCACTACAAAGAGCGGTGATTAATTAACTTGTTGTTACATCTTTGCCCCTCATGCGATGTTACTGGCTCACCTCTGACGAAGGTCAATGATGACCGAAATATATTAGGACTTTTGAGCTGTACAATTAAAGGATTTTAAAAGTTGCGGAGTGCTGCTGCCTCTCTGATGCAAGGGAGGTTTGGAAATGATATATATATATATATACATATATATATATATATATATATATATATATATATATATATATATATACGTATATATATATATATATATATATATACGTATATATATATATATATATATATATATATATATGTATATATATATATATATTCACTGAAAAAACCATAGGTTTCAGGCACGTTATAGTTAGAAATTAGCATTTAAAAAACCTTGGAAATTCACAGAAAAAACCATAGGTTTTAGGGACGTTATAGTTAGTTGGAAATTTGTCTCGTACAAAACCATAGAAATTCCCCTGTTATAGTTAGTTCAGATAACTATAACTCGCGCACCCGCAACACAGAATGGTGCACTTGCATGTGGGTGCAGTTCAGAAGGTTACAGAGTCATACCGGTAATAGGCCTTTCAAGGCATGGTCAAAGAGGGCTCTAGCTCAGGGCCCGAGCATTTCAGGGGCCCCCGGAAAGACTAGCTCTGTTCTCCACACACGCCCGTCCTGATCACCTTGAATGATTCTTAAACATACCATTTTCCATTTATTTTAATTTTATTATGAATGATGTGTGACAGTCTATTACAGATATTTTGCAGAAAACTATATTCATCCTTTTTTTTTTTTAATTATTAGAAAGAAGTCGCGCACCCTACGCGCACCCTACACGATGGGTGCGTGCATCCTATTAGCGTGCATTGTAGAAATCACGCTGGGGTCGCGAAGTCGGAGTAATTTGGACAGTATGAAATATCTTTTAATTAATTATCAATAAAAGTTTACTTTAAGTGTTTGTCTAATTTTATTTACAAAAGTATTTTTAAACTATTATTTTCAATAGACTCTGTACGAAAGGAAATTTTCTGTGTGCGCGACGTATGCGCGTAGTGTGCGCGACCCCTCCCAGCACGTATTTCCGGGGTCGCGCCGTGATCGCGCCGGGGTGGCGACTTCGGCGTCTTTTCAAACTTGAAAAAATGACTATTGAAACTTTGAATATGATATTAGAGTGAACAGTTTTGCTAATATACTTATTAAAAGTTTTTAGAAATTTGTATTTATAGTGTATAATCATGTATAGGATATTTCGCGGGTGCGCGATGGGTGCGTGACGGGTGCGCGCACCCTACGCGATTACATGTCAGCACAAAAAAAAAGAATCTGATTGGTTTAAATCAATCTCATTGTGGAAGAGGGAGGATCCATCCTTCTGATATTCCCCTTACTTTTTGTCTTTCATAGAGACAAGAGCTCTTTCCTGCTTCTCTTTATCATTATACCTTTTTTGTGTGTTTCTTTATTTTTTCTACAACTATGGCTTCCAGTCTTGCTTCAGTTGATCCTTTGGCCATTGAGGAGGAAGAAGAGATGGTGGAGCGCAGCAGAAAGAGGAAGGGAAGCATTGTCTGGGCCTTCTTCACCATTTCAGAGGGCGAAAAAAAGGTTAACACCCGAAAATGTACCTGTACAATTTGCCAGAGAGTGCTGTCAAGAGGGTCCGACAAAAAATATTCATGCGGTACCAGCAGCATGAAAAAACATCTGGAGACTCTACACCCAGTTCACCTGGCAAGAGAGGAGAGGAGGAGAGAATTAAATGCTGCTGCCTAACAAGATCCAAATGCTCCATCTACTTCAGCACAGCTTCCACCTGCTCCAAGGCCCCACATTCTGCCTGAATTTTTAAATGCTGCAGTTAGTTGCATAAAGTGCGACACCAAACTGTGCATTGGAGAGCAGTGTGTGGACGTTATCTCTGCTGCTCTAAAAGCACATAAATGTTAATTTTTTTTTATAATGTGCTTTTGTTTTTGTTGGAGAGATCGTTTCCTGATCTTCCTTTTTGTCTGTTGTTTTTAAAATAAAAAACACACACAAAAAGTTAAAAATGTTTAAAAATAACAAAACAAAATTAAAATTGTTCTGAAAAAAAAGAAAAACGGTTCTTACGGAACCACATCTACTGGTTAAAAAAAGAAAAATTACTTAAGTGATTGCATGAGAGTATGGACACTGTGTGGGTGATTGGAGATTTGCAAGTCTACTATATGGTTATTTTATGAATGTTTGGGTAGTGGTAATGTGATGGTTAGTGCCTGGGTCATTGCATGAGTACATGGGTAGTGACTGGATGATTAGAGTACTGCAAGGAGACTGCCTGAGTG
This sequence comes from Calotriton arnoldi, assembly GCA_963921515.1. NCBI lineage: Eukaryota > Metazoa > Chordata > Amphibia > Caudata > Salamandridae > Calotriton > Calotriton arnoldi. The sequence continues at coordinate 531,950 of CAWUFW010005922.1, read as the reverse complement.
AATTTATAAGTGCTTGGGTATTGGTGGAGTGATTGGACTAGTACATGGTACTGGCTGGGTGACTGGAGGAGTGCACGGGGAGTGACAGTGTGATTGCTGCAGTGCATGGCTAGTACCTGGGAAAATGAAGATGCGAATGAGCAGTGTGTAGGTGGTTAGAGGACTGCATGGGTAGTGCACATGTGATTGTAGCTCTGCATGTGTTAGTGCCTGGGTCATTGCATGAGTACATGGGTAGTGACTGGATGATTAGAGTACTGCAAGGAGAGTGCATAGTGAATTTATAAGTGCTTGGGTATTGGCGGAGTGATTGGATTAGTACATGGTAGTGGCTGGGTGACTGGAGGAGTGCACGGGGAGTGACAGGGTGATTGCTGGACTGCATGGGTACTACCTGGGGAATTGAAGGAGCGAATGAGAAGTGTGTAGGTGGTTAGAGGATTGCATGGGTAGTGCACAGGGGATTGTAGCAGTGCAGGTGTTAGTGCCTGGGTCATTGCATGAGTACATGGGTAGTGACTGAATGATTAGAGTACTGCAAGGAGAGTGCCTGAGTGAATTTATAAGTGCTTGGGTATTTGCGGAGTGATTGGATTAGTACATGGTACTGGCTGGGTGACTGGAGGAGTGGACGGGGAGTGACAGTGTGATTGCTGGAGTGCATGGTTAGTACCTGAGAAAATGAAGGTGCGAATGAGCAGTGTGTAGGTGGTTAGAACACTGCATGGGTAGTGCACATGTGATTGTAGCACTGCATGTGTTAGTGCCTGGGTCATTGCATGAGTACATGGGTAGTGACTGGATGATTAGAGTACTGCAAGGAGACTGCCTGAGTGAATTTATAAGTGCTTGGGTATTGGTGGAGTGATTGGACTAGTACATGGTACTGGCTGGGTGACGGGAGGAGTGCACGGGGAGTGACAGTGTGATTGCTGGAGTGCATGGGTAGTACCTGGGAAAATGAAGGTGCGAATGAGCAGTGTGTAGGTGGTTAGAGGACTGCATGGGTAGTGCACATGTGATTGTAGCACTGCATGTGTTAGTGCCTGGGTCATTGCATGAGTACATGGGAAGTGACTGGATGATTAGAGTACTGCAAGGAGAGTGCATAGTGAATTTATAAGTGCTTGCGTATTGGCGGAGTGATTGGATTAGTACATGGTAGTGGCTGGGTGACTGGAGGAGTGCACGGGGAGTGACAGGGTGATTGCTGGACTGCATGGGTACTACCTGGGGAATTGAAGGAGCGAATGAGAAGTGTGTAGGTGGTTAGAGGATTGCATGGGTAGTGCACAGGGGATTGTAGCAGTGCATGTGTTAGTGCCTGGGTCATTGCATGAGTACATGGGTAGTGACTGAATGATTAGAGTACTGCAAGGAGAGTGCCTGAGTGAATTTATAAGTGCTTGGGTATTTGCGGAGTGATTGGATTAGTACATGGTACTGGCTGGGTGACTGGAGGAGTGCACGGGGAGTGACAGTGTGATTGCTGGAGTGCATGGTTAGTACCTGAGAAAATGAAGGTGCGAATGAGCAGTGTGTAGGTGGTTAGAACACTGCATGGGTAGTGCACATGTGATTGTAGCACTGCATGTGTTAGTGCCTGGGTCATTGCATGAGTACATGGGTAGTGACTGGATGATTAGAGTACTGCAAGGAGACTGCCTGAGTGAATTTATAAGTGCTTGGGTATTGGTGGAGTGATTGGACTAGTACATGGTACTGGCTGGGTGACGGGAGGAGTGCACGGGGAGTGACAGTGTGATTGCTGGAGTGCATGGGTAGTACCTGGAAAAATGAAGGTGCGAATGAGCAGTGTGTAGGTGGTTAGAGGACTGCATGGGTAGTGCACATGTGATTGTAGCACTGCATGTGTTAGTGCCTGGGTCATTGCATGAGTACATGGGAAGTGACTGGATGATTAGAGTACTGCAAGGAGAGTGCATAGTGAATTTATAAGTGCTTGCGTATTGGCGGAGTGATTGGATTAGTACATGGTAGTGGCTGGGTGACTGGAGGAGTGCACGGGGAGTGACAGGGTGATTGCTGGACTGCATGGGTACTACCTGGGGAATTGAAGGAGCGAATGAGAAGTGTGTAGGTGGTTAGAGGATTGCATGGGTAGTGCACAGGGATTGTAGCAGTGCAGGTGTTAGTGCCTGGGTCATTGCATGAGTACATGGGTAGTGACTGAATGATTAGAGTACTGCAAGGAGAGTGCCTGAGTGAATTTATAAGTGCTTGGGTATTTGCGGAGTGATTGGATTAGTACATGGTACTGGCTGGGTGACCGGAGGAGTGCACGGGGAGTGACAATTTGATTGCTGGAGTGCATGGTTAGTACCTGAGAAAATGAAGGTGCGAATGAGCAGTGTGTAGGTGGTTAGAACACTGCATGGGTAGTGCACATGTGATTGTAGCACTGCATGTGTTAGTGCCTGGGTCATTGCATGAGTACATGGGTAGTGACTGGATGATTAGAGTACTGCAAGGAGAGTGCCTGAGTGAATTTATAAGTGCTTGGGTATTGGCGGAGTGATTGGATTAGTACATGGTACTGGCTGGTTGACTGGAGGAGTGCATGGGGAGTGACAGTGTGATTGCTGGAGTGCATGGGTAGTACCTGGGAAAATGAAGGTGCGGATGAGCAGTTTGTAGGTGGTTAGAGGACTGCATGGGTAGTGCACATGTGATTGTAGCACTGCATGTGTTAGTGCCTGGGTCATTGCATGAGTACATGGGTAGTGACTGGAAGATTAGAGTACTGCAAGGAGAGTGCATGGTGAATTTATAAGTGCTTGGGTATTGGCGGAGTGTTTGAATAAGTACACGGTACTGGCTGGGTGATTGGAGGAGTGCACGGGGATTGACAGGGTGATTGCTGGACTGCATGGGTACTACCTGGGAAATTGAAGGAGCGAATGAGAAGTGTGTAGGTGGTTAGAGGACTGCATGGGTAATTCATAGGGGATTGCAGCAGTGCATGTGTTAGTGCCTGGGTCATTGCACGAGTACATGGGTAGTGACTGGATGATTAGAGTACTGCAAAGAGAGTGCATGTTGAATTTATAAGTACTTGGGTTTTGGCGGAGTGATTGGATAAGGACATGGGGCTGGCTTGGTGATTGGAGGAGTGCATAGGTAGTGACAAGGAGATTACTGGACTGCATAGGTAGTGCTCAGGGGATTATACCAGTGCATGTGTTGGTGCCTGGGTCATTGCATGAGTACATGGGTAGTGACTGGATGATTAGAGTGCTGCAAGGAGAGTGCATGGTGAATTTATAAGTGCTTGGGTTTTGGCAGAGTGATTAGATAAGTACATGGTGCTCGCTGGGTGATTGGAAGAGTGCACAGGGAGTGACAGGGGGATTGTTGGACTGCATGGGTAGTGCTCTGGGGATTGTAGCACTACATGAGTTAGTGCCTGGGTCATTGCATGAGTACATGGGTAGTGACTGGATGATTAGAGTACTGCAAGGAGAGTGCATGGTGAATTTATAAGTGCTTGGGTTTTGGCGGAGTGATTGGATAAGTACATGATGCTGGCTGGGTGATTACAGCAGTGCATGGGTAGTGACAGGGTGATTGTTGGACTGCATGGGTACTACCTGAGTAATTGAAGGAGTGAATCAGTAGTGTGTAAGTGGTTAGAGGACTACATGGGTAGTGCTCAGGGGATTGTAGCAGTGCATATGTTAGTGCCTGGGTTATTGCTTGAGTACATGGGTAGTGACTGAATGATTAGAGTACTGCAAGGAGAGTGCATGGTGAATTTATAAGTGCTTGGGTTTTGGCAGAGTGATTGAATAAGGACATGGGGCTGCCTGTGTGATTGGAGGAGTGCATAGGTAGTGACAGGGAGATTACTGGACTGCATAGGTAGTGCTCAGGGGATTGTAGCAGTGCATGTGTTAGTGCTTGGGTCATTGCATGAGTAAATGGGTAGTGACTGGTTGATTAGAGTGCTGCAAGGAGAGGCATGATGAATTTATAAGTGCTTGGGTTTTGGCGGAGTGATTGGATAAGTACATGGTGCTGGCTGGGTGATTGGAAGAGTGCACAGGGAGTGACAAGGGGATTGCTGGACTGCATGGGTAGTACTCTGGGGATTGTAGCACTGCATGAGTTAGTGCCTGGGTCATTGCATAAGTACATGGGTAGTGACTGAATGATTAGAGTACTGCAAAGAGTGTGCATGGTGAATTTATAAGTGCTTGGGTATTGGCGCAGTGATTGGATAAGTACATGATGCTGGCTGGGTGATTACAGCAGTGCATGGGTAGTGACAGGGGTGTTCCTGGACTGCATAGGTACTACCTGGGTAATTAAAGGAATGAATCAGTACTGTGTAGGTGGTTAGAGGTCTGCATGGGTAGTGCTCTGGTGTTTGTAGCAGTGCATGTGTTAGTGCCTGGGTCATTGCATGAGTACATGGCTAGTAACTGGATCATTAGAGTGCTGCAAAGAGAAGCATGGTGAATTTATAAGTGCTTGTGTTTTGACGGAGTGATTGGATAAGTACTTGGTGCTGGCTGGGTGATTGGAAGAGTGCACAGGGAGTGACAGGGAGATTACTTGACTGCAGAGGTAGTGCTCAGGGAATTGTAGCAGTGCATGTGTTAGTGCCTGGGTCATTGCATGAGTACATGGATACTGACTGGATGATTAGAGTACTGCAAAGAGAGTGCATGGTGAATGTATAAGTGCTTGGGTATTGGTGCAGTGATTGGATAAGTACATAGTACTGGCTGGGTGATTGGAGGAGTGCATAGGGAGTGACAGGGTGATTGCTGGACTGCATGGGTACTACCTGGGTAATTGAATGTGCGAATGAGTAGTGTGTAGGTGGTTAGAGGACTGCATGGGTACTGCACAGGGGATTGTAGCAGTGCATGTGTTAGTGCCTGGGTCATTGCATGAGTACATGGTTACTGACTGGATGATTAGAGTACTGCAAGGACAGTGCATGGTGAATTTATAAGTGCTTGGGTTTTGGCAGAGTGATTGGATAAGTACATGGTGCTGGCTGGGTGATTGGAAGAGTGCACAGGGAGTGACAGGGGGGTTGCTGGACTGCATGGGTAGTGCTCTGGGGATTGTAGCACTGCATGAGGTAGTGCATGAGTCATTGCATGAGTACATGGGTAGCGACTGGATGATTAGAGTACTGCAAAGAGAGTGCATGGTGAATTTATAAGTGCTTGGGTATTGGCGCAGTGATTGGATAAGTACATGATGCTGGCTGGGTGATTACAGCAGTGCATGGGTAGTGACAGGGGGGTTGCTGGACTGCATAGGTACTACCTGAGTAATTAAAGGAGTAAATCAGTACTGTGTAGGTGGTTAGAGGTCTGCATGGGTAGTGCACAAGGGATTGTAGCAGTGCATGTGTTAGTGCCTGGGTCATTGCATGAGTACATGGGTAGTGACTGGATCATTAGAGTACTGCAAAGAGAGTGCATGGTGAATTTATAAGTGCTTGGGTTTTGGCGAAGTGATTGGATAAGTACATGGTGCTGGCTGGGTGATTGGAAGAGTGCACAGGGAGTGACAGGGGGATTGCTGGAGTGCATAGGTAGTGCTCTGGGGATTGTAGCGCTGCATGAGTTAGTGCCTGGGTCATTGCATGAGTACATGGGTAGTGACTGGATGATTAGAGTACTGTAAGGAGAGTGCATGGTGAATTTATAAGTGCTTGTGTTTTGGCAGAGTGATTGGATAAGGACATGGGGCTGGCTGTGTGATTGGAGGAGTGCATAGGTAGTGACAGGGAGATTGCTGGACTGCATAGGTAGTTCTCAGGGGATTGTAGCAGTGCATGTGTTAGTGCCTGTGTCATTGCATGAGTACATGGATAATGACTGGATGATTAGAGTATTGGAAAAAGAGTGCATGGTTAATTTATAAGTGCTTGGGTATTGGCGCAGTGATTGGATAAGTATATGGTGCTGGCTGGGTGATTTGAAGAGTGCACAGGGAGTGACAGGGGGATTGCTGGAGTGCATAGGTAGTGCTCTGGGGTTTGTAGCACTGGATGATTTAGTGCCTGGGTCATTGCATGAGTACATGGGTAGTGACTGGATTATTAGAGTGCTGCAAGGAGAGTGCATGGTGAATTTATATGTGCTTGGATTTTGGTGTAGTGATTGGATAAGGACATGGTGCTGGCTGGGTGATTGAAGGACTGTCTGGATAGTGACAGAGCGATGGCTGGAAAGCATGGGTAGTGCTCAGGGGATTGTAGCACTGCATGTGTTATTGCCTGGGTTAATGCATGAGTACATGGGTAGTGACTGGATGATTAGGGTACTGAAAGGAGACTGCATGGTGAATTTATAAGTGCTTGTGTTTGGCGGACTGATTGGATAAGGGTATGGACCTGGCTGGGTGATTGGAGGAGTGCATAGGTAGTGACAGAGAGATTACTGGACTGCATAGGTAGTGCTCAGGGGATTATACCAGTGCATGTGTTAGTGCCTGGGTCATTGCATGAGTACATGGGAAGTGACTGGATAATTAGAGTGCTGCAAGGTGAGTGCATGGTGAATTTATAAGTGCCTCGGTTTTGGCGGAGTGATTAGATAAGTACATGGTGCTCGCTGGGTGATTGGAAGAGTGCACAGGGAGTGACAGGGGGATTAGTGGAGTGCATAGGTAGTGCTCTGGGGATTGTAGCACTGCATTAGTTAGTGCCTGGGTCATTACATGAGTACATGGGTAGTGACCAGATGATTAGAGTACTGTAAGGAGAGTGCATGGTGAATTTATAAGTGCTTGGGTTTTGGCGGAGTGATTGGTTAAGGACATGGGGCTGGCTGGGTGATTTGAGGAGTGCATAGGTAGTGACAGGGAGATTACTGGACTGCATAAGTAGTGCTCAGGGGATTGTAGCAGTGCATGAGTTAGTGCCTGGGTCATTGCATGAGTGCATGGGTGGTGACTGCATGATTAGACTACTGCAAAGAGAGTGTGTGGTGAATTTATAAGTGCTTGGGTATTGGCACAGTGATTAGATAAGTACATGGTGCTGGCTGGGTGATTGGAAGAGTGCACAGGGAGTGACAGGAGGATTGCTTGGGTGCAAAGGTAGTGCTCTGGGGATTGTAGCACTGCATGAGTTAGTGCCTGGGTCATTGCATGAGTACATGGGTAGTGACTGGATGATTAGAGTACTGCAAGTAGACTGCATGGTGAATTTATAAGTGCTTGGGTTTTGGCGGACTGATTGGATAAGGACATGGGGCTGGCTGGGTGATTGGAGGAGTGCATAGGTAGTGACAGGGAGATTACTGGACTGCATACGTAGTGCTCAGGGCATTGTACCAGTGCATGTGTTAGTGCCTGGGTCATTGCATGAGTACATGGGTAGTGACTGGATGATTAGAGTACTGCAAAGAGAGTGCATGGTGAATTTATAAGTGCTTGGGTATTGGCGCAGTGATTGGATAAGTATATGATGTTGGCTGGGTGATTGGAAGAGTGCACAGGGAGTGACAGGGGGGTTGCTGGAGTGCATAGGTAGTGCTCTGGGGATAGTAGTACTGCATGAGTTAGTGCCTGGGTCATTGCATGAGTACATGGGTAGTGACTGGATGATTAGAGTATTGTATGGAAAGTGCATGGTGAATTTATAAGTGCTTGGGTTTTGGCGGAGTGATTGGATAAGGACATGGGGCTGGCTGGGTGATTGGAGGAGTGCATAGGTCGTGACAGGGAGATTGCTGAACTGCATAGGTATTGCTCAGGGGATTGTAGCAGTGCATGAGTTAGTGCCTGGGTCATTGCATGAGTGCATGGGTAGTGCTTGGATACTAACTGGGTGATTTCAGAATATGGAATCAGTCAATCATTACTCATGTAGTTTTAAAATCACATATTCACTACCTTTGCACTCCTGTAATCGGTCAGGCACCTCTCAATAGTTCACTAAGCATACATATGTATAAATAGAATCTGAACACATAGATGAGTCATTACATACTATCTAGTTAAGTAGATAAGTACAACATGCCAGAAAGGGTAATATGTGGTGGTTTACTTTTCAGCTACATCTTGACCATTCAATCTACAAATATGCGACATCATTAAACTATACCTCTCAACGGACTTAAGAAAGAAGGGTAATTAACAACACCTTTTATGAGCATTTTTAAAACCACACTTTTATTATACATCTTCACCTTTGTATCTAAAATTATGTGGCATCATTCAACTATACCTTTGCTCAGACTAAAAAGAAGCCTAATTAACAGCACCTTATTTCACCATTCTATCTTAAAATATATGGCATCATTTAACTTTACCTTCTGTACAAACTAATAACAGAAACCTAATTATTAACACCTTATATGATCATCTTTCAAACAGCACAGTTGTGCTGCATCTTTACCAAAGTATCTATAATTATGCAGTATCATTCAACTATACCTTTGTAGAGAGAAGAAAAAATGAAGGCTAATAAACTACACCTTATATGAACATCTTTCAAACTACACATTTGTACTGCATCTTCAACCAACTACCTAAAAATATGCGGCATAATTCAACTATACCTTTGAACAGACTTAAAAAACAAGCTTAATTAATAACATCAGTAATCATCTTAAAAAATACACATATTACTGTACAGACTCTTTTTAAACAACATTCAAGTACAATGAAACTAATTCCAATATACATCTCTACATTTAATAATATATTTCAAACAACACAGTTTTAGAATAATGTCAAATCTTTTTAAATAAACCTCAAAAATGTATAACTCACCTTGCAAATAAATGTGTTGAATGAAAAATCTCACACACTCAGACAGGATTTATTTTTACACACAATCAATGTAATGCACCAGACTCAGCAAGGTAAAACCAGTAATGGCAAGGTTTCCCTCTCTTTCTTCATACAAATACACATAAGCAACAAATAACATTGCTTCCCAGAGATTTTCAAATTGTAAAACACATTTCCATTGGTTACACATAATAACCCTTAACAACTGACTTCTTCACCCTTTCTGCTTAATGCCAGTTTCCATAGTAACAGTTCATGGAACATTCAACTTAACTGACAGGTCACAAGTTCACCATATTTTCAAGTTCACCACACAATGTTGCAAATGCAAACAGCAAGTGTGGTTGGCTTTGCAAAACATGACCTTATCCTTTCTACTGTACCTTTCAAACATTTTTTTACTGACCAATAACAAACATGCTTTTTAAAGAAAGTACCATGCACCCTATTTTTCAGTGTACAATGTTCATAAACAACCAATCAATTCTCTACTTTTTTAAAAACAGCATCTTGTCCACCATTTTAGATACCTCTCATTCTACCAACTGACTACCTCAGCTACAGACATCTTTTGATTACCTACAGACATCCCTTCAAGATGCTTTCTGTGTGCATTGTTGGGCACAGCTATGTTTTCTGGTGCAAAAGGTATGCTGAACACAGAGGTATTGACAAAAACCTAGCTTTGCAAAATGTAGACATTAAATGGATTGGACAGAGAGGATTAAAGTGGCACCAATTGATGCCTTTGGTTAATACCTTTTTGCATCTCCAACCCCCTGACCTCATGATTGTGCACTGTGGTGGCAATGACCTAGGCACATTGACTGGGGTAGGTCTGGAAATGCTAATGAAGGACACCTTTGCAGAATTGATGTTACTTTTCCCCCAAACTGTCTTTGTATACTCTAACATATGCCAAAGACAGAAATGGAAGTGGTCCAATCAATTTTGTCCTCAGGTTGAAAAAGCTAGAAAAAATGTCAATAAAGCTGTTTCTGCTTACCTCAGAGACCATAGGATGGGCTCCATCTATAACAACAATCTACATTTCTATATGGATGGCATCTACAGAAGTGACGGAGTACACTTCACTGATCAAGGGAACAGAGTGTTTCTCAACAACCTGAAGCTCTGCATCCACACTTACATGTAGCTACAACAATCTCCCAATGAAAACAAGGGCTCTTTTTAGAGCCACCCAATAACCCAAATATAACCTAGGTTTATATAAAAAAATCTGAATTATTTTTGCTTGGAGTCGCGCACACTGCGCGACTAGATTAGCCGTGCACCCATCGCGTTCACACCAGGGGGCCACGCTGAGAGCGGCGCACCCATCTAGTTCACACCAGAGGGCCGCGCTGAGAGCCGTGCACCCATCACGTTCACACCAGGGGGCCGTGCTGAGAGCCGCGCACCCATCGCGTTTACACTAGGGGGCCGCGCTGGGAGCCGCGATAGGGTCGCGACTCCAAACTTTGGCGAAAAAAAACCCGTCCACTTTCATTAATGTATATTTGCCCCGGGGACCCCATCCCCCGGGGCATGCCCAGATCTAGTTATTTTTTTATTTTTAAAAAGTGTGGGGGGGACCGCGCGACCCTCCTCCTGGGCCATTTTGGGCCCCGGGGACCCCATCCCCCGGGGCCTGGTCTCATGATTGGGGACCGTGGGGGGAGCCCCAATGCCCCCACGGTCCCACCGGCTCCCCGCCTCCTGCGGGAGCTGGCATTACTTTTCCACAAGGGGAGCTGCTGACATGCAGCTCCCCTTGTGGAAAGCAATCCTGCTTTGCTTCATTGAAGCAAGAGCAGATTTCCCTGCTCTTGCTTCAATCAAGCAAAGCAGAGTTTGCTATGACAGGGTGGAAGCCGTGCTCCCGCCCTGTCATAGCAAACAGCAATGTCCCGGGGGTGGGCACCCAGGGACATTGCAGGAGCCGGCCCTGGGGGTTGGCGGTCCCCAGGGCCATGAAGGGCTCCAGAAGGGGGGCCGTGCCCCCCTCCCTACCATTGCAAAGCACAGGGGAGGTGGTGGTCCCCGGGACTTGGGGGTCCGTAAAGGACCCCCGAATTTCAATTTTTAGTGCCCTGGGGAGGTGGTAGTCCCCGGGGTTTGGGGGAGCCCCCGAGCCCCCACCCCCTATTTAATAACCCCACACTCCGTTTTTTTTTGTTTTTTTTCATCCGGAGTCGCGCACCCTGCACTACTTGGATTTTTATTTAAAAAAAAAAAAATTGGGGCCTTGGGGTCCTTGTGGGACCCCCAGAGCAGGCCTACCCTGCCCCCTTTTCTTGTTTTTCATCCTTTTTTCCACAGTTTCCTCCTGGATCGGTTCTACCGAGTCACAAAATGGCTGCCAACAGTTCCTGGTTTGGAGTGTTGGCAGCCAATGAGAATGAAGCTCGTGCTCGGGAGGGTTCGCGAATCTACCGCGGCCATAGATATCGAAACTTTTTCTTTTCCTAATTTCTCAGGAACTGCTGAACGGATTTACACCATTTAACAAAAAGGGATCTTTCTGAACCAAGATCTACCTTTTTGCCAAATTTTGTGTAATTCCGTTCAGCAGTTCGGGCTGTAGCTTTGTCTAAAGTTTCCTATGGAAAATAACATGTGGAAAACACGTTTTGGGACCCCCTTTTTTCTCGGCCCCCGAATGACAAATCACCCCGAAACGTTCAAGACAGGAGCTGACCGGAGCGCCCCACTAGTTTTGAAAATTTCGTGAAGATTCATCAAACAGCGCCAAAGTTATTGGCAAATCAAAAAACGCTTTTCCTATGGAAACTAGGTCCTAACTATAACTACCTACTGGCGACCGCCAGTAGGTAATATATATATGTATATATATACATATATATATATATGTACAATTCAACTCCAATTCCTTTAGTCAAGAATAGGACACCGACACAGGAGCTGGAATAACGTGTTTATTTCAGTCTCAGCTGTTAAGCGTTTCGGCACTTCCTGCCTTGCTCACACAATATAGCGTCATCGTAACTCCACCATTAAAAATGCAGGGTTAGACATCACATGGTGCATAACTTCAGGGACATAGTAAACAGACTCAACAGTGTGAATAATGCCTGACTATTGTGACATTCCAATTCATTGAATAAATACAATACAATACCACGAAGGCATAAAATTGGCAAATCCTACTCGTTACACTAAAATTCTATTCTCATATACCACTTATATGTGGAGGCAATTAAAAATCATTGTCCTTCACTTAATAAAATGTCATTTGTGCTACGGCTAATACGGGTGAAAATTCGGCACTGTGCTCATTCATTTGCACCGCTCGAAAGGCACTTGACTCATTTTCATGCAAAGAATCTTGAACCTTTTCGTTTGCCAAGAATTGTGGATTCTGTCCACTGTTGATTTTAAGAACTATAATCACACAGTAATAATGCCTAATGTGGTTCTAGGGTTAACATTTATTTCTCCTTTTCTCTTAAATTGTCCCACTCTATTCCCTGCATACGCATACATTTGCAGAATATCTGGCTACCACTTTATAATTTGCACATTATGCTAAAATTATTTGTCACGAAATCTCAGAACTTTTGACTATAATGCCGACAAGTGTCTAATAATAAAGAAACAAACTGTAAAACCTATTGTTTTTGTTGGCTGCTCCACCACATTGTGATTGGTACGATAAAATTTCTCTTCATACGAAGTACATCAAAAGTGCAAGTGCTTATGTGCTCTATACAAGTTTAAAACTAACAATAGTTTTAAAACAAGAGATACAGGCACTAAAAACATGTTAATCGTCAGAGACACTAAAATCCATTCCTGAATAAAGTGCAAATGCATATGTGCAAATTTTAGTTCTAAAGTGCAAGTGCTTTATAGAACTAGTTTGCAAATATAGCATAAATTCATGACAATAAACATAAAGTGCTGATGCCTACATTCAATGAACATTTAGGGGAGCAGTGTCGACATGCCTGTCTTCATGATCACATAATTATTATTGTAACAAAAAGCCCGTATTCGGAAATAGTGGTCAAGATTGTATCACTCATTACTTTCTATAAATAGTTTTCAAAGGTCATACTTCTCCATGAGTTGGAAAAACAGTGCTAAAACACATCCTCTTAGTTCCTTTCATCCTTTGTTGTACACCTCTACTCTTTTAACTTCCTCTTATTGTTCATACCCTGCAAAACATTAAAATCAATTAAAAACGCTGATTATGAATATCTAGATTAGCCCAAGTGTACATGTAAATCTTCATCTGCGTTAAGTCCAGATGGGATTCTAGTATTAAACAGCAAAATATATCTTGATTCCAACTGGCGCAACCTCATCTCACGATTACCACCCCTCCTCAATTTGGGCACCTGGTCGACTGCAAAATAGGACAAATTGCTCACATCTCCCTTATGAACTTCATTTATGTGTCGTGCAACAGGATAATTTTTATTGTTGTTCTTAATTGCCCTTAGATGTTGTAATATACGGATGTGCACCATGTGAATGGTGCTTCCCATGTATAATTTTGGGCACGTGCACTTTAAAACATAAACTACAAATTCACTTCTACAATTTAGTGAATTTCTGATCTTCCAGGGACCTTTCATAAGTGGCGATGTGACCTGCTTCTCATTGCTAGCAATCTTACAGGCTTTGCACTTAAAACACTTGTGGAACCCTGGGCTCGCTCTCAACCAGCCTTTCCCAGTGCTCACTTCGGGGCTGCTATTAACCAATTCATTTCTCATTGATTTTGCTTTTTTTGAAGGTTATCAGTGGTCTGCGAGGCAACATTTCATTCAGATATATATATGTAGATATATATATGTATATATATATATGTATATATTCTCCAGTCCCGCTCATCCACAATAAAAGCAGGCGCCGACACTGTGGAAATCCAACACCAAGTTTTATTTTCAAAGAGACCCTGACGCGTTTCGATGGTCAAGTCGCCTTGCTCACATAATGGGCACCAATGAGGTAGGTCCATATATGCATTCTCACACAGAGTGGTTGTCATGGCAACAAGATAGCATCATAGACATGAAAGAGTCTCTGTTACTAGTGACAAACATAATGAGGCATAAGTGTAAAAATAAAATAAGATAAAAACTTTGAGTCAGTCCCACAAATGACACATATTGGTGTGAATGTCGGCTGTGTGGTGCAGGGAAAATCTGGGAACATACGGGGAATATCATATTCAACCAACAAATAATTGAGACTATGTAAAGTGTCCATAAATGGGGTACCACATTAGCAATACAATTGGGATGATACATAGTAACACTCAGGTGAGCTAACTGGCTGAAGCAGTAACTTCTCAGCGTCCCAACATAAACATCATTTACAAAGATCAAGCCCAAGTGGGTCTAGTGTCCCCTTCAAATGGAAATGTATCATCAACCATAACTACGTTAGGTCAAAAAGACCCCTTGTTCGAAGTCACAGCACTAGTTGTCGTCATGCAATATGTCAAACACCATAATATTGTGTACATAGCTATGCCTATGAACTAAACAATAAAGAAATAAACACATCAAAAACCATGTGAAAAAGAAGAAAAATTATCTGAAGTTATACCTTACACCCAGAATATGGGAGAGGGAGGCTACAGCTAAAGATGTACTAATAACTCCTCATCTGAGTTCAGTCCCTGAGGTATTTTGGTGTTTAATATTAATATGTACCTCGATTCCAGTCTCCTTAATTGGAGCTGTCTGTTCCCTCCTCTGGGGCTTTTGGGGACAGAGTCAATGACAAAATAAACCAATTCTTTGGCATTGCCTTGATGACATTGATTAATATGCCTGGCTACAGGGTAGCTTTGGTCATCATTGGCTATTGCTCTAAGGTGCTGCAAAATCCTGACATGGACTTTGTGTATTGTGCTGCCTACATATCGCTTTTGGCAAGTACACTCTAGCACATACACCACAAAATCGCTTTTGCAATTATACGTGCCCCTGATTTCAATTGGTGTTGCTCTGAGAGGTGACTGTATGGTCGTCGTGTTACGGCCATATCGGCACGCCTTGCACTGAGCACATTTTTGAAATTTTCTTTTGGCTCTAAGCCATTCTGAGCCACTCTTGGCTTGTGGCATGTTCTGCACCAGCTCTCTACGCTTCGATTTGGCCCTCCTAAAAGATATTAGTGGGGCACGTGGTATTTCTGAGCCTATGATTGGATCGCTTCTCACAATACTCCAATTCCTATGTAAGATATTGTGCAATCAGGCATGGTAGGCTGAGTCCCCTTTAATAAGTCTTACTGGGCCCGAGTGAGCAGATTGTTTCATCTTACTGTTACTAGTACCAAAAAGCATCTCTTCTTGGCTTTTCGGTCTCGCTTTGGCCTCTGCTGCCCTTAACACATCCTCACTATAACCCTGCACTCTCATTCTGTTGAATAGATCTTTCTGTACCACTACCAAAGCTTCCTCACTACTACAATTGCGCTTCATGCATAAGAATTCTGCAATGGGGATACTATTTGTGAGTCTGGTCGGATGGAAGCTGCTGGCGTGGAGGATGGAATTACCAGATGTAGGCTTTCTGTATGTTTTGGTCTGGAGCCTATTGTTTTCAACATACACTACAAGGTCTAGGAAATGTACTTCATTCTTACTGATGTTACTGGTGAAGGTGAGATTCAAATCGTTGTTATTAATTTCTTGTGAGAATCTTTGCGCTGACTCAAATGACCCTTTCCACAAAATGAATAAATCATCAATGTATCTAGTCAGAAAGACCACGTTCTCTGACAATTCCCTGGCATGATTGACCTTGAGTACCTGCTCCTCCCACCAGCCCATATGCAGATTAGCATAGCTGGGGGCGAAGCAGGTACCCATTGCCATTCCTTGTGTCTGTTTCTAAGTGTGTTGGTCATACATAAAGAGGTTGTTGTCTAGACACCATTCAGCCATGCTAAGCAGCATGAGTGTGTGCTGGTGTAAATGAATAGGTCTAGATCGTAAAAAATGTTTTAGTGCTCTAATCCCATCCACGTGCCTAATGCTGGTATAGAGAGCTGAGACATCTAGGGTCATGAGTAGATACTGCTCATCCCAATATGTGAGGTCATAAAAAAAATTGAGCCTAACTATAACGTCCCTGTAACCTTGGTTTTTTCAGCGACTATAAACATATATATATATATATATATATATATATATATCGAAATACCATAAACTCTCCAAACCTCCACATGGCGAGAAGAGACTTACGAACTCCAGTGGGTAAAATGGCATAAGTTCTTTATTGCTCACGAGCCTCCGTAATGACGCGTTTCAGACATCAAGTGTCCTTGATCACATATGGAAACGCAGTCCGCCATATTTTTTATTCTTTGCTCACCATCCCAGTGTCACATGATCATAAACATCAAGAACATACTTCCGACTTAAACTCAGCACTGTTATAGTCTGTTCTCTATTAATTTATCAATCCGTGCAACTATATACTTGTTGTTTGATCTTTTCAACGTATGACGATTAAACAGGCAATGCACATGAATAAATAAACATTCATATGTACGAATATATAAATAAATATAAATATATAAATATATAAATAAATACATGGATTCCATTATATTCCACAATTAATGCTTACTTATGTTGCCATAAATACAATTTGTGCAATAATCGCTTATTAAAACCATGTAAACAAATTGCCATAAGCCGGTGCGGCGCAATCAACGTACCACAATATAACTGCATAAATGCTTAAATCAGGTTCGCTGCATTGCGGCTGCCAGATCACCTATTGTTGACATAACTGTGTTGTATATATGTTGCACCTTAGAGTTCCTCTACTGCATATATATTTTTTCTGTGTTATGTCAGTTTATTCCACTGCTTGCTATTCAGTTTATGATTATGTACCTTATAATAAAATGTACATCATATAACAAAGTGCCTTATACTATAGTAGCTTTAACCATATGTGCAAACTGCAAAAAAGTGCTATGTGTGTATAAAGTGCAAACCAACGTTATGGATTAGAAAAGTGCTAGTGCTGAGAAAAACCAAAGCTACTAAAAATACACCTCTGGGATTAAAAATGTGTAAAATTCTTGATTGCGGGCAGCGGTTTTCATAAGATTAAATAGTTCTAAGCCCTTACTAATCGATTCTAAGTGGAGCATAAGGAGTAATATTGCTGGGGCCTTGCTAAAACCAAGTGTATGGAAACAGTACAGTTAACTCATGCCACTTATTATTACAGGAAATTATGGAGATTCTCCATGTTATTCAGCCCATTCGGTGCTTTACTGTCGAATTCAAGGATCAGTTTTGACTCCAATTGTCGCAACAGCCTTTCCCTATTGCCTCCACTACGGAGGTTGGGGATCGCTTCAACAACAAAATATTTTAGACATTTTAAGTCGTTGTGATGCTCGGTCTTAAAATGGCGTGCAACAGGATATGCGGTATCATTATTGACAACTGCGCGGAGGTGCTGCAATATTCTAACATGCACCTGTAGCTTAGTACTCCCCACATACCTCAAGTCACAGGTGCATGTTAGTACGTATACCGCATATTCCGTTCTACAGTTGTAACTCCCTTTTATGGCTGTCACACCTGGACTGGAAGGGGTGGAATAATAGGTAGTGTTTTCTCCAAATTTACATGCACTACATGTCGAGCATTTAAGAAATCCTTGCCTAGGTTTTAGCCATGTGCTTTTGATGCTCAATTCGGGTCTGTTTTTTACAATCTGGGACCTCATGGATATTCCTTTCCTGTAAGTAATAGTGGGTTCTGTAGGTAGTCTATTTGCCAGCACTCCATCCGTGAGTACGATCGGCCAATTTCGTTTAATTATAGACCTCACCTTTCTCTCCTGCTGGCTGTATGTAGTTAATTAATCTGGGGGCGTTGTCATCCTGTGGGGATTCACTTTTCTCCTCCCCTGTTGGCATAAGAGACACCCTAGGTCTGTCTCTCATTTTCCTTTATGCCTCCTTGAGTATAGAGTCACTGTATCCTCTTCTCTTGAATCTAGTGAGTGCCTGTTGTGTGCATTCTTCTAGATCCTCTTGTGTACTGCAGATTCTTTTAAGCCTTAGAAGATATATATATATATATATATATACATACACATAAATACATATATATGTTGTAGGAATTTTTATATATATATATATATATATATATATATACATATATATATATATATATATATATATATATCAAAACAAAACCCTTTCAGGCATAGAGTGACGAATAAATTATGCAAAAACAGAAGCAGAGAACTCTGGGTAGCTCTCAAGTTTAGGTGGAAAGCAGCTCCAGTAAGAGCACTCTCAACACCAGCGACACTCTTAATTTGCTCACCTCAAATGTCTGCTTTTCTATCAAAGTTTTTAAGCATAGGATTAGCACAGTGCTATCCCTGCCGAGCTGTAAAATGGCCAAAGCCTTTCACCACTCCAGGCACAGTATTACAGCTTTGATAGAAAAGCAGACATTTGAGGTGAGCAAATTAAGAGTGTGGACAGTGATATTGGTGTACGGCCACAAGCACACGAGAGCCCCCACCCCCAAGCAGTTCAACGGTATCAGTGGCAATTCTGGACATCCGAAAACATTTTGGGAGACACCGAACCACCGTACCCAGCTACCTTACCCTGCCAACACTGCCGTTGGAGTGTGACTACACGCAGACAACGCTGCTTACTGAAGTGGTGCTTCCAGGGACGTTGTGGGAGTCTAGCGGTGAGGTGCGAGTCCCGGGAAAAATCGTGATTTCCACCATCAAGATCCAGGTAGGTGGGGGGAAGAAGCAGACACCGCCCACTGGGGCAAGTACTGATGCTGAGTGACTGCTTCAAGTGGACTCGGAGTGCTGAGCTCGCTCCAACTCCACCCCTGCCTGTCAGCACGCCTCAACCAATCGCAATGAGGCATTCTGCATTTAAAGTGGGAACTTTGAAGTATTCAGCTATGAGCGGCATTTGAAAAAGGCATTATGCCGAAACGCGTCATGCCGCATTGAATAAAGAGCGAATTTCCTAGTGGACTCCTGTGGGCTCGATTTCTTTCACAGTGGGAAGGAGTGTGGACAGTAATATTGGTGTGCAGCCACAAGCACACGAGAGCCCCCACCCCCAAGCAGTTCGACGGTATCAGTGGCAATTCTGGACATCCAAAAATGTTTTGGAAGACGCCAAACCACCGTACCCAGCTATCTTACTCTGCCAACACTTCCGTTAGAGTGTGACTACACGCAGACAACGCTACTTACTGAAGTGGTGCTTCCAGGGACGTTGTGGGAGTCTAGCGGTGGGGTGTGAGTCCCAGGAAAAATCGTGATTTCCACCATCAAGATCCAGGTAGGTGGGGGGAAGAAGCAGACACCGCCCACTGGGGCAAGTACTGAAGTTGAGTGACTGCTTCAAGCGGACTCGGAGTGCCGAGCTCGCTCCAACTCCACCCCTGCCTGTCAGCGCGCCTCAACCAATCGCAATGAGGCATTCTGCATTTAAAGTGGGAACTTTGAAGTTTTCAACTATGAGCGGCATTTGAAAGAGGCATTATGCCAAAACGCGTCATGCTGCATTGAATAAAGAGCAAATTTCCTAGTGGACTCCTGTGGGCTCGATTTCTTTCGCAGTGGGAAGGAGTGGGGACAGTGATATAATAATATGAATGTATGTATATATATATATATATATGTATATCAGGTCATTTGAGTAATACCCTTTAGCTCTGCAAATTTTTCTCTAGATAATTTAAAGATACCTACGTGAAAAAATATCAGTCTATATGTGAAGCTGAATCTTCTGCAGAAGTGTTTAACATTAAGGTTTTCTTTCTTCTTTTTTGTAGTTTCACTCATGTGGCAAGGATACAGCTCGCAAGCCACGTCAGGCAGGGCTACGAAATATTTGTGGCCCTGATGGTGATTCTGAAAAAAATAGCGATAACAAGGTAAACAGTTTTCTTATTAAGCCTATAACCATGCCCACTTTACATGTCTGCCATTTATTTCCTCGCGTTCTATCTAGAATAGTGTACCTCGTGGTCTACGTGAATAATTGCAATACTTTCAGAATTCATGCACACCTCATGCGGATTTCCATGTTGTTTTCCTCCTGCTAATATAATTTAATGTATCACATATGAACATTAGCATATCGCCTTTGAATTTTTTTAGAACGTACTGCCAATCTCCCAATAAAACTACCATGTCTCCAGAGAGTTATTATGTTATCTTCTCTTCTGCTGAAACCTATTTTTTAACCTTTCTGTAAATCCCATTTTACCTTTAGCACAGAGCACTACCTTGTACAATTTATCCAAAACAGCTTGTGCTCTCCTTACAGGTAAGGTACCGAATGTATTACATGCCAGGTCTCATCACATATGCTTGGTTTGCCAGCATCTGCGGTTCAAAAGCTTTACTAAGGGTTGCGCGGGTGTTTATGGGGCAGTGCAACGTTTTGTGCTTCCACCGCATGGGCCTGATTCACAGAACTAACTTACGTCAAAATCCTAAACTTACAACAATTTTGGTATTCACAGAATGAACTTACACATTTGGGTATTCACAGAATGAACTTACACATTTGGGTATTCACAGAATGAACTTACACATTTGGGTATTCACAGAATGAACTTACAACAATTTTGGTATTCACAGAATGAACTTACACATTTGGGTATTCACAGAATGAACTTACAACAATTTTGGTATTCACAGAATTAACTTACTCATTTTGGTATTCACAGAAGGCACTTACTCATCAATGAGTAAGTGCCTTCTGTGAATACCAAAATGTGTAAGTTACACAAAATGTGTAAGTTACACAAAATGTGTAAGTTAAACAAAATAAGTAAGTTACACAAAATGAGTAAGTTACACAAAATGTGTAAGTTACACAAAATGTGTAAGTGTCTTCTGTGAATACCAAAATGAGTAACTTCATTCTGTGAATACCAAAATGGTAGTAAGTTTAGGATTTTGTCGTAAGTTAGTTCTGTGAATCGGGCCCATCGTCTTTTTCATTTTGAGTAATGGCAAGAAAATGTATGCCATGCTTTGTGTTGCTTTGTGTCAAGTGAGCAGACGTGCAAACCTTTAGTGAATACTCCTTTGAGTTTTGCTGGATGTATAAATGTAGCAGAGACAGGATTCGGTAGGTAAATCGTTGCACCCAGATCATCCATGTATGTTTATGTATAGTACGTGAGTGATTGGTCCTTGGTGCGCTTTCCTGCTAACTAGACTGGATTAGGTTAGGTAAAGCCTCGCAGCTTACCATCCTCAATCGTTTAACCTTCTGACTACATTATTATTGTGATGGAAGGAATCAATTAGCAAGGTCAGGCACCGAGACTACTGAGGGCTACACAAGCTCAGATATGTTCAATTAAGCTCCAGTTAAAGACGTTTTTTGGAACCTAGTGCTCTTAGCAAGACAAACTAGAAAACTAGCTGCACAATTCTTGAGCTGCTGGTGACATAGCTAATGTTGCTGTCTTTCTTCAGACTGAGGGCCTTATTATTAGGATTCAGGATAACCGTATTAGTATTCCACCTCCAAATATTATTGGTACATGAATATTGCTAATTTTGGGGGTCAGAGACAACATGAGATTCCCACTTTGCCATTGAGAGTCCTCTGAGAAATAGGGAGTTATCTCAGGTACTGGAAATAATATACAGAATTGCCATGCTAGGTCAGCATCTGGTAGCTCTTTCCCCATCAGGACATTTTGGCAGTTTTAGCTGATGAAACTTCTCCTGCTGGGAATTAATTAAATTGTGATATTCCCACTTGTCTTGCACTTCACTTACGATGAGACCTTTAGCCATGTTTTTCAGCTCACAATTCTGAAGCAGGTTATGATAGGAACTTGTGGCTGGGCCAGGCTACATGAGGTCAGAGACTTTTTCTATTCCTAAGGTTCCCATGAAGCTTTGTTCGAAGCCCTACTCAAGCTTCTCTAGTAAATGAGATACCTCCCTCCTTCCACCAGTTGAAAGCCTATTCAAACTCGCCTGTTTCGTTGTCACTACTAGGGGTGAGAGCCAGGGGCATATTAGCAAGAATGGCGTTAAAATTATCGCCGCTTTAGCGGCAGGAAACTGCCGCTAAAGCGGCGATAATGGGCTTGATAATATGCCCTTGAGAATACCAATAGAAGCCCATGTTCACACCAGAACATGGACTTCTATTGGAATTCTCAAGGGCATATTATCAAGCCCATTATCGCCGCTTTAGCGGCAGTTTCCTGCCGCTAAAGCAGCGATAATTTTAACGCCGTTCTTGCTAATATGCCCCCCAGTCTGATGTAGCCATCTCCAAATCAGGCCCAAACTATATCTCTGCGTTCACATAAAAGAAAAATGACAAAGTTCCTGTAAATGCTTTGTTGGAGACTGTAGTTTCCTTTTGTCCCTCTTTATTTACATGTTTTGATAAGTGAAAGTTTATGTTCCTCCACTATCTTACATCTAGCAATCTGCCAGCTATTACAACTAGCCTTTGTTCTCCAGGCCGCTGCCCATGGAATGAACATCATTTCTGGACTGGGAACATCTATTTACAGACGCTAATAGAAGAGAATCTCAGACCCAGTTTAGGGAGCTGCCAATCACAAGTTAATTTTTGTTAATAGCTTGAATAATGCCAAGAATATTTTTTTGTGCATTCCCAAGCCATGTTATAGAAACATGGGTTCCTATTCAAAAAGGTATATTTACTTTTGCACTTAAACCTACACTCTGTCTCTGGTTACCATTTCTGAGAGTAGATTTACACCAATGTTCAGACTTACACGTCTCCACCTTATTTTAAGGGTTGGAGACATTTATTAAGACAGAATTTCCAACAGAATTTCCAAGTGTACCAACGCCACTAGTAGCATTCACATGTAGGCGGAGATCATAGGCAGAGATCTCTGTCACCTGGGTGGAGATTCCTCCCTATGGTAAAGTGAGGAAAATAATTAAATTAATTTCTTTTCTTTACAAAAATATCGACATTTTTAATGGAAAAAAATCAATGTAAATTAATTTAAAATTTGTCTTAAAATATAACAAATAAATTTAAATTGTTACTAATCACACTTGGGGGAGTGCCAGTGAAAGGTTTAGGGAGGCACACACCCACAAAAGAGTAAGCCCTTGGCCATTCACAAACTACAATTCTAAAGTTACTACAGCCAAAAGCAGACAAAACAGTAGAAATTGGCGTGGCTTGGAAGGCCAAAATGGCGGACGCAGCCTGATGGGCTCTGAGTGTCCACGCCGTACTCCGACACTTATCCGACTCCTATCCTGTGCTGAGGTGCCGATTTTGTACATATCCTACTTCTGGCAGTGTGCGGTGTGAGGATTCCTGAAATTCGGCGGCGCGGAGTCGAGACGAGTGCTTCACGCCCCTCGAGCACTGCGGAGGAGGCGCGAGCTGAGGCCTGGGCGCGCGACTTCCACCGAGCGTCCGGACTTGCCTTGTGTGGTGCAGCGGAGGAGCCGGGGGCCTGGTCGCGGCCCCAGAGGTGAGCAGACCGGCGGTTGTGGGGGTGCCCCAGGGCTCTGGCACTTCCCTGCCCGATACTCTTAGACTGCGGCGGACCCGTGGGCAACGAGGGCCGCCCCTCCCCCCCCCGGAGTGCAACCATTTGCCTTCTGCGGCCTCTGAACATTGTGCTGGCGCGGGGCCTGGCCGCACGCAGGACCCAGCAGCCCTTGGGACCAGGTGTGCTGCCATAGGCGAATTCATCCACATCGCGGGCCGGGTGCACTTCATACGCCGCAACCACAGCGGGCGCACAGGCAGGTGGAGGTGCCTCAACCCTGACCGCGACCATCGCGCTGCCCCTCCCTCTGGAGTGCTGCCGCTCGCCCCTGGGGCCTTTGGATACCGCTTTGGCACAGTGCCTTGCCACCTGTAGGGTCCGTGACCCCTGCATCCGGGAGTACTGCCTGCAGATGACTCCATCTGCATCTCAGGATAGGGGAGCTTCATCATTCATGGCCACGGCAGACGCGCAGGCGGGCGGGGGAGCCCAGACCCTTGTCACAGCCCTCACGCTTCTCCCCTGATACACTACACCTGCGGGGGTCAATTAATCGAACCGAGGATAGACTTTCCTGCGCAGCGCCCCCCACCACTAATAAGCGCTTCAGGTGGAGGGATTTGCGCGGCCCCCGGGGGCCTCTACAGCACCCTTAGAAACCCGAGGCAAAACATCTTGTAGAGAGCACTGTTGGCGGGTGGTCCAGCGAGTCTGGTCCCCTTATGGGGTCTCCTTGGCGGGTGATCGTGGACTGCAGAATTGGCTGGGCTAGGCTCGGTGCGGCTTGCGGCCCAGGGTACACCTGTATCTGTGAGGACCCGCTGACAGTGCTCCCCCGCTGTGGGCTTGACGCTGCCCCAACAGCTCTTGCTAGTCTGAATTATACCCCAGGGCGACGGCGGGGACGCGACTCCGGTTCCACCTCCCCCAAAAAAATCTCTGCGCCCACCCCTCTGAACCAACCACTATGGGCAGAGACAAGCCCAGCAGACCTGGCCCCAAACAGGGCACCCTGGATCACTACACTACTCCTGCCGGGGGTGCCACTGGAGGGGATGGGGGGCACAGCCCCGGAAAATGTGGCCCTCCTAGCGGCAATCAACGACGCCAGGGATAAGCTTGATGCCAAAATTAGCGCGGTGGGGTCGGAGGTCTCCTTCTTGCGCCAGGATCTTAGACAGGCCGTTGACCGCATCACGGAGGCAGAGACACGGGTGTCAACGGTGGAAGATACAGTGACTACCCTCCAGAAGAAGGTCAATAAACTGACTGTGGTCTCGCAGGAACTAGCTTCAAGGGTAGAAGATGCGGAAAGCTGCGTGCAGCGCAATAACCTGCGCTTCGTCGGCCTGCCGGAGGGATGTGAAGGATCCTCCATGACCCGCTTTATTACCCAATGGCTCACAGACCTTATGCCAGCAGAACTGTTATCCACATGCTTTGTCGTCGAGTGGGCCCACCGGGCACTGACTAAGAAACCATCCCCGGGCGAGAACCCTAGACCGGTGATTGCAAAATTGCTGAACTATGCCGATCGGGACGCTATCCTGCAGTTTGCCAGAACACATAAGGAGAAGTTCCAATATGACTCGAGGCCCATAATGATCTTTCCCGATTACACACGCCTGGTGCAACAACAACTCCAGTCCTTCGTGGCAGCGAAGCGCAGGTTGCGAGACCTTAACCTGCAGTATATGCTCTTATACCCGGCTAGGATGCGAGTCATATTCAATTCCAAGTCATTCTTCTTTGACACACCGAAGGCAGTATTCGCATGGACCGATGAACACTCTCACCTCAAACCGCATACACCTCTGCCGCGAGAATCGGACTCCTCCCAGAGCTCCCAACGGAACAGATCCCGCAGGACCAAATCAAAGCGACGCCACAGATCTGGCTCAGACAGACGATCCTCCAGTCCAGAACGCATTGCCCGAGACGTCAGGTGTATCCCTGAGGCATATCCTGCTAGCCATGGATCTCTCATCACTGGGACTATCCTACTATGCACGGCCCTCTGAACAGGCGTGGATGCCCAGCCATGGGGAGGCTGAGCCTCGGACATTTATATCTCCCCTCGTTAATGTTTTGTGTGGGGGTTGGGTATTGTTGGTGTGGGGGCCTGGGTTCCCCCTGTTGGGGGTCTGGTGCACCCTATGCCGCGACAGATGCTCCTTGTTTTTGGCATGTCGGGTGGGGGGAGGGGGTAGTTCGGGGAACTTAGGTTCATTGTTATTGGTCATGCAGACTTTTTATCTAGATTCGGACATTATCCTCATAGCGCTTTCAGGGACACGGTATGATGGCACAGCCGGATATGGCCCCGCTTGGGGACCTCACAGTGATTTTATGGAATGTCAGGGGTCTACTCAATAAAATCAAACGGGGCGCGGTCCTACGCCAGGCCAAAAGATTTGGGGGCGGACATCTTACTCCTGCAAGAGACCCATCTCCTTGGTACGAAAACCCCTTGTCTGGCTAGATTTGGGTTCCACCAGATATACCATGCAGGTTTCACCACGGGGTCACGGGGTACGGCCATTCTTATCCATCACAGAGTCCCCTTCCAGCTCACGCACCACTGGGTGGATACAGGGGGTAGATTTGCTATAGTCATAGGCACTCTTTTCGGTGAGCACGTCACCATAGGCAGTATTTACGCTCCCCCACCATTAGGGGTGACCTTTGTTGACAAGATTTCCAGGCTTTGGGGGGAACTGCCAGATGGTTTAACCCTTCTGAGTGGCGATTGGAATGACACCATGGGTCCAGTAGATAGACAGCGCAGCACTGACCGTCACCCGCCAGTGGGTCCTTCTAAACTGAACGCGTAGCATCCACCTTAGGCTGGGCGGACGTTTGGCGGGAATACCACCCCACAGAACATGGCTACACATTCATATCCGCGGTACATGGTTCACAGTCTCGTCTAGATCACTTTTTCACGCCTCGCATGTTTTTACATAGGATCTCACAAGTCACCCATCTCCCCAGAGGGCTCTAAGATCACTCCCCGATTTCCCTTAAATTGCATACTTGTTCTCATAAACCCCCCTTTCGGTGGCGGATGTCCCCGTGGCACCTTCGAAACCCAGACTACCAAGACATGCTACATACAGCCATAACTGAATATCTAGACACGAATGTCGCCTCGGCCCTGTCTCAGGGCATCCTTTGGGAGGCTCTGAAACCCACCATTTGTGGAGCCGAAATTAGCTATCTACCAAAGAGAAACGTGCGCGGCGAGAGCAATTGGCAGACCTGGAGGCGCGCCAGGCGTCCATGACGACGCAACTCAATCTGACCCCCAGCCCATCTCTCCAGTGCAACTTGCTGCAAGTACAACAAACCATACAACAATATCTAATGGGGGAAGCCAAAGAGATCTGGGAGGCATCGCAACATCGAATATATCAGTGGGGTGATAAGTCGAGTAAAATGCTCCACAGGTTATGCCAGGTCGACAAATCCCCCGCTGTGGTCCCTACCATTCTTGATGCCTAACGGAACTTATGCTCATCACCAGACAAGGTGGCTCGGGAATTTGCCCGACACTTTTCCTCACTATAGGAGCGCCACGAACAGCTGTCGGAGGCCCAAATAGCGGAATTCCTTGTAGATATACCACCGGAAGACTTACAGACCACATGCGAGACCAACTTGAGGACCCTATCACAATAGACGAGCTGAGCGGGGCCTTACATGCTCTACGTCCAGGGCGGGCCCACGGACCCAATGGATTCCCTATGGAGTTCCTACGGCCGAATATGCATGTATTAGGCCCGCACTTACTAGCAGCCGAACATGATGCCCATGACCAGAGTATATAATCCCCGGGATTGGAGACATGCGGAGATAGTTTTATTTCTTAAACCAGGCCGCCCTCCAGAGGACCCTTCATCATATTGCCCTATCTCTCGCATTAATTTTGAGCCCAAGCTCTTAGGGAAGATCCTGGCTGACCGTCTCC
This sequence comes from Calotriton arnoldi, assembly GCA_963921515.1. Lineage (NCBI taxonomy): Eukaryota > Metazoa > Chordata > Amphibia > Caudata > Salamandridae > Calotriton > Calotriton arnoldi. The sequence goes on along the minus strand of CAWUFW010005922.1, from coordinate 504,645 downwards.
AGACATGTGTGACAGACTTAATTCACCCGGACCAATCGGGCTTTATGCCCCATCGAGCTACTCACCACAATATACAGAGAGTACATAATGCCATAGCGATGGCCCCAACATTAGGACGCCCAGCAGCTATATTGCTAGCTGATATAGAGAAATCATTCTTTTCCCTCAGTTGGGTCTATCTGTTCCAATTACTTGAGGCAGTAAATCTCAGCCCTCGCTTTATATCATATGTTCGTCTACTCTACACTAACTTAACAGCATCTGTCCGTATAGCCGGGCATCATTCCGACCCCTTCCCAATTCATAGGGGCACAAGACAGGGCTGTCCCCTATCCCCGCTGTTGTTTGCCTTAGCAGTGGAACCCTTGGCAGCCTGGGTTTGGAGTGACCCGGTGCTCCGAGGGTTTGAATGGTCCCAGTCACACTCAGACCACGTCGCGCTGTACGCGGATGACGTCCTTTTCTTTATGACAGACCCTTGGTTTTTGGGGCCCGCATTCTACAAATCCTTAGAGTGTTTGGTGAAACTACCGGTCTGCACACCAACCCTGCTAAGTCTGTGCTATTCCCCGTATGCAGTAACCAGGGGCGGGGCACCTGGGTGACACAGCTGTCGCACGCGACGGGCGGTTTTAAATATTTGGGTATTTTTGTGTCGCCCTGTCCTAAGATCTCATGGGCTAACAATATTAACCCACTGCTAACGAGCCTAAACGACGAAACAATAGTATGGTCCTCCCTTCCACTATCATTATATGGACGGTCTGCCATTTTTAAGATGGTCTCTTTACCCAGAATTCTCTACAGACAGCAAAACTACCCTTACAAGATTCCGCGCTCCTGGTTCGCACAAGTAAATGCTTTACATAACAAATTTCTCTGGAACGGCGGTGCGATTAGGGTCGCATTACACACTTGCACACAGTCCACATACTGTGGGGGTACTGCGGCGGTAGATGTCTACGCCTACTATGTAGTCTCCCATATTTTGATAATTAATGAATGGTGGTACAACTCCCCAACTGACCCGGCTTTCACACTGGACCATGCGGAAATGGCAGGGACCCCCTTCTCCAGCTCCTCTATAGTTCTAAGAAACTAAATTTGTTACCCCCAGCGAGTAGGGTGATTATTCAGCTCTGGCGGAATACGGTCCGACAGATGGGGTGGTGTGGGACACTGACCAAAACAACTCCCTTGTGGCATGGGACGTACCTCCGTCCTGTGGCAGCCTTGCGTGGATTCCGTGGGTGGGACTTGGCGGGGATATCGACCCTAGGAGTTGTAATACGAGACACTATGTTGAAATATTTCCAGCAACTGCAAGTAGATTTTCAGCTCCATAAGGCTCAGTTTTCTAAATACCTTCAATTCCACCACACTTTGACCCCTCCCTGATTCATACATTAGCGACCCTACCGGAATTTCACCCTCTGGAAGGTCGTCTATTGATGGGCGATCTGGGCCTACACAAAATTAGACAAATCTATCAAACATTGAGGACCCATACACGGACGACACTTGACAAGACTAGACAAGCATGGCAAGAAGATATCCCCGACTTGACTGACGATGACTGGGCAGAAGCCCTTGCCAGCCCTCGGGGCACTGCAGTTCTCACACGATGCCGCCTTATTCAATTCAAGTATTTACACTGCGCATACTACACACGGACCAGACTCTGGAGGATGGGTGTTATTCAATCCCCTACATGCTTGCAATGTGAAAGGGAGGATGGGACATTTTTGCATACGGTCTGGAGCTGCTCCGCGTTGCAACCCTTTTGGCGTAGGGTATCATCTTGTCTAAGTAAGGTATTATCCTGGGAACTCCCACACGACCCGCGACTCTTTCTCCTGCACAGCACAGATGAGATAGGGGGCAATAAATATAAACAACATTTGCTCTTCTTGGCCCTCACTATCGCCAAACGCGATATTGCCCAGTTGTGGTAGGGGACCTCTCCCCCCGACTATAGGCAAGTGGAAGGCTGAACTAGACAAATGCATGGGTGCGGAGATTGCGGTGTTTCTGGCCCGGGGCTGCCCCCCAAAACACAGAAAGATTTGGGCCCGCTGGGTGACGTACCGTGGGATTGATCTCCCCCCTATACCATCTACGGACCCTTAATAGAAGTCGCTATGTATGCACATTCCACTGACCAATTCGTTCCATGTCATGTGATAGCCTGCCTTCCTATGACCATATCCTTGGTACGATTACTAGAATCTGGTACAGTCTGCATGTTGCTTACGTTATGTACCCTGCATGTTACGCAGGTATTGCAATTTTTTTAAATGTCGGTATTCCTGCTTCACATGCTTTCCTTACAGGTACCTGTGGGGCTATGGCCCAATCCTCATTGGAATAACCAAATAAAATTTGTTATAAAAAAAAAAAACAGTAGAAATTACTCCTGCTCAGAGTTCAAATATGTCCAGCATCACACAAGGCCAGCCACTGGAATTGCAACAAGCTCCCATATAAAATAATGGAGGTGGGGAATTAAAATTAAACCCCACAGGAAATTATGATAAATTCAATTATGTTTGAGGTTATTCATAAAGCTAATGTATACTTGTGCATAATTTACACGTGTAATTTACTCTTACAGTTTTGAGTAACTTTTACTACTTTTGGCCATTCCCAAAATCAGAGTGTATAGTTACTTAAAGTGTAGATTTATACATCTCCACCCCCAGAAAAAAGGGGTGGAGCCAAACCTACAAGTGTAAGTGACTACTGCCAAAAAAGAATCAGTAGTATATCCAGCACCACACGTCCGCAACAGTGATACTGCAACACCCTTCTATAGACAATAATGGAGGCAGGGACTTAAATAGTGAATAATGTTAAAATAAACGTCATTATTTACATTGTAGTTAAAAAGATAAATAAATATATTTAAATGTTTAAAAACATCTAAAAATAGTACATATTATTTAAATAAGCCATATTTTACTAACTATAAAAAAATGTAATAGTATTTTATATTACAATATAATTAAATTATTTTTAATTAATTCAAACATCACTTATAGTTAGTATAATTATTATTAAAGCATTTCTTTTCACCTTAGTTGAGAATATATTCTCTAATCAATATTCAGAAAAGTTATATTAATTTAATATATTTAAATAATTTAGGATTTACCCCAAAGATAAGTTAATAGTGCTGTAGCATTTTTTTTTGTTCTACATTTTAAATAGTTTAAATATGGACAACCTCACACTGCATTCCCAAGGTGTTGGGTTGGCAGCCAATGAGCCAAAAGCAGTTTACAATGGGGCGGTGGAGCCCATGGAGTGTCAAAGGCAGCCAAAGGCTGTGCATGGTGGGGGTTGGCTGTCCTTAGGGGTTGGGTGGCGTTGAAGGCCATGTTCTGTGGTAGGTGGCTACCCGAGGGGGTTTCACCCACTGTGCACAGTGTAATTTAGATGCTCAGAGGTGTTGAGGTGTAGGGCCCAGCCACAGCTTATGCCCTGTGGCCAACCCCATGCTAGTCGGGGGGCTGACCATCCATGAGGGGTTGGGTGCAGGGCCTGGCTATGGAATGCTCCATGATCCTGCAGCATACCACATGCCACATACGGCCTACAGCCATGGACGGCAGGAGGGTTTGATACCAGAAGGGGCACCAAACCCCCACCACACATGGCGTTATAGTTAGGGGTTGGAATAATAGTAAAACTAATGATTCAAACCCCAAAAAACACTGAGCTCCACCAGTTATAGTTTACTGATATAACTATAACTTGCTTGCCTGGCATGCACTCACTTGTGGCATGTTAATTGGCATCATTGGTGACATCACTGGTGGCATCTAGAATAACATCAGTGTTGGCTTCGCTGATGATATCACTAATACCATCAACCATTCTACTGCTCCTCAAATAAGTATATAAACTGCTTGATCATTCTAAAATAACAAAGCAGGTAGTAAAGGGCCCACGTAACCATACATGAAATAGAAACAATGAAGTACTGTAAACTTCAAATTCAATATGATGAAAGTTAAATGATGCACTCTTCAGCTATTAGAAAAGTTTAAGTGCAAGCAATACTTAATTTAAACAAGATGAGAGACTGAGCGTAATGTGTTTCCAATAGGGTTAATTCATAGGCCTGTTGCCAAAATATGTGCAAAAAGCTTATCCTTACAATACAATATTCAAATGTGGATTTCTATGCACATACTAACATTAAACAACTCTCATGTAGTGCTAGCAACAATTTCTTTATAAACTGGAGCTCTATAAAGAGGAGATATTTGTTAGGCGTGGGTGAAATTTTAATTACCGGAATTAATCGGAGTAGTTTCAGTAATTACGCATTACTCTTGTGATGCAAAATTACCAAAATTATACTATTACTCCAGCTTGAGTATTTAAAAGTATTTTGGGGTAAAACACCTACCACAGAAGCACAGTAAAAATGAACTAAGAGAGAGTGGGCGGCTGCTGGCTACTGCTGTTTATTCCCTGTAGCATTTAGTGCTATTTTCTTAGATCAAAATGCATAATCAGGCCCATTTTGGACGTGAGGGTGCGTTTTGCTCAAAGAAAATAGCACTAAATGCTGGATTATGCTTCTCACGTAATTATGCCTAATTTTGAGTAATCTTGCAGTAATTATGAGTAATAAAGCTAGAGAGAATCACACCAGTTACACCGACTGTTAATATTTATTTCTTTATTTCAGTGAAAATTCTGAGGCATTATACATTGTTGTTAAATGTATAATGTATGGGGCACTCGCTTACAGATGATTAACATTGCAGAATTATTGAAAGCATTGTTAAAATGGTGCATGCCATTCTGCTCATTTCAGGAATACCTGTAGAGTACATTTACAAACTACAGAGAACTGTGCATGCCTTACCATTGAATAATTCATAGATGTGAAGGCCTTCAATTAAAATTCTATGTCAGATGAGGTATTTCTCATAACATCTTACCTCTCATGAAGGTAAATAACCAAGCACTGTTTTTGAATGGTAGTTAAGGTTTAATATATCATTAATAACTACAGAACCATTACATTTCTTATGCACCAGTACAAAAGAGCATAATATCTACCTACTGCGATTTATTTCAGAGATATGCTTCATATTCTACCTTTTCATCTTAGAGGTTATGAAAATTGGGTCTAATTGTACCTTACTGAACACCTACCAGCATAAACATCCTATAACAAACTGTCATATCAGTTAGATGAGGTCATAAGTGATTTCATCAATGATGTCATTTCAGAGGTCATCAATTATGTCATCTTACATCACAAGTGATGAATATGTGAGGTCATAAGCACTTCATGGTAGGTGCGCAAGCTTTAGTTAGCTCAGTAAACTGGAAATATTTTAAATATTAGTTTTTGCAATAATTTAAAATCTACGACATCACTTTAGCCTTTGTTTTTTAAATTAATATATATTTATAAATATATATATATACACACGCACACACGCATAATTATTTATATATCTGTGTATATATATATATATATTCACTGAAAAAACCATAGGTTTCAGGGACGTTATAGTTAGGTGGACATTTCACTCGTACAAAACCATAGAAATTCCACCGTTATAGTTAGTTCAGTTAACTATAACTCGTGCCCCCGCAATGCACTGCTCATGACGTCACATATTACATAATTCATGGCATGGTCAGTGACATCACTGATGACATCACTGATGACATCTCAAATGACATCACTGATGACATCACTGATGACATCATCCAGTGACTGTGTGTTTCTGTAAAGTTTAAATACGTTTTATATATATGGCAAGAATGAGTGGGTGTATAAGTGTCTGGATGGAGGATTTAGCAGGTATGTAACTGATTGTATAAGTGACTGATTAAACGTGTCTTACTGAATGCATGGGTTAGTGACTAAACTGTGTGAATGTCTGTATCAGTCTGTCTGTTGTTGTGTATGCTGCTACATGGGTTGGTCATTAGCTACATTAGTGTCTATATGGGTTATTGATTGTTTGCTTGAGTATTTGTATGGGGGACTGAGTGTGTGTGTGGGTGGGTTGGAGGTGTGTGACTCTGTGCATAGATGTGTGAGTAGGTGATTTACTGGGTGTATGGGTTTAAAGGTGCATCTGTGAAGGGCTGTATGGGTGGCTAAGTGTGTGTATGGGTGTGTTGGTGAGTGAATGGATGTCTCAGTGGTACATATGTGAGTAACTACATATGTAAAAGGAAGTATATGTGAGTGATGGTGTATATAAGTAACTATATGTGAGACTGAGTGATTGTGAGAGTGGCATGTATGGATGAGTCTGTACTTGTTTCAGTGATTACATAAGAGAGTAACTATGCGTTACTGTCTGTATGAATTAGTGAGGTGGTGTGTGCATAACTGTTTAGGTGAGTAAATGGGAGTGTGATTGATTCTTTGCATGACTGACTAGGTGTGTGAGTAACTCCATGGATGAGTGGCGGTGTGTGAGTGTCTGAATAGGTGTATGAGTGCATATGATAGTGTTGTATTGATAAGTGACTGCATGTATAAGTGATTGTATACGTGAATGAGTGGATGTGTGTGCAGACCTAGGAATCAGTGAGTGAGTATGTAGTAACTGGTATTGGTGTGTGGATGGTTTCGAAAATGGTAGTGTGTATTTTACAGTGGGTGTATTAAAGGTTATATTAGGGTGTGATGAGGTGCATCAGATTATCACGTGGATGATGTCATCAGTGATGTCATCAGTGATGCCATTTGAGATGTCATCAGTGATGTCATCAGTGATGTCACTGACCATGCCATGAATGATGTAATATGTGACGTCATGAGCAGTGCATTGCGGGGCGCGAGTTATAGTTAACTGAACTAACTATAACAGTGGAATTTCTATGGTTTTGTACGAGTGAAATGTCCACCTAACTATAACGTCCCTGAAACCTATGTTTTTTTCAGTGAATTTCAAAGGTTTTTTAAATGCTAATTTCTAACTATAACGTCCCTGAAACCTATGGTTTTTTCAGTGAATTTCTAAGGATTTTTAAATGCTAATTTCTAACTATAACGTGCCTGAAACCTATGGTTTTTTCAGTGACTTTCCAACATTTTTTAAATGCTAATTTATAATTATAATGTTCATTAAACCTATGGTTTTTTCAGTGATTTTAAATTATCATTCCATTCTCAACCTAGTGAAAACAGCTGATATCGCCAGTTTTCCAAGAATAGCTTTCGCAAAAAAATTAGCCACAAATGAGAGCGACAACTAACGCTAATAATATGCAGAGTTGGCGTTCCCGTGCAAAAAAAACACGAAAACACCACTTCCCGATATTTTTAACGAGCAGCCAAATCTGGGGTGCGATCCAAAAACAGGCGATAACCTGCGTTAGCAGTAAGAATTTAACATCTGCCTTTTACTGGTGTAAAGCAGGACGACTACCTACAGTGTGAAAGGGAGCCCAGCCCATAACCACATCTAAAGACCAACACATGTCATAGAGCTACTGACCATGCAGCTCTGACACCCAAGAAGGCCACAACACCCACTGCCATCACCCTCAGGACCTCCCCCACGGACCACCCCCCTCCCTACTACCACCGAGGCAGCGCAGAACAGGACAGCGGACCCTCCAAAAACGGCATGGTCCCTCAGCCACACAATAGCTGAATGTGGGAGATGTGGCAACCAAGTATGTGTGAAGGACGCAAATCACCCATCAATAAAAATGCACACAATACCAAGTGTAGCGGTGATGTGGTGGACAGACCTCACTATGCAGAGCACAAACCTCTCCATGTGGACATATACTGCTGGTACTTGTAGTGTTGTGGACAATAGACGCAACCATGTTACCTCAGGCAGTGGGGAAGATCTCGGTCATGTAGCTGTGTTGTCCCCCCCTGGAAGCGGAAGCGGAGTGGGCTGGTCCAACGTACCCCACTCCAGCGTAGGAGTATGAATAAATAGGCTGGGGGTCTGGGCGTGGTTCACTTTTATTTATTATTATTATTATACCTTACCTTGGCTCCACATGTATCCGTACAGACGGCCTGCACTTCTACTTTTACAACCAGACCAGAAATTAGGGCTTGTCTAGTCAATTGTAGATCCCTCCCTAAGCATGCTGATGATATTTGGCTCCATTTAGAGTCCCGTTCTTGGGACCTTATGTTTTTAACTGAAACCTGGCTAAGGGATTATTCTTATCCTGATCTATCTTTTGCGGTCCCAGAAGGCTACAGGATTACAGCAGCCAATCGGCCTGGCAATAGGCGAGGAGGCGGACTCGCGGTGATCCATAGAAGGGACTGGGAGATCATGGTAAAGAAAATAGAGAATACTGGGATGATTGAGGCACTATCGTTTTGCATCAAAATCTCCCCCACTTTTCCATTCGCTGGATTGCTGGTTTATAGACCTCCAGACTCACCGACTGCTCAGTGGTCTGAACTATATAATACTATTGCTGATCTCTCTCTAAAATATGCAAATTGCACCATCCTCGGAGATTTCAATGTCCATATGGACAATGACATATGCCCACTAGCCGCTCAATTATTACATACCCTCAAAGGGTTGAACTTGACTCAAAAAGTTTCTGCCCCTACACACGTGGCTGGCCACATGTTGGACCTCATTTTTACCAATATCCCTTCCTTAAGAGTAGACACTCCTCTCCCATTGACCTGGTCTGACAATTTTTTAGTTCCTTTTTATTTGACTATTCCTTCTAATAATAAGCAGGTTAGCTCCACACCCGAAACAAGAAGAAATTGGAGGAAGGTTACACCGGAGGTCATTGACCATGTGCTAGATGATATAGCCCCAGTACTGACGGGAGAGCCCAGTCTAGATGCCTCTCTCTTCAATAACTGGATTACATCGGCCCTGGACAAAGTTGCTCCACTCAAAAGTATGAAATTGTCCAGGAAAAATCCCTCTGCCCCCTGGTTCACTACCGAACTCCGGCTGGAGAAAAGTTTATGTAAGCAATTGGAGCGTTCATGGAGGAAAAACTATAACTCCGACGCTAAAAGCAGATATAAAATGGCATTAAAGAAATTTCATACTTTAAAACGCAACACAATCAGAGATTATGTAGCCAACCAGATTAAAACCTCAGATAATTCTACCAAAGAAGTGTTCAAGATTGTTCAGGGCTTTTTGAAACCACTAGCCTTGAAGAGTACCATCACCCCCTCAGCCTCCCTATGTGAAGATCTATCCAGCTTCTTCTATGATAAGATTCAGAAAATCTACTCCTCTTTCCCCTTAGCTGGGATCTCTCCACTGTTAGCTACATTAGCCCACAATCCCAATCCTTCTAACACCTGGTCGGAATTTCAGCCATTATGCACAGCCACCTCATTGGTGGAACTAAGTAAAATCAAATCCGGTGCCCCGACCGACCCCTGTCCAGCCAATTTTTTTAAATTACTTGCTCCACGGCTTAATCCCGTCCTAAATGCCTTATGGAACGCCTCCCTGAGCCGGGGCATCTTTCCTGTGCCATGGAAAACGGCTTATGTCCAACCTATCCTAAAGAAAGAAGACGCAGACCCTTTAGATCTAAAAATTTTTAGACCGATTTCTCTCCTCCCGGCACCGGCCAAAGTGCTGGAAAAGGTAGTCCAAATGCAACTATCAGAGTTCCTGGAGATTAACCATCTTCTCCATGACTCCCAGTCGGGTTTCAGGAAGGGATATAGCACAGAGACGGCCCTTCTGGAAGTGGCAGAAACCATACGGGAAACGGTAGACCAAGGCAGATGCGCAATGTTAGTGCTGCTGGACTTGTCCGCAGCCTTTGACACTGTGTCACACCAGATCTTATTAGAGAGACTTGAGTCCCTAGGTGTGAAGGGCACTGTTCTAAACTGGTTCTGCACCTTCTTAGAAGGCCGGTCTCAAAATGTGTTCCTGCGCCCTTTTATTTCGGCCTCTAGATCTATCAGTTGTGGGGTCCCACAGGGTTCGGCATTGAGCCCTACCCTTTTCAATGTGTACCTGGCCCCTCTCGCCACACTGATTGAACAGTGTGGAGTGAAGGTGGTCTCGTACGCTGATGACACTCAGCTTGTGTTCTCTTTTAATGAACACACGGAGGTAGCTTTCATGAATTTCAAACTATGTCTACGAATAATCTTGGCATGGATGACAAACAATTGCATGAAGCTGAATACTGATAAAACAGAGGTATTGTTTTTTAACCAATCATCTCCTCCCTCGTCTGAACTTTGGTGGCCGGCCGAGCTTAACCTCCCTCCTAGCCCGGTGCACTCGGCTAGGAACCTGGGCTTTAGATTTGATTCTACTTTATCGGGTAGTGCCCAAATCTGCAAAGTCTCTTCCGTATGTTTCTGGAAGTTAAAAAGTTTACGAAGAGTCCTGCATTTACTGCCAATGAACTGCAGGAAAAATGTGGTCCATGCGCTTGTGACCTCCCAATTGGACTACGCAAATAGTCTCTACCTGGGGCTCCCAGATTACTTGCTGAGAAAACTGCAGATTATACAAAATGCTGCAGCCAGGTTGATCAGAAACGTGCCTCTTCGTCACCACATCTCTCCCCACTTGCGAAGCCTTCACTGGCTCCCTGTCAAGAGACGGATCGAGTTCAAGGCACTGATACTGGCTTTCAGATCCATGAGAGATGCTGGCCCTCAATATCTGAAGCACAGACTTCGGAAATATTACCAATCAAGATCTCTGAGGTCAAACCATCAGGACCTAATGGTGACCCCACGCTTCAAAAGGGCCAGGATGGGGGGACGCGCCTTTGCTGTGAAAACAGCCTCTCTGTGGAACTCTATGCCAGCCCACCTTCGAAAGGCGAACTCAGAGCCTCTGTTTCGAAAGGCCTTAAAGACCTGGCTTTTCAGCCTAACCTAGAACACTGCATGCTTCTCCAGCTCTTGCACGCAATCTGTACTCATCGCTTGCGCCGGGACACTTCCGTTGGAGGTAGCCGAGCGCTCTACAAAATGCATTAATAATAATAATAATAATAATCTACACTGCGGACAGCAGGGCTCACAATTCAGATCGAGTCCCGATTGCAGATGACGCAGTCCAGTAGGCAATAGACATTGCTACCAGTGCGGCCCGCATGGACCACGCATCATCGCAGGCTGCGCACACGCTGAGTGCTTCAGGTGCCACTAACTCAGTGCACCACAAGTCATCGCCACGTAGCCTTATTAAGGCAGAATTCATTAGACAAAAGACATTGCTACCAGTGTGGCCCGGCCGGACCACGCATCATCGCAGGCTGCGCACACGCTGAGTGCTTCAGGTGCCACTAACTCAGTGCACCACAAGTCAACGCCACGTGGACTTATTAAGACAGAATTCATTAGGAAAAAGACATTGCTACCAGTGCGGCCCGCCCGGACCACGCATCATCGCAGGCTCCACATACGCTGGTTGCTTCAGGTGACACTAACTGTACAGCTCAACTCAACACCACGTGGCTGTGGGCCCTTGCTGACCGCTGCCTCCGGCCTACACTGCGGTCATCAAGGCTCACATTTAAAATTGACTCTTGATTCATTAATTGCAGAGTGCAGTAGGCAACTAAGTATTACGTCCCTAAAACCTACATAATATCCTTTTAGTATCCTTGCTTCAAGAACTTGTTTTATATCAGTTATAGCTTTAGTACAATGACCAACTTCATCTTGCAAGTCCAAAGGAACACTGAATGGCAGTCTACACTGCGGACAGCAGAGCTCACAATTTGAAATCAGTCTTGATTTATTAATTGCAGACAGAATTGTACTCTATGTCCTCGAATTTTGTCAAGAGGAAGTGACAAAAAGCATTCCTTGATGTCTGTGCTGACTACTGCCTTCGATCTACACTGCGGTCAGCAGGGCTCACAATTCAGATCGAGTCGCGATTGCAGATGATGCAGTCCAGTAGGCAAGACACATTGCATCATCGCTGGCTGCGAACATGCTGAGTGCCACACCTACCACTAACTCTATGCAGCTCAAGTGAACGCCACGTGGCTGTGGACTCATCCTGACCACTGCCTCCGGCCTACACTGCGGTCATCAGGGCTCACAATTCAGATTGAGTCGCGATTGCAGATGACGCAGTCCAGTAGGCAAGAGACATTGCATCATCGCTGGCTGCGCACACGCTGAGCGCCACACCTAGCACTAACTGTATGCAGCTCAAATCAACTCCACGTGGCTGTAGGCCCTTCCTGACCGCTGCCTCCGGCCTACACTGTGCTCAGCAGGGCTCACAATTCAAATTCAGTCTTCATTCATTAATTTCAGAGTCCAGTAGGCAACTAACTATAACGTCCCTGAAACCTACATATTTCGACAGTGTATTCCATAAATGTTTCATCTTTTGTTCCATACACCTACACTGCGGTTAGCAGAGCTCACAATTTAAATTGAGACATGATTTATTTATTGCAGACAGAATTGTACTCTATGTCCTCGAATTTTGTAAACAGGAAGTGACTAAAAGCATTCTTCGATGTCTGTGCTGACTACTGCCTTCAATCTACACTCCAGATAGCAGGGCTCACAATTCACATCGAGTCGCGATTGCAGATGACTCAGTCCAGTAGGCAACAGACATTGCTCCCAGTGCGGCTCGCCCGCACCACGCATCATCGCTGGCTGCGCACACGCTGAATGTTTCTCATGCCCCTATCTCAGTGCAGCACAACTCATGGACCCTTTATGATACAATGTTTTCTGTATAATTTCACATCTGCTGCCCCTACCTCAGTGTACCACAAGTCATGGACCCTTTACGACACAATCTTCTATGTATTATTTCACATCTGTTGCCCCTACCTTAGTGCAGCACAAATCATTGACCCTTTATGATTGAATCTATGTGTCTGATCCAATGATTACTGTTGTACTTGTTGCCAGCACCAACCATTCCCGGAGGGCTGGCTTACACTCACCCCATACGCATCCAGCACAGACGTCACTGGACATGTGACCCTGGTAATAAAAATGAGTTGAGCGCACGTGCCCGTACCCAGTTCCACTATCTATCTGTGTCCGTGTGTTCATTATGTATGCAAGATGCCGCCCCTGGGCCCTACCACATTACATTGTGCTGTGGACAGCGTATGCAACCATGTTACTCTGACAGTGGGGAAAACTTTGGTTATGTAACTTTCTCTCGGTCATTGTACAAGTACGTATGTAGAGACTGGATCATTACAGTACTGCAAGGAGAGTGTATAGTGAATTTATAAGTGCTTGGGGATTGGCGGAGTAATTCTATAAGTACATATGTTGGCGCAGCCTAACCCCGAACACAAGCTTGGCTCTAATTGGCTGCCCTCCATGTGCCAAAAACTGAAACTTAAACTTTCCATGGCCCTGTATTGCTACAGCTGCAACATTCCACTGAATGTGCAATAAACATTCATATCCACACAGATGTGTCATGTCCACCATCTTTCATGTGTGGAACTATGGATGAATGTAGGGTCAGTGATTCCCCGTACCTTCCATCCTGGCCATGTTGTGGGACTTGGCTCACAGAGTGACACATTGGCGCTTGCGACCCGGGTGACGTCAGCACTACAACAGGGACACCCGCATCAGTTGATTCCTCATACAGACCAGGACGGAGCCACGCCCATAGCTCCGGAGTCATTCTTCACAGCCTCACGCAGGACTGGCATACGCCAGGCCAGCCCACTCCGCTTACGCTTACAGGGAAGGACAACAACGCATACCAACAAGTTGCTCGCACCGGATACACTGCGGCCAGCACAGGAACACAGGCACGGGACGGTGACTTTCGGTCCACTGAGGTACGGGTACCGTAACTGCTGAGCGGGTGTGCAGCCTGCGGTGATGGCCCGTCCCGGCGGCCTGGACAGCTCAGGTTTTGTGTGCCCTGCTGGACCGCAGTGTAGGCCTGAGCCATCAGACAGCGCAGGCCTACCGCCACGTGGCGTCGCCTCGCTGGTCACAGAGTTAGTGGCACCGCAAGGGCTGAGCGGGTGTGCAGCCTGCGATGAAAAGCCCGGTGCACTGGTATGTCCTCTGCCATGGCGAAATCAAGACCCAGCACCAAATGTGAGACCTGGTGGCCTGCGGAGAGGGGCTGCATGACATGCAGGGTGCTTGTCCGTGGGCCCAGGGCTTGGGGCTTGCAGCGGCACAAAGTAGGCCCTCTTTTCTACACGCAAGTTGCGAAAGGTGAGCAGAGAGGCTTGTTAGTGCAGCGGCGGGCAGTCACCTCCGGGCAGTGGGAGTGGATGGGGTGCAGCAGCCTGGGTGCGCAACAGCGGACAGACACCTCTGGGCAGTGGAAGTGGATGGGGTTCAGCAGCCTGGGTGCGCAGCGGCGAGCAGACACCTCTGGGCAGTGGAAGTGGATGGGGTGCAGCAGCCTGGATGCACAAAGGCGAGACAGAGAATTAGGCGTGTGCAGTTGTATGTACTCTGCCATTACTCATTCCATACTATGTTTCAGATGACTAAGCTTGAGGGCTCCACTATGTCCCGGCACGTGGTTGGAGACACACCGGTGACGGAAAGGTGAGCTGGGAGGGTTTTGGCCACAGTGTCGGCACTCACTGTCCCTCTCCATCTCTTCCTTTCTCTTCCTTTCTCTCCCTCACACTCTTTCTCTCTCCCTTCCTCTCTCTCTCACTCTATCTCTTCCTCTCTCTCACACTGTTTTTTCTTTCTCTCTCTAACTCTCTCTCTCTTTCTCTCTCACTCTTCCTCTGTTTCTCTCTTCCTCTTTCTCACACTGTTTCTCTCTTTCTCGCTCTCTTCCTCTCTCTCACTGTTTCTCTCTCTCACTCTTTCTCTCTTTCTCTCTGTCTACCTCTCACTCTTTCTTTCTCTCTCTCTTCCTCTCTCTCTCTCTCTCCTTTGATGGACGCATGACGCACAATCTTATCTTGCTTTTTGTCTAGCAGGCTGTGATTCACAGATTGACGACCCCCCCCGACACGGACCTCCCGCCACGAGGCGATGACTTCAGTTCCACTGAGTTAGTGCCACCAGAGCTGAGCGCGTGTGTAGCCTGCGATGATGCGTGGCCATCCTGCAATCAACACCCGCTCTGAATTGTGAGCTCGGCTTGACCGCGTGTACGCAACTTGCGCCTGCAGAGGTTGCTTCAGCATGTGGTGGACCCTCTTCGACACACGCCGGTGGCGGAAGGTGAGCAGAGAGCCTTGTTTCTGCTGCAGCGAGCAGTCACCTCTGGGCGGTGGGAGTGGATAGTGTGCAGCACCCTGGGTGCACAAGAGCGGGCAGACACCTCCGAGCAGTGGAAGTGGATGGGGTGCAGCAACCTGGGTGCACAGGAGCGGGCAGACACCTCTAGGCAGTGGGAGTGGATGGGATGCAGCACTCTGGGTGCGCAGGAACGGGCAGTCACCTCCGGGTAGTGGGACTGGATGGGGTGCACCAGCCTTGGTGCACAGCAGCGGGCAGACACCTCTGGGCAGTGGGAGTGGATGGAATACAGCAGCCTAGGTGCGCAGAGGCGGGCAGACACCTCTGAGTGGCGGGAGTCGATGGGGTGCAACAGCCTGGGTGCGCAGGGGCGAAACAGAGAATTAGGCGTGTGCAGTTGTATGTACTCTGCCATTACTGATTCTATACTAAGTTTCAGATGACTAAACTTCAAGACTCCACTATGTCCCGGCACATGGTTGGAGACACACAGGTAGCAGAAAGGTGAGCTGTAAGGATTTTCTCCACAGTGTCAACACTCACTCTCCCTTTCCATCTCTTCCTTTCTGTCACTCACACTCTTTCTCTCTCTCTCACTCTGTATCTCTTCCTTCCTCTCTCTCACACTCTTTCTCTCTTTCTATGTCTCTTCCTCTCTCTCTCTCTCATTCTTTCTTTCTCTCTCTCTTCCTCTCTGTCTCACTCTTTCTCTCTCTCTCTACCTCTCTCTCACACTGTTTCTCTCTTTCTCTCTCACTTCCTTGTATCTCACTCTTTCTCTCTTTCTCTATCTCTTCCTCTCTCTCTCACTCTTTCTCTCTTTCTCTGTCTTCCTCTCTGTCTCACTCTTTCTTTCTCTGTCTCTTCCTCTCTCTCACTCTTTCTCTCTTTCTCTCTCTCTCTCCTTTCATGGACACATGACGCACAATCTTATCTTTCTTTTGGTCTTGCAGGCTGTGATTCACAAATTGTCGAGGGATGACACGCCATACCTGTACCTACTTTTATTTTATTGTTTTGTTTAAATAAAATGTTTTATATGTAAATCCATAGATGACTGAGATTCTTATTTGTCCAACCTCACATGCATCTTCTTTACTATAATTGTGCGACATCAGCCAATTTGTTACGTTCCAGATTTCCTAACGTTGCTGTCACATTTGTTTGTGTGTGGGGGAGGTGAGGGGGGATGGCAGACAAGGGGCTGGTGGCGGGGGGTGTCGGAACAGTGTTGGGTGTCCGAGCTGCATGATCGTTGGCTCCATTGCATCTGTTGTCATTCACGTATGGCTCTGGGTGGGCTCCCTTTCATATTGCAGGTTGTAGTCCGACTTTACACCAGCTCAGAGCAGGTGTAAACTTTCTGCTACTAACGCACCTTATCGCCTGTTTTGTACTCTCTTCGACGATCTTGCTGGTGGTTGAGACACTTGCGAAGTGATGTGTTCGCTGCTTTTTGCACGAGAACGCCTACTCTACATCTCATTAGCAATATTTGCCGGACTCATCCGTGACGATGCTTTTTGAGGCTGCTATCGCTGGTAAACTGGTGATATGGGCTGTTTGCTCCAGCTTGTGAATGGTGCATTAAAATTATCACTATTTCGGTTGCGATAAAGTGCCGTTAACTCGGCGATATGTCCTTGAGAATATACCCCTCGGTGTTTGAAAGACTTAAGAAGTACTCGAGTGCCGCGCTGAGAGCCGCGCACCCATCGCTTTCACAAGTTTGCTATGACAGGGCGGGAGAGAGCGAGGGAGAGAGAGAGACGGAGTGAGATAGCACAAGCAGCGCAAGGCCGCACGGGCACCTGGTTCCACATACCAACATGTGTGTGTGCATCGCCATCCGTGCACAGGCAATTCCCCCACAATGCAGCCCACACACATATCAATCACAGAACATCAGCAATGAAGGCAATGTGGTACAAAACTCCCCTCATACGGATTCTGTGTCCGGTGTGTGTGGCGCGGTGATGGTTGCATGGCTCTGTTCCCCTGACACATCAGACTGCGTAGGTGATGGGGCTGCATCAGATGTCGTCCAGCACCTATTCAAAAACAATGTCTGGCTCACAGAGGCGGAGCTTGCCAAAGGGATACACCCCCGCACATAACACACCTTCTTAATTTCTAATTTACCTTCCTAGTTGGTATGCAGATTTCAAATGTCACAAACGCATGCAATTCTTTTCTTGTCACACAGTACATGTAATGCACCGCTTTCATCAAGAATGGAACCAGTAATGGCACAATTTCCCTGTTGCTCCACACATAAATCCATGTAAAGAACAAATCAGAATAGTTCCTTATTTTTTTTAGATTGCAAAACCTCTCTTTATTGCTTATTTTTGAACTTTCCATATAAACAGTTTTTTTAAGGACACATACAGGTGAAAAGTTCAACGTACTGTATCAACACTTTCTAGAACATTGTACGACATGTGCAAGTTAAAAGTTCATCATTTTTTTAAACCTACCGATATATTTTTTTCCAACATTTTCTCCAACATTTAACGGCACGTGCAGGTCAAAAGTTCACCATTCTTTCAAGTTTGAACTGCACCTTCCAAATACAATTAGCAGCCGTGGCTGAGCTGAGCAAATTTCATCCTATAATATGTACTCCACGTATAAACTGCTTTTTTATTAACCAATCACAAAGATGCTTTTCATCAAAACTAAAGTACACCCTACTTTTTAGGACACAATACATTTCATCTCCCAATCGGTTAACGTTTTGTATGTGAAAAAAAAAGTAGTTCCCCATGTTTAAACATATCTCTCATTCTACGAACGGACTGCATGAGCTACAGACATTTATCCATATCTTCTAGCCATACCTTCAAACTGCTAGTGTGGATTGTAGAGGTATGCAGAACAGAGACGTATTGACTTAGACCTAGGTTTACAAAATGAGCACATTAAATGGTTTGCACAGAGAGGATTGAAGTGGCACCAATTGCTCCCTTTGGTTAAAACCTATTTGCATCTCCAACACCCTGATCTCATGATTGTGCACTGTGGTGGTAACAACCTAGGCACATAGACTGGGGTAGGTTTGGAAATGCTTAGGACACCTTTGGACAATTGATGTTACTTTAGCCTCAAACTGTCTTTGTATATTCCAATATATGCCAAAGACAGAAGTGGAAATGGTCAAACCAATTTTGTCATAAGATTGAAAAATCTAGGAAGAATGTCAGCAAAGCTGTGTCTGCATACCTCAGAGACCATAGAATGGGGTCGATCTACAACAACAACATACGTTTTGATATGGCTGATATCTACAGAAGTGATGGAGTACAGTTCACAGATGAGGGAAACCGAGTTTTCCTGATTAACCTGAAGCTGTGCATCCGCACTTATATGTAGCTCCAACTAATAAACACAAGGGCTCTTTTTAGAGCCGCCTTATATTCCCAATTTCGGCTCGCAGAGTGTCCGCTGCGGTTCGGCTAGCAGAGGGACACCTGCGGGCCATTGGGCACAGCTCGCAGAGGGAGACCTACGAGCCGTTGGCTCGCAAAAGCACAGCACCGTACTGGCTCGCAGAGGGAGAGATGTGGTCTGACTCGCAGAGGGAGACCAACGGGCCAACAGGCCTGCTAGCAGAGACACAGCTATCAGTTAACGGGCTGGCTCGCAGACATACAGTTGTGAGCCCTCCGAGCTGCAACCCGACGGGCTAACTCGCAGAGGGAGAGTAACGGGCCGACGGGCCTGCTAGCACAGACACAGCTACGAGCTAACTAGGTGGCTCACAGAGGTAGAGCTGCGGGCCCGACGGCTCGCAGACACAGAGCTGTGAGCCGACGGACTGGCTTCTAAAGGCATAGCCACGAGCTGATGATGTGGGGAGAGGGAGCGTAAAAGGAGTATCTCGCACAGACAGACCTGTGGGATATTTTCAGTATTGCCTCGCAGAGGTAGAATTACAGATCCGATGCCTTTTAGAGGGAGAGATGCAAGCTGACGGACTGAGTCACAAAATGGCTGACAGCTCGCAGTCGCAGAGCTGCGAGGCGACGGACTGGCTTCTAAAGGCATAGCCGCGAGCTGATGATGTGGGGAGAGGGAGCGTAAAACGAGTATCTCGCACATTCAGACCTGTGGGATATTTTCAGTATTGCCTCGCAGAGGTAGAATTACAGATCCGATGCCTTTTAGAGGGAGAGATGCGAGCTGACGGACTGAGTAACAAAATGGCTGACAGCTGGCAGTCGCAGAACTGCGAGGCGATGGAGTGGCTTCTAAAGGCATAGCCGCGAGCTGGTGATGTGGGGAGAGGGACCGTGAAAGGGGTATCTCACACACACAGAGCTGCGGTATATTTGTAGTGTTGCCTCGCAGAGGTAGAACTACGGACCTGATGCCTTGTAGAGGGAGAGTTGTGAGCTGACGGACTGAATCACAAAATGGCTGCCAACACTTCCTAGTTTCAACAGTTCGCAGCAAATCAGCCGCAAGCTCGTGCTCGTAACGCCTCAGCCAATCAGATGTCAGAATTCTTAAATATCGATATCTGGAAAATTTGATATTTCTCTAAAACTACTGAATGGATTTACCCCATTTAAACAAAAGCGTGCTTTCTGGACCAAGACCTTTCTCTCTTCCAAATTTGGTGTAATTCCGTTCAGCAGTTTGACCTGTAGCCTTGTCTAAAGTTTCCTATGGAAATTGCATGGAGAAAACACGTTTTGGGACCCCCCTTTTTCTTAGCCCCCTTGACGAATCCCCCCAAACTTTTAGGATAGGAGCTAACCTGAAAAGAGGAACTTTTTGGAAAATTTCGTAAAGATTCGTCAAACGACGCCAAAGTTATAAGCACATCAAAAAATGCTTTTCCTATGGAAACGTGGTCCTAACTATAACTATCTACTGGCACGATTTTTGACTCGGGGATATGAACAATCTACACTCAGGATAGCCTTGGACAAGGCCAATTCCCGACCACGTGATCTGTGTCTTATACCCAAAATAAGTCTCCCTAGTACTTCTCTTAATTACTCCACAGTAGATGAACCGCGATTAATAAGGTTCATCACCACCTACAGCAAACAAGAGAGTAATATCATAATATCAGAAAAATTATATACAAACATTGGCCAGTGGTATTGACGGATTTGACACTACAGTTTTTGTTGCCCAAACTTCCTGAAATAACTTTCAGAAGGGCACCCTCTATGAGGGATGCCTTGGTTAAAAGCTGTCCCGAGGTTGTTATGAAAACTAATTGGCTATCTAAATCTGGCTTTTTTAAGTGTTTGTCATGCAGGGCATGTAAGTTTGGCGTCAATCTGTCTGAATATTATACTGCTTTCAGTGATAGTCCCATACAGATTAAAGACCATTATACATGTAGAACGGACTTTGCAGTTTACCAATTAGAGTGCACTTGTCATTTGAAATATATTGGCAGCACCAAACTTCCAGTGTTCCAGCGAATTCTACAACACTTACGCGCCATAGTCAATTCAGATGAGAGTTATCCTGTGGCACGGCATTTTAAAGCCGTACATAAAAACAATCTGGGTGACCTGACCTATTCTGTAATAGGAGCAGTTCCCGCCCATTTTCGAGGCGGCAACAGGGAGAAAAAGTTGAGGCAACTAGAGTCCTCATTTATATTGATGCTCGATACCCATATCCCGAACGGGTTGAATACTAGTGAGGACCTATACAATTTTCTATAGTGTCACTTAGCCAAAGAGTTCTGAATTACTGCTTCTAGTTGCTGTTTTATAAAAATCCTCTATGTATACATTAGTTGCACAATGCTTGAATAATTGGGCCATACTATTGTTAGCAGAACGCGCACAATCATTATTCAGAACGTCAAATGATCTCACATTATTTTCAAGAGTAGTTCTCTGCTCCAGTGTAATTTTTTGGAGTGTTGTTTTTAGTTTTCACTTTGCACTTTTTTTATATATCACCATGCACTAATTTATGATGTGATATGGTAGTGAGTTATATCGGCGAGTGTTGTAGTGAATCAATAATATAGAGAGATTTAAAGCCACTGAATAGTAAATGCCAGGTATATAGCCAACTAACTACAATCGGTTTATGCAATGGTTTTAATATGCACTTGTATTTTATTTATTTTATCCCTGTGTCAACTAGTGTGATAACATATAAGCTATGGTGGAAGTATGGAGAATAACAGCTTAAGGATTGATAGCTGTTCTGTGGGCACTTGCCCCGGATTTTTGTTCCTTTTATATTCCATTGTTCCACTTCATCCCATTTTTTTACATTTGCAATGGGGTAATTTTTTAGGGACCCCCCAGGGTCTTTTAATGTTGACATTAGGGATAGCTCATTGTGCAGGTTTTAATGTGGTTTGCAATATGTTATTCGGCAATAATAACAAACTTAATGATTTTTATGAGGCTTTTATGTTTAATACCTTACATATTAACAGCATCAATTTGACATTGTTTATATGAAATATTTGATTGAAATACTGAGTGACAAAACTCGCTATACTCATATGCCTACAAAACATGTAAATTTCCATTTTTTGGTGCAGGTGTTTTTTAATGAATATAACTTATTTAAGTATTTTTTCTATGTCTATTTAAATGTTGTTTGAAACTGATTGGTTGAACTTTCAAATAAAAAGGTAGCCCGTCACAAGCGCGTCAGGTGATCAAGATCGCTTTGCGATCGAAACGCGTCTGGGGCGGACACTTGTCCACACGAATTTGGTGAAGCATTTAATAAAGCTATGGAGCTGTAACCTGACGTTTCCTGGAATTGCTTTTTTTAAACATCGGAAAGGAACAAGTGGTCCGTACCTGCTGTGCTGTGGTGATACCTGCGGTGCAGGTTTAATCAACATATATATATATATATATATATATATATATATATATGTGATCAAAGTCATGTGAGGTGACCGAAACACGTCATGACATGTAGTGAGCGAAAATAAACGCATTAGAAAAAAAGTGGAGTCCGTGCCCGAGTGTTTTTTCAAAAGGAAAAAACGAAAGGGATTGTGCTTTTTCATATATATATATATATATATATATATATATATATATATATATATATATATATATATTCGATCAAAGTAAAGACTCCCTCCTGCTTCCTTGTGGAAAGAGAGTCACGGACCCAAAAATTCGTGGCAGAAACTGATGTTTATTTCAAAGTAGCCGTATGACGCGTTTCGGGCAGTGAGATGCCCTTGATCACATACGGAAACGCAGTCCGTCTTCAATTTTTATAATGCATTTTGTCATACACCTGTGTCACGTGTTAAACACCTAAATAAACAGAGACAACATACTCGAACCTGTCGTATAGTCTTTTCTCAGGTCTGCTAATTTCTCCATTTACTCCAATGCAGGCTCATTCTATACTGTTTCGTCAGCAGAAATATTATTGCACAGTGTGATTGAAATACATAGTTCTGACTGAGATAGATGTCTCATCATGTAAAAAAATGCATCCGTTAAAAAAAACATATTGAAATACATTACTAATTAGATAATAATTTCTAATATAGTAAATGTTTTTTTTTTCTTTTTTTTTAAAGAAAAAAGGAGAACCCACTTGAAAGCAAGACACATAATATTGAGTGTTCTATGCTTAATGTTAAAACATGTTACTGCATAAATGCATAACATTAGCGAGGTCAGCACTGAAACTGTGCAAATGCGCAATAAAAAATCTCATTTGATTATTGACCAGTATCTAGATAGGTAAAAATATCGGGCCAGGGATTTGTTTTGTTGTGGAGTCCTACTCCTATTCCTGCATAAATGCTGGTTCTGACTCGACTCCTCTATCATGATTTATATAGAGGCAGGGTATGAACCCTGACCTTGTTATATATACCTACTGCTAATGGAATAAAATAGACTAAAAAATTCAGACCATGAGGTTTATACGACATAAAAATTTCAGTGCTCCCAGTGAAAGTGCTGTGTGCTATATGGTAGGACTCAAATACCCTACCTGTCTGATAAGAGTGCTGATACTTAAAAAGTGTAATAAATATTAAGACCATGGGTTTAAAAAACAATAACATACAAAAAGGTTAGCAGCAGCCGAGGAACTATACATATTTAAAATCTAAATTAATTCATTCAGATATTGTAGTGTTGCCTCCCCATAGCAGCAACGTAGAACTCAAAAAATCAATATGATCTGTAACTGTACAAATCCTTGTTTACCGTTATAGTCTAATGTATAAGGGTCTGTGATATTAGGGTTACAGGTGGAATTGAAGTCAGTGATATCATTGATATTTACAAAAAGTTATGCAAATCTTCCGTGTTATTCAGCCCTTTAGGGAATTTGATATCCAGTTCAAGGATTATCCGAGATTCCAATTGGCGAAGGGAGCGCTCCCTATTGCCTCCTCTGCGTGGTTTGGGTACTGATGCTATTACAAAATATCTGAGACAATTGAGGTCATTGTTGTGTATTAGCTTAAAATGCCTTGCGACAGGATAAGTTGTGTCACTGTTAACAATTGCTCGAAGATGCTGTAATATCCTGACATGCACCTGTAGCTTCGTACTGCCCACATATCTCAATCCACAGGTGCACGTCAGGACATAGACAGCAAATTCAGTTCTACAGTTGTAGTTGCCTTTGATCAGTCTGGGCTTAAGATCAAATGAGGTCATATAACTAGTAGTGTTTTCACCAAATTTGCAGGCTCTACAACTCGAACACTTGAAAAATCCATGCTTCGGCTGTAGCCACGTTGCACCTGAATGCACCTCTGGGCTGCTTTTTACTAACTGCGACCTCATTGAGATACCTTTCCTGAATGTTATTGTGGGATTATCTAACAGGTTTGGTGCCAACACCGCATCAGTAAGTAAGATGGGCCAATTGCGCTTAATAATCAATATAAGTTGTCTTTCTTGTCGATTATAGGTGAGGATAAGTCTCGGTGCACTGTTCTCTTGTTCTACCTCTTGAATTTGATTTTTAGTTACTAGAAGCATGTCCCTAGTTTTTAATTGTACTTTAGTTTGTGCTTCTCTAAGGACTGAATCGCTGTAGCCTCTTTGTCTGAATCTCTCAAGGGCCTCATCTGTACATCTCTCTAGTTCTTGTTCGTTACTGCATATTCTTTTAATCCGTATGAGTTCCCCGAATGGTATACTCCTTATCAGATGTTTCGGGTGCTTACTATTGGCATGGAGTGTGGAATTCCCGGCTGTCGCCTTTCTGTGTAGGGTAGTGACTATGTGTTCATTTTTAATTGAAACTTGTACATCTAGGAATTCAATGCTTTCTGCGCTGATGTGCGATGTAAATTTCAGATTGATTGAATTATCATTGATGTTATTAATGAACATGTTAGCACTTTCCACATTTCCCTGCCATACCAAAAAAACATCGTCAATATATCTAAACCAGTATTTGACATGTCTGTTGTACGTTTCAGAGTGTATAGCCCTGAGAACCCGCTCCTCCCACCAGCCTACCACCAAACAGGCATAGCTGGGAGAGAAGCAGGCTCCCATGGCAACACCCCGCAATTGTCTATACACATCCGTGCTAAACAGAAAAAGTTGTTGTTGAGACACCATGATATACAGTCCATCATCATTGCATTGTGTTTATAGCATTCGACTGGTCTGGAGTCTAAAAAATACTTAATGGCCTTGAGTCCTGTGCTGTGTTCAATGCATGTATATAAAGTTCTCAATGTCTAGAGTTATGAACATCCAATCTTTCTCCCATTTGATGTTCTTGATTTTATTTAGAAAATCCCCGGTGTCTCTTACATATGTGGGAAGATCTTTGACCTGACCCTGTAAAAAATAATCCACATACTGGGAGATATGTTCTCCCATGCTGTTAATCGCTGAAATAATTGGGCGTCCGGGGACAGGAGTAATGTTCTTATGTATTTTGGGGATAAAATATATTATGGGAATGACTGGATATTCCACCCTTAAGTATTTATATTCCTCCAATGAGATCAAGCCTTCTCGTTTGAATTGATGTAGCTTATTTTCCAGAGAGTCTTTGGCTTTGTTGTATTCTTTCCAATTGGTTTTAACATAGCATGCTTGATCCATTAATTGTCTTTTTGCTTCCTTGATATAATCTGCCTTTGGCCAGATTATTATGTTACCACCCTTGTCGCTTTTCGTAATGACCACTTCATGATTTCTTCTGAGTTTTTCCATTAATTGAATATATTGATATTCATTATAATTCTTTCTCCGCTTCTTGTTATTGACTTGGTAATTGAGTTTTTTCATTTCTTCTGTCACTGTTTCGTGGAATATGTCAATTGCATCCTTCGGCATTATCGGTATGAACGTGGATTTTGATTTAAAGGGGCTGCTCCCAGCCCCTTGTTGCGAAATGTCCATGAGTCGAAGCTGTTCTAGTGTGGGAACTGCTATGGTTGGTTCATCATCTTCTATTTTGGTTGCAGCATTTAGTTCATGAATGGCGCACAATAATGGGATGTCTGATACTTGTAAACCAATTTTGCTACTTTGTTTCTTTTCTTTGACTAGACGATTTTCCTCCAGCCCATTTTTTATAGTAAAAAACTTTCTCAGTTTTAGTTTACGGATAAAGCTGAATAAATCTATTCTGGATTGTGCATAGTTGAATTCATTGGGAGGGCAATACGACAGACCTAGGCTGAGCAGTTTCTTCTCCGGTGGTGTTAACACCATTGTGGATAAGTTGACAATTGTTCTGTCATCCATGTTGTCTATTTGCGCCAGAAATTTCTTTTTGGTTTTGGCTTTTGATTTTTTGCGCCGCTCTCTCCTTTTTGCGTTGCTGTTTTTTCTGTTTGTTGCCCTTGTTTCCGAGGTCTCAATGTGTTGCGCCGATCCGTCACTAAAAAATCAACCTCCTCGCCTAGGCTGAGTCGTCTTTTGTCTGTACTCATTGTCTGTATGCTGCCGCATTCTGACCCAGTGTCACTGCTCAGAGAGGTTGCGTCTGAAACTGACAGCGAGTCTTTAGATGTTCCAGCCTCCTGTTGCATTGTGGGGTATCTGTGTCCTTTGTAGTTTCCACATTGAGTTTTTGTTTCTTGGCATTATCGTATTTGCGGGCAAAAGTATAAATCCGGCCCTGTTCGTAATCGGCTAGATCACGGGCAAATGTATACACTTTACGTGTCTTGATTCTCTCTTCCTGTTTTTTGAGTCATCCTTGGATTTCTTGTCTTGTTTTAGCAATATATTAATTCGGCTCCAATTTGCTCAGTTCCTCGTTTAGTCTATCAATTTCTTTTATGAGATCAAGGCGGTCCGATTCTGCATATTTAATTAGAATTCGGACAAGGTTCATTGTTGCATCGAGGTTGCTTTGTCCCCATTCCTTGAGCATACTGGGGTTAGGATTCTCAAAACTAGGCGCCAGAAGAATCCTTAACCCTCGCGGCTCTCGCCCTGCTTCCTCATATTTAATCAACGATTTATTCTCCCACCATTTAGTAACCTCAGACCTCATACATTTTTCAAGTTTCTTCAAAAGCACTTTAGCATTAGAGTCTTTACTACCAGAATTAGTGCTTGCTTGCATGCTTGCTCCCATTGTGGGGACACTCGGTAAGTTTTTATATATATAATTCATCATTTCTGATTGTAGATCTACACCTATGTGTAAATGTACATGTCACCACCCTTTCAAATCAGGGATGGGGCCTCCTACAACTGGATTTATAAGTGTAAAGAAAGTTATTATTAGTAAATGTGCACACATAGGTGGAAATCTCGGCCACTGTCGCAGAGATGTCCCAATGGGAAAGCAGCACAGAATTATTAAAGTTAGGTATTCTTTAAAAAAATATTACAATTATTTTAATGTAGGGGCATGGCTTGGAAACGGGGAGGAAGAAGGCAGCATAGCTGTGTGGCTCTGTCCAATGTAAACCTATTCTATCTTCTAGCACCCGTCTTGGTGGGCTTTCCCCACCCATTCTTGGAAAAATGGTCCAATAGAACACCAACCTTTCAGCTCACAATGTTGCACGGAAATTAATTTACCTTAAATAAACGAAAAGACAAGGCGTTTGGCAAAACAGGAATAAGTTGGTTTTATTAAATGCAGCAGCTTGGAGAGCCTCAACAGAGTGCTTCTGTTCAAAGACCCTCGGTATACAAAGTGTTGGCCATTGCTATATACAGTTCATGAGGTACAACAAAGCAATTTTGTACATTCCAAAAAGTATCTCAGTCATAAATCAACAAGTGTGGGCATCTGATAAGGACACAGATGGCTCTCGATCTCGGTGTGAGATAGCGTGGGCCAGTGTGTATGTGTTCAGATGTCTGTTATGAGGAGCGCGTAATCATTATGTGTGGCGTGCATGTCGTCTGCTTATTGGTTGAGTGCTTCTATCTAAATGTGGCATCTAGCTTTGTGGTATTTTTGGGAAACGCAAGCCTTTGGCCAAACTTATTTTATTGCGGCCAATTTCCTCTGACCTGTTTGTGATGCTGTTGGAAAACGAGGCAGTATCTGTGAGGCCTGCACAAATAACATGACTACATTTGTCCTTCACTGGGAACCAAACACCCTATTGTAGCGCTTGACTCTCAGAGGGTAGCATTGCAGAGCAGTCTAAGGCTTACTCAAGGGAGGTGGTGTGGGCTAGTAATCGCCATTACAGGTGCGCAGCAATAACACTCAATAATTGATTGTCCAGTCTGAACTTTGCTTTATAAAAGTAAGAGTACATTTATTACATACACACACTACTCAATACTATGCACCAATTTACAAATATACATAAGCTGTTGGAATTACTTTGTGACATTGCATAACATCTCCACCCCTCCCGCAGGGGGGTGGGGTCTAGTACCACCACTCCTATGCCTGCACGTCATCTTGCCCCCTAATGCAGTGGGTTGACACAACTTGGAGCGAGGGCCTAGCCAACTGGCACCATCCCAGGGGCACCCCCACCCCATCATCTCAACAAGCATTAAAAATAGGTTCACCTGCCCCAGTGACACATAACCCGGACTGAGCATCTCATATTGACCATACAGTATGCACCCTTAGTATGCACCCTTACATCTTCAGGGCTAACAGTCTGGGTTGTTCTTCACTTAAGCGCAGCCGCAAGAAGACATGTTTAAGCAGCACTTTAGAATGACAGTACTCATCACCTTAGTGGATCATTAGAATGCATTGCAATTACAGCCCCTAAAGGCATCACAGATGAAATCACAGGATTACGCATATACAGCCAGACACCCTGGCAGGAATGTCTGGCAACATAACCCCACTTTACTTATGACATCATCTTACACAGGTACTTCACATTACACATGTGACCTTCAGTCCCTCTAAAAGAAATAACATTAGTAAATGCACTACGGGTGCAATTACACCTTTTCACCTCCAGGGGATGCCCTTCTCCAGACATCCCCAACTCAGCCCTTCACTCCTTGATGCACTTCTCCATACACCCTCAGCTGTAGAACAAAAGTTCCAGCCAAGAAGGTGTTAAAATGCTGGCTGAGCCCTTGAGGGGTTATCCTTTTCAAGTCCCCATGAGACTTTGGGAGGGACTTCTCTTCGTCCTGGGGAGAGACTGCGCTTCTCCAGCAGCTCCCCCGGCACCTTGTCACGCACGTGGTGGTGACCCCATTGTCGTGGGGCCACCACAGGCAGAAAACAAGCAGGCAGTTTCCTGCAGGCCGACCGGCCTGCAAAGCATTATGGGGCGCTTCTTCCAGCCCCGTGCACATTATAGTAGCGGCTCCCCGCTGCTTCGGAGGGAGCGGCGAGCACGCTGCTGGCGGCTTCGCTGCATCTCCTGCCCTTGATGGGGGGCCCGGTCCCAGCCGGACCCCCAGGTGAGTGTAAGCGGCCCGGGGAGCCCACCCCTGGCCGCTGTGCCGCTTTTTGGGGGCCAAGTCCCACCCGGGCCCCGCGGTGCCGTGCCTCTTGGTTCCGGTGTCCCGGACCCACCCGGGACCCCCTCCTGCCTTCTTGGTTGGGGGCAGCCTAGGGAGCCCACCCCCGGCTGCCCCCGACAGCTCTCCGCGTGGCCAGCACCCTCGTGTGCTGCTGCGGGAGCCGGCACAGCAGTTCTGGTCTGCCCGCTCCGGCGGGCAGACACGAAGGCCAGCGCTGCTTCCGCTGGCCTCGGGGGAGTGCAGCGGCACTCCCCCCTCCTCCTTTCACCACTTCGGGGCCCGGGGATGGGGTCCCGGACCCCAGGATCATCTTCACGGGGGGCGTGACAGCGCCCCCCCGGCCTGTGTTCGCCCGGCGGGGGCCACCAGGACACGCCATCATCGGGACCCGGAGATGGGGTCCCGGGCCCCGCCTCCTCTTCATGGGGAGCGTGCCGGCACTCCCCGACAGACGCTTCTTCGCCGGGGGCCAGGTTGGGCTCCTGGCCCCCCAGTGGGATTTGTTCATGGGGAGCACGACGGCGCTCCCCGGCTTTGCTTTGGGGCCCAGGGATGGGGTCCCGGGCCCCCAGAGACCTCCTCGCGGGGGGCGCGATGGCGACCCCTGCCCTCCGCTGTCGCCAGGGGCCAGGGTGGGCTCCTGGCCCCCCATTCTGGGGGACACTTCACGGGGAGCACGGCGGTGCTCCCCGACTTTACTTCGTGTTGGGGGCAGCCCCCGGGACCTGACCCACCCCGGGGGCATCTTCTGGACCGGCGGCGGAGCCCCACGCGCTTCGTCGTCGGTCAGCCAAAGGTCAAAGGTCGCCTACCCATCATGTTAACAGAATTTATTTGGTTTGGTGGCCCCTCAATTTATCTTGCCCACATCGGTTAGAGTGAATTTGTGAAATGAGAGAAATGTCTCTTTGTCGTCACTCTGATGCAATACATTTCAGGGGATGGATAGGTGTTAGGTTGGGTGTGTGGGGAATTTTGACGCTCTTTTGTTTAATCTAGTTTAGAAGTGGCTTTTAATATATATTTTGTCATTAGCTTTTTCTCACTTCTGTTTATACTCTTCCTATCTAGCATGGGAACCATATAGTTACCCCATTTGGGACACAGAACACCAAACTGACCTCCAAATGCCTCAACAATTTGTACCAATACACATTATCATCAGTAACCTTGCCTAGCTATATCCGCTATATCGTCACCGAAGAGTAACTTAAACATTATCTCATTAAATACAAAGGTCATTAACTACTCAGATAAAAGAAGAAAAATCACACATTATCTTTACAAACTGGCTGGAGATATAATTTTGCTCCAAAACCTAAAATTGGTTTAAATGAAGTCAAGACACTTAAAAGCAAATGGATTTGCAAAGTAAAAAGCTCCACCATCCAAAACAAACATAATGGGGTGATTACTGTAATTTCTCAAAGCACAAAGATCATTCCATTCTCCAAATCAACAGATGAGGAGTTGAGAAGGACTATCACTAAGTTCAGAAAAGCAAAACAGTACTTTATACAATAAACATTTAATGCTCCAAATGCAAATTACCCTATTTTTTGGCCTGACCTCTCCATCTAAAGCAAGTCATCTGAGGACCTGCCAACTTTAATCTTCCAATACACTGTACGATTGATAGACAATGTAAATGCAAACTTCGCCCATCCAAAGCACATAAAACAATGAGGGAGCTTTGTACAAAATGTAATGTAAGAGTAGCTTGGAGATTTGGAGCTTGGAAAGCTTTGAAAGATTACACCTTTTTCTTATCACCACATAAATTGTATTCTAAAAGCAATCACATTTTGATCTCACGCAATTACACGCACAACATTGATAGATCAACGACTCATTTCTAACCACTCTTGCATTACTTTATCTCCAGCAGGAATCTACTTCAAAACCTATTTCAAAATATGGAGACCGAATAATGATATCCTATTTTTTCCTGAAGAACATGAGACAGCAATTTCCAACTATATAAATGATAACCCAAACACTGAATTCTCACCCTTACTTAAATGGAAAGCCCTCAAAGCTACAATTAGTGACATTCTGGGTGGTATCAAAACCAAAATGAATAAAACCTGTCATAAGCCACCTACCTGGATCCCAGATAATTCCAATGGGGCGGCGATGCTAGTTCCCAAATCCTCCTAAGACTTGCCATCGGTTTACAGGAGGAGACACTGCTCCTGTGGCAAATCCCAGGGGGAAGGGGATTGGGATGGAGAGAGAGTGTAGAATCAAAGATGCTGTGGCCCGTCTACCCAATAGAAACACTACAGCAGGCATTCACACCAGTCTGATGAATGGTACCAGCAGGTATGTACCTATAAACAAGCCAACAATAAGGCTTTAGTCTAGTTTTAACTCTGTTTCTTAAGGTATTACCTCATGAAAGCTTTTCAAATCTCAACCAAACTTTAGTTTTGTTGTTCTTTTGTTTTCATTTAGATTGTCCGTAGAGGTTCCTTTATCAAAATTGTTGAAACTGTATTGAGTATAATTTCAGCATCAAATCCAGAAGCAAATTTGGATGGGGCTAGCTTCACCTAAGTCCTCTCTGGCAGAGCCCTGCCAACAGTATGTACAAGTTGAACAAGAACACTGGTTATATTTGTTTGCAGCATGATGTTGCAACTGAGCTCAGCATATAGTAAAATCAAGTATGTTAATGCGTCTCTCCTTTTTTTTCTTGTTCTTTTTAACATCCAGGTGTGAGACTAATGCAGGACATTCTTTGCAGTGAGGTCGAAGTGGGAGGATCAAGGGAGCTGGCAAGACAGAATTCTGGAAGGCAGAAAGCAGGCAAGTGGCAGGCAAAGAGGCTAGGCAAAGGGGAGGAGTGTGGACAGTCTTTAAATAAGACTGCTTTAGAACAGAAGTAAAGGTCAAATTCTAATTGTTTGTAACAAGGAACAGGTGCAGATAATTAACTTGACGAGGATGCCTTCTAGAAGGTGCTTTAAAATGTTCACAAAGGTTGCTTTCTAATTGCTTAAGCAAGGAACAGGTGTAGATGATTAATTTGATGAGGCTCTCTTCTAGAAGGTGTTTTAGAATGTTCAGAAAGGTCACATTCTAATTGCTTATAGCAAGGAATAGGTGCCTGGGATTAATTTGATGAGGGCTGTCTTCCGAAGGTTCACGTTGAGGTCATGTATGCCAGTTGCTTGATGCTTATTCCGGTGGATTTTCTGGATGTTTCCATGGCACCTGAAACCTGGCCTTGCATATGCATGGTAAAACATTTGTAAAAGCTATTAAGCCTTTTCAAACAAACCAGGAAACACCAGCTGCAGCTAGCTATAACCAACAGCATGTAATATAGTCAAAAGTCAGGGTACAAGACGTTTGTTCATTCTTAAGTGTTGGGAGGAATGATATGAGTCATGCCATCATATTGTGATAGGCAAGAGAGGTGAGCTGTGGCAGGAATCCTGACAGTCACCCCTCCCAAAAGAAATCTTGCAGGTCGTGGTTTGGTGGGATGGAGGGCATGAAATCGTCTCTACAGACGGGGGCATGAACCAAGGAGGCCAGTTCTTAGGAACGCTGTGAAGGGTCATAACCCTTCCAGTCTATAAGGTAATATAGTTTTCCCTGAGATCGTTTAGAGTCTAGAATACAGTGAACTTCTTACTCTTGTTGCCCATTAATCATAATGTGTGTGGGTGGGGTATCTTTTTGTGTGGGGGGGTGGTATGGCTTGATCAGTGAAACGTGAAACACTGGGTGGATAGTGTATTCAGGGGGAAGCCGTAGCTTGACGGTGACTGGATTAATTATCTTGATAATGTCATAAGGACCTATAAACTGTGGTCATAGTTTCCTTGGGCCTTCTAGTTGTAGGTGTCGTGTTGATAACCATACTCTGTCTCCTTCTTTGAAAATAGGTGCTGGGGTTCTATGCTTGTCAGCTTGTGCCTTCATGACCAATTTGGCTTTTGTTAAACTTGTCAAAGC
Organism: Calotriton arnoldi; assembly: GCA_963921515.1. Classification (NCBI taxonomy): domain Eukaryota; kingdom Metazoa; phylum Chordata; class Amphibia; order Caudata; family Salamandridae; genus Calotriton; species Calotriton arnoldi. Next base: position 471,612 of record CAWUFW010005922.1, on the reverse strand, counting down.
ATGTTTCTGAATCTAATGCAGTTGGTCTAATCTTTCTGTGACTGAAAATAGCGTAGTAGAAACTCCTGATCTATCAAGGGGAAGGGCCAGAGGATGTTGTCCTGACATGAAGAAGAAGGGTGTGTAGTTTGTGACTGAATGGGTGCTGTTATCAGTGAATTCAGCTGGGGGTAAGGCATGATCCCATTGTCCTGTGTATGTGGATAGAAAGCATCTTAGTGTAGTTTCTAGGTATTGGTTGACCCATTCAGTTTGCCAGTTGTTGTGTGGGTGGAAGGCAGATGACAAGGCTACCTCTATTCCTAACTTATCACAGAGTGTTCTCCAAAATTTAAATGTGAACTGAACTCCACGATTTGAGATGTTTTTAGTCGGTAGACCATGCAGTCTTACAATATGATCAATAAATAGTTGACTAAATACTGCTGCAGTGGGTATCTTTTTGAGGGGGGATGAAATGTGCCATTTTTGATAACATGTCAACAACTACTAAAATGGTAGTGAAGGTATTGCTTGCTGGAAGGTTAATAATAAAATCCAGACTAATGGTGTGCCAAGGAACTGTGGATATAGGTAGAGGCTGTAATAAGCCTGCAGGAGCAGTGTGAGTGTTCTTGTTTCGTGCACAAGTTGGGCAACCAGATACATATTCTTGTATATCTTTCCGCATGGTGTTCCGCCAGAAGGTTTTTTTGACAATTCCTTATGGTTTTCGTTATACCTGGATGCCCTGCTAATGCTGTGTCGTGATTCCATTGAATTGCCTGATGTCTTCATTCTGAAGTAGGTATGTACAATTTCTGAGCGTGAAGGAACAGCTTGTCTGAGATAGTATGTTTGGGTGTTTTGATCCATTCTTCAACCTTTAGATTTTTATATTTTTCATGTGAGGCTACCATAAAGGTGTCACCCTCACTGACTCTGACTATCTTTTCCAGTAGAATGATAGTAGGGGAGTCTGATGTGAAATGGGAAGAGGTAGCTTACCCCAGTCTAGAAAGAACATCAGACTGTAACTGCTTGGTCCCTGGGCGATAGGTGATGATGAAATCAAACCCACTGAAGAAATGAAGCCATTGCATTTGACTGGGGTGAGAGCCCTAACGGAGATAAAAAATTGTAAATTGTTATGATCTCAGAATATTATGACTGATATGTGTGTAAATACTTTATTTCGGCCGAACGCCATAAAAGTTTTATAGTAATGCAATCATTCATAATACAATCTAAAATGCATCAAGCAGTATATATAAATATTCTCAATAAAATAATCAACAATTTAAATCGGTCACTGAACATTCCATTATATCCACCCCGATGGCTTCTCTTTTACAATTAGCTAAAAAACTTCATATGATACAGTAGAAGAAAAAGATAACTGGTTATTTCATTCAGTTCGGGGTACTTTCCCAGTCATGGGTGCATTGGTCGCTGCGACATCACAGCTTTAGCCCCATTTTGCTTCTTATTAGCCCCACTACAAACAACTATCAGGATAGGGCAAATATTACATGTGGTGCGGTGCTAGTTGCAAGTACCCTCAGTGCCTCTTGATGCTTCCTAAATCCCAATGAGTTGTACAACGGTCGAATCAATTTCCCCCTTGCCCTGTCGTATGCCGGGCAGAAGAATAGGATATGTGCTGTATTTTCTATGGACCCTAAAGTGCGTGTAGTGCAGAAAGTGCAGGAACGGTCTCCCTTCCCCCCCCCAATTTGCTGTATGGCTCTTAGTCTGTAAGATGGTATACCTTAACTTCAAATACAGAGTTCTTGCTAAGTGCGGTTGTACATTGTCGACGATTTCTTCATAACTCTGGTTTCGTTTAATGATAAGGAATTGAGTTGTTAACCTTCCTGATCTTGGGTCTCAATGAAGTGCGTTCAGTATGTGTAGCCAATACGTTTTCTTTAGTATGTCTTATGACTGATATGTTTAGCCCCCTGTAGGTAATGCCTCCAATCAGAGAACCCCAGTTTGATGGCCAGAAGTTCTCTTTCAGCCACTGTATAGTTTTGCTCCACTGGTAAATGTTTTTGGGTATAAAAGGCTATGGGATACATGTGGCCAGTTCTTGGGTTCTTTTGAGATAAAATTCCTTCTATGGCTACCTGCGAAGAATTGGCTTTGACGTAATAGGGCTGGTCTGGATTGGAATGCTGAAGAATGGGGGCAGTGGTGAATTTAGTTTTTAACAGTTGCAATGCCTGATTGGCTTCTGGAGACCTCGAGAATGATTGCCCCCTTTTGAGCAGCTGTGTTATGGGCACCAATATCTCTGAAGTGCGGGACGAAACGATGATAAAAATTGGTGAAGCCAAGTATCTGTTGAATTTCCTTGACATTTGTTGGGGTTGGCCAATTGGTAATGGCTTCTACCTTTTTGGGTCCATGGTGATGCCTGTCGGGGATAAGTGATACCCCAGAAACTCTACTGGCTGTACAGGGAAGGGATATTTGCCTAATTTAGCAAATAGAGCGTTTTCCCTAAGGTGCTGCAAGATGGCATGCGCATGTTCTGAGTTTGAGTAAATCAGAATGTCGTCTATGTAGATGATTGCACAAACAACCAAAAACTCCCTCAAGAGTCAGACCAGGTTAAAAAAATATTGAAATACTGCCAGAGCATTACATAGCCCAAAGGGCATAACAGTATACTCAAACAGTCCAAACATAGTCCTAAAGGTGGTTTTCCATTCATCGCCTGCTCGTACATAGATTAAGTGGCAAGCTCCCCGTAAATCTAGTTTTGTGTAAATGATGGAATTTCTGACCTGATCAAGTAGTACCGGAATTAAAGGGAGAGGATAGTGGGTCTTAACAGTCACTTTATTGACCGCTCTATAATCCACACACACCCTCAACTCCGGATTCTTCTTGGGTACAAAGAAGAGTGGAAAAGACACAGGCGACGTGGAGTATAAAACCTATCTTTATTTGTTCATCCGGATATTTGCGAAGATATTGAGTTTCAGGTTCTGTCAACACTTAAACTCTACTGCAGGGCAGCGTTGCTCCCGGGAGGAGAACTATGCGGCAATCAAAGGCTCTAGGTGGGGGCAGTTGGGTGGCTTTCACTGGGTCAAAAACATCTGGGAAACGCAAGCCTTTGGCCAAACTTATTTTATTGCGGCCAATTTCCTCTGACCTGTTTGTGATGCTGTTGGAAAACGAGGCAGTATCTGTGAGGCCTGCACAAATAACATGACTACATTTGTCCTTCACTGGGAACCAAACACCCTATTGTAGCGCTTGACTCTCAGAGGGTAGCATTGCAGAGCAGTCTAAGGCTTACTCAAGGGAGGTGGTGTGGGCTAGTAATCGCCATTACAGGTGCGCAGCAATAACACTCAATAATTGATTGTCCAGTCTGTACTTTGCTTTATAAAAGTAAGAGTACATTTATTACACACACACACTACTCAATACTATGCACCAATTTACAAATATACATAAGCTGTTGGAATTACTTTGTGACATTGCATAACATCTCCACCCCTCCCGCAGGGGGGTGGGGTCTGGTACCACCACTCCTATGCCTGCACGTCATCTTGCCCCCTAATGCAGTGGGTTGACACAACTTGGAGCGAGGGCCTAGCCAACTGGCACCATCCCAGGGGCACCCCCACCCCATCATCTCAACAAGCATTAAAAATAGGTTCACCTGCCCCAGTGACACATAACCCGGACTGAGCATCTCATATTGACCATACAGTATGCACCCTTACATCTTCAGGGCTAACAGTCTGGGTTGTTCTTCACTTAAGCGCAGCCGCAAGAAGACATGTTTAAGCAGCACTTTAGAATGACAGTACTCATCACCTTAGTGGATCATTAGAATGCATTGCAATTACAGCCCCTAAAGGCATCACAGATGAAATCACAGGATTACGCATATACAGCCAGACACCCTAGCAGGAATGTCTGGCAACATAACCCCACTTTACTTATGACATCATCTTACACAGGTACTTCACATTACACATGTGACCTTCAGTCCCTCTAAAAGAAATAACATTAGTAAATGCACTACGGGTGCAATTACACCTTTTCACCTCCAGGGGATGCCCTTCTCCAGACATCCCCAACTCAGCCCTTCACTCCTTGATGCACTTCTCCATACACCCTCAGCTGTTGAACAAAAGTTCCAGCCCAGAAAGTGTTAAAATGCTGGCTGAGCCCTTGAGGGGTTATCCTTTTCAAGTCCCCATGAGACTTTGGGAGGGACTTCTCTTCGTGCTGGGGGGAGACTGCGCTTCTCCAGCAGCTCCCCCGGCACCTTGTCACGCACGTGGTGGTGACCCCGTCGTCGTGGGGCCACCACATGCAGAAAAACAAGCAGGCAGTTTCCTGCAGGCCGACCGGCCTGCAAAGCATTATGGGGCGCTTCTTCCAGCCCCGTGCACATTATAGTAGCGGCTCCCCGCTGCTTCGGAGGGAGCGGCGAGCATGCTGCTGGCGGCTTCGCTGCATCTCCTGCCCTTGATGGGGGGCCCGGTCCCAGACGGACCCCCGGGTGAGTGTAAGCGGCTCAGGGAGCCCACCCCCGGCCGCTATGCCGCTTTTTGGGGGCCCGGTCCCACCCGGGCCCCGCGGTGCCGTGCCTCTTGGTTCCGGGGTCCCGGACCCACCCGGGACCCCCGCCTGCCTTCTTGGTTGGGGGGCAGCCTAGGGAGCCCACCCCCGGCTGCCCCCGACAGCTCCCCGCATGGCCAGCACCCTCGTGTGCTGCTGCTGGAGCCAGCACAGCAGTTCTGGTCTGCCCGCTCCGGCGGGCAGACACGAAGGCCAGCGCTGCTTCCGCTGGCCTCGGGGGAGTGCAGCGGCACTCCCCCCTCCTCCTTTCACCACTTCGGGGCCCGGGGATGGGGTCCCGGACCCCAGGATCATCTTCACGGGGGCGTGACGGCGCCCCCCCAGCCTGTGTTCGCCCGGCGGGGGCCACCAGGACACGCCATCATCGGGGCCCGGAGATGGGGTCCCGGGCCCCGCCTCCTCTTCATGGGGAGCACGCCGGCACTCTCCGACAGACGCTTCTTTGGGGCCCGGGGATGGGGTCCCAGGCCCCTTGTCCCCTCTTAACGGGGAGTGCGCCGGCGCTCCCCGACGGACGCTTCTTCGCCGGGGGCCAGGTTGGGCTTTGTTCATGGGGAGCGCGACGGCGCTCCCCGGCTTTGCTTTGGGGCCCAGGGATGGGGTCCCGGGCCCCCAGAGACCTCCTCGCGGGGGGCGCGACGGCGACCCCTGCCCTCCGCTGTCGCCAGGGGCCAGGGTGGGCTCCTGGCCCCCCATTCTGGGGGACACTTTACGGGGAGCACGGCGGTGCTCCCTGACTTTACTTCGTGTTGGGGGCAGCCCCTGGGACCTGACCCACCCTGGGGGCATCTTCTGGACCGGCGGCAGAGCCCCACGCGCTTCGTCATCGGTCAGCCAAAGATCAAAGGTCGCCTACCCATCATGTGAACAGAATTTATTTGGTTTTGTGGCCCCTCAATTTATCTTGCCCACATCGGTTAGAGTGAATTTGTGAAATGTCTCTTTGTCGTCACTCTGATGCAATACATTTCAGGGGATGGATAGGTTTTAGGTTGGGTGTGTGGGGAATTTTGACGCTCTTTTGTTTAATCTAGTTTAGAAGTGGCTTTTAATATATATTTTGTCATTAGCTTTTTCTCACTTCTGTTTATACTCTTCCTATCTAGCATGGGAACCATATAGTTACCCCATTTGGGACACAGAACACCAAACTGACCTCCAAATGCCTCAACAATTTGTACCAATACACATTATCATCAGTAACCTTGCCTAGCTATATCCGCTATATCGTCACCGAAGAGTAACTTAAACATTATCTCATTAAATACAAAGGTCATTAACTACTCAGATAAAAGAAGAAAAATCACACATTATCTTTACAAACTGGCTGGAGATATAATTTTGCTCCAAAACCTAAAATTGGTTTAAATGAAGTCAAGACACTTAAAAGCAAATGGATTTGCAAAGTAAAAAGCTCCACCATCCAAAACAAACATAATGGGGTGATTACTGTAATTTCTCAAAGCACAAAGATCATTCCATTCTCCAAATCAACAGATGAGGAGTTGAGAAGGACTATCACTAAGTTCAGAAAAGCAAAACAGTACTTTATACAATAAACATTTAATGCTCCAAATGCAAATTACCCTATTTTTTGGCCTGACCTCTCCATCTAAAGCAAGTCATCTGAGGACCTGCCAACTTTAATCTTCCAATACACTGTACGATTGATAGACAATGTAAATGCAAACTTCGCCCATCCAAAGCACATAAAACAATGAGGGAGCTTTGTACAAAATGTAATGTAAGAGTAGCTTGGAGATTTGGAGCTTGGAAAGCTTTGAAAGATTACACCTTTTTCTTATCACCACATAAATTGTATTCTAAAAGCAATCACATTTTGATCTCACGCAATTACACGCACAACATTGATAGATCAACGACTCATTTCTAACCACTCTTGCATTACTTTATCTCCAGCAGGAATCTACTTCAAAACCTATTTCAAAATATGGAGACCGAATAATGATATCCTATTTTTTCCTGAAGAACATGAGACAGCAATTTCCAACTATATAAATGATAACCCAAGCACTGAATTCTCACCCTTACTTAAATGGAAAGCCCTCAAAGCTACAATTAGTGACATTCTGGGTGGTATCAAAACCAAAATGAATAAAACCTGTCATAAGCCACCTACCTGGATCCCAGATAATTCCAATGGGGCGGCGATGCTAGTTCCCAAATCCTCCTAAGACTTGCCCTCGGTTTACAGGAGGAGACACTGCTCCTGTGGCAAATCCCAGGGGGAAGGGGATTGGGATGGAGAGAGAGTGTAGATTCAAAGATGCTGTGGCCCGTCTACCCAATAGAAACACTACAGCAGGCATTCACACCAGTCTGATGAATGGTACCAGCAGGTATGTACCTATAAACAAGCCAACAATAAGGCTTTAGTCTAGTTTTAACTCTGTCTCTTAAGGTATTACCTCATGAAAGCTTTTCAAATCTCAACCAAACTTTAGTTTTGTTGTTCTTTTGTTTTCATTTAGATTGTCCGTAGAGGTTCCTTTATCAAAATTGTTGAAACTGTATTGAGTATGATTTCAGCATCAAATCCAGAAGCAAATTTGGATGGGGCTAGCTTCACCTAAGTCCTCTCTGGCAGAGCCCTGCCAACAGTATGTACAAGTTGAACAAGAACACTGGTTATATTTGTTTGCAGCATGATGTTGCAACTGAGCTCAGCATATAGTAAAATCAAGTATGTTAATGCGTCTCTCCTTTTTTTTCTTGTTCTTTTTAACATCCAGGTGTGAGACTAATGCAGGACATTCTTTGCAGTGAGGTCGAAGTGGGAGGATCAAGGGAGCTGGCAAGACAGAATTCTGGAAGGCAGAAAGCAGGTAAGTGGCAGGCAAAGAGGCTAGGCAAAGGGGAGGAGTGTGGACAGTCTTTAAATAAGACTGCTTTAGAACAGAAGTAAAGGTCAAATTCTAATTGTTTGTAACAAGGAACAGGTGCAGATAATTAACTTGACGAGGATGCCTTCTAGAAGGTGCTTTAAAATGTTCACAAAGGTTGCTTTCTAATTGCTTAAGCAAGGAACAGGTGTAGATGATTAATTTGATGAGGCTCTCTTCTAGAAGGTGTTTTAGAATGTTCAGAAAGGTCACATTCTAATTGCTTATAGCAAGGAATAGGTGCCTGGAATTAATTTGATGAGGGCTGTCTTCCGAAGGTTCACATTGAGGTCATGTATGCCAGTTGCTTGATGCTTATTCCGGTGGATTTTCTGGATGTTTCCATGGCACCTGAAACCTGGCCTTGCATATGCATGGTAAAACATTTGTAAAAGCTATTAAGCCTTTTCAAACAAACCGGGAAACACCAGCTGCAGCTAGCTATAACCAACAGCATGTAATATAGTCAAAAGTCAGGGTACAAGACGTTTGTTCATTCTTAAGTGTTGGGAGGAATGATATGAGTCATGCCATCATATTGTGATAGGCAAGAGAGGTGAGCTGTGGCAGGAATCCTGACAGTCACCCCTCCCAAAAGAAATCTTGCAGGTCGTGGTTTGGTGGGATGGAGGGCATGAAATCGTCTCTACAGACGGGGGCATGAACCAAGGAGGCAAGTTCTTAGGAACGCTGTGAAGGGTCATAACCCTTCCAGTCTATAAGGTAATATAGTTTTCCCTGAGATCGTTTAGAGTCTAGGATACAGTGAACTTCTTACTCTTGTTGCCCATTAATCATAATGTGTGTGGGTGGGGTATCTTTTTGTGTGGGGGGGTGGTATGGCTTAATCAGTGAAACGTGAAATACTGGGTGGATAGTGTATTCAGGGGGAAGCCGTAGCTTGACGGTGACTGGATTAATTATCTTGATAATGTCATAAGGACCTATAAACTGTGGTCATAGTTTCCTTGGGCCTTCTAGTTGTAGGTGTCGTGTTGATAACCATACTCTGTCTCCTTCTTTGTAAATAGGTGCTGGGGTTCTATGCTTGTCAGCTTGTGCCTTCATGACCAATTTGGCTTTTGTTAAGCTTGTCAAAGCATGTTTCTGAATCTAATGCAGTTGTTCTAATCTTTCTGTGACTGAAAATAGCGTAGTAGAAACTCCTGATCTATCAAGGGGAAGGGCCAGAGGATGTTGTCCTGACATGAAGAAGAAGGGTGTGTAGTTTGTGACTGAATGGGTGCTGTTATCAGTGAATTCAGCTGGGGGTAAGGCATGATCCCATTGTCCTGTGTATGTGGATAGTAAGCATCTTAGTGTAGTTTCTAGGTATTGGTTGACCCATTCAGTTTGCTAGTTGTTGTGTGGGTGGAAGGCAGATGACAAGGCTACCTCTATTCCTAACTTATCACAGAGTGTTCTCCAAAATTTAAATGTGAACTGAACTCCACGATTTGAGATGTTTTTAGACGGTAGACCATGCAGTCTTACAATATGATCAATAAATAGTTGACTAAATACTGCAGCAGTGGGTATCTTTTTGAGGGGGGATGAAATGTGCCATTTTTGATAACATGTCAACAACTACTAAAATGGTAGTGAAGGTATTGCTTGCTGGAAGGTTAATAATAAAATCCAGACTAATGGTGTGCCAAGGAACTGTGGATATAGGCAGAGGCTGTAATAAGCCTGCAGGAGCAGTGTGAGTGTTCTTGTTTCGTGCACAAGTTGGGCAACCAGATACATATTCTTGTATATCTTTCCGCATGGTGTTCCGCCAGAAGGTTTTTTTGACAATTCCTTATGGTTTTCGTTATACCTGGATGCCCTGCTAATGCTGTGTCGTGATTCCATTGAATTGCCTGATGTCTTCATTCTGAAGTAGGTATGTACAATTTCTGAGCGTGAAGGAACAGCTTGTCTGTGATAGTATGTTTGGGTGTTTTGATCCATTCTTCAACCTTTAGATTTTTACATTTTTCATGTGAGGCTACCATAAAGGTGTCACCCTCACTGACTCTGACTATCTTTTCCAGTAGAATGATAGTAGGGGAGTCTGATGTGAAATGGGAAGAGGTAGCATACCCCAGTCTAGAAAGAACATCAGACTGTAACTGCTTGGTCCCTGGGCGATAGGTGATGATGAAATCAAACCCACTGAAGAAATGAAGCCATTGCATTTGACTGGGGTGAGAGCCCTAACGGAGATACAAAATTGTAAATTGTTATGATCTCCGAATATTATGACTGATATGTGTGTAAATACTTTATTTCGGCCGAACGCCATAAAAGTTTTATAGTAATGCAATCATTCATAATACAATCTAAAATGCATCAAGCAGTATTTATAAATATTCTCAATAAAATAATCAACAATTTAAATCGGCCACTGAACATTCCATTATATCCACCCCGATGGCTTCTCTTTTACAATTAGCTAAAAAACTTCATATGATACAGTAGAAGAAAAAGATAACTGGTTATTTCATTCAGTTCGGGGTACTTTCCCAGTCATGGGTGGATTGGTCGCTGCGACATCACAGCTTTAGCCCCATTTTGCTTCTTATTAGCCCCACTACAAACAACTATCGGGATAGGGCAAATATTACATGTGGTGCAGTGCTAGTTGTCAGTACCCTCAGTGCCTCTTGATGCTTCCTAAATCCCAATGAGTTGTACAACGGTCGAATCAATTTCCCCCTTGCCCTGTCGTATGCCGGGCAGAAGAATAGGATATGTGCTGTATTTTCTGTGGACCCTAAAGTGCGTGTAGTGCATAAAGTGCAGGAACGGTCTCCCTTTCCCCCCCAATTTGCTGTATGGCTCTTAGTCTGTAAGATGGTATACCTTAACTTCAAATACAGAGTTCTTGCTAAGTGCGGTTGTACATTGTCGAGGAATTCTTCATAACTCGGGTTTCGTTTAATGATAAGGAATTGAGTTGTTAACCTTCCTGATCTTGGCTCTCAATGAAGTGCGTTCAGTATGTGTAGCCAATACGTTTTCTTTAGTATGTCTTATGACTGATATGTTTAGCCCCCTGTAGGTAATGCCTCCAATCAGAGAACCCCAGTTTGATGGTCAGAAGTTCTCTTTCAGCCACTGTATAGTTTTGCTCCACTGGTAAATGTTTTTGGGTATAAAAGGCTATGGGATACATGTGGCCAGTTCTTGGGTTCTTTTGAGATAAAATTCCTTCTATGGCTACCTGCGAAGAATTGGCTTTGACGTAATAGGGCTGGTCTGGATTGGAATGCTGAAGAATGGGGGCAGTGGTGAATTTAGTTTTTAACAGTTGCAATGCCTGATTGGCTTCTGGAGACCTCGAGAATGATTGCCCCCTTTTGAGCAGCTGTGTTATGGGCACCAATATCTCTGAAGTGCGGGACGAAACGATGATAAAAATTGGTGAAGCCAAGTATCTGTTGAATTTCCTTGACATTTGTTGGGGTTGGCCAATTGGTAATGGCTTCTACCTTTTTTGGGTCCATGGTGATGCCTGTCGGGGATAAGTGATACCCCAGAAACTCTACTGGCTGTACAGGGAAGGGATATTTGCCTAATTTAGCAAATAGAGCGTTTTCCCTAAGGTGCTGCAAGATGGCATGCACATGTTCTGAGTTTGAGTAAATCAGAATGTCGTCTATGTAGATGATTGCACAAACAACCAAAAACTCCCTCAAGAGTCAGAACTGGTTAAGAAAATATTGAAATACTGCCAGAGCATTACATAGCCCAAAGGGCATAACAGTATACTCAAACAGTCCAAACATAGTCCTAAAGGTGGTTTTCCATTCATCGCCTGCTCGTACATAGATTAAGTGGCAAGCTCCCCGTAAATCTAGTTTTGTGTAAATGATGGAATTTCTGACCTGATCAAGTAGTACCGGAATTAAGGGGAGAGGATAGTGGGTCTTAACAGTCACTTTATTGACCGCTCTATAATCCACACACACCCTCAACTCTGGATTCTTCTTGGGTACAAAGAAGAGTGGAAAAGACACAGGCGACGTGGAGTATAAAACCTATCTTTATTTGTTCATCCGGATATTTGCGAAGATATTGAGTTTCAGGTTCTGTCAACACTTAAACTCTACTGCAGGGCAGCATTGCTCCCGGGAGGAGAACTATGCGGCAATCAAAGGCTCTAGGTGGGGGCAGTTGGGTGGCTTTCACTGGGTCAAAAACATCTTGAAAGCCCTGGTATTCTTTGGTTAGTTTAAGGTTTTCAGATCCTTGTACCGAGGCACAATGCAGAGGTATTCCCATCTCTGGAGTCTCTGGGTAGCAGGTAGTAGTGCAGAATGGTGTGTCCAAGTTACGGTGCAATGTACCCAATCTATTTTTGGATTATGGTGTTCCAGCCAAGGTACTCCAAAAATTACCCCAAAGGTGGGAGTGTCTATTACATCAAAGACAAGTGGTTCAGTATGCCCATTATCACACACTAAGGTTAAAGCCTGTCTGAAAACAAATTAGTCCAGAAGACAACTCTGAACTATCTACTGCTCGCTCAGGCTCAGGTTTTTCTTTGGGAACTTTTGTGAGCCCGAGCTTGGTAGCTAGGGTCACATCAAAGAAATTGCCTGTGGCCCCTGATGCAATAAGGATGGATATTTTGTGCCTCCACTGTGGCGATGGGATTACTGTGACTTGGATAGTCAGATGCCGCGGAATTTGAGTTCCTACATTAGTTAGATATTGTGACATCTGTAAGGCTTCACTTTATGAGACAATCTCCCTTCTGTTCGAGAGCCTTAGTTTTCCCTGTTCTTGATTAACCTCTGCACCAGACAAAGCCTTAGTCTTTTTTGGGTTTGCAAAACATTCTCTAGCAAAATGACCAGCTTTGCCACAATAAAGACATAGGATTAATGGTGGCGATGTTCCTTTTCCTCATTAGATAGTGGACCCCTTATACCTCCTATCTGCATATGTTCAGTATCAAGAGTCTTACTGTCTGACTGATCTAGCTTAACCACAAAATAATTAAATTCTGCACAATCATCGGGCAGATCAATGATGTATGAGAGGGAATCTTTAAGGTAATCTCTTAACCCTCAATAAAATAAGCATGTTCTTTTCTCTTCCACCCAGCGCATTTCTATCACCAGTCAATTGAAAGTAGTGATATAAGTCAGCAGGTCCTTAGAACCTTCTCGTAGGTTTAATAACTCATAGTCACTTGCTTGGATAAGAAGATGTTTTGCAAATAACTCAGGCATGGCAGCAATGAAAGCAGAATAGTCGTACAAAAGGGGATCGTTTGTTTCTATTAAAGGAATAGCCCAGTTAGCAGATACACCACTCAAATAAGAGGGTATAAATGCTACTTTAGCAGCATCTTCCGGGAACGCCTGAGGTTTGCTTAGGAAATGTAATTGGCATTGACTCATAAAATCTGCAAATTTAGTACTCTCACCATGAAAGCGTTCTGGAGCTGCTAAGGACACAGAATTGGGTTTGGAGACAGATACATTCAGATTCTGGTCAGTAGTTGTTAACCCCCCTCTCCGAAATGGTTCTCTAAACACAGGCAGGGTCAAAATGGGGTGACTATCCTTGCGTTTAGTAGCCCTCCATTGTGTGAAATGTGTCCTCTCTCATTGCAAATCTTCCTTAAGTGTTGCATTTTCTGCTTTTAGCCTATTTAGATCTAGTTGCAACTGCTGCATCACCTCAGACAGATTGTTAGCGTCATTGAGGTCCTCTGATAAGGCACGTGCTAGATTGTCCTTGAATATTTGGTGTTGGTTGGTCATGGTGCTACCGGAAAGGAATGTTGGATGTGTGGCTTAGCTTTCTGTCATTAGCCACCTACCTGGTCCCAGATATCTACAATGGGGTGGTGGTGCTAGTTCCTGAATCCTTCCAAGATTTGCCCTCAGTTTACAGGAGCAGACACTGCTCTGGTGGTAATTCCCAGGGGAAGGGGTTTGGGATGGAGAGAATGTTTAGAGTCAAAGATGCTGTGGCTCGTCTACTGAACAGCAACAGTGCAACAGGCATTCACATCAGTCTGATGAATGGTACAAGCAATATGGTACCTATAAACAAACAAATAATAAGCCTTTAGTCTAGTATTAACTCTATTTCTTAAGGCATCACCTCACGAAAGCTTTTCAAATCTCAACCAACCGTTAGTTTTGTTGTTTTCATTTAGATTGTCTGTAGAGGCTTCTTTCTAAAAAGTTTCGAAACTGTAGTGAGTATGATTTCAGCATCAAACCCACAAGCAAATTTGGAAGGGGTTTGCTTCACCCAAGTCCTCTCTGGCAGAGCCCTGCCAACAGTATGTACATGTTGAACAAAAACACTGGTTAACTTTGTTTGCAAAACAAAGTTGTGACTGAGCTCAGCGCGTTGTAAAATCAAGTCTGTTAATGCGTCTCTCCTTTTCTTCTAGTTCTTTTTTCCATTCAGGTGCGAGACTAATGCAGGACATTATTTGCGGTGTGGTTGAAGCAGGAGGATCAAGGGAGCTGGCAAGACAGACTCCTGGAAGCTGGGAAACAGGTAAGTGGCAGGCAATGCGAAAGGAAGGAGTGTGGACCGTCTTTAAATAAGACTGCTTTAGAACTTTCATAAAGGTCACATTCTAATTGTTTGTAACAAGGAACAGGTGCAGATAATTAACTTGATGAGGCTGCCTTCTAGAAGGTGCATTAGAATGTTCACAAAGGTCGCATTCTAATTACTTATAGAAAGGAACAGGTGGAGATGATTAATTTGATGAGGCTGTCTACTTCAAGGTGTTTTAGAATGCTCACAAAGGTCGCGTCCTAATTGCTTATAGGAAGGAACAGGTGCAGATGATTAATTTGATGAGGCTGTCTTCTAGAAGGTGTTTTAGAATGTTCACAAAGGTCGCATTCCAATCGCTTATAGCAAGGAACAGGTGCAGATGATTAATTTGAGGAGGTTGACTTTTAGAAAGTGTTTTAGAATGTTCACAAAGGTCACATTCTAATTGCTTATAGCAAGGAACAGGTGCCTATGAATATTTTGATGAGGGCTGTCTTCCAGAAGGTTCACGTTGAGGTCATCTATGCCAGTTGCTTGATGCTTATTCTGGTGGATTTTCTGGACATTTCCGTGGCGCCTGAAACCTGGCCTTGCATATGCATGGTAGAACATTTGTAAATGCTATTAAGCCTTTTTAAACAAACCACCATCTGCAGCTAGCTATTACCAACAGCATGTAATATGGTCAGAAGTCAGGGTACAAGACAATTATTAATTCATAAGTGTTGGGAGGAATGATATGAGTCTTGCGGGTATATTGTGATAGTCAAGAGAGGTGAGCTGTGGCAGGCATCCTGACAAAACCACAAATGAAAATCTCTTAAAACTAAAAAGAAATAAAAAAATTGGAGGCCCTACATATGAGCTTCAGTGATACTGTCTGTACTAATCTGGAAAAAATGAGTACAATCAAATTCCATGCTCAAGAGCAGGTAAATGGGTTTATAAACAAAAAAGTATTAGACTTTGTGAAGCAAGTAAAGCAGGGAAGATGCTTGCTTGTTATTTAAAATGTAAAAAACAAAAGCACTGAATCCCTTCAATTAAGGGCAACTCTGGCATAGCCCAAACAAACCGCCAGAAAATTGCTCACACCTTTAGAGATTTTTACAAGTAGCTCTGTGCAAACAACTTGAACGTGAACACGAACAAATGCAAACTATACTTCGCTAACCGGAATCTTCAGTCTTTGTCGGAAGAAGATAAACTTAAACTTAATACTCTAATTATAATGTCGGACATACTTGAGGTCATCAAGAAACTAAAAGTGAACATGACATCTGGCCTAGACATGCCATCCTTTATTTTAACTATCAGAACATATTGCGAATTCGGGGATTATCGGTGGCCTTCCGACACAAGCAGTCATTACTGCTATCCATAAAGAAGGTAAAGATCCTACATACACCAAAAAATTAGAGACCAATTTCCCTAATAAATTTCAATTGCAAGATTTAGGCTGACAATTTAGTGAAAAAATAGATAATATTCTACTATTGGTTATCAACTCATCTCATGTGGATTTCCAGGACAAGTGTATGTCAAATGATATTAGTGGACTACTGTGTCAAATAATAGATAACACCTATAATATCAACCCCTACAGTAGCTAATAATTTTGATGGGGAAAAAACATTCCAGAAAGTTTTTTTAAAGATACCCAAAGTAGTCCTTCAAAGAAATTACCTAAAGTGATAATGCCTCTTTATTGTAGAATCTAAGGTAGGAATTAGGGCAGCTGGAGTGATCTCAGACCCTTTTAACATATGTGAAGGCACAGCTGCTCTACTCTCAATATTATATCTAATAAAGAATTAGTCGGCATTAAATTATATGATCTAACAATAAATAAAACAGCTTACATAGAGGATATCCTAATAGTCACAGAAGATGCAGTACATTCAATCCAAACTGATGTCCATGATAGAAGAATGCACAGCTGTTTCTGGTTACACCCTTAAACAGGACAAATCAGAAGTAAAACCCCTAAATCTTCTGTCTTCCAATAACCTCATAGTTAATGCTGGCATCCCATGGCACCCTAATTATTTAAAATACTTAGTATTAGAATTAGCAAACAACGTCCTAGGCCCTATCAAACACAATGAATCATTAACACTCTAAAAAATAACCAAACTATTCTATGGATGGTTACCACAATTTCTCTCTTGATAGGGGAAGATAGAAACCATCAAAATGATGAGAACTCTTATTGTCAACTATTTAATATGTATGATTTGCTTGGTGCTGACAAATAACAGTAATGTTGAAAATATTTTTATGCAAAGTGGACACCCTACAAGCTCTCGAAGAAAAATAAGGCTACCTAAAGAATTATGAGGGAGTCAATTTAAGAAACCTTGACAACTATCAAAGTTCCATCCTTTTTAAACAAGGCACTCTCTGGTTCACTCAACCGGACACTTACTGCTGACTGTGGTTAAAACATGCAAAATCTATACTCCACTATTTTAACTCACTTTCATATCTTTTGTATGCACACTGTGATCCTCAGTCAAAACGGATCTTAGACAACACTAAATCTGCCATAGTAAAGGAAGATGCCACTTCAAATTCCAAAATATGTAATTCTAACCTAACTTCAGTTTGGTGCTGCCCAAAAAATTAGAATGAAAGGAATCACCATTAATTGGACACTTTGTTCATCTCAGGGTATTCTTCTACCTAAACAGTAGGGCTCTCGCAAAATCCTTCCAACTTTTGGTGACCTACATGTGTGTTATCTGTTCAAACGTATTGAATGTTATCATTTTCTAAAGATTAAATCTTAATCATAACATGAGCAAGGTCTCTTCATTACCGAATTTTATGGTTTAAATCGTTTTATTGAATTTTGTTGTAAATGATAACACTACGCCCACCTACAACCACTGGCCGGCGGGGAACTTGCTTCAAATTTTATTAAGTCAAACACAGAAGGAAACAACAAAAAAGAAAAACAAAGGAACAGAGGAAGAGTCTAAGAAGAGCAGAGTAAGGCAAAGAGTAGCGTAAGAGCAGTATAGGAATGGAGAGACAGAAATCCACCCACAGCTCAAGGTAAGGTCTGTCAGGAAGTCATGGCTGAGATCCCCTTGGGGAGGAGGGAGGGGCCGCGAGGGGGGATGTGGGAAACCGCAAGACCCTGAGATATCGGGGGCATGTAAGCTCTACAAATTTGGAGGAGAGGTACGCCACAGTGGACCCCCAGGTTTTGTCAAACTTAGGGAGAGTGCAGTGGATCCCAGCAGTAATCCGTTCCATCCCGACCACCTCCCACAGTCTGTGCAGCCAGTCAAGCTTGGTTGGGATAACGTCCGTGCCCCACTTCGCCAGGAGAACTTGCTTGGCTGCTCCCAGTGCCAAGGTGATCGCCCTACCTCTGCATGAGCAGAGGGGGTATGTGAGGGGATTTTGGAGTCCCAACACAATATAGCTGGGGGATCTAGGGAGTTCTGTTTGATATATCTGGTCAACTAGTGGTAATATGGAATCCCAGAAGGACTGTATCTTCGGACAATGCCAGAGAATATGAGACAAGGTGCCCACTTGACCGCAATGGCACCAGCAAAGGTCGCTACTGCAAGTCCTCCACTTAGCGACCCGTGCCTGGGTATAATACCAATAGTGCGCGATCTTTAGGAACATCTCCTTCCCAGAGGTGCTGCATGCTGATGCTCGGGCCCTGTGAATAATGTCCGACCATTCTTTTGGGGAGAATTCCCTATCCAGTTCCGATTCCCACCTACGCTGCGCTGGGGACTTATAGTGGTTCCTAGTCTTGTTGAGAAAATTATAAATGTCCGACAGGAGACGCTTATTTGAGGTGCGGGTGATAAACCAGATCTCAAATTTCGTAAGAAGACGGCCTGCATGCGGGCGGATTCGAGGTTGCGTAACCCAGTGGCGCAGCGCCAGGTACTGCCAATACGCCTCTTTGGGAATCCCGTAGTGGGCTACCAGCTGGGGGAAGTCCAAAATGCCTTGAAGATCAAAGAGGTCGCCGATGCGTTTACAGTTGGCCTCCTGCCATTTTAAGTAGGCGGACCCGGTGAGAGCCGGGGGGAAGTCCGGGTTCCCAATGAAGGGGGTCATGGGTGAGATGGCCGTAGAGAGCTGACATCTCTCCTGTACTTTATCCCACACCATCATAGTAGCGTGCAGGACCGGCGAGAGGTATGCACCCGGAGGACGGTGTCGCCGCGGGAGCCAGGGGACTTTCCAGATGTGGATCCCCGCTACGCCCCGGTCCATAAAGCACCAGTGCTTTTCGGACTCCAATTGGTACCATTCTACCATCTAGCGCAGCTGCGCTGCTTCATAGTACCGGCCCAGGTGAGGGACCCCCAGACCTCCGTCCTCCTGTCTCAGATACGTGAGGTGTCGTGCCATGCGAGGCTTCTTCCCTCCCCAGATGAAGCCATTAATTAGTTGTTGCATTTGGGCCAAAACCGTCGGTGGTGGACATAAGGGAAGCGTCTGCATGATGTAAAGCAAACGCAGTAAGATTGTCATTTTGACGGCTGCTATCTTGCCCAGCCATGAGAGAGCATGCCTCCTCCAGTTATTCAAGTCTTTACGGGCCTTAGCCAGCGCTTCCGAGTAGTTCACCTGGGCCGTCCTTGCAGTGGTCGAGAAGATCCGGAGCCCCAAATACGTAACATCGCTGATCGCCCAAGAGAATGGAAAGAGCTGCGACAGCTGGAGGCGGTCCGCTGCCGGGAGCGTGAGACTCAATGCCTGAGACTTCTGTAAATTAATTTTGAACCCCGACGCAGCGCTGAAGGTGGCTACCTCCGTCAGCAGGGGGGGAGAGAGGACAGCGGGTTGGATAGGAAAAGGAGCATGTCGTCCGCGTATAGCGAGATCCTGTGCTCCCTATCCCCCATCCGAATTCCGGTGACCGCGGGAAGTTGGCGAATTCGCTCGGCGAATGGCTCCATTTAGAGCGCGAATAGGAGAGGGGAGAGCGGGCACCCCTGTCTTGTGCCGCGCCTGATCGGGAAGGGCTGCGAGACCACTCCATTGACCCTAATCCGGGCCTGTGGCCCCTGATAAACACAGTTCACCCATTGCCGGAACCGTTCCCGAAGTCCGAATCGACATAGGACCTGGTGTAAGTAAGGCCAGTGGACCCGGTCAAATGCCTTCTCGGCATCCACCGACAAAAGCATCGCCAGGATTTGGGTGCGCTGCATCTTATCTAATAAGTGGCACAGCCGCTGAGTCCCATCCCCACAATTGCGATCTGGAATGAACCCGGATTGGTCCGGGTCCACCATGCCTTGCATATGCGGGGCGAGTCGAGCCGCCAAGATGCTAGTGAAAATTTTCAGGTCCACATTAAGCAGGGAGATGGGACGGTATGAAGCGCACTCCCGAGGGTCCTTCCCGGGCTTGGGTAAGACCACAACTTCAGCCATGGACATCGAGGGGGTCAGTCTCCCCGTGGTGCTGAAGGTGTTGAAGAGACGCGCCAGGAGAGGAGCGAGGTTGGACGCAAATACTTTATAAAAGTCTACCGGGAAGCCGTCCTCGCCAAGGGCCTAACCGGCTGGGAGTCCCTGAATAGCCCGAAGGACTTCCTCCGAGCTGATATCTGCCTCCAAATGGGAGGCAATGGAGTCCAACAGCGGAGTCACTGGTGCCGCCTGTGTGTATTCTTAAGCTGCAATGGGATCCAGGCTTTCGGCTGAATATAATGCCTTATAAAAGGCCTCAAATTCGGACGCTATGTCCTGGTCCGCTCGCAAGGTCTCACACGGCTGTTCGTAATTGCCGCGACCTGACGCGTTGCCGTTTCAGCTCGGAGGGCATGTGCCAAGAGTCTCCCAGCTTTGTTCCCCCCCTCGTAATAGCGTTGTTTAGTGCGGAGCAAAGCATATTTGGCGCGGTCCAGATCAAGCACCCGCAGTTGTTTCCTCGCTTGCGTAAGGAGTCGCCATGCCTGAACAGCTCCAGTACGGCGGTGAACCTCCTCCAGCTCCCGAATCTGAGCCTCCAATTCCCCCCTCTTCTCTCTACGGTCCTTGTTGTGACTCGCCGCAATAGCGATACAGCGTCCGCGGATGACTGTCTTCAAGGCATCCCATAGCGTGTCTACCCCGACCACGCCCGCGTCATTCAGTTCCAGATATGTTTTAATGGCGTCCCGCAATTCAGTGACATTAGCATCATATGTGAGTAAGGTGCAATTGAGACGCCAGGAATGCCGTCCCGGGGAGCTGCCCGGTAGAGTCAGCGTTAAAACTATCAGGAATGGTCCGAAAAGGCCACTACCCCTATAGAGACATCATCGGTAGACGCCGTGACCCTGGGCGAAGTCCAGAAGAGATCTATACGGGCATACGTTTGATGAGCCACAGAAAAAAAGGTATATTCCCGCGCGGCGGGGAAGCGGTGGCGCCAGGGGTCCGTAAGGCCAGCTTCTTTCAGCCGCTGAAGTGTCGAGGTTGAAAGTGCGCCCGTATGTCCCATCCGAAGTGTCGACCTGTCCAGGTCCGCGGCTGGGACTATATTAAAATCTCCCCCGATCATCTGGGGAATCCATAAGTACGCTCAGTGTATCACGTAGAAAAACCTCCTGATGCTCATTGGGGCTGTAGACCGAAGTTATTGTGTGAACCCGTCCTCCCATTAACACCCGCAGAGCGAGAAGGCGCCCCGCGACGTCCGCGAAGGTCCCGACCACCGACCCCTGGAAACTCGTAGCCAAAAGGATCACCACCCCGGCCTTCTTCCCGGGTCCCGATGAGAAGTATTGGCGATCGAACCACCTAGATCGGAGTCGCCGCCAGTCCGCCCGCATGAGGTGAGTCTAATGTAAGAGGCAAATATCACACTTCGCGTCTCTCAACAAGGTAAGAAGCACTCGCCGTTTTGCTGGTAAATTAAGGCCACGCACATTGAAGCTCAAGATAACTACTTTAAGACGGGTCATGTGTCGGTATGAGAAAGAGCAAGTGTACCCCAGCCCAGCAAGCAACAAAGAGAAACCAGGGGGGACTGGATACTCGCTCCCCCACCCCTCGCTGCAACACCGGAATCCCATCCGAGCACCCCCGCCCCCTCTCACTGCACCGCGCAGTGTCACCCAGTCTGGTGGGGCCGTCCCACTGTGTGTGCCTACAGATAGAACCCAGGAGCTTAGCCAAGCATCTAGTGCATCTGTGGGGAAGGGACGCCGAGAGGATGCCGAGGCAGCGCACCCCTAAGAAGCCCAACTTCCACCACCTCCCCCGCCAGCTGTTCCCATTCACCCCAAGCACAACCCCCACCCCCGACCTCCAGAATCGAAGACGTTCCCTACCTGACCGTAGAGGAGCTGTAGATCTCATGTGGGTGAAGAGAGATAGTCAGAAAAGAAAGAGAGAAGAAAACAACAGAGGAAGAGCGAAAGGATAACAAAGGAACATCAGTGAAGTCGTCTCAGCAGAACAGATCGCACCATCGTGCAGGGGTCCATGTGTCTGGCAGTCGGTTATCACCATCCAGATGGTGGGGCTCCGCCACCAAGGCCGCTGTCGCATGACACTGGCAATCGACCCTGTGTGACAGCATCAGGACCCTGGGCGTCGTCTATCAAGAACCCTCATAGGTCTCACTCTCCATGGCTCTCCTGGATCTGCAGCTGGCTGATCAGGGCATTCCTTTCCCGGTGACGTTCTGCCTCTGAGGGTTTCGCCTGAGTGCCACTCCTATGGCCCCTTCTTCTGCTCGTTCGCAGCCACCTCCCGGCCACCGGAGCTCTCGTCGCTTCCTCCAAATCGTCCGGCACCATCAAAGTGTCGCCAAGTATGGCCTTCGCTTCCTGCACAGACCTCACCCCATGCGTCTCCTTGTTCCATACAAAGGTCAGGCGGAAGGGGTGCCCCCATCGGTACCGAATCCCTTGCTCACGGAGGAGAGAGGTGACCGGATGCAGCTCCCTGCGCCTCTGCAGGGTAAGGGGCGAAAGATCTTGGAAGACACCCACCAGGAGGCCCTCGAAATCCACCGTCGAGCGATCCCACGTGGCGGCCATGATGAGTTCCTTCTGACGAAAAGAATGCAGGCAGGTCAGGATGTCCTGCGGCTGGCCGGGTCCCGAGGCGGGCCGTCCCGCCCGATGCATGCGATCCAACACAATCTCCTTGTCTCGTAGTTCCGGGACCATGTGTCTAAAGAGGCGGAGGACCCATTCTTCCAATTTGCCTCCATCAGCCAGGAGTGGCACGCCCTTGATGCGGATATTAGAGCGCCTTGAGCGATTTTCTAGGTCTTCCAGCTTGAGGTACAGCTCGTCGTTTCTTTCGCAGAGATCGATGAGTTCCCGAGCCTGAAGCGTAAGCTCTTCCTCTCACCTGTCTCCGTTGCGTTCCAGGGTGTCCACTCTATCCCCAATTTCGCCAAGCTCCGACCGTAGCTGTTTGACATCGGAGGCCATTTCTTGGCGGAGACTCGCAAAGTCGTCTCGAAGAGAACTGAAGAGCTGCTCCATGAAGTCCTTCGTGATGGGGTCTGCCGCATGGCTGGCTGCACTATCTCTGCCTGGCTCACCCGACTTTTTCCCGCTCGATTTCTGGAGCAGGTCTTTAATGGAGGGGTCCTTATTCATGGTGTCTCTCCTGGCTCGGAGGGTGGTCATAGCCACCGCCAGTTGGGCCAGGGCCTCGCAACTCCAGGCGCAGGGGGAGGGCCTCCGCCGGCCGCCACTCACCCCGATGTCAGGTCTAACTTCAGTGAGGATCGAAGAGTCCCAGTTACGTGAGCGCCTCCCGTGACCAGGGCCCAGCCGCTCCCCCACTTGCCAAATCACACAGGCTCCCGAGTCCCAGGGAGCCACCTCCACCAAGCGGGCACCACCAACAACAGCCTCAGGGTGTGCGCACCCGCAGTCAAAGGCACTGATGATCAGATGCAGGTTCCTCGCTGAGCCCAACCGGGACCCTCAATACCAGAATAGCGAATGGGGGGCCAGATCAGGTCAGAGTGTCTCCAGCGGAGTCCCAGAGAAGGCCCCTCTGCCCTTGAGGGGGGCATTTGCAGATCGGGTAGGTCTTCTCCCAAGATTGGGCCATGGGGACAGATCTGCCTCAAGGTCTCACCACTGCTGAGCCAGGCCCGTGGCCGTCCTCAGTCTGCGTCGCGCAGGGCCTCCGCCTCCCGCCGCGCACTGCAGCCTCGTGAAAGATGTGGCTCCAGTCCTCCCCTTCTCACTCTCTGCCGTTGGGCCTATGGAAATACACACGGGGCAGGCCGATTACCCACCCGGTACAGGCCTCACCACGGGGCGACGTCTGGGAGCCCCGATCCCGCAGCAGACACCGCCGCCATCCACCACAATGCGGTTCCTCAAGGTCAGAGGGACACCGCTGTCGCCGTCAGCCCAGGCAGAATCTCGGAGGGTGCCGCGTCAATGCCTCCAGGCCTCTGCTTCAGGCCTCATGCACGATGGCCGCCTCGCGATCTCCAGGCTCAGGCCCTGGGCAGGCCCTCACACTGCAGATATGAGGCCGCGGGTCTCCCGGGGCCTCCGCTCACTTCACTCTGCCCTCTGCTGCCTGAAGGACACCCACGGCTCCCCGAATAATGAGGTCCGCCGCCACCCAGGCCGTCTCCACGGGTGCCGGGACCCCCGGGGCGCTCCTCCACTGCCTCAGTTCACGCTGCCGGGCGGTGCTCCGCAGATGCCACGGCCGATCGCCGCCGAGGGGGGGGCCCGCTCACCAGCTCGCCTCACACGTGGTCAATAGCACAGCTCGGGGGCCCGTACGATCCCTTCCCGGGTCTAGGTTACCGCCGGTGGATGCTTTAGATCGGACTCGGCGAGCAGAGCCCCTTAGAAACGGTGCTACTCTGCCGCCATCTTGGCCACCTCCCCATTACCGAATTTTAAAAAACATTCAGTAAGCAGGAGCCAACACGGAGCAATTTCTTAACTTTATGATTAATGTTACAACAATTCAACCAGGTTCAAGAGAAACCCAGGAATTGCTAACCAACAAAACCATTCATTGGCTTCATAAAGTGAGGTGCTGTAGATCACTCATAAGCGAGAATATATTAAATGCCACCAGGTTCAATAATGACCACATAACTTTGGACCAATCCGTCTGAAGTAAGCCAGCCATCAGCTTGTCGAAGGGCTGATAGTGTTGGAATACACGTTCAGACCACCCACAGAGTCACACATCAGATTAAAGGTAAATGCCCCATGTCCTCCTCCCACTCCAGACAACTCCTGCAACATGAACTTACCAACTTGACCCTTAGTAGGTACCCAAGAGGGCAACCTGTCTGAAATAGACCGACTGGTAGGAGGTTGATTTGCACTCGGGCCCCTTGTCCCTCACCATAGTGTCTCAGTACTTGAATACCAATAGTTCATGTGCCCAGCTTGCGTGTTCCAGAGTAGGCCCAATTACCACTCTGCAAGTTACACACCTGAGGTAGACAGTCAGCAACAGGTCCCTCAAGCATCTCCTGTCTGCTGCGATCTCAATCTCCCACCAGGTCTGGGGCCTTCTCCTCAAGGGTCTCCTTTCCATTTCCGTAGGTCAGTTACCATCCAATCTGGTAGATCGGGCCACTCTCCCCCCCTATAATGGACCATCCAGAGGCCTTCACCCACAGCGTCTCAACAGCAGCACCCTCTCTCCCAGGGTATTACTGTCCAACAACCAGGGCTTTTCTCAGTGTTACCCCATTCCTGTAGGTACAGGGAGCGCAATCATTCGAGGAAGGCCGCAATTCCACAGGCTTCTGAACCGCTCCTCCTCAGGGCCTACTCAGCCCAGCGTCCGCCTCTTCACCTGTGCTGTCTCTGGTAGAGTCGCCCCAGGCCCGGCGGCCAGAACCCCCTAGGCGCTCCCGGTCCAGAGCAGCTGCACCGGAAGGGTCGCCGGATGGCTAGGATCTCGTTCGTCCTCACAGTAGGCCACCTGCCGCCTGCCGCCACCCCCCAGGCACCACGGGGCTGCCACTCGATTTCTCTTCTTCAGCCCGCACCCACGGGCCCTAGCATCCAAAACTGCTCCGGCTGCCCCTCATCAGTAGCGGCCCCTGCCTCCTGGCCCACCTGATCGGTGGCGTGGCACCCCTCAGTGGACATCGCCTGGGGCTCAGATTGGGCTCCGCACACTGCCAGGAATACCCAGTCTGGACTCCCCCAGCAGCAGCTATCCCAGGGGCCAGGTAGGGTCCTCACCTCCACTCTGTGGCAATGTCATTGCCAAAGGCCGCCCGTCACCACACGCAGGCGCTCTGGCCTCCTCAGCACCACCAGCAGCACCCAAATGGTCGGCCATGCACATCTGAGGATCCCTTGGTCGGAGGCCCGCAGCTTGTCCTCACTGCCGCCAGCAGCCTGCCCTCCACTGCGGTTCTCTTCTGGCGTCAAGGTGTAGCCCCACCACTGATCTCCTATCGCCAGACAGTCTCAGGATCACTTTCCCACAAGGCTGTGACCTCCAATCTGCCACTCTGCACAGAAAATCTCGCCGTTGGCCTGCCAGGCCACCACCTCTCGGGAGCCCATGACACACTCCAGGCAGTCGTTCCCTGTGTCCACACGCTACAAAGAGAGAGCAACTAGTTCTCAACAGCACCACATAGGGTCGGAGCAGATAGAATAGTGCAGGATGTTGCCGGATTTCACTGCCATCGACGGGAGCGCCGGTAGAAACGTCTACTCGGCCATCTTAGCAGGCCACGCCCCTATGATATTTAAATTGTTATTGGTGTAAATTCTGCGACAGGCCAACGTATTCTTACAGTGGATGCACATCTATTAAACACAGGGAGTGAACAAATTCAAAAAACATGCCTCACATAAGTAGTTGTAAAGCAATAACAAGCTGTTGGCCTTTTTTCTACCCAACCCCTATTGCATTTGCATCTAGGAATGAGGCTCCAGCCAGGACACTAATAGCCCCTTAATTTAGGCCTTTGTTTTGGGCCCTGTTTGAATTTAAAATGTCAAACCTCCATCTCTACCTGCACCCTGCTGCTGGGAAAGGAAAGCAGACAACATGCAGACGCTGCTGAATGTGTCAGAAAAGTGAGTTCAGTATAGTTCAGTGGGGCCCAACTTCTTGGCAGGGTAGACAGCGTCCACCCTGTGAAAATAGTGGGCGGACGCCATCTACCCGCATGTACCACCGACTTGTGCCCTAGGTTGCCCTGATTCCATGTTCTTAAAATTTCTCATATAGACGGAAAACAAGCATAATGCACTCCATGTGTAACAACTGACGTTTGTTCCACTTGTGCGTTTTTTGGTCGCATTACTGTGGACCAACCTGCGGGTCAGATATGACGATTCAAATCAGAAAATTATTTACCATGTCTTAAAAGTCAGAAACATACAGGGGCATATTTATAAGCCCCTTGCGCCACTTTTGCGCCGCCGTTGCGTCACTTCTGTGACGCAGCAGCGGCATAAAGCCAGCGCGATGCTGCGGGGTATTTACAACGTGACGCATCTAGGGAGATGCATCACGTTGTAAAGCCCTGCGCCACATGAAACCTGCGTCAGGTTTCATGTGGGCGTTCTGGCGCAGGGGGGGGGCGTTCCGGCGCAGCAACGCCTCGGAGAAAGTGGCTGAGTGAAATCTACAAGATTTCACTCAGTCACTTTCCGACCCGCTGCGTCAAAACCTTGCGCCTGCTTGAAGCAGGCGTAAGGCTTGACGCACCATGTTAGACATGGGCATGGTTGGCACAGTGCTGGAGTTGCGTCGCGCCCGCGACACAACTCCAGCACTGCGCTAACGTTACGGCAGCAGATGCGACACGCATCTGCATTTCCTTGCGCCATGATGCGCCGCATTGTAAATGCGGCGCATCCGTGGTGGCGCAAGGATTGAGATGCGTGTCGCACGTTTCCTGGCGCATCCCTGCTGATTGGCAGGGATGCGCCAGGAAACGTAAATATGCCCCACACTGTTTACCAACCTCCCAGAGCTCAGGGTCTAAACATGTCTGTAAATCCACTCACAGAATCAGGGAATCATGAAAAAAAAGGTAACTTTCTGACTTCATGAATATCAAATTAAATCGATATCAGAAGAATGTGGAAGTAACAAGACTGATCAATCACTGGTCTTATTGTTAATTCAACTTCTTTATTCATTCGCTCCCACACTTTTTCTTCTCCTTTGTATTATTTATTGTTGCTCCCCTGGAACTCGGTGATCTAACAGCGCTTGCCAGACAAACGTCATATCTACTCCTGGCATTATATTACAACTGGTTGGTACCTCCTTTTTCTCCCTCCTACTGTGTGGTCACTTTAAAAATGCTACTGACCCGTATCTCTTTATGTCTCATTATGCTTGCCTCCATTTGGCCTTCGCTCCTGTTTTTCCTTT
The DNA here is from genome assembly GCA_963921515.1 of Calotriton arnoldi. Classification (NCBI taxonomy): domain Eukaryota; kingdom Metazoa; phylum Chordata; class Amphibia; order Caudata; family Salamandridae; genus Calotriton; species Calotriton arnoldi. Next base: position 444,233 of record CAWUFW010005922.1, on the reverse strand, counting down.
CTGTCTCGATTACAGTAAATATAGAAATTGAACAACCGAAATCCATACAATTTCTAATGTTTCAATTTTATGAAAATGCCGTATTTTTTTTTAGTTCGAACTCAGGAGTTAATGCTGTTTTTTGTCCGAATTCCTTTTTGTTTGGAACATATTGTAAATAGCCAACTTGAAATGTTACCAGTACTTAATTTCATTATTAAGGTGTTGTCGCCATGGGAGCGGCCAACCTGTAAATTTGCAAAGACGTGGTTATCTCTTGGTAGCACCTATAGCTATAGACATGGCAGTATTGGTGTTGACTAATGTTAATAATAAGCTTAAAATATCGATTTCATTTTTGGCACAACATTTCTTAAATTTATTGTTTTTCTTGCCAATGTACAGTAGAAAGTATGGTTAAAGATGGCAGAAAACAAACAGAACCACAACAAAAATATTAGAAACCCTTTAAATCAGGTGGCGAATCTGTTGTATAGGTGGCATCTCCGATTAAAAAAAACAGAAGACAGAAGACATTATGAATTCAAATAGTCAGTCTATTTCCCATCACCGAACGATGGTGAAAAGCACGTTATTAATGTCTTTTATTTATTAAAGCAATTGAAGAATGCCAATAAAAAATTAAGTGCATAGAAGTGTGTACATTGCATTTATGCTAATAGTAGTTTAGTGCGGGAACACAAAAAAGGTCGATGGATTTGATAGGTAGCAAACGTTCAACATTAACATGACAGCGGAAATATTGCTTCATCATATATTCATATTTTCAGTGACAGATGCATGTATAATAGGCGCAGGGTGTGATTCATTATTGAGATAGCTGAATAATGAGTAACTTTGAACAGAGTTGAGTAGAGGAGGAAAGTTCCAGTGAAAGGTTCCAATAAATTGAATGACTGAAATCTAGATGTTGCTCATGCTGTTGGGGCATGACTAGGAAGTTATGATTGGCTAAATTTAAATTCAGATGTACTGAGTGTTGCAAAGAAGTTTCCAGGGGGAGCAATTTATAGTTTTGTGAACCAGGTTCAATAGCTTAAGACGAGCCCTATTGCTTGACAGTCTACTTGAGAGATGCCAGTGACTTGAAGAACAAATGTGTCTGGGAATATTGTAAGGTCCATGTGACAAAGTTTATGACATGGTTCATTCACAAAGACAAAAGAAAATAAGGAGAGACAGACCCGAAGTTTGTAAAAGCAATCAGTTTTGCTTATAAAAAAGTAAGGATAGCAGTGTTTTGGCTGTGTGGACGGATATGTGAGAAGACACTTTATAATTATATTACTGAAGTCTGGTTATTGTGCCAATGTCTGTTATACATGGTTCCATTCACATCAGGAAGTAAATGTTCACCACTTGGTTTTGGAGGAGAATGTTGGGGGTGAGACTTTCTGGGGTGTAATGGGCTAGGGATGAGAAAAGTACTGATGAAAAAAGGAATTAAGGGGCAGATGTATCAAGCATTTTTGCATTCTCAAACGGGCAGATTTGCAGAATCTGCCCGTTTGCGTACGCAAAAATTGCTTTTCTGATGCAGCAAACCTAATTTTGCGATTTGGTAACCCTTTTACCGAATCGCAAAATGGGTTTGCGATTCGGTATTAGGAAGGGGCGTGTTTAGGGCGTCCCTTCCTAATACGGAATCGCATTGCATGTATGAATGTTTTGTGACCGCAATTGCGGTCGCAAAACATTCGCATTTTACCACCTACTTTAAGTAGGTGGTAACCCATACGCAAATGGGAAGGGGTCCTAAGGGACCCCTTCCCCTTTGTGAATGTTTGTAATAACATTTTTAAGAGCAGGCAGTGGTCCCAAGGACCACTGCCTGCTCTTATAAAATGAAATGAAAACTTTTCATTTTTCGTTTTGTAATGCATCTCGCTTTCCTGTAAGGAAAACGGGCTGCTTTTCAAAAAAAAAAAAAGATTGCTTTATTGAAAAGCAATCACGGACATGGTGGTCTGCAGATCAGTTGACTGGGGGTGAGTGCTTGCAATGTTCAACACTCCGTCCATCATCCCCTTTGGTTTTGCTATGTTCGCCCTAAGTTGGCAGGGTATGCCCAGACGTGGGTCCCTTGCTCACTTTGCCACTGGATTCAAGATAGCTTGGCTGATGACGGCTGTAAGCCAGAAACCGGTCCCAGGATGCTTGTGTCCGGTCCAGGGAAGACATGGCTTGGCAGTTCGGGCTGGACTGTTCCCATGAGGCACAGGGTCAGACTAATTTGCATCTGGCCATGTCTGAACTGGGGTGGCGGAGTGAGCTAAAGAATGATGATGGATTAAACCCAGATCAGTTGACTGGGGGTGAGTGCTTGCAATGTTCAACACTCCGTCCATCATCCCCTTTGGTTTTGCTATGTTCGCCCTAAGTTGGCAGGGTATGCCCAGACATGGGTCCCTTGCTCACTTTGCCACTGGATTCAAGATAGCCTGGCTGATGACGGCTGAAAGCCAGAAACCGGTTCCAGGATGCTTGTTTCCGGTCCAGGGAAGACATGGCTTGGCAGTTCGGGCTGGACTGTTCCCATGAGGCACAGGGTCAGACTGATTTGCATATGGCCATGTCTGAACTGGGGTGGCGGAGTGAGCTAAAGAATGATGATGGATTAAACCCAGATCAGTTGACTGGGGGTGAGTGCTTGCAATGTTCAACACTCCGTCCATCATCCCCTTTGGTTTTGCTATGTTCGCCCTAAGTTGGCAGGGTATGCCCAGACGTGGGTCCCTTGCTCACTTTGCCACTGGATTCAAGATAGCCTGGCTGATGATGGCTGAAAGCCAGAAACCGGTCCCAGGATGCTTGTTTCCGGTCCAGGGAAGACATGGCTTGGCAGTTCGGGCTGGACTCTTCCCATGAGGCACAGGGTCAGACTGATTTGCATATGACCATGTCTGAGCTGGGGTGGCGGAGTGAGCTAAAGTATGATGATGGATTAAACCCAGATCAGTTGACTGGGGGTGAGTGCTTGCAATGTTCAACACTCCGTCCATCATCCCCTTTGGTTTTGCTATGTTCGCCCTAAGTTGGCAGGGTATGCCCAGACATGGGTCCCTTGCTCACTTTGCAACTGGATTCAAGATAGCCTGGCTGATGACGGCTGTAAGCCAGAAACCGGTCCCAGGATGCTTGTTTCCGGTCCAGGGAAGACATGGCTTGGCAGCTTGGGCTGGACTGTTCCCATGAGGCACAGGGTCAGACTGATTTGCATATGACCATGTCTGAACTGGGGTGGCGGAGTGAGCTAAAGAATGATGATGGATTAAACCCAGATCAGTTGACTGGGGGTGACTGCTTGCAATGTTCAACACTCCGTCCATCATCCCCTTTGGTTTTGCTATGTTCGCCCTAAGTTGGCAGGGTATGCCCAGACGTGGGTCCCTTGCTCACTTTGCCACTGGATTCAAGATAGCCTGGCTGATGACGGCTGTAAGCCAGAAACCGGTCCCAGGATGCTTGTTTCCGGTCCAGGGAAGACATGGCTTGGCAGTTCGGGCTGGACTATTCCCATGAGGCACAGGGTCAGACTGATTTGCATATGGCCATGTCTGAACTGGGGTGGCGGAGTGAGCTAAAGAATGATGACGAATTAAACTCAGATCAGTTGACTGGGGGTGAGTGCTTGCAATGTTCAACACTCCGTCCATCATTCCCTTTGGTTTTGCTATGTTCGCCCTAAGTTGGCAGGGTATGCCCAGACGTGGGTCCCTTGCTCACTTTGCCACTGGATTCAAGATAGCCTGGCTGCTGACAGCTGTAAGCCAGAAACCGGTCCCAGGATGCTTGTTTCTGGTCCAGGGAAGACATGGCTTGGCAGTTTGGGCTGGACTGTTCCCATGAGGCACAGGGTCAGACTGATTTGCATATGGCCATGTCTGAACTGGGGTGGCAAAGTGAGCTAAAGAATGATGATGGATTAAACCCAGATCAGTTGACTGGGGGTGAGTGCTTGCAATGTTCAACACTCCGTCCATCATCCCCTTTGGTTTTGCTATGTTCGCCCTAAGTTGGCAGGGTATGCCCAGACATGGGTCCCTTGCTCACTTTGCCACTGGATTCAAGATAGCCTGGCTGATGACGGCTGAAAGCCAGAAACCGGTTCCAGGATGCTTGTTTCCGGTCCAGGGAAGACATGGCTTGGCAGTTCGGGCTGGTCTGTTCCCATGTGGCACAGGGTCAGACTGATTTGCATATGGCCATGTCTGAGCTGGGGTGGCGGAGTGAGCTAAATGATGATGGATTAAACCCAGATCAGTTGACTGGGGGTGAGTGCTTGCAATGTTCAACACTCCGTCCATCATCCCCTTTGGTTTTGCTGTGTTCGCCCTAAGTTGGCAGGGTATGACCGACGTGGTTCCATTGCTCACTTTGCAACTGGATTCAAGATTGCCTGGCTGATGACGGCTGTAAGCCAGAAACCGGTCCCAGGATGCTTGTTTCCAGTCCAGGGAAGACATGGTTTGGCAGTTCGGGCTGGACTGTTCCCATGAGGCACATAGTCAGACTGATTTGCATATGGCCATGTCTGAACTGCGGTGGCGGAATGAGCTAAAGAATGATGATGGATTAAACCCAGATCAGTTGACTGGGGGTGAGTGCTTGCAATGTTCAACACTCCGTCCATCATCCCCTTTGGTTTTGCTATGTTCGCTCTAAGTTGGCAGGGTATGCCCAGACGTGGGTCCCTTGCTCACTTTGCCACTGGATTCAAGATAGCCTGGCTGAAGACGGCTGTAAGCCAGAAACCGGTCCCAGGATGCTTGTTTCCGGTCCAGGGAAGACATGGCTTGGCAGTTCGGGCTGGACTATTCCCATGAGGCACAGGGTCAGACTGATTTGCATATGGCCATGTCTGAACTGGGGTGGCGGAGTGAGCTAAAGAATGATGATGAATTAAACCCAGATCAGTTGACTGGGGGTGAGTGCTTGCAATGTTCAAAACTCCGTCCATCATCCCCTTTGGTTTTGCTATGTTCGCCCTAAGTTGGCAGGGTATGCCCAGACGTGGGTCCCTTGCTCACTTTGCCACTGGATTCAAGATAGCCTGGCTGATGACGGCTGTAAGCCAGAAACCGGTCCCAGGATGCTTGTTTCCAGTCCAGGGAAGACATGGCTTGGTAGTTCGGGCTGGACTGTTCCCATGAGGCACAGGGTCAGACTGATTTGCATATGGCCATGTCTGAACTGGGGTGGCGGAGTGAGCTAAAGAATGATGATGGATTAAACCCAGATCAGTTGACTGGGGGTGAGTGCTTGCAATGTTCAACACTCCGTCCATCATCCCCTTTGGTTTTGCTATGTTCGCCCTAAGTTGGCAGGGTATGACCAGACGTGGGTCCCTTGCTCACTTTGCCACTGGATTCAAGATAGCCTGGCTGATGATGGCTGTAAGCCAGAAACCGGTCCCAGGATGCTTGTATCCGGTCCAGGGAAGACATGGCTTGGCAGTTCGGGCTGGACTGTTCCCATGAGGCACAGGGTCAGACTGATTTGCATATGGCCATGTCTGAACTGGGGTGGCGTAGTGAGCTAAAGAATGATGATGGATTAAACCCAGATCAGTTGACTGGGGGTGAGTGCTTGCAATGTTCAACACTCCGTCCATCATCCCCTTTGGTTTTGGTCTGCTGATCTCAGCAGGCCACCATCCCCCTGATTTTTGCGATTCCTAGGGGGTCGCAAATTGCGACCTACCTCATTAATATTCATGAGGTAGATCATTTGCGACCCCATAGGAATCGCAAAAGGTGTACTATACACCTTCATACATTATGGCAGATTTACAAGCCCCTTGCGCCACTTTTGCGTCACTTTTCCCATGTTAAAAGTGACGCAAAAGTGGCGCAAGGGGCTTGTAAATCTGCCCCATTGCATTTTGCGATTTCCTAATTGCGAATCCTTGTGATTCGCAATTAGGGAATCGCAAAGTGCTATCTACATACATCTGGCCCTTAATTATTTTCGTTAGAGGTCTGCTTGAGTACTCGCGTGATCCGGTGACAAACGGTTATTAAGCAGCTTGAAATTGATATCTGGGGGTAGGGAGTTAGAGGGTAAAACCTGAAGGAAGTGAAAACTTCACCAAGAAATGAGGTGTAAAAGTAGAAGAACAAATAGACCAGGACAGAGCCTTGTACTATACCTTCAGGCAGAGGTGATGGGTGGAGAGTGAGAAGCAACACAAATTTGGGAACAAATAATCAGACAGGGAGTAGAATGTGATGACAGTCATTTTCAAACATGGAGCCGACTGAGAAGATTGAGAATAGAAGATATGTGTTTGTTATAGGAAGGTGCTATGAAGTTGGACGTACGAGAAAGAACGGTTTCTGTGGAGTGCAGAGTATGGAAACCAGTAGCCCTAAGGGAATCAAGTCCACTGTCAGCAATGAGGAAGGTAGCAATATGATTTAACAGTAAGCACAGAAGAAAGTGTGAGAGGGACTAGAAAGGAGAAGCATGGTTGTAGTCAGTCGTGGATTTAGGGTCAGTTGAGAATGTTTTAGTAGGGGCAAAATCTTTACAAATCTAAAGCATGATGAACAAGTGCTTGTATTAAACAATTTTAGGCCAGATAGGACATGACAAGAGGAGGCCACATTTTAATGATTTGGGGCTTAAATGATCAGATGGTGCACTTGATGAGTTGACCCTTTTAAGTACGGGTATTACCTCAGCAGGAGAGGAGCTAGAAAGGCAGAGAGCTTATCAGAGTTAGTGGGAATGGTAGGTGAAATGTAAGATAAATGAGGTGAGATTGTTAAGATTTTAGTAGGATTTGTTCTGAATCCCAAGGTCAAGAGTTGGAGCTCAGAGGGAGGAATAATGTGCATATTGGTTGTTATCAGACCCCAAAGGGCATACAGAAGCTAAGGGGCCACAACCATAGGAGTTGAAGACGTTTGCCACTGGTGTCCAGGGCCATCCTACTGTGGCACAGCAAACAGGGCCAAGTCTGACCCCTTCCGCACTTGACTCTTAGGTTAGTGAGAGGGAGCAGTCAGGGTCACAGTGTGGGATGCTTGAGTTCAATACTCAACCAACCAACAGACACTATAACTCCAATGCCCAGTCAAGTTCTTACCTATTTAAAAAAAAGAAAGAATTTTTTATCATACAGTTGTACTCAATTCTCCACAATGCAATGCATTATACACATTAGTGTCCCTGAGAGTGATTCATCTTTATGGCACTACCCTACACTGTCATCTGTCTGAACATCCGCCCAACCTCAGTCCTTTGTGTGTCTGGCACTGGCGTATGTGCAGACCCAGCTACAGTGGTGTTCAATGGATGCAGTGATGTGGCCTCACCTGGGCAAGGATATTCCCGGGTTGAGGAAATTCCCAGACGAGAATGGGCCAATGTTGGTCACTGCAGTTGCAAACCCAATTGGATTGAAGAAAGGTGAGGCCCTGACCAGGCCTACAACAATCATGGTGTAAAGCCCCGACTGGGTTACAGTGATCACAGCAGTTGTGGTTCCCAAGGAACTGGGTTGAGAAACCTATGTGGTCTCGCTTCACATACAGGTCCTCCGTAGCTTACTCTCATGCTGTCAGCTCTCTCAGGATGTCCCACAGCCACCGGGGAAATGTTGGTCCTTACGCCTTTCGGACAGCCTCTCCTCCTGCAGGGCAAGGCAGACTCCTTCCCTATCTCAGCAGACAGGCAGGCTTGAAGGCTTCTATGTGTTTCATGGCAGATCCACAGCTCTTCCAGCAGAAAGCACAGACTTTAGGTGATGTCCTCTTGCCTCTGGGAGACTTGCTGTAAGGCAGACACCAGCCCTGGCTAAACAGCTATCACTAGGGTATTCTGAAGAGCCCTCCCTTCTCTGCCTATGAAGAAATTAGAACTGGAATAAAGGTGGAGTGGGTCCTACTTTTACACACAACTTCTAGACAGGAGATGTGGATCCACTGTCTCTAACTGTAGAACAGGTTTGGGATGGTTCTCCTTACAAGTGTCATCCTTAGCTGGTTTGCAGACACAACCTTTGAGTGGAGTGATCTTTGTCACAGCAGGTAGCCCTTGGGCTGAGTCCAGTCTAGAGCATTCACAACAGAGTGGCCAAGAGGGATCAGATCTCTGCACCTGGCTGCCATCAGCCAAAAAGAAGTAGTATTTATGAACAGGCAAAAAGGGCAGGCCTTACAGAGAAACTTCCTCACCTCTCCCAATGAGAATGTAGCCCCACTCCTCACTCCAACCAGCCACCAAATTGCATTGCTCAGGAAGACTAATCAGCAGCTAAAACGTCTATAGGTAGGCCTGTCTACATCCTCCTCTCTTTAGTGTCTGGATCTGCCTCTGTCAGCTACAGAAATGTAGGCAATACACCACTATTTGGGGGCATAATCCTTAACCTCCATATTGTGCTCTGCTAGGCCAGGGGCATTCACAATTAATCCCACTGGCCTCTATTACTCAGACACAAAGTTTATGACCACTACGCATGTGCATGCATAGTGCATACAGGATGCCAGTACAAGGATCTCGTCAAACTCACAATGCTGGATTTGTACACAAGTGGGCTAATAGGCCCCATTCCCAGTGACACAGAAAAAAAGGTCTGGTCACACTACTGCTCTCTTCTGAAAACATAGTAATCTGCCTCCAGCACTTATGCGCAATATCCGGGACAAAGACAGTAGTCGACTGCCCACAATGAAGGTACACTTGATGCACCCTTCCAGGTAATAGGACAGGTCTATGACCTCGCATAAAGATGGAAAGGCTTAGATCTGTGTGCACACTCTAGATTAGAGTGATTCGGGCCAGACTGGGAACCCAAAGCAGCTCTGGCAAATTTTGTCAGAGCAGCCACCTTATGGTGCATAGCGAGCGAGCACAGCAAGCGAGCCTGACCACTACAAGCAGGTTAAAGGGGGTTCTCACCCGAGTAACTTTGAAAAAAAATGAAAAAAATGGTGCATTCTACAAGACATTTTACATTATATATTCAATTTTATTCGTTTTTAAAGCATAGTAAATGTTGACCTTACAGTGCACCAGGATACAGCACTTTTTATTGGGGCTCTTCAATGATTCCTTCACTATCACCTCTCCATAGCCCCTCTCTTTTTTTTTTTAGAGTGCCTTTCATACCAGTGTAGAGTGTCGGAGCATTTTACATTACACACACATACAGAGACAATTAATCATATGTGTGTAAATTAGTGTATAGAAAATGTTACATAAGACAAATGGGACTAAAATGTGTAGGAATCACATATTATCCATACAGGTAGGCATTTTCAAAGAGTGCTTGGTCTGTGGATGCACAAGCTCAGGATTCAGAATGTAACACAGTGGTTAGAGTTGACTTAACTAATAAGAATTTATTTCTACTCAAACAAACCCTTTTTAGCAAAATTCGGATAATGAAACTTAGTTTACGGTTGCAACTTATTAACTGCACAGTAACAAAAGTATCTCTATGACAAAAGCAGTAACCTACTGAGCTATGCACATAAAATACTGTTCTGGGATCTGCCCAGTACACGCTTTTTCCAACAGGCATGTTAACCCTCTGGGCTACATTAGATGAGTCAAAACTGCCACTAGGCAAAACTCCGATCTTTCTCCAGGAGGTACCTTAATCACCAGAGTTATCTTGGTACTTTTATTGTTGCTTGAAAACTGTTGGATATATACGGGCTGCACTGCTACAAATCGGGCCCCCAGTAACAAAAGAGTTCCTCCACCCTTGCAGCCTCCCGGGAAAACGTCCGATGCCCAGTCCAGCCAGTCCGGCTTTGAGAATGCCAGGCCCAAAGTAAAAGTCAGAATACCAGATATGCATGCAGTCTGTGTCATGCAAAGCCGAGGACCATGCTCTTATTTTCATGCTGTCCCAACAGCGATGTGTGCAAGACCTTAGGTGTGAATGAATAGTAGGTACATAAGAGCTTGATAATAAGAGTTTGTGAGTAGATGTGATGTGAGGGCATTCAGGACATACTTATAGAATTTGAGATGTTCTGTGGTTTTCTACCTTTAATTAAAAAAAATTAAATGTTTTATGTCAATACGTGGACAGATTGGGTTCAAATGGTTGTAAAAACAGGGGCCTCTGGGGATTCATTTGAGGGGAGGATAGTGTACATCAAATGCTATTCCCAGAGTGCGGTTGATTTGGAATTTAGTATGGGTGTAGGTTATTGCGAACTGGATTTCTGAATGATGGTAGGACATTTGGACAGAGGTTACATTTAGTAAAGGGATGTTGGAGGAGGGCCACAGTGGGAGGAATGGAATTAATAGAATGAGTTAAGACCATGGAACGCTGGGGATCAGTGAGTGTTACTGAAGTCGGAATTGCGGCTTTTGATTTGCATTGTGAGTGTATAGGGGAGGATAAATGTTTTTAGTGAGTGGTCCGAAACAAAGTAAGCTAATAATATCTTGTGCTGAAGATTCTAATGAGGCTAATGTCACCAGAATGATGAGTGGCATGGAGGAATATAGTGATCCTAAAACATCACCAAGTTCATTGATGAAAGACCCAATGTCAGCTGGGGCCAGTACATGGCCACAATGTGAACGCTGAATGTGGTTGAGTGGTACTCAAAGAGGAGAGGCTATTACTGGGGCCAGAGCTGATATGAGCGTCTAAACATAAATTGTTGATATTTACTTTCACAAAATCAACTTTTGGATTTTTCATTTATAGTGTATAAAAACATTTTCATTACAAATTATTTACCAAACAATTACTCCATGTCGCTACATTAACTACTTAACATGCATTCTACAGAGATTATTACTTGAATCCATCTTTCAGGTGTGTTGCTGTCTTTCTTGCTCCCTTTTTTGTAGTTGTGAATCTGTTTCACAGAGCTGGGAAATGGATGCATAATTAGGATAAACACAATTTCAGGTAAAGTCTGTGCAATTAGCTCTTAGATTGTTTGCTATTAACGAGACCTACTCTCCCATACCGTCCAAACTGTTCAATCACAAGTGGTGTCTTTACCACTGACTGTTTTTTGCAGACATCTGACATTCCTAAACGGGTTGATAGAAATGAGGCACAACCACATATGTGTTAGTCAATGCATGTATGCATTCCGCAGTTTACAGCTTTTCCTTACAGTTACCATTAAAGAATCACACGGCCTATAGGTTGCCTCAAATAACTAACCGAACCTTTAACACAGTATTTATCATCAGTATCATTGCTTTTTGTTTGTTTCTTATTTAAAAAATGCTTGCATTATTGTCAGGACAAAGTATTTTGTGTAGTTTGTGATGCGCAAACTGTGAATTTTAATTTGCATCTCATTTTCTATCTTTACTGCAGTTTTCTGTATTAAATAAAAGCAAACCTATGTCCACACCATTGAGTAAACCTATGTGCCCTGTTAAGATGCAAGTCATTGCTCCACCACTCAGAACATTTTGGAATTCCAAGGTAAAATTTAATCTTAACAAATCAATTCCAAATTGTACTTTTCTCTTACAAAATGGAATTTGTATTAACATTTAAAAAAATAATTGCCTTGAATCACATAATCTATTTTTCATCGGGAAAATGTGCTAGACTACAATCTTGAACCCTCCTAACGTTTGTGGATTGCCCTATGTAAATATTATTTAATTTGTAAAAGTATTTAATGCATTTTGTATCAGAAGAAGAAGGAAACAGAAGTGCACTTATGAGAAATATGATGTCTTGTAACATGAATATGTGGTTTCAAATATATATGTTAACAAATTGCTTAGTGTCTGTGACTGACTCCCTTGATGAAATAAATCCATGAGAGCAGAATGAAAGAAGTCAAGAAATAGAAGAAAATTGATAATATTTCAAATATTGCCTTAAGACGTATGTTGATATCTGCTGTTACCTCCTTCCATCTCCATCCAAGTTCTTACACATGTAAGATACTACATTTCTGTAATGGAAAACTCACATTTAAAATGCTATGATTGCAGACCCCCTGAGGCTTGGTGGGTTCCATGATCAATCACTGATTTGTTCATGTATTTCATGTATGCAGTAGGGACAGCGGGTCTCTGTCACGCGTTGGTCTCCACCCCACTCACTTACACTCACTCCAAAAATACCACATTACACTAAATATTAAAAAAAGAAAATGGCATATTCACTTGAATTAGCATTTTCCAAATAAGGAAACCATCAAAGAAAATAACATTAAAATTCACACCTAACCAATAATACTCAAAGTAAATACATTTATCAAATTATTAAGAAATTGATATCAAAAGAAGACAAACATAACCCTTATTTTTGTAACCTAAAAAATAAGATAGAAGCATGTGACATTGCCCAAAAATACAAGAAAACCAACTGCTAAATAGTAAGTAGAAATACTGTAATAATTTAAAAACTAATGGAGGTACTGACTTGCAGTTTGAGTAAAATTGTGGCTCCCTTCTGAGCTCCAGCAAGCCCACTGTTAGACCAATGCGTTTCTCAACAGCAGTAACTTCAAGAATACCTCATGTTTAGTTAGGGAGCTTGTGAATGTGTGGGGTATCATATTTAATCCCTTAAATGGAACAACAAAGCAGATGCAGCTGGACTCGGCAGTCCCCCAACTCACAGTCTGGTGAACAAAATGGTGCCACCCAGCTCATGAGCTCTTCCAAAGTACAGAACTGAAAAAACACCCTTAAAGCTCTCCAAGATTATTGAACCCCTTTCTCATCTGACACAGGTAGTAAGAGCAGCAACTTAGGCTGAAATTAAGTAGCTCCCTTGCTCCCACCCGTAATTGATTTAATGACCATGTCCTCTGTGCATAGCTGCCCCTGGCACTAAGCGTTCTTCCCAGCCAGCATACTTCACCGCTCTATCGCCGACTACCCTTCAGCCACCACCATGGAACCAGTGATATATTTACAATCACCTAGCTAGGGGTTCCCATCTATTACCACTTTGATCTTGGCAAATACTGCATGACTCAACAATGGAGGATTAAGCTGCCCCAGGCAAGCAGAACAACAGTGATTCATAACATGCGCTTGATGCGCCCAGAGGCCTCCTCATATCAACATGGCCATTGTCCTTCCCAATTAAAGTTGTGCTGTGCAACCATAGCTTAATTACTACCTGACCATTCCACAATGCCAAACAGTCAATGTAACAAGATATTTGAATACTGATTGCGACCCTGCCACACCTAACATGTGTCTTCCTTAGCGCATCATGAAGATTCCCTCCACACATTGCTCAGTCATATGGCTATTCAAACTAAATTCAATCTCAGACAATGAAGTGCTTTTGTCCTGCAAAGATCTCATCTTGGTACAACACTGTGATCATTCCAGCTCCAGACTAATCTCCACAGAAGCTAAGGGCTTTTAGTCCAGTCAGGTTCCCTCAGCTCTGACTGCGATACACCTCCCCTACATGGAATAATAAAACAATGTGACCCAAGAGCCTAATACTTTGATCAGTGATCTAGATCTTAGCTGAGTAATATTGGTGTGCAGCTTGCTCTCTTCAACTGTCACAATACCGATCATTACTGTTAACAACATACCCTCCCTTCAACAGGGTCATCCTCAACCCACAGCACAACTCAACAGACACCAGCCATCTGAAAGCACCAACGGAGTCAGAGCTCACATCAGTTTCCTCATTTGTGACCATCTTCTGTGTAACTGCAAGCTGCTGGCTATCTCAGCAGCGGTCCGGCCGCATTTTTTCTCTCTGAGCTAAAATCAATGTGCCTATCAGAATGGATTAAATGAAAGAACATAAAGATAAAGAAACAAAGGCCAATCTGAAGAGAACAAAATCAAAGCCCCCCCCCCATTTCCACCTCCACACTGGAAGTAATCTTGAAAAAAACTAGATACTGTCGATGACATTGCGCAAAGCACCAAAACCAACACAGATCTAATTCAAATGGACATGGCAGGAATCAAGAAAGATGTAAAGGATATCAACATCAGAATTACCTATGCAAAATACAGAATCAGCTCTTTAAGAGACTTTAACAACCTTCACTTCAAACAGCCGCAAAAGACTGAAATCCTAATTGCTACCCTCAAACGAGACATCACAGACCTAGAGAATAGCAACAGAAAGAGCAACCTGAGAATCTTTGAATTACTGGAGGGTATCAAAGACTCGACACATTCAACCATTGACTTTCTGGAATCCTGGATTCCTGCAAAGCTAAACATCAACTTCACCCAGGACTCTGAGATGGAACAAGCTCACTGTGTTCCAGCTTTTAGACGTAATAGCTGTGCCTCACACCAGGCCACTAATTTTCAAGCCGCTGAGTCACCAACATTCTGAACTGATTTTAGCTTTCATGAGGAAAATCAGAGCTTAACCAAGGAGACTGTTGTCAGCAGGAAAAGTCCCTTGCCCTTCAGAGCAGACTAACTGAGAGATCTAACCAACACTATTTTATAGGCCCATCTAAGTTTGAACTAATCTTCAAAGAATAATCATTGTTGTTTATGGAACCATATGACTAGGAGACTTTCATTGATAACAAATCTGAATCCATAATGGAAGCTGAAGCTAGACCTCATCCTAGATGTAAATCATTTCCTTGTATTATATCTTAGAGATATGATATATCTATATCATTATCCACTTTGTCCTGCTTAACACAGCCACATTGTGCCCAACTGCCTAGTTAAAACCTCAAGCTTTCACCCTGAAACCCACAATCACAAGAGTTACATGTGCCCAAATGAAACACCATTGTAACTAACCTGAATAGTGTGAGAGTGTAAAATTGAAGCTTTAAACTCTCACAACACTCTCAAGTTTACACTTTCACAGCATTCACTAGGATGTTATACACATTCAAAATCACTTCTAGCACACCACCAACTAACTATGGTATTCTCAAACCCACACTAGGCCTCCACACAAGGCACTATGGGGCCGATTCCGATCTCGGTCGGAGGCGCACCCAATACTATTCGGTCGGGAAAAAAGCCATGCGAAAGCCAGTTTCCCGACCGATCCGTACAGCACACCGAACGAGCAAGTACGATGCGCACAACAGCAAAAATTCCGGCCGAGCCGTACTCACCCAAACCAGGTCCTGTTCTCCGACCGAGGCGAATCCGGAAACGCCGAATCGAGTCGCACGGAAGGAAAAATGCAGCTCCGTCCGGCCGAACGAGTACGATGCGCTTTCCGTACGCGCCGAACCCGTCGCTACGCACGGCACGTCAAAGCATCCGGGAGAGGCGCACATAAGCTCCGAATCGCGCCACAACACGATCCACGGCTACGAGACGAACACGGCACCGACGA
This sequence comes from Calotriton arnoldi, assembly GCA_963921515.1. Taxonomy (NCBI): domain Eukaryota; kingdom Metazoa; phylum Chordata; class Amphibia; order Caudata; family Salamandridae; genus Calotriton; species Calotriton arnoldi. The sequence goes on along the minus strand of CAWUFW010005922.1, from coordinate 428,959 downwards.
GGACGACGCGAGCGACGAGGACGAAGCGAAGCGACGAGGACGAAGCCAAGCGACGAGGACGACGCGAAGCAACGAGAAGGACGAACGACACGAACCAACCATGAATCCCTTCGTCCCGATCATACCAATATTCTACATCTACTACCGGAACAGGCACGGACGCGTACGGCGCAGAAGGTAAGTCAGACACCAACCACAAAACACATACAACACGTACACGACACATCACACACATACACTGGGAATCTGAATATACTTACACCAGCAACAGCAGCACCATAGGGGCGGGATGCCCATCACCAATGCCACATATGCACACAGGGGCCTGAATGCGCGCCACCACCCCAACCCAGGGGGCTGGATGCCAACCACTACTACCACCCTTAGCCAGGGGGCAGGATGCCCACCACTACTACCACCCTTAGCCAGGGGGCAGGAAGCCTACCACTACTACCACCCTCACCCACGGGGGGCAGGATGCCTACCACTACTACCACCCTTAGCCAGGGGGCAGGATGCCTACCACTACTACCACCCTTAGCCAGGGTGGCAGGATGCCTACCACTACTACCACCCTTAGCCAGGGGGCAGGATGCCCACCACTACTACCACCCTCACCCAGGGGGGCAGGATGCCCACCACTACTACCACCCGTAGCCAGGGGGCAGGATGCCTACCACTACTACCACCCTTAGCCAGGGTGGCAGGATGCCTACCACTACTACCACCCTTAGCCAGGGGGCAGGATGCCTACCACTACTACCACCCTTAGCCAGGGGGGCAGGATGCCCACCACTACTACCACCCTCACCCAGGGGGGCAGGATGCCCACCACTACTACCACCCTTAGCCAGGGGGGCAGGATGTCCACCACTACTACCACCCTCACCCAGGGGGGCAGGATGCCCACCACTACTACCACCCTCACCCAGGGGGGCAGGATGCCTACCACTACTACCACCCTTAGCCAGGGGGCAGGATGCCCACCACTACTACCACCCTTAGCCAGGGGGCAGGAAGCCTACCACTACTACCACCCTCACCCACGGGGGCAGGATGCCTACCACTACTACCACCCTTAGCCAGGGGGCAGGATGCCCACCACTACTACCACCCTCACCCAGGGGGGCAGGATGCCCACCACTACTACCACCCTTAGCCAGGGGGCAGGATGCCTACCACTACTACCACCCTTAGCCAGGGGGCAGGATGCCTACCACTACTACCACCCTTAGCCAGGGGGCAGGATGCCCACCACTACTACCACCCTCACCCAGGGGGGCAGGATGCCCACCACTACTACCACCCTTAGCCAGGGGGGCAGGATGCCCACCACTACTACCACCCTCACCCAGGGGGCAGGATGCCCACCACTACTACCACCCTCACCCAGGGGGGCAGGATGCCTACCACTACTACCACCCTTAGCCAGGGGGCAGGATGCCCACCACTACTACCACCCTTAGCCAGGGGGCAGGATGCCTACCACTACTACCACCCTTAGCCAGGGTGGCAGGATGCCTACCACTACTACCACCCTTAGCCAGGGGGCAGGATGCCTACCACTACTACCACCCTTAGCCAGGGGGCAGGATGCCCACCACTACTACCACCCTCACCCAGGGGGGCAGGATGCCCACCACTACTACCACCCTTAGCCAGGGGGGCAGGATGCCCACCACTACTACCACCCTCACCCAGGGGGGCAGGATGCCCACCACTACTACCACCCTCACCCAGGGGGGCAGGATGCCTACCACTACTACCACCCTTAGCCAGGGGGCAGGATGCCCACCACTACTACCACCCTTAGCCAGGGGGCAGGATGCCTACCACTACTACCACTCTTAGCCAGGGGGCAGGATGCCCACCACTACTACCACCCTTAGCCAGGGGGCAGGAAGCCTACCACTACTACCACCCTCACCCATGGGGGCAGGATGCCTACCACTACTACCACCCTTAGCCAGGGGGCAGGATGCCTACCACTACTACCACCCTTAGCCAGGGTGGCAGGATGCCTACCACTACTACCACCCTTAGCCAGGGGGCAGGATGCCCACCACTACTACCACCCTCACCCAGGGGGGCAGGATGCCCACCACTACTACCACCCGTAGCCAGGGGGCAGGATGCCTACCACTACTACCACCCTTAGCCAGGGTGGCAGGATGCCTACCACTACTACCACCCTTAGCCAGGGGGCAGGATGCCTACCACTACTACCACCCTTAGCCAGGGGGCAGGATGCCCACCACTACTACCACCCTCACCCAGGGGGGCAGGATGCCCACCACTACTACCACCCTTAGCCAGGGGGCAGGATGCCCACCACTACTACCACCCTCACCCAGGGGGGCAGGATGCCCACCACTACTACCACCCTCACCCAGGGGGGCAGGATGCCTACCACTACTACCACCCTTAGCCAGGGGGCAGGATGCCCACCACTACTACCACCCTTAGCCAGGGGGCTGGATGCCTACCACTACTACCACCCCCACTCATAGGATGGACAATGCATGACACAACAAGCACACCACAACCTAGGGAATGCAAGATTAAGACATCCCCCACCACCATGACAAGCGTGTGAGCAGGCTGTGTCAAATGCCTACAACACCGAACATGACTTTGAACATACAATGTGACCCCCTAGCACATGTGCCACACATATATGTGTGTGGCACCCACAATGCAAGCAGCCCATGACCATTGTGGCAATGGGGCCTAAACCCCCATCATCACAGTGACCACAAGGTAAGTGTGAGGTCCATAGCTGAAGCACATTTTGACCATTGTGGCAATGGGGTCTAAACCCCCATCATCACAGTGACCAAAAGGCAAGTGTGGGGTCCATAGCTGAAGCACATTTTGACCATTGTGGCAATGGGGACTAAACCCCCATCATCACAGTGACCAAAAGGCAAGTGTGGGGTCCATAGCTGAAGCACATTTTGACCATTGTGGCAATGGGGTCTACACCCTCATCATCACAGTGACCAAAAGGTAATTGTTGACAAAGAAAGAGCTGCAACTGCCAAACTGCATGGATCATTCCTGGTCACAGAACCAAAAACTCATCTGTGGCAAAGTAGTGTATGTGTCCCATTGCAACATAAATTGGGGGAGCCAAATACTGCAGTGCAAATGAAACATTCCTTTGGCCATGTGCAGACAAACAACACCCATGGGGGCTGAGACCGTCAACAGTCATCAATGACACAATGACAGAAGTGACCATCAGAATGCAGAACCACATATTTGCACCAATGGGCACACAAATGCAGATACCCTGTGGAGACAGCAGATGTGAGGTGAACAGATACCATACCATGGCAGCAATGGGACACACAAACCATGATCACTGTGCTGACCGATGACCTAGGAGTCCCAGGGACAGCAGGGGAAACACACCAAACAACATACAGCCAATGGCACACCCAAGATATGCCAATGCAGTGGTGCAGATGCACAAACACAAACAGGCAGACCAACACTGTCATCATACACAGCAGGTGAGGGGTGGGGGTGCCAGTGTCCCCAGGCAACAACACAACACATGAGGAGAGCTGAATACCAATCATACAGATGTGCATACACTGCCACACTAAGGTAACTCTCGGATCCAAATCCCCTATGTGGGCAAGCAGGCATTGACAGGTGAGAGGGAGCACAAAACACACATGTCACACAGGCACGTAGGAACAACAACTGACACAGCAAGTCACAGACACACCACAGCACCACCCCCAGGGCCCCCACAATGTGGTGACCCTGGGCTGAATAAAAATACCACTGTGATGACAAAGCTAAATGTCGTTCACACTGTGAACCACAGTCAGGTGTCCTGAGCAACAAACTACCATCACACCTACACAAGCACAAATCAATCAGCATGGCCAGTAAGCCAAGGCCAACATGGAGGCAGGGGCCTAGCCGGGCAACAACTCTCATCTGCACACACTCAAGACCACACCCCTCGACCTCCAACAATGTGCAGCAGTGAAGTACACATGCACTGGTGACATTGCACATGCACCCATGACTATTCCAGGGTGGTGGGTGGGAACCAAGGTGTAGAAACACATCACACATGGACACTCAACAAGACTCCTGAATGTCTGACACACTGCACACTACGCTGTACATGGACATGACGGCAATACCACACCGACCAATGGGATCCCAGCCACAGTCACACACCAATGAAGAAGCCAAGGTCACCCACAAAGAACACACATAGACAACAACCAACATTGCAGCCCGGACCCTAAGGAGTGCCAGCAGTCACACACACAACGTGTCACAATCACTGAAAGATAACACAAACTGGAAATCACATGACAGGGGCAAACAACAAGTGCCAAAGGGAAACCTGACTGTGACCCATCTGCGTCTGCACACAAACTCTGCCCTGACAGCAAACACACCTATGGGTGACACCCTGATGACCAGTAATGTGCCATGCACCCACATCACAGAGAACACAGGGAGAAGACTTTGGGGGAACATAGCTCAAGTCAGCAAGCATCACAAACAGGTACAACACTAGGGATCACAGCATGCGCAGATGAATGGAAGTGAACACACAGACATGCACATACAACACACACCTTGGGCACAGGCAATGTCACACGTGTACACACTGCCATGAGGGGACTCCACTCCTGTGTGAGGAAAGCTGTGCCATATGTTGCCTCAGTAGGGCCCCATCATGTCAGCTGAGCACTTGGTCACACAATCAACAATTAGCACCAAATGAGGGCTCCCATCACATCAGCCTGGTCATGGATGTGCCAACGGAATCATCAGCACAGATCCAACACACTTGTATAGCAATGTTGCACTGACTACACGGATGAGTCCCTCCCCATTGATGCCCAAACCTGCATGTCCACTGGAGATGGCAACACGGTCAGGGAAGTAGACAAATGCAACGATGGCAGGCACAACAGATGTGCAGGGGTGGAAGCCACAGATATGAAATTGCCAATGTAAGTAGGAAACCCATTGCCAAATACTGAACACATGACACCCTCAGATGCTGCTATTGATGACATGGATACACCACATGATAGGACACATTCCCCTGGACCACATGGGTTCCTGCACAGTAACACTTCATAATCATGAGACCAGATATCACCATCACTGCAGCAAGGGCATGGTTAGCTGCACCAACAACATGTACATCTGAAGCATGAGCACTAGAGAAACGAAAGTTGCTTTATTCAGCATATGTGTTGTTTGATAACGACGTCCAGAAGAAATTAGAGCAAAGGCCAATGGCCAGTCCATTGTCAAAGTTCAAACAGGGTGACACTGGCAGATGTCACCCTACGCATGCCTGCACAATACCAGGGACAATCCACTAGGAGGGGCAACCGGGGGGCAGGCCAGGCACCGCAGGGACAGGATCAGGGCTCACCAGGGGGAGTCAGGGAAGGGGTGGTGGGTGCTGGAGAGCCACTGACAACTGCAGTGGAGGTGTCTGACATGGTGTGTGCCGGCACAACTGGGGGGCATGACACAGATGTCGTGGGTGCCGGCACAACTGCAGTGGACCCTGCAGATGGGGTGGACAGGTCCGCCACTGCAGTGCCCAAGTCAGACAGGGCGGTAGTGGACTCCACTGCAGTGCCTACCTCCAGGGGAGGAGAATGGGGAACAGGCAAGGTGGGTTGGACAGAGGGGAGGACACCCTCACCACATCAGTGGCACAGACAAGCACAGCGGGGGTGTGGTGCTGGGAGAGCAAGTGGCAGGGGGAGAAGGCCGGAGCATCTTGGGGATGGTATATCTGTGGGTGGGGGAACCTGGGGCAGGGTGTGGTGGGGGCACCTGTGCAGTGGGGGCCTGAGGGATGGAGGACGGAGACCTTGTGCCTGAGCTGCAGGGCGGTGGCGGGGTCTTGCTCTTAGCACTCCGGGGGACTTGCGGGTGGGGGCCTCAGTCCGTCTGCGCCTGGGGGAGGGTGTCCGGGGGCGAGGGGCACTCTGCTCCGTGTGGGTGGGCTTCCTCTTCCCCCGGGATGCTGGAGCAGCTTCATCGGTGGGGAAGAGGCCGAGGTCACAGAGGAAGAGCTGCTGTGACTTTGGGGTTGCAGGTGAGGCAAGGGAGGGTGCTTTGGAGGGAGAGGGAACTGAGGACTGCGCAGTGCATGTGGATGCGTGTGTGTGTTCCAGGGCCCCATCCCCTGTGAGTCTGGCTTCAGTCCCCTGAATGTGCGTGCGTGTGCGTTTTGTCATTGGCGTGTGTGTCAGTGTGCTGGATGTGTGTGTGCTGGTGTGTGCCTGTGCCAGTGTGTGTGTGCCTGGGATGGGTAAGGTGCTGGGGAGTGTGGATGGAGCAGAGGCAGGAGGGGTGAGGGACCGTTTGAGGAGGGACACTGCTGCCGTCAGGGAGGAGTCCATGGACCTATTGCCCCTCTGTAGGTCAGACATGCCCGATGAGATGCCCTCCATGAACGACACCAGCTGAGTCAACAGCGCGGTGTGCGCATGGAGGACACTCAGCATGGCTGTCTGCCCTACATGGAGCTGGCGAAGGAGGTACACAGACTCCTCACTCAGGGCAGCAGGGGACACAGGGGCAGGGGGTGCGGTGCCTGGCCCAAAGGAGACACGCTCCCGGACATGGGAGCCTCCACGGACCTGGGGAATGGGAGCCGATGGGAGGGCGGTGGTGGTGCTGGTGGTGGCGGGGACAGCAACACTAGCTGGGGTGTGGTGGCTGCTGACACCCGCCTCCACAAGGGAGTCATCCTCCGAGTTGCTCTGGTCCTCAGCTGAGGTGGATGCTGCTGAGGACTCCTCGGTGTGGCTCCCCTCGCCCTCCGTGCCACTGGGTCCCTCCGACCACTCCTCGGCTGCTGACCCAGTCTGGCTCTCCGGCTCCTCCTGGTCCGTGGAGCTGTCCCCTTCCGTGGCCGTGGATGTATCTGCAAACAATGGGGAAACAGACAGACATCAGTCACCTGCACATAACGCACACACCACTGTGAGCACAGCACATCACAGAGCAAGCCCTGGCATCATTAGTTGTACATTGCTAAAAGTGCACTAATTGAACAGGAGAAGTCAATTGTCAGTCTGATGCCAAGCATGGCACTCACATCCCACATGGCCTTGCACCCATCTGTCTGGTGTCTGTTGGATTGCAACACCCCAGTGTTGACACATGCACCAAGTACACAGTAGTTGGACAGTGCAGAGGACACGGTGTGGACACATCACAGCTCTTGCCACTGAGTCAGTACAGGTTTACGGATGTAAGGGATGCCCAGAGTCAAATAGGAAATGCATGTGATGCATACCAGCGACAGACACCATGATGCACCCATGTCCTGATAGCCAGCGCCACTATGGTGTGCATGTAGCACATGTCACTCCCCTGCAGGATCACCAATCAGTAGACACATGCCATGGCGGAGGCATGACTGCAAAGTCATACATCACTGTCTCAGTGATGTATGACTTTGCAGCCAGACAACAACACTCTGCACTGTGTCACAATAGTAGGTCATGGGGAATGCAAGTCCTGGAGCTGCACAAGTGCACATGTACATCCCCCCACAACACATCCTCTTAACCCTCATCTGTCCAGGTCATACCTATTGGACATATGGGAGACCTGTGACACTACCCTCTGAACCTGAGCCCCTCACACTCTGCTGTGCATGGGGAACAGCTGCCTGAACTTCACATTTACATGCCCCATTCTGCATGGGCAGCTGATCAGACACCTATGTGTCACACAAGTATCGTCTCCTATGGTCACATCTCCAGTGGCATGCTGAGCCCCTACCAAGAAACTCCACAGCAGTCCTGGCGACTAATCCACAGCACACTGACACAGAGGCAGACACCTGAGGGTTCAAATCACTGTGCACAATGTGTCCGCTGATACACGGGAGTGGGAGTACAGAGTGTATTGTATGGCCTGGAGTAGGCATGACTGTCCAGCCCCACATGAATGAGGGATGAGCCCTGGACTGTAGGCAGCTGGCTAAGTATGTGTGACACACGTCATATACATACTCCTGGGGCCCAAACATTGTTCCCACCCGCAGCATGGGTGTGTGCCAGGTACCCCAGCCACATGTGGTGGATCAGCTCAGCAATTGGACCACAGATCAAAGTAACACGCTGAATACATGTCAGAATACAGGCATTGTGTAAGCAATGGACCCACCCATGATGCCCACCACAGAGTCAGGGAAACAGATGCTGTCTCCCACCTTGAGTCAAGCAAACTGCAAGGACACAGTCCTAAGTGACAGAATTCCCTGCATGTAAGGGCCACACCTGGGTATCAGATGAGGAGTGGGCAGTGCACAATAGAGGGACATGGCTCCTGGACAACATGACTGCTGTACTGTGGCAGTTCAACCTGGCCCGAGGAGGGCACATAGCATGTTAGACAGAGTACACAGTGCAGTCTTTGACTCACCCCCTCCTTGCTGCTCTCTGGCCTTCAGCTGCCCATCCAGGTCTGGAAAGACCACCGCCAGGATCCTGAGCATGTGGGGGGTCAGGGTCCGTGTTCCGCCCCTCCTGCGAGGAGGCGACAGCTTCAGCTGGACCCGTGCAATCCTCCGGGTCCAGCCCCGAAGGTCCTGCCACCTCTTTTGGCAGTTGCGGATCCGGCGCTTGTAGACCCCCACGGACCGGACAGCCCGGACGATGTCCTTCCATATCTCATGCTTCCGATGGGCAGAAGCCTGTCAGGATGACAAAGTGATAAGGCCATTACTACACATGCAACATATCCGTGCATGACACAGTTGCATATACATGTCGCAATCACAGGGGCACATGGTGTACCCAGGCAGTGCACGGCTGCCCATGGACAGTTTTCCAGAAGTCACTACATGGTATCATTGCATGGGGAGTAAAACCCTGTTCAGAAGCACTGTCACTGCACCATACCTGTCCAGTGCAAGTCACTACACACTATGGGGGGTGACAACTACTCAGTGAGCCTGCTAGCCAGTGGTGTGCTGACTCTCAGCCTTGCTAGTCAGACAAAATGCACATTCAGAAAGGCAGTGCACAGAACACTCACCTGCTCCCCTGGTGTCCCATACAGCTTGCTGTACTGTGGAAGTAGGCTGTCCAGCAGGGCCTGGTTCTCCTCAAGGCTGAAGGCTGGGGCTCTCTCCACAGTACGTGCCATTGCAGGGTCCAGAGGGGCAGAGACAGCAGCAGTGCAGTGGCAGATGTCGTCCTGGAGCATGTAGTGCAGGCAAGTGGGCTCTCAGGGGAACAGGCAGCAATATATATGTGCTGGAGAGGCAGATACTGTCCCTTGTGTCCAAAGTGATAGGTCCAAGTCGTTTGCATCTTCTGAATCTGGCCAATCCATGGAATAGCAGCACCAAAACACGCCCACAGCATCCTTCAAAATTTCAACTTCATGACATACATGATTTTGCAACATTGTTGTGGGTGACCAACTGATTTTCCAGCAACCGACTCGTTCGAAATTCGAAAACGCGTCCGTTGCCAGGCAAGCCCATTGTCAATGGGTGCGCACCGATCGGTCCATTGAGGTACAACGCGCACAGGGGTACAACGCGTACCCGCACACATTGAAAGCAATGGGCCGGCCGGAAGCACCGATCGGTCCATTGCTGTTCAACGCGCACAGGGGTACAACGCGTACCCGCACACATTGAATGCAATGGGCCGGCCGGAGGCACCGATCGGTCCATTGCTGTTCAACGCGCACAGGGGTACAACGCGTACCCGCACACATTGAAAGCAATGGGCCGGCCGGAGGCACCGATCGGTCCATTGCTGTTCAACGCGCACAGGGGTACAACGCGTACCCGCACACATTGAATGCAATGGGCCGGCCGGAGGCACCGATCGGTCCATTGCTGTTCAACGCGCACAGGGGTACAACGCGTACCCGCACACATTGAAAGCAATGGGCCGGCCGGAGGCACCGATCGGTCCATTGCTGTTCAACGCGCACAGGGGTACAACGCGTACCCGCACACATTGAATGCAATGGGCCGGCCGGAGGCACCGATCGGTCCATTGCTGTTCAACGCGCACAGGGGTACAACGCGTACCCGCACACATTGAAAGCAATGGGCCGGCCGGAGGCACCGATCGGTCCATTGCTGTTCAACGCGCACAGGGGTACAACGCGTACCCGCACACATTGAAAGCAATGGGCCGGCCGGAGGCACCGATCGGTCCATTGCTGTTCAACGCGCACAGGGGTACAACGCGTACCCGCACACATTGAATGCAATGGGCCGGCCGGAGGCACCGATCGGTCCATTGCTGTTCAACGCATCACTGTATATGTGACTGGCATAGGTCAGCATGCCTGTCTCAGATGGACATGTGCCAGCCACAGATAGCTCCCAGGGAGTGAGGGGCACACCTACATCACGACAGCCTGTCCAAACCTTATCATAAGGCATGTAAGGCTGCATTTCCTATTGTGTGTATGTTGGTGTACATGTTGTCCTGTGGGTGTCACCTGTGGACAGCCACCCCCAGGCTGTGCACGTGTTAATGGGGACAGGATCCTGGGTGTTACGTGTACGTGACCACTGTGATGTGCAACTGTTCATATCTGTGCATGTGTCATGGTCACATTTCACAGTGGTGTTTGTGTATGTCATGTCACATACCCCGTGAGTCCCATGTTTGACGGTATGTTTGAGCCAGGGTGTCCCAGTGGCACAATAGTGATGGTCCTCCACAGTCTTTGTGCATGTAGTGTTTACAATGTCTCTGACTTCATGTGCACAATGGGAGACAGTCTCCACATCCACGTTGTGTGTGCATGGACTCTGATGTTGTGCGTGTGTGTCACAGACGTCCATGGCTCTCCTGCCATGGCAAGTGTGGCCACTACCTGTGGGGGTCATGTTTGTTTTGTTGTGGTGTACACATGATACTCCAGGTGATGCCAGTGTCCATGTGGCATTACAGGGTCCCTGGGAATGTGCCTGTCGTTGAGCTGTGGTGCCTGGGGCACATCTGTCCTCACATGTCACTGGGGGGTGACTGTGACACAGCATCATGATATCCAATGGGCCAACCTGGGACAAATTGATGCCACCTGTAGGACCGTGTTGACAGATGTTGGCCATGTATGTACCATACATGTCGTTCCGGTACTGCACACTTCATGTAGTTGTGCCTCATGATGATGTATGTTGGGATCTTGAGTGTGTTCAATGCCGCATATGTGGGGTGACTGACGATCTTGCTTACTTCTCCTCTGCACTGCAGGGCTCCTGCTGTCCATCGGCTATTCCCAGACCTGGCAACGATGGTGGAACGGGACAGCATCCGACGGTACCGCTTCACCAGGCAGCTGATTGAGGATTTTGCAGTGCAGTTGTCCCCACATTTGCAGCCTGGCCGGCCGTATCCTACAGCGCTGACCCCCAAGGTGAAGGTGATGGCAGCCCTACACTTCTTTGCCACCGGTACCTTCCAACATACTGTGGCGTCTGCTGGTGGGATGTCACAGACCATGTTCAGCCGTGTGCTCCGCGATTTCTTGGCGGCAATGTTGCTCTTCCTGAACCGGTACATCTATTTCCCTAGACTGCGACGACTCACTGACGTGAAGAGTGACTTTTATGCCCTGGGGAGGATGCCGCATGTCATTGGCTCCATTGATGGGACACATGTGGCTTTGGTACCACCACAGGCCCAGGAGCAGGCCTACAGGAACCGCAAGCACTACCACTCGGTCAATGCACTGGTGGTGTGTCTTGCAGACATGACCATCACACACGTGTGTGCCCGTTTCCCTGGTTCAGCACACGATGCCTTTGTGATGAGGAGTAGTCGCATCCCCAGGTTGATGGCACAGATGCAGAACCAGCGTGCCTGGCTTGTCGGTGTGTACTGACTTTGTGCCATTGTGTGTGATCTGATCTGTAGTATTCCGCCCACTTTTCCAAGTCAGCTGATGTGCACTTGTCTGTCCGTAGGTGACTCGGGATACCCCAACATGCCGTGGTTGCTGACACCCCTCAGGAACCCTGTGACACCTGCCCAGATGCGCTACAATGAGGCACATGGTCGGACCAGGAGAGTGATTGAGCGGACCTTTGGTCTCCTGAAGAGCCGCTTCCGCTGCCTGGACAAGACCGGAGGGTCCCTCCCATATGCCCCTGCGAAAGTGTGCAAGATTATCATCGTCTGCTGCATGCTCCACAACCTGGCAGTGCGGAAGGAGTTGCCTCTCATCCAGGATGACGATGACCAACATCCGCCACCTGTGGAGGATCCTGGCCTGGACCACGATGCCAGTGACGATGATGATGGTGATGGTGATGTCCGCACACAGCTCATCACCAACTTCTTTAGCTGAATGTGAGTATCCTGAGTTGTCATGTGAATGATGTGAGTTGGCATGATGTGTGGGTGGTGCTCTGGTGCTGTTGGAGTGTGTCCATGGGCTACTTGACAGGATGTGTGTTGCGATGTGTGGTGACAGGTGGGCTGTACTCCCCAACAGTGTTGACATGCTAACTTGGTTCTGGGTGGGTATCTTGTAACATGTATTGTGCATGAGTTTTGCTGTTCTGTCCTGTACTGCATTGCTTTTGACTGTGTGTCATTTCTGTCCTTCACAGGGTACTTTCAGATTCGTTTGGTCAACTGTGTCCACCGACGACGTGATTGCACATCCAGGCTGGTAGCTGTTGTGTCCCTACAGGTGATGTGTGCCACACCCATGGACTTCCTTCTGTCTACAGTTGTTGACTGTGTGCCCGCTACCAGGTGGGGTTACCTTGCATCTGTAGTGGTTACGGCATGTTGCTACTGTGTAATAAACCTGTGCTTCACTTAGTGATGTGCGTTGTCTGTGGTCACACATTTGACTGCCATTTGCTTACTGCACCTGTGGACTACTTGACTACAACTGGGAATGGGTGTGGTGTCTGTGCATTGCACCGTCTTCCCTGGCAACATCAGTGTAGGCAATGAGTCAGATGGCCTAGGTGTGTATGTGTTGTGTAGCCCTGGTGGTGTGTCTCCCTCATATGTGTCACGTTGCCTGTACTCACATGCCTGTGTTGTCCTTGCTGTTGCAGTTCGCATACACAGTGTAATTTTGCAGTTCATCATCCCCATAACAGCACCCACGTTGGAATCACGACAGAGGCAAGTATGGTGTATTAGTGTGTTTATTGTGATACATCTGTGATAATAGTGCATAGGATGGATTGTGCTGTACATGAATCTTGCAATCCCAAGTTCCTAGATGAATAGAAAGTCCAGGTAGACAGGATTCCCAGTATCGGGGCCACAGTTGTCTGACACATTGTTCCAACTTGTACTCCCCATGCAATGTGTGGGAGTAGTGTTGCCATCAACAGGGTGAACAGTCTGTGCACAAAGGCGAAAATCCAGAACAGGTTCAGGCTTCCTGGGAGTTGCGCTTGGCCATCAGCCTCTCACTTTCCCCTCCTCGGACGACCCCTCTTCTTGGGGGGGGCCCTCAAGTGCAGGCTGCTGCGGTGCAGGGGACTCTCCGCCAGAGTCCTCCTCCCTCCCTGTGGCAGTTGCAGTTTGTTCGGTACCAGATGTTGTTGGCACACAGGGAGGTGTGGACTGGTTGCTGTTCATCTGGCGGAGGCATTGTAAAATGTCCCTGTGCACCGCCGTCATCTCATGTAGTACATCCCACTTGGACTCCACGCGGGACATGTGGGAGTCCACACGTGACATGTGTGACTCCACGTGGGACATGTGGGAGTCCAAGCGGGCATGATGGGCAGCCTGCTGCTGTTTGATGTCTCTGAGGAGCCCCACTACCTGGCTGAGCTCTCCGGTGCTGGACTGGTACGCATCAGCTATGCGTACCAGTTGTGGGTCTTCATGCACACCAGCAACGTCTGCAAGCAGCGACCTCTGTCTCCCACCCCTCCCACCACCCCTGCTGACATGTGCAGTGTGTGCAGTTGCACGCACAGATAACCCTGGTCCACCTTGGGGGTGGTGGTGGTGGTGGTGTCCATGGCCCCAGGTTGGTCCAGGGTCACTGCGCTGGTGTTGTTCCTTATTCTGTCCATGTCGGCAGGGATGGTATTCGTGGTGACAGTCGTTGGAGGGGTGGGTGCAGGGGGTGCAGCTGGTGGACCTGCTGGTGCTGCAGCTGGTGGTCCTGCTGGTGCAGCATGTTGACTTGCACCGGATGTGCCAGGTTGTTCATCGTCCGAGGAGGACAGAGGCTGTACGACGCCAGTGAGCTCGGCATCCTCTTGAGCCTGGGACTGGGACTCCTCAGCGTCTGCTGCTGTGTCCCTATCATCACCTGTTTTTGGGAGACACAAACAATGTATGTCATGTTTCTGCAGGCATCAGTGGTTGACACACCTGACAGTTGTGACTGTGCCTCGGGGTGCGGGCCTGTACATTGTATTGTCCTAAGTCGTCACAGTCAGGGGTTGATATTGGTGTGGCACATTGTCCTGCATTATTTGGGCATTTCTATGTATTCTCTGGGGTGTGAACATGGTCTGCATTGATTGTGTTTGGTTGACAGCCAGACCTCCTTCCCACCCACCCACCCACCCAGTCAGTTATCCCACCATGGAACGTGCTTGCATTGCAGGGAGTGTAAGTTGTCTCTCAGGATGTCAGTCAGTGGTGTCCTGCTGTTTGTTGGTGCACAGTTGGCAGCAGGGCCTTGTGCTCCCCACAGCAGTAGCCAGTGTCAGCCATCTTGTGAGTCCTTCTCCACTCCCTGTGATGTGAGCATGGTTCAGGGTGGTGTTGATGGGCCAGTTGTGAGGCTGAGCAATGTCTGTGACTACGACTCCCATCATGCTATTGCCTCCACCCCCTTCCCAGCATGCCCATGCTTCCTTCCTTTTGACTCTGCTTCCCTGTGGGGTGGGCTGGCTGTGCTGACAGGATGGCTGGGAGTGTTGTCCTGGCAGTTGTTTGGCTAAGAGTCCCAAGAGTGTCCCTGTGCTTCACACAACATAACCCAGGGTGGTGGTGCTTTGTGGGATCTTGTGTTAGGATGGAGGGCATTGCATTCTACCAGGTGGGTACTGTGGAGTTTGTGTTGGGGGGTGTGAGGGGAGGTGCTGGTGACTATGGTCAGTGCTGCAAGTCCCCCTTCCCACCCAGCCAGCCAGATATCCCACCATGGAACGTGCTTGCATTGCAGGGAGTGTAAGTTGTCTCTCAGGATGTCAGTCAGTGGTGTCCTGCTGTTTGTTGGTGCACAGTTGCCAGCAGGGCCTTGTGCTCCCCACAGCAGTAGCCAGTGTCAGCCATCTTGTGAGTCCTTCTCCACTCCCTGTGATGTGAGCATGGTTCAGGGTGGTGTTGATGGGCCAGTTGTGAGGCTGAGCAATGTCTGTGACTACGACTCCCATCATGCTATTGCCTCCACCCCCTTCCCAGCATGCCCATGCTTCCTTCCTTTTGACTCTGCTTCCCTGTGGGGTGGGCTGGCTGTGCTGACAGGATGGCTGGGAGTGTTGTCCTGGCAGTTGTTTGGCTAAGAGTCCCAAGAGTGTCCCTGTGCTTCACAAAACATAACCCAGGGTGGTGGTGCTTTGTGGGATCTTGTGTTAGGATGGAGGGCATTGCATTCTACCAGGTGGGTACTGTGGAGTTTGTGTTGGGGGGTGTGAGGGGAGGTGCTGGTGACTATGGTCAGTGCTGCAAGTCCCCCTTCCCACCCAGCCAGCCAGATATCCCACCATGGAACGTGCTTGCATTGCAGGGAGTGTAAGTTGTCTCTCAGGATGTCAGTCAGTGGTGTCCTGCTGTTTGTTGGTGCACAGTTGCCAGCAGGGCCTTGTGCTCCCCACAGCAGTAGCCAGTGTCAGCCATCTTGTGAGTCCTTCTCCACTCCCTGTGATGTGAGCATGGTTCAGGGTGGTGTTGATGGGACAGTTGTGGGGGGGCAATATGTGTGACTGCGACTCCCATGATGCTATTGGCTACACTGACTTGGCCAGCATACACAGAATTCCTTCCTTTGAGTGGTCTTCACTGTGTGTTGGTGTTGTTGTGGTGGCTACATGTGTGGATGTGTGTGTTAGTTCTATTTGTGCCACTGCCTAGCTGTAGTTGTGGTTGTGTTTGTACATGTGTTGGCACAGTTGGATGTGACTTTTTTGATGGCATGTGTTGTGTTTATCTGACTGACATACACATTTTGGGATGATTCTGTTCTAGTTGCTGTGTAATTGCTATGTGTGCATGGTTTGACTCTCCCCTTGACAGTGATGTGTGTGTTTTGTGGCAGTTTATTGTGTACATTTGTTGTGTACTCACCAGGCTCTGGGATGTTCTCTAGTCCATATACGCTCACTGGCGGAAGGATGGCCCGCACCTTCTCCTCCCAGGGCCTGAGGTATATTGGCTTGGCAGGAGGGCCACTGCCGGTATGTTGGCTGTTGATGTAGTCTATCTTCAGCAGGTCCCGTACCCTCCTGCGCACGTCATACCACCTGTTCTGGATGTCCGTCTTTGTGCGCCGACATGGTGATTGGGCGTTCACCCTGTTGATGATCCTCTCCCACATCTTGGTTTTCTGCGACATGGGGGTCTGTTGGACCAGAGTGCCAAACAGCTGTGGCTCCACCCTGAGGATCTCGTCTACCAGGACTTCCAATTCACAATCTAGGAACTTGGGATTCTTCTTGGGGGGCATGGTGATGGGTGGTGATGGTGAGTGATGTGTGTGTTGGTGTGCAGGTGAGGGTGTGTGAGTGTGTGTTTTGCTGGGTGTATGTGAGGTAGGTATTTGTTGGTGTGCTGATGGTGTGTGGCTTGTGTGAGGGGTGAGCTGTGGGTGTGTGGTTGCTTTCTCTTGGGTGCTGGCAGTGGAATGGCATTTGCAAAGGCTCATGGTAGTGATTTGTGTCCTTTATATAGGTGGAGTTGTGGGTGTGTCTTTGTTCTCTGTCCCCACCCCCCAGTATTTATTGGCTTGCTAATTGCTTGTTTGGCCTTTTTTTGGGTGATTTTTCCTTTGTGCTGTTTGTGTATGTTGGAAACGTTCTTGTGACCGAGTCGGACCCTGCATTGGTCTTGTACGGTGCTCTCCGTTTCGTTCACGCTGTGTTTGTGCAGTTTTGTATGCTGCGTACGCGTCGGTCGCGGTGTATTGTGTTGCTTCGGCTCGGTTTTGTATGCGTGTCGGTCGTACGGCTTGTCCTCCGTCCGACTCGGTCGGGTTTTCGCGCCTTGCATCGTACTTTGCGGGTTGGAGTTGGCGGGTACGATTCGGTCGGATTTGTTCCGGGTGCGTGTCGGTCGGTTGGATTCGCGTGTTTTTCCGGCCGGATTGCTATTTTCCGAGCGGCTCGGTCGGTCGGCTTGGTTTCCTGACGTGTCGGTCGGATTTATCGCGGCTTGCATCGTACTTGGCGTGTCGGGCGCCACTGGTACGTGTCGGTCGGTAATTTTTCCGGCTCCGAGTCGGTCGGTGCTTTTTCCGGCCCGAATCGGAATCGACCCCTATGTTGTAAGTACTATGTATGTAATTGTGCCTTTTGTTATTACACAGTTTTCTTTTTCTTGCACGAAGTACTGCACTGCTACATTGTTCATATGGCACTGGATTGGTCCATCTCTCACTTCGAAATGATTTGATTCTTTTGATAGGTTTCCATGGTTTTGAAAAACAAAACCTTTGATGGACAACCGTCAAAAATGAAGGTAGTTTCCACCAAACATTTGGCACTTGCATCGTAATTGCAGTTTCTCTGAAAGTATGGAGATGACCACTAGGCTGGTGGTGATGTCTAATATGGCATTTCTCTGTCACTAAGGGTGGAAAATGTAATGTCCTCAGTCACCCTGACAGGCAAAGCCTAAATCAGGCACTTGAAGGAGGCCTCACCCAGTTCCACTGCTTCACGTGGACCAATATTTAAAGAATTAGTACACTCATTGTATCATCAAACTACCCTATGCACCTAACCTAAATAGGACCCTCTCTAGGAAAAAGAGGAACTGAACGAAATTGCTAACCCTACTCCAAATACTTTTTTCAGAAATAGACATCCTGCAATGTCTAACAATTATCTACACAAAGAGGATTTCATGTTTTATGATAAGTTTCATACTGAGAAAAGAATATACATTTTTTAACTCAATCTCCATCTGGCTCATGAATAAAATATTTAAAGCCTGTTCTCCTCCAATTTACAAATTCTGTACTAGGCCTGAGCAAATTCCCGTCCACTGGTGTAATCTTACATACTGTGGCGCCTGGTGACATTTGAAAGTGGTGGGGATAGTAAAAGCTGGGTATTACCTTTATGGAGCTAGTGCGAGCTCCCTGGACAAATGTGGGGCTATGGGGAGCCTCCTCTCAAGACAAAAAATGAAAACAAAATCGCAAATTGTGCATTTTATACCAAATTTTAATAAAGAATTTACTGAAAAAGCAAGGTTTATATAGCAATTGTTAGTGTGTAGTCTTGAAATGTTATAACACATTAAAAACGGTCTCATCTAACTGTATTAATGTTACTACAGTTAGTGCAAATTGTACAGAGCGACAACGTCAGTGGGGGTCTCTAAAAGGGGTGTGGTTTAAAAATGTAAACTACATTTCTGTGATTCCCACAGATTGCTACCCGACCAGTATTTTATAACTGACATACACCTAAATCCTGCCCAAGCGATTGTCAAATGTTGTAAGCTATTTAAGATAAATGAGTAACAACAATTATTTTTGTGCAAATAATTAATATTAAAAATGTTTAAATTGAGAGACTGTGATCGAATATGGGGCCCAACAGTGCCCTGCTTCAATGTCTGTTTTAATGCCATATGACAGAGCCAGATCGCCAGAATTGCACAACTACAATCATCTAGCATGCTACAGCATCCGTCTTTAAAATCAAAACATGTTCTAAGTGGGGATAAAATATTCTAGAACTATTTCACTGATCAATATAAATAAATCATGACCTTAATAAGCACCAAGTATATGCACCATGTTCTAGGAAATCATACTCAAACCATTTAATGGCTTTTGACATTTTTCTGGTATTACACAAATCAGGGCACTATATACCAGGTGTAGGTTATTTGGATCAACTTCACCAGGGAGTAAAAGCCCTGCATGACATTTGAATTAAGTTTGCCAGGGAAGTTATACAGCAGCTTCACTTCTAAAGGCCCTAGCTACCTACTGCCATGGCCTGAGGTTGGACAATAGGGGAGGTCAGCATGACCAGGCGCCTCAGCACATTATACCCTATACCTAATACAGGTTTAGCAATAATGCCTCCCATTACCATTAACAAGGTGCCAAATATCACTTACCATGCTCGCATCCAATCCAACCCTGTGACAAGGGGGAAACGGTATGATCTATACCTGGCCTCATTAAGGGATGCAGCCTGCAAATCGCCAAATACTCCCATGGTACTGAACGGCTTTAGAAAGGTAAGCCCTGTGTTGTGTGTCTAATTGCAGAAAGTGTATTTGCTGCCTGGCTTCAGTCCCTGTTTCAGAGCAAGGCAGGGCAGTCAGCTTGGAACAGGCAGCCTAGACTTAAATACATCAATTTATTTAGAGATACAATCTCAATGAATTTAATATGTTTTGTAGAAAAGATGTAGGAATTTCAGAGGGGCACTGTCCCAGATTCCTAAAGCAGAAACCGCCCCTTAATTCAGTAATTTTGAATTACTCAAAATTCTCAAAATTAGGCTGTAACAT
The DNA here is from genome assembly GCA_963921515.1 of Calotriton arnoldi. NCBI lineage: Eukaryota > Metazoa > Chordata > Amphibia > Caudata > Salamandridae > Calotriton > Calotriton arnoldi. The sequence continues at coordinate 409,256 of CAWUFW010005922.1, read as the reverse complement.
GACGTTGCATAATTCTCTGCCATTTACAGCAAAAACGTACCACAAGCTCACAGGAATAATGCAAATGACCAGAACATGAGCAGCCGTTTGCAGTTCTAGTGCGTTAGTGCTATTTGTTAGTGCAAAATGTGTTATTATGTCCAAAATTGACACATGGATGAATTTTATGTTAAAGTATAGTGCCAAATGCTGGTTTTGCATTTCATGTAAATACACATAACTTGTGTAATTTTTCCAAGAGTTTGCATAATTACACAAAAGCAAATGACATGAATTTTGTACATACCTATTATAAGCCATCATGGACAATACTGAGACAACAATGAACTCCTCATATTCATACTGCCACCAAACAAACAAACTAAGAATTAAACAATCCCTTGCCCAAACCTTAAAACCTTACATTGTAAGTGAAATATTTTTAAAACACTTCCCACCCAGTTCACCAACAAAACCCAATAAACCGAAAAACCAAACATTATTTCAAAAAAGCAAACACTTACAATATAACTAAAAATATTTAACGTTTAATAAAAAATGTAAACATCTAAAAGTAATCTAAAATTAATTTTGAAAAAGGAACCTTTTTAAAACACTACCCACTCAATACCCATAAAACGTAACAGAAATTAGGTAATTATCATTATATTTTTAATAATTCTTTACAAGTTTAAACACACAAATAAAAAAACTAAGTTAAAAACACCACTACAAAATGCAACAACCCCAAAACAAGTGAAAATAAAAAAAACTAAACTAATTAACACTTAGCCATAATAAAACACACAAAATAATATTCATCATCATAATCAAACTCTATTTGTTTAATAAAATAACAACCATAAGGGTGCATGATACATTGAAACATCTGAGTAGGATAAAAGACCGTATTAGAATTCATCACAAGCAAATTAAAAGTAAAAAAAAAAAAGAATGTAATCCCACCAGTTTAATTCAATAATTCCCTTAATTTAACAGTAGCAGCTAAGAAACTAGCAACAGCATAACAAACATGGCTATCCGGTAAATATTGCAAGTACATAAAAGCAGGACAAACTTGTGTAAAATTCAGCCTCTTTAACAAGGGGACCAGATAAACTTGTCAAGGTTTTTTATAATATCTACAAAACATGATAAAGTGCATAGTGTCTTGGGAGGGAGGTGCTGTCACATCCACAAGGGCCGGGTAGTCTGTTCCATGGGGCATGTATACCACAAGAGACAGTTGAACATATTGAACCTAAAGCGAGATAACAAAAACAGATGGACATTTGAAAACCCCGAGATACGGTTCCATAAAAAAATTGCTGCAGGATGATATAGGCTCTTACAGGAGGTTTAATCAGTTTCTTCTGTCCCCTGATTGAATCTCTCCACCCAACATAGGTATGGTTCGGCAAGAGGTCAGTTTTTACAATCTTACCTCGGTTCACAATTAGTTCCTTTCTCCAGAGCTGAGAACAACAGTGGCTCACATGCCTCAGCCATGGGATAAGATGTCATCTATCTAAGTAGGAAAAGTGTATAAACCTGTCTAGGCATAGTATTTTGTACAGGAAGGATAGCCTTCCTGCACAAAACCTATGCTACACTCAGGCACGCACCCTAGAACTATGACGCTAAGGTGTGTGCATGATGCACAGCAGCTGAAATCAGCACCGGCATGAGGGAGAGGGGGGGAGAGAGCCATAACTCTGTAGATATGGTGCTCTCCTGCTCCCTCCCTGTCACGCAACACAGCGCAGCATCTTTGGGTTCTGCATTGTGTTGCATGACATTTTTGAAAATCTGCCCCCTAGTGCGGTTCTGGACAACAGGACCGCATTGTCAGCATTCAATAAGATGGTTATAAAACATGACCCCACCCAAGGGGAGTCTGTATTCCTCAATAGTACAGCGGATTCCAACATAATAATATATAAGGTAAAATGAAATGTGGCCAGGATGCATCCCAGGCGTACTCCCCGACTGACTTTGAACAACATGTTCTGGTGCAGATCACTTAAAAAGTACACTTTATCAGGATCCACCCCCATTGAAAGCATAGTTGCCCATAACTTGGTCCTATTCACTCTGTCAAAGGCAGAGGTGAGGTCCATGAATGCAAGTGAAGATGCCCCGAGCTTGCATTCACATATTTGCTTGCGATCAAATGCAAGTTCAAATATTAGTCACTAGTGATAGAATCCGGTTTAAAACTGAACTGCAAGTCGGAAAGTACTCCATTTTCCTCCACCCAAACTCAGAGTCTAGTTAAGGATCACTCTCCCCACTAATTTGGCAACTTAACCTAGCAGAGAAATGGGGAGATAGCAGTGGGGAGCTGCCCTATCATCATTTTAAAAAAAACGGGTCAATGACAGAGGTGGACCAAGAATTAGGTGGCGTCACCAGTACTGCTGCATTGATGCAATGAGCCAAAATTTGGTACCAGAATACGGGGTCACTGTTGTATCCTGCTTTTGTAAATGTAATGCTATTTTACCACCAGTGGAATTTTTCTGTGATGATGCTGTTCAGAATGTTGGGAATCTGTTAGAGCAGTTACAGTTGAGCGGGCTGAGCAGCATGCTGGCTGCTCCTGGTGGGGTTTCTGTAGTTCTTTACTTCTCATCTATGTATCCTGTAACCTTCTTCAATAAATCATCTTGAAACTCATCACGGCTACTTGGAGTAAATCACCACAAATTTATGGCGACGATCTGGAAAAGAACCTGCGTGTTCCACCTGATGACCTACTGAAACTTACATCCTGAAGAAATTCAAAGGTAAAGAACATCTTAAACTACAAGCTACAGACTTAAAGCATACTGGCACCCCTGAGTGAGCCCCACCAGTGACCCCTACATCGGTCACCCCTACTTCTCTGTGCCAGTCCCTGCTCTACTTTCCTGCTCTCTCTCCTGCTACTCAGGGACAGTGTTCCTTGTCCTGACACTTTGGGACAGTGTTTCCAGAAGTGCTGTTTCCTGGAAGAGCGTCCAGTTATTGCTGCCTGTTTGTCATCCTACCTGCCTGTCATGCTGCCTTCAAAGAGGTGTCACTGTCCTGTTGATCTGGTAGAGTACCACCAGTGACTGCTCTCTGCCTTGCTGCCTTTTATTAGCCGTCCTTGTCCTGCTACATTGGGACACTGCCTTCTTTAAGTGGGGTTCCCCCTGGACTTGCTGGTTCCGGCTGGAGCCGGAGACCTACTTTACCCTGTGACCGTCGTGAGGGGAGAAGACTCACTTTTCCTCCTTGTGCCTAAACTCAGGCGTGCCAGTTCCTGTTTGATTTTGCCTCTACCTACTCTCATGCCTTTTATCAGTCGTCCTTGTTTTCTGCCTGGGGAGATTATCACCAGTGACTCTGTGTCTCAACTTTCTTGCCTTCTACTTGCGTGGAGTGTGCTTCGATTGAACCTGCATTGTGTCCTTTTCTTGTGCTCAAATTTGGATGAGAGCGCTATCGTTTTTTTTGCTGTGCTGGAAATTTCGTTTTTGCTACACATGCCGGCTAAATGAGGTGAGACAACTTTTGTCCATTATTTTTGTAAGTCAGATGAGACTTTAGGACTTTGAGCGTCAGTTAACCACTGTCCTTCTATTCAAAAATGATGACACGAGCTCCCCAGAGCGCGCAAACTCTTACCTGCCTTGTTGTCCTGTGATGTCACCATGCAGTCCTCTCACTTCTTGACTCTTCGTGTTGGATGCCTGCTCCTAGACGCCGATTGCCCAGACGTGCCGTGAGCCATCCGGCAGGACGTCTGAAAACGTGCCGCCATCTTACGTTTGGCATCTTCCATCAGTTTATGTGCAGCTCCTAGCGTGTTACACGTTTTTCCAACCACGTTTGTTTCCTGGTTTTACAATAAAGTTAAACACCAAGTTAAAGGAACGTCATCGCTGTTCAGCAGCATGGAATTACAGGTACCAGTTTCTCCCTGTGTCCCTGTGAGGTGCCCTTCTGTTGGACTCTTTTTCAATTTTCCTGTGTCCTTGGGAGCCGAGTCTTCAAGGAAATCTGACAAACTTTGTTTTTACTTGACTTCATTTTACCCCAGTCATGCAGCACTTTATATGTTTCTAAAATGGGCAATCTTCAAGATAAAGGTACTGCTGTGTTTTTTTTTCTCCTTCCTCCTGCCACATGTTTTCCTAGCTTCATGCCCTGTTTTATAGTCATATTATGGAGCTGCATTTCTTCAAGACTTAATGCGACTGAACACTCCTTTCAACAACGTTTATGTACACTGGACTTTGTTGTGCATGTCTAGAAGACTTAACGCTATATTGTCTTCTTTCACATATTGTTTAACGCCCTTCTTCTTTCACAGGAAGTACACATTTATGAATTCACCGTGATTTCTTATTGTTGCATGCCAACATTGTTGATTTGCATTTCTATTGCTCATGTTTTGTTGGTGTCGGTTCTCTCTCACGTTTTGTTTACAGATATCGTATCTTTGCCTATGGGATCTGTTTCTGGTCTGTGTCACATTGGTACACGTACACATATAGGCTGTTTATTAGTGGTAGGAATTTACTATGTGCATCTGTGTTTTGACCTATATTACATTTCATGGAGTTACAGTTTTCCTCGTGTTTTATCCTTCATAGGATTGTACAATGATTTCTGTTGGATTTACATTGTGTGTTCGTGTACCGTGGATACTCACTGCTAAGAGTCCATTATTTAAATTTTCTTGTTCACCATACAGTTTTCTACGTCATTTTTATCCTTCATAGGATTGTACAATAAGTTTAGTTTGATCTACATTGTACGTTCTTGGACAATGGGTTATAGTCCCATCTGCTCATTTATGCATTGATTTACATATTTTTTCCTTTTGTTAACCATTTTTATTCCTAGGTATAAGTCATGGGTTCAGACTCATATTATCTGGTTAACGTTAACTATCTCGAATTCGGAGATATCATGGGTTCTGACCCATATACTGTTGTTGACATTGGCTAACCTGTTCTGGGTTTTTAGTCACATGTTCCCTTACATGTGTGTTGTATGGGTCCTAGTCCCATTACAGCATTGTTCTCAGTGTCAACTCCAGATTACGTTGCCTGAACATGGTTTATTGTTGCATTGTTTTCGTCCCATGTTCACATGCGTTGGGCACATCTTTACTTTTGCAATGGGTGTGTTACCTTTGTCTCACTCCTTTTTCTATTGTTTTCCCGACGTCATGTTTTCTCATTATTAGATCTTTAAATTTTGCAACGTAATGTTTTGTTCTGATTATTTCACTTTGTTGTATTTTTTTTTCTCATCTGTCCTCTGACTCTCATGTTTCCAGCTTTTCTTTTCTTTTTGTCATCTCCAGTTTCTGGTCTTTTATCTTATTCTCAGTTTTTTTTTCTCGTTCTTCTGTTTTCTTTCTCTTATTGTACTGCGTGCTTGTTTTTTGTTCCTCTTTTGTTTTCCTCATCTTGTCCATGTCTGGGTTCATTTCAGTGTTGTTTCTATGCTATTTCTTGCATCCTTGCATGCTTGCCTGGCCAGCTGGTGTGCTTGGGAGTTTGTCCTTGGTGTCTTCGCGTTCTTCCTTTTTCTTTGTAGAAGGGAGGATGGGTTATTCCTGTCTGTTTCTCCATCTCTCTTGTTCTCTATTCTTTGAATTTTTCATATTCTCTCTTGTTGTCTCTTCGCTTCATTTTCTCGTTACTTATGTATAATTATTTTGCCTTCTCCATATCAGGTTCTCCTCTTTCGTTTTCTATCTATTTTGTTTTTCCGTATAAGAAAGGGGGATATGTTGTAGCCTGCTTTTGTAAATGTAATGCTATTTTACCACCAGTGGAATGTTTCTGATATGATGCTGTTCAGAATGTTGGGAATCTGTTAGAGCAGTTACAGTTGAGTGGGCTGAGCAGCATTCTGGCTGCTCCTGGTGGGGTTTCTGTAGTTCTTTACTTCTCATCTATGTATCCTGTAACCTTCTTCAATAAATCATCTTGAAACTCATCACAGCTACTTGGAGTAAATCACCGCAGTCACTAAGAAAGAAGTTGGCTGGAATCCCATCTGGGCCTGGAACCTTATTTCTCGAGAGGGTCAAATTGGCATTGTTCACATCCTCCATACTCACAGACAAGGTAGAGACACACACTTGGCATATTGGTACTTCCAGTGAAGCATCATAACCTAAATTATAAATCGCTTTGAAGTAGGTCTCCCATAAATCTGGTGGAATGTGGGAAGAAAGTGAGTCTTTATCTGAGGTGTTAAAGAGAGGGAGGCTAACAACTGCCCAAAATGTAGCTCAATTTTTTAATGCAGAGGCTAATAATAAGGCCTGCCAGGTCTCATACTTACTTCTTTCTTTCCTTCAAAGGATCTGGGCTTTGTTATCCCTCCTGCAACCGCAATCATATCTTTATCCCTAGGGTTACTTCCCAGGGCCTGGCAAAGTTTTCTATAAGACCTGGTACAATAGTTTTCGAACCATCTATGAGCAGCAGGGTGACCCTCCCAAATAGGAGCAACAAGCAAGGAGTGGACCCCCTTTGCAATCACAAAAAAAGCACCTAAAACATCCAAAAGATTTTTAGAGCCTCTTCAACATTGTTCTACTTCCGAGGTGCAGGTTTCCCTTAAGTATGTGTATAAAGATGCAGGAACCACTTTCAACTATCTTAACCGTCGCCCTTGGTTACTAGGTGTGATATCTAAAGCTTTAAGATGGCCCTTTCTAACAAGAGGGACCACTGCAGCCTCAAGGTGATGGGGTTATGATCATCACTAAAACCCAGGTGATGTACCTTCACATCTGCTAGGTCACTGAACAAGTTGCCCGAAACCCGGAAGAAGTCAAGAAATGTCAAGCAGCCCCTTCCTGTGAAGGTAGAAGGAATAAATTTAGGTCCCTGCAAATCAAGGACAACTAGTTAACAAATCAGGTTAAATTCAGATGCCAACACATTTAAAAAATCCCACAAATTTGAGTGCTCAAAATGAAGCTTAGAGTCTTGCAGAAGTAAGGTTTGGGGCTCAAAACTATGGCAGTGACCCAAACATGGCTGTAGATTGATATGCCCCATTAGAATTGGCCATCATTGAGACACATCTCTACTACGTTGCTTGTCAAGGAGCCTGTATAATGCGGTAAAGTGCTGTAAAGAATAACAAGTGGAGATGTCATTATAAAAATTAACTATTTGTAGTTCTTGTTTGTCTGGAAACTGCTACACCATTGCCTACAAATTTGGTGAGTTAGGGCCTTATTACGAGTTTGGTGGTCTTCTAATGAGAATGCCACCGCAGCAGTCCCAGGAAGACCGCCAAGCCTGTGGTGAGCCCGCCCACCAGATTATGGCTTTAATCCACGATGGCTCGGTTCTGCGGCGTCAGTTCAGCGGTGGTCTCACTTCGTCGGCTGGGTTAGCCTCAAAGGAAAGCCTAAACTGCATACTGCTGCCGTGAAAGTGCCTGCAACACACCCTGTACGGTGTGACATGCACCAGGGGGTGACTCCCCAATGCAACCCCAGGCCCAGATTCGACCGGGGGGCCTGTTAGGGTCCCCTTACCTGCATGTCCACCACCCTTTTCATGGCAGCATCAGCACCACCATCATATTCAGGCCATTTGCAGACCGCTGCTGCAGTGAGATTCTTGATCCCGGCGGAAGCGGCGGTCTCACCGCCACACTCATAATACAGCGGTTAGACCACCAGGGTGGTGGTGGTCGGACCACCACCACAAGTACGCCAGTCTTGAGGACCACAGTACTGATAATAAGGCCCTAACTCTTTAAAAGCCGGGTCTTACATGATACAGATAAAGTTATTTACAATAATAACCACCCTTAGCTCATCTGACTCTCGAATGAACTGCAAGAAGAAAACATGCCTGAAAACCTTTTTCCAGCATTCCGTCCATCAATTGTTTCTTTTGCATTTGTCGCCCTGAGGGGGAAGGGTATGCCCAGACGTGGGTCCCGTGTTCACAACACCACTGGATTCAAGCTAACCTGGCTGATGAAGGGTGATGCCCTGAAACCGGTCCCAGGATGCTTGTTTCCGGTCCAGGGAGGACCTGGCTTAGCAGTTCGGGCTGGACTGTTCCCACAAGGAACAGGGTCAAGACTGATTTGCATATGGCTGGGTCCAAACTGGGGTGGTGTGGTGAGCAAAAGAATGATGGATTTAACCCAGATCCTTGTGACTGGGGGTGAATGTTTGCATTCTCAAGCATTCCGTCCATCAATTGTTTCTTTTGCATTTGAAAACCATTCAGGGAAAAGGAGCTGCTAGTGTCCCATGTCTCTTGAAAAAGAAATAATATCATAAGAGGAGACAAACTTTATCCACTCTGTATCTGTTTATTTTTTTAATTAGACCAGCAATGTTCCAACTTATAAAGTTCAATCCACACTTACAGGGCTCAAAGGAGGGTTTTGGATGGAAAGGAAGGAATGGGGCAAGGGCAGTAGTCGACTGATCAATCCCTAGTCATTCAACATCCGCCCACGGGCTCAATGGGTCAAAACAGTTAAAGGTCTCTATAGTGTAAGCGCCCAAAGTAGTTGGTGGTTGGGGAGGGTCAAGAGTAGGAACCATGGACACAGCTGAATTTGCTTCCAATTGGGGAGGATTAAAAAAACTAATGGTAAAAGCCTGATGGAAGATACTGAGTAGTGGTACCCATGAGTGTCAGCTGGACGGTGAGCCTCTACCCTCTCCCAAATAAAACTCACCACCATGCAATCCCCATCCCACCTTTTGTGGGTACTACCGATCCAGGGTATTTGTTGAGCCATAATGATAAAATTGTTAATCAACACACCGCTCCTGTGTGGGTACTAAGCCAATGGGTGGCTTTTTTCTTTAACTGGGTTAAAACAAGAGAATTATCCTCATGTGGCAAGTTGAAGACATTGCCTCTCATGTGAAATCTCTGGTCACCTTGCCTACTTACCAACCAGGGGCGCAATCTGGGGGTGTTGGCTTGAAACATCACAAATAGATCCCTGGACTAAGGCCGAGGAGGCTGGGGGGGCTGAGTGCTGACGTCTGAGAGAGGGGGGCGCAGCACGTTTGGGAGGCTGGTGGGTTCTGACACCCTTTGCTTGGTGGTTAAAAACACCACTACAAAATGAAACAACCCGAACACATGTGAAACTAAAAAGAAATAACAATTCTAGTTTAATTAACACTTGAAAACCATAATAAAACTGAGAAATAATATTAACTACCACAACGTGACTGAAATCGATAATAAAAGTTGATTTTAATGTAAAAAAAATATCCTTACCTTAGACATTTCTGTCCCTGATATTGTGGTATACTCATTATTATGGTGTCGATATTAAGGTCCACCGATATTCTGCCTTTCATATTTAGTATCTAGTCCTGCCGGGGCGGTTCTGGGAGGAATATTTCCCATAAGGTTGTTGGGAACAGCAGCATCTGCATGCTGAGACAGACAAGGTATGGAGCATTGCCTAGGGCCTAGTGCCTGCTCAGAACTGTGGCTCTCACCACCAAGAGGAGGAAGGTAGACCAGTGAGTGAGGGCACTACACTCGATAAGTGGACCTTCTTGAAACCTGCACTTTTTTCTTTTTTACATTAACTGTTATTTATTTCTGCATGTTAAAGACTTACGCTACCAATGCAAGACACTGGCAGACCTTTTCTATCCCCATCTCCTTATCACTTTTGACTCCTACTGGGTATGGCCTCAGACATGGAAAGGCAGATGGGGGTGGACCTCAGAATTCTAACTTATGCGTTTTCAAGATAATATAGGAACATTGGGGGCTGGGTCCAGATTGCATCTACTTGGGAAGGTCCTTGTACTTCTTGACCCCAGCAACGGCCACCAGTTTGTTAGGATAAAGAGTAGCAAGGATGCCAGGACAGTGTTAACAGGTAGCTTCCTGTTTGGACGATGCTATTGACCTATCTGAAGAATTATGAGTCAGGGTTTTAAGCTTAGTCATCAGTTGAATCACTGCTTTGTTAGTGCTTAAATGAGAAAACAAAGATGGGTTTTTTAAAGTGTGTAAAAGGGAAGTAATGCTTTAATGAAGTAAATAGAGATCAACAGTGTTCTACTAGCTTTGGACATGTGCACAGAAATGGCCCACAAGCCACATTTGGTGCCACGGATCTGAGAGATACAGAGAACTTGTGCAGACCCATAGCAAAAAGATTGAGAAGGAATGTATCAGTGAGCCTTCAATGGCTATAGCTAGGACAGGTTAATGGATCACTTCACGACAGAGCCAGTTTGGTCAGAATTGAGAAGTGGTAAATTGGAATCCATCCAGGGAGTGATAATCATCATTCAGTTCTTGACCTGAAGCAGTAGAGTGAGCATTATAGCAATCTAATCTCAAAATGAGATTGGTGTCATCAGTTCAAAAAATGAGTTATTAGCTGTGGAGTATACGGGTTATTCCCAAGTAACAAGTCAAAAATCTTAATCTTATCAGGTCTAATGCACAAGTTCAATAAATAAATCTAAGCTCAACCCCTGGTAGCTATAGTACACAGAAAGGGAGCAAAGTAATACCAAATGATTAAAAGTCAAAACACAACCCAATTTAAATCCCATAAACAATTGCTAAAAATAGAAAAGAAAATAATTTGAAAATTACAAAAAGTATTAAAACCCAATGAGGGGAAACAGAGATATGATTTATTAACGTTTTAGAGCAAAACGTAAAGTCACCAACAATTTGTCACTGTTCGTGGGTGACTGTGACCTAGGAACGATTTTAGACCAACCGCAAATGACCAGATGTCGGATACAACCAGTGGGTTGGCCTGGTCAAAGATATTATATTCTGACTTAATCTCTGAAATGAAAGTCAAACTCCTCTCACATGGCAAGGCGATGTCTGATAGCGATAAAGCCACTGGTTTAGTCTTAAATAATAAAAAAAAATAGAAAACACCAAAGTCCCTTCACCAGTAGGACACTTTTTGTATTTTAGTCTGATCAATATTTCTACCTTTACATTGAGTTAGAGTTTGGCGGACAGATACTCTATCACAAACCTGACAGATATCCCGTCCGCCTTATTACAAGTGCCATAGGATATAATATGCTTGTATTAAGGGAGATGGGATATCCGTTACGTTTGTGATGGAGTAACCAGTCAACCTAACTCTAAATCAGGCTGTATTTCTCTTTTTTGAAGCACAAAATCCTTTAGTGGGATGGCTGTATCCGATGAAATCCTTTTTCTTTTTTTAAATCTTTATTGAATTTTAACATAATTATTTAATTGCCTCCCACCCCCCCATCCAAGCAAACACAAGCCAAAAACAAAAAGGAAAGGGTTGAATTGCCGAGCAGGCGAAACGGTAGACCTGTATATACAATAACAACGCATGAGGGTTCTGGATACATCCAATCATAACACAATACAACCATAATAACACTTATAGTAATACAGCCTCAAACTAGGATCCGAGAGCCCTTGTGATCGTGGAAAAGAGGCAAGTCATCCCTGGCCCTGTGTTGCGAGCCATTCCCTCAGTTGAGCCCAAATTTGGAGCCCCCTTTTCCGAGCGAGGTTACCTTTGTGGGCGTAAACCGCCCTTTCTATATGGTAAACTGAGATTAGCCAAGCCAACCATTGACTAAATGATGGAGGAGCGGGGTCAAGCCAGGCTGTCTCCAGGCACAGACTGAGTTCTGCCATGGCGAAAAACATAAAGGGGTATTGAGCCGAAGGAAGAGATTCCTGCTCTTGAATCCCTAATAGAATCAATTGGGAGGTAATCTCGATCCGCTGGTTTAATTGTGCCTCAAAAAAATGGGTTATATCCCTTCTCAGGTTCAATAAACCAGGGCAATCAGCCAACATATGAACAAGTCTGCCCCAGCCTCCTGACAGTGTGGACAGTTCGTGCCGGAGACTCCACAACAAAAGGTTTTCAAGGCCAAACGATCGCAAAGTGCTCAATTCAACATGGCAGAATAATATAGTGAGTATATGAACTTGCTAAGATATTTAGAGTGTCACAATTGCTTACCCCGCTTCAAGATGGCAGTCCATAGAGAGGCGGAATCCGGTAAGTTAGCAACAGGAGAGTTAAGAACCGTGAAGGGGAAGGGAATAGAGAAAGAGACCACAGCAATGCCAACCAAGTCAAATCATGATCCAGAAGTCAAGGTCAGGTAACAGGCCAAAAGGATCATAATACTGGGGAACTGGTCAGGAGGAAACTATTAAAGGCAAGGGACAAGACAGTGATTTAATTAATTATGTAGCAGGCAGAGAACCAATGCAACACAGAATATTGTCAGCCAACATACTTTTGCCTAGCTTGTGTTTAAATAGTGGTGCTGCTGGTCTTGACCTGGAATCACCCGGCCTTGACTTCAGTGCCCCAACCACCAAAGTCCAGTCTGCCACAGCCTTAAATAATACCTCCAAGGTTTTCCAACTACTGGTCTGAGGCTCCCAAATCTTTTTTAAAGTTACTTTTCCTGTTTACAAAAAATCCAACTTGACCATAGAATTGAATTTTTAATAAACATTAAAACATTGACTGAATTGATTCTGTAGCTTTTTTGTAGAAACAGCGAAAACCCTGTACAGTGAAAATACCTAGGAATACCTAGGGCTAGTCACTATAGGGACATTTAAACTGCAAACTATTAGAAGTCCCACTTCTAAATACTAGGTGCCGTAACTTGCTTTCCTTCCTGCCACAAAGCATTATTTTGATGAGTTTGCCTGCAGGTTTGAATGCTGCAGAAGTAAATGAAGCATTGAAACCATGTTTTTCTGTGCCAGCCTAGTGGATGGCACAATATGTGCTTCAGTCCACAGGTGACATTTAACTTTCTATGCCATTGTTGTATTTTCATTCACCATATACCATGACTTACTTGAAACGCATATATGCCAAGCCACCTTTACCATGTTTTAGGGGTCAGAGCACATATAAATGGATATTGGACAGCAGTGTCCTAGTGTGCGCAGTTCAATGCAGCAATACGAGTTAGCAAAAAAATTAGGGTGTTCAATAAAAAAAGTTAAAATAATTATCATGGTCAGTGTAAGCATTAATAAAAAAATAAAGAAGTAATAAAGTTCAAGGCACAGCATGCCACACTGATATATTCTCTAGGGTCAGATTTGTAAACCCCATGCAGTAAGGACTTATGGCCCAGTTTATAAATTGGCGGTCGGGCCATCCTCTGCCAGTGCGATGAAGTATTTTTTCTCCATCGCCCTGGTGGAGATCTCGACTGTCAAATTTATAAATGTCTGTTGGGCCAACACACATTTAATGCATTGACAGGAACTGCTGCCAAGAAGGTTCCTATCAATTCATTGTAACTTTGCTGTATGGCTCTGTCAAACATTACAGAACCCTACGGCAAATTTACATTTTGTGGTGAAATCTTGCAGTTTTTAATGCTCCTTATTGTCAGTGTTTTTCTGCCAGTAACGAGCAGTGAAACCTGACCTCTATGAAGATCTTGGCATGGACAGGTCATTAATCAACCCCATCAGGGATATATATTGGGATTCCAGTGCATAAGTTAGGTTTGACCCAGGGGGTAATGCTCAGAGTCCTTTGGTTGTGTCCTTGCACCTTTCCTTATCACACTCTATATCAATGACTTGGAGAGCGAATCTAGGGATTTGCCCCAGATTGGCCAGCACCCTATACCAGCTCTCCTGTACATAAACAATGATGTCCTTTTGGGGAGCACTCACCTAGTGCTACAGCATCTCATAGATTTATTCTCAGACTTTATGGAGGGTTTGGATCTGAAATTTAATGCCAGCAAAACTTTTGTTACGTCCTGTAGCCTTAAATGCACTGTTAAGTCAAATTCCTTTGTGGGGTTTTAAACTGAATTCAAGCTATAAACAGCTTTAGATATCTTGGCATGGTCTACAATGACACTGGGTATTGGTAGCAGCAGTTGGAGAGCGGAAACATCAAATCTGCCTCGTAATGTCTTTTTCCTAATTGCCAGGCAAAATACTTAAGCATGGCCACCTATGGGGTGCGGAGTTTAGGACCTTAACAAAACAACTGGACTACAGTCAACTGAAAACAGGTTCGCCCATTGCTTGCTCTTCCTTCCCAAATGTACAGTTACTTTTATTTGTCTTAAGGAGATAGAGCTAATCCCTTTTGAGGATAACATTCAGACTCTCCCTCTTAAGTTGTGGCGATGAGTCTAGAGCAGTGAGGCACTGGCTCTTAATAGAGTGATCATTGAAGACTGTTTGTCGTTGGATCAGGGTCTGGAAATCCCTTGGTTGAGGGAGGTCAAGGATATGTCCTTGTCCAGACCATATCTTTTTGTCAGTCCTCCATTTCTCTTCTCCCTCAACAAAAGGACACTGAGGTACATGTGTTACTCAATGCACGGGGCAGCAAGGTGGGACAAAGTTAGAACTTTGCCTTCAGTTATTTCCTACATTCTGCTGGCTTCTTCTGACAGCCTGCAGCCATTCTTGCTACTCAATGTCCAACATCACCAGGATTTCCTCCTTCTAAGGTTTTAATTCAATTTATGTCATGGGTTAGTTTCTTTCCCACACTGTAACAACTGGGAGCATGTCCTTGATCCCTGTCCCTGTGATTTGATTTCTTCACAAAGTACCTGACACATAGGGGTCGATTCCGATCTTGGCCGGTAGGGCACCGAATCGGATTCGGCTGAACCGGATCCGATTCGGAGCCCTTTTTCCCGACCGATTCGTACGTCCGTCCGGGCGAGCGAGTACGATGCGAGCGCGTGCGAATTCGCCGACCGACTCGTTTGCGGGTCCCAACCGCTCCGACCGACTCGCACGGATGCGCCTCGCACTGCGCAATGGAGACGTTCCCCGACTGGGCAAGTACGATGCGCGCCGCGAGCAGTCTGACCGACTCGCGCCGTCTGGCTCCAAGAAGCAGTCAGAGCCGTACTTCGGGGGTCCGTGTCGGACCCCCCTGTACGCGTAGCTGCGCGAGTCGCACACAGGGGACCCATGGGTCCCCCTACCTGTGCGTGTACGGCGCGAGTCGCTTCGCCGCGTACACGCTGTAGGAAGCGCCCTTGTTTGCCTCGCACCCATTGAGTCAATGGGAGCCCGCGTACGCGTTGTACGACCGGCTCCCATTGACTCCAATGGGAGTCCGACCGAATCGAGTCCGATAGCATGCGTACGCATCGTACTCGTTCGGTCGGGCTGCTAGGGTCCGATTCGGTCGGAAATCTCTCCGGGTCCAGCTCGGTCGGAGAGATTTCCGGCCCGAATCGGAATCGCCCCATAATGTTTTTTTGCAGTTTATATTCTAAACCTAGATCATGTACCATCAAAATCCTTTTGAATTAATTTTCTTTAAGGCGTTGCGTGCTGACACTTTATTTCCTCTGGGGTCTAGTAAGGAATGCCCCTCTGGGCCTTCCCATGTCCCACGATTGCACGAGGTTGTAGTCCTGTGTAGGACCACATAGTGGATTTTCCTTCCCGTTGCCATGTTTATATTATTGCATTTTTGTGTGGGGGGGTGGTCTGACTTTGAATCCGCTCTCTTTTTCATAGACTTGGGGTTTGACAATCGATGGTCCTCTCCAAGTATTTCCCAGTTTTTATGTATTGCACTTTCAGCACTTTACTTGTTCAACATCTCAAATTACACCTCTTAGCACAGGGTAGTGGCCTCTATGTTTTGATGTTTTGCTGTTTAAGAGTCTGGTTACAGGCTCTGGTGATGTGATCTATATACAAAGCCCTCTAAGTTGGCGGATCCCAGCTGTTGTCTGTTGAAACTTTGATCATGGCTGGCTCACATCTTCGCTTGAATTAATCGCTCTGTAGAGCTGGTATATTGGCACTCCCCTCAGTGAAGTTCAGATATTTGGAAATGACAATCATATTGGTAGAATCATTGTGGACCCTTAATTGAGATTTATGTTTTTCCTTTTTTTCCCTTGTGAACTGAATTTGAATATGTACTGTTTTTCATTGAAGTCACATATTTAGGAACGCCAAAGCATGTCAGTGTTTTTACTTGAATCACTTTTATTATGTATTGTTTTAGATATACCTGGACATCAATTGCACTCCTATGTATTTGTTTCTTCTTTATTGTACTTTTATGGTCTATTTATTTAGATCGAATAACGTTAATTCTGACTTTGACCTGTATGTCTGCCCATCTAAATTAGGTGGGTGGATACACAGGTCAACCTTCAATAGCCCTTAGTCCGTCGGGCCGCCAGAAGGGTCTAACCAGGGCAGAGACGGAGTAGTCTCCACCGAGGTTACACCAAGTTCTGCCCGCTTTTCAATCTGGTGGGCGGACCATTATGTTGTCGGGAGTGCCTTTTTCACCAACATATGAACATATAAATCGGCCCCTTAGTCAATGTAACAACCCAAATTAGAAATCCAATTGGACTGCAACCCATACACAGCCCAAGGAGCAACACTGGTAATGATCAGTACTATATGATTAGTACAGACACACAGTTGAACTCCAAACCTCATTTTCCAACAGCCTCAAATAACACTAAGAACTAGGGACAGTATTTTAAAAATAATGATTTTAAAAATTCTAATCTAGTCAATAAAACATGAATGGTAATCACATAGAATATGAATATTAATGCAGAGAAACAAGTTATAGGTAACAAAAAGAACAAGAAATATTCTAACGTTGTTGATTTCAATAACCCCAGCACCAATATTCTGTGACCTTGAAGCATTATGCAAGCTTTATTTGAATCAGTAAATAATAAGACTATACTCCAATTTCATGGTTGAGGCGCACAGGGTTCCCTGATTAAATATATATGTAATAAATATAGACATACACAAATATCGACTCAAAAATATAGAATACAAAAATATCGACGCCCTATACTTAAACAGGTAAGTACAATAATATTGAATCAAAAATATCGAAGTAAAAAATATAGATGTAAAAAATATCGACTTAAAAATATATATAACTTAAATAAAATATATTAAATATTATTAATATTTTTAACAAAATAAATTACATTGAGGGGCCGATTCCGATCTCGGCCGGTAGGGCTCCGAATCGGATTCGGCTTAACCGGATCCGATTCGGAGCCCTATTTCCCGACCGATTCGTACGCGCGTCCGGGCGAGCGAGTACGATGCGTATTCGCCGACCGACTCATCCGGGCGTCCTGACCGCTCCGACCGACTCGATCCCGGGTCGAACCGCACCGACCGACTCGCACGGACACGACTCGCACCGCGCAATGGAGACGTTCCCCGGCCGGGTAAGTACGATGCGCGCCGCGAGCAGTCCGACCGAGCCGCACACTCCGGCTCGAAAGAGCTGTCGGAGCCGTACTTTGGGGGTCCGTGTCGGACCCCCTGTACGCGTAGCCGCGCGAGTCGCACACAGGGGGACCCATGGGTCCCCCCTACCTGTGCGTGTACGGCGCGAATCGCTTCGCCGCGTACACGCTGTAGGGGCGCACTTGTCCGCATCGCACCCATTGAGTCAATGGGAGCCTGCGTACGCGTTGTACGACAGGCTCCCATTGACTTCAATGGGAGTCCGACCGACTTCGAGTCCGATGGCATATGTGCGCATCGTACTCGTTCGGTCGGACTGCACGGGTCCGATTCGGTCGGAAATCTCTCCGGGTCCGGCTCGTCGGAGAGATTTCCGGCCCGAATCGGAATCGGCCCCTGAATATATATTTTAACTAAATATAACAAATAAACTTAATTTAAAAAAATATAAACCCACAAACATAAAAATGTATACATATACATATATTTACTTAAATATAATTTATTAACTATTATCTTTATTATCATATATCAATAATTTAAAATAAAATAAAACATCCTATAATTAATTAAAACATTAAACTATCAAAACAAAAATAAAACATACATTTTGCAACACAATAAATACAACAGTAGGGAAAATGTTGGATAGCAGAGGGGGAAAAATTAGTATTCCCACTCCAGTGAGTGCAACAGTAGGGAAAGTGTTGGATAGCGGAGGGGTAAAAATTACTATTCCCACTCCAGTGAATGAAACAGTAGGGAAAGTGCTGGATAGCACAGGGGTACAAATTACTATTCCCACTCCAGTGAGTGCAACAGTAGGGAAAGTGTTGGATAGCGGAGGGGTAAAAATTACTATTCCCACTCCAGTGAGTGCAACAGCAGGAAAGTGTTGGATAGCGGAAGGGTAAAAATTACTATTCCACTCCAGTGAATGAAACAGTAGGGAAAGTGCTGGATAGCGGAGGGGTAAAAATTACTATTCCCACTCCAGTGAGTGCAACAGCAGGGAAAGTGTTGGATAGCGGAGGGGTAAAAATTACTATTCCCACTCCAGTGAATGCAACAGTAGGGAAAGTGCTGGATAGCGGAGGGGTAAAAATTACTATTCCCACTCCAGTGAGTGCAACAGTAGGGAAAGTATTTGATAGCAGAAAAACAAAAATTTCTAATAACATTTCAATAATTAAAAATATATATATATATTCTTAAAAATAAATAAACAATATTTTAAATTGATACCATTAAACATATTAAACGTATAAAAATAACACATATTATAATGTTAATTATATATAATAAAAACCTGCAAATATGATATTTAAAAAAATATTAAATACATTTATAAACAATATTTATTTAAGAGAAACAAATATTCACAGACAAATTTTTTAAAACATAAATGTATTTCTTTTATTTCCTACCCTATAACACCACAACAATAAAAAAAGACATCAACATTTTTATTAAATGTTATTTCCATAATTAACATAATTAATAATAAATTTAAAATATATTATTATTAAAAAAGATAATAAACATTCATTAATTCCACATTCTTAAACACTATAATATCCACAACGCATACCTAAAATTAATTACACAATTACAACTAATAATTACTAATTAATTAATTTAAATTAACAAATAATTAATAATTCATCAATAAAAAATAAATTACTTCCCACCCTTCCCACCATTTACACCTATAAACACCACAACACACACCTAAAATGTATTACACAATTACCATAATTAATTAATAATTAATTAATTTAAATTAATTAACAACTAATTATCAAACAATTATTAATAAATTAGTTTACACATTTAACTCTATAACATCACAATTATACAAATATGAATAAATATAAATTATTCAATACATTTCATATAATTAAATTACTTCCCACCCTATTCCCCTATAAATCCACAACCCGCTACAGAACTAAAAACACAAAATTCAATTAAAAAAAAAAATATTAACTACTATAAATAATAAATAAAATTTATATAATTAAATTACTTCCCACCCTATTCCCCTATAAACCCACAACCCGCTACGGAACTAAAAACGCAAAATTCAATTAAAAAAAAAATATTAACTACTAAAATTTTAACACATATATTAAAAATACAAACAATTCTCATACAAAAAACAAACATCACACACATATAAAATATATAATAAAATACATAACATCAATAAAAAATCGATATTTTTAACAACTATGGGGCCGATTCCGATGTCGGACAGACTCTTGTCCGTCCGACATCGGTCCGGAGCCGTAACCGAACGACCTGCTGTCGTCGGTTACGGCCCAGGCAGTACGATGCGACCGAACTCTGTTCGGTCGCACTCGTCATCTCCCACAATGGGAGCATGCATTCCGGACGGAATGCATGCTGGCATTGGAGAAAGCAGGGGTGCAGTTCAACCCTGCACCCTGTGGCCGGCACCCCAAGGTGCCTGCCACCGGGTGCAGGGTTCAACAGAAGGGGCACCATAGGTGCCTCCAGGCCACCATTTGGCGACCTTGCACCCATGGGGGTCCCACTGGGGGCCCCCAAAGACAGTGACCGACTGCCTTTTCGTGCCGGAAAGACCGGCACGAAAAGGCAGTGACAACTGCCATCGTACTCCCTCGGTCGCAAAGAGGCAGCCGGGGGAGTACAGAGGATTTCCGGATGGCTGACGGGCTCTCCGAACCCGTCGTGAGCCATCCGGAAATCCGAGTCGGATTCTTTTCCGACCGATCCCATCGGAATGGCTCGGTCGGAAAGGAATGCGAGCGGCAGCTTCCGAGTCGGTCAGAAGGGCTCCGACCATCGTTCGGTGCCCTTCCGGCCGACATCGGAATCGGCCCCTATATTTTTACAAATGATACTTAACACTTCAATATTTTTTCAATCGATATTACTTACCTAAAAATCCATATTCTTGCCCACGATATTTTTTCTGTCAATATTTCTGACCCACGATATTTTTACCTCGATATTTGTGCAAATCGATATTTTTACATCGATATTTTGGCTCTGCACCATGCACAGCATACCTATTTTTGGGGCAATGAGAACTGTTGTACCAGTCTGAAATAGCAGGCTTGCAATTTCCTATTTCAGTATTGCAGCACTGGCACAGAACAATAACTGGTGAACACCAGGCTTGTCGCTGCCACCTTTGAATATAGTGTGCCATCGTCAGCAATAGGCATGGCCCTAAGCTCCTCTCTAATACATATAGAGTAATGCTGGGGTGTTTTTTTAGGATCTAGTCAGTGATGTTGTTGAAAAGTCTAAAATAAGAACCAAACAGTGGTATAGTTTAAAGACCTTTAGATTACACAATAAACACTAAGGGGCCGATTCCGATTTCGCTGGGAAAGCCCTACGGCCGACTGGCACCCGTAGAGCTTCCCGACCGACTCGTGCTCCGGGGCTCCGACCGCCCGAGTACGATGCGAACAAGCGCTGACGGACACGGGTCGCTCGGAGCCCCATTGAAGTCAATGGGAGCCTGTTGTTGTTAAATAACTTTATTCGGTTATTACAACCATCAAAGCATCAACCAACAGCCCAAACATAAAAATGACAATAACAATACACAGATATATATACAATAGTAACAGCAAAAATGTCCATGTTTAAAGTGCACAATGCTTCAGAATTAGATACAATAATAGCAGCAATATATGATATCTACTCTCAACGGTAAAAGACCCTGATGTAAAGTGCCGGATGGTTTAAAACTATATATAAAACTAGGCTACAAACAGTACCATAAAATCACACACCAAATAAAACAATACAAGATAAAACAGTTCGTTAATATAAGTAAACGATAAAATGCAATTCATGATCTTTACACTGGTCAAATTTTTAAAATTGCATTGCGCTTGTACCAAACTGCCTCTAAAAATGTACTAACAGCTACAACAATTCTAGGGGAGAGGTCAGTTTTTAAAATCCTTAGTGCTATTTGGTATTGTGCAATCCCCAGTTCGCGACAAATTGGAATAATCCACCTCCTACGAGGGAGGAATACTCCGGACAGAAAAATAGCAAATGTGATTCATTTTCGTCAGACTGATTACACATTGGGCAGGTCAGTACTGGCTGTGCTTGGTTCCATTTGTGGGTAAATGATCTTATAGGTAGTGTCCCCAAACGAAACCGTATAAAGAGACTTTTAGGGAAAGCAGAAGGTATAAAATCCATGTAATCCTCTAGTAGTGGAGTAGATTTAAAATCAAGAAATGTATTAGTCAAATATCCTACAGAACTTTTTCTTAATATACATTCATTAATAAAGTTCCAATAGGTAGTTTTGAGAAGGTGTATATCAATTTTCTTTAATTTAGTAGGATCAGCCCAAAATCTGTTTAGGCCTAACTTTCCCAGCCACGAGGACACGTGTTTAATCCATGGAAGTGATCTGGCACCTGGTATATTTAGAACATCACACAGGGAATCCCTTTAATCAGCAAGTTCCGGTGTACACCAGAGACAAACCCAATAACTCAATACTTTCAGGGCCACTAGATCTGTTACTCTTTTTAATCCCAATTCTAAATACAGTGGAATAAGGGGTGTACTATGAGGAAGGCATAACATTTTCCTAACAAAACTATTTTCTGCCAGTACCAGGGGCTGGACATCAACATGACCCCAGACTTCAGCCCCGTAAAGGGCAGCCCCTTGCGCCTTAGCACGGTAAATCTCCATGACGGGGGATACTACATGAGATACCGTCCTTTTTTGCATTCTCAAAATAGCATTAGACCTGTGCTCAATAAGGAGTCTACTTTTCGTGATCTGATCTAGCCATTTAAAACTATCCATAAATCGTACTCCTAGGTAGTCAAAGTTATCAACCCTCTCGAGGACGTCTTTGCCAACCCGAATAGTCGTTTTACCTTTCTTGGTCCCCTTGCCTAAAATCATGAATTTTGTTTTGTTAAAATTTAGCTCGAGTCCCCTCTCATTGCAAAAGCCTAGACATTTATTAACCAGGGTCTGGAGACCCTTGGGAGACTTTGAAATGAGTAGGGAGTCGTCCGTGAAAAGTAGGATTGGTACCTTCCTGTTATTTAGCATTGGAGAGTCATTTGCACAATTTTCCAAAACCTTGACCACATCGTTTAAATAAAGAGAAAACAAAGTGGGGGCAAGCACACAGCCTTGCCTGACACCCCGTTCAATTGGAATACGATTAGTCAGTTCTCCACTTGGTCCCCAACGTACTTGGGCATAATTATTCTCATGTAATTTACTCAATAGGTGTACAAGATTAGTAGGAACACCTATATTAAAAAGAACCTGCCACAAGTTGGAACGGGGGATAAGATCAAAAGCAGCTCTAAGGTCAATAAATGCTACGTACAACATACCCTTACGTAAAAGCACAGTTTTCCAATACAATAGTATAAATCTAAAAATCTGATCTATGGTGCTAATTTTAGTTCTGAAGCCTGCTTGAAAATGAGAAAGTTTTTGTTTTTCTTCCATCCATTCTGTTAGTTTGTTCAGAATTTGGCGACTAAAAACTTTTTGAGCATTGTCTAACAGGCTAATTGGCCTGTAATTAGCTGGGTTGTTAGCATCACCCTTTTTAAAAATAGTTATAATCTCGGCCCCCTCCATGAGTCAGGGATCGCTCCCCCGGCCGAGATAGCATTCGATAAAGGTTAAAATAAGTTGACCAGATAAGTGGCTCTGACTTAAAAAGGTCACCTGGAATTTTATCAGGCCCCGGTGCTTTGGCTAGTTTAAGCGACTGTATTGCACTATTTGTCTCTTCAAGACTGAAATTAACAGGACAGATATACAGCTCTTGCACTGTGGATGGTAAAGTAGCATCCTCTACTATATTAGTCACACTATCAATGTCATCTGGCTTCCTTAGCGAGTAAAGTGATGAGAAATGGGCCACCCAATTTTCGGGTGATATAATAAAACTCGGGTACTTAGCTCTTTCAAGATGGTTTTGTGCTACTAATTTCCAGAATGATCTACTGTCCTTGATTTTGCTGGCTATAAGTAGGTCCTGCCAAAACGTGTCTTCCCAATCTCTTCTAGCCTGTCTAAGTTGGGATTTGTAGATTCCTCTGGCAATGCGAATTCCACCTCTATCACCCTCAGCAATAGCAGACTTTAATGAACTCTTATCTACTTTGCAAGCGGAGTCAAACCAGACATGATACCTAGAATGTACCGTATTCGTAATAGTCACCTCTTTATAAAATATCTTTTGAAGGCCATCAAACAACTGAGGGGCCGATTCCGATTCGGGCCGGAAAACTCTCCGAGCCGGACCCAAAGAGATTTCTGACCGAATCGGACTCTGGCAGTCCGACCGAACGAGTACGATGCGCACGCATGCTATCGGACTCGATTCGGTCAGACTCCCATTGAAGTCAATGGGAGCCGGTCGTACAACGCGTACGCGGGCTCCCATTGACTCAATGGGTGCGAGGCGAACGAGGGCGCCCCCTACAGCGGGTTCGCATCGAAGCGGTTCGCGCCGCACACGCACAGGTAGGGGGGACCCATGGGTCCCCCCTGTGTGCGACTCGCGTGGCTACGCGTACAGGGGGGTCCGACACAGACCCCCAAAGTCCGGCTCCGAAAGCTGTTTCGAGCCAGACGGTGCGGGTCGGTCGGACTGCTCAAGGCGCGCATCGTACTTGCCCGGCCGGGGAACGTCTCCATCGCGCGGTGCGAGTCGAGTCCGAGTGAGTCGGTCGGTGTGGTTCGGACCCGTGAACGAGTCGGTCGGCGATTTCGCGTGCGCTCGCATCGTACTCACTCGGC
Source organism: Calotriton arnoldi (assembly GCA_963921515.1). Taxonomy (NCBI): domain Eukaryota; kingdom Metazoa; phylum Chordata; class Amphibia; order Caudata; family Salamandridae; genus Calotriton; species Calotriton arnoldi. Next base: position 385,185 of record CAWUFW010005922.1, on the reverse strand, counting down.
CGGACGCGCGTTCGAATCGGTCGGAATAGAGGGCTCCGAATCGGATCCGGTTAAGCCGAATCCGATTCGGTGCACTACCGGCCGAGATCGGAATCGGCCCCTGAGTGTGGACTGATAAAATAGGTATTCTTGCTGGATCTATCCCCTCATATTGGTCAAAAGAGGTAACAAACTGTTTGTAAAGTTTTGAATAAACCTCTGGATTTGCCATAACTTTAGGCCATTTAATGGCTCGACGATTATTGGTTACTACTGCTACAGGGACATTCGTGTTCATAGCAGCACACCCATGTGCCAGAGGTTCTCCAACAAGTGTCACCTCGAGAGAGTTATGATCACTATCAGACCTTACATTAATTTTCATATCGGCAAGTAGGGGCCACATTCTCACATCAATTAATACATAATCAATTATACTGGCACACATACCTCTCTTAAATGTTGGTGCACACAGAGGGTCAGAGATAGTACGACCATTGAGGGCTCTAAGACCTCTGCCAATAACCAATGAGACTATTTGTAATGCACATGATGTAAGGTTTTTCCTTGGGGGCGCGAACAATTTAGGAATTCCCCACTGCTCGTCTTCCTCCACAGTGATCTCAGTTAAAAGAGAGAAAGGTTCAAAGGGGGTGTTAAAATCTCCCGCCACTATAATTCTTGTATCTGGGGATAAGTTATCCAATATAGTGTCTAATAGAGCTAAAGTCGTAGACGTGTCATTAAACCAAGTAGACCTAACATAAATATTAAATATTGCCAGAGAAAGACCAGAGGGTAGGGTAACTAAAGTTCCCATTAAATCTAAACAATCTATTTCTATAGTGGTAAAGGTGCTGAAGCGACCATTCTTAATCAGAGTTAGGAGCCCTCCACTAGCTCTACCAAAGTGAAGTGCTGATTTAGCATCTACATTTAGGGATGTATAACCATCTATATAAACTCTCTCTGTAGCCCATGTCTCCTGTAGCAGACACACATCATAACTTGCAATATAACTCAGCCAATCCTGGTCACATAGTTTCAGGCTAATACCTGCAACATTCCAGGACAGTAGATTTATGCTCAAAAGATTATTTGAGCCATCAACTATGTTGGTAATGTTACTAGGCTCTGTCATACCTTGTGGTCTAATATACTCATCGAGGGGTCGTAATATATTACAATCACCATTCTCATACATCCCAAATGTACTATGGGCCTTGTCTTGCAAAGCAACCTTAATATTGAAATCGCCCAAAAGGGACGTTTGATCAACAGCATGGGTTAAGCCACAGTCAGTCTTTATGACCCCCGTTACCCCAGGGCTCTTACTACCCAAACTGTTATTTAAGCACACAGGTCTTTTATACAGTCAGTCCAGTGCATTCATGGGAGACAGTAAGGGAGAAGTGCCAGTATTAGGAACATCAGCTACATTAACAATGGGAGCCTGTTGTACGACGCGTACATAGGCTCCCATTGACGAAAAAGGTACGTTGCGCACAAGGGCGCCCCCTGTAGTGGGGACGCATCTGTGCCACCCGCACCGTACATGCATGTGTAGGGGGACCCAAAGTCCCCCCCTGTGATTGACTCGTAAGGCTAGAGGTGAAGGGGGGTCCGGCGCGGACCACCGAAGTCCGCTTCCCGGAGCGTTGACGTGTCGGAGGCTCCGACTCGATCCGGCTGTCCGAATCGTTCATCGTACTGGCTCGGTCGGAAATCGCCTCCATTGCACGGCACGGTTTGCTTACGGACGAGATGTACGGAGCGGTTCGGACACGGAAATGACTCGGTCGGCGATTTCGCGTTTCTCGCATCGTACTTGCTCGCTCGTACAGCTGTACGCGTCAGTCGGAAAACACGCGTACGGCTCGTACTTTTTCCGCCCGGATCGCGTTCGGAGCCCTTCCGAGCGAGATCGGAATCGGCCCCTAAGACGTATTGTTTATATTTTGCTTTTCATTATAGGAAAAATAATTGAAATCACAGACAAAAGGGCAGATTCCGATTCGGGCCGGAAAACGTACCGACCGACTCGGTACGGGAAAATAGTCCGACCGACACGTACCGGCGCTGCCCGACCTGTGTAGTACGATGAAATGCATGTGAATCACGACCGACTCGTACGGAACACAAGCCGAACGACCGAACCGCACGGAAACCAGCTATCCGGCCGGGAAACCACGCGAATCGAACCGACCGACACACACCAGGAATGAACCCGACCGAAACGTACCCGCGAACTCCGACCCAAGCAATACGATGCAATGCGTGGAAAACCAGACCGAGTTGCACGGAGCCCAAGCCGTACGACCGATACGCATACAAAACACAATACTCCGTGACCGACGCGTACGCCGCACATGAAACCTAGCAGAAACACAGCGTGAACGACTCGGAGAAGCTCGCACGAGACAACTGCAGCGTCCTACTCGGTCAGAAGAACGTCTCCTACATGCCCCAAAACTACAAAGGAAAAAATACAAAAAAAAGGGCCAAACAAGCAATTACAAAGCAAATAAATACTGGGGGGGGGGGCCGACATGGAACAAAGACACACCCACAACTCCAACCATATAAAGGCCACAAATCCCTACCATGATCCTTTGCAAATTCAAATGACCTGCCAGCACAGAACACCATCAGACAGCAACCACAGACACACTCACAGCTCATCCATCACACAAGCCACACACCATCAGCACCTCAACAAATAGCACCCTCACATACACCCAGCAAAACCTACACTCACACACCCTCACTTGCACACCCACACATACATCAATCACCACCACCACCCATCACCATGCCCCCAAAGAAGAATCCAAAGTTCCTAGACAGTGAATTGGAAGTCCTGGTAGATGAGATCCTCAGGGTAGAGCCCCAGTTGTTTGGTACATTGGTCCAACAGACCCCCATGTCGCAGAAAACCAAGATGTGGGAGAGGATCGTCGACAGGGTGAATGCACAATCACCATGTTTGCGCACAAAGGAAGACATCCAGAACAGGTGGTATGATGTGCGCAGGAGGGTCAAGGACCTACTCAAGAAGGATTACGCCTTGAGCCAACACACCGGCAGTGGCCCTCCTGCCAAACCAGTATACCTCAGGCCCTGGGAGGAGAAGGTGCGGGCCATCCTACCACCAGTGAGCGTATATGGACTATCAAACATCCCAGAGCCTGGTGAGTACACAACAAATATACACAATATTGTGTGACAATACACACACATCACTGTCAAGGGATAGTCAAACCATGCACCCTTAGCAAATCCACAGCAACCAAAAGATAATCATACCAAGATGTGTATGTTAGTTAGATAAACACAATACATGCCATCTCATAGTGATATGTAACTGTGTCATGACATGGACAAACCCAACAACAAAGAGAGCCAGGCAGTGGCACAAATCTAACCAACAAACACAGTCAGATATGTAGCCACCACTAGAACACCACCTCACAGGGAAGCTCACTGAAAGGAATGAATTATATGTATGCTGGTGAAGTCAGTGTAGCCAATAGCATGATGGGAGTTGTAGTCACAGATATTGCTCACCCTCACATTTGGCCCATCAACACCACTCTGAACCATGCTCACATCAAAGGGAGTGGAAAAGAACTGACAAGATGGCTGACACTGGGTACTGCTGTGGGGAGCACAAGGCCCTGCTGGGAACTGTGCACCAACCAACAGCAGAACACCACTGTCTGACATCCTGAAAGCAAACTTGCACTCCCTGCAATGGAAGCACGTTCCATGGTGGGATATCTGGCTGGGTGGGAAGGAGGACTGACAGCACTGACCATAGTTACCAGCAGCTGTTCTCACACACACCCTTAACACAAACTACACACAACTCACCTGGGAGAATGCATTGCCTCACACTCTAATTAAATATCCCACAAAGAACCACCACCCTGGGTTATGCTGTGTGAAGCACAGGGACACTTCTGGGACTTGTAGCCAAACTAACGCCAGGACAACACTGTCAGCCATCCTGTCAGCACAGGCACACTACCCCACAGGGAAGCAGAGTCAAAAGGAAGGAAGTATGGGCATGCTGGGAAGGGGGGTGTAGGCAATAGCATGATGGGAGTGGTAGTCACAGCTCAACATCCACCACCCACATGGCCCGGCAAGCTCACACTGAAGCATGCACACCTCACAGGGAGTGAAAAGCCACTTCAAAAATGTCTGACACTGGGCACTGCTGTGGGGAGCACAAGGTCCTGCTGGGAACTATGCACCAACAAACAACTGGACCACACTGTCAGCCATCTTGCCATTGCTGTCACACTCACATACAGTGAAGTCCACTCAAAAGGAAGGAAGTATGGGCATGCTGGGAAGGGGGGTGTAGGCAATAGCATGATGGGAGTGGTAGTCACAGATATTGCTCACCCTCACAATTGGCCCATCAACACCACTCTGAACCATGCTCACATCACAGGGAGTGGAAAACAACTGACAAGATGGCTGACACTGGGCACTGCTGTGGGGAGCACAAGGCCCTGCTGGGAACTGTGCACCAACAAACAACAGGACCACACTGTCAGCCATCTTGCCATTGCTGTCACACTCACATACAGTGAAGTCCACTCAAAAGGAAGGAAGTATGGGCATGCTGGGAAGGGGGTGTAGGCAATAGCATGATGGGAGTGGTAGTCACAGATATTGCTCACCCTCACAATTGGCCCATCAACACCACTCTGAACCATGCTCACATCACAGGGAGTGGAAAACAACTGACAAGATGGCTGACACTGGGCACTGCTGTGGGGAGCACAAGGCCCTGCTGGGAACTGTGCACCAACAAACAACAGGACCACACTGTCAGCCATCTTGCCATTGCTGTCACACTCACATACAGTGAAGTCCACTCAAAGGAAGGAAGTATGGGCATGCTGGGAAGGGGAGTGTAAGCAATAGCATGATGGGAGTGGTAGTCACAGATATTGCTCACCCTCACAATTGGCCCATCAACACCACTCTGAACCATGCTCACATCACAGGGAGTGAAAACAACTGACAAGATGGCTGACACTGGGCACTGCTGTGGGGGCACAAGGCCCTGCTGGGAACTGTGCACCAACAAACAACTGGACCACACTGTCAGCCATCTTGCCATTGCTGTCACACTCACATACAGTGAAGTCCACTCAAAAGGAAGGAAGTATGGGCATGCTGGGAAGGGGGTGTAGGCAATAGCATGATGGGAGTGGTAGTCACAGATATTGCTCACCCTCACAATTGGCCCATCAACACCACTCTGAACCATGCTCACATCACAGGGAGTGGAAAACAACTGACAAGATGGCTGACACTGGGCACTGCTGTGGGAGCACAAGGCCCTGCTGGGAACTGTGCATCAACAAACAACAGGACCACACTGTCAGCCATCTTGCCATTGCTGTCACACTCACATACAGTAAAGTCCACTCAAAAGGAAGGAAGTATGGGCATGCTGGGAAGGGGGGTGTAGGCAATAGCATGATGGGAGTGGTAGTCACAGCTCAACATCCCCCACCCACATGGCCCAGCAAGCTCACACTGAAGCATGCACACCTCACAGGGAGTGAAAAGCCACTTCAAAGATGTCTGACAATGGTCCTCTGTTGTGGGGAGTACCAGGCCCTGCTGGGAACTGTGCACCAACCAACAGCAGGACACCACTGACTGACATCCTGAGAGTTAACCTGCACCCACTGCAAGGGTGGCATGCTTCATGGTGGGATAACTGGGCCGGGGGGAGAAGGAGGGCCCGATGTCCACCAAATACAACCAATGCTGTCCATGTACACACCTCAACATTCACATTGAAATGCTTCAAGTTTGCAGGACAATGTGCTACACCAATATCAACCTCTGACTGTGACAACTTAGGACAATGCAATGTACAGGCCCGCATCCAGCGGTACAGTCACAACTGTCAGGTGTGTGAACCATTGATGCCTGCAGAAACATAACATACATTGTGTGTGTCTCCCAAAAACAGGTGATGATGGGGACACAGCAGCAGACGATGAGGATTCCCTGTCCCAGGCTCCGGGGGACACTGAGCTCACTGGTGTGGAACAGCCTCTGCCCTCCTCGGATGGCGAAGACCTACCTGGCCCCTCCGGTGTGAGTCATCATGCAGCACCAGCAGGACCACCATCTGCACCCCCTGCACCCACCCCTCCAACAACTGCCAACACACAGACCACCCCCGCCGACACGGACAGACCAAGGACCACCAATGACAACAGCACACGAACCCCGGCCCAACGTGGACCAACGGACAACAACCCCAGTAACAACCCCCAAGGGGGCCTAGGGTCACCTGTGCGTGCCACTGCAGGTCCCGCACTTGTCGCCAGGGGTGGTGGGAGGGGTGGTAGACATAGGTCGCTGTTTGCAGAGGGGTCTGGACTGTATGATGACCCACAACTGGTACGCATTGCTGATGCGTACCAGAATAGCACCGGAGAGGTCAGCCAGGTAGTGGGGATCCTCAAGGACATTCAACAGCAGCAGGCTGCCCATCATGCCCGCTTGGACTCACACATGTCCCGTGTGGAGACACACATGTCTGGCATGGAGTCCAAGTGGGACACATTGCAAGAACTGACAGCGGTGCATAGGGACATATTGACATGCCTCCGCCAGATTTGCACCAACATGGCCACACCTCTCTGTGTGCCCACAACATCTGGTGCTGCAACAACTGCAACTGCCACAGGGAGGAAGGATGACTCTGGCGGAGAGTCCCCTGCACCGCAGCAGCCTGCACGTGAGGGTCCCCCCCCAAAGAAGAGGGGTCGTCCGAGGAAGGACAACTGAGAGGCCGATGGCCATGTACATCCCCAGGAACCCAACACCTGTTCTGGAAATTCACCTTTGTGTGCAAACTGTTCACCCTGTCGAATGCAACCCAACTCCCCCACATGACATGGGGAGTGTAAGTTGGCCCAATGTATCAGATGACTGTTGACTTTACTCAGGACATTTCTGCTACCAAGACTTCCAACTCATCTGGGAACTTTGGATTCCAATCCTAATGTACAGCACCCACCATCCTGTGCACTATACTCACACATGTATGTCAATAAACTCACTAATACACCATACTTGCCTCTGTTGTGATACCAACGTGGTGTCTGTCATGGAGATGATGATCTGCTAAATGACACTGTGCATGCTAACTGCTACAGCAAGTACAACACCGTCATGTGAGTCATGGCGACATGACACATATGAGGGAGACACACCACTAGGGCTACACAACACATACACACCAGGGCCATCTGACTCATTGCCTACACTGATGTTGCCAGGAAATACAGTGCAATGCACAGACACCACACCTATTCACAGTCTGTGTTAAGTACCCCACTGGTGCAGTAAGCAAATGTCAGTCAGATGTGTGACCACAGACAACGCACATCTCAAAGTGAAGCACAGGTTTATTACACATTTGCAACATGTTGTTACCACTACAGATGCAAGGTAATCCCACATGGCAGTGGCCACACAGTCAACAAGTGTAGAAGAAAGAAAGTCCAGGGGTGTGTGGCACATCACCTGTAGGGAAACGACAGCTTCCACCCTGGAAGTTGAATCACGATGTCGGGGGATCACAGTTGACCAAACAACTCTGAAAGTACCCTGTGAAGGACAGAAATGTCACACAGTCAAAAGCACTGAAGAACAGGACAGAACTGCAATACTCATGCCCAATACATGTCACAAGATACCTACACAAAACCAAGTTAGCATGTCAACACTGTTGGGGAGTACAGACTACCTGTATGGACACATCGCTGCACACATACAGTCAAGTAGCACATGGCCACACTCAAACAGCACCAGAGCACCACCAACACATATCACGCAAACTCACATCATTGACATGACATCTCTGGATACTCACATTCAGCTGAAGAAGTTGGTGATGAGCTGTGTGCGGACATCACCCTCATCATCATCACCATCACTGGCATCGTGGCCCAGGCCAGGATCCTCCACAGGTGGTGGATGTTGGTCATCATCATCCAGGATGAGAGGCAACTCCTTCCGCACTGCCAGGTTGTGTAGCATGCAGCAGACGATGACAATCTTGCACACCTTTGCTGGGGCATATGGGTGGGCCCCTCCTGTCTTGGCCAGGCAGCGAAAGCGGCTCTTCAGGAGACCAAATGTCCGCTCGATCACTCTCCTGGTCCGACCATGTGCCTCATTGTAGCGCATCTGGGCTGGTGTCACAGGGTTCCTGAGGGGCGTCAGCAACCACAGCATGTTGGGGTATCCGGAGTCACCTACATACAGACAATTACACATTAGCTGAGTTGGAAAAGAGGGTGGAATACTACATTGCAGAACACACACAATGGTACAAAGTCAGTACACACCGACAAGCCAGGCACGCTGGTTCCGCATCTGTGACAGCATCCTCGGGATGCGACTACTCCTCATCACGTAGGCATCATGTGCAGAACCGGGGAAATGGGCACACACGTGTGAGATGCTCATATCTGCAAGACATACCACCAGAGCATTGACCGAATGGTAATGTTTTCGGTTCCTGTATGCCTGCTCATGTGCCTGTGGTGGTACCAAAGCCACATGTGTCCCATCAATGGAGCCAATGACATGCGGCATCCTCCCCAGGGCATAGAAGTCACTCTTGACGTCAGTGAGTTGTTGAAGTTTAGGGAAATAGATGTACTGGTTCAGGTATCTCAACATAGCCTCCAAAACATCACGTAGCACACGGCTGAACATGGTCTGTGACAGCCCACCAGCAGACGCCACAGTGTGTTGTAAGGTACCGGTGGCAAAGAAGTGTAGGGCTGCCATCACCTTCACCTTGGGGGTCAGCGCTGTAGGATATGTCCGGCCAGGTTGCAAATGTGGGGCCAACCGCACCGTCAATTCCTCAATCAGCGGCATGGTGAAGCGGTAACGTCGGATGCAGTCCCGTTCCACCATGGTTGCAAGGTCAGGCAATGGTCTATGGACAGCTGGTGCCCTGCAGTGCATAGGTAAAGAAAGAAAGATTGACAGTCACCCCACATATGTGGCATAGACCATACTCAATATCACATGATACATCATTACGAGACACAAGTACATGATGTGTGTGCCGTTCTGTAAGGACATGTATGGCACCTACATGGCCAACATCTAACATCACAGTACTACATGTGTTGTCAACAAGTTCCAGGTTGTGCTATGGGATATCATTAGGCTGTGTCACAGTACCCATGTACTGCTGTCACGTTCCAAACACACACCACAGTGACATGTGAGGACAGATGTGCCCCAGGCATCACAGCTCATTGACAGGTAGATTCCCAGGGACCCTGTATTGCCACATGGACACTGGCATGACATGGCGTATCATGAATACACCACAGCAAAACAACCATGACTCCCACAGGTAGTGGCCCCTGTTGCCTCTGCAGGACAGACATGGACGTCTGTGACACACACACGCACAACATCAACGTCCATGCACAAACAACGTGGATGTGGAGACTGTCTCCCATTGTGCACATGGAATCAGAGACATTGTAAACACAACATGCACACAGACTGTAGAGGGCCAGCACTATTGTGGCAATGGGTCACCCTGTGACGTACATACCATCCCACATGGGACTCAGGGGGTATGTGACATGACATACACATACACAACCTGGAAATGTGACCATGCCACATGCTCTGAAATGAACAGTTGCACATCACAGTGGTCATGTGCACAACACACCAAGGATTCTGTCCCCATGAACACGTGCACATCCTGGGAGTGGCTGCCCCCAAGTGCCACCCAAACAACCACATGTTGACACCCATACACAGAAAAGGTAATGCAGCCTTACATGTCTTAGGATACAGTGTGGACAGGCTGTGGTGTTGTAGGTGTGCCCCTGAGTCCCTGGAAAGTAAATGTGGCTGGCATACGTTCACCTGTGACAGGCATGGTGACATATGCGAGTGACTTGTACAGGGATGTGTTGTACAGCAATGGAACGATCGGTGCGCACGCATTGGCCATTGAATATGATGTGGCCCGAAATACGCGTTGTACAGCAATGGACCGATCAGTGCGCACGCATTGGCCATTGCACATGATGTGGCCCGAAATACGCATTGTACAGCAATGGACCGATCGGTGCGCACGCATTGGCCATTGCATATGATGTGAGCGGGTACACGTTGTACAGCAGGACCGATCGGTGCGCACGCATTGGCCATTGCATATGATGTGGCCCGAAATACGCGTTGTACAGCAATGGACCGATCAGTGCGCACGCATTGGCCATTGCACATGATGTGGCCCGAAATACGCGTTGTACAGCAATGGACCGATCGGTGTGCACGCATTGGCCATTGCATATGATGTGAGCGGGTGCGCGTTGTACAGCAATGGACCGATCGGTGCGCTGCGCATTGGCCATTGCATATGATGTGGCCCGAAATACGCGTTGTACAGCAATGGACCGATCGGTGCGCACGCATTGGCCATTACATATGATGTGGCCCGAAATACGCGTTGTACAGCAATGGACCGATCGGTGCGAACGCATTGGCCATTGCACATGATGTGGCCCAAAATACGCGTTGTACAGCAATGGACCGATCGGTGCGCACGCATTGGCCATTGCATATGATGTGAGCGCGTACGCGTTGTACAGCAATGGACCGATCGGTGCGCACACATTGGCCATTGCATATGATGTGGCCCGAAATACGCGTTGTACAGCAATGGACCGATCGGTGCGCACGCATTGGCCATTGCACATGATGTGGCCCGAAATACGAGTTGTACAGCAATGGACCGATCGGTGCGCACGCATTGGCCATTGCATATGATGTGGCCCGAAATACGCGTTGTACAGCAATGGACCGATCGGTGAGCACGCATTGGCCATTGGATATGATGTGGCCCGAAATACGCGTTGTACAGCAATGGACCGATCGGTGCGCACGCATTGGCCATTGCATATGATGTGAGCAGGTATGCGTTGTACAGCAATGGACCGATCGGTGCGCACGCATTGGCCATTACATATGATGTGAGCGGGTACGCATTGTACAGCAATGGACCGATCGGTGCGCACGCATTGGCCACTGCATATGATGTGAGCGGGTACACGTTGTACAGCAATGGACCGATCGGTGCGCACGCATTGGCCATTGCATATGATGTGAGCGGAGTACGCGTTGTACAGCAATGGACCGATCGGTGCGCACGCATTGGCCATTGCATATAATGTGGCGAGTGCAGCGTTGTACAGCAATGGACCGATCGGTGCGCACGCATTGGCCATTGCATATGATGTGAGCGGGTACGCGTTGTTTTTCAAAATACGCGTTGTACAGCAATGGACCGATCGGTGCGCATGCATTGGCTGTGGCCTGGCATGGCAACGGACGCGTTTCGAACCTTCAACGAGTCTGATGCTGTGAATTCAGTTGGCCACCCACAACAATGTTGCAAATTCATGGGTCTCATGAAGTTGAACTTTTGAAGGATGCTGTGGGCGTGTGTAAGTTGTGCAATTCCATGGATTGGCCAGATTCAGAAGATGCAAACGACTTGGACCTATCACTATGGACACATGGGACAGTATCTGCCTCAGCAGCACACATATAATGCTGGCTGTTCCCCTGAGAGCTCACTTGCCTGCACTACATGCTCCAGGACGACATCTGCCAACACCACTGCTGCTGTCTCTGCATCCTCTGGATCCTGCAATGGCACGTACTGTGGAGAGAGCCCCAGCCTTCAGCACTGAGGAGAACCAGGCCCTGCTGGACAGCCTCCTTCCACAGTACAGCAAGCTGTATGGGAAAGCAGGGGAGCAGGTGAGTGTGCTGTCCACTGCCTTACTAAATGTGCATGTTGTCTGACTAGCAAGACTTACAGTGTGCACGCCACTGGCTAGCATGCTCACTGAGTAGTTGTCACCCCTCATAGTGTGTAGTTACATGCACTGAACAGGTATAGTGCAGTAACAGTGCATTCCAACAAGGTTTGACTTCCCAGGCAATGATTCCATGTAGTAACTGCTGGCAAACTGTTCATAGCCATCGTTGCACTGCCTGTGTACATCATGTGCCCCTGTGATTGAGACATGTATATCCAAATGTGTGATGCACGGATATGTTGCATGTGTAGTAATGGCCTTTACACTTTGTCATCCTCACAGGTTGATGCCCACCAGAAGCAGGAAATCTGGCTGACCATCGCCCGGGCAGTAAGATCCGTGGGGGTCTACAAGCGCCGAATCCGCAACTGCCAGAAGAGGTGGCAGGACCTTCGGGGCTGGACCCGGAGGATCGCAAGGGTCCAGCTGAAGCTGTCGCCTCCTCGCAGGAGGGGTGGACACCGGACCCTGACCCCCCACATGCTCAGGATCCTGGTGGTGGTCTTCCCTGACCTGGATGGGCAGCTGAAGGCCAGACAGCAGCAAGAAGGGGGTGAGTCCATGACTGCACTGTGAACTTTGTCTGACATGCTATGTGCCCTCCTCTGGCCTGGTTAAACTTCCACAGTACATCAGTCTTGTGGTCCAGGACCCATGCCCCTCAATTGTGACATGCCCACTCCTCATCTGATGCCCAGGTGTGGCCTTTACAGTCAGGAAATTGTGTCACTTGGGTACTGTGTCCTTACATTTTGCTTAGCTCAAGGTGGGGGACAGCATTTGTTCACGTAACTTTGTTGTGTGCTTCATGGGTGGGTCCATTGCTTACACTATGCCTGAGTTCTGACATGTAATCTGTGTGTTGCTTTGATATGTGGTCCAATTGCTGATCTGATTCACCACATGTGCCTGGGGTATTTGGCACACACCCATGCTGCGGGTGGGAACAATGTTTGGGCCTCAGGAGTATGTATATCAAGTGTGTCACACATACTTAGCCACCTGCCTACTGTCCAGGGCTCATCCCTCTTCCACGTGGAGCAGGACAGTCATGCCTACTCCAGGCCATACAATACACTCTGTACCCCCACTCCCGTGTATCAGCTGACACGTTGTGCTCAGTGGAATGTTCCCTCAGGTGTCTGCCTCTGTGTCATTGTGCTGTGGCTTTGGTGTCAGGACTACTGGGGTGTTTATCGGTTAGGGCTCAGCATGCCACCGGAGATGTGACCATAGGAGATGATACTTGTGTGACATATAGGTGTTTGATTACTTGACTGTGCAGACTGGGGTATGCAAATGTGAAGTTCAGGCAGCTGTCTCCCATTCACAGCAGATTGTGAGGTGCTCAGGTTCCGAGGTTTGTGTTTCATGTCTCCCATATGTCCAATTGGTATGACGTGGACAAATAAGAGTTCAGATGATGTGGTTTGTGGGGGATGGACATGTGCACTTGTCAGCTACAGAACTTGCATTCCCCATGACCTAGGATTGTGACACAGTGCAGACTGTTGTTGGCTGGCTGCCCTGCCCATGTGACTGGAGACAGTGATGTATGACTTTGCAGGCATGCCTGTGCCATGACATTAAACTCCCTAAGAGTGATCCTGCAGGTGAGTGACATGTGCTACATGCACCCCATTGTGGCATTGACTATCAGGACATGGGTGCATCATGGTGTCTGGTGCTGGTATGCATCACATGCATTTCAAAATAGACTCTGGCCATCCCTTTATCCGGACACCTGTACTGACTCAGTGGCTAGAGTTGTGATGTGTGCATGTTCACATACTTCACCGTGTTGTCTGCACTGTCCAACTACTGTGTAGGTGGTGCATGTGTCCACACTGGGGTAGTGCCATCCGACAGGCACCAGACAGATGGGTGCAAGGCCAGGAGGGATGTGAGTGCCATGGTTGACCATCAGACTGACAATTGGCTTCTCCTACTCTGTTTGAGCACTTTTGGCAATGTTCAACTAAGGATGCCAGGGCTTGCTCTGTAATGTGCTGTACTTACTGTGGTGTGTGCGGTCAGTGCAGGTGACTGATGTTTGTCTGTTTCCCTAATTGTTTGCAGATAAAACCACTGCCACATGAGGGGACAGCTCCACGGACCAGGAGGAGCCGCAGAGCCAGACTGGGTCAGCAGCCGATGAGTGGTTGGAGGGACCCAGTGGCACGGAGGGCGAGGGGAGCCACACCGAGGAGTCCTCAGCAGCATCCACCTCAGCTGAGGACCACAGCAGCTCGGAGGATGACTCCCTTGTGGAGGTGGGTGTCAGCAGCCACAACACCCCAGCTAGTATTGCTGTCACCGCCCTCCCATCGGCTCCCATTCCAGAGGTCCGTGGAGGCTCCCGTGTTCGGGAGCGTGTCTCCTTTGTGCCAGGCACCACAGCCCCTGCCCCTGTGTCCCCTGCTGCCCTGAGTGAGGAGTCTGTGTACCTACTTCGCCAGCTCCATGTAGGGCAGACAGCAATGCTGAGTGTCCTCCATGCCCACACCACTCTGTTTACACAGCTGGTGTCATTTATGGAGGGCATCTCATAGGGCATGTCTGCCCTACAGAGGAGCAATAGGTCCATGGACTCCTCCCTGACGGCAGCAGTGTCCCTCCTCCAACAGTCCCTCACCACTCCTACCTCTGCCCCATCCACACTTCCTGGCACCCTACCTGTCCCAAGCACATGCACACCTGCACAATCACCCAAACACACAGACACGTGCAGCACAGACACACCCACTACAAAAACAAAACGTGCACGCAGGCATCCTCAGGGGACTGATACCACACCCACAGGGGATGGGGAACAGACACACACACAGGCATCCACAGTCACTCTGCAGTCCTCCGATACCTTTCCCTCCAAGGCCCCTTCCCTTGCCTCACCTGCAACCCCACCTACAAAGCAGGTCTTCCTCTGTGACCTCGGCCTCTTCCCCTCCGATCCAGCTGATCCAGCATACAGGGGGAAGAGGAAGTCCACCCGCACAGAGGGGAGTGCCACTCACCCCCGGACACCCTCCCCAGGCACAGACAGACTGAGGCCCCCATCCGCAAGTCCCCCCGGACCCGGAAGGGCAAGACCCCGCCGCCGCCCTGCAGCTCAACCACCAAGTCTCCTTCCTCCATCCCTCCGGCCCCCACTCCACAGGTTCCCCCACCACACCCTGCCCCAGGTTCCCCCACCCACAGATACACCATCCCCAAATTGATCCAGCCTTCTCCCCCTACCACTTGCTCCTCCAGCACCACACCCCCCGCTGCGCATGTTTGTGTCACTGGTGTGGAGACCGTGTCCTCCCCCTCTGTCCTGCCCACCTTACCTGAACCCCATTCTACTCCCCTGGAGATAGGCACTGCAGTGGAGTCCACTACCACCCCGTCTGACTTGGGCACTGCAGTGGGGAACCTGTCCACTCCATCTGCACAGCCCACTGCAGTCATGCCGGCACCTACACCATCTGACTCATGCCCCCCAGTTGTGCTGGCACACACCATGTCAGACACCTCCACTGCAGTTGTCAGTGACTCTCCAGCACCCACCACCCCTTCCCTGCCTCCTCCTGGTGAACCCTGATCCTGTCCCTGCGGTGCCTGGCCTGCCCCCCCGTATGCCCCTCCGAGGGGAATGTCCCTGGTGTGTAGCAGTGCAGGCATGCAAAGGGTGACATCTGCCACTGTCACCCTGTTTGGACTTTGATAATGGACTGGTCATTGGTCTTTGTTATTTTTCTGGACTTTCATTTTTCCTAACACATATGCTGAATAAAGCTACTTTCTGTTCTCTAGTGGTTTTGCTTCTGATGTACATGATGTTGATGATGCTAACCATGCCCTTGCTGCAGTGATGGTGATTTTTGATGTCAGGAAAATGAAGTGTTACTGTGCAGGAACCCATGTGGTCCAGGGGAATGTGTCCTATCCTGTTGTGTATCCATGTCATCCTTTGCAGCAATATGAGGGTGTCATGTTTTCAAGATTTGGCAATGGGATTTCCTACTTTTATTTGCAATATCACATCTGTGGCTTACACCCCTGCACATCAGTTGTGCTTGCCATTGTTCTATTTGTCTATTTCCCTGACCGTGTGACCATCTCCACTGGACATGCAAGTTTGGGCATCAATGGGGATGGACTCATCTGTGTTATCAGTGCAACTTGCTATACATGTGTGTTGGATCTGTGTTGATGATTTCGGTGACACTCCCATGACCAGGCTGATATGACGGGAGCCTTCATTTTGTGCTAATTGTTGAATGAGTGACCAAGTGTTCTGCTGACATGATAGAGCCCTACTGGAACAACGTATGGCGCAGCTTTCCTTACACAGGAGTGGAGTCCCCTCATGGCAGTGTGTAATTCTGTGACATTGCCTGAGCACAAGGTGTGTGTTGTGTGAGCATGTATGTGTGTGTTCACTTCCATTTTGCTACGCATGCTGGGATCCCTAGTGATGTTCCTGTTTGTGATGCTTGATGAGTTGACCTATGTTCCCCCCAAGTCTTCTCCCTAGCTTCTCTGGGATGTGGGTGCATGGCACATTACTGGTCATCAGGGTGTCACCCATAGGTGTGTTTGCTGTCAGGGCTGAGTTTGTGGGCAAACGCAGATGAGACACAGTCATGATTCCCCTTGGCACTTGTTGGTTACACCAGTCATGTAATTTACAGTTTGTGTTAGCTTTCAGTGATTGTGACACGTTGTGTGTGTGACTGCTGCCACTCCTCAGGGTCAGAGCTGCAATGTTGGTAGTTGTCTATGTGTGTTCTTTGTGGGTGACCTTGGCTTCTTCATTGGTGTGTGTCTGTGAGCGGGATCCCATAGGTTGGTGTGGTATTGACGTCATGCCCATGTACGGCGTACTGTGCAGTGTGTCAGACATTCACGAGTCTTGTTGACTGGCCATGTGTGATGGGTTTCTGCACCTTAGTTCCCACCACCACCCCTGGGATTGTCATGGGTGCATGTGCAATGCCACCAGTGCATGTGAGCTTCACTGCTGCACATTGGTGGAGATCAAGGTGTGTGGTGTTGAGTGTGTGCAGATGAGAGTTGTTTCACGGCTAGTCCCCTGCCTCCATATTGGCCTTGGCTGACAGGCCGTACTGATTGATTTGTGCTTGTGTAGGTGTGATGGTAGTTTGTTGCTCAGGACACATGACTGTGGTTCACAGTGTGAACAACATCTAGCTTTGTCATCACAGTGGGATTGTCATGCAGGCCAGTGTCACCACAATGTGGGGACCCTGGGGGTGGTGCTGTGGTGGGTCTGTGTCTTGCAGTGTTAGTTGCTGTTCCTACAAGATTGTGTGACATGTGTAATTTGGGCTCCCTCTCATCTAACAATGCCTGATTGCCCACATAGGGGATTCGGATCCATGAGTTACTTTTGTGTGGCACTGTATGCACATCTGTGTAATTGGGATTCAGGCCTCCTCATGTGTTGTGTGGTTGCCTGGGGACACTGGCACCCCCCCCTCACCTGTTGTGTTTGATATGCAGTGTGGGGCTGCATGTTTGTGTGTGTGCATCTGCACCACTGCATTGGCATATCTTTAGTGTGCCATTGTCTGTATGTTGTTTGGTGGGTTTCCCCTGCTGTCCCTGGGACTCCTAGGTCATCAGTCAGCACAGTGATCATGGTTTGTATGTCCCATTGCTGCCATGGTATGGTATTTGTTCACCTCACATCTAGTCTCCACAGGATATCTACATTTGTGTGCCCATTGGTGCAGATATGTGGGTCTGCATTATCATGGTCACTTCTGTCATTGTGTTATTGATGAATGTTGACAGTGTCAGCCCCCATGGGTGATGTTTGTCTGCACATGGCCAAAGGTATGTCTTATTTGCACTGCACTGTTTGCCTCACCCAATCTATGTTGCTATGGGACACAAGCACTACTATGCCACTGATGTGTTTGTTGTTCTGTGACCAGGGAGAATCCATGCTGTTTGGCATTTGCAGCTTTTTCCATGACAACACTTACAATTTGGTCACTGTGATGATGGGGGATTACACCCCATTGCCACAATGTTCAGAATGTGCTTCAGCTATGGACCCCACACTTACCTTTTGGTCACTGTGATGATGGGGGATTACACCCCATTGCCACAATGTTCAGAATGTGCTTCAGCTATGGACCCCACACTTACCTTTTGGTCACTGTGATGATGGGGGATTACACCCCTTTGCCACAATGTTCAAAATGTGCTTCAGCTATGGACCCCACACTTACCTTTTGGTCACTGTGATGATGGGGGATTACACCCCATTGACACAGTGGTCATGGTCTGCTTGCATTGTGGAGGCCACACACATTTATGTGTGACACATGTGATAGGGGGTCACATTGTATGTTCAATGTCATGTTCAGTGTTGTAGGCATTTGACACAGTCTACACACGCTTGTCATGGTGTTGGGGGGATGTCTTTTTCAGACATTCCTTATGTTGGAGTATGCTGGTTGTGTCATGCATTACCCATCCTATGAGTAGGGGTGGTGTTGGTGGTAGGCATCCATCCCCCTATGAGTGGGGATGGTAGTTGTGGTAGGCATCCAGGCCCCCCTGAGTAGGGGTGGTGTTGGGGACAGGCATCCAGCACCCCCTGAGTAGGGGTGGTGGTAGTGGTAGGTATCCAGCCCCCCCTGAGTAGGGGTGGTATTGGTGGTAGGCATCCAGGCCCCCTGAGTAGGGGTGGTGTTGGGGACAGGCATCCAGCACCCCCTGAGTAGGGGTGGTGGTAGTGGTAGGCATCCAGCCCCCCTGAGTAGGGGTGGTGTTGGTGGTAGGCATCCAGGCCCCCTGAGTAGGGGTGGTGTTGGGGACAGGCATCCAGCACCCCTGAGTAGGGGTGGTGGCAGTGGTAGGCATCCAGGACCCCCTGAGTAGGGGTGGTGTTGGTGGTAGGCATCCATCCCCCTATGAGTGGGGATGGTAGTTGTGACAGGCATCCAGGCCCCCCTGAGTAGGGGTGGTGTTGGGGACAGGCATCCAGCACCCCCTGAGTAGGGGTAGTGGCAGTGGTAGACATCCACGACCCCCTGAGTAGGGGTGGTATTGGTGGTAGGCATCCATCCCCCTATGAGTGGGGATGGTAGTAGTGACAGGCATCCAGGCCCCCCTGAGTAGGGGTGGTGTTGGTGGTAGGCATCCATCCCCCTATGAGTGGGGATGGTAGTAGTGACAGGCATCCAGGCCCCCCTGAGTAGGGGTGGTGTTGGTGGTAGGCATCCATCCCCCTATGAGAGGGGATGGTAGTAGTGACAGGCATCCAGCCCCCCCTGTGTTGGGGTGGTGTTGGGGACAGGCATCCAGCACCCCCTGAGTAGGGGTGGTGGTAGTGGTAGGCATCCAGGCCCCCCTGAGTAGGGGTGGTGTTGGTGGTAGGCATCCATCCCCCTATGAGTGGGGATGGTAGTAGTGACAGGCATCCAGGCCCCCCTGAGTAGGGGTGGTGTTGGTGGTAGGCATCCATCCCCCTATGAGTGGGGATGGTAGTAGTGACACGCATCCAGGCCCCCCTGAGTAGGGGTGGTGTTGGGGACAGGCATCCAGCACCCCCTGAGTAGGGTTGGTGTTGGGGACAGGCATCCAGCCCCCCCTGAGTAGGGGTGGTGTTGGTGGTAGGCATCCAGGCCCCCCTGAGTAGGGATGGTGTTAGTGGTAGGCATCCAGGCCCCTATGGGTGTATATGGCATTGGTGATGGCCCCTATGGTTCTGCTGTAGCTAGTGTAAGTCATTTCTGCATCCCTATGTGTGTGTGTGTTATGTGTCGGGTACGTGTCATTTGTTTGTGTGGTGGGTGTTTGACTTACCTTCTGCGCCGTATGCGTCCGTACCTGTTCCGGTAATAGATGTAGAGTATTGGTAGGACCTGCGCGATGGGATTCATGATTGGTTCGTCTCGTTCGGCTTTCTCGTTGCTTCGACTCGTACTCGTGGCTGGCGTGTTCGTCTCGTAGCCGTGGATCGTCTTGTGGCGCGAATCGGAACTTATGTGCAGCTCTCCCGGATGCTCTGACGTGCCGTACGTAGCGACGGGTTCGGCGCGTACGGAAGGCGCATCGTACTAGTCCGGCCGGAAGGTGCTGTATTTTGGCTTCCGTGCGACTCGATTCTGCGTTTACGGAACCGGCTCGGGCGGGGAACAGGAGCTGGATTGGGTAAGTACGGCTGGGTCGGGATCTGGGCAGTTATGCGCATTGTACTTGCACGTTCGGACGAATGTTCGAATCGGTCAGGAAACACGCGTTCAGCTTGCTTTTTTCCCGGACGAATGGTGTTGGGTGCGCTTCCGGCCGAGATCGGAATTGACCCCAAAATATTTAAAAGTAACAAGACGTTATATTAAACTCGCCATGTAGGATGAATAACATGGCTGTGAATGTGTTAGCATGATTATAATTTTTGTAAGATACATTAATCATACTAAAACAATACTTAAAAGCAGGTGCAATACATGCAAGCATTGTTTACATATCCTAATTATCTAATAATATGCACTTTATATAGTAAATAGAGGTACCTAAAAAGGAAAAAACACAGTGCTTAGGATAACACCTTCCATTGAGAGATGATCCATCAGGATGGAGTGAGACACTCTGTCACAACTGTAGCAAGATCCAAATAGATCAGTGCAGCTTCAGAGTCAAGAGGTTTATTAGCCTCAAGGAAAGCTGTGAGATGAGAAGTAACAACACTTTCTGTGATCTTTATAGGAAAGGAAATTAGTGAGATAGGTCTGTAATTAAAGATAGTGTTGTGATCAATCATTGGCTTTTTCAAGAGTGGTACAAAAAAGGAGAATAAGCCTTTGCAGTGCTTATGCAGGAAAATCATCATTAACTAGAGAAGAACTAAAGCTAGATGTAGAAATTCATAGAATGTTTCAAATTTCATTATGGAGGGGCTGAGAAGTGATGATTGAGGATAAGTAGGAAGAGTGGCTATTGTAGACAGGAAGAAAGGGCTTCTTTAATCTGGATTTGAAGAGGTCTTCATACATGTTTAACAACACACCGCACACACCTTCCTTAAGACTTTTGCAGTTGCAGACTTCTTTGGCAGGTACAAAAAATGCCAGGCATGTTTCAGCTTCTTGCACTTGAACCAGGAAGCAGAGGAGATCTTCCTGTAGGGCATTACTGACTTGGGCAGAGGAGGAGCTTCCAAAGCACCAATGAACCAGTCATTGATACCTTGAATGCAATTCATTTTCATCTATAAAGGACTTGCAAAAGAGCGGAGAAGTGACTGTTAGTAATTTTATGCCAAGTCCAAGTGCTAAACTCAATCCCTCTATTTGACTTCAGAGAAAATGTGAGGCAGTTGTTGAATTTGCTGGATGCGGTGCTCTTAAGAAAATTGTTTGTTTGGATCGAAAAGTCCCTCGCATGGTGTTGGACATGTTTACCCCTGCCCTGACTGTCCCAGCTTTGGTGATATCTGATTCTTGCTAAGGATTTTTGGACATAAGCGAACACAGATCATGTGCGTGTGTTATGACCTAGGTCTGTAAAATAGACTGTGGTCTGCTTAGACCATTGGAGGCACCCAAAGCATTACCCTCAGGAGATGTAAGGCTACTGCATTCACCTAGAGTTAAGTAGCACGAGCGTGTGGTGGCAACATACTGTTTTTTAAGTGATCAGTAGAGTAAACAGGTCAGTTTTACCTCTGTCACTAGAGTGTTTCCTCCTGCCCTACTCTAGCAAAGTTCCGCTGTTGTGTGCTCAACTCCACTCTTAGCCTGCATTTGGTTGTGTGTAGTGCAAGTACGCCCACTAAAAGTGCAATTCATCATCTGAAGGCTTGAAATCTGTCCTCAGGGCTCCATGCTAGAAACTTAGGAAAGACCAGGGTAAAACTGTTTCAGTACGCAACAAACTCATTGGTCAACGCAACAGCACTTTGACTTTCCCAATGATGGAAATGGCTGACTGAGCTCCATGCACACAAAATTACCCACAGCTTAACTTATTACAGAGACTAAAAATGTCTGGGGCAACACATCGATTGAAGGCTGTCTGAACTATTTTCAACAACGATGAATTTGGTTTTACAGTTTTTATTGCCTCGTTTATTTAAAAACTACTGCTTTGAGAGATGCATTTGAAATTATATTTTATTATTCAACTGAATATTTTATAACTACCTGGCCACTAGATCTAAGTTGGTCGTTCCCTTTCCTACTTTTAAACGTTTTATAAATTTTAGTAACCGTTCTTATTACAAACTTGCAATGGCTTTTATTAGCTGAGCATGAATAAAATAAACTTGAAACTTGTGTAGTGCAAGTATGTACATATGCCTGAGAGATTGTACGGTGTAGGACAAAAAATGTGGCACGTTGCATGTGCATACAAGGAGGTACGTGCACCTGAGAGATGGTACAGCGCAAGAGAAATAGCGGGAGCAGCTGCATGTGTGCACTATGATGTGAGTGTGCCTTTGAGAAGGTCCAGCACATACGAGATAGCGTGTGATGTTGCATTTATTTATTTATTTGGTGTTTTATATAGCGCGTACATGACCCTAAATAGGGTATCAGAGCGCTTCACATTTACATAGCTTTAAACTTAGAACAGCATGTTTGACGTACAATTTTAGTAAGAAAAACCAGCGTACAGCAATTTGCTAGAGACAGTTGTGCTACAAGATCCTAAGTATTTATACATTGATTCGAGAGAGAAACATTTGTGCTTTCACACTCATATATGCATGAGCGCTCTTGGATGTATGTGTGACCGGGAAAAGGTACAGTACATTGGCGACTGCTTGCCTGAGAATGTTTGTGTGCACAGAGGTATGTGTGGGCTTGTTTAGGGAAGACATTAGGGGGCCTATTTACAATGAAAGTGGCAGAGCCAAGAAGGCTAACGCCGCACTCCATTCCTTTTGAAACACAGGAATGCGTCGTACTCACAAGAATATGACACACCCCTGCGTTTCTGCTTGTGCTGGTGCTAAATTTAGCTGCCTAGCACCAACGCAGGTGCCCTTGCACCATAGTACAAGCGTGCCCACCTTGAGGGAACAATTGTGTATGTACAGGAAGGTGTCCCTTCCTGCAAATAAAAAATCGCCAATGTCGATTTGTAAATTCTATGTGTGCTGCATTGTGCAGCACACATAGAGATTGCAAATCGTCATTTTGCTAATGATTGTTTATGTGCAGGAAGGGGCACATAAATAAAGCATTTCTCCTCGTTTTGCAATGTGGTCTTAATTTAGGCGCTGCCCCATATTTACGCCACCCTTGTAAATGTGGGGCAGTGTCAAAATCAATGGGTGCTGCGGCGGAACGGCCACATCAACACCCATTGCCCACCCCTTTCATGCTAAGTATAGCATGAAAGGGTGCCTTAATTACAAGGCGGCGTTTAGCCACATTAAGTGGCTTAACGCCGCCTTGTAAATAAGGCGAAGCCCTAATCGCCACATGAACGTCAAAAAAAGTTACGTTCCTGTGGTGATAGGGGCTTGCAAATATGCCCCTAGGTTCCATTTCGGGAGACTCAGAGATTGCTGGAGTAGCAGTGAGAGGTAGATGTTTCCCCCAAACAGATTTGTGGATTGCTACATTCCTGAGAGTTGGGGGGCACACACTTTGGTGAAAGGAAGAACCATGCTTTTCAATCCACTTCATTAGGAGCTCTTTGATTCTGAAAGGAATTCACAGGTCAGCAGGGCCTAGGCACATCAGAGGGAGGAGTTGGGCCTGATAAGAGAATCATAAAAAGCAGGGCTGGGTCACTTTGTTACCCTTTTGAAGCACATATCACTGAGGCGGACATCCAGGTGTAAACATCTAATCACTCCGTTGGTTTTTGAGTTATCTAGATTGGAGACTGTTCTGCTGTGATAGACTTTTCTCTGGAGAAAAAGCAAAACAAAGGAGTGGGCACTTCAAAGTGAGCAATACTCAGACACAAACTTCAAATATAGAGACAGTAACAGGAGCAGCCCCCCGTTGGCTGGGCACAGCCGGGCTGCTGAGGTGCACTCAGGGACTCTGAACTGCCACTTTGCAGGCCATGGGGCGCTTGCTCTGAATTGACTCGCTGCAGTGCGGGAACTGGCATCTTATTAAAGAGCCCCAAAAGAACTTCTGAGACGTTAACTCCTTAGCAGGGCCTACCTTGGATGTTGCCACACACAAATGGGGAATAACCATAAGCAGGGAAGTGGGACTGGAAAGCTGGCTAGGGTAACGTCAGTGGGCTTGCCTCAAGAAGGTTTTGTATATTGTTTTCAGTGTGTTGTTTGGAATTTATGTTAGTATATAAATACTCGTTTTACCTAAAAGCTAGTATTTGACTGGGCAATCATTTATTAGGGTTGCTTGATATATTTTGAGTTGTGAGCCTGAGCTCACCTTACACCTACTTTATACATGAGAAGCCTTGAACTGCTCGACCTGAGGTGCTACTTAGAGTCAAGTGCTGAAAGGGTACTTGGCCCTGTTGCTCAGAGCCCACAGTAGGCCAGGCCCCAGCAGTAAAAGCCCTCAACCACCACGGTTGGGCCCAGAAATTCCTGCTTTCCCCGTGGTTCTCTGAAAGGGGTTCTGACACTGTTCATTCATTGACTACATCACTGTGCTGTCATTGAACTGAGAGAAAAATAACAGCATTGTCAAAGAGTACCATCATTGCTCTTTGTAGGACCAGTGCTTTTTGATTGTGATGTATGGGCCATTTCTCCGGATCCAGTTATTTATAAGGGGATTGCTTGTCATTATTCAGGGAAAAGTGTCATGTTTGTGTACCAGTCCCTCGTTGGACGCCGTCTTAGTGACAGCCATTAATTTTTTCACCGTAATAAGAAGAGAGGACATAATAACACAGGCTCCGATCCTTCTCATTCTTCAGTCACTCAGCTCATTGGACTACTAAAAGGCTAGCCTCTATTGACACACAGCTACACACTAAAAGGGTATGAGTTCATTCCTTTTCAACTTATGGGTCCACCACATAATAGCATCTATCAGCATAACCTTAAAAAATATATTTTCGAAAACAGACTCCAAAAGTTACACTACTGCAAGGGCCAGATGTACTAAGATTAGGTATATTGATTTCCTATCAATTAGCGATTCCTAGTGGGTTGCAAATCGATCTACCTCATGAATATTATAAGGTAAGTTAAAGTTTGGGACCCTTTAGAAATGATAGCCATCACAGGGACGGTGGCCAGCTGGGGACAGCGGACCACCATGTCTGCAATTGCTATTAAATAAAGTGATCTTTTTTTGCTTTGAGTTGTAGCCCATTCTCAATTTTTAAAAAACATTTAAAATTCCTTTTTTAAGAGTAGGCAGTGATCCATGGGACCACTACCTGGTCTTAGAAAATATTTTGTGTTACATTCTCTAAGGGGAAGGGGGCCCATAGAGATCTCTTGCCATTTGCAAGTGGGTTACCTCCAACTTAGAATTAGTGGTAAAAGAGTAATGGTTTGCAACTGGAAATCGGTCCTAAAACATTAATACATATCACTGCAAATCGGTATTTGGAAGGTATGCCCTAAACAAACCCATTCCAAATACTGAATCACAAATCCAAATTGCGATTTAACACAATGTACTGAACTGCAGTTTGCCTTTTGTACATTTCTGAAAACATTTTTGCGGTTGCAAACGGCCTGATTCTGTGAATTGGGCCATTTACGACCTCAAAAATGCTTAGTACATCTGGCTCCAAATTCCTACCATAGATAAATACCTACCTGCAAAAATTCAACCAGTTCTTAAAACCACTATGAAGCCCTTTTCTAAAAATACGATAGGAATGAAGTTATAAAAGTATATTAACTGTCATACATATGCGTATGTGACTTTGGTTAGATTTAGAAATTAAATGCAGATGAACACTATTTTGAGGAAGATATTTGTTTAAGGTCAGAATACTGGCAGTCTATATGTTGGCATCTATGTTTTTGCAGAATATATTTTTATCATTCTACATTTTTACATGGAACCCTATTGGTCAGCTGTTTTCAGCTCTGATTTTCTCAAGTTCAGGTTCGTCAAAAGTACTCTGCCTCGAATGGCTGACAGCAAGCAGAGTCTGGACATGTACATCAATGCACAAATAAAGAAAGAGTGTAGGCCTGCTTCTCTATAGATTTAAGTTATTTCTTTCATCGTGCCAGGTACTAATGTGCCAGGAGGTGGCCAGGCAGAGGCTGACCCCAGGCATTAGGCGGTACCCACAATTTTTCTGTAGTAGTGTCCATACTCTGTCAGTTCTCAGCTGTTCTAAGACGTGTCCCACAGACATCTACTGCAATACACCAAGCTATACCTCACACCTCAGCCTGGGTCCTTCTTTAGTCAGTGTTACAATAGAATGTCACGTGTACTTCTTACAGGCAAAGGCTTTTGTGCAGCCTTTCCTCTGGGCTTGAATGTTCTTAACAGTGTATTGACAGAGCATAATGATGAGATTGACTCTCTCCCCTTCTGGAGATTTAGTGATTATGTATTTAAGTGGCAGTGGATGGGGAGTGGGGGGGGTTGCTGCACTTCAGTGGAAATAAAACTTGTTCAAATTCATCTCTAACAAGAATATCAGCTGATTCTCTCTAGGGCAACAACATTGATAGGCAGCTCCCTAAAAGAAAGGTCAGGCCCATTGTGTTTTTCCAGCTACCCTCCATAATCTCTCTCACAATTTACAGCTGCAACAGCTGTGGCTCGGTGTCCAAAACAATACAAACAGCATGTTAGAGAGTGGATTTTTGGTTGGCAGAAGTATGCACCCTGTCCAAGCAGGAACCACAATCCTAGGCAAGGTGAGTCAGATACACACCATACATTGACCTGTGCTCAGACTCTGGTAGCTTGGCACAGAGCAGCCAGGCTTAACTTAAGAGGCATTGTGTAAAGCATTTGTGCAACACTTCAAACTGTAAAACAGTAAAAACATCCCACATAAAGATATCAAAGCTGATTAGAAAAATAGAGCGTAATTTAATGAACAAAGAAAGACCAAAACAACAAAAATCCAATAAGTATTACTGGAGTTATACATTTTTAAAGATTAAACTTAACTGTAGTGCTTCAAAGCATAAACTGGGGCGATGTGGTCAAAGTACAGGCTGACTGCAATGGAGCACGGGTCGGATACAGGGACCAACCTTGTCTCATTTCAAAGTAGCTTGTTTGTGTCGTCGACGAAGATCCCATGCATGAAGCAGAAGAGGCGCTGCATCATCATCGATCCTTTGGATGTAGGCAATGCGTCAGTTCCAAAACCGGAGATTTGTCGAGGATTTAGGGGATGCGCTGTGCCGGTGGCGAAGTGCTGTACTCGATCCTCGCAGCAGCCATGATGCGTCATTATCGAAGGAGATGCGCTTGTTCCGAGCGGTGTAACAACGGTGATTCCTGTATTTTGGCAATTGCTACACTTTATACCCACTTCCAAGGGCCCAGGATAGGATTGGCACCACTTGCAGGGCAACATTCACAGATGGCAGAGTCGAGGTGCTGTAGGTGGATGGTTGGAAGTCTTTGTTGTGTCTGAGACTTCAAACAGGAGGTAACCAGACAATACCTTTGAGTCACTTTGGTTCTGGATTGCAGAGATACAGGTCCAGTCCTTCGTACTCCCAGGAAAGAGGGCAGCAGCCAGCAGATCAGCACAGCAAAGCAGGAGTCCAGCAGAGTAGCAGTCCAGCAGAGTGGCAGTCCTTGTAGCAGCATAGCAGTCCTTCTTCCAGGCAGTGTACCGACAGTTCCAGAAGTGTACTGAGTTGTTGGATTCAGTGATCCATTACTGATACCCAGTTGTGCCTTTGAAGTGAGGGAGACTTCAACAAGAGGCCTTTGAAGTGCACAGAGTCCCTGCCATTCCTGCCTTGGACTCAGACTCACTACAAGGGGGTATGCAGACCTTTGTATGGGGACAGGACACAGCTTATTCAGGTGTAAGTGTCAACTCCTCCTTCACGACCTGCCTAGGATGGCTCATGAGGATGTGGATGGCCCATCAGTCACACCTAAGCTTCCTTTCTGTTTGGTTGTCAAGAGGGAATTCACAAAGCCCAACTGTCACCCACCCCAGACATGTATTCAGAGACAGGCAGAAGGCACCAAATGGCTAAAGTAAGAAAATGCCAACTTTCTAAAAGTGGCATTTTCAGAATTACAATTCAAAATCAAACTTCAGCATAGATTGGGATTTTAAATTGTGATTCCAGAGACACCAAACCTGGGGTTCCCATCTCTTCCCAACTAGAAATTATACTTCTAAAATGTAACAAGGTAATTCCTATGTTAATCAATGGGAGGGATAGGCCTTGCAGTAGTGAAAAACGAAAGTAAGCGTTTTTCACTACAAGGACATGTTTAACTTGAAAGTACAATTTCTACTTGTTAAACACACTGCACCCTGTCCTTGTGCTGTCCAGGAACTACCATAGGGGTGACTTACATGTATTAAAAGGAAGGTTTGGGCCTGGCAAGTGGCTTAACCTTCCAGGTTGATGTGGCAGCTTAGAACTACAGACACATGCTCTAAATGACAGGCCTAAGACATGTTTAAAGGGCTACTGAAGTATATGGCACAGTCAGTGCTGCAGGCCCACTAGTAGCATTTAATTTACAGGCCTTGGGGACATGTAGTGCACTTCACTATGGAATTATAAGTAAATGAAATATGCCAATTTTGGATAAGCCATTGTTACCATGTTTCAAGCAAAGAGCACATGCACATTAGCACTGGTTAGCAGTGGTAACGTGCCCAGAATCCTAAGGCCAGCAAAAATAAAGTCAGCAAAAACAGGAGGTCTGAAGGCTAAAAGTTAGGGGAAACCATGGCAAAAATGTCAAGTCTAACAAGGCCTTAAGACCTCTAAACACTCAGTTTTTTAAATATTCTGCTAGATCCATATTTCTGCCTTTCCTCAAAGATTTTTTGTGGCCAAACAAAATAAGCCTTAAAGGCGTAGATTTACAAGCGTCTTTTTTCACATTCTGTCGTGTAGTTCCTATAGTACCCCTGCAGGACCTGCGCGTTTGGATAACATAAACCGTGGGCTTGGTGACTGACTGGCTCTGTGCACCCCCACTGTGTATGATAGCCGGATTTGCATTAGCTAGCTCACAGTGCCACTAGAATCTCCTCTTATCGGGGAGAGATTAGTTTCTGGCAACCTTAGATCATGACAACCCTGATCCCTCAGAATCGTGGAAACAATGTACTACTTTTCGCTCAGTCACTCGTGCTTACTTATTCGGTTTGTCTCAGAGAGTTACACAGAGTAAACAGTCTGGGCGTTTCAATAAGTATTTATTGAACAGTTGTTATTCTAGTGGAAAATATATGTGCCGCAGCAACCAGCAGACAATAGCAGAGATATATTATAAGCAGTACGATAAAAGTGTAGGGATAGTACAGTTCTACCATATTGCAAGTATCATGAATACATACATGAATATAAAAAGCATTATGAAAAGTGCGCGTACTCCTACGATGCCTAACTAGATGTACCTAAGTGTACCTAGCATGTGTGTAGGTCTAAAAGCCTAAGAGCCAAGAATCCTTCTAGGATTTAGTCGAACCCCCATACCTGAATAGAGAGAGTGTGGGACCCCGTCCTGGTCTCGAGTTGGACACCCCACAAGGGCTGTGTTAGACCGCTGTCAGCTGGAGCGACTGCATGCAGGAGCCTCAGCGTCTCTGGTCAGTATGTCAGCATGGAAGTCTCGGTTCCCTCTATCTTACCGTGGCAAGATGTGGTGTATTTATACCCTAAAGTATCTCGTCCCTCAGTATGGTTTGTATTGGTCTTTGTTAGACATGAGGAAGACGTCAGGGGTGAACTTTGTACATATATATTATGCGGGAGATGTAGCTGGTGAATGCTCATGCATAATTTATGAGTAT
This sequence comes from Calotriton arnoldi, assembly GCA_963921515.1. Taxonomy (NCBI): domain Eukaryota; kingdom Metazoa; phylum Chordata; class Amphibia; order Caudata; family Salamandridae; genus Calotriton; species Calotriton arnoldi. Next base: position 355,372 of record CAWUFW010005922.1, on the reverse strand, counting down.
ATTGTAGGCCTGTGTTCGGGAAAAACCCTGCAGTGTTCTAACCACAGACTAGATAACGTTCAACCCTCAGAGCTCGTTGTGTACTGTAGGGAACTAATGTAGGTGAAAGATCATGCCTATATTAGGGCATAGGAGATCATGACTATAATAGGGCATAGACGATTATGACCAAAATTGGGCATGTACGATTATGACCATAATAGGGCATATGCAAATATGACCATATACGGCATATATGAACGCGTCTATATTAGGGCCTCTATATGAAACATAACACCCACTCCACTTTCGAATTGGATGACAATGACCATACTTAAAATCTGGATAGTTGAAAAATTCTCCTTAAAACAGCTAAAAACATGGTTTTAAAAAGACATTTAAAAATGATAAAAAATGTTAAAAGTCAGCTATTCTTTTGTTGCCACTTGAAAAAGTCAATTCTGTCTCACTTATAAAAGTTGCATTACTACAAGCAGAAGAAGGCCATTCTTTCTCAAGTGAAAGTGTCAATTTAGGAAGTGTTCCAAATTTAGTTCGTTTATTTATGAAACGAAGTGGAGAAGCCGAATTCTTTCCCAGGACGCGATGAGCCAATTCCAGATTAAGTGTCCTGGCTGGGAGATACAGCATTATTGGTGTTAGCTACTGCAGACGACAAATAAGCTCGCTCCTCCCCAGCGCCACTGAACATCTCTCCACAACTGATCTCATCTCTCACTATAACTCAAATATGACGTCCATTCTGGATCAACTAGCCCCTCTGAAATTAAAAAAAAACAGGAACATTCCATCCAGATCATGGTTTAACACTGACATCAATGACGAAAGGAGACAACTAAGAGCCATAGAAAGACTCTGGAAGAACAACCCTTCCATCATCCGCCGCGCAGAACTCCAAGCAGCACGCAGGAATTACAAAAAAACACATCAAGAACAAAAAAACATCGTTTTTCTGCACGCGCTGGACAACGCAATAAACAGACCCAAGGAGCTCTTTAACATCATCAGGCAACAAACCTCCAAGCCCACTGCTTCCTCAGCTCAGGCATCCAAAGAACTATGCGACAACTTCGCAACTTTTTTTAATTACAAAATCACCAAGATTGAGCTTTCACTAGACACCAACCACACCCCCCCCACCAAGAGCCCGACGCTTGGAACTAAAGACATCACATCCATGACCCCTTCTAAACCCTGGACATCCTTCAATCTCATTCAGGAAGCAGAGATAGTCAAACTGATTTCCACCGCCAAGCCCTCATCCCAAGTCCTCAACCAGCTACCCCCTCAACTGACCAGAGAGCTGAAACTCATCCTAGCCCCGCTCTGGTGCAAGATCATAAACAGCTCCCTGAGATCCGGAGTCGTACCTGACTGCCTCAAAGTCGGACAAGTCACGCCACTGCTGAAAAAACAAGGCCTAGACACAAAAGATCTGAACAACTTCAGACCTGTCTCTAACTTACCTCTTCTATCCAAAATCCTGGAAATATGCGTACTCCAACAACTGACTCAACACTTAGACAGCATCAACCTTCTTGATCCCCACCAATCAGGCTTCAGAAAAGGCTGCAGCACCGAAACCGCGATCCTCAACGTCATTGATGATATATACAAGTCACTTGACTCGGACCAATGCTGCCTACTCATTCTCCTAGACCTATCAGCAGCCTTCGACACGGTCGACCACAAACTTCTCATTAAGGCTCTTCAAGAAAGGGCAGGTCTAGATGAGGTGGTCCTACACTGGTTCTCCTCCTTCCTCCATAACCGCACCCAAAGAATAAAAATTAAAAACTTCGCGTCCGACCTACACCCCGTAAGCAGGGGTGTCCCACAAGGGTCAGTGCTCTCCCCACAACTTTTCAACATCTACATTGAACCGCTCACTACCCTACTCAAAAAATCCAACATCCCCTTCCACCTATATGCAGACGACACGCAGATCTATCTGGAAACCTCCTCCATCGATGACATCCAGAGACTCAACAACACCCTAAGAGAGGTCCAACACTGGCTCTCTAGTAACCACCTAAAACTCAATCAAGAGAAAACGGAAATACTCCTCATCTGCAACAAAGAAGAGAACCCCCAAATTGCGGAATGGCTCAAAGCTATTGATGTGCTCAACGGTAACCTCACCCTGGCGGACTCTGTAAAATGTCTAGGTATCACCCTAGATCCGAAACTGGACATGACCAAACACATTAAGAGCTCCGCAAAGAGCACCTTCCTCAACTTGAAGTTACTTAACAAAATAAAACCCTTCCTCCTGCCCAAAGACCTTCAACAAGCCACTCAAGCATTGGTGTTGTCCAGACTAGACTACGGGAATGCAGTCCTCTCTGGTACAGCAAAATCTCACCTTGCCCCCCTCAAAACAACTCTCAATGCAGCAGCCAGAATGGTCACTGGAGTTAAGAAATTCGACCACATCACTGCAGCACTCAGAGAACTAAAATGGCTCCCAATTGAAATGCGGGCTAGCTTCAGAACAGCCTGCCTCACGCACAAAGCCCTTCACACAGGCAAACCGGAATACCTGGCTTCCAAACTCAAAATAGCTGGTCAGTCCAGGAACCTCAGGAGCTCCAACACTCTACTACTCATTCCGCTGAAAACACGCAAACAAAAAACCGCGGCCAGGTCCTTTGCTGGTAACGCGCCCAGATCTGGAACTCTATTCCCCCCCACATCAGAACTATCCCCTCTTTTGCAAAATTCAAAAGACTGCTCAAAGACCTTTTCCTCGAGCGTTCCCTAGCAAACCGATAGGATCCGCCGAAGTGCTTTAGCCGGCACACCGCATGACTCTGACTCTTTATCCTGTGACCTCGACCTCCTACACCTCCCGGACCCCCACCTCGTTCCCTCCTCCCGGAAAGAGGAGCCTATCGGCTACTCGTTATGTGTGAACTGTTCTCGCCGCGTATCTTTACGTTATATTTGCTTCTCTTTATGTTTGAACGCTATGCGTCACGAATCATTATGTTCTACTACGGTCACCTCTTTGTTTGATTGCATCTTCGATACATGTTGTAAAGCGCGCTGATACCCTCGGGGCCGGCTAGCGCTATATAAAACTCCTAAATAAATAAATCCAATGCCTCACAGAGAACGTCAATTGCACATAGATGGAATTCAGCACTGCCAACAGTCGGTGCTGCGCCAGCTTGTGCGGCAGTTGTTACCTGAGTGCCTGTGGAGGAGCCACCTAACCCAGCAGGAGCAAACGGCCCCTGTGGATTCTCAACGAATGCGTTCATCAGAATTGGAAGACGCTGGGGACAACGCAGAGCATGGGCCTTTAGGGGGTCCAGCATAGCATCCATGTCCGGAGCCGTATCTTCTGGAAACGTTAGACAGAGATCCAACGTGCATTCTTCTCCGCAAAACAGGCATCAAAGAACAGGTAAGATGTAGTCCAACCAGACTGGTCTAAACGATAGAAACCAAGAGGCATTCAGTTCTCTTAGGCAAGGTATTCCCAGAAGCTGTACCATGCGTTCACGATACTTCCGCTCCATGAGTACGTTCGCCATTTCCTCGGAAATTGGGCCGTCCATTGCGTAGCAGTAAGATTACAATCAGGACTCCTGCAATTAGGAACAGGATAAGCGGGAGACCTCCAAACAGGCTTCCCAATACGGAGTGTATAAAATTTGGGATTACTCCAAGGACTGTCTGAAAGGTGCTTAATAGTCCTGACCCTATGATCTTAAATAGGTGTACAATACCGCTCGTATCAGACATGTTAAAGATACGACCCACCATTTCTGCGAAATGAAAGGGGCAGTTCGTACGTATAAGCGCCTGTATCTCAGTCGAGGTCCTTGCAACTTGAAGTTCAAAGGTTTCTCGAGCGGAGGTTAAGGGCACGGGTTGCTGTAAAAGCATGGCTTTCGGTCTGCAAAAAGTATCAAATTGTATAAAGGAAACATTCAACGAAGGCCATAACGGCGCCTCCCTGAATGTGTTCAGTGGCGGAAACAATACTTGCATACAGCAAGTAACCCTGGAGTTAACAGTGACCAGATAGGCGACGCCCGGAAGCATCCCACAGCAACCTTGATCGTTTAGCTTCAAGTAACTCCCATTCGAGAGCAGCTGGAAAACCGGCGTGATCATGGCCGCTGGGGTCCCTGACATGTGAAAAGATAGATTCGCTACTGAACCACTACATGCTCCGTGCAGAGAAATATCCTGACACATGAGAGAACCGCTTAAAGCGTTCTTGCAGTTTGTACCACTCAGATACACTTCTCGATCCCCATTCCGGCATCGATATCTACATGGTAACTCCCAAGTTTCCTTAATGTAACCCTTACCCATTTTTTCATATTTGCCTGCCTGCCTTTGCTCAAGGCAATATTGAAACTGAAACGTAGTGACCGGCAGAGTGATTTGGCCATGAATTAGCCATTCAGTTGATGGTAATTCGGCTACAGTGAATGGTAACCTTTCCAGTTTCTCAATACGCAGCATTGTATATTTGGCTCCCCTTTGTGCCATTTCTGTCTGTATATCAGTTAGATTGTATTCTGAAAACAGAGACGTGGTGTTTATAAAACGCCAGGGCACATAGCCTGCACGCAAAGATTGCAGCATCCAGATTAACATCATAATAGAACGTAATTGGGATTGCCCGTGTTGTAACAAGGCCAGATCTTGTTCTAATATGTCGATTGCCGAAGACACAATGTTGCCTAAGGAGTAAATCCTGGAGGTCAAAGTTGTTAACCCATTATCCACTACAGCTAATGCCTTCTCTAAGTTAATACGGTCTATTACCCGTATTCTTTCTGCGGCCTCCTGTTGGGATATTTTCCAGTTTTCATTATAATAGGCATAAATGCCAGCATATATGAAACGTTTCTGACGTGTTTTCTTTGGGCCTGACAAGAAATCCCTAAGGTCCACATCAGGTGTGAGTAAGCTCAAGTGATGTTTTATTCTTTGAGTGTAGAGGTCTCTAGCCAATCAAGGCACAACTTCCCAACACTATAGGATGTCACTACCCCTGGGTGTTGTCTTTGTACATAGCGTGTATCTGGCCTACTGATACTAAACCCCCTCAGCTATACCTAGGAATCTCTGTTGACATGTGTTTGTGTCAATGGGCCAAATCAGCCATTCTGTCCAATTGGGATCTGACCTGTTGTACTGGAGAATGTCATTTAATCCTACCCCATGTGTAGTTGAATTCTGCTGCCCACCCATCTGTGATGGTGCTGGAAACCCAGGTGTGTTAATTTCCTTGTTCTTGGCTAGTCCAAGACAGGATGTCTGTTGCACAGTGTCAATTTGAAATATCATCTGCTGTGGAATGAGGCATGCTCTAAAAAGCGCTTCTGTTCCCTGGACCTGACAGTCCCTAGAACCCCAGATTGATTTTAAATCTATAGTTTCCTTCCATAGGTCGAAACCCTGTGTAGACAACTGGGCCATAAAGGAAGCAGAGTAAATCTGTTTGGTGTTAGTCAACATAGGGGGATATTCTCAAGAACGTGCAATAATCATCGCCAAAATAGGTTAACGCAAGTTTTCATATCGCCGTCAAGTGCGGGAAAATAACCCTGTGTCAACGTGGCATTCACAACACGGCGGTAACATGCAATAGTACCCCGATAACGCGGCTAATGTCCGCGATAACACTACCGGGACGGCGACAAAAATCTCAACCTGAACGTGAAAAAAGATGCGATGGGCCTAACCGCGATAGAAAAATCGGCGACAAGCAGCGGCAGGCTTGCAATTCCCACGTCAGGCGGGTAAAATCACCATAAAAGCAGCAAAAAAATCAGAAAGAAATAAAAAAGACATAACAACTGCGAAGCACAATGGAGGGAGCTGGAGCAAGTACAGAGGACAACCCGAACCCCAACAAGCCCCACGGAGGACCAGACTGGGACCTCGGGGCCAGGGAAGGGCAAGGAGAAGAAGAAGAGGAAGACGCGGTTCAGTCCGCAGGAAAACAGGATCCCGATAACGGAGGTGACACTCCCACCATCCAATTGCCATTGGTGTAATTGACAGCACTAAATGTTGCACATACACTTGTCCGAGCGATGTGCCAATGCAGAGGAGTGACATGCACACAGGGAATGTGTCTAGGAATGAATTTATTTGCACATGCTGTGCCTGTGGTCATTTTGACCTGTCCCATGATTGATAAGGACAGTCCCCATGTGGCGTGCCTATGTGAAGAAATTGTTAATGATAGCTATTCCAGCTGCTGCTGCACTGGGGTGTGGTCCACCTGCCTCATCTTCATCATCATCGTCCGGTGCATCAGGCACTTGGATCCATGGGGCATTGGTGCGTACACATATGTTGTGCAACACACAACATGCAATGATCATCTTGCACACTATTTGCGTGCTGTACAGGAGTCTTCCACCTGTGATGTCCAGGCACCTGAAACGTGACTTCAACACGCCAAATGAGCGCTCCACAATGCCCCTGGTGCGTATGTGGGCTGCATTGTACTGCCTCTGGGCATGGGTGTTCGGGGCTCGGAGGGGTGTCATCATCCACAGGCAGAGTGCATATCCTTGATCACCTGTGACAGGGGAGAGAGATGTGTCAATCGGTGGTTCGGCATTCTGTGTTGGCAGGCTCATTAGTATATTGGTGTGTGATGTGTGGGACTTTGGGATACATGTCTGACATGTCTTGCATGTGGCAAATGAGCGGCATCCATGTGTAGTACGTTGCCTCACAGCTGCTCCTCCCTCCCCCCGAGCCTAGTTACTTGTGTGCGGTGCGCGGTTGCAACACTTGCACTCCTAGGACACACCATTGTCATGACTGTCTGTGCATGTCTACAAGCCTGACAACGACACTGTGATATTGGCCGTTGAAGGTGGTCGGCCACGTGTGTGTATGCCTATGATCAGGATATGGCGGGAACAGAGACACACGCAGTAGTTGCCTTGGTGGCCATCCCGGAAGTGAACCACACCCTGAGCCCCGGGCTATTGATTGCCACTCCTACGCTGGCCCAGCCCACTCCGCTTACGCTTACAGGGGGGGACGACATGGCTACATGTCCAGGGTCTACCCCACTGCCTGAGGTAAAATGGTAGCGCCCACTGTCTACGACACTACAAACACCAGCAGTATATGTCCACATGGACATGTCTGTGCTCTGCATAATTAAGTCTGTCCAGCAAATCCCCTCCACACTTGGCATTGTGTGCATTCTGATTCATGGGTCACTTGCCTCCCTCGCACATACTTGGTTCCCACCTCTCACCACATCCTGCTATTGTGCGGGAGAGGTGCCATTACGTGGATGGCTTGTCTGCATGTCTGGCCCCTGTTACAACATTTCCATGTGTTGTCGTGTCTGGTAGGTGGGCATGTTGTTTGGCATGTCGTATGTGATGTTGTAACATGTGCATTCCCACAGTTGTGAGTTGTATGATTGTGGAGTTGAGGTGTGTAGTGTGTTCCGTTGGTACTTACCGACGAGCAGTGCATTTCCGTAGGTGCCATCCTCGAAGCGCTGGTGGATGATGGACTGTCGGAAGATGTAGGAATCATGCACACTGCCTGGGTAGTTGGCGACGACGTTGGTGAAGAGTCCCCGGTGGTCCACTATTGCCTGCACATTGATGGAATGCGTGTGCTTTCTGTTGCGGTAATTGTGTGCAGTGTCGGCAGGGGGCACAAGTAGGACATGTGTGCAGTCAATTGCCCCCAACACGTGCGGGAATCCAGCTATTGCATAGAAGCCTTGCTTGGTCTCCAGCTGTTCCTGCGCAGTGTGGGGGAAGTGAAGGTACTGGGGTACCAAGCTGATGATGGCATCCAAAACAGGTGTGAGGAACTTTGATAGGGCTGGCTGTGAGACTCCTCCGACTCTGGCAGTTGTTGGTTGGAAGGTACCAGAGGCCAACAGGTGCAGGACAGCCAGCAGCTTTGTCTGCGGAGGGATGTTGGTTCTCCGCTGTGTTGGTACCGTCAGCCTGTGGGCAATGTGGGTCAGATTGCGGGGGATGGTCGTCCTTTTGAGCCAGTAGTGGGCAATGACTTCCTCTGGCGTTAAGTCTCCCAGGCTGGTGCGTTTTCTGAAGGACCGCTGTCTCATTCTGCGCTGCCTCGGTGGTAGTCTGGGAGGTGGTGGTCCTGGGTGGGATGGGGGCCTGGGGGGGGTGGCGGTGGGTGTTGTGGGCCTCTTGGGGCTCCGAGCTGCATGATCAGTAGCTCCATGACATGTGTTGGTCTACCGATGTGGCTCTGGGCTGGGCTCCCTTTCATGCTGCAGGTTGTCGTCCTACTTACCACCAGTAGAAGGCAGGTGTTAAATCCCTGCTGCTAACGCGCCTTATCGCCTGTTTTTGGGTCACATTGCAGTTCTGGCTGGTCATTGAGAATATCGCGAAGTGGTGTTTTCGTGTGTTTTTACACGGGAACGCCTACTCTGCATATCATTAGCGTTAGTTGTCTCTCTCATCCGTGGCGATGTTTTTTGCGGTAGCTATCGCTGGTATACTGGCGATGTGGGGAGTTTGCACCAGCTTGTGAATGGGGCGATAATTCTTTCGCCACTTTTGCTGCGCTAATGTGCTGTTAACTCGGCGATCAGTCCTTGAGAATATGCCCCATAATTTTCTGTGCTGATGTTGTTGCCACTTTGTAATAAAATGACTTCGGGTCAGATGTATTAAACCCTGAAAAGTATGTGAATTTCTGTGCAAAAGTTTGCGAACTACCTTTTGGAGGTGTTGGGCAGTGATCCCACTGGTGGTATTCAAATACATTTCGCGGTGTTATAGATTTGTGCAAGAAATGATGACCATAATGTTGGTAACAGTGCAATGTATCATAGTCTGAAGTACCTTCTAACATTTCATTGTTCAGAAATGCTGCAGTTTTTTCCAAATCAGACATCATATTAGTCACAGTTTCAGTGCCCCAATCATCAGACAATGTACTGGAGGTAATGATATCACTTAAAGAAATTTTAAATACATGTTTAAGCTTTAAAAGTTCAGTCAGACCGAATATATCAAAATCAATCTTGTCCCATACTATACCGTCCGGTATAGGAACTGCTGTGATGTTCACTGAAGACAAGTCTCTTGGTTCACGATGTGAAGACTGGTGTGGTTTTAAAATCAAATTGACTCTTTGGGCTGTAGAGCTCTGCTGGAGATATTGTCCATTAATAAGCATACTAAAAGTTATAGTTAAACCTAGCCAGAAAAGAAAAAATAGAATCCCAGTGATATACCATAGTTCTATCCAAGGTGACACCAGGTAAGTCTTTCTAAAAAAGTTCAAAAAGTCAATGAGTTTCTGTTTGTGTGATTTTTTGCCTGCCGTCATTTCCGACTCGCTTGGATCCAGTGAAAACGTATCAAAGTTCATGAAATAGCCAGAAGCAGTTCAATCAATTGTTGGAATTACATCGGGATTTGTTGAAATTGGATTTTGCTGTTGACAAGGCATGTTGACGTAGAAGTCTGTAGTCGGTCTTAAAGCAACTTGGTTGTTAAGTTGATTTTCTTCTTGAAGTTGAACTTCTTGTTGAAGGGGAACGAGTTCCATAGCATTGTTGCTTAGTCCTTCATTCCGTACAGGTGGCTCTTCAAACGTGATGAGTCTTTCTGTTTGGACTTCTTGGATTGTAGCGAGAGGAGGGCGTCTGCTACTGTGCAGTCCACGAGGCCTACTGTTTAGTATCGGCCACATAGTGTGGTTTGATTAAGTCGATTGAGACAAATCTTTTCTACTTTTTCCCGGCAAGAGGTGACAGAAGTACAATTCTTGTGCCCTGGATTGCTAGGATCGGTACAGTGTTCTGTAGGATAGCCCGAATTCTTTCTTGTCTGCAATCTTTTCTCTGACCAGATCCTTTTGGGATCCAGACAGGTCTTGACGTTACTGCCTTGACTTCCTCAGTGGCAGTCTGTTTTAAATGGACGTTGCTTTGTTGTGTCCTGGATTCATTTAGATCCTGTAAAACAGCCAAACGATCATGGGTATCAAATGGTTTTTCATCCGCCACTGTGCCTCCACATTCAAGATCAGGTACCCTCATTCTTGTCCCAAATAGGACCTCGTAAGGAGTGACACCCCCTAGAGAGCTTCTTGGCTGATTGTTTAGGGCTCTTTGTACCCCATATAAGTGATCTACCCATCTACCGCCCTTGCCTAATACCCTAGCTGTTAAAGATTGCTTTAAGTCACGGTTTTTCCTCTCCACGACTGAATTTCCCTCAGGATGGTACGGAGAGGAGTACCGCAATGCTACGCCCATTCCTTCCATGGCCTCTTTGTAAGCCTGAGAGCTAAACGCCGGGCCATGGTCAGAATGTAACATGCCAACCGCGTATGTGCCGATAAAGACTAGCAAATCTTTTATAACAGTTCGAGCGTCAGCACAGCGCTGAGGCCAAACCCATAGGAATCTAGAGCAGGAATCCACTGCAACCATGACATATTTCTTGGCCCCATCTGATTGTAGGGGTCCGCAGTGGTCCAAATATACACATGCGAGAGGTTTGTCTGATTTTAGTAATGGTGTCTGCGCTGGGCGTGTTATGGTGGAGCCCTTCATCTGCTGGCAGATGTCGCACTTTAAGACATAGGGGCCGATTCCGATCTCGGCCGGTAGGGCACCGAATCGGATTCGGCTTAACCGGATCCGATTCGGAGCCCTATTTCCCGACCGAGTCGTACGTGCGTCCGGGCGAGCGAGTACGATGCGTGCGCTCGCAAAATCTCCGACTGACTCGTTCGCAGGAACCGACCGCTCCGACCGACTCGCACGGGGACGACGCGCACCTCGCAATGGAGATGTTCCCCGGCCAGGTAAGTACGATGCGCACCTCGACCGCTCCGACCGACTCGCGCAGCCCGGCTCCAAGGAGCTGTCGGAGCCGCACTTTGGGGGTCCGTGTCGGACCCCCTGGAAGCGTAGGCGTGCGAGTCGCACACAGGGGGGACACATGGGTCCCCCCTACACGTGCATGTACGGTGCAACCCGCATCGACGTGAACACGCTGTAGGGGGTGCCCTTGTTCGCGTCGTGCCCATTGAGTCAATGGGAGCCCGTGTACGCGTCGTACGACTGGCTCCCATTGACTTCAATGGGAGTCCGACTGAATCGAGTCCGATGTCATACGTGCGCATCGTACTCGTTCGGTCGGACTGCTAGGGTCCGATTCGGTCGGAAATCTCTCTGGGTCCGGCTCGGTCGGGGAGATTTCCGGCCCGAATCGGAATCGGCCCCATAGTCTTTGGTCTGCTTTGTTAACCCTGGCCACCAGTAGCGCTGTTTCAATAAAGAAATAGTCGCTGTAGCGCCTGTATGCGCAGAACCCAAACCCTCGTGTGCTGCTAGAATTAAGCCTTGCCTACGATCCATATTTGGTATTACTCTATCACCCACTCCAGGAATCTGACCATATGGAATGTTTTGTGCATCTAACTTGTAGGAGTACTTGAGTGGAAATTTCTTTGGTACTGCTGTGCTGCCTTTGCGCGAAGCATTGACAGCTACCATAATGTCGCTGTCTATTCTCGTTTTTGAACGAGTGATTGCAGCTACGGACGCTGTGCGTACAGCCCCCTTTGCGGCTTCATCAGCCAATGAATTCCCTTCAACGTGAACGCCATCATGCTGATGACTCAGTGTATGTATCACGTGAGCCCTTGGTAGTTCGTTTCTCAACTCCACTACCTGTTCCCATAGCATGTTATGCTTAATTGTGCCACCTTTCGCGTCTTTAAACCCATTTTGTTCCCAATGATGTAAATAGTCATTCTACGACTGTACACAGTAAAAGGAATCACACACAATTAGTGTGGGGAATTCGTGTTCTGTATTTACGAGTGCCAGTATTAGAGCTTTTAATTCTGCCAACTGAGCCGTGCAGTCTCCTAGAGATTGCGTTTTAGTGCAACTTGCATGGAACTTTCCATCGCGCATGCGACCTTTAACAATCGCACACGCTGTGCTGTAAGCTTGCTTACTCCCTATGGCCTGTTGAGCAGATCCATCAGTGTAAATAATGTATTCATACTGATCTAGAGGCAAAATCTCATTTGGAAGAGGATATTCTTGTTCGTATTGCAGAAATGCTTGTGTTTTTAAATTTGGATCAAATCTGTATTCAACATCTGTTGCAGTAAGAGAATTAGCCCATTGTATCCATCTGGGATGTAAGGCTTTCGCATTTGGAATGCTAGCCTTTGTAACAGCCTCTAAGGCTGGTACTGGGGTCACGACTATTATGCGCTTTCCCTGAGCCAGAGCTCTTTCTCTTGCTACAGTGGTCTGAACTGCTGTCAGGATTTTTTCTGTTGAAGTAAAACGCATCTCTGCGTTTGTGTACAGGTGTGATTTGTATGCGATTGGCACCGTTTCACCTTCATTGAAAGTTAAATAAGTGTACCCGCATTGACCCGCTATTTCTCGGATCACTAAGTTGCGTATGTTTACGCATGTCTGTAAGTGTTTTGAAGCTATCATGTCTTCCTGTAGTGAACGTAGGATATTGGTATGTTCCTGTGTCCATTGTCTGATTGAAAAATCAGGTTTTATTAAGTCGTAGAAAGGTTTTACTCTTTCTGCGTAATCCAAAATGTATGTTCGACCAAAATTTAGGAACCCCAGAATTGATTGTAAATTCTTTAATGATTTTGGAGGTTGGAGCAGCGCACACTTTTCTAAAAAGTTAGCTGCTAGGCTTTTCCCTTCACTGACAGCTCATACCCTAAAAATAGGACATTGAGATGGGCAATTTTTGATTTTTTGAAATTAAATTTATAGCCCTCAGAGGCGAATCCCATAATAATGGTGCTCACCCTGGTCAAGTCATCGTCCGCCAGATAAATATCATCTACATAGGACAATGCTTCTTCATCCAAATTTTGGAGTAACTCTGTTACCCTTGCTGAAAACAACACCGGGCTATTCTTATACCCTTGGGGAAAACAACAAAATTGCCGTTGCGACCCTAGCGCTGAAAATGCGGTCAAATACCTGCTTTCAGGCGCTATATTTTGGCAGAAAAATCCATTTGAGATATCAAGTGTTGTTTTGTATTTTTGTCGCACAATGTTATTCATTAATGCGGCACTGTGTGCATTTTGAACTGCAATGTCTTTGTGCAGGTGTTTAAATGTCTGTAATCTAAAACTAAACGATATGTGTTGTCAGGTTTTGATACGGGAAACAAAGGATTGTTCATTGGTGAGGTGCAATTTTCTATCACCCCCTGGTACTCTAGTTGATCTAGGATATCCCTGACTTGTTTCTTAGCTTCCTGCTTTATAGAGTATTGCCTTTGAGCATTTGGGGAAACTTTTAACGGGATCACGTGGTGGGTTGAATCCTCATCCCAACCAGCATGATTTTTGTACAATGCTGGAGCTACGGCAACCGCCCACTCCTGCGCATATGCATGTTTTAAATGTATGGGAACGAGGTGGGAAAATTACCTTTTCTCCCTTAGGGCACTCCATGACGAATGCTGGCGGCCAGTCTTGCTCTGCTAATAGGATGTCATATCAAGATGACACATTTTTCCAAAATAGACCTTTAATTTTCCTGGGCTTGTCCCCCTCCATCCGGAGTGTTATCTCATGTAACTTATGTGGGACACTTACCCGAGTATCAGGTGTTTCCACCGTGATATACTCACTCAACTCCACTGTCACCAGAAATTCCTTCAGGTTCTGGCGAGCTATTGTTACTTCTGCTGCGCTGTCTAGCATCGTCAGAGCCCTTTCCCCACTCAGAAGCTGTGTCCTCAGAATTCTGGGCATGTCTGATCTTAAGACTTGCTACCTTCATCTTTTTGAACTGAGGTTTTTGTTTTTGTCTATCTTCTTTTTTAGGTGCGTAGTCCACAGCGTGTTGCGTGTCTCTGGACTTTGTACGCTCCTCTGACCGTCCTTCCCTCTCTGAGTTTTTGATGAACCCTGAAAGGAACGAGAGGAACGTGTATCAGTATCCTGATACCTGTGAGGTTTTTAATATTATCCCTATTCCGGAGGTTATACCTCCTTTCAGCGGGCTCCTGTTGAGGAGACCTACCTCTGGATTGATATCTGCTGTCTTTAGACTTTTGTTGTTTTTTATTTTCCCACTTCTTTTTAGAAGAAGTAGGTGTCTGCTTTGTAGTGTCCTTTTCAGGACTGCCCACAAGTTGTGGTTTTAATGCTTTCCCACTAGACTATCTCTGCCTAGTTCTGCATATGCAGTTTCAATTATTTTGGGTAGTTCGTGTGGTTGATATACTGGACTGAACTCCCTTAGGCGTTGGTGGATCGCCACTGAAGCTGCTTCCCCCTTAATGTTAGCTAGTATTATGGCTGATACCTGTTCGTAGTTACCTAGTAACTTCATCCCTAAGTTAAGAGCAGGCTCTGCTCCGTACTCATTTTGTATCTGTCTCAATACATCAGGTACTACTGCTAATGACGGGATACCATGCGTTCTGGTATATATGGCAGCAAAGACCGTACCCCAAGAGGTGCCACCCTCTATTTGTCCTCTATTTGTGGGCAAGCAGATTGTTAGTATTCTGTGTTTATCACAGGTGGTAGGATTCGGGAATACCGCCTCAAGCTGAGTTATTTTCTGAGCTATCCAGAATGGTATTTGTTCGCGTTTTGTGGGCATTTTGCCCATTACCACGTGTAATGTTTGAGGAGTAATTTTATTTCTTGTACCCTGAGCTGGAGTAATATATGCTGCACCTGGTGCAGGTTGCATTGTTAAAGTCCTCATGACAGATTGCGTCAGGTTCCTGTAGATTTTAATTAAATCTCTGTGTTGTATGAGTAATTCTGGCTGTGGCATTGTGTCAATGTTAGGGTGCGGTGTGTAAGCTGCTAGTATTGGCCATGAGGCCCGTCTCCTCCAAGCGGGCCTAATCTTACTCTTCCTCATACGTGGGGTAGGGCGCCATTAAACCAGTAATAATGTTCCTGGTAAGTGAGTGGAATCTCTATGTCTTCAAATGGACAATATTCCCGTGGTGCATCTCCTTCTATATAGTAGTGAAATGTCTTTGTTATTGCATTTGCTGCTGGGAATGTAACCCATGAATAGAATACCACTGTAAGTTTTGATTTGTGTGCCTCAATCACGAAAACTACAATGCCACCCTTGGCTTGTAAACCATTTCTAATAGTCTTAGGGTGACTGTCCTTCTGAATTTTGGTGCAATCTGTATTGCATCCGCAAGATCTTCTCCTTCTTCTGAAAAATTCAGTTCAACTCTGTCTGCCCTTACCTCAGTATCAGACATGTTTAGAGGAAGAAGTGTTCCAATGGAACTGGGATAAGATGGTATGCACAATTTTTAGGAACACTATGGGGCCGATTCCGATCTCGGTCGGAGGCGCACCCAATAGCATTCAGTCGGGAAAAAAGCCATGCGAAAGCCTGTTTCCCGACCGATCCGTACAGCAAACCGAACGAGTAAGTACGATGCGCACAACAGCACAGAATCCGGCCGAGCCGTACTCACCCAAACCAGGTCCTGTTCCCCGACCGAGGCGAATCCGGAAACGCCGAATCGAGTCGCACGGAAGGAAAAATGCAGCTCCGTCCGGCCGAGCGAGTACGATGCGCTTTCCGTACGCGCCGAACCCGTCGCTACGCACGGCATGTCAAAGCATCCGGAAGAGGCGCACATAAGCTCCGATTCGCGCCACAACACGATCCACGGCTACGAGACGAACACGCCAGCGGCGAGGACGAGGCGAATCGGCGAGGGCGACGCGAAGCGGCGAGGACGACGCGAAGCAACGAGAAGGACGAACGACACGAACCAACCATGAATCCCTTCGTCCCGATCATACCAATATTCTACATTTACTACCGGAACAGGCACGGACGCGTACGGTGCAGAAGGTAAGCCAGACACCAACCACAAAACACATACAACACGTACACGACACATCACACACACACAGAGGGATGCAGAATATACTTACACCAGCAACAGCAGCACCATAGGGGCGGGATGCCCATCACCAATGCCACATATGCACACAGGGGCCTGAATGCGCACCACCACCCCTACCCAGGGGGGCAGGATGCCTACCACTACTACCACCCTTAGCCAGGGGGGCTGGATGCCTACCACTACTACCACCCTTAGCCAGGGGGGCTGGATGCCTACCACCACCCTTAGCCAGGGGGGCTGGATGCCTACCACTACTACCACCCTCAACCAGGGGGGCTGGATGCCTACCACTACTACCACCCTCACCCAGGGGGGCTGGATGCCTACCACTACTACCACCCTTAGCCAGGGGGGCTGGATGCCTACCACTACTACCACCCTTAGCCATGGGGTGCCAGATGCCTACCACTACTACCACTCTAAGCCAGGGGGGCTGGATGCCTACCACTACTACCACCCTTAGCCAGGGGGGTGCCAGATGCCTACCACCACTACCACCCTTACCCAGGGGGGGCTGGATGCCTACCACTACTACCACCCTTAGCCATGGGGGTGCCAGATGCCTACCACTACTACCACCCTCACCCAGGGGGGGCTGGATGCCTACCACCACCCTTAGCCAGGAGGGGCTGGATGCCTACCACTACTACCACCCTCACCCAGGGGGGCTGGATGCCTACCACCACTACCACCCTCACCCAGGGGGGCTGGATGCCTACCACTACTACCACCCTTAGCCAGGGGGGCTGGATGCCTACCACTACTACCACCCTCACCCAGGGGGGCTGGATGCCTACCACCACCCTTAGCCAGGGGGGCTGGATGCCTACCACCACTACCACCCTCACCCAAGGGGGCTGGATGCCTACCACTACTACCACCCTCAGCCAGGGGGGCTGGATGCCTACCACCACTACCACCCTCACCCAGGGGGGGCTGGATGCCAACCACCACCCTTAGCCAGGGGGGGCTGGATGCCTACCACTACTACCACCGTCACCCAGGGGGGCTGGATGCCTACCACTACTACCACCCTTAGCCAGGGGGGCTGGATGCCTACCACCACTACCACCCTCACCCAGGGGGCTGGATGCCTACCACTACTACCACCCTCACCCAGGGGGGCTGGATGCCTACCACTACTACCACCCTCAGCCAGGGGGGCTGGATGCCTACCACCACCCTTAGCCAGGGGGGCTGGATGCCTACCACCACTACCACCCTCACCCAGGGGGGCTGGATGCCTACCACCACTACCACCCTCACCCAGGGGGGCTGGATGCCTACCACTACTACCACCCTCACCCAGGGGGGCTGGATGCCTACCACTACTACCACCCTCAGCCAGGGGGGCTGGATGCCTACCACCACCCTTAGCCAGGGGAGCTGGATGCCTACCACTACTACCACCCTCACCCAGGGGGGCTGGATGCCTACCACTAGTACCACCCTCAGCCAGGGGGGCTGGATGCCTACCACCACCCTTAGCCAGGGGGGCTGGATGCCTACCACCACTACCACCCTCACCCAGGGGGCTGGATGCCTACCACTACTACCACCCTTAGCCAGGGGGCTGGATGCCTACCACTACTACCACCCTCACCCAGGGGGGCTGGATGCCTACCACTACTACCACCCTCACCCAGGGGGGCTGGATGCCTACCACCACCCTTAGCCAGGGGGCTGGATGCCTACCACTACTACCACCCTCACCCAGGGGGGCTGGATGCCTACCACCACTACCACCCTCACCCAGGGGGGCTGGATGCCTACCACTACTACCACCCTTAGCCAGGGGGCTGGATGCCTACCACTACTACCACCCTCACCCAGGGGGGGCTGGATGCCTACCACCACCCTTAGCCAGGGGGGGCTGGATGCCTACCACCACTACCACCCTCACCCAGGGGGGGCTGGATGCCTACCACTACTACCACCCTCAGCCAGGGGGGGCTGGATGCCTACCACCACTACCACCCTCACCCAGGGGGGGCTGGATGCCAACCACCACCCTTAGCCAGGGGGGGCTGGATGCCTACCACTACTACCACCCTCACCCAGGGGGGGCTGGATGCCTACCACTACTACCACCCTTAGCCAGGGGGGCTGGATGCCTACCACCACTACCACCCTCACCCAGGGGGCTGGATGCCTACCACTACTACCACCCTCACCCAGGGGGGCTGGATGCCTACCACCACTACCAACCTCACCCAGGGGGCTGGAGGCCTACCACTACTACCACCCTTAGCCAGGGGGGCTGGATGCCTACCACTACTACCACCCTCACCCAGGGGGCTGGATGCCTACCACCACCCTTAGCCAGGGGGCTGGATGCCTACCACCACTACCACCCTCACCCAGGGGGGCTGGATGCCTACCACTACTACCACCCTCAGCCAGGGGGGCTGGATGCCTACCACCACTACCACCCTCACCCAGGGGGCTGGATGCCTACCACTACTACCACCCTTAGCCAGGGGGGCTGGATGCCTACCACTACTACCACCCTCACCCAGGGGGGCTGGATGCCTACCACCACCCTTAGCCAGGGGGGCTGGATGCCTACCACTACTACCACCCTCAGCCAGGGGGGCTGGATGCCTACCACTACTACCACCCCCACTCATAGGATGGACAATGCATGACACAACCAGCACACCACAACCTAGGGAATGCAAGAAGAAGACATCCCCCCAACACCATGACAAGCATGTGTAGACTGTGTCAAATGCCTACAACACCGAACATGACTTTGTACATACAATGTGACCCCCTAGCACATGTGCCAGACATATATGTGTGTGGCACCCACAATGCAAGCAGGCCATGACCATTGTGGCAATGGGGTCCAAACCCCTATCATCACAGTGACCAAAATGTAAGTGTGGGGTCCATAGCTGAAGCACATTTTGAACATTGTGGCAATGGGGTCCAAACCCCCATCATCACAGTGACCAAAATGTAAGTGTGGGGTCCATAGCTGAAGCACATTTTGAACATTGTGGCAATGGGGTCCAAACCCCCATCATCACAGTGACCAAAATGTAAGTGTGGGGTCCATGGCTGAAGCACATTTTGAACATTGTGGCAATGGGGTCCAAACCCCCATCATCACAGTGACCAAAAGGTAAGTGTTGACAAAGAAAGAGGTGCAACTGCCAAACTGCATGGATGATTCCTGGTCACAGAACAACAAACACATCAGTGGCAAAGTAGTGTATGTGTCCCATTGCAACATAAATTGGGGGAGCCAAATACTGCAGTGCAAATAAGACATACCTTTGGCCATGTGCAGACAAACAACACCCATGGGGGCTGACACCGTCAACAATCATCAATGACACAATGACAGAAGTGACCATCAGAATGCAGACCCACATATTTGCACCAATGGGCACACAAATGCAGATACCCTGTGGAGACTGCAGATGTGAAGTGAACAGATACCATACCATGGCAGCAATGGGACACACAAACCATGATCATTGTGCTGACCGATGACCTAGGAGTCCCAGGGACAGCTGGGGAAACCCACCAAACTACATACAGCCAATGGCACACCCAAGATATGCCAATGCAGTGGTGCAGATGCACAAACACAAACAGGCAGACCCACACTGCACATCATACACAACAGGTGAGGGGGGGGTGCCATTGTCCCCAGGCAACCACACAACACATGAGGAGACCTGAATACCAATCATACAGATGTGCATACAGTGCCACACAAAGGTAACTCATGGATCCAAATCCCCTATGTGGGCAAGCAGGCATTGTCAGATGAGAGGGAGCACAAATCACACATATCACACAGGCACGTAGGGACAGCAACTGACACAGCAAGACACAGACACACCACAGCACCACCCCCAGGGCCCCCACAATGTGGTGACCCTGGGCTGCATTACAATCCCACTGTGATGACAAAGCTAAATGTGGTTCACACTGTGAACCACAGTCATGTGTCCTGAGCAACTAACTACCATCACACCTACACACCAAGGCCAACATGGAGGCAGGGGCCTAGCCGGGCAACAACTCTCATCTGCACACACTCAACACCACACCCCTCGACCTCCAACAATGTGCAGCAGTGAAGCACACATGCACTGGTGACATTGCACATGCACCCATGACTATTCCAGGGTGGTGGGTGGGAACCAAGGTGCAGAAACACATCACACATGGCCACTCAACAAGACTCCTGAATGTCTGACACACTGCACACTACGCTGTACATGGACATGACGGCAATACCACACCAACCAATGGGATCCCAGCCACAGTCACACACCAATGAAGAAGCCAAGGTCACCCACAAAGAACACACATAGACAACAACCAACATTGCAGCCCGGACCCTGAGGAGTGCCAGCAGTCACACACACAACGTGTCACAATCACTGAAAGATAACACAAACTGGAAATCACATGACAGGGAAACAACAAGTGCCAAGGGGAAACCTGACTGTGACCCATCTGCATCTGCACACAAACTCAGCCCTGACAGCAAACACACCTATGGGTGACACCCTGATGACCAGTAATGTGCCATGCACCCACATCACAGAGAACCCAGGGCGAAGACTTTGGGGGAACATAGGTCAACTCAGCTAGCATCTCAAACAGGTACAACACTGGGGATCACAGCATGCACAGCTAAACGGAAGTGAACACACATACATGCACATACAACGCACACCTTGGGCGCAGGCAATGTCACAGGAGTACACACTGCCATGAGGGGACTCCACTCCTGTGTGAGGAAAGCTGTGCCATATGTTGCCTCAGTAGGGCCCCATCATGTCAGCTGAGCACTTGGTCACACAATCAACAATTAGCACCAAATGAGGGCTCCCGTAACATCAGCCTGGTCATGGAAGTGCCAACGGAATCATCAGCACAGATCCAACACACTTGTATAGCAATGTTGCACTGACAACACAGATGAGTCCTTCCCCATTGATGCCCAAACCTGCATGTCCACTGGAGATGGCCACACGGTCAGGGAAGTAGACGAATTGAACAATGGCAGGCACAACAGATGTGCAGGGGTGGAAGCCACAGATGTGAAATAGGCAATCTAAGTAGGAAATTCCATTGCCAAATACTGAACACATGACAACCTCAGATGCTGCTATGGATGACATGGATACACCACAGGATAGGACACATTCCCCCTGGACCACATGGGTTCCTGCACAGTAACACTTCATTATCATGAGACCAAATATCACCATCACTGCAGCAAGGGCATGGTTAGCATCATCAACATCATGTACATCAGAAGCAAAAGCACTAGAGAACAGAAAGTTGCTTTATTCAGCATATGTGGCATTAAAAGTAGAAGTCCGGTAGAAAATAAACAAAGGCCAATGGCCAGTCCATCAACAAAGTCACAAGTGGGTGACAGTGGCAGATGCCACCCTACACATGCCTGCACAAAACCAGGGACAATCCACTAGGAGGGGCAACCGGGGGGTAGGCCAGGCACCGCAGGGACAGGATCAGGGCTCACCAGGAGGAAGCAGGGAAGGGGTGGTGGGTGCTGGAGAGCCACTGACAACTGCAGTGGAGGTGTCTGACATGGTGTGTGCCGGCACAACTGGGGGGCATGGCTCAGATGTTGTGGGTGCCGGCACGACTGCAGTGGACCCTGCAGATGGAGTGGACAGGTCCGCCACTGCAGTGCCCAAGTCAGACAGGGTGGTAGTGGACTCCACTGCAGTGCCTACCACCAGGGGAACAGGCAAGGTGGGCTGGACAGAGGGGGAGGACACCCTCACCACATCAGTGGCACAGACAAGCGCAGCGGGGGTGTGGTGCCGGGAGAGCAAGTGGCAGGGGAGAAGGCCGGATCCTCTTGGGGACCGGTATATCTGTGGGTGGGGGAACCTGGGGCAGGGTGTGGTGGGGGCACCTGTGGAGTGGGGGCCTGAGGGATGGAGGAAGGAGACCTGGTGCTTGAGCTGCAGGGCGGCGGCGGGGTCTTGCTCTTACCACTCCGGGGGACTTGCGGGTGGGGGCCTCAGCATGTCTGCGCCTGGGGGAGGGTGTCCGGGGGCGAGGGGCACTCTGCTCCGTGTGGGGGGCTTCCTCTTCCCCCTGGATGCTGGAGCAGCTGGATCGGAGGGGAAGAGGCCGAGGTCACTGAGGAAGAGGCGCTGGGTCTTTGGGGTTGCAGGTGAGGCAAGGGAGGGTGTTTTGGAGGGAGAGGCAACTGAGGACTGCGCAGTGCCGTGGATGCGTGTGTGTGTACCAGTGCCCCATCCCCTGTGAGTCTGGTTTCAGTCCCCTGACTGTGCGTGCGTGTGCGTTTTGTTTGTGACGTGTGTGTCTGTGTGCTGGACGTGTGTGTGCTGGTGTGTGCCTGTGCCGGTGTGTGTGTGCTTGGGACGGGTAAGGAGCTGGGGAGTGTGGATGGAGCAGAGGCAGGAGGGGTGAGGGACTGTCTGAGGAGGGACACTGCTGCCGTCAGGGAGGAGTCCATGGACCTATTGCCCCTCTGTAGGTCAGACATGCCCGATGAGATGCCCTCCATGAACGACACCAGCTGAGTCAACAGAGCGGTGTGCGCATGGAGGACACTCAGCATGGCTGTCTGCCCTACATGGAGCTGGCGAAGGAGGTACACAGACTCCTCACTCAGGGCAGCAGGGGACACAGGGGCAGGGGGTGCGGTGCCTGGCCCAAAGGAGACACGCTCCCGAACATGGGAGCCTCCACGGACCTGGGGAATGGGAGCCGATGGGAGGGCGGTGGTGGTGCTGGTGGTGGCGGGGACAGCAACACTAGCTGGGGTGTGGTGGCTGCTGACACCCGCCTCCATAAGGGAGTCATCCTCCGAGTTGCTCTGGTCCTCAGCTGAGGTGGATGGTGCTGAGGACTCCTCGGTGTGGCTCCCCTCGCCCTCCGTGCCACTGGGTCCCTCCGACCACTCCTCGGCTGCTGACCCAGTCTGGCTCTCTGGCTCCTCCTGGTCCGTGGAGCTGTCCCCTTCTGTGGCCGTGGATGTATCTGCAAACAATGGGGAAACAGACAGACATCAGTCACCTGCACCAAACGCACACACCACTGTGAGCACAGCACATTACAGAGCAAGCCCTGGCATCATTAGTTGTACATTGCTAAAAGTGCCCTAACTGAACAGGAGAAGCCAATTGTCAGTCTGATGCCAAGCATGGCACTCACATCCCACATGGCCTTGCACCCATCTGTCTGGTGTCTGTTGGATTGCAACACCCCAGTGTGGACACATGCACCAAGTACACAGTAGTTGGACAGTGCAGAGGACACGGTGTGGCATGTGGACATGCACACATCACAGCTCTTGCCACTGAGTCAGTACAGGTTTCCGGATGAAAGGGATGCCCAGAGTCAAATAGGAAATGCATGTGATGCATACCAGCGACAGACACCATGATGCACCCATGTCCTGATAGCCATCGCCACAATGGTGTGCATGTAGCACATGTCACTCCCCTGCAGGACCACCAATAAGTTGACACATGCCATGGCAGAGGCATGACTGCTAAGTCATACATCACTGTCTCAGTGATGTATGACTTGGCAGCCAGACAACAACACTATGCACTGTGTCACAATAGTAGGTCATGGGGAATGCAAGTCCTGGAGCTGCACAAGTGCACATGTACATCCCCCACACAACACATCATCTTAACCCTCATCTGTCCAGGTCATACCTATTGGACATATGGGAGACCTGTGACACTACCCTCTGAACCTGAGCCCCTCACAATCTGCTGTGAATGGGGAACAGCTGCCTGAACTTCACATTCGCATACCCCAGTCTGCACGGGCAGCTGATCAAACACCTATGTGACACACAAGTATCGTCTCCTATGGTCACATCTCCAGGGGCATGCTGAGCCCCTACCAAGAAACACCCCAGCAGTCCTGGCAAGTAATCCACAGCACACTGACACAGAGGCAGACACCTGAGGGGTCAAATCACTGCGCACAATGTGTCAGCTGATACACGGGAGTGGGAGTACAGAGTGCATTGCATGGCCTGGAGTAGGCATGACTGTCCTGCTCCACATGAATGAGGGATGAGCCCTGGACAGTGGATAGCTGGCTATGTATGTGTGACACACGTAATCTGCACACTCCTGGGGCCCAAACATTGTTCCCACCCGCTGCATGGGCGTGTGCCACATACCCCAGGCACATGTGGTGGCTCAGCTCAGCAAGTGGACCGCATATCAAAGCAACACGCAGATTACATGTCCGAACACAGGCGTTGTGTGAACAATGGACCCATCCATGATGCCCACAACAGAGTTAGGGAAACAGATGCTGTCCCCCACCTTTAGTGAAGCAAACTGCAAAGACACAGTCCCAAGTGACACAATTCCCTGAATGTAAGGGCCACACCTGGGTATCAGATGAGCAGTGGGCAGTGCACAATAGAGGGACATGGCTCCTGGACAACATGACTGCTGCACTGTGGCAGTTGAACCAGGCCAGAGGAGGGCACAAAGCATGTAATACAGAGTTCACAGTGCAGTCTTTGACTCACCCCCTCCTTGCTGCTGTCTGGCCTTCAGCTGCCCATCCAGGTCTGGAAACACCACCACCAGGATCTGGAGCATGTGGGGGTCAGGGTCCGTGTTCCGCCCCTCCTGCGAGGAGGCGACAGCTTCAGCTGGACCCGTGCAATCCTCCGGGTCCAGCCCCGAAGGTCCTGCCACCTCTTCTGGCAGTTGCGGAACCGGCGCTTGTAGACCCCCACGGACCGGACAGCCCGGACGATGTCCTCCCAGATCTCCTGTTTCCGATGGGCATTAACCTGTCAGGATGACAAAGTGAAAAGGCCATTACTACACATGCAACATATCCGTGCATGACACAGTTGTATATACATGTCTCAATCACAGGGGCACATGATGTACACAGGCAGTGCAAAGCTGCCCATGGACAGTTTGCCAGACGTCACTACATGGTATCATTGCATGGGAAGTAAAACCTTGTTCAAATGCACTGTCACTGCACCATACCTGTCCAGTGCATGTCACTACACACTATGGGGGGTGACAACTACTCAGTGAGCCTGCTAGCCAGTGGCGTGCAGACTTTCAGCCTTGCTAGTCAGACAATATGCACATTCAGAAAGGCAGTGCACAGAACACTCACCTGCTCCCCTGGTGTCCCATACAGCTTGCTGTACTGTGGAAGTAGGCTGTCCAGCAGGGCCTGGTTCTCTTCAAGGCTGAAGGCTGGGGCTCTCTCCACAGTACGTGCCATTGCAGGGTCCAGAGGGGCAGAGACAGCAGCAGTGCAGTGGCAGATGTCGTCCTGGAGCATGTAGTGCAGGCAAGTGAGCTCTCAGGGGAACAGCCAGCAATATATATGTGCTGGAGAGGCAGATACTGTCCCTTGTGTCCAAAGTGATAGGTCCAAGTCGTTTGCATCTTCTGAATCTGGCCAATCCATGGAATAGCAGCACCAAAACATGCCCACAGCATCCTTCAAATCTTCAACTTCATGACATACATGATTTTGCAACATTGTTGTGGGTGACCAACTGATTTTCCAGCAACCGACTCGTTCAAAATTCGAAAATGCGTCCGTTGCCAGGCAAGCCCATTGTCAATGGAGTGCGCACCGATCGGTCCATTGCGGTACAACGCGTACAGGGGTACAACGCGTACCCGCACACATTGAATGCAATGGGCCGGCCGGGGGCACCGATCGGTCCATTGCAGTACAACGCGTACAGGGGTACAATGCGTACCCGCACACATTGAATGCAATGGGCCGGCCGGGGCACCGATCGGTCCATTGCAGTTCAACGCGTACAGGGGTACAACGCGTGCCCGCACACATTGAATGCAATGGGCCGGCTGGGGGCACCCGATCGGTCCATTGCAGTACAACGCGTACAGGGGTACAACGCGTACCCGCACACATTGAATGCAATGGGCCGGCCGGGGCACCGATCGGTCCATTGCGGTACAACGCGTACAAGGGTACAACGCGTACCCGCACACATTGAATGTAATGGGCCGGCCGGGGCACAGATCGGTCCATTGCAGTTCAACGCGTACAGGGTACAACGCGTACCCGCACACATTGAATGCAATGGGCCGGCCGGGGCACCGATCGGTCCATTGCAGTTCAACGCGTACAGGGGTACAACGCGTACCCGCACACATTGAATGCAATGGGCCGGCCGGGGGCACCGATCGGTCCATTGCAGTTCAACGCGTACAGGGGTACAACGCGTACCCGACACATTGAATGCAATGGGCCGGCCGGGGCACCGATCGGTCCATTGCGGTTACTGCGCGTACAGGGGTACAATGCGTACAGGGGTACAACGCGTACCCGCACACATTGAATGCAATGGGCCGGCCGGGGGCACCGATCGGTCCATTGCAGTTCAACGCGTACAGGGGTACAACGCGTACCCGCACACATTGAATGCAATGGGCCGGCCGAGGGCACCGATCGGTCCATTGCAGTTCAACTACGTA
The DNA here is from genome assembly GCA_963921515.1 of Calotriton arnoldi. Taxonomy (NCBI): domain Eukaryota; kingdom Metazoa; phylum Chordata; class Amphibia; order Caudata; family Salamandridae; genus Calotriton; species Calotriton arnoldi. Next base: position 328,932 of record CAWUFW010005922.1, on the reverse strand, counting down.
CAGGGTACAACGCGTACCGCGCACATTGAATGCAATGGGCCGGCCGGGGCACCGATCGGTCCATTGCGGTACTACGCGTACAGGGGTACAACGCGTACAGGGTACAACGCGTGCCCGCACACATTGAATGCAATGGGCCGGCCGGGGGCACCGATCGGTCCATTGCAGTTCAACGCGTACAGAGGTACAACGCGTGCCCGCACACATTGAATGCAATGGGCCGGCCGGGGCACCGATCGGTCCATTGCAGTTCAACGCGTACAGGGGTACAACGCGTACCCGCACATTGAATGCAGTGGGTCGGCCGGGGCACCGATTGGTCCATTGCAGTTCAACGCATACAGGGGTACAACGCGTACCCGCACACATTGAATGCAATGGGCCGGCTGGGGGCACCAATCGGTCCATTGCGGTACAACGCGTACAGGGGTACAACGCGTACAGGGGTACAACGTGTACCCGCAAACATTGAATGCAATGGGCCGGCCGGGGGCACCGATCGGTCCATTGCAGTTCAACGCGTACAGGGGTACAACGCGTACCCGCACACATTGAATGCAATGGGCCGGCCAGGGGCACCGATCGGTCCATTGCAGTTCAACGCGTACAGGGGTACAACGCGTACCCGCACACATTGAATGCAATGGGCCGGCCGGGGGCACCGATCGGTCCATTGCAGTTCAACGCGTACAGGGGTACAACGCGTACCCGCACACATTGAATGCAATGGGCCGGCCGGGGGCACCGATCGGTCCATTGCAGTACAACGCGTACAGGAGTACAACGCGTACAGGGGTACAACGCGTACCCGCACACATTGAATGCAATGGGCCGGCCGGGGGCACCGATCGGTCCATTGCAGTTCAACGCGTACAGGGGTACAACGCGTACCCGCACACATTGAATGCAATGGGCCGGCCGGGGGCACCGATCGGTCCATTGCTGTTCAACGCATCACTGTACATGTGACTGGCATATGTCAGCATGCCTGTCTCAGATGTACATATGCCAGCCACAGATAGCTCCCAGGGAGTGAGGGGCACACCTACATCACGACAGCCTGTCCAAACTTTATCATAAGGCATGTAAGGCTGCATTTCCTATTGTGTGTATGTTGGTGTACATGTTGTCCTGTGGGTGTCACCTGTGGGCAGCCACCCCCAGGCTGTGCACGTGTTAATGGGGACAGGATCCTGGGTGTTACGTGTACATGACCACTGTGATGTGCAACTGTTCATATCTGTGCATGTGCCATGGTCACATTTCACGGTGGTGTATGTGTATGTCATGTCACATACCCCGTGAGTCCCATGTGAGACGGTATGTTTGAGCCAGGGTGTCCCAGTGGCACAATAGTGATGGTCCTCCACAGTCTGTGTGCATGTAGTGTTTACAATGTCTCTGATTTCATGTGCACAATGGGAGACAGTCTCCACATCCACGTTGTGTGTGCATGGACTTTGATGTTGTGCGTGTGTGTGTCACAGACATCCATGTCTGTCCTGCCGTGGCAAGTGGGACCACTACCTGTGGGGGTCATGGTTGTTTTGCTGTGGTGTATACATGATACTCCATGTAATGCCAGTGTCCATGTGGCAATACAGGGTCCCTGGGAATGTACCTGTCGTTGAGCTGTGGTGCCTGGGGCACATCTGTCCTCACATGTCACTGTGGGGGTGATTGTGACACGGCAGCAGGAGATGGGAACTGTGACACGGCCTCATGATATCCAATGGGCCAACCTGGGACTAATTGATGCCACCTGTTGGACCGTGTTGACAGATGTTGGCCATGTATGTACCATACATGTCCTTACGGAACTGCACACTTCATGTAGTTGTGCCTCATAATGATGTATGTTGGGATATTGAGTGTGTTCAATGCCGCATATGTGGGCTGACTGACAATCTTGCTTACTTCTCCTCTGCACTGCAGGGCTCCTGCTGTCCATCGACCATTCCCAGACCTGGCAACGATGGTGGAACGGGACAGCATCCGACGGTACCGCTTCACCAGGCAGCTGATTGAGGATTTGGCAGTGCAGTTGTCCCCACATTTGCAGCCTGGCCGGCCGTATCCTACAGCGCTGACCCCCAAGGTGAAGGTGATGGCAGCCCTACACTTCTTTGCCACCGGTACCTTCCAACATACTGTGGCGACTGCTGGTGGGATGTCACAGACCATGTTGAGCCGTGTGCTCCGCGATGTTTTGGCGGCAATGTTGCTATTCCTGAACCGGTACATCTATTTCCCTAGACTGCGACGACTCACTGACGTGAAGAGTGACTTTTATGCCCTGGGGAGGATGCCGCATGTCATTGGCTCCATTGATGGGACACATGTGGCTTTGGTACCACCACAGGCCCAGGAGCAGGCCTACAGGAACCGCAAGCACTACCACTCGGTCAATGCACTGGTGGTGTGTCTTGCAGACATGACCATCACACACGTGTGTGCCCGTTTCCCTGGTTCAGCACACGATGCCTTTGTGATGAGGAGTAGTCGCATCCCCAGGATGATGGCACAGATGCAGAACCAGCGTGCCTGGCTTGTCGGTGTGTACTGACTTTGTGCCATTGTGTGTGATCTGATCTGTAGTATTCCGCCCACTTTTCCAAGTCAGCTAATGTGCACTTGTCTGTCCGTAGGTGACTCGGGATACCCCAACATGCCGTGGTTGCTGACACCCCTCAGGAACCCTGTGACACCAGCCCAGATGCGCTACAATGAGGCACATGGTCGGACCAGGAGAGTGATTGAGCGGACATTTGGTCTCCTGAAGAGCCGCTTCCGCTGCCTGGACAAGACCGGAGGGTCCCTCCCATATGCCCCTGCGAAAGTGTGCAAGATTATCATCGTCTGCTGCATGCTCCACAACCTGGCAGTGCAGAAGGAGTTGCCTCTCATCCAGGATGACAATGACCAACATCCGCCACCTGTGGAGGATCCTGGCCTGGACCACGATGCCAGTGACGATGATGATGATGGTGATGTCCGCACACAGCTCATCACCAACTTCTTTAGCTGAATGTGAGTATCCTGAGGTGTCATGTCAATGATGTGAGTTGGCATGATGTGTAGGTGGTGCTCTGGTGCTGTTGGAGTGTGTCCATGGGCTACTTGACTGGATGTGTGTTGCGATGTGTGCTTACAGGTGGGCTGTACTCCCCAACAGTGTTGACATGCTAACTTGGCTCTGGGTGGGTATCTTGTAACATGTATTGTGCATGAGTTTTGCTGTTCTGTCCTGTACTCCATTGCTTTTGACTGTGTGTCATTTCTGTCCTTCACAGGGTACTTTCAGATTCGTTTGGTCAACTGTGTCCACCGACGACGTGATTGCACTTCCAGGCTGGTAGCTGTTGTGTCCCTACAGGTGATGTGCGCCACACCCATGGACTTCCTTCCGTCTACAGTTGTTGACTGTGTGCCCGCTGCCAGGTGGGATTACCTTGCATCTGTAGTGGTTACGACATGTTGCAACTGTGTAATAAACCTGTGCTTCACTTTGTGATGTGCGTTGTCTGTGGTCACACATTTGACTGCCATTTGCTTACTGCACCTGTGGGCTACTTGACTACAACTGGGAATGGGTGTGGTGTCTGTGCATTGCACCGTCTTCCCTGGCAACATCAGTGTAGGCAATGAGTCAGATGGCCTAGGTGTGTATGTGTTGTGTAGCCCTGGTGGTGTGTCTCCCTCATATGTGTCACGTTGCCTTTACTCACATGCCTGTGTTGTCCTTGCTGTTGCAGTTCGCATACACAGTGTAATTTTGCAGTTCATCATCCCCATAACAGCACCCACGTTGGAATCACAACAGAGGCAAGTATGGTGTATTAGTGTGTTTATTGTGATACATTTGTGTGAATAGTGCATAGGATGGGTAGTGCTGTACATAAATCTTGCAATCCGAAGTTCCTAGGTGAATTGAAAGTCCTGGTAGACACAATCCCCAGTATCGGGGCCACAGTTGTCTGACACATTGGTCCAACTTGTACTCCCCATGCAATGTGTGGGAGTAGTGTTGCCGTCAACAGGGTGAACAGTCTGTGCACAAAGGTGAACATCCAGAACAGGTTCAGGCTTCCTGGGAGTTGCGCTTGGCCATCGGCCTCTCACTTGCCCCTCCTCGGACGACCCCTCTTCTTGGGGGGCCCTCAAGTACAGGCTGCTGCGGTGCAGGGGACTCTCCGCCAGAGTCATCCTCCCTCCCTGTGGCAGTTGCAGTTTGTTCGGCACCAGATGTTGTTGGCACACAGGGAGGTGTGGACTGGTTGCTGTTCATCTGGCGGAGGCATTGTAAAATGTCCCTGTGCACCGCCATCATCTCATGCAGTGCATCCCACTTGGACTCTACGCGGGACATGTGTGAGTCCACGCGGGACATGTGTGACTCCACGTGGGACATGTGGGAGTCCAAGCGGGCATGATGGGCAGCCTGCTGCTGTTTCATGTCTCTGAGGAGCCCCACTACCTGGCTGAGGTCTCCGGTGCTGGACTGGTACGCATCAGCTATGCGTACCAGTTCTGGGTCATCATCCACACCAGCAACCTCTGCAAGCAGCGACCTCTGTCTCCCACCCCTCCCACCACCCCTGCTGACATGTGCAGTGCGTGCAGTGGCACGCACAGATGACCCTGGTCCACCTTGGGGGTTGGTGGTGGTGGTGGTGTCCATGGCCCCAGGTTGGTCCAGGGTCCCTGTGCTGGTGTTGCTCCTTGTTCTGTCCATGTCGGCAGGGATGGTATTTGTGGTGACAGTCGTTGGAGGGGTGGGTGCAGGGGGTGCAGCTGGTGGTCCTGCTGGTGCTGCATGTAGACTTTCACCGGATGTGCCAGGTTGGTCTTCTTCATCCGAGGAGGACAGAGGCTATACGACGCCAGTGAGCTCCGCATCCTCTTGAGCCTGGGACTGGGACTCCTCAGCGTCTGCTGCTGTGTCCCCATCATCACCTGTTTTTGGGAGACACACACAATGTATGTTATGTTTCTGCAGGCATCAATGGTTGACACACATGACAGTTGTGACTGTGCCTCTGGGTGCGGGCCTGTACATTGCATTGTCCTAAGTCGTCACAGTCAGGGGTTGATATTGGTGTGGCACATTGTCCTGCATTATTTGGGCATTTCTATGTATTTTTTGGGGTGTGAACATGGTCTGCATTGGTTGTGTTTGGTTGACAGCCGGCCCTCCTTCCCACCCACCCAGCCAGTCAGTTATCCCACCATGGACTGTGCTTGCATTGCAGGGAGTGGAAGTTGTCTCTCAGGATGTCAGTCAGTGGTGTCCTGCTGTTTGTTGGTGCACAGTTGCCAGCAGGGCCTTGTGCTCCCCACAGCAGTAGCCAGTGTCAGCCATCTTGTGAGTCCTTCTCCACTCCCTGTGATGTGAGCATGGTTCAGGGTGGTATTGATGGGACAGTTGTGGGGGTGAGCTATGTCTGTGACTACGACTCCCATCATGCTATTGCCTCCACCCCCTTCCCAGCATGCCCATGCTTCCTTCCTTTGACTCTGCTTCCCTGTGGGGTGGGCTGGCTGTGCTGACAGGATGGCTGGGAGTGTTGTCCTGGCAGTTGTTTGGCTAAAAGTCCCAAGAGTGGCCCTGTGCTTCACACAACATAACCCAGGGTGGTGGTTCTTTGTGGGATCTTGTGTTAGGATGGGGGGCATTGCATTCTACCAGGTGGGTTCTGTGGAGTTTGTGTTGGGGGTGTGTGTGAGGGGAGGTGCTTGTGACTATGGTCAGTGCTGCAAGTCCTCCTTCCCACCCACCCAGCCAGCCAGTTATCCCACCATGGAACGTGCTTGCATTGCAGGGAGTGTAAGTTGTCTCTCAGGATGTCAGTCAGTGGTGTCCTGCTGTTTGTTGGTGCACAGTTGCCAGCAGGGCCTTGTGCTCCCCACAGCAGTAGCCAGTGTCAGCCATCTTGTGAGTCCTTCTCCACTCCCTGTGATGTGAGCATGGTTCAGGGTGGTGTTGATGGGACAGTTGTGGGGGTGAGCTATGTCTGTGACTACGACTCCCATCATGCTATTGCCTCCACCCCACTTCCCAGCATTCCCATACTTACTTGCTTTTGTGGGGAGTTCAGTGTGTGTGGGTGTGAGAGCAATGGCAAGATGGCTGACAGTGGTGTCCTGCTTTTGGTTGGTGTGCAGTACCCAGCATGCCCTTGTGCTCCCCACGACACAGCAACAGTGTCAGACATCTTTGATCGGCCTTTCCACTCTCTGTGGGATGTGCATGCGTGAGTGTGAGCTTGCTGGGCCATGTGGTGGGGGATGTAGAGCTGTGACTACGACTCCCATCATGCTATTGCCTCCACCCCCTTCCCAGCATGCCCATGCTTCCTTCCTTTTGACTCTGCTTCCCTGTGGGGTGGGCTGGCTGTGCTGACAGGATGGCTGGGAGTGTTGTCCTGGCAGTTGTTTGGCTAAAAGTCCCAAGAGTGGCCCTGTGCTTCACACAACATAACCCAGGGTGGTGGTTCTTTGTGGGATCTTGTGTTAGGATGGGGGGCATTGCATTCTACCAGGTGGGTTCTGTGGAGTTTGTGTTGGGGGTGTGTGTGAGGGGAGGTGCTTGTGACTATGGTCAGTGCTGCAAGTCCTCCTTCCCACCCACCCAGCCAGCCAGTTATCCCACCATGGAACGTGCTTGCATTGCAGGGAGTGGAAGTTGTCTCTCAGGATGTCAGTCAGTGGTGTCCTGCTGTTTGTTGGTGCACAGTTGCCAGCAGGGCCTTGTGCTCCCCACAGCAGTAGCCAGTGTCAGCCATCTTGTGAGTCCTTCTCCACTCCCTGTGATGTGAGCATGGTTCAGGGTGGTGTTGATGGGACAGTTGTGGGGGTGACCAATATCAGTGACTACAACTCCCATCATGCTATTGCCTCCACCCCCTTCCCAGCATGCCCATGCTTCCTTCCTTTTGACTCTGCTTCCCTGTGGGGTGGGCTGGCTGTGCTGACAGGATGGCTGGGAGTGTTGTCCTGGCAGTTGTTTGGCTAAAAGTCCCAAGAGTGGCCCTGTGCTTCACACAACATAACCCAGGGTGGTGGTTCTTTGTGGGATCTTGTGTTAGGATGGGGGCATTGCATTCTACCAGGTGGGTTCTGTGGAGTTTGTGTTGGGGGTGTGTGTGAGGGGAGGTGCTTGTGACTATGGTCAGTTCTGCAAGTCCTCCTTCCCACCCACCCAGCCAGCCAGTTATCCCACCATGGAACGTGCTTGCATTGCAGGTAGTGGAAGTTGTCTCTCAGGATGTCAGTCAGTGGTGTCCTGCTGTTTGTTGGTGCACAGTTGCCAGCAGGGCCTTGTGCTCCCCACAGCAGTAGCCAGTGTCAGCCATCTTGTGAGTCCTTCTCCACTCCCTGTGATGTGAGCATGGTTCAGGGTGGTGTTGATGGGACAGTTGTGGGGGTGACCAATATCAGTGACTACGACTCCCATCATGCTATTGCCTCCACCCCCTTCCCAGCATGCCCATGCTTCCTTCCTTTTGACTCTGCTTCCCTGTGGGGTGGGCTGGCTGTGCTGACAGGATGGCTGGGAGTGTTGTCCTGGCAGTTGTTTGGCTAAAAGTCCCAAGAGTGGCCCTGTGCTTCACACAACATAACCCAGGGTGGTGGTTCTTTGTGGGATCTTGTGTTAGGATGGGGGCATTGCATTCTACCAGGTGGGTTCTGTGGAGTTTGTGTTGGGGGTGTGTGTGAGGGGAGGTGCTTGTGACTATGGTCAGTGCTGCAAGTCCTCCTTCCCACCCACCCAGCCAGCCAGTTATCCCACCATGGAACGTGCTTGCATTGCAGGGAGTGGAAGTTGTCTCTCAGGATGTCAGTCAGTGGTGTCCTGCTGTTTGTTGGTGCACAGTTGCCAGCAGGGCCTTGTGCTCCCACAGCAGTTGCCAGTGTCAGCCATCTTGTGAGTCCTTCTCCACTCCCTGTGATGTGCGCATGGTTCATGGTGGTGTTGATGGGACAGTTGTGGGGGGCAATATGTGTGACTGCGACTCCCATGATGCTATTGGCTACACTGACTTGGCCAGCATACACAGAATTCCTTCCTTTGAGTGGTCTTCACTGTGTGTTGGTGTTGTTGTGGTGGCTACATGCCTGGATGTGTTTGTTAGTTCTATTTGTGCCACTGCCTAGCTGTAGTTGTAGTTGTGTTTGTACATGTGATGGCACAGTTGGATGTGACTTTTTGATGGCATGTGTTGTGTTTATCTGACTGACATACACATTTTGGGATGATTCTGTTCTGGTTGCTGTGTAATTGCTATGAGTGCATGGTTTGACTCTCCCTTGACAGTGATGTGTGTGTGTTTTGTGGCAGTATATTGTGTACATTTGTTGTGTACTCACCAGGCTCTGGGATGTCCTCTAGTCCATATACGCTCACTGGCGGAAGGATGGCCCGCACCTTCTCCTCCCAGGGCCTGAGGTATATTGGCTTGGCAGGAGGGCCACTGCCGGTGTATTGGCTGTTGATGTAGTCTTTTTTGAGCAGGTCCCGTACCCTCCTGCGCACGTCATACCACCTGTTCTGGATGTCGCTCTTTGTGCGCCGACATGGTGATTGTGCGTTCACCCTGTTGATGATCCTCTCCCACATCTTGGTTTTCTGGGAGATGGGGGTCTGTTGGACCAGTGTGCCAAACAGCTGTGGCTCTACCCTGAGGATCTCGTCTACCATGACTTCCAATTCACAATCTAGGAACTTGGGATTCTTCTTGGGGGGCATGGTGATGGGTGGTGATGGTGAGTGATGTGTGTGTTGGTGTGCAGGTGAGGGTGTGTGAGTGTGTGTTTTGCTGGGTGTATGTGAGGTAGGTATTTGTTGGTGTGCTGATGGTGTGTGGCTTGTGTGAGGGATGAGCTGTGGGTGTGCGGTTGCTTTCTCTTGGGTGCTGGCAGTGGAATGGCATTTGCAAAGGCTCATGGTTGTGATTTGTGTCCTTTATATGGGTGGAGTTGTGGGTGTGTCTTTGTTCTCTGTCCCCACCCCCCAGTATTTATTGGCTTGGTAATTGCTTGTTTGGCCTTTTTTTGTGTGATTTTTCCTTTGTACTGTCTGTGTATGTTGGAAACGTTCTTGTGACCGAGTCGGACCCTGCATTTGTCTCGTACGGTCTTCTCCGTTTCGTTCACACTGTGTATGTGCAGTTTTCTATGCTGCGTACGCGTCGGTCGCGGTGTTTTGTGTTGCTTCGGCTCGGTTTTGTATGCGTGTCGGTCATACGGCTTGGCCTCCGTCCGACTCGCTCGTGGTTTTCGCGCCTTGCATCGTACTTTGCGGTTTGGAGTTCGCGTGTACGTTTCGGTCAGATTTGTTCCGGGTGCGTGTCGGTCGGTTGGATTCGCGTGTTTTTCCGACCGGATTGCTGTTTTCCGTGCGGCTCGGTCGGTCGACTTGGGTTCGGTACGTGTCTTTCGGATTTTGCACGCCTTGCATCGTACTTGGCGTGTCGGGCGCCACAGGTACGTGTCGGTCGGTATAATTTCCGGATCCGAGTCGGTCGGTGCTTTTTCCGGCCCGAATCGGAATCGACCCCTATGTCCTTTCAAGCTTGAATAACCAACAGCCAAAAAATAGTATTTTCATACTACTCAGCTGCGGTAGATTTTGTGCCCACCCACTCCAGACGTCTCTGGGGTTTTGTGAGTAGGTTCTCTGAGAATAGCACGACTGAACTACTCAGATTCTACTGTTAAATAAGTACCCAGCCCCACATTGGGTGCCATGTCGTGTAGTTCCTATAGTACCCCAGCAGGACCTGCGCGTTTGGATAACATAAACCGTGGGCTTGGTGACTGACTGCCTCTGTGCACCCCCACCGCGTATGTTAGCCGGATTTGCATTAGCTAGCTCACAGTGCCACTAGAATCTCCTCTTATCGGGGAGAGATTAGTTTCTGGCGACCTTATATCATGACAATCCTGATCCCTCAGAATTGTGGAAACAATGTGCTACTTTTCGCGCAGTCACTCGTGCTTACTTATTCGGTTTGTCTCAGAGAGTTACACAGAATAAACAGTCTGGGCGTTTCAATAAGTATTTATTGAACAGTTGTTATTCTAGTGTAAAATATATGTGCTGCAGCAACCAGCAGACAATAGCAGAGATATATTATCAGCAGTATGATAAAAGTGAAGGAATAGTACAGTTCTACCATATTGCAAGAATCATGAATACATACATGAATATAAAAAGCATTATGAAAAGTGCGCGTACTCCTACGATGCCTAACTAGATGTACCTAAGTGTACCTAGCATGTGTGTAGGTCTAAAAGCCTAAGAGCCAAGAGTCCTTCTAGGATTTAGTCGAACCCCCATACCTGAATAGAGAGAGTGTGGGACCCCGTCCTGGTCTCGAGTTGGACACCCCGCAAGGGCTGTGTTAGACTGTTGTCAGCTGGAGTGACTGCATGCAGGAGCCTCAGTGTCTCCGGTCAGTGTGTCATCATGGAAGTCTCGGTTCCCTCTATCTTACCGTGGCAAGATGTGGTGTATTTATACCCTAAAGTATCTCGTCCCTCAGTATGGTTTGTATTGGTCTTTGTTAGACATGAGGAAGACGTCAGGGGTGAACTTTGTACATATATATTATGCAGGAGATGTAGCTGGTGAATGCTCATGCATAATTTATGAGTACATTGTAGGCCTGTGTTCGGGAAAAACCCTGCAGTGTTCTAACCACAGACTAGGTAACGTTCAACCCTCAGAGCTCGTTGTGTACTGTAGGGACCTAATGTAGGTGAAAGATCATGCCTATATTAGGGCATAGGAGATCATGACTATAATAGGGCATAGCTGATTATGACCAAAATAGGGCATGTACGATTATGACCATAATAGGGCATATGCGAATATGACCATATACGGCATATATGAACGGGTCTATATTAGGGCCTCTATATGAAACATAACAATTCCAGATGCTTGAAGGTGTTTCTAATTCTTGCTCTGTGCCTTGTTCAGCGTAACTAAGATGCCACTCATGCTGCTTTCTCCACGCACCCTAAAGAGAGAATAGAAGGAGGCATAAGATGGTGTCTATGACGTTCTTGTAGCCAACTGCAGGCTGTTTCAAGAGTTGGGTTCCGAAGGTTTAGTGGTCAAGCTCTGCTATGGGCTTAGTTGTTTCCCCCCCTTAGCGGTCAGCAAACTGTTAATGTAGTTCAATATTCTTTTCTGTGGTTATGGTCATAGGTCATGCCTTTTCAATTGCTGGCTCCTATTTTCAAGTGCACAAAACAAACTGGGGGAAAATACCATTCTAGCCACTTTTCACTGCTGTAGAACTCCATGGTACTCATGTAATCCAATGTTCTTTAGAATTATATTATACAGTAAGGTCAGTAATGAGTGTGGTGTCAGTTGCTGCAACACAGCACCCAGTCCATTCAATGTTCCTGCCCATGGATGAGGATGTGAAATGGGATATATGGACTGTAGTGTGTATTCATACCACCCACAGATTATGGCTTGAGTAACACTATAATGTCCTGACTAGGGTGCAGTATAGAAATCAATAAAATAACATATGACAGAGGAACTTACATGTAAGGAAACCAACTTCTGTGCATTAGCTAAGTCAGCTAAATTGCTATGTGTGTGGTTAATGGATAAAACTGAGACATACTAAACATTAAAGGGAAACTATGTCCCTACAGTGAAAGGTTGCCAAGCACTATTTGCTCAGTGCAAACATGGTTACATTTCACTAGTAACTTGGCAGCTAATCATTAGGTATTTAAAGAAACCCATGTTAATCGGCTGGACAGTGACCTCCATTTTCATAAGATGAGAGAGTCGATTTAATTTTGTTTTCCAGAGCTGACCCGTCCTCAGTTTCACAGTCAACTGTTCTCAATACTCAGGAAATATGTTGCCTTCCCTTTCAGCCTTAAACATGTCAAACTTGATGAAACAAGCGCCGTAAATGAATGATTTGTGGGGCCCAGGAACTATGAGACACCACAACTGGGTGTGCGGGAGCCTAAGAATCTGCCAAGTATGGTTCAAGATTCACACACCCACTTACAAATATCGTCCTTGGAAAATCCTTAGGCTCTTGAGAGGTCAGATGGGCCTTTTCCACCGTTGACTAATTGGAGCGGGAATAAAATATCCCCATACATATATCATAAACATTTAGAAGTGAAATGTTCAGTCAATTAAAAAAATTCTGAAGGATTTCAACACCTTTATTTAGTAAAAGATTAGTATGATTTTTGCCATCTTTATTCAGTTTAGTCAGTTTACAGAAATATCAATAAAAGATTGATTAGTGACAAGAATAAATCAATACACAGTGTTCTATAAAGAAAAGAGTCAATAAACTATCTAAGGGACCTAACCTATCCTAAATAGAACCCTTGAAAAGTCCTGAGACGAACTACCCATAAAGAGTCGTACTGGAACACCAGCAGAATTCCTACAGCTGCAGTAGCAATCGTGTGTAATAGATTGATTTCTGCAGTAGCATTAATCAGAAAAGGTACATTAGATAGGAGAAAGTAAGTCACCTTTAGAAGTAGCTGTTGGTAACGAGTAAAGAATCAACTCTCCTTTAGGAAGATTCTCCAGGAAAAAGAAGATCAACAGTCCGAAGACATCAATCTCCCAAAGACATCAGCACTGGAACAGGATCGGGGTCTACATCAGCATCAGCGTCTGCATTGCATTATTACCTTTTAGGAACACTCATTAATATAAAGTCACATAAATTATATCAAGCAATATTAGGTGTCCACTTTCCAGGACCAATAGGAACGGCTCATCCGATGCTGTCATCAGCCTTCCAATGCTTCTTCTTCCGATTCCCACAGTAAACATTCACGTAGATAGAGGATTCTACAATGCTGCCCTTCTAAATATTGACAGGCTCCTTGAGGCCAGATCTCCCAATCTAACATGATCTCCCTATGGAATAATCCCCAAATCAGAATCCAAGGCATACCATTTTTTTAGAGACATTGGGCCTCTCAGCACATTAGTTTCTTGAAACATTTTGGACCTCCACATTCCCCACTCTCATTTATGGAATTACGACTTCGCTTCAACCTACTGGACTTAGACCTATATGACTTCCTTAAACTTAAAACCGGTTTGTCCAAAATTAAGCTCCCATCTAGAGAGCTCTCTCTTCCTAAATCCATTCTGACCTTCAATAAATCTGTTCACCAAGCCTCTAAGTTCTATCACCCCTTAAAACAGAAATCTACTGATCTGTCCTTGAAGGTTCAGACAAAATAGGACTCCTCTGAGACTGTCACTCTGGTATCCTGGCACCTAATATGGAATTCAGTTATCTCCTAAAAGACATTCTGCTTACCTCTCCCAGACGAAATTCTGGCTCCTGCACAGGACTTTCTGGACTCCGGCCCAACTCCACAAGCTCTCCCTCAGGTAGAACCCATCTTGCTGGAATTCTAACAATCCAAGAGGTGATCTTCTTAACTTTATCTTTCACTGCAGTGCAGTATCTTAATTTTGGGGCTTCTTTATTCAGTTTCACACACCCTGAGTGGGATCAAGCTAGTAAGGATTTTCCTACCCCTAATCCAAGGATTCCTTGGCCCAAAAATCAAATCCCGTAATGATAACCTCCTGATCGATATCCCCTTAACCGCAGCCTGTAAATCAGTACTCACTAATTGGAAAAACACAACAGCCACCTCTTTTTACTCCTATTTAAACTGGGTCTTCTTCTTGAGAGATGCGGACAACACTTCCCTCCTATGCTCCACATGGATAGTGTGTAACACCTCTGTCTGGAACTTCCTTGACAAGTACTCTGCCATTACCAATCTCTCTTGGACCCCAAATGTGTGAGTCATCCATTCTATTTCTTTATGCTCACCGATTCATGTTTGTAATTGCCCTAAACAGGCAAGCTATGTGCTCCTCAATACTTGCTGACACCGACTCTGAGGTCTCTGTTCTGTCTAACTGACCTGCAATGTAATGCATGTTGTAATATATCCGTAACCAAGTACCTTGTACTCTAATTGAGCTGCTCTTGTTATGTTTCATATAGGTACCCTAATATAGGCCCGGGTAATATCATACACCTTCACCTACATTATCTCCCTTATACTACACAGTAACGAGCCTTTAGGATTGAACCTTTACCTAGTTCAAGTCCTGGGCACAGAAGAAGGGTTTCCCCTGAACAATAGCGTCTTATAACTCCATCAATAGACTCATACAGTATGAATGAATATTCATGAGGGTTCCTGGAAACCAGGCAGGGGCTACACACCACCTGCATAATATCTACGTACAAGGTTCATCCCATACGTCATCCTCAAATCCAACAATGGCTAATACAAGAAACAAGGGACAAAGAAACCCTAGATACTTTTTGTATAAATACAGCACATCTTGCTAGGGTTGGGAGAGGAGACCGAGACTTCCAGGCCGACACACAGACCAGAGACGCTGAGGCTCCTGCATGCAGACGCTCCAGCTGACAGTGGTCTAACACATCCCTCGCGGGGTGTCCAACTCGAGACCAGGATGGGGTCCCACACTCTCCCACTTCAGGTAATGGGGTTAGACTAAATCCTAGAGGGATTCTTGGCTTCACACCTACTCACATGCTAGGTACACTTAGGTACATCTAGATAGGCATTGTAGGAGTATGCGCATTTTATCAGGCATTTTATATTCATATATGTATTCATGATTATTACAAGATGGTAGAACTGTACTACCCTTTTATTTTCACTATACTGCTAATCAAATATATCTGCTACTGTCTAACGGTTGTTGCAGCACATCTATTTTACACTAGAAGAACAACTGTGCAATAAATTCTTATTGTAACACGCCCGACTGTTTCTTCTGTGTAACTCTCTGAGATCGAATAAGTGAGCACAAGTGACTGAGCGAAAAGTAGTATATTGTTTCAACGATCCTGGGGGATCAGGGTTGTCATGTTCTGAGGTTGCCAGAAACTATTCTCTCCCCGATAAGAGGAGATTCTAGTGGCACTGTGAGCTAGCTAAAACAGAAAGGCTAACATTCTCAGTGGGGGGTGCTCAGAGCCAGTCTGCCACCAGTCCTACTGCTTATGTTATCCGAACGGGCAGATCCTGTATGGGTAATATAGGAACTACACGACATGGCGCCGCCAACGTTGGTTGGGTACTTATTTAACAGTAGAATCTGAGTAGTTCAGTCATGCTATTCTCAGAGACCCCTACTCACAAAACACCAGAGACGTCTGGAGTGGGTGGGCACAAACTCCGCCACAGCTGAGTAGGCTAAAAATCCTATTTATTGGCTGTTGGTTAATCAAGCTTGAAGGACACATAGTTCCTAAAATTGTGCAAAACACCTTATATTAGTTCCCTTGAAAAAGTTCTTCTTTACAAATTGACTGGGGAAAGAAATATCGCAGAATTAGACCCACTGCAACAAAATCTGCCCCTCACAGACGAGGACGATGCAGACGCAACACAAATTGCACCAACCTTCAGACATACAGTCACCCTGAGACTACTAGCGCATGGTTTATCAGCTAGGGGTGGCATAGTAGTTTTCGTGATTGAGGCACACAAATCAAATAAAACAAAGGTATTTTATTTGTGGGTTACATTCCCAGCAGCAAATGCAAGAACAAAAACATTTCACTCCTACACGGAAGGAGATGCACCAGGGGAATATTATCAGTTAGAGGATATAGAGGTTCCGCTCACATACCAGGAACACTTATACTGGTTTAAAGGCGCCCTACCCCACATAAGAGGAAGAGTAAGACTAGGCCCGCTCGGAAGAGAAGGGGCAACATGGCCGATATTACCGGCCTACACACCACATCCTGACATTGACACAATGCCACAGGCAGACTTACTCATACAACACAAGGATTTAATTAAAATCTACAGAAACTTGACGCAATTCGTCATGAGGACACTTACAGTCCAACCAGCAATAGTTGCAACAAATGGTACTCAAATTCAGGGTACAGCAACTAAAATTACACCACAAACATTACACGCAGTGATGGGTAAAATGCCCACAAAACGTGAACAAATACCATTCTGGGTAGCTCAGAAAATAACACAGCTAGAGGCAGTATTCCCGAATACTACCCCGTATGAAAAACACAGAATGCTAACAATCTGCTTGCCCATGGGGGGGATAACACCACAGTTAGAGGATTGTACCACTTGGGGTGCAGTCTTTGCTGCCATTTATACCAGAACACATGGTATCCCGTCATTAGCAGTAGTACCTGATGTATTGAGGCAGATACAAAATGAGTACAGAGCAGAGCCTGCCCTAAACTTAGGGATGAAGTTACTAGGTAACTATGACCAGGTATCAGCCATAATACTAGCTAATATTAAAGGGGAAGCAGCTTCAGTGGCAATCCGCCAATGCCTACGGGAGTTCAGTCCTATAGATCAACAACACGAACTACCCAAAATAATTGAAACTGCATATGCAGACTTAGGCAGAGACAGTTTAGGTGGGAAAGCTTTAAAACCACAACTGATGAGCAGTCCTGAAAAGGACACTTCAAAGCAGATACCTGCTATTTCTAAAAAGAAGTGGGATAATAAAAAACAACAAAACTTCAAAGGAAATAGATCTCAATCCCGAGGCAGATCTCCTCCACAGGAGCCCTCTGAAAAGAGGTATAATCTCAGGAATAGGGATAACATTAGGAAACCTGACAGGTATCAGGATACTGATACACGTTCCTCTCGTTCCTTTCAGGGTTCATCGAAAAACTCAGAGAGAGAAGGACGGTCAGAACACAAGGAAGAGCGTACAAAGTCCAGAGACAAACAGCACGCTCAAGACTATACTTCCAAAAAAGAAGAAAAGCCAAAAACAAAACCTCAGTTTAAGAAGAAGAAAGTTGCAGGTCTAAAGATCAGACATGCTCAGAATTCTGAGGACACAACTTCTGAATGGGGAATGGGCTCAGACGATGCTAGACAGTGCGGCAGAAGTAACAATAGCTCTCCAGAACCTGATGGAATTTCTGGTGACAGCGGACTTGAATGATTACATCACGGTGGAAACACCAGATACGAGGGTAAGCGTCCCACATAAGTTATATGAAATAACACTCCGAATGGAGGGGGACAAGCCCAGGAAAGTTAAAGGACTCTTTTGGAAGAATCTGTCATCTGGTTATGACATCCTATTAGCTGAAAAACTACAAAACTACACTTGATATCTCGAATGGATTTTTCTGCCAAAATATAGCGCCTGAACGCAGGTATTTAACCGCATTCTCAGCGTTAGGGTCCCAGCGACAATTTTGTCGTCTCCCCCAGGGGTATAAGAATAGCCCGGGGTTATTTTCAGCAAGAGTAACTGAATTACTCAAAAATTTTGATGAGGAAGCATTGTCCTATGTGGATGATCTGACGGACGATGACTTAAAAAGGCACTTGACCAGGGTGAGCACCATAATTATGGGATTCGCCTCTGAGGGCTACAAATTTAATTTAAAAAAATCAAAAATCGCCCACCTCAATGTCCTGTTTTTAGGATATGAGCTTTCAAGTGAAGGGAAAAGTCTGGCAGCCAACTTTTTAGAAAAGTGTGCGCTGCTCCAACCTCCAAAATCATTAAAAAATGTACAATCAATACTGGGATTCCTAAATTTCGGCAGAACATACATTTTGGATTACGCGGAAAGAGTAAAGCCTTTCTACGACTTAATAAAACCTGACTTAGTGATCCGTGTAATAGCGGGTCAATGCGGGTACACCTACTTAACCTTCAATAAAGGCGAAACAGTACCAATCGCTTACAAATCACACCTGTACACAAACGCTGAAATGCGTTTCACTTCAACAGAAAAAATCCTGACAGCAGTTCAGACCGCTGTAGCAAGAGAAAGAGCACTGGCTCAGGGAAAGCGCATAAGTGTCGTAACACTGGTACCGGCTTTAGAAGCTGTTACAAAGGCTAGCATTCCAAATGCAAAAGCCTTACATCCGAGATGGATACAATGGGCTAATTCTCTTACTGCAACGGATGTTGAATACAGATTTGATCCAAGTCTAAAAACACAAGCATTTCTGCAATATGAACAAGAATACCCTCTGCCGAATGAAATCTTGCCTCTAGATCAGTATGAATATATTATTTACACTGACGGATCTGCTCAACCAGCCATAGGGAGTAACCAACACTACAGCGCAGCATGTGCTATCGTTAAAGGTCGCATGCGGGATGGGAAGTTCCATCTAAGTTGCACCAAAACGCAATCTCTAGGAGACTGCACGGTTCAATTGACAGAGTTAAAAGCGTTTATACTGGCACTGGTGAATACGGATCACGAATTCCCCACACTGATAGTGTGTGATTCTTTTTACTGTGTGCAATCATACAAAGAATATTTACATCATTGGGAACTAAATGGGTTCAAAGACGCAAAAGGTGGCACAATTAAGCATAAAATGCTATGGGAACAGGTAGTTGAGTTGAGAAACGAACTACCACGGGCTCACGTGATTCATACATTGAGTCATCAACGTGATGGCGTTCACGTTGAAGGGAATTCATTGGCTGATGAAGCCTCGAAGGGGGCTGTACGCACAGCTTCCGTAGCTGCAATCACTCGTTCAAAAACGAGGATAGACAGTGAGATTATGGTTGCTGTCATTGCTTCAGGCAAAGGCAGCTCAGCAGTACCAAAGAAATTTCCACTCAAGTACTCCTACAAGTTAGATGCAAACAACATTCCATATGCTCAGATTCCTGGAGTGGGGGACAGAGTAATACCAAATATGGATCGTAGGCAAGGTTTAATACTAGCAGCACACGAGGGTTTTGGCTCTGCACATACAGGCGTTACAGCGACAATTTCATTGTTGAAACAGCGCTATTGGTGGCCAGGTCTGACGAAATAAACTAAAGACTACGGGCCATATGTATCAAGCCTTTTTCCCTTTTGCAAACGGGCAGATTCTCAGAATTGGCCCGTTTGCGAGTAGAAAAAGCCTTTTGGGATGTATCATTCCAAAAGGCCATCGCAAAATAGAGAATTGCAAAATTTGCGATTCGCTATTTTGCGAATGCAATTAAGGAATTGCAAATTGCGATGCCTTAAATGCAATTCTGGAAGCACCAGAAATTTGCTATTTGGCCTTAAGGAATTGCAAATTACCACCAACTTCAAGTTGGTGGTAATTTGCGATTTTCTTTAAAAAGCACTTTTTGATTTTTAAAAGTGCCATATATCGCACATACATGACACTGTGAGCTAGCTAAAACAGAAAGGCTAACATTCTCGGTGGGGGTGCTCAGAGCCAGTCTGCCACCAGTCCTACAGTTTATGTTATCCGAACACGCAGATCCTGTATGGGTAATATAGGAACTACACGACACTCTTCTCTATATATCTTATATCACTTAACTACCTACTGGTTCCTATTTTTGTTTACTTTATTATCTTTCTACTTCATTATCTGTAAATCTATAAAGTGCTGCATCTTATACTGTCCTCATTTGATGCAACCCGTCTTGGTTTTGATATATAATTATGAATTCTTTGCGCCAGTCTATCATCCTGGCTCTTCTATACCAGCCCTTGGCACTTCAATATGCAATTTTTGTATTTTTTGTTGTTTTTCCTCCCTTGTTCTTTTTGTTTTGGAAAATGTTCAATAAAATTATTTGAAATTAAAACAGAAGGAATCTACAATGTTGCAAGACTTTGTAACATGGGGGAAAGTTCTCATGAGAAACTACTTACTTACCTAAACTAAAAGATACTTTATGAGCTCAGCATGAATACAAAGGCTTTACAGAGATGCGGAGGCAAACTATCAATAATGTTCAGATGTAGTGTGCAAAAAATATCAAAATCATATTTATTATAACAGTCACAGCTAGTCTCATTGTATTAAATTGAATGATCTAACATGGGGTAAGGGGCTAAATGAACACAAGGTTAGAATCAGCACATTCCTAAGCAAGTTGCTTGTGCTAGGCAAAATACACTAAATCAATCAATCAATCAATCAGGGGTTTGTTAAAGCGCGACTACTCACCCGTAAGGGTCTCAAGGCGCTAGGGGGGGGGGGTGCAGGTTCCATCCATCAAGGAGAGGGTCTGTCGAAGAGCCAGGTTTTGAGGTTTCTTGCGAAGATGGGGAGCGATGTTGTCTGTCTGAGTTGGAGCGGAAGGGCGTTCCATGCTTTGGTCGCGAGGAAGGAGAAGGAGCGGCCTCCGGATCTGGTCTTTCTGGTGTGGGGGACCACGGCGTAGGAGAGCTGGGCTGATCGTAGGGTCCTTTGGGGTGCGTGGAATTTGAGTCGGCTGTTCAGGTATGCTGGTCCGGTGCCGTGGAGGGCCTTGTGTGCGTGGGTGAGCATCTTGAAGGTGATTCTCGCCTCGACAGGGAGCCAGTGGAGTGTGCGCAGGTGCTGGGAGATGTGGCAGTGTTTTGGCAGGTTGAGGACCAGTCTTGCGGCGGCGTTCTGGATGTTCTGTAGCTTGCGGGTGAGGTTTTTGTTTATTCCGGCGTAGAGTGCGTTGCCGTAGTCGAGTCTGCTGGTGACCAGGGCGTGAGTGACAGTCTTTCGGTGTTCGAGGGGATCCATTTGAAGGTCTTACGAAGGAGGCGGAGGGTGTGGAAGCAGGAAGACGAGACAGAGTTGATCTGGCGGTCCATTTTGAGCTCGGAGTCCAGGATGATTCCCAGGTTGCGTGCGTGGTCCGTGGGGGTTGGTGGGTTTCCGAGGGCGGGGGCCACCAGGTGTCGCTCCAGGCATCGGGGTTTGGGCCCATGATGAGTACTTCTGTTTTGTTGGTGTTTAGTTGTAGGCAGCTGTTTTTCATCCATTTGGTGACGGCTTCCCTGCCTTCTCGAAAGTTGCGTCTGGCGGTGTTGGGCTCGTTGGATAGGGAGAGGATGAGCTGGGTGTCATCTGCGTATGACACGATGTTGAGTCCGTAGGTTCTGACGATGGGGGCGAGTGGAGCCATGTAGACGTTGAAGAGCGTCAGGCTGAGGGAGGAGCCCTGGGGGACTCCACAGGTGGTAGGTGTGGGGTCCGAGAGGAAAGGGGGGAGTCTGACCCGCTGCGTCCTGCCGGAGAGGAAGGAGCGGATCCAGTCGAGGGCCTTGTCCTGGATTCCTGCGTCGTAGAGTCTGCGTATTAGGGTGCGGTGGGAGACTGTGTCGAACGCCGCTGATAGGTCGAGGAGGATGAGGGCTACTGTTTCTCCTTTGTCCAGTAGGGTGCGGATGTCGTCTGTTGCGGCGAGGAGGGCGGTTTCCGTACTGTGGTTTTTCTGAAGCCGGATTGGGAGGAGTAGAGGATGTTGTGTTCTTCAATGAATGTGGCGAGTTGGATGTTGATGGCTTTCTCGATGACTTTCGCTGGGAACGGGAGCAGGGAGATGGGTCTGTAGTTTTTGAGGTCGGTGGGGTCCGCTGAGGGTTTCTTTAGGAGGGGTTGACCTCGGCGTGTTTCCAGTCGTCGGGGAGCAGGCGGTCGCCAGGGAGCGGTTGATGGTGTGGCGGAGCATGGGTGCGATGGTGTCGGCGGCTCTGTTGAAGATGTGGTGGGGCAGGGGTCCGTGAGGGCCCCAGAGTGGATTGACTTCATTGTCTTCAGTGTGTCTTCGGTGGTGAGGGCTGTCCAGTCGCCAATCGCTGGTTTCCGGGTGTCGGGGGTGGTTGGTGAGGGTTCAGTGTGTTGGTTGTCTTCGTCGAAGTTGTCGTAGATGCTCTTGATTTTGTGGTGGAAAAAGGTGCTGAGTTTGTCGCAGAGGTCTTGTGAGGGAGGGATGTCGGTAGACTCGCTAGTGGGTTGGGCGAACTCCTTGATGATGCTGAAGAGTTCTGTCTTCAATCGCTTTTTTCCTCGTTTCTCTGATGAGTTGATGGTGGGCGTTGGTGGCGGCTCTGAAGTTGTCGTGGGCTTCTGTGGATTTGGTGTTCCTCCAGGCCTTTTCGAGGCAGCGGCATGTGCTTCTGGACTCTCGAAGTTCGGTGGTAAACCATCTGGCTTTCTTGGCGCGGGTATTGTTGTTTTTCTTGAGGGGGCTATGGTATTGGTGCTGTCCGAGATCCATCTATGCAGGGTTCGGGCTGCGGTGTTGGGGTCGTCGTTTTCCGCGATGGTTGGGGTGGAGTTGGTGAGTGAGGAGGTGAGCTGGTCGTTGGTGATTTTGGTCCAGTTTCTTCGTGGAAGCAGGTGCTGGTGTCTGTGGATCGTGGGTGTTCTGAAGGTGAAGTGGACGCAACGATGGTCGGTCGATGGGAGTTCGGTGGTGTGGCTGAAGGTGATGGAGTTTCCTGTAGTGAAGAGGGGGTCGAGGGTGTGTCCTGCTGAGTGCGTGGGCTCGGTCACGATCTGGCGCAGTCCAATGTTGTGGAGGTTGTCCAGGAGGGATGTGGTGTTGGGGTCCAGTTGGTTGTCGAGGTGGAAGTTGAGGTCTCCCAGCAGGGTGTAGTTGGTGGATGCGATGGCCTGTGGGGAGATAATGTCCGTGATGGAGTTGGCGAAGGGTCCGCGGGTTCCAGGGGTCGGTAGATGAGGGTTCCTCGGAGGGTGGCGGTGGGGCTGGCCAGCATCTTGAAGTGAAGGTGTTCCATCAGTTCTGTGGGCTCGTCAGGGAGTGTGCTCAGGCGGAGGCTGGATTTGTGGACGATGGCGATTCCTCCTCCTGGGCGGGTGGGGCGGTCCTTCCTGGAGATCTTGTATCCTTGGGGGATGGCGATGGCGATGTCCGGTCCCGAGGTGGTGTTGGTCCAGGTTTCGGTGAAGAACGCTACGTCCGGGGTGGTGCTGTCGAGGAGGTCCCAGATTTCTGTGGCGTGTTTGTGGAGGGATCGGTCGTTGAGGAGGATGCATTGCAGGGTCTTCGGTTCGGTTGTGTTCTTGTGGGCGGGTTGTGCTGGATCCGTGTTCTTTTCGGTGCTGCAGGTGTGCCGGCAGCGGTGACAGCTGAAGGGTCCATGGGAGTCGGCTGGTGATGCTAGCTTGCAGCTGTTGTTGCGGCCTGGGTTGAGTGCGTGGAGTGCTGCTGGGTCGTAGCGTTGGCGGGGCGGAGGTCCAGGGTTCCTGGCGCTGGACGCGGTCGGGTCGCGGACGGGCGCAGACGGGCTTGCCTTTGACGCGCCATCGGCACGCCAGTGGCCGCCATTAAGTAGGGGTCGGGGAGGGCTGGACAGCTGGGAGGCGGGAGTGGGGAGGGGAGCTGGATTGGGCCGGTCGCGCTGGGGGGGAGGGGCCGCGGGGGCAGCAGCGGCGGGGAAAGGTAAAGGGAGGAAATAAGGGATAAAGAAAAAAGGGAAAATAGGCAGAAATAAGGCACAAAAGAGCAGAGATGCAGAAAGGAGAAAGATAAAGAGGGTAGAAAAACGAGTGAAAACAAGTGAAAGGGCAGAGCGAGAGGAAGGGAAAATGAGCAGAAATAAGGCACAAAGAGCAGAGATGCAGAAAAGTGCAGAAAGGTGAAAGATAAAAGAGGGTAGAAAAACGAGTGAAAACAAGTGAAAGGGCAGAGCGAGAGGAAGGGAAAATGAGCAGAAATAAGGCACAAAAGAGAAGAGATGCAGAAAAGTGCAGAAAGGTGAAAGATAAAGGTAGAAAAACGAGTGAAAGAGCAGAGTTAGAGGAAGGAGACAGAGGTCCAATGGACCACCAGGGATGAGGCGCAGGGAAACCTGCGGGTGGAGGAGGGCCTCGATCACCAACACTCGAGAGTGCAGGGGCAGGCCTCACTTAATGGTGGAGCTGCGAGGGTGGGAGAGCAATTTCACTGACAATGAGTCAGTGGTCTTGCTCGCCTGTCCCCGCAGTGGCCGCCATTAAGTAGAGGGTCGAGGAGGGCTGGACAGCTGGGAGGCGGGAGCGGGGAGGGGAGCTGTATTGGGCCGGTCGCGCTGGGGGGAGGGGCCGCGGGGGCAGCAGCGACAGGGAAAGGTAAAGGGAGGAAATAAGGGATAAAGAAAAAAAGGGAAAATAGGCAGAAATAAGGCACAAAAGAGCAGAGATGCAGAAAGGAGAAAGATAAAAGAGGGTAGAAAAACGAGTGAAAACAAGTGAAAGGGCAGAGCGAGAGGAAGGGAAAATGAGCAGAAATAAGGCACAAAGAGCAGAGATGCACAAAAGTGCAGAAAGGTGAAAGATAAAAGAGGGTAGAAAAAGCGAGTGAAAACAAATGAAAGGGCAGAGCGAGAGGAAGGGAAAATGAGCAGAAATAAGGCACAAAAGAGAAGAGATGCAGAAAAGTGCAGAAAGGTGAAAGATGAAAGGTAGAAAAACGAGTGAAAGAGCAGAGTTAGAGGAAGGAGACAGAGGTCCACTGGACCACCAGGGATGAGGCGCAGGGAAACCTGCGGGTGGAGGAGGGCCTCGATCACCAACACTCGAGAGTGCAGGGGCAGGCCTCACTTAATGGTGGAGCTGCGAGGGTGGGAGAGCAATTTCACTGACAATAAATCAATGTCTATGAAGCCACGAGCAAGAGTTGAGAGAAAAGGCTTTTTGGGCCTTAACTAAAAGGGCAAATTTAAGAATGACTGCTTAGTGTGAAAATGTTTTAAACCACACATTAATTAGTAAACATTCTATACGCATTCTTAACTCTAGATGTGAATAATTTATATATTTTGCAGCATCTACAAAGATTCTACACGTTTCATGTGATGTGTCATTTTCTACGTAAAAACATTTCTGCACCAGTTTAAATGCATTCTAGGGATGTAATTCTAATCTGGTCTGCAAGTCGAGTTTTGATTTCTTATCTAATTTCCTTCAGGTGCCTCTGGTCCCTGCTAAAGGACAGAAGGTGTTGGCAAGAGCCACCTGGTCATGCCCTTCAAGCACCATCCCAACAGAGTTGCAAAAGAAAATCACTGGCTAGTTTTGTCTATTTTCTTTCAGTGGCGGCCGGCATGGTTCGCGGGTGGCGGGGCGGGTGAGGGTGCACAAGGGGGGGGCCGGATGAGGAAACAGTGGCAAATTAAAAAAAAAGTATAATGAAAAAACACTTACCTTGCAGCGCTGGGTACTGCATCTCTGCTCCTGCTCTCCTCGTCAGACTCATGCTCAGGAAGCACAGCCAGGCTCCCCTGACCAATCACAACACTGCAATGCAGGATTGTGATTGGTAAGCACCCAGGCTCCCCTGACCAAGCACATTGGTTTTGAGTGCCCTGGTTCGACGCTCAACCAGGGAATGGGGGCCTGGGCTTGTTCTCCATGCAGGCTTTAATGCAGCCTGCATGGAGAATGGGGAAGGTGCCCATGACTGGATTGGGTGGCCTAACAGGTTATCTTTTACTGTGTATCTAGCTTTCCCTGACTAGGGAGGTGGTTCCTACCTGCCCTGGGTGCATTCCTCAGCCAACCAGGAATCCCATTTCTTACAAACTGTCTGAATCATTTCTTTCTATTATTATGCTTGTGTTTATTACACAATCGAATGATCCAAAAATGTATTAGGTACATAGGGTGTGTTTGTGGTCTGATCAATGTAATGTAATAAATGGAAAATAATTTTGATTCTGGTTTGATTTTGCTTTGTATTGTAGATTATTGTCGACGTCCCCCAGATGAAGGACCGATGTGGTCTGAAATGCATTGGGGTCTTAAATGCAAAGGGGCAAAATGACAGATTGTTACAATGATCAGTTGTAAAACAATATAGCAAAGATACAATTCAAAGAAGAAACAAAGGGAATATGGCGGCCGGCTGAGACGCCGGTCGGGAGCTTAGCAAGGGGGAGCTGTTTCTTGATGCGGTTGATGCGGTTTGGCTGTCAAACCGTCTGAGTTGCCCTGGGGTGAATGGTGGTGCCGGGAACACCTCCTTGGGTCCCGGCAGCGGGAGCGCTACAGGCACTCCATGTTGCTCGTCTGATGCAACGGGGAGGGAGGAGAACGGAGGTGGCAGAGACAGCACATGCTGTCTGTTTCCGGAGAAGGACTCTGCAACACTGACTAAGCAGCCAAACACGGAAGAGGCGGTAGGTGAGCCGCAACTTACTTTTTGTAAAGGACTGAGCCATGAGGAGAAAAGTAGCAGTCTTGGGCAGATGGAAACAAATGACTTAAGGTTAGGCAAGTAGGATACAAGCAATCCAGTCTCAAGAATATAGATAGATCACAGACCCAGCCTGACAGGCGCTACACGATAAGATCACACATTTGCTCTCCATGGGTACTGGAAGACGGTGGAGGGGTTGGTAAAATTGCCTCTCAACCCACAGTAAAATTGCAGGTTAAACGGAGGAAAATTAGAACAAACACGGGTCCCAATAGAGATTCACATCCCCTCCCAAAAAAGACCACAACCAACCTGACGAATGCAGTTCAGTTAAAGGGGAAACAAGCAGCCTCTGTCCTAAAGCCTCAGAAAATCACTCCCTCACTTAGATCTTACTTTAAGGTTTGGACTGACGAAAGAAGTGCGGAGGGAGGCATAGAGAGCATGGATGGTAAAAATCTACCCTCAAGCAGGAAGGATTGGATAATAGAGCAAAGAAGACCAACACGAAGAATATTAGTGAGCCCAATATCCCCCCAGTCCACCCAATAGTCACAACGCAAAATAGATTCTTGCCTTTGACTGTGGAGGGATTGCCCCCTGAGGTTGGAGGAGAAGGAGACGATTCTCCAGTACAATATCAGGGGGCCATGGGGTCAACTAGCCTTGAGGAAGCAGGTTTGAGCACTAGCAGCTTGGATAGTAAAAACACATTTATTTATTTTATTTACTTGAGTTTTATATAGCGCTGGCTAGACCCGGAGGTATCAGAGCGCCTTACATGAGGACAGTTACATCAGTTACAAGTTACACATTGTTACAAAAGATCCATCAGTTACAAGTTACATCTGTTGGTTAGGGCGTGTGGAAGGGTAAAGGGGGGTAATGTAAAAGGGTAACGAGGAGGGAGATACGGCGGAGAGACGTAGGAAAAGTCTGCCCAATGTCCAGCTGGGTAGGTGACGTCCGAGGGGGAAGTCCACAGCCCATCTCCTCTATAGCTATCAAGGTAGCTCCACTGGGCATCGGCCAAAATGCTAAGTCTCCACGGTCGGTGGCAAGATTCACAGGTTCAATGTCACGATGGGTGAGTCGGATGGGGGTGGAGGGTGGGGGAAATAAGCGAGGTCTGGTCGAAGTCCACTATAGGTGCTGACGTATTCATACCCTCTGTGCGGAATGGCAGTCGCCCACCGCTATTCATCTCTCCTGCTGACCTGAAACTGAGTACTCCCCGGTACCACAGCCATCCAGACATCACCACCGGGCATCGGCCATGCTGAAGTTGGCTCCGTCGTCGGCAGATCATCAGTGATTCGTGGACCCTGGTCTCCATCTTAGGGTTAGGCGGGTTCCTCCCCGAAAAGGCTCCTCTCCTACTCTTCTATGGTTGCTCTCCCGCCTATGCTTCCCTCTGCCAACTGAGATTTGTCACTTTCCACTGCAAAATACTGCCTGTCAAATCAGCATTCCCTGTGTGATCATTCACTCCCTTCTCGCTCGTTTTTCCCAAGGGATCGCCATCTTGGGGTCAGGCAAAGTCGATATCTTTGTTCTGGTGTCGTGCTCAACTTTTCTTTTAGCTTCCCCAAATGTCTCTCGGGCCCATTAATTAGGGGCTCGCCTCACCCCGCTTACTGCAGGCATCGCGTGTGGTATGCGCAGGAACGTGCTCGTAGCTGCATCGTTGGCGCTATCTTCCCCGGGCCCCTCCACGGCTCGCTTTCAATGACAGAGTGGTCCCGGGCCCCATAGTTGGCGACGAGGGCTGCTGGGATGTTGTTAATAGTCTCACAAGGTCAGTTTTCCGTACCTGCAGCCGCCGCGTCTGCTGTCACCGTTGATATTTGGGCTGATTATCGGGTCTTCCGGCAGGCTCAGTCCTCTGTCTCTCGGACGCCGCAGACTGGCACCATCTTGCTGTTCTTCCTCCGACGGCATCCGGAGTTCCCCAGTGCCTCCGCGCCAGCCTCTGCCTCCAGACACGCATGCCGGGTGCGCCGGTAAGTTCCTGCCGTGTTACGGTTTCTTTGTGGGCGTAGGGAACCCGAGGGCAGCCCTCGGTTGCGTTAAATAGGTGGCGGGCAGCGGAGCTCCGCTAGCTTGCTACCGCTCTGCCACCATCTTGCCAGTGCATTGCAGGAGATGCTGTGTTGTTTCTCTATCAAAATTAAAGAACGCTTTGATATTTCAGAGGCAAATCAGAGAGCAATCCAGGAAATCTGCTTGAACTTGGAAGGAAAGATAGAAGGTCTTTCCCTAAGAACACAAGAGTTGGAGCTTGGTGTCCATACAAGAAGTGGTGCGGGTAAAACAAAGAGAGAGGGTTCAATCGGAAAGACCTGAAAGGCTGGAAAACAGTGCCAAGAGGAATAATATTAGATCCCTGGGTGTGGCTGAGGGGTTGGAAGGATCAGATATAAAAGCATATCTGATAAACTTGCTGAAAAGTTTGTTTCCGCAGGAGGTCTCTCCATTGAATTTAGAAGCAGAAATCCAACGGGTACATAGAGATCCTTTCAAACTACATCCAGGTTGAAAAAAAACACGAAAGATCCTGGTAAACTTTCTATCATACTCGGTAAAGGAAGAAATCTTGGGGTTAGCCCTAAAAGAAAAGTCACTCCAAGCAATGGGTGCTTCCTACAGAGTTAGATCGGATATTTCAAAAGAGACAGCTGATAGACAGTGGGAAGTAGGTAACAGAATTGATGAGTTAAAGAAATTGAGAGTATCCGTACAATTGAGATTCCCGCCTTTCCTAAAAGTGATGTGGCAAAACAAGATGCACAATTTCTCAGACCTGGGCGTAGTGGATACATTTATTCAGGAAGCGAAACTAGGGAACACAAGCGTTAGATAGAAGGCAGGCCATGGGAGGAGGTGACAGTAAAATAGGTAATTTGGGTTCCCCCCTGCATGAGCTCAGTAGGCAGCAGTGATGCCTATAAAATATTTTTTTGGGGGAGGGTTTCCACGGGAGGGTGCACTAGTGGTGGGGAGCATAGGGAAAAAATTAAAAAAATTGTTTTGTCCTCAAGTCAGTGAAGGAGTGCCTGTCAGAATGAAGATTAGCTGGGAGATCAAAAGAGGAAGTTGAAGAAGCATGAATAAGAAAGATTTGACGATTCTTTGTTGGAACGTGAATGGGTTGCGGGTTAAAAGAAGGTAGAGAATAATAGCGCAATATTTAAAAGACCAGAACGCCCAAATAATTATGCTTCAGGAGACCCACCTCCTGAGACAAGAATGTAAGGAATTCTTTTCGGAGCAAAGATGGATAGGAAATTGGGTATCCACTGACCAAACTCATTGTACTAAAGGGATAGCAATAATATTAAAGGCAAACTCAGGGATTGAGCTACTTAGGTATAGAGCAGATGAGGGTGGGCGTTGGATAATTGCCGAGATCAAAATAGCCCCCGTGACATATACACTAGCGAGCTATTATGGTCCGAACATAGATGATGTAACCCCTCTGACCATGCTCTTCTCTAACTTGGTTGACTTTCAATCTCCTATCATTCTTGGTGGACATTTTAATGTCCTATTGAATAATGATCTTGATAGGTCATCAGTTAGGACCCAAATCACCTACCCTAAGATGAGGGCATATCTAATGGATATGACGGAGAATTTTAACTTATGTGATGTTTTCCGTAGAGTGGAGGGTAATCGCAGGGGTTATTCCTTCCATAGTAAGAAGAACAGGCATTTTTCAAGAATAGACTACCTGTTCATGGACAGGAAAGAAGTGGAGCTGGTAGTCAGGATAGACCATTTTCCTATACATCTTTCGGACCATGCAGCATTGCTGTTAAAAATTGAGAGAAGAGATACCCATACTATCGGTAGGTGGACGATGAATAGAAGGATTATGGTACAGCCCGAGATAGTGGAGAAGGTGCGCTGCAACACTGAGGAATTTTTTTCTTGGAATCTGGAGTCAGCCCCCTTGCATATGGTATGGGATACTTATAAAACACGGCTAAGAGGAATTATTAAAAATGTAACAGTAATCTGGGTCAGAGAAGAGAAAAAATACCTTAATAGTATAGAGGAGGAGATAGGCAAAGTGGAGATTCTATTAAAAGATAATAAAGGCCTGGAAAGAGAAAGAAAGGAGTGGGTAGATAAGCTGGAAGGCTTATGTTTGAAGTTTAGAACTAAACTGGGGGAGAAAGTGACAACAGTGGGAGGTGAGCAGATCTAGAGATATCATACAAGGGGAATGTTGTGGAAAGCTTTTGGCTTGGAAATCAAGGCTGGATAGAAATCTAAATTTTATAGGGAAGATCCTAGAAGAGTAGTCCGGCCTCATAGTAGAGGAGAGTGATAAAATCAGAGCCGCATTTACCAATTTTTTCCGGGAGCTATATACAGAAGACTTAGAGGTAACCGAACAAGAAATACAATGTTGGCTCTTAAGAAAGCAGCTCCCTAAACTTACAGAAACCCAAGCCCTCTATTTAGGACGAGAAATTGGTGGTAGTGAGATCTTGGACATTTTGAAAAAGCAAAAAAAAGGGAAAGCTGCTGGCCCAGATGGGATTCCCAGTGAACTGTATTCTTCTTTGCGGGAAGAGATTATCCCTGTATGGGTTAAGCTATTTAATTCCATCCTGATAGCTGGGGGCCCAATCCCATTGTCGTGGAATGAAGCAGTAATCTCTTTAATTTTGAAACCAGGCAAGAATCGGACACACTGCCAATCATTTCGCCCAATATCACTACTCAACAATGATTATAAGATCTTTTCGGGGGTTCTTGTGGCACATTTGAATAAGGTAATGGGGCAGTCGATTCATCAAGATCAGAAAGGTTTTCTCCCCGGGAGATACATGAATGAGCTTAACCATACCTTGATAGGTTCTATGGATCTAGTTATAACGCAGAACGCCCCCCTCGCAATTGTCACGTTAGATGCTGCAAAAACGTTCAATATCGTTAATTGGAGGTATTTAAAGACCATATTAGAGCATTTTGGTTTTAGTGAAAATATGATAGACACTATTTTTAAAATGTATAGAGCTCCAACTGCAAAGATCCTGGTTAATGATAGTCTGTCTCCCCTGTGCGAATTGATAGAGGTACAAGACAGGGTTGTCCTTTGTCTCCTGTATTATTTGATCTGAACATAGAGCCTTCTGCTCAAATCTTGAGGTTAAATGAAGAGATTAAATCTTTTAAAACTGGGGTATACACAAGGAAGATCTCGCTGTACGCTGATGACCTTATGGTTTATAGCTCAGATGCAGTATCTACCCTACCACACCTTATGGCGGAAGTGAGTGAATTTGGCAAATAGGCAGGATATGCGGCAAACGAAGAAAAAACAGAGATAATGATTTGGAACCAAGATGGTGGAGCAATAAATGGTGTTGAGGAATTGAGATATTTGGGGATTAAAATAATTAAAGATCTTGGGAAGATAGCAGCTGTAAATCTGGAAAAAAGTAGGAAAGGAGATAGATGTGTTATTAAAAATATGGCAGAACATTCCACTTACGATCTACGGCCGGATTAATTTGGTGAAAATGTCCATCTTGCCAAAACTCACCTTTCTTTTTGACAATATTCCGTTGCACTTTGAAAAAAACCACTCCTGAAGCTGCAAGAGAAGATGTCATCCTTTATATGGGCTAGTAGAGGAATACGCCTCTCATGGAAAAAGTTGAGACGGAAAGCGGGACTGGGGGGTTTGGGTCTCCCTGACCTTCAGCTCTATTGTTGGGCGTTCCGACTCAAAAACAATAGAATGCTTCTACTACGACTCGATGAATCTCTAATAGGGGTTATGTTTAAACCCATGCGGGTGGGCTTACCTGAGGAGGGCTTCTTGTATAAGTATGGGGCTCCAATTTTTTTTTTAAAAGGTTAGATTAAAATGTCTCCAGTCAGCTGCAAGAACTTGGTACGAGATAAGATCGATTCTAGGTGTACTTTATTACAGCAGACTGTCCCCCATATGGGATTCTCCAGGCACCCTGGAATGTCTAACCGATAGCTTAGCAAAACCATTGAATCACCCAGATGTTAGGCATTGGGGTCAACTGGTAGATGGTGGACAAAAGTTAACATGGAGCTTCTGGCATGACAAGACAAAAGGCGCAATTTCCAGATTTAAAATCTATCAGGTCAATGCCTGGCTTAAGAGTCAAAATGGGCTGGACGTGGATTCAGAACCAATGGAGCTGGAACTTCAGAACACCACGGCAAGGAAAAAAGAGGTGGCACTTTGGTATCAACACCTTCTGGATGCAGAACTGGCGGAAATGAAATCACCATATAGAGCATGGGAAGGATGCTTGCCGGAAGTGGAGCTGGCAGATTTATGACAAGTATCTTGCGCTACACTTTATTTGGTGGTTAAACCTGCTGCTTTAAAGAAAAATCACTTTTTTACCTTGCATAGAATCTACTGGACCCCAAAAAAGCTGGGAAAGATAAAGGGAGGTACAGATCCAAAGTGCAAATGATGTGGTAGCGGAGATGCTGATGACCTGCATATGTTTGCCACCTGCTCAAAATTGGGAGAATTCTGGTCAGCAGTGGGTAAGACTATTTCGCACTCCGTGGGTGTCAACATAAAGGAAAGCCCAGATTTAATCATGTTTGGGACATCCCAGCAGGTTAAAGATAAATACGATTTGCAGGTAAACTGCCATTATCTGATTTTTTACTTAATATTACTAGCAAGGAGAGAAATTTGTAAACTTTGGACTCAGACGGAGGCCCCTTCTTGGCAGGGATGGAAGAACTCTGTGGGCTTTTTCAAGGAAATGGATAAAAGTAGTCTCAGGTTCTGGGACTTGCTAAAATATTGAAGACCCCTCTGTCTAATGATTACACCCTCTCAATTCAGCAACTGGGAGGGTAGTGCAAACCTCGATTCAACCCAATAAATCTGATTGATTTGTAGCCGATTTTGGGCACTTACGAAGGGCGCATCGACTGGTGCTAATCGGTGGTGACATGAGGACAAAAAAAGGGAAAAAAAAGATACAATTCAAAAAGAATATAACTATATCACCACTACAGAATTCGTGGTTGCTTATGAAGAGAAGGGCTTTAATGAGGAATGAAGGAATTAATTAAAGAAATACATTTTTATATCAGTGTAATGTCCAATCAATTCGTATGAATGCTCATTGTTAGCATCTATTGCCAGGCCACCTGGGGACTGCACTCAATGAAGTATAGCAAATAGGTGATTTTTAATAAGTTGGCACACAGCGCCGATAGTTGGAACAAGATCATGCTGGACTGACATGCAGCACTGATTCACTAAGAAAAGTGTGACCATCATAATTCAGGGCTACAATAAGCAGTTAAAGGAAGAGTTTGATTGGGGTTTTGCATGACTTCTACAAGTAGCATGTGAACCCTGAGAATAATTGGAGTCAAAGGTTGTTTCCAGAAGCATAGTGATGTTGTGCGATCTGACTGAATTAGCTGGCATTCATCTTGCCTCCTTTGAAATTGGAAGTTTAGTGCTACAATGGAAAATAAGGCTTACAAAATATCATAGCATCCATAGTGGCTATCAAAGCCTGCACCAAGCTGTAGAATATTGCTTCTACTCAACTATTCATTCATCTCAACAGGATGTTATTGTCAGGGTTGGACTGGGAACCCAAAGCAGCTTTGGCAAATTGTGTCAGATGAGCCCTTTATGGTATGTAATCAGTAAGCGCAGCAAGTGAGTATAACCACTGCAAGAGGAGTTTGGAGGTGGATCTTCCCCCAAGAAAATTGGAAATAACGTGCATTTTACCATTCATTTTTCAGTATATCATCAAAAGTATTCACTTTCAAAAGCATAGTGAATATTAAAAGTGATGCAGGATACCTAGTCATAATGGGGCAACAAGGAGTGCACAGGCATTCTTACAAAGAACCCCAAAAAATAAGATTTCAAGCATGAAAACATGAATTTAAACATAACATGTTTATTAATATAAAAAATACTGTAAACAAGTAATTCAAAACTCACTTAACCTCAAGCAACTGTGCAAAGGTTTAGGAAACAAATGTGCAAGTCAATGTAAAAAAATCAAATGACTTCCATTTCCAGAGTTTTGCAAACACTGCTAAAAGTTTACACAAAGACCAGAGGCACATCTTCTCAAATCTTGCTTTATTTAAATAGCAGCAGTCAAGAAGATAAATAAACTACAAGTCCCATCAGGCTTAGCAAACAATACGCCAACGGGAGAAAAACATTCCTACCAATATTGATCAATCAGATTGTTGGGATTTATATGTAACCTATCTTGACTGCCAAACGTCCTCTTTTCTTGCTTCTGGCAGTCAAGGTAAGTATTCTCCTTCGCCATTATTAATTACCCATGTTTATAGTGTATAATTATTGTGCCATTCTCATTTGCATCTATATCTCTGGCTTTGTGCTTTTCGCCCTTTATTATTGCTTTTCCAGTCTTCTCTATTAATTGCGTGGCGTGCGCGTGCTCTCTCTCCTCCATTCACAGTTGTCCGCTACTCACAACTCACGGCAACGTTGCAACATTTCCCTTAGTCCTCAGCACTCTTTCCTCCTTCAGAGTGCATTCCTGCTCCGTTTTCATTCTGACCTTGTAGCTCCGTATTTTCCATGCACTTCGTCTCTTTACTCTACGGTCCTGGTCAGTCTCACAGATGCTGAAGATCTGGGCAACACCTTTCGGGGCACTGCTTCCTAAAAGAACTGCATATTTCTTGTGGGAAGGCCCCCCCCCTTTCTTTTTCCACCAGCTTTAACCCTTCACTACCCATTTCTGCAGTGATTTCTCTGTTTTCCTTAGCTTTTGGCATCTGTTGTTTCTCTTATTTATCCTGTCATGGATTTCACCAATATATCTGCAGTAGGATGACGGAGAAAATTTCCGTAATAACTTGAGTGGGTTTCTTCAAACCTCTGTTGATCACGCTGTATTCAATTCTCTCTGCAAAATTACAAAAAGTATTGAGAACACTGTTATAAATATTATGACAAACAATTTGGCCCATTCTGCTGGGGAATGAAGAAAGTGCAAAGCTCTGTCTGCTAATGGATCTTCTTTTTCAAAAGATTCTTCATCTTCCATGATGGAAGAGATGCCTTCTAAAAAAATAAAAGAATGAGCTTTTGGTTAGTTCACGTTTCTCACACGCAGCAGAGGACAATGTTCCTCTAGGGCCTCCTTTCAAGGAGGGGAAAATGTCAAATTTAAGCAAGAATATAGCTAAAACCTCAAAGGTCACAATTTCAGAAATTCAGTACACTGATGACTCATTCTATCCTGATACTGATGATGACAATCAGACACAAGATGATTCAAAATTTTGGCTGGGTCCCAAGCAAAAGAAAATGAAAGTACTCGGTGTTCTCGGTGCTCACAGTGATCCTTTTAACTCACAAACAATTTTGGATTCAGATGGAAATCCCATTTTGACCCTAAAAGTATTCATAATCCTTATTCAACAGAATGGCTTCCTTCTGACCACGTTGAGGATTACATTTCCAGTCGCTTGCGTTTACCTCTGGACAAGCAAACAAGGGCTAAATTTAAATCGAAATGCCCCAGTCCTTTGCTTCCTTCCAATATTACTATGGCTCCTTCTATTGACCCAAATATGTTAACCTTTTTCTCCAAATTTGATAAAGACCCAAGGAAAGGGTGGATAATGCCTGGTCCATTTGCCTGGACAAAATGCTGAACATGGTGGGTCCCCTCTCACGCAGAGGGAACAGCCAGATTACAAAACATGTCTGTCGATGCAGAAGAATTGTCTATGTGGGTTCAAAGAGCTTTCTGTTTACTGGGGAACACACATTTCGCTATCACGCATTAAAGAAAAAAGTAACTTCTTTTGAAATAGACCCAAAACTGGCAAACGTGGCTACTGTGGATCCCGGAGTTAAAGCACGGGGCTGATTGTTTGGTGATTCCTTCATCAAAGAACTAAGCAGATATGTTTCCACTTTTGCTTCCCTGGATAAAGCCCAGCAATGTTTAAAAAAGGTTTCTGCCCAACAATTTTTTGCCAGGGCCGACAGAGGCAGGAGCCGCTTTGCCAGTAATTCCTACAGAAATCAAAGTTTCAGAGGCTTCAACTACAGCTCAATTCTATCCCCAAAGAGGCAGACGATTCCATGGTCGCGGAGGTGCAAACCCCACAGGTAAGTCTTCCTTCTGGCCTTCATATTGTAGGGGGTAATTTAAAGATTTTTCCTCCACTAACTGCAATCAATCACAACAGATCCTTGGGTGTTGAACGCCGTCCAAGGTTATTCTATAGAGATTTACTAAATTCTTTTTCAGAGTCATCTCCCTGTCCTGCTAAAGTTTTCAAATGAAATTACTTATTTGATCTCTGAAGAAGTATTAACGCTTCTTCCCAAACACGCAATTCAAGAAACTCTTCTTCATCCTTTGAGCTTACACCGTACTTTATTCTTAGTTCAGAAGAAAAACAAGAAACTGTAACCTGTCATAAATCTAAGAGATTTCAACCAGTTTGGGGTGTATCGTCATTTCAAGATGGAAACTTTCATTCTTCTCCCAAATTCTTTAATACAAAACAACTGGATGGTCTGGTTAGATTTACAGGGTGTGTATCACACCATTCCTATTCACCAAGATTTCAGGAAGTATCTTTAATTTCAGTGGCAAGATAAAACATATCAGTTTTCCTCCCTTCCTTTCGGTCTCTCTTCAGCACCTTTGTGCTTCACAAAGGTTATGATGCCAGTAATCACCCATCTCACATCTCAGGGTATCCAGTAAATAATTTATTTAGACATTCTTCTTATGGGCCAAAATCTCCACTCTCTTAAATCTCAACTTCGGACCACTTTTTCTCTGCTACAAGATTTGTGTTTCCTCATCAACAGGGAATAATCTATACTAATTCCCTCCGAACATATGGAATTCCTGGGTTTTTTAATTAATTTAGAAAGTGCAACTCTGCATTTGCCCCTAGCAAAAGTCAATTCGATCAAAACAGAAATCGCTCATACTCTCTAAAAGTCTTCCATTTTTCTCAGAGCTCTTATAAGGATTGTAGATCTTCTGTCCTCAACGATGCAGGGCATCTTCCTGGGACCTTTTCTTTATCATGCTCTCCAAAGGTTAAAAATCAGACATCTTCACAAAGGACTAGCCTCTGTCATCTCTTTAGATTACGAGTCTCAGATAAAACTTGAATTGTGGACAGGCCATTTAGAGTCCTGTAACGGCAGGACTATTTTCACTGCGGCCCCAAACTGCATATAAATTGTTTAAATATGCTGCGTGCATGGACAATCTCACAGTGGTACAATATGTCAACCACCTCAGGGGCACCGAGCCCGAGCCCTGAGCAGAACTTGCTAAATGTTTTTGGGAGTTTTGTCTCGATCACAAGATATCTGTCAGAGCGGAATATCGTCCAGGTACTCTCAATTCAGTGTATTCCCACTAATTTCATGACTTCAGCAATTGGAGACTTCATCCCTCTATTTTCAGGAAACTTTGGCTCAAGTGGGGACCTTTTAAATAGATCTATGTGCCTCCAGACAGAGGGGGTGATTATGATGGCGGACGGACTTAAGACCGTCCGCCATCATCCTGGGAATCGGGACCGCCCGCCCATATGGCGTCGGTCCCGCACTTGCAATTATAATGCGACCGCCACTGTGGCAGTCGCATTGTGCATGTTTAAGATTGCGGCAGGTGCAGCTGGCTGAAGGATCCGCCGCAATGGCAAAAATACATGTTGTGCATTTTCCTGCACTACGTGGCAGGCACCATGCGGTGCCTGCCACCTGGTGCAAGGAATTGTAGGGAGGCACCATAGGTGCCCCCCAAGTGCACAATTTCCATGCCCCTGCACAAGGGGGGCCCGCAACAGGCCCCCAAAGTACATCTCCGCCAGCCTTTGAATGGCGGTTGAACCGCCATTGAAAGGCTGGCTTGAAGCAACATCCTAATGTGGCGGATGGTGCCTGC
Source organism: Calotriton arnoldi (assembly GCA_963921515.1). Taxonomy (NCBI): domain Eukaryota; kingdom Metazoa; phylum Chordata; class Amphibia; order Caudata; family Salamandridae; genus Calotriton; species Calotriton arnoldi. The sequence goes on along the minus strand of CAWUFW010005922.1, from coordinate 290,961 downwards.
TAGTCACCGCCACCATTCTAGGTATGCTTGCCGGGTCCGACAGGCAATCGTAACGATTGCCTGTGTCGGACCTGTGGTGGACGGGCTTTCCGTCCACCAGCACACCGCCCGTCATCCTTATGTGGCGGGCTGTATTTGGCCGCACGATGGCAGTGAACCCACCACCGGCAGACTGCTGGTGGTGGATTCACCGCTATCATAATGACCCCCTCAATTCTCAACTTCCACAATTTTACAGTTGGAGACCAGATCTGTTGGTTCCTTCGACAGACGCTTGTCTTCAGGAATAGTCTCAAGGGGTCAACTATGCTTTCACATCCTAGTAGTTCCCTTTTGGCAATCACATGTATGGTACCCTCCTCTTCTAGAACTGCAGCAGATTTCCCTGTCCTATTGCCTTCTTTTTCTGATCTCCTCCTAGACCAAGAGGGACTCAGGCACAATGTTGCGCTACACAACAATCTCATTCTTTCAGCTTGGAAAGTGACAGATCATCTCAATACAATCCAAGCATTTTTTCAGAAGCTACAGAATATATAAACACATCCTGGGCTCCAGGTACTAGCAAGGCCTACAAATTAGCCTGGTCCGTTTGGTCAGGCTGGTGTGTGGGTAAAATCGATTGATCCCTTTATAGCAGATATCATCCTAATTGTAAATTTCCTAGCTTCATTATCAAGTGAGGACAAAACCTATCGCACAGTTAATCTGTATCTCAGCCAACCATCTTCACGCCAATAAAAAAAACAGTCGGAGAACACCCACTCGTTTATCTTCTGTTAAAGGGAGTAAAATTTTCTTAACCTCCTCTTCCTAAATACAGATGATTTCGGGATGTTAATTTGGGATTCCAAATGTTTATTTCTTGGCCTGACAATGTTTCTCTCTCCCTAAAAAAAAATTCTGCCAAGTTAACAATGCTGGTATGTTTAATCTCCACAAAATGTATTTCTGATATAAAGGCTTTAGATATTTCCTCATGTTTTTCACACATACAGGTGTTTTTTTTAACATAACAAAATTAAGAAAAACAAATCTCACTACAGTGTTGTACACTTATTTTTCAAATCAGCCTCAATTGTGTGTTGATAATTGTTTACAAGCTTGTGAACAAAAGACTAACCATCTCAGAACGTCCTCAGCTACTAAGTTCTTTATTTCCTTAATAAAACCTCACAACCGTGTTTTGTCCTTAACCCTTGCCCGTTATATTAGGTGGGTTATGTCCCTGGCTGGGATAAACACTTCCATTGTTGGTGCTCATTCTTCCAGAGGTGCCATGGCTTCCAAAGCTTTTTGGGAAGATTCCAGACTTGAGGACATTCTGAGATAGGCAGATTGGTCAAACTATAGTACCTTTTGTACCTTCTATTGCAAATCTGTTCATACTGCTTCTTCTGTGGTGATTAATATGCTTTATTTAGGCATAATATGAGCCTCCTTTATTTCCATAAAATTTAGATTTTCCTAGTAATCATAAAGGTAAGTCTTAATTTTATTCAAGATACGGAGGGGAGCATTAACCAATGGCAAAATTTATGTTAATAATATTATTTCCCTCCCTTACAGTGTCTACTCCTTCAACATCATCCTCCACATAGGATTTCTGGATGACAATATCAGCAGATCGACTTCCTTGGCACCAGAATCTCCAATCCTTTTTCTTGACTACATGCAGTTACCTGTTTCTACCTACAGAAGTTTGAACTTTCTCAAGAAATGTTTACCGTTATTTTAGCTATTTCCATTGTGTTTCTCATGTTGAACATGCTTTATACTTCAGCATGACTTCTTGATCAAGAAAGGAGGACTTTTCTCAGTCAAGATAGGTTATATATATGTGCTAATGATCTTATTGGTCAATATTAGCACTAATGTTTTTCTCCCATTGGCTGATTCTTCGCTAAGCCTCATGGGACTTGTAGCTTATTTATCTTTCTTGACTGCCGCTATTTAAATAAATCAAGATTTGAGAAGCATACTCGCCTCCATGTCTTTAATAAAATTAAGACTTTCCATTATGATTATTAGGAAAATCTACATTAACCATTAAAAGTGCAATAGTGCACAACATTATGATTGCGGGATTTTTTACATATTAAACAGTTAACACACCTTGTAGCAATTTGCCTAATATGAAATACTGTGAACAAAATCATTTTAAATGTACTTATTCTAAAACAAACGTGCAAACATTTATCGGAAATTAGGTAGATTTATCAGGTCTTTGTGCAAAACCAAAGTCACAAAAAGTGACGCAAACTGGTGCAAAGATTTTATAATCAAGTTTTGCACTGGAAAGTTTAAAGAAAAGTAAAACAAAATGTTTACAACAAGTGGGCGTTTCAAGGGTGGCCATGGATGTTCCCAAACAACTATCATGGGTGTTAGTGCAAAACCATATCTAATAAAAAAAAAAGCTAGATAGTGCTTTGGCCAAAAAATTATGCCTCCTCAAAGCAGGTGCTGTAAATGGAGAAATATTCATATTTCTCCTAACTTTTCCAACAAAGAATGTGTGTTGTACTATACACCACAAATCCAATGTGGGAACAGTTCAATAGTTAGTCAGTTATTTATTTATTGCATGATTAATTAAAATCTTACAATTCGAAGATCACCAGTACTCAATCAATAAAATGTATCTACACCTAAAAATTCATAAAATACATTAGATACGCAATTCAATTCTTCATTATTACGATTCATTATTACAAATATTAAAATAATAATTATTTACAGGTATAAGTTCTTTACTTTTGTGCAATGTCTCATATGCAAATGTTGCTCTAACTATCAATAACTTCCATTCCTAATACACTCGATTTATTAACTTCCAACTTCTTTTTTACAAGGATCATCAATTTAGTAAAGTTTGCAATCATTACTATATCTATTGGCTTAAAACAAGCTAACAGAGCTTGTCTGCATGATCGTAACCCTCTTTCATTAAAACAGGTTTTTAAATAACTCTTTCTTTCAACCTTCAATGATGTACATATGCAAACCAAATGTATAATATTTTCTTCCCATCGGTTACATAATCTACAAGGGGTTGGCTTCGTTGGTCTCAACCATGGCTTAGCGTGCATTAGACCCGGCAAATTGCCAAATCTTGCAGTCATAAATAAGTTCTTTGTTTGTATTGTCCATGGAATTTCTAGATATGTTTGCACTTTGAGGGTAGTGTATTCATTCACTATCATCCAGGCATGTGATTTTTTGATGAATAACTCTTTATCCTTTAGAAGTGATAGATGTTTTATTACTCTATTAATTAGTTTTTTAAAAGATAATGGTGTTATTGACATCTCCCAAATCTCGTATGCAGATAGTTCTTCTAGTGCTGTTTGAAGATATGTGTAAAAACGAGATGTTTGGTTCTGTTGCATTTCGTGCCAGAGTAGGCAGCTCATTGGATTAAGAGTATTAGTTTGTATTTGTTTCCATACCTTTACCTACTGGCCCATCCTCGCAACTTGCTGATTACAAAAGCCAAATTCCAGTCGGATTTGGGCCGCTGATGCATTAACCGGCAGTCGAAACAGAATTTTAAATGTTTTTGTTATAGCATTGTTTAAAAGATCAGAATCCATACCGCAAAGAACTTCGCTTCCATAAGTGAGACTGGGCATTAATTTCGCTTTTATAACCTTTAATAGTGGAAGATAAGTTGGACCACCCAGAGAGCTGTGTAATGAGCGAAAGGCCATAATCAAGCAGTTACTTCTTTTTTTCAGCTCTGTTTTGTGTTGGAAAAATGAGCCCTTCTCGTCAAACCATAAGCCCAAATATTTGTAGTGTTTCACTTGTTCAAGCTGCCGACTATGTAAGTACCATTTATGTTTACTGTTGCTCGATGCCCTATTGCAAACTGCCATTACTTTTGTTTTTGTTTCATTTATTACCATCTTATTCTTAGTAGAATATATTGATATTTTATTTATAAGTCGCTGCAGCCCTATCTTTGTTTGGCTGAATAAGATAACATCGTCAGCGTACAATAAATTTGAAATTTGTTTGTTAGCCAATTTCGGTGAGTGAGCCAACTCATTATCCAGCTCCTCCGTAAGGTCAGATAAAAATAGATTAAATAAGTACGGCGCTAATACGCATCCTTGCTTTAAACCTTGAGATGTAACTATTCTTCTTGATAACCATGAGCCATTACCTAATCGAACCCTTGTCCAAGTCTCGGTGTATAATAATTGAATTGCTCTTAAAAGGCCTGCGTTAATACCGTAATTTTCCAATTTCCTCCATAAGATTTGTCTATCTACACAGTCAAAAGCCGATTTAAAATCAACGAAACATAAATATAGCGGTTGTTTTTTCACTTTATATTTTTCTGTTAACATTCCAAGTATTAATATATTCGTTGTCGTGCCTTGTCCTTGTATAAAACCTGATTGGTTGGGAGGAATTAAATGCTTTTCCACTGCCCATTCTGTTAGTTCTTTCAAAAGAACTGATGCGAAGACCTTAGCTTCGATATCTTGCAGTGTTATTAGTCTATAATTAGCAGGATTTGACCACTCACCGCTCTTATAAATAGGTGAGATTATGGAACCCCTCCACGAGGAAGGGATGGTTGATGTTTGCACCGCTTGATTAAATACTAATGTTAGGTATTTAGCCCAGAGTAAAGCATTCTCTTTATAAAAGGCCGCTGGAATCCCATTTGGACCGGGAGCGCTGTCAGATCTCTGTTTCTTTATAAATTTGGATACTTGACTTTCCATAATAGAAATGTCAGTATTCTTTTTATCCTCTGACTTTCTTAAATTATTCACGCCGGGACTCCATTCCGTGCTTGTGTTTGTATTGGAGTTTAGGTGTAAATAAAGGAAGTTGACCCAATCTAGCTCAGGGATGACAGAGGATATAGTTACTCTGCTTGATCTATTTAGGTTGTTAATTAAAGACCAAAACTCCCTTGCATTATTCTTTTTACTGGTATATAATGCCTTGGTCCATAGTGCTTGTTTTTCTTGCATTTTCTCATTCCAAATTCGTTTTTTACTTCTGCATTTATTTTCTTTAATTTATCTCCATAGATTTGATTCCCTGGATGTTTCTTAACCAATCTCAAGATTTTATTGCGCTCTTTTTTAATAGGTGACTTTCCAAAGACAGTTTGACCATCGCCATTGATTTTATACCCTTCCACTCCTTATTACTAACTTTTTGTTTCTGACTTAGGACTAATTTATTTGTAAAGAGGGACCATTTTTCAATAGCGTTCGAACCTTCTCCATCAAAACAAATTTCAACCATTATTTTCGATGTTGCTGTGATCGATTCTTTGGTGCTTTCAGTCCAATAAAGTTTCTTATAGTTTACCTTATTTATATCTCCCAGCAGTGTCACATATTCTCCATGCCTTACACAGTTTAAATTTAACTCCATTATTTGTTGATTATGGTCACTTCCGTTTGCTTCACCAATCAATAGTTAGTCTAAGCATGGGTATTTGTAATGGAAGGATACCCTTCCAGTATAAAAACAATGCTAGACATTACACTCACTTCCCTTGCACTATGGTGAAAGGGTTTGTTCGTGGTACAAGGCTGGCTCAAAGAGTGCCACCGTAGGGGAAGGGAGAAACAGTACCATGTCTTTGTAGAGATGGCCCTTTCCATGCAATCTCCCTCAAGGATACCAAAACACAGCATTTTTGGTGGCTGTGCTGCGTTGCATGACATATTTGTAAATCTGTCCTAAAATGTTCAAGACCCTTGGCGAAATTCAAATCCTCCTTTTCATGTACATAGTCATACATACAGCTTTAAAAAGCATTTTATTAACAGTGCTTGTCTTTAGACATTTTAAATAGTTAACATTCTTTGCAGCAATTTGCTTAGTCGCATCAATGCATCTTTTTTCACCGCTATGAGCATAAAGGTTACAAAGCGTTACAGCGAAGCAGAAGTATGCAGTCTGTTTCAGATGTACTTGAGCTTTGCAAAAAGATCTTTCACAAGCAACCTGAGAGGAGAAAATAGTCAATGTCAATTTGTAGGCACTAATGATAGAAAAGTAAGTTTGACTGTAAATGCTTCAACATAGCAATAACCGACAGCAGCAAGCTTCACAGTCTTTGCAAGTTTTTTTGTTCCTTCGTTGTACAATCGCATCCTCAAAGTTGAAATAATGAGTGCCTCTGTCATCTTGAACTTCATTGATTGCATAGAACTCTTCCACAAGATTAATTTTTAGTTTGTTGCACTTAGATGTGAAATCTAGCAATTCATGCTTAAAGATTGTCTGGGGATGCCTATGGATCAAATCTAGCTAGCAGGCTACTATTCAAGTCTTTAACTTTTCTGGTGTCCAAGTAGGCACAATCTGCAAATAGCGTACTGTGAATCGCCTCTGCAGACTAGTAGCTATCTTGTCCATTGCATTTTGAAAAATAAACAGATACATCTGTGCAATTAATAGCAAGTCGAATGTAAGAAGTCACTTTAAAAATGAAATGGCTCTGTATCAGACCTTATTATTGAAGTTATCTGATGTGGATACCTTTGCAAAGTTTGACGAACCTCAATATACATTGCATGGATTGGAACATTTTATGAACCAACATATTTTGACAGTGCTACATCATTGGCCCACTATCTTTTTTTCTACAATTTCAGTGCTGGACCAAAACATTGCTTCAAAACGTTTGTCACACCACCCATTCATACAAAGATGTGAATCCTCGAGAACTTAGCAGCCCAAACAGTGATATTGCAAATACAGAAATGTTACTGACATCAGTCATGACAAGGTTAAGTGCATGAATGGAGCAACACACATGATTTTGACTTAGTGTTTTTTAACTCACCTATGCTTAGAACCCATTGTACTGTCCCTGCATATTGGAGGCTCCATCTAAGGAGTTCACACAACACCTTTGCAGTTGTTTGTAGAAAATATTGGTGGTATACCTGATGACAACAGAATACAGATCTGCAACATTTATGTCCTGTGTTGTATCAAGCTGCAATGAGAGCATTTAAGTTTCCTTTTTTTTCCCTTAATACTCTGTTTTAGCAATGAGGAAATATTATTTATTAGGAAGTCAACAGTTGTTTTTGAAATCATGATAACCAGATTGCCTCATGTTGCTTCCACTCCTTGCAACCTCAGGGTGTTTTTAATCTTTTTATGGTTTCCTCAAGCTGACTTTTCCATGGAGATGAAATCTGTAAGATATTGAAGATGTTGCAAAAATTGCCATGATCTAGTGTTTAATTTTCTAACACATAGTTGACTCCTCTAGGTCCTCGATAGCTCAGACCTCTTTTGCCAATCAGTTTTATTATTCACACTGCTCTCTTTAAAATGGCATGTTTTCAGTTGGCTCCTCTTGTTTTGCATGTGTGTGCTTCTGAAAAAGATGGTTACACATATCTATGTTCCTTGATCTCATCATGAAGGATTCAGAAGCAGTGTGATGAAGGATGCTGTCTTCTTGCTCATCGATTCTTTGATACATATGCTTTTTATCAGAACATCCAACAATGAAAGCACTTCTATGTATCTTTTTGCTAAAACCCAGATATACCACATCGAAAAAGAGCCAGCTTTGTTAGAATAAGTTAGCCATTGCCTTGGTTTCGCATTTTTTGCTGATATACGTTTTTAGCTTTCTAAAGTGGACCATCTGATCAACAAGGATGAAACTTAAAAAGGTGTTTACATTAGTCTCATAAACCAGTCAAAGTCACATCAACAGACATTGCTTCTTAAACTACAGAGTCTTCTTCAAAATCTTCATCATTTTCTATTTCAGTGTAACCTTCTTTAGATTTCTCATCTGTCTCCTGTACAATCGAATCACTGCATATTTCAGCCACTTTGTTGAGAAGGTCAGAAGTTTCAGTTCTGGCACTTGTGAAAGTGCTATCACCTTCAGGAGAAACCAAACCCTTTTTGGACATAAACATATCACTCACTTTTCACTATAGGCTTGCTTCATTCTCTTCCATCTATTTATGTTTTTCGCTTTTATTGTCATCCCCTCCTTTTTTGTGTGACTGTCTCTTCCCAATACCTTTTGTATGTATAAAGAAAATTTTAAGTGTTCTCAAAGCTGAAGAAAGCCTATAACACGTATAAAACAAGGTTTTTCTTAGTATACTTCAACACACATCAGAACTTTAGTAACAGCAATGGAAAAAACTGACAATATTTGGCATACGAGCAGTTTCCTGTGTTTAAATCATTGTGATAAGTTTTCACTGAAACCATCACTCATAAGGTATGCAGATGGAACACATAAGTATTCTGACATCATAGCCATGGCATGCTATTTATGCTTGAAAATTGGCAATCATGCTTTCTTAATGACTTCATGACATTGCAGATCGTTAAAACTATTTCTAGACAATAACATTGCACACCAGGGACACATTCATTGCATTACTTGAACATAATAATAAATGTTCTGCTTTTGATTAGTGTCATTCAATAGGACCTCATTGTGAGTTGGTTGGACCAGGATGGGGTATTTCTCATATGTGGTAAATATCATTAACCAAGGGAGAGGTATTTATCACTTATGGTAAATACCTCCTATTCTTAAATTTTTACAGGAAAATGGGGCATAATGTGCTGAATCGGTTTTTAACAAACCAATTTCTGCATGCCATAACTTTTTTCTGGGCCTTTTCCCCAATAAATGCCAACAGATTTGACCTGCTAGATTTTATCAGGAGAAAACTGTGAGGGTGTGATAATTATCACACAATGCGCAAGTGTGATCCAAGAGAGAGAGAGAGAGAGAGTATCCTGCTTTTTGTTGAGTTGTCCTGCAGCTGTGGCTCCTGTTCCACTGCTTGCACCAATACACTGTGGATGGAGTGTCATCTGTCCTGCATTTTGTTTATGATGCTCCTGACCTCCTCATAGGACAACCAAGAGTGACTGGAGAGAGAGATTGGAGCTACTAAGCATTACATCATGAGCGACCGTGATAGAGTGTCCAACTCTCAATCTTTCTGCCCATTGTGAGCTGTAAAATATGTGCATTTTTGTGGCTGGGAAGCAGGTGCTGCAGCACTGGGGGAGTTTTGTGCATTGCAGCTTCAGAAGCCCATTCAGCTTTAGAAATGCAAATACTGGTACCAGTCGTTAAACAGCCCTGAATGTGTGAAGGAAAACCATGTTAGGGTCCTGTACAAGGAACATGCCTTTGATGTTTATTTCCTTCAATAATCATAGTCATTTTGAAAGTGCTCAGATCTTGTCAGATTAATGAAAAACGGCACAGAGAGAGGATGATTTGGCAATGATCAAACAGTTTGTTGAAGTAAGAGACCCGAGCCTGCAGCATATTACTACTTGCTCTAAAGGCTATAAATGTAAAACCATTTAATTTTGGGGAATATTTCATGATACTGGACGGTGTCCTCCCTTTCCCACATTATATCCTGTTCCTTCTTTTTTAACCACACACTTACTAGTAGCTTTTAAACTGATTATAAATACTTCGAATCTTGCATAAAAAGAATAAAAGCAATACATACAAAAATTGATTGACCAACAGCACACAATTTGGCCAATTGGAAAGGCCGGGATCAAAAGAAATATGCCATTTATTTCCACAGTTTCGAATTCACTACACCACGACTCGGATAGTAGGGATTCTGATAGGAAGGTAAACTCTCTGTTCTGGTCTTTTGCACAGTTTTGAATACTGTATTTATTTATTTAGCACATTTAGACAAAGTGGTAAAACTGAAACTATATGTCAAGTATCCTATCCCTCTGACTATAGCATTCCCACTAGATCACATTGTGTTCTGTTATGACTTGCCAGTCCACCGTGTAAGGGGTCCTGTCAATGAGTTTTTCATAGCATTCACTTACTAATTTGAGCCTGTTACTAAGCACACACAATATTTTCATATAGTGGGAGAAATACATGAGTTGACTGCAAGACATTTACTTTGGGTCCTGTGGCTGTTGGTGGTTACTGGGCTAAAGACCTTTTCATTCCATTTGGATAACACAGTTGTTCATTTCTAAATGTGACCGTATTGAGGAGTCAATGCTTACTCCAGGAGGTGGTAAAGGGACTGGACCTAGAATACAGGATGAATATACTCCTAAAGGCGGACAAGCACATTAGTCACGTATTGGTTCAGATGCTGGCAAGTCTGGCACCATATACTTGAGAGGGTGAAAAACCTAGTACTAGAGATTTTGTCCCTGATATCATAAGAATATACCCAACTCATGTTCCCCTTCAGTCCTCACCCCTCAATTCAAGCCCAATATTTTAATTTGATCCTCAGACTTTTGCTCTTTAATTCCCAGTGTGGGGTGACTGCCAGCTGCACAAACATGCTTTACAAAGAAAATAAACAAAAATAGAAAACAAAATTTCCCTACCCACTAATGACACAGACACACACACATTGCATTTAATATTTGGTTGCTTTCATGTAGGACTGCTCTCCTGTGACTTTCACACACCGTTTCAATTGGTAGTCTTTTCTACATTTACTACATTTTTAGGGCAATATATTTTCTAATGTTACTCATCATTCTCTCCGCTTTGGACCTAATGCCCACGCTTTAGATCTAGACATCCTCCTATGGTGAAATACATGGCTGCTGCATTCAAAAACATGTATTCCCCCATCATTTTATATGTTCCTAGATTCTCTTCTTAGGGCCTGTGCTTCAAAATATGCACCACTTTAATCACATAGAGCTGTCAACTTTGTTTTACTCATGAGGTACATACACTTTAAAAACATGAGGCTTTTTCTCTCTAAAGTAAGCAATACCATGAAATTAAGACACACAAGATAATATCAAATAAATTAGCCATTTTATATCATTACTCTATGGTATTATCTTCCATGCTGCATTTATGAGAACATGAGCTCCAACCCTCATTCTAAATTAATTATTCTACATTGTTTCTTCAACATTTTGACTAGTGAAAAGGCAAAACTGTCATACAAATCGCATGGCAGTAATAAGATAGACACCCACACAAATACTTTTCAACCTTTTCTTTCTTACTAATCACGTTCCATTTCCATTAATCTCCCAGTTTAGAAATGACTCCATCAGTACATAGAGACCTTTTCTTTTGAAAGTAAAAGATTACATCAAGATTTCTAATTTGCTCTTTGAGGCCCTGCTATTAGGAGAGTGCACTGTTGATGCCCACTGTCTCACATGATCTGGATGAGATATCCCTTTTTCAAACTGGCACACTGTGTACAAATGATGCGGACAAGAAGGAATACGACCACCTAAAGTGAAGTATCAAAAAACCAGCCAGGGACTGACCCAAAAGTCTTTAACGCAGAGAAGTGTGGCATTAACGCGACTGTAAGGATGGCCTGTTTGCCCATGTACACTAACCCATTTATGCCATGAGCTTAGCATTCATGAATTAACATCACAAGCAAGGAGATTTGAAAAGCAGAGTTTCGGTTCGAGACAACGTTGTGTCCAGCACCATTGGGTGGAAGCTACAAAGTACCATACTGGGCCACGCCATGTCCATTTCAAGTGGAGCACAGACATAAGGAGTGCAATGCTACTCCAACAATAACCAATAACCACTGGATTAACCATTAACCTTGGATTTTTCCTCCACTAGCTGCAATCAATCACAACAGATCCTTGAGTGTTGAACGCCATCCAAGTTATTCTATAGAGATTTACTAAATTCTTTTTCAGAGTCATCTCCCTGTCCTGCTAAAGTTTTCAAATGAAATGACTTATTTGATCTCTGAAGAAGTATTAACGCTTCTTCCCAAACACGCAATTCAAGAAACTCTTCTTCATCCTTTGGGTTTCCTCCGTACTTAATTCTTAGTTCAGAAGAAAAACAAGAAACTGTAACCTGTCATTAATCTAAGAGATTTCAACCAGTTTGGGGTGTATCGTCATTTCAAGATGGAAACTTTCATTCTTCTCCCAAATTCTTCAGTACAAAACAACTGGATGGTCTGGTTAGATTTTTTGGGTGTGTATCACACCATTCCCATTCACCAAGATTTCTGGAAGCATCTTTAATTTCAGTGGCAAGAGAAAACATATCAGTTTTCCTCCCTTCCTTTCGGTCTCTCTTCAGCACCTTGGTGCTTAACAAAGGTTATGAAGCCAGTAATTACCCATCTCACATCTCAGGGTATCCAGTAAATAATTTATTTAGACATTCTTCTTATGGGCCAAAATCTCCACTCTCTTAAATCTCAACTTCGGACCACTTTTTCTCTGCTACAAGATTTGTGTTTCCTCATCAACAGGGAATAATCTATACTAATTCCCTCCAAACATATGGAATTCCTGGGTTTTTTAAATTAATTTAGAAAGTGCAACTCTGCATTTGCCCCTAGCAAAAGTCAATTCGATCAAAACAGAAATTGCTCATACTCTCTAAAAGTCTTCCATTTTTCTCAGAGCTCTTAGAAGGATTGTAGATCTTCTGTCCTCAACGATGCAGGGCATCTTCCTCTGACCTTTTCATTATCATGCTCTCCAAAGGTTAAAAATCAGACATCTTCACAAAGGACTAGCCTCTGTCATCTCTTTAGATTACGAGTCTCAGATAAAACTTGAATGGTGGACAGGCCATTTAGAGTCCTGTAATGGCAGGACTATTTTCACTGCGGCCCCAAACTGCATATAAATTGTTTAAATATGCTGCCCGCATGGACAATATCACAGTGGTACAATAAGTGTCCTTTGCTCATTGTGGGACTTATTTTTGATCAGAGATGTCCTGAGTCATGTTTTGTCAGTAAAGTGAAGATTAGATAGTTCATACGTTGTTCCTACACATTTAAAGCACTACACACATTTTCCCCTATTTAGGTGCACAGAGATTTTCTGTAGAGTTACATAAAGTACTCACTACAGAAGCAAATAGGCTGCCTCCTACATATGTACATGCTTTTTCTTTCTACAGTACCCACTTTACTAATTTATGGAAAACACACTTGTGCCCATTACGCTAAACACATACCATCATATGAAGGCATGTAGCTAGTTCACTGCAGAGGTCATAGTTCACACATGTCCCTAGCTGTTGTGCACTCACCCTCTCCTACACAGGTGCAAACCTTTTCTAATACTATGATAAATATACTGTATTCTATAGTGGAGTATCCATTATCTGCTTAGAAGATATACAAACTCTATATACTTACATGAAGTGACCCTTTGCGTCTCCCCTCTCTGAATACCTGCTTCCTTCCCTGCACGCACTATTCCCAGAGTTAGGCAGGAGAGGCAGATTCTCCTGCCTTCATCATCTACGCCTTGTGCAATGCTCCTTAGGGGCATGCAGGCTAGGCAATGGGTCCGGCAGTTTTCTCAGATCTCTGCAGCATGTGAATTCACCATTGTGATACCCACAGTTTCATAGGTAAAGATTCCATTGAATAAAAAGTCAGGTGTGACCTAAAGTGTCACATATATAGCAGAGACACTTGGTTTAAGTCACGTGGGTCAGGGAACTCACAATCCACCTATTACAACCAGTTGTTTTCAGCAAGCACATTTATTCTTTGTGCTATTGCCCCTTGATATCAATACCTGTTATGTAACCTTATGTTATTTCTACTGTATGTAGTGCAGCGACTCATACCTCGAGATATACCTCGGCCCTCAGCTATAACAGACACCCCACAACAGCCTAGAACAGCCAAATGGTCAGGAGTTTTTTAAACTTGGCAAAGTCGGAAAAGCAGCGGAGATGATACAGCTGTTGGTTCCAAGCAGATGGGGAGGTAAAGGAGTAAGGTGTTTCACCAAATCTGCAAGTGCGTATGTGGGGCATGATCAGAAGTGCTTTATGGCTTGCTCTAAGTGTTCTTGCAGTACAATAGTGCCTCAGTTTGCCCTTAATATAGCAATGGGCTCCTCCCATCCAGGCTTTTTGGGTAAGGCAGCAGATCTTAAATTTGATGTGCTTTCTGATCCGAAGCCAGTGTAAGGTTCATAGAGTGAGTGCCGATGGAGAACCTGCCAGGAGATTACAGACCAGGCATGCGGCCGTGTTTTGCACCACCTGGAGTTTGGCCAATAATGCATCATTGGCTGCCATAAGCAAAGCGTTGCCATAGTCAAGGAGGCTAGGGCTGGACCAGGATCTTCCTTGCCGAACATGGTGATCAAGGGAAGACTTTCATCAATAGCTGCATGGTTGCAAAGCAGGCCCCACATATGGTGAAGATATGATCCTTGATGGATAATGCCTGATCTAATTTAACACTCAGATTCTTCATGGCAGACCTGGGGGATGGGGCTGCCCAAAGTTCCGAGGGCCACTAGGCTGGAGACCAGAGATCCTGGGCTTTGCCAAACAGCATGGCTTCTGTCTTTTTTACTGTTGAGCTGAAGACAGTTCATTGATCTCCAGGCAGCGGTCCTTCCCATACAGTCCCTAAATTGCTGTTTACCCCATCAAAGTCCTGTTCAAATGAGATGATCTGTTGGGTGTCATCTGCATATGATATGGCATCAAAGCCACAGGATTTGACAAGCTGGGTAAATTGGGCTATGTTAAATAATGTCATGCTCAAGAAGAGGCCTGTGGCACCGCTTTGATTATACATAAGAAGCAGGAAATAAATAAACCTAGCATGATCGTCTGTGAGTGGCTATCTAAGGAGTCAAAGAGTCAAAATAGGGCATTGCCCCTGACACCGATCTCACATAGTCTGAGAAGCAGCATTTCATGGGAGACGGTGTCAAAGGCTGCTGACATGTCTGAGAGCCTGTATCTAGAGACAGGTGGATGGTGTCCTTAACGGCCACCAGTGTTGTCTCAGTACTGTGACAAGCTCTAAATCCCAATTGGGAAGGGTCTACAATATTGAAGTCCTCGAGGAATGCCATAAGCTGTTTGTTAACTAGGTTTTCCAGAATTTTTCCCAATAATGGGAGAAGTGAGATGGGGTGGTAATTAGACAAGCATTTTGGGTCTCCATTAAAAAAAAGTTAATATCGGAGAGACCAGAGCAGCCTTAGGGAAAAAGGTATTTTGGCTGTATCCAAGGATAAGTTAAAAAGGGAAGGGATAGTGGGCGCTATGAGAGATGGAGATTAGTGGAGATCCTGGGTGGACATACATCCACAGGTGAACCTGATTAAGCTTTAGCCAAAAGACCCAGCACTTGGTCTAATGTACAAGATTCAAACCTTTCCAAGAGGGTGGTGGAATCAGATGCGGATGCCATAAGAGCAATTAGCTCAGTCTGACTCTGGCTTTTAGGAAACGTCTTATAGATGACACCTAAAATGAATAGCATGCAAAACTCTATTGAGAGTGGCACTTGTGCACAAGTACTAAACACGTACATAACTGCAGCAGGGATGATATCCCACTGAGCTATCTTTTGGCCATGAGCTTAGCATTTATGAATTAATGCACCAGAAGACTTATAGAACAGAGCGCTGGTTGAAACCCAGCATGAATAGTTTTCAAACAAATAACTGGGCGCCCCTAATAACCTATCATGGTAACTGCTCCCATAGGGCTGGCAAACATTGAAGTGAACTGAGCGCTTTAATTTAATACTTTTTTCCTACCAGGTTCCAGAATACATTAAGGGAATTAGGCAGGGCAGGTCTTCTCAGTCACTGGTATCCTCAGATTTTGTCTTCGAAATGCTCCATGTTGGATTTCAAGTGTGCATCATACTCATGGGAAAAACTAGGACAACAAAAGACTCCCTTTCCCCATGTCCTACAATAAACAAGGACAAAGCTGGTCCAGTGGGTGAGACCACGCATTATTCAGATTTCTGCCTCATTGGCTGCTGTATACATTAAAGCTCGACCATGCGCCAGGAAAGGCACCTTCTGAAACAGCAGGCAGAATGACAAATCACACCCTTCACCACTAAAAACTCAGACTATTGGGTTTGCAAATGAAAAAAGAAAAACACAAAAAACAGTCCTGGTGGAGGAAACCAAATGAACAACCTGGGGTGGATGGAATGAGGAAACAACACAGAGTGCTCTGGAGATCAAGCACTAGAGAGAGATAAAAAAAACACATGAACTTCCATGGAGTGTGTAAGAAGTTCAGTTATTATTTGGTGTGGGCAACTCCAAGGAATAATCACAACCCACGTCAGGTTGAACTCTCCAAGATACTAAATTAAGCTGAGGTCAAACTCCTGGTAACTATGCTCCAGATCAGAAAGGTTCACATGAGAGCAATGTCCAAAACATTTATCGAGTACCAAAACATTAATAAAGTCAAAACACCACACAATAAATTCCCAAACCAAATTAGAACACTAGAGAACACAATGGTACCAATATGACTAAAAACCCAATAAGGGGAATCAGAGATGTTATTTAAAAAAAAATGTTAAGTTGAAAAAGTAAAAACCCAAATTTAATGGTCATGGTAGACAGGGAGCGAGGTGCAATATCAGGCCATCGGTAATGGAGACTGGGTCGATACACCAAGTGCATTGGTCCTGGTAAAACTCTGGAAGTCAGAAAGTTTGAAAAAGTTTGTATGCCACTGGTCTGGAGGAAAAGTGTTCAAAAGTTTCCAAACCTTCTTCTGGTGCCCAAACATTCACAGAAATACACTTTTAACCCCCCCCCCTCCCCTCCCGGACCACATAGGAGGCACTTATGGCCTTAGGGTGTCAGGCAAAGCCCATCAACAGGGTCCAGCCCAGCTCCAGTTGCCACTGGTCAGCTGGGTACTTGCAGGTTGTTGTATCCCTGTAGCCATACAGGAGGTTAGTCAATGGACCTTTGGAATCCATTTCTTTCTCTTGGGTAAAAGAAGGAGCCTGTCCAACCTTCAGGACTCCTTTCAGGTCACAGACATCAGATCTAGTCCTCTACTTATCTTCCTCTGTTCCAGAAAGTGTTCTGATACGGGTGCCTAGGGGTTCCACATTTACCCGGGCACCAGCTAGGGTTGGGAGTGACTCCTGGCTCCTTCCTAATTAATGGGGTAAAAGTTCACAGGGGTAAACCTACCCACCTTTGCAGCAGTTCCAGTATGCCTCACTGGAAATAGGCCCACAATGTTGTGCGTCATGGCATGTCCAAATGGGAAAAGTCATCTGCCACATTAGGCTTGGGCTCTAAGGGCTGAGCGAGTGTGTGGGAGTGCTAGGAAATTCACCAGTGTCCTCCCACATCTAACATGAAAATCCATTTTGAAGCAGGCCCAGTATCCAAAACAAACCCAGAGACAGACTTGTTGAAGGACAAAAGCTGGGGCCTTCAGCAACCAGATAGGGGATCCACAAACATTGTCATGGCATCCTATTCTTTCCTTCTCAACTGTGTCCCACATGTTACATGTGGCCAACAGATTTCTCAAGCAGGTATTTATACTGTGTTGTCACAGGATGCCAGCAGCCCCCACTCTGACTATTTTATGGAGTTCAGAGGAGTCATCTCTACTCATTCAGGTCAGCCTATTGTTTTCTCTTTTCTAAGCACTTTACACCTCACTCCTACCTATTCAATGCTGTGCACCAGCTGGGAGATGCTGCAGATCTAATGCAAATTAGCTTCCAGGAACTTCAGCCAGGGAAATAGGTTACTTTTTCAAAATTACTTTTCCTTAATATTTATTAACAATCCTACTTAACCATTGAATTAGTTTTTTAATAACTATTAAAAATAGTTGTTTAATAATTTTTCTAGCTTATCCTATTCCTAATATACAGTGTTAGTATTTCAAGCTATATTCTTGTTTTCTACATACGACAGCTAAACATGTCATAGTGCAAAATGACTTTTGGGCTGTTTCACTCTACGGACTTGCTAACATTAATTTCTACATGTTTCACTTTTAAATACCATGCACTCTATCTTGTGGGCTACAATGCTTACATAGGGGTGACTTACTAATATTTGACAGGAAGGTTTTTATCTACCAAAAAGGGATATGTGTTACTTTTACAGGTCACACTGCAGGTTTTACACTGTAGCAGTCAGGCTAAACTGGCAGGCCTGAAGCCATGTTTTCATTTATCACACTACTGGATGGCACAATAAGTGCTGCAGTCCACATGTGGGACTAACTTTTCATGCCATGGGCGTATTTCAGCTCCATGCACTATGGTGTTATAGAAAAGTTAAAAATGCAAATCAGGGATCAGCCAATGTCTCAGTTTTAGCGGTCAGAGCACATACACTGTGCCATGGACAGCAGTGCCTCAGTGTGCAGAGTCTAAAAACCAGAAATAAAATATGGTGCAGTAAAAGGCACAAAATCGGGGTTGCCATGCAAAAAAGTCAGATCTCTTGCAGAGTGCAGAATGAAAATGTAATTCCCTGAATTTGAGGCAGTGGAAAAATGTAGATCATTCATTCAGAACTATGATAAAGAAATCACGCTCCAAGGGAAAGACAAATACTAGAAGGGGAGGGAAAGCATTTGAATAAGAAAAAAGCAAATACGCATTCAAAACCAACCCATAGTAAACAATGGTTTGGCTCTAAACCTACTGTAAGTTTTTGGCGTGGTCCACAAGAGGTCTTTTGAAAACAGATAGCTAGAAGCTGCCTGTAAGAGAGACCTATAAAGATGAAGGCACTGAAGGCATGGGAGCATTCAGTCAGCATACATGTTATCAGTCCCAGCAGTATTTTTGAGAAGCCACTAGAAGAGAAGGGCAAGCAAGGGAAACAAGGAGCACACAGAGGCGGGAGATGCAAGACAGTGCTGGGCAGGGGAACAGGGATAGCAAGGGTGAAGGAGGGATGGGCAGGAGGGACAGAGGCGTAACACAGGTGCCTGCCACTTTGCCATGCAGGGGGGCTTCAACGTTTCAGGGGGCCCCCATTCAGCCCAAAGTCTATTCAAATTTGTGAGATATTGGAGACTCTTGCCCCCTTATCACATTCTGCAGGGGCTTCCTCATTCTATGTCATGCCACTGAGGAGGGAGATAACAGAGGACGGTAGAGGGAGCAGAGTGAGCCGTCTGATCAGATTATGGCTTGCCTTATAAACTGCAGATCCTTATCTAAACATGCAGAGGACCTGTGGCTGTTATTGGCTGGAAATGAGTTGGAGGTCTTGTTTCTAACAGAAACCTGGCTGAAGGATGATATCCTTGCAGCAGTGGCATTAGCTCTGCCTTCTGGGTTCAAAATATGTTGTGCTAATAGGGCGGGCGACAAAAGGGGAGGGGGGGTAGCGATCATCTTCAAGGACTCTTGGGACATAGCCTCCTCAGCATTAGTGAATATGGGCATGGTTGAGGGCCTTAATTTTTGCATCCAAATTGGCCCCTCAACCTCTTTTTCAGGACTGTTGGTATATAGGCCTCCTGACTGCCCTCCCAATATTCACCTGGAATTATGTAATTTTATTGCACAGAAATCCCTCTTATCCTCCAATTTCAGTGTATTAGGGGATTTTAATTTGCATGTAAATGATCCCACCTGTGTCCTAGCAATGCAGATGGTCTCCTTGCTGGAAGGCGCGAATTTGCCCCAACTTGTGAAATTCCCCACCCATAAAGCAGGACACACCCTTGACCTGATATTTTCTAATATCTCGTCTATGAGAACTGAAGTACCTAGCCAGGTGGTTTGGTCAGACCATTTTCTCATTCCTTTCTATTTCAACCTGACTAAACCCGACGTGCCTGAGAGTGCCAGATACTTTCTAAAGAGAAACTGGAAGAAGCTGACAGCTGAATACTTAAGCCTTATTCTGTTAGCCAGCCATCCGCCTCTATCTCTTGACCCTAACGTAGACACTTTGGCTCTACACAATTGGATTGCCGCCGCAGTTGAATCTACGGCACCAGCTAGAGTTACTAAATCTATAAGGAAATCCCCCTCAGCCCCATGGTTTTCTGAGTCGCTTAGGGCTATGAAAAGCAAGTGCAAGCACTTGGAACGACAATGGAGGGTGGATTATAATACCTCTGCTAAAATGACATACAAGAAATCCTTGAAGGTTATGCATAAACTCATGAAGGAGGCAAGAAGAGATCACATTGCCAAGTGTATTGACACTTCCGATAAATCGGGTAAGGCTATTTTTAAGGTGGTCAACTCCTTCCTCAAACCCCGCGAGCTGGTCATCGACGCCCAGCCATCGCTGGCACTGTGTGAGGGAATCTCAATTTTTTTCAATGATAAAATCAGCAAGGTCTACAATTCCTTCTCACCTACACTACTACGGTTAAATCCGACGTGGCAGTCAGGAAAACACCCTTGCCTCCCCTCTCTAACTTCGCCCCTATCTCTCAGAAGGAAGCATTCTGTGATCCAGGGCTGCAAGTCTGGCTCACCGGAAGATCCATGCCCCCCTAAACTGTGGAAAGAGTTGGCAAATTCCACGAGTGATGTGCTGTCTAAAATCTGGAACGCCTCCCTTTCCTCCGGCACTTTCCCTGATTTATGGAAGCATGCCACTCTACTTCCCCTTAAAAAGAAACCCAATATGGATTCAGGGGAACTGAACAATTATAGACCAATCTCTCTGCTGCCAGTCCCTGCAAAAATGCTGGAAAAGGTTGTGCAGCGGCAATTGGCCAATTTCATCGAAAGCCACAATATCCTGCACGACACCCAATCCGGTTTCCGAGCAGGGTTCAGCACAGAGACTGCGCTATTAGAGGTTTCTGATTCAATCGGAATGGCATTAGATTCAGGGGCATCAGCTATGCTGGTGCTCCTGGATCTCTCTGCAGCATTCGATACTGTGGACCACTCTATACTGACGCAACGTCTTCTGGACAGCGGGGTTAATGGCATCGCACTGGCCTGGCTGAAGTCTTTCCTTCACTCGCGCACGCAAAGGGTGGCCCTACAAACACATCAATCCACCAGCAAGCATCTATGGTGCGGGGTGCCACAAGGGTCGGCCCTAAGCCCGCTTCTATTTAACATATATCTGGCCCCTCTATTCACCCTGATAGCCAACTGGGGAGTGAAGGCGATTTCCTACGCCGACGACACCCAGCTGGTCTTCCCATTCAAGGATCAGACCGAAGATTCTTTTAAGTGCTTTAAAGGCTGCTTAAAAGCCATAGCAGGCTGGATGAACAACAACAAACTTAAATTGAATGCCGATAAAACTGAAGTGATATTTTTTGGCAAATCCCAGCCTCCGGCCACAGCCCTATGGTGGCCTAAGGAAATGGGTCCACCACCTGCACCAGCGGGCTATGCTAAAAATTTGGGTGTAAAATGGCAGGACGATCTATCCTTTTCTGCCCAAATTCAGCAGGTCACAGCTGCCTGCTTCAGCAGCTTGAGAAACCTGCGGAAATTTATACATCTGCTGCCGGAGAGCTGCCGCAGGACTGTAATCCATGCCACAGTAACTGCCTGCTTGGACTACGCAAATGGCCTCTATACCGGCTTACCGGCCTACCTTGTAAAGAAACTTCAAATGGTCCAAAATGCGGCTGCAAGATTAATCAAACATGTTCCTTTTCGGCAACACATCTCTCCACATATTAGAGAACTACATTGGCTTCCGGTAGCCAAGAGAATCAAATTCAAGGCCTTGACCCTTGCATTTCGGGCATTTCACGGATCGTGCCCCTCGTATCTGAAACAGAGGCTTGGTGTTTACACGCAGTCGCGGGTTCTGAGATCCAGCTACCAGAAACTACTTTGCACTCCTCGAGTGAAGAAAACTCGGCTGGGTGGCAGATCTTTCATGTTTGGGGCGTCTAAATTGTGGAACTCCCTTCCTAACTCTTTGCGTCAGATATCTTCTGAAACACAATTTAGGAAGGCAGTCAAAACTTGGCTTTTTAACCTGGCTTAATTTGATGTTTCTCGACCACTGTCTGTCTCCCGTGTGTCAGTTGTCGCTTTAGCGCCGGGACACCTCCTAGGAGGTAGTTGTTCATGCTCAATAAATGACTGTATTATTATTATTATTATTAGTTGAGGTGAATGAGGAATGCACGGGGAAGTAGGGCATGGCAAAAGGGAGCTACAAGATGGTGGTGAGTGAGCAAACAAAGACTGTACAGTGGAATGAAGGAGAGGCAGGAGGCAACAAAGTGAGACAAACTGGAGGAGGCCAGCATTAGTGGACTGGAAGTGAAAACGTTGTAAGGTATTCCCTCCGGCAGTTCAAAGGGAGCACTTGAATGGAGGTGGAAGGGTACACCTAAATAGCCACTATCCTTAAGTGGCAGATGAATACTCCACTGGGCTGCCCAAGCGAGAACTGAAAAACATTGCAAGCCAATGGCTGAAAGAGGTTGGTTGAAGACATAGAATTGTTGAAAAGGCTGGTACCAAAACCCACTTTATGTATATTGTAAGCAATAGGTCTGTTTCAAACTCGCTATCAAAACCCTGACATTACAATGAGCTCAAAAACGACACTTACGCTTATTCTTGTATTCGTAGTTCACCCTTTCGCTGCTAGCCCTTCCCCCCTGTGCTAAGCCTTTTTTTTTTGCTTTTTGGGGTAGTTTGCACTTAGGCCCCTGTAACCAAGAACCCGAGGAACCCAGAGCCAATAACTGAGCAGCGTCTTGCAGTGGTTTTTCATTGTGTACTGGGTATATAGCAATTCATTTGGTAAAATATGAAGAGTGAAACATAGGTATCAAAGACACCTATGTATTTCTGAAATGGGAACAAAATATAGAGTTTAGAAACAGTAGCTATTTGCACATTCCCGAAATTGTGGTTGCCCATACTAGCCTGTGAATTGACATTTTTCAAAGTGACTTCTTTTTTACACATTGTCTTACATTAGGTAGGCAGAAATGCATAGAAAGTCAATAGGTAATAACAGTTGCTCTATAATTCTGAGTTCCCCTAAGTCTCCCAATAAAAATGGTGCTTCACTTGTGTGGGTAGGCCTAGTGCCCGCGACAGGAAACGGCCCAAAACGCAACGTGGACACACCACATTTTTACAGTGAAAACAGACCCTTTTTTTGCACAGTGCCTAGCTGTGGATTTTGAACCCTAGCGCAGCCGGCACCTAGGGAAACCTAGCAAACCTATACATTCTTGAAAACTACACCCAGAGGAATCCAGGATGGGGTGATTTGAGCGGCTCTCACCGGGTTCTGTTACCCAGAATCCCCTGCAAACCTCAAACTTTGTAAAAAAACAAACACATTTTGATCACATTTCTGTGATGGAAAGTTTTGGAATCTGCGTGTATCCACAAAATTCTACTCACCCCGCATTTCCCAAAATCTCCCGATAAAAATGGTACCTCACTCGTGTAGGTGGGCCAAGAACCCGCGACAGGCACAGGCCAAAAACGTATTGAGGAGACATCAAAGTTACCTATCACAAAATGAGAAAACAAAAAAGAACCGCCAGCTCGCGAAGGGTTTCGGCATACCCTGTCCTTATTAATCCAGAGGAAGGCTACCCCTCTTTCTGGTAACCCGTGCGCACCGAGTGACGGAGGGACCCAAGGCACAAACGCGCCCAGCCTCCTGGAGCCCTGGTTGGGATCGGGGAGGCAAATGAGCCCTCATGGGGACTCCCAGGGCAGCCCGGCCATCTGGTCGTGCCATTGGAAAGCATTGGGCGCAACCAGATGGCCGAGGGCATGAGCGTGACCAGATGGCTGGGCCCGAAGAATGCCAATCTGCCCGCCCTGAGCCTTCACGGAAGGGCACCCACCTGCCCCCCAGGGCCTGCCAGTGCCCAGGCCCGGGGCACTGCCTGCGCTTCTGAACCCAACCTGGCCAGGTAGAGGCTCCCCGGGCCCCGATGGACCCCCGTCCCCAGCACCTGGACCCTCAGCTGTCCGCAGGATGGGGGCTCCCACACCCCAGGGCCCACCGGAGCTCAATCCCTGGGCCCGGTCCCTGCTTCTGAACCCAGCCCGGCCAGGAAGAGCCTCCCTGGGCCCTATTGGACCCCCGTCCCCAGCACCCAAACCCCTGGCTGGCCACAGGATGGGGGGCATCACCCAAGGGCCCGCTGGAGCTCAAGCCCCGGGCCCTGCTTCTGAACCCTGCCCGGCCGGGGAGAGCCTCCCCGGGGCCCAATGGACCCCCACCCATAGCAACCGGCCCCTTGACTGGCCGCAGGACAGGGGGCTCCCGCACCCCAGGGCCTGCTGGAGTTCAAGCCCCAGGCCCGGTCCCTGATTCTGAACCCAGCCCGGCCATTGAGAGCCTCCCCATGCCCCGATGAACCCCCGTCCCCAGCACCCGGACCCTCGGCCAGCTGCAGGACGGGTTGCTCCCGCACCCCAGGGCCCACCGGATCTCAAGCCCTGGGCCCGGTCCCTGCTTCTGAACCCAGCCTGGAATGGGAGAGCCTTCCCCAGGGCCCGATGGACCCCCGTCCCCAGCACCCAGCCCTTCAGCTGGCCGCAGGACGGGGGCTCCTGCACCCCAGGGCCCACTGGAGCTCAAGCCCTGGGCCCAGTCCCCACTTCTGAGCCCAGCCCAGCCAGGGAGAGCCTCCCCGGGGCCCAATGGATCCCCGCCCCTAGCACCCGGACCCTCGGCGGGCCGCAGGATGGTGGCTCCTACACCCCAGGGCCCGCTGGAGCTCAAGCCCCGGGCCCGGTCCCTGCTTCCGAACCCAGCCAGGCCGGGAAGAGCCTCGCTGGGCCCCGATGGACCCCTGTCCCCAACACCCGGACCCTCGGCCAGCTACAGGATGGGTTGCTCCCGCACCCCAGGGCCTCCAGAGCTCAAGCCCCGGGCCCGGTCCCCGCTTCTGAACTGAGCCCGGCCGGGGAGAGCCTCCCCGGGCCCCGATAGACCCCTGTCCCCAGCACCCAGACCCTCGGCTGGCCGCAGGATGGATTGCTCGCACACCCCAGGGCCCGCAGGAGCTCAAGCCCCAGGCCAGGTCCCCACTTCTGAACCCAGCCCGGCCAGGGGGAGCCTCCCCTGGCCCTAATGGACCCCTGTCCCCAGCACCCAGACCCTCAGCTGGCTGCAGGACAGGGGCTCCTGTACCCCAGGGCCCACCGGAGCTCAAGCCCTGGGGCCGGTCCCTGCTTCTGAACCCAGCCTGGCTGGGGAGAGCCTCCCCGGGCCCTGATGGACCCCAGGACCCATGACGGGCAGCAGGGCGGGGGCTCCCACACCCCAGGGCCCGCCGGAGCCTAGGGCCCAGTTCCTGCTTCTGACCCCAGCCGAGCAGGGGGAGCCTGCCCCGGCCAGATGGACGCACCCCAGGGCCCACCTGTCCCTGCCCAGCCCCGTCCTCTGTGCTCCAGGGCTCGGAAACCCTCACTGGGGTCCTGCTCGGGTGTTTACAACAAAGCAACCCAAACTCGCCACATAGGCAAGATCGACCAGAGTCCGGACTGGACCGTGCCCCGGGCCACCCTGCCCATGGCCGTGGAGCCCAATTCCCCCTACCTGCGTGGATACCAGACCCCGCCAGAGCTCTGACCGAAGGGCTTCACCGCAGCCTCACTCCCAGCTGGAGAAGAGGGCTGATTAATGTGCCTGCTGCTTCCCCTTTTCCAGGCCCCGCTCGACCTTAGGAGAAGGGTAAGCCCTGCGTCAGGCCTGTCGACAGCACCTCCTGGGCGGCATGGGACATCCACAGCCACTGCCATTCCGCACCGGGCCCAGGCGTCGTCTGCTCAGGGCTTCTCCGAGCTCTCCCAGGCTCTTGCTACAGCTCAGAGCCCTGGGGGCTGGGCCTTCACGCAGGACTGGCCTCCCATCGCTCCTTGCCCTAGAGCCAGCAGGGAGCTAGGCAGCCATCCTTGCTCTGCAGCCGCCCTGCCCTGGCTAGTGACTGTCACCCCCCCATACCTTAGGGCTTAGGGTGCTGACTCAGGTGGGTGACTTCCACCTTCCCGGAGCCCGGGGCAGAAGCCAAGGAGGATTAAGCCCAGGCCACGTCCTCTCCCCACAGGCCTGCCCGAGGAGCCCATTTTCCTCGACTATTAATCCCCCACGAAGGGGGGGCTTACAGAACCCTGGGGAAGGACACAAGTTGGAGTTAGCCTGGCCGGCCAGCAGGCTGGCCATCTGGTCGCACAGCCTGCAGGGCCATCTGGTCGCGCAGCCAGGTGACCAGATGGCCTGAGATGACCCAGCGCCCAGATAGGCTGGGACAGCCGGACCCAGTCGCACGGCAGTCTGACGACGGCGAGGGTGGCCAGGCGCTCCGAGGCTGCTGCTCGGAAGGCTCCTTCCCCGGGGCTGCTCACCTCCCTGTGACTTGTGCAGGAGCAGTAAGAAGGGGGCCCGGCAATCTGCTCATCCTGCTGACCCGCAAGGGATGGTAGCCCCCGTCCCTGCCCCCAGTGGGGCAGGGACGGGAGGGGGAGGCCCCCATGCCGGAGAGCACGTGGTGGAGACAGCCTCCCGCTGGCCCACGTTCCCCCTCTGCATCCCTCCCGCCAACCCGGCGGCAGAGGGACCCACCCCCGGGTGTGGTGGAGGAGGGCATCCATGGGCGCCCATGGACAGAAACAAAAGTTTGGCTCAGAGGATGACTTTCAATAGATCGCAGCGAGGTAGCTGCTCTGCTGCTTATGAAACCCTGACCCAGAATCAGGTCATCTATGAACGATTTAGCACTGGGTGCCCCACGAACATGCGGTGCACTAAGGGCGATTGAGGCGGCCCCCTTCTGTCTATGCTCTGGTCCCCAAGCAAGCGGCTCTATGCACCGGCCCCCGAAAGAGGCCGGCTATCCCAGGCCAACCGAGGCTACACAGCACTGCGGCATCCTTGCGGTTTAGGGGGGATTCTGACTTAGAGGCGTTCAGTCATAATCCCACAGATGGTAGCTTCGCCCCATTGGCTCCTCAGCCAAGCATATACACCAAATGTCTGGACCTGCGATTCCTCATGTACTGCGCAGGATTAGTATTGCAACAACACATCATCAGTAGGGTAAAACTAACCTGTCTCACAACGGTCTAAACCCAGCTCACATCCCCCATTTAAAGTTTGAAAATAGGTTGAGATCGTTTCGGCCCCAAGACCTCTAATCAATCGCTTTACCAGATAAAACTGGGGGCTCTGAGTGCCAGCTATCCTGAGGGAAACTTCGGAGAGAACCAGCTACTAGATGGTTCGATTAGTCTTTCGCCTCTATACCCAGGTCGGATGACCGATTTGCACGTCAGGACCGCTATGGACCTCCACCAGACCACCTGCCCAGGCATAGTTCACAATCTTTCGGGTCCTATCACACATGCTCATGCTCCACCTCCCCGATGGAGCGGGCGAGACGGGCCGGTGGTGTGCCCGCCGCTGGCTGCGCATCAGGAGCCCACCTCAGTCGGTGCACGCTGGCCCTCATCTTCATTGCGCAACAGGGTTTCGCTCGACCCTGAGACTCGCATGTGTTAGACTCCTTGGTCCATGTTTCAAGACAGGTCGGGTGGGTAACCGACATTGTCGCAGACCCCTGGCGCCCGGTGTGGTGCCTATCCGTAGGGCAGCACAACGCGGTCGGGCTGCACTGGGCACAGTCCGCCCCAGTCGACAGTCACGCCGGGAGCAGGGGGCTCCGTCCCCCCTTACCCAACCCGGTACGCCCCAAGGAGTGGCCGAGAGTGGATGCTGGGGGAGGGTGCGGAGGCAGTTGAATCTCCCTCGGCCCCACGGACACGGCGAAGTGTTTGCCAGGGGGGCTGTAACACCCTCCACCGGAGCAGAGGGCCACCTGCCACCCTGAAGCCTTCCCAGCTGACCCGGAGCTGGTCGCGGTGCACCACCGTGGAGGAAATGAACCCTGCACGGGCCGGGTAGGGCCCGGCGCCGGTCCCGCGGAGGGTATCCGGCGTCCCGGGCCACCGACCTTCCTGCCTTGTTGAATCCTCTGGGCGGACTGCACGGACCCCACCCATTTACCTCTCGACAGTTTCATGCACTCTTGAACTCTCTCTTCAAAGTTCTTTTCAACTTTCCCTTATGGTACTTGTTGGTTATCGGTCTCGTGCCTGTATTTAGCTTAGAGGGAGTTTACAACACGCTTTGGGCCGTATTCCCAGGCAACCCGGCTCCGAGAAGACCCGATCCCAGTGTGCTGGGGGCCACTACCAGCCTAACACCGTCTGCAGGGTGAGCCTCGATCAGAAGGAATTGGGCCCCCTGAGCGACGCTGGGGAGTCGGTCTTCTGTACACCACATTTCCCACGCCTGCTGCCAGGCGGGGATTCGGCATTGGGCTCTTCCCTCTTCATTCACTGTTACTGGGGGAATCCTGGTTAGTTTCTTTTCCTCTGCTTAGTAATATGCTTAAATTCAGCGGGTCGCCACGTCTGATCTGAGGTCGTAGTCGGAAATGCCGAAGCATGGGGGTGCCAGCAGCACGCCCTCTTTCCCAGGATCGGAAGATTGAGGCCTGCGGGGGTGAGCCCGGCCAGCAGGAGGGGGTTCGCCCTCCCAGGGAAGCCAGCCACGGAGGTGGGCGCCCGAGGCGGTGCGTGCGGGCAGCCGGTGGAACACCACAGACAGCCACGCGCAGCATGCAGCCAGGCACCCTGGGGTGAACCGGTCACCAGCCCGCTCCCTGCCGAGGCAGGGAGGCAGGAAGGCGAGGCTAGGCGCACCGGCGGCATACCTCCGCAACAGGACCGGGTGAGGGACCCTGCCGCAGGTGATCAGGGGGTCTGACCTTGTGGGGGGACAAAGGGAAGCGGAGCTAACCCTGCGACGGCCCAAGCCATGTCCCAGGGAAGCCCCGGGGCGATTGGTGATCAAGCGACCCTCAGACAGGCATAGCCCCGGGAGGAACACGGGGCTGCAAGGTGCGTTGGAAGTGTCGATGATCAATATGTCCTGCAATTCACACTAATTCTTGCAGGTAGCTGCTTTCTTCATCGACGCACGAGCCGAGTGATCCACCGCCAAGAGTCACAGGAAACTTTTTGAAAACATTCACTCACCTGCAGGTGCATGCGAGGCGGGAGGAAGGCGCCGCGGTCTGTCCACCACACACGCGTCGAGATGGCCCTGCGCCCCGTTCAAGGCTTCCCCTCTGGGAGTCGGGCTGCACCGTTGGGAGAAAAAAAGCGTTACCAGGCACTTGTCCCGGGAGTCCCCCCAACCCAGCCCCACCGGCCACCGACCGATCGAGTCCTCAAACCCTTGGCCCGGCCACACGGGACCGGGATGAACCGGGTACCTGGCAATGAGGGAGGGTCACCCCACCTGCATGTCAGCCATCTGTCGCTGGGTGGCCCGAGCTGTGCCGGTGGGCTGGTGAGTAGCCCACCCCACCCTTGCCCAGGTCAGAGGTGCCGGAAGGGAAGACCCAGGTGTCTCCCCATCCCACACACCTCCGGGTGCCCCTGGCAGGCCCTCGGCTCCTTCTCTTCCAGGCCACCCTCCTACGTGAGAAGAGCTACTCCTCGGTCACCCGGAGCCCGGTCGGGCCGGGATTCGGGCGTGGGAGGGCCTGGGTGGCAGGGCCTTTCAGGGGGGTGGTCCCAGCCCAGGGAGGCCAGGTGAGCGTGGGTTCTGTCTTGGGAGGGCCTACCACTGAACCCCTCCCAGAGAGTGATAGGAGTTGGGGGCCACCCCCCGTCCCCAGTCCCTCGTGCATCGGTCAGGTCCTCCCCGGTGGAGGAAGACCCACCGAGTCCCGGTCCTCACCCAAGCGCCCCATGCAGCCACGGACCGCCACACTGGCCCGGGGCGTGCGAGGGCTGGGCCGGGCCCTGTGCCTAGGGTGTGTGTGTAGGAGGCAGCCGAGGGTTTCAGGCTTGTGATGTCCGTCACTTAGGCCACTCCGCCATTAATGATCCTTCCACCTACGGAAACCTTGTTACGACTTATACTTCTTCTAGATAGTCAAGTTTGATTGTCTTCTTGGCGTTCCGCTAGGGCCGTTGCTGACCCCGGCGGGGCTGATCCAAGGACCTCACTAAACCATCCATTTGGCAGTAGCGACAGGCGGTGTGTATAAAGGGCAGGGACTTAATCAACGCGAGCTTATGACCCGCACTTACTGGGAATTTCTTGTTCATGGGAAATAATTTCAATCCCCAATCATTATCACGAACGGGGTTCAGCGGGTTACCCGCACCTGTCGGCAAAAGGTAGAGACATGCTGATCTGTTCAGTGTAGCACGTGTGCAGTCCCAGACATCTAAGGGCATCAAAGACCTGTTATTTCTCGACCTCATGTGGCTGAACGCCACTTGTCCCTCAAAGAAGTTGGACGCCGACCACTGGGGGTCGCGTAACTAGTTAGCATGGAGGAGCCTCATTCGTTATCGCAATTAACCAGACAACTCGCCCCACCAACTAAGAATGGCCATGCACCACCACCCACAGAATCGAGAAAGAGCTATCAATCTGTCAATCCTTTCCGTGTCTGGGCCGGGTGAGGTTTCCCGTGTCAAATTAAGCCGCAGGCTCCACTCCTGGTGGTGCCCTTGTGTCAATTCCTTTAAGTTTCAGCTTGCAACCATACTCCCCCCAGAACCCAAAGACTTTGGTTTCCCGGAAGCTGCTTGGCGGGTCATGGGAATAACGCCGCCAGATCGCTAGTCGGCATCATTTATGGTCGGAACTACGACGGTATCTGATCGCCTTTGAACCTCTGACTTTCGTTCTTGATTAATGAAAACATTCTTGGCAAATGCTTTCGCTTTGATTCGTCTTGCGCTGGTCCAAGAATTTCACCTCTAGCAGCACAATACGAATGCCCCCGTCTGTCCCTCTTAATCATGGCCCCAGTTCCAAAAACCAACAAAATAGAACCGGAGTCCTATTCCATTATTCCTAGCTGAAGTATTCAGGCGACTGGCCTGCTTTGAACACTCTAATTTTTTCAAAGTAAATGCTTCGGACCCCCAGGACACTCAGTCAAGAGCATCAAGGGGGCACCGAGAGGCAGGGGCTGGGACAGGCGGTAGCTCGCTTCATGGCGGACCGCCAGCACGATCCCAAGATCCAGCTACGAACTTTTTAACTGCAGCAACTTTAATATACGCTATTGGAGCTGGAATTACTGCGGATGCTGGCACCAGACTTGCCCTCCAATGGATCCTCGCTAAAGGATTGAACGTGTACTCATTCCATTTACAGGGCCTCAAAAGAGCACTGTATTGTTATTTTTCGTCACTGCCTCACCGAGTCGGGCGTTGGTAATTTGCGCGCCTGCTGCCTTCCTTGGATGTGGTAGCCGTTACTCAGGCCCCCTCTCCAAAATAGAACCCTGATTCCCCGTTACCCGTGGTCACCATGGTAGGCACAGAAAGTACCATAGAAAGTTGATAGTGCAGACATCCAAATGTATAGTCACCATCAGGTGACGTGCGATTGGCCCAAGGTTATCTAGAGTCACCAGAGCAGCCGGGAGAGCCTGGATTGGTCTTGGTCTGATAAATGCACGCATCCCAGGAGGTCAGCGCTCATCGGCATGTATTTGCTCTAGAATTACCATAGTTATCCAAGTAACAGATGGAGCGATCAAAAGAACCAGAACTGCTTTAATTAGCCATTTGCAGTTTCACTGTACCAGCCGTGTGTACTTACACGTGCATGGCTTAAATCTAAAAGACCCCATTGAATTGCCTGGCTTAGGAAATCCACATTTTACTACAGTCATTACAATCCCTCTTTCACTACAAGGCCCTGTGTGCACAGGCTTCGACCCTCCTCTATGGGGTCTACTGGGCTATGGCAACATGTGGGTCTTGTTTTTGGGTTACTTGCTCAATTTCCTGCTGAATGTTCCATTTGGCAGTGTTAAGGTTCCTGAATGTTTGATTGCTTGCAGTCATTATTGCACGGTCATAGTTATCATTAGTGCAGCATGTGCAGTGGCACCAGGACCAAGAAATGTGATAGGCCAAATGCGACTAGCTTATGTCTTTCTTTACCCTCCTAATTGACTAATGTTGGAGCCATTTTTCTTGCTTGAGGACCCATGGCACCCTAGCTACACCAGTGGGCTTTAGAGTGGACAAATGCTTTTGAAAGTGAGGAAATAAATGCAAGTACATGTTCATTTGCAATTGACCAAGAGTAATTCTAATTGTGACATATTTCTAATAGTCTGTCCTTGATGGGGATAGGAAAGATGATTGGTCTTTGGGGGAAAAAAATATTTGCTTTGCTTCAATTACTCTCCCTGCTTCCTACTTCAGGTACTTCATGTGGCATTAGCGATATGCTTGTTCTCAGAGTTGCTTTTCCATTCTACCACCTTGGTCTTAGCATCATCCTAAAACAAAGAAGTTCGGGGTGTGGGTGTCAACAATGTGGAGTTGGATGTCACAACAGGGTGTGAGGAGAGAACAAACTCATCATGTAGAAAAGATAAGTATGTTAAAATAGTTTCCATCCTGTCCTATGTCAACTACATACTGGAGTGGGGGGATCACACCACCCTGGGCTGTGATACAAATAGGCACATTTTAGCATGCATGGTGCGTACATATTCTGATTTTCCTATGTTCTCACATAAGAGATGGCTGCTTCATGTTTTTGACGGCATCTGATCGCCTTCGAACCTCCAACTTTCGTTCTTGATTAATGAAAACATTCTTGGCAAATGCTTTCGCTTTGGTTTGTCTTGCGCTGGTCCAAGAATTTCGCCTCTAGCGTCATAATACGAGTGCCCCCTGCTGTCCCTCTTAATCATGGCCCCAGTTCCAAAAACCAACAAAATAGAACCGGAGTCCTATTCCATTATTCCTAGCCGAAGTATTCAGGCGACTGGCCTGCTTTGAACACTCTAATTTTTTCAAAGTAAACGCTTTGGACCCCCAGGACACTCAGTCAAGAGCATCAAGGGGGCGCTGAGAAGAAGGGGCTAGAACAGGCGGTAGCTCGCCTCACAGAGGACCGCCAGCCCGATCCCAAGATCCAACTACGAACTTTTTAACTGCAGCAACTTCAATATACGCGATTGGAGCTGGAATTACTGCGGCTGATGGCACCAGACTTGCCCTCCAATGGATTCTCGTTAAAGGATTTAAAGTGTACTCATTCCATTTACAGGGCCTCAAAAGAACCCTGTATTGTTATTTTTCGTCACTACCTCACCGAGTCGGGAGTGGGTAATTTACGCGTCTGCTGCCTTCCTTGGATGTGGTAGGCGTTACTCAGGCCCCCTCTCCAAAATATAACCCTGAATCCCCGTTACCCGTGGTCACCATGGTAGGCACAGAAAGTACCATCGAAAGTTGATAGTGCAGACATCCGAATGTATAGTCACCATCACGGGGACGTGGATTGTCCCTAGGTTATCTAGAGGCACCAAAGCAGCCAGGAGAGCCTGGATTGGTCTTGGTCTGATAAATGCACGCATCCCAGGAGGTCAGCACTCGTCGGCATGTATTAGCTCTAGAATTACCACAGTTATCCAAGTAACAGGTGGAGCGATCAAAGGAACCAGAACTGATTTAATGAGCCATTTGCAGTTTCACTGTACCGGCCGTGTGTACTTACACGTGCATGGCTTAAATCTAAAAGACCCCATTGAATGACATGGCTTAGGAAATCCACATTTTACTACAGTCATTACAATCCCTCTTTCACTACAAGGCCCTTTGTGCACAGGCTTCGACCCTCCTCTGTGGGGTCTACTGGGCTATGGCAACATGTGGGTCTTGTTTTTGGGTTACTTTCTCAATTTCCTTCTTAATGTTCCATTTGGCAGTTCCAAGGTTCCTGAATATTTGATTGCTTGCACTCATTATTGCACGTTCATAGTTATCATTAGTGCAGCATGTGCAGTGGCACCAGGACCAAGAAATGTGATAGGCCAAATGTGAATAGCTTATGGCTTTCTTTACCCTCCTAATGGACTAAAGTTGGAGCCATTTTTTTTGCTTGGAGGACTCATGGCACCCTAGCTACACCAGTGGGCTCTAGAGTGGGCAAATGCTTTTTGAAAGTGAGGAAATAAATGCAAGTACATGTTCATTTGCAATTGACCAAGAGTAATTCTAATTGTGACATATTTCTAATAGTCTGTCCATGATGGGGATAGTAAAGATGATTGGACTTTGGTGGAAAAAAATCTTTGCTTTGCTTCAATTACTCTCCCTGCTTCCTACTTCAGGTTCGTCATGTGGCATTAGCGATATGCTTGTTCTCAGAGTTGCTTTTCCATACTACCACCTTGGTCTTAGCATCATCCTAAAACAAAGACGTTCGGGGTGTGGGTGTCAACAATGTGGAGTTGGATGTCACAACAGGGTGTGAGGAGAGAACAAACTCATCATGTAGAAAAAATAAGTATGTTAAAAAAGTTTCCATCCTGTCCTATGTCAACTACATACTGGAGTGGGGGGATCACACCAAACCTGGGCTGTGATACAAATAGGCACATTTTAGCATGCATGGTGCGTACAGATTCTGATTTTCCTATGTTCTCACATAAGAGTTGGCTGCTTCATGTTTTTGACAGCATCTGATCGCCTTCGAACCTCCGACTTTCATTCTTGATTAATGAAAACATTCTTGGCAGATGCTTTCGCTTTGGTTCGTCTTGTGCTGGTCCAAGAATTTCGCCTCTAGCGGCACAATACGAATGCCCCCAGCTGTCCCTCTTAATTATGGCCCCAGTTCCAAAAAATAACAAAATAGAACCGGAGTCCTATTCCATTATTCCTAGCTGAAGTATTCAGGCGACCGGCCTGCTTTGAACACTCTAATTTTTTCAAAGTAAACGCTTCGGACCCCCAGGACACTCAGTCAGGAGCATCGAGGGGGCGCCGAGAGGAAGGGGCTGGAACAGGCGGTAGCTCGCCTCACAGCGGACCGCCAGCCCGATCCCAAGATCCAACTACGAACTTTTTAACAGCAGCAACTTCAATATACGCTATTGGAGCTGGAATTACTGCGGCTGCTGGCACCAGACTTGCCCTTCAATGGATCCTCGTTAAAGGATTTAAAGTGTACTCATTCCATTTACAGAGCCTCAAAAGAGCCCTGAATTGTTATTTTTCGTCACAACCTCACTGAGTCGGGAGTGGGTAATTTGCGCGCCTGCTGCCTTCCTTGGATGTGGTAGGCGTTACTCAGGCCCCCTCTCTGAAATAGAACCCTGATTCCCCGTTACCCGTGGTCACCATGGTAGGCACAGAAAGTACTATCGAAAGTTGATAGTGCAGACATCCGAATGTATAGTTGCCGTCACGGGGACGTGCGATTGGCCCAAGGTTATCTAGAGCCACCAAAGCAGCCGGGAGAGCCTGCATTGGTCTTGGTCTGATAAATGCACGCATCCCAGGAGGTCAGCGCTCGTCGGCATGTATTAGCTCTAGAATTACCACAGTTATCCAAGTAACAGATGGAGCGATCAAAGGAACCAGAACTGATTTAATGAGCCATTTGCAGTTTCACTGTACCGGCCGTGTGTACTTACACGTGCATGGCTTAAATCTAAAAGACCCCATTGAATTGCCTGGCTTAGGAAATCCACATTTTACTACAGTCATTACAATCCCTCTTTCACTAACAGGCCCTTTGTGCACAGGCTTCGACTCTCCTCTATGGGGTCTACTGGGCTATGGCAACATGTGGGTCTTGTTTTTGGGTTACTTGCTCAATTTCCTGCTGAATGTTCAATTTGGCAGTTCCAAGGTTCCTGAATGTTTGATTGCTTGCAGTCATTATTGCATGGTCATAGTTATCATTAGTGCAGCATGTGCAGTGGCACCAGGACCAAGAAATGTGATAGGCCAAATGCGACTAGCTTATGTCTTTCTTTACCCTCCTAATGGACTAAAGTTGGAGCCATTTTTCTTGCTTGGAGGACCCATGGCACCCTAGCTACACCAGTGGGCTCTTGAGTGGGAAAATGCTTTTTGAAAGTGAGGAAATAAATGCAAGTACATGTTCATTTGCAATTGGCCAAGAGTAATTCTAATTGTGACATATTTCTAATAGTCTGTCCATGATAGGGATAGTAAAGATGATTGGACTTTGGTGGAAAGAAATCTTTGCTTTGCTACAATTACTCTCCCTGCTTCCTACTTCAGGTACTTCATGTGGCATTAGCGATATGCTTGTTCTCAGAGTTGCTTTTCCATTCTACCACCTTGGTCTTAGCATCATTCTAAAACAAAGAGGTTCTGGGTGTGGGTGTCAACAATGTGGAGTTGGATGTCACAACAGGGTGTGAGGAGAGAACAAACTCATCATGTAGAAAAAAATAAGTATGTTAAAATAGTTTCTATCCTGTCCTATGTCAACTACATACTGGAGTGGGGGGATCACACCAAACCGGGGATGTGATACAAATAGGCGCATTTTAGCATGCATGGTGCGTACAGATTCTGATTTTCCTATGTTCTCACATAAGAGATGGCTGCTTCATGTTTGATCCAAATATATACTCTTCCGGGGTAAAGGGCAGAAATGTGAAAAGATTCCTGATAAAGCTGTCCATCTATTACTGTTTTAACCAGATACAGGCCCGAGAAGACACCAAAGGCAGTAACCAAGCAGTAAAAAGTCAAAAGCTAAAACATACAGGGAAACAAAAAATATCACAACTCTCAAATCTGGGCTTCACATCTTTGAGTCTTGGAATTATCTCTTTCATTACACATCAATTTGGTAAAAAGGTGAAGTTGGAATTATTTGTATAAAATACAGGTAGCCATGCTGGTGGATGTGCCTTTGTAGCAGCAAGATCTCAGTTGAGCTGATCTTATCCTTTGCTATGAATGCAGAGCAAACGAGGCAGCACTGGCTCTCTCGATGAACAGTCAGATGGATGTGAGCTGACACATTAAGTAACCTGGCTGAATGCCCAGGTCACGGCACAAGGTAGGCTCCCGATCAAATTAGAAAGGTAAGTGTTTTATGTGTTTCACTTTAGCGGGCATAATATAGATGCACAGAGTCATAATCTGTGAGTGCTTTCTCACTATAAATGAGGTTGAGGGGAGCAAAACAGACAGTGAGAGAGAGTTATGAAATGATTAGGAAAAAAAGCACACAAAAGAAACCTTGAAAACACACACTCTCCGATAGAGTGCTGAAACACAGGAAAAAGGTAGTTCCCTTAAAGTGAGCAATGGAAGGATTGGATGCAAGTTAGCCTGTCGAAAGGATGGTAAAGAAACTATGCTCTGTTGGAGGGGCAAACACAAGATGGGAAGGCAAACCATTGAATAAGATGCAAGCACATGAGAGTGAAAATAAAACGAATCAATGATAAACAATGGGTGGGCTGCAAGTCCACTGTAATTCACAATAGGTTTTTTGCAACCACACTACTTGCACTGTCTGGTAGGCTGGACCTAAAAATAACCTCTGTTGGTCCCTCCTTGCCCTACCTGCCTTATTACAAGTGAGAGCAGTGATGGCCCCTTGAGTACAGAGTGGGAGGCAGGAGCCAGGTGGGTGGACGTTCTCACTCCTCCACTGTTCACAAAAACAAATGGTTTTAAAGCTCTCTAGGTCTGACTGGACACCCTTTGAAACCACTTGTTTTTGCATTTGTTTTTAGGTCGTCCCACACTTAGGATAGGCTTTCGTGAGTGTCCTTCAAAAATTATAGCCTGCAATTGGCTAATGGTGGATGCATGTCCCACCTTTTCTGGCAAGTTCACTCCCATGGAGTATTGCCTCGGGAGCAAGCAGGGGCACGCACGCTCCTTGCGTGCGGCGGCGCCCCTTCTCTTCTTTTTGTTTGGCAGCGCATCAACTTTCTCCTCATGGTTGTCCTGCCCTGGGGCGCTGCGCTAAACTTTCAGCATTAACAACACGGGCGCCATGCTTAATATTTTAGCAGCCACCCGCTTGTCTTGCTGACTTTGCCAATGCTTGTTTGTGAGAATGCTATGATCGGGGTTAAGGAGGCAAGCTAACCGCAGGCCCAGATCGTGTGGGATGGGGTGGGAGCAGGCGCTGATCCATGCCGTGAAGAGCCGGGATGTGGCGGCCGTGCAGAAGCTAGTGACCAAGATCAAAGCCTCGAAAAACAGTGAGTGCCTCTCGGTGTCCACGCTGAG
The DNA here is from genome assembly GCA_963921515.1 of Calotriton arnoldi. NCBI lineage: Eukaryota > Metazoa > Chordata > Amphibia > Caudata > Salamandridae > Calotriton > Calotriton arnoldi. Next base: position 253,117 of record CAWUFW010005922.1, on the reverse strand, counting down.
AGTCTGTGGCCACTAGTAGAAAGGGGGGAGGATGCGGTGGTTCGTGTGCAGTATTAAAGGATGCATGCTGCTGCTGGGTGGAGCCTGGCACAAGGGCTGTTACACAAGTGCGCTCGCAGGGCAATCTTGGGACACGTTCTGGAATGTATCAGTCTGTGGTAGCACTTCTGTTGGTGTAAACAGTCTGCCTTCATAAGCACATGTGCAGAAACTGACACTTGGGTCCATCTAGGCCTCCTTGTGTATCCTAAGCTTTGACGTGCGCGCCTTCTGTTTGTTTTCCTACAATTCCCATTGCGTGTGCCTAGAAGCAGTCCTATTTTGCAGGACGAGCCTTATAAGCAGTGTCTGCACTGTGTGGAACTCAGCGACTAATTTGCCCTGGTGTGTGTTTACACAACTCTCTTGCAGCGCTCGGTGGATAGCATGTGTGCGCTGTCTGCACTAGGACGAAAGTCTTCTTAATTGTCCCATGGTGCATGCAGGAGGGCACTGGAATTTGCCATGCGCTTTATACGTGGAGGCCAGCATTGTTGCCTGTAAGTGAATTGTGGCACATGGTCATGGTGACCCATTCTAGTAGTTTGGCTATGGTGGGCGAATACCAGGGCAGTCGAGGTCTACGGGACTGGCACCAGTGCCTGTGAGTCTTTTGCAGCTCTTCCCACGGCCTTGAGGGACAAGACAGTAGCTGAAGCAGGTATTTGTAGCTCTTCCTTGGGGTGGACGATCCCAGAGGCAGCCCCTTCCCCTCTCCACCATCACTGTCTCATCAGTGGGCAATGCCAGGCCATCCCTTGGGCCTTCTGAAGCTTTGAGGAGGGACGGGGGCAAGAATCGCAGCAGGTGTTCTTCCAGTGATTTCTGATCAGCGCCCCCAGTGATAAGGATTAGAATAGTACTCCCCACCCCCCACCACTATGAAAGGGTTGCATGAGGCTCTGGTGTTCAGTTACGTTTATTTATTGCTTTTGGCAACTGGTGCCTTTCTCAAGCGGAGAAAAGTAAATAGTAGAAAAATAAAATACACACTAAAATAGAAAATGAGGAATACAGAGGGGTAGAAAATGATGCAGTAAAATGCAAACTGATGGAATTTCTAGTGCGAGATTTAGATGTTCATTCGGTTTCATTGAACATACGCAATAATGCAGGGGCTGTCAATCTCAGCACACGTCTAGCAATGCAACCTCTTCTAAAGGAGTGTGGAAGATTCCCTTAATATAAACTCTAAGTGGCAGATTTACAAGCCCCTTGCGCCTCCTTGCGCCCACATTGCGTCATTTTTTTTTACGCAACGGCGGCGCAAACAATGCGGCCAATATACAACGTGACGCATCTAGGGCGATGCATCACTTTGTAAAGCCCTGCATCACATTATACCTGTGCCAGGTATAATGTATGCAGGCTAGGCATTCCCACGCAAAAAACCATGTAGAACTGACGCAGTGAAATTTACAACATTTCACTGCGTCAATCTACGCCTTCACTGCGTCAAAATCCCTACGCCTGCTCAGACCAGGCGTAAGGAATGACGCTGGGCTTTTTGTATGGGACTCACCTATCTGTTGTGGCACATTGCTGGAGTTGCGTCACTTTCATGAGCAACTCCAGCGATGCATCACTTTTGTGCCAACAGATGCATCAGTATTTCTGATGCATCTGTTAATCCTTGCGCCATGGAGCACTGTATTGTAAATATAGCGCATCCATGGTGGTGCAAGGACATTAAGCACTGGCGCAAGGAAACTGACACATCTATGCAGATGCGTCAGTTCCTTGTAAATCTGCCCCTAAGTTTTAGGGGAAAGGGAGACATCTTTTCTGTTTTGGCTCCAAGTGCCTCAGATCATGCCTAAAGTTTCACAGTCGCGGCAAAGTGTTGTGGGCTCTGACTTCTAAGAAAATCCAGTAAATTGCTGACCCCACAACCTACCCCCATTCATTCAGATTGGTGTCCCTAGCCCTCCACTGGAACCTTCCTTGCGTATTACAGGTATTGTGCTGAAACAATAGTATGACCCACGTATTTTTGTAGCCAAAATGTTTTTGTTCCACAGTGCATCAGATGGCTCTTTGGACATAGTTCTGGGCACCTTTTATGATATCAAGATTTTGAGAGCCATTTGCAAGGGACCAAATTGACATCACTAATAAGTGGCATGGACAACTAGCAATGTGCCTTCAGACATTTGGCCTCTTTTCCGTGCTGAAAAATAGTGGCCCTGGCCCGTATGTTGCTACGTATTCAAAGAAGCCTCGTATAGGGTGAAGTATAATTTGTCCATCTCATTATTCCCTGTGGTGGGAGATTGAGTTTGTATTGTTCTGCTGCAAAATTGTGTTCCTGTGGAGATTGCCGAGGGGTGGGGGTGAGCTGCTGGGCAGAACTACCAGGGAAGGTGAATGATGGGTCTTGTTACCAATAGCATATTTTGTTCAATCTATTCTCAGATGAGGTTCCGGATTTCTTTTATAAGGAGGAAATGGTTCTCTTCAGCGCAGACGCTGAAGTCTTTGATGCTGTGTTTATAATCTTAGCTCCCTAATGTCTCCTAATAAGATAGAAGCCTCTGTCTTCGGTCTTGTAACTGTAAGCAGTGGCAAAACGTATTGTCCATTTAAAACTCTGGTGGACTTTCAGGATGGGGAGCATTAGAACTGACTGCTTCTGCACGCTTGGTGACTGTTGTTGGATTCTCTGAGCTCACTCTAGTTGTTGCTCTTCCTGCTTTCCATTTCTCCCATCATGTCCCCCTTTTGTGGATGGACTGCCATGTTGTTCCTGTTTACATTTCACATGCTTTACTTAATCTTGCATTCCCTATAAGTGTTTGCTTTTTCCAGGATATTGTTTTTTTTTCCCAGGCAGCATATTACTCTTGTCTAGTACATAATTTGAATTGAGTCACATTCAGGTGTTTATAGCGGGGCACAAATGGGTTGTAGCTGAAGGCAGTGTGAGTTTCTCTCAGTGGGACAGTGTGGTGTTCAGTGGGGGAGAGGATGTGGCACCAACTCAGCACCACATCAGCATCAGTGCAGCACCAGTCAGCGTCACTCAGCACCACTTCTACATCACTCAGCAGCATCACTGAAGCATCACTTGAGCATCATTCAACAGCACCTGAGCACCAGCAAAGCACTGCCTCAGCACCAGCGCAGCACCATCACAGCACCACCTCAGCACCATCTCAGCACCCCCTCAGCACCAGTGCAGCACCACCTTCGCACATGTGCAGCACCAGCCATGCACCAGTGCCGCACCACCTCACTTCCAGCGCTGTGTATGGTCGTCCCCCATAACAAAAAAAAAGCAATAGCATACAAGCATTAGAACAGACAGGAAGAATTTACCAGCATTGCAAGAACAAAAAAACTAGTAGACATTTGTTCTGTTAATTCTTTTATTAATAGGGTCGTTCAGTTCTACATAAAATCTTCTTGGTTTTATGTAAAATAACAAAACAGCTTACAATGCTTTTTTATTATAATTTTTCAACATGCTGCACAGCAGCCACACTGCTCTACACCATATCTTTAAGACATTGGCAAAGCCAATAGCTCTAGCTAAACACTTATAAGGTCCCAAAGGCGAGACCTATTTGCTATGCCAATGCTTGTTTAATCCTGGAAGGCAGAAAACGTGATAAGAGTACAGGAAAAGGCACCTCTTGCTGTTTGGTGAAAAGTGCAGCAGCTTCTAGAGCTCTTCTCCAGCATTCAAACACTGGCTAGCCCCCAGGCCTGCACCAGCCTAATCCTAGAAGGTGCATAGCCGTGCTACCAGCAGCAACCCTACCTGTCTCACAAACCCCTCTCCCCAAGGTATGTTCTCAGGTGCGGGTTGTGATGAGCAGGAGATTAATTTGTTCAGTCCTTGTGCCTGGCCATCGTGCCTGGTCCATTGTGCCTGGCCTAATCTCAGGATTAGGACTCCATGCCTAACCCTGTGTTGCCTGCTGCCATTTCAAAAGTCAGCCCTGCTTTGCAAGCCAATTTTGTACGGAAATTATATGCAAATTCTTCTTTGGATTTAAAGGTACTTCCAAAGTATTAAACTACCTTATTTTTTCATACTAGTCACCCCTAAGGTTAACCCCAGGTGCTCCCAGGATAGGGTGCCCTGAAAAACAAATAAGCAGGGATATTTTAAAAGATGTTTTATATGCCCTGGTGAGGGGAAAACTACCAATTTTGTTTTTCCTACATTGTCGCACTTTAGCTCCATAGGCCTACATGGGAATAGAATACTGTAATTCATTGTATCTATTGAAAGGAGTGAACTAAAATAATATTTCAAGGACTTAAAAGATTGGTAATGATAAATCCAACAACTAGCCACTGTTGAATTTGAGATAACTGATACAGAAATGACATTATAGAACTTTCCTTTCTGTGAGCCAAAATCCAGCCTTCTAGCAGCCTCTCCAGATTGGCCAGCCCTTGACAGGCTTAGCCAAGCTGCTTTGATTAGGTGATAAGTGGCCTCCACAGAGACAGAGGTTATCTGATGGGGAGAGCTCTGCAGCTGCAGAGAACAGGATGGGGGGCTGGGTAAATCAAACTTGGTTTAAAAGAGAGCAGGACAGTAATGAATGCGAGCCAGGCCTACCCCCTCTTCCTGTTTCCCCAGCCAGATGGCAGCCCCGGGAATGGAACTTGCAGGAGGTATGGAAAGAGAGTGTTAAGGGAAATGAGCCACACCAGTGGGTTGACTTAGCCAGGTATTTCTACCAAGGAGAGAAATTCTGCAGTGCAGTGCTTTTTGGGACAAGAATATGCCACACTTTGGAGGAAGCTGTCATGCTTTTGGGTGCCACCCTGTAACCCATTGGTCAGGCGTGCCCCACTGCTTTTTACCCCAGAACATTGAATAAAAATGGGAGAGCTGCATAGCAACTCAGATCAGCTGCCTGAATCGACAAGGAGAAGAAAGACTGACCTGCTGGAACCTTATCCTGAACCCCAAAGGATTGCACGCTGAAGAACTGGACTGCTCTTGCTGCACACTTGGAACTACAGCCCTGAGGACTTTGCCTTGCTTCAAAAAGAATTAAAGAGTGGACTCCCTGAAAGCAACAGGTTAGCAGAGCTCACCTGCATTATCTTCCCCAAGACGTCTCTAGCCCAAAGTGTGCCCAGTGGATTTTTAAGGATTTGGCCTGGTGCAGTGTGAAAACTATAGTTCCAACTTCCGAGGAGCAACTCAGAGATGCTGGAACCTTGGATTTGTGTTGTGGCCACACTGAACCCTCAAGAGGAACTTCAGTATAAAGTGCCAGAAGTTTGGAGCCACTTTTGGAAAAAGCTCCATAAAGTGATCAACCCGACGTCAAGAGTCAAGCCGACTACCTCGCACAACGACCCAGTCTGGATTTCAGGTTTGTGCCGCTGAAAGTTCCAGAGCTCAAGACTTCCAGGAGTTGACCGCAGGCTCCAGCTGAACCAAGCCGATGAAGCCGCTGTGAATCTGGTCTGCTGGAGTCGCCTGCTCAACGTCGAGATAAAATCCTCCTGAAAAACTTCTAAGTGTGAAGGTAATAAAAAATATTGTGTTCAGCCTCAAACTTTGACTTTGTCCCGGTTAAGTACGACCAGATGTCCCAAGCTGGTGCTATATGTTTTTAAGCACTAGAAAGTGTTTCTTCTTTACAAATTCATATCTCCGGTCCCCGATATTGGATTTTTGTCATTGTGGTGTCATTTTAATCATAAAAATATTTCCTATTATGATGAATTGGTTGGGGATTTATATTGTGTGTTGTGTCTTACTTATTCAGGGGCATATTTACAAGGGCTTTATCTCTGCTTTTTTGGCTTAAAAAGCCAAAAAAGCGGAGATAAAACTATTGCCCTATTTACAAGAGGGTGCTAACGTGCATAATCGCATGTTAGCACCCTGTTTCCCAACGCCTCCCTTTGCATCTCTAATGAGATGCAAAGTGGGCGTACCCCGGATGGACTACCTTGCAAATATCGCTGATGTTCACATCGCGATATTTACAAGGCTGCCCCAGCATTTTAGCACACATTAGTTTTTGGAGAACACCGCTGTTTTCTCCAAAAACTAACGTCTGCTAAAATGCAGACTTACCTATCCCTAACAGTGGGGTGGATTATGCTGATACGACCCTGTGGGTCGTATCAGCAAGGTTATCGCCATTTTGCAGGGAACATCACTGGAAAACCAGCGATGTTCCCTGCAAAACGGCGATAACCTCGCTATTTCTGGAATTTTTATCGCCCTGGAGAAACGCGTTGTTAATAACGCGCTACCAGGGCGATAAATTCCAGAGATAGCCTGCGATAACAAAATTATCGCTAAGCACGGCCAGCGATAATTATCGCTGGCCGTTGATAATATGCCCCTTAATGTGTTAGTGTTTTTTCATGCTTTACACACCTGTCTCCTAAGTTAAGCCTGTCTGCCCGTTGCCGGCTACCAAGGGATGGGCAAGGAAATAATTTATTGAGACCTTGTCTGGACCTTATAGTGCGTTGGTGGCCTTATGCTAGTGGTATGTGCCTACTTTCCCCTAGTAATCCACCTTCCAACAAGCTAGCATATTAAGATATAGATTCTTACAAATTTCTTCGGAGTGCACGCTTCTCATGTTACACTCAGAATTGAGTGGTGGAATTCCACCTAAAGATATTGCTCTGGGTGGGACACTGCTACTTGTAAGGAGGGCCCAGCTGCACTAATTGTCCTCATATATAAGAACATGATATTTATTTTTGCTCAATTTTATTGGTATTATATGAAACCGTGAACTTAGTTCCAAAGGTTACCGCAATGCTGTACGCAGCAGCAGGATACATAGCTGTTCCCAGTGGGAACTCGATTAATAGCGCAATTGCCACCCTATGTCTTTAACTGCCACTCTTATAAAGATTCAGGCAAGGTCACTGCTGCATGAAAGCTCGATGACATCTTCATTTCTTTATTATTAATGACATCGTAGCAGAATTGGCAAATATTTAAGCTGATGAGCCATCTCTTTCAGTTATTGAGATCCACATTTTATTATTTATGAATGAAGCTATAAAACTGTGGACTTTACAAGATTTATTGAGTTTAGTCTATTGGTGAAGCATATGCAAAGCAATACACAGAACTCAATACTGCACTATTAACCCAAAGGGAAGGTAGCAAATAGGTAGACGAATAATGAAGAAAAACATTAACAGATTGTGGATTATGACAGTTTAGCTATGCAATTTGATGAAAGAGCAATACAGCAGCATCGTGTCAAATGATCTAGGAATGTTTGCATCGACTCTATTTTCTTCCAATTCAGAGACAGAACAAATAGATCATGAGAAAAAGGTATTGCAAAACTTTTGAGAGGAGAGACCTTATGCCGTGGACACAGTTCCATCAGTGAAAAAGTAGTTTGAGCCCAAATTGGGATTACAATTAGTGCAAACCTCTCACATAAATTTCACCCTATAAACCTTGCGAAATTTCTGCATGGAAAGACCCACAGCTTGGAAAAGGAGAAAATGTATATCATTACAATGCTATGCCATTTACTGCCTGAAAAATTTGGACCGGAGAGAAAACTCAGCATCTGGTAAGCACTAGCAGTATGCGAAATTTGCATAGTTCCCTTTTGCGTAATTATGCTAAGTTTCTGAAAAATTATACAAATTAAGCGAAATGGTCATCTGGAATTCTGCACTTTTTTATCAGGAAGTGCGTTCTTGTGTCCAAAATGTAAGCAAGGTTGCATTTTCTGCTGAAAGAATTGCATCAAAAACACTAGTGCTGGGAACAAGTGCTGCTCGGGATCTCTTCATCTGCATTGTTCCGGTGTTCATACAACAGGATTTTTTTACCTGAGCAACCCCCTTTCAGGCCATGTTGTGTAATAGTATAATCTTACATAATTTCACAAAAAGTGAAATGTCAGAAGTGATGCGAATTACGCTGCGTAACTGACACAGGGTCAAGACTGATTTGCATATGGCCAGGTATAAACAGGGGTGGCATGGTGAGCAAAAGAATGATGGATTTAACCCAGATCTCTTGACTGGGGGTGAATGTTTTGATTTGTTCTGCATTCCGTCCATCAATAGTGTGTCTTTTGCTTTCTCGCCCAATGGGCCCGATTCACAGAACTAACTTACGTCAAAAACGTAAAGTTAGTACCTTTTGGTATTCACAGAATACACTTACTCATTTTGGTATTCACAGAATACACTTACTCATTTTGGTATTCACAGAATACACTTACTCATACTAACTTTATGTCCGCACTCGGGCCGGAGATTCCGGCCGTTTGTGGAGATTCCGGCCCGGAGGTGGAGATTCCGGCCGTTTGTGGAGATTCCGGCCGTTTGTGGAGATTCCGCCACCGGCCGGAATCTCCACAACCGGCCGGAATCTCCACAAATGGCCGGAATCTCCACAAACGGCCGGAATCTCCGGCCGGAATCTCCACAAACGGCCGGAATCTCCACCTCCGGGCCGGAATCTCCACCTCCGGGCCGGAATCTCCACAAACGGCCGGAATCTCCACCACCGGGCCGGAATCTCCGGCCCGAGTGCGGACATAAAGTTAGTATGAGTAAGTGTATTCTGTGAATACCAAAATGAGTAAGTGTATTCTGTGAATACCAAAATGAGTAAGTGTATTCTGTGAATACCAAAAGGTACTAACTTTACGTTTTTGACGTAAGTTAGTTCTGTGAATCAGGCCCTAAGTGCGCCGGGTATGCCCAAACGTGGGTCTCGGGCTCATTGTGCCACTGGATTCAAGCTTTCCTGGCTGATGAGGGGTGAAACCCCGAAACCGGTCCTAGGATGCTTGTTTCAGATCCAGGGAGGACCTGGCTTGGCAGTCCGGGCTGGACTGTTCCCATGAGGCACAGGGTCAAGACTGATTTGCATATGGCCAGGTCTAAACTTGGGTGGAATGGTTAGCAAAAGAATGATGGATTAAACCCAGATCTTTTGACTGGGGGTGAATGTTTTGATTTGTTCAGCATTCCGTCCATCAATTGTGTGTCTTTTGCTTATTTATTATTGCGGCACCATTATAAGTGGGTTTTTTTCATGTTACAGGATACTTACTTTTACTTCGTGAGCAACTGTTCCACCACAGGCTATCAGTTCTCAGTATGTACAATATGAAACAAATAATATTTAATAATAAACGCATCACTGTACTCTGTATTTAGTTACCACCTAGCCCATGTCGGGTGATTAACCTACTATATCGCTGGTCTCTAGGTCATAGGCTGGCGTCATATGTGCAAGCTTGAGGGATAGCTCTGCTGTTTATAACATCATATGCATAGAATGTATCCACAGCCTCATGGCAGCTGTCGTCTGTACGGCGAAGCCATGGCTGTGTTTAGTCGCGTGACCAGCCGGTCATCAATCTGTTGTCTGTGCAGTTTCCAAACATATACTAAATTTTGCTGTCTCTGAAGTGACCATGTAAAATCTGGTGATAGCTCTGCTGTCTCATGAATCCAAGGCATAACCCAACTGTTCTGTGGAGCCAGATTGTTCAATCTGTATTTATTTGTTGATCATCTTTGTCACCCAGGTTATCAAAAGCGCAATCCATACACATTTATTGGATAGCTCTGCTGTCTCCTGTATCAAACCGCACAAGCTGCCCACTAGTGTAGTGATAGTTTAATTGTATAAAAAATCTGACTGCACAACATGTGAACATTAGGGGCTAGTTCTGCCAGGTAACGTGTCAACTTTAACAATCTACGCTAGTTGTTGGGGAAGCGCTATCTGGGGCATTGCCCTTTACATTTGTGCACATATATGGGATATCTCGGTTGTCCGGGGAATCAGCCTGCACATAATGTGCACATACAAGGAATAGCTCTGCTGCTTGGTGTATCAGCCTGTAGCCTGTATGTGCTTGCACGTGTAGGAGATACTTCTGCTTTCTAAGGTATGAGCCTGTACACTGTGTCCACGTGTCAGTGATAGCTCTGCTGCCTGTGGTATTAGCATGTGCACTGTGTGCATATGTAGGGGATAACTCTTCTGTCTAATGTATAAGCCTGTCCATTCTGTGCACACATAAAGGATAGCTCTGCTGTCTAATATATTAGCCTGTCCATTGCGTGCACACATAGAGGATAGCTCATCTGTCTAATGTTTGAGCCTGTCCATTGTGGGCACGCTACTTTTTGTCCCTTTCATTCCTGGCTGAGACTGCAATTCAACGTGTAAAATCCTCAGCATCACTCAGCACCAGCACAGCACCACTTTAGCACCATCGAAACACAACAGCAGCATCAGCGCAGCACCACCTTAGCACCAGTGCATCAGTGCAACACCACCTCAGCAACAACTCAGCACCACCTCAGCAACAACTCAGCACTACCTCAGCATCAGAGCAGCACCACTTCAGCACCAGTCAGCGTCACTCAGCATCACTTCTGCATCACTCAGCAGCACCACTGCAGCACAACCTAAGTATCACTCAGCAGCACCGGAGCACCACCACACCACCTCAGTACCATCTCACCCTCTCACCCCCTGCACAGCGCAGCAGCACCTCAGCACCAGTGCTGCACAATCTGAGCACCAGCACAGCACCACCTCCGCACCAGTGCAGCATCAGCTCGGCACCAGTGCAGCACCACCTCACTACCAGCACTGTTTATGTCCCCTCCCAATAACAAAAAAAAACTTTAACAAACAAGCATTAGAACAGCAGGAAGAGTTGCCCAGGACAAAAAAACTAGAAGACATTTTTTATGATCATTCTTTTTTTAATAGGGTCGTTCAGTTGTACGTCATATCTTTTCGGTTATATATAAGGTAACAAAAATGCTTATAAAACTTTTTTATTATAACTTTTCAACATGCTGCACAGCAGCCACACTGCTCAACAACATAGCTTAAAGACATTGACTAAGCCAATAACTCTCACTAAACACTTATAAGGTCCCAAAGGCGAGACCTATTGGCTATGCCAATGCTTGTTATTTAAGTGGGCGCATCTAGAAGTCTCATCATTTTCTTAATTTCAAAAGGTTCACAGACATCTCGAGCAGGAAGATTTCTTCAGAAGGAACCTGAACTTCAGAGTCTCCAGCTGCACCATCTTTGATTGGAAGTGTTAGCAGTATTTGCAGTATTATTAGAGTAATGTTAACAAATCTTCTGGGCACGGCACAGGGTGACTTTCTTTGAATCTGCAGTATTAGAAATCGGCTTAGAAGTTATCTAAAAAGCAACTGCACTGGTTTCTGTTTTACTTTTCCTGATTTCGATTTTCAAATTGCTTTGCACGTTTCAAGAATGCGAATGCTGGTGCCCTCTATCACTATGAGCACGAGGGACCAGACGCAACCTCCTAAGAGAGGAAACGTTTCTCGAGTCTCTACTGCCTTGACATCTAGTAAGCTTTCATAATTATAGTTCAAAGATATAGAGCCCTCCTCAAATAACGAGCATCTTAGGATCCAATGAACCCAAAATAAAGAATAAACAAAGGACTCTTGAAACGTGTCCAATAGATTTGTTCCCGACCTCAACACCTGAAATGCATTCTTTCACCTAACGAGACTTACCTTCAAATCTTTCTGTTACCAAGGGCACCCACTCAGCCTCCTGCAACCTGTTTTAGATAAAGCCTATGGCGTGCTCTCACTATACGACTTTGAGCTCCATTGTGCATACAAAGTTAGAAGATACTAATAAGAAGGTCAATTAATTTTGGGTTGAAATGACCTAAGCGTGTGAATCCTGCTGAAGTCGCACAAGGTTTATTTGCCACTTTTACACAATTGTTACTGTTTACTAGAGTTGAAGGTTTTCGCCTACAAAATAAGGATGCATATATGCAACTCCTTCCCTGATGAAATCCAGCACAAAGAATCTGTTCTCCACTTCTGGAAACAGCTGAAGACTGATGTTTCTAAGTAACACCTTAATGCAACATGGATTTTCTCTCTGCTCTCCAAGGAACTCCTCTTCCTCTAACCTCTTAACTGCTGTGATCCACACCTTCAGTCACCTTGTCTGTGACATGATTACTAAAGTGGAAGCTTTAGGTGAGCAAGCAGTAGTCCAATGGACCACCCACCGCACAGCTGACCGATGTGTTCCCAAATGGGAACTTCTTTTTTAAACAGCAGATTTTACTTTAGAGGACATGGCCTACTTTACAAAATATGCTTTTGGGATGGTGCTCTGTTCTCTACTTCAGGTCATTATTCTGCATTTTTAGCCAATTGCAAAAGGTCGCAAATAGTGCCCTACCAAATGAATATTTATTAAGCAGGTCATTTTGCAAACTACTGTAAATTGGAAATTTGCAATGGGACCTCTATGTGCATAGGTCACATTGGATACTGAATTCCTGTTTGCAAACAGTGTGCAATTTGCACATCGTTGGTTCTCAGACAGGGATAGTACATTAGGCCCTTTGTTCTTTATTCACTATATTGTTGTTTTGTGTGCTGATATAGCATACAGCCATAACATAAGTCTAGGCAGTAGTTTTTGTGCTTGTTCCTACTACCAAAGCGTAATTTGTCCTTGTAGATCTGGCAGTCTCTTTAAAGTGGAGTTGACTTACACCTTTCATCAAGACTGTGACCTCACTCGTCTTAAAACTCCTAGGTGAACTTTCTACGAATATAATTTAAACAGCTACACTTTTTAAAAACTGCATGACATACTCGGTAACTTCATGTTTTTATCCAACAATGCACAATCATTGATGTTGAAAATGAGGAAGATTTAGTCCATTCTATTTTATTTAATTACAGACATGATACAATAATTACTGCTCATAATTTATGTTTTACTTTTTTTTAAAGTTATCTGAATGCCCAAATGTGGATATTTCAGCATCACTGAAACATGGAGTCCTGCTGAGGGTAAAAAAGTATCCAAAAGAGCTCTAGAAAATCATGTGTTTTCTATCTATCTTTCTCTCTCCCTCCCTTTCTCGCTCTCTCTCTCTTTCTTACACCTGTCTCTTTCTCCTTTTCTCTCCTTCTGCCTCTCTCTGATTCTCCACCTGACATGGCTCATGTCAACTTTTATGATGTGGCCCCCTTTTGCAGTACCTTTTCTGAATAATTTAAAATATTTATTTTTCTAGATTAATTGCAGAGTGTTACTCTTATTAGTGCTTATTCTAAGAGGTAAAAAAAATCCTCCTGTTGTTTAATGGATTGCTTGTGATTTAAGAAGTTTAACTGATAATTTTCTGTTATATTAACCTTACTTGACATGTTGACATTATTATTTTGTCGTTGTGTTACATTGCATACATTGCTTCTGTTATATTCTAACTATCTTATCTTACTTGTTTGAGTGTTTAACCTAACAAAATAACTGAGGTGAATAGAGGATATTGAGGAGATATTTCTAGCCCCAATCAAAAAAGTAATGAAACCCTTTTTGGGTATCATATCTGGACACGTGGGAAGTGCACGATGTGAGGGAAGGCCATATTTGCACGATCATCCTCCACTTTGTGCCCCCACATTTTGCTGAATTTTGTGCTGGTTTACTAGCTCTGAACACTGGAGAGCTGATGTTCAGCACCCAGTGTCTGTGTTCTTACCCTTAAAGTAGACGTGCAAGTGCCTAATGCCTGATTGCCATATTTAACTCACCTACAGGTCGCAAGTATATAGTACTCTGTGTACCCAGGGCCTGTAAGTTAAATGTCACTATTGGACTGCAGCACCTATTGTGCTACCATAGCAAGGAACTCTTCAATATCATTAGAGAGTTCTCCAGACCATCAGACACTGGAAACACGATCCACCCTTTCAAGGTACTCTGCAACACACTGGCAAACGTCTTCCACAATAAGATATCTACCATCTACAGAAACTTCCCACCCCAACACACTGACCTCGAACACCTCCTCACACCAACGGACACCACCCACAGCCACTCGCTCACTGCTTGGAATCTTCTCACTACACAGAACTCCACAGCCATCATGACATCAATCCACTCTGGAGCTCCCATGGACCCTTGTCCCCAACACCTCGTCAACCTTGGACACAAAGAAATCAACAATCAACTCACCTCCATTCTCAATGCCTCCATCACAACTGCTGCTTCCCCGACATATGGAAACTAGCGGAAGTCGGACACCTCCAGAAGAAACCCACTGCCGACCCCAGCAAACCCAAACACTACCGTCCCATCTCACTGCTCCCGTTCCCTGTCAGAGTCCTTGAGAAGACAATCAACCACCAGCTCACCAAACACCTAGAAAGATACAACATGCTCGACTCCTCCCAATCCGGATTCCGTGTCAACCACAGCACCGAAACCGCCCTGATAGTGGCCACCGATGACATCAGAACCCTCCTTGATCAGGGTAAAACTGCGGTCCTGATCCTCCTTGACCTCTCAGCAGTGTTCAACACTGTATCCCACCACACCTTCATCAGAAGGCTCCACCATGTCATCATCCAGGGAGATGCCCTCACATGGATTGTAGCCTTCCTCACAGGACACACTCAGAGAACCCGCTTACCACTATTCTCTTTGGAGTCCAAGAACATCATCTGCAACGTAACTCAATGCTCATCCCCCAGTCCCACCCTGTTCAACACCTACATGACACCCCTTGCTGACATCATCAGAACCCATGTACTCAACATCATATCCTACATAGACAACACCCAACTAATCCTCTCACTCACGAAAGACCCCACCACCACCAGGACAAACTTTCACAGTGTCACCGACTGGATGTGGACCAACTGCCTGAAGCTCAACACAGACAAGACGGAAGTGTTGATTTTGGAAAGAATACCTCTTGTTTGATGACACCTAGTGGCCCACTGACACACCTCCACCGAATGACAACGCCTGCAACCTTGGCATCATCCTGGATTGCAAACTCATCATGAAGCACCAGGTCAACACAGTTGCTTCCGCCTGCTTCTGCACCCTCCACATTCTCAGAAAAATCCTCAGATGGATCGTCATCAACACCAGAAAAACTGTCACCCAAGCCCTCATCACCAGCCGGCTGGACTACGGAAATGTGCTGTATGCCGGAATCAATACCTAACTCCTTAAGAGACTAGAGACAATACAGAACGCAGCAGCCAGACTCATCCTCAACCTACTTAAACGGACCCACATCACCCCCACTTCAGATACCTCCAATGGCTCCCCGTTTAGAAGAGATGCCAGTTCAAGGTGCTAACACAGGTCTACAAGGCCCCGTCAACCAGGGACCAGCTTACATCAACCGCAGCCTGAACTGCCACCAACCTGCCAGACACATGCACTCCTCCTCCCTCACCCTCGCACACACACTTCCTGCATTCGATAAAGCAGCAGTGGAGGGTGTTCTTTCTCCTACCTCACTCCCAAGTACTGGAATAGCCTGCCTCTCCATCTGTGAGCGTCGCACTCTCTCGCAGACTTCAGAAAGGACTCAAGACTTGGCTGTTTGACTGAGACCAAAAAAACTGAAGCGCCTGGATACCCTCAGGCGTGATCTGCTGTGTTTTAGAAATGCAGACTGATTGATTGACGACTAAAGTGAAAACATGCCTCTAGGCCTACCATTGGAACCTAGCTGTGCAGTTTCTAAACTGCAAATTTTATCTTGCAAAAACACTTTTTGCCTAACCCTTCTTTTTTTATTACTGGTATGACACTCCTAAGCTAAGCCCTAAGTGCCCATAGGGCAAGGTGCATAGTATTTGAAAAGTTGCACACATGTTCTTAAGTTTTACATGTTCTGGCAGTGAAAACTCTCTAAAGTCCTTTTTCACTGTAGCAAGGCTAGCTCCCAATAGAAAACCACTGGGTCACATTTTAACCTATAACTTAATTTTGGGAACAGCAAGATCTATGATTAAAGAACTCAAAATGTTAGAAATTTAAAATTCAATCTGATAGTAAAGTCAGATAATAATTTACTATTTTGAAAATGGCACTTTTAGAAACTGGGCATTTTTCTACCTGAAGCCTCTAGTAGCCCTTTCTGAGATGATGCCCCACTGTCACCTGGCAGCCTGCTGGGAGGTGTGAATTTCGTTCAGGAAAGGGAACAACAGGGAGGAGGTGAGAACTCCAAGTGACAGGATGTCCTAGGGAGATGTTCCCACCAACTGCACAAGCTTCAAAGTGGCAGCCCCTGTCATAGGCAGATGTATACACACCTTGGCCTGCCATTATCTAAGTAGCAAGAGTGGCACCAAGTTCAGTGGGGGGAACCGGTCCCAGGACTGATTTTACAGGGGGTTACACACTTTAACAGGTAACATCAAAAGAAAATATAAAATTATTGGTGAAACCATAATTTTAATAGAATTCAATCTAGCCACCAAGCTAGATACAATGAAGACCATTTGTTAAATTAAGACTCATTTTTTTCCAAAAGATATTGTAAGTTATATTTTAAAGTCTGATGAACCAACCTAGAGAATCGGACTCCTAAAAATGTTTTCTGTACATCTTGTTAAAGCATGGCTTTTAAACATGTTGATGAAACCAAATTTGTTTGAAGGAAGAATCTCCAATTTGTTTGAATTAAGCTTATGTCCAGAAGCATAAGAACATTTTCAACTTCCTCATAAATAGCTATTCAGGAATTTTCAGGATTTTTCACATAAAGCAGGAGTATTTAACATCCACAGAGCCTGATTAAAAGTAAAACCCTTCAAGATTTGAATTTTGTTTAATTCTAGCTAGGAAATATTGAACAGATACAATGTAAAGAAAAGGAGACAAAAGACAGCCTTGCCTACTTCCTCTATGGGGAAAAGGGATAACATGATATTGTTAGCAAAAATAGATGCATATGGATATTTATATACTAAAGAAATCATATTTAAAAAACGAGTACCTAAATCATGCCAGTTCAATGCCCTTAACATGAAATCCTAGTTGTTTTGGTCTAAATATTTTTCAGCATCCAAAGACAGTGCTGCAAGAGGAGATTTACTAAAGTATACAAAAAAGTGATGATTGTAATGCTTGAATAATCTCAGCCACTGGCAATTTCTCAGGCCCGCATTCCAATCCATCATTATTTTGCACACCATGTCACCTCTGTTTGGACCCATCTATTTGAGAATCAGTCTTGACCCTGCTCCAATTGGAACAGTCCATCCTGAACTGTCAAACCAGGTCCTCTCTGAACTGGAACACAAACAATCCAGGACCGGTTTGACCCTAGATATGGGCTCATCAGCCCGGTGCACATTGGGTTCCAATGTCATAGTGCGCACGAGACCCACGTCTGGGCATATCGATCCCACTTAGGGTGACACACTAAAGTCTACAAAAAAGTGATGGATGGAATGCTTGAATTAATCACAGCCACAGATAATTACTCAGGCCGCATCCCAATCCATTGTTATTTTGCACACCAAGTCACCTCAGTTTGGACCCAGCTATATGCAAATCAGGCTTGACTCTGCTCCAATCCGAACATCCTGAACTGCCAAGCCAGGTCCTACCTCAGCTGGAACAAAAGCAAATCAGGACCGATTTCACTCTAGTTATGGGCTCATCAGCCGGGTATAGCTTGGTTCCAGTGACACAGTGTGCACGGGACCCATGTCTCGGCATACCTGTCCCACTTAGGGAGACACACTAAAGTATACAAAAAAGTGTACAAGAAAGTGATGGATGGAGTGCTTGAATTATTATCGGCTACTGGTAACTACTAAGGGCTGCATACCATTCCATTATTATTCTGCACATTGTGTCACCTCAGTTTGGACCCAGCTATATGAAAATCAGTCTTGTTCCTGCTCTAATCTGAACAATCCAGCACAAAGTGCCAAGCCAGGTCCTCCCTGAATTGGAACACAAGCAAGTTAGGGCTGGTTTCACCCTAGTTATGGGCTCATCAGCCGGGTACAGCTTGGTTCCAGTGAAACAGTGTGAATGAGACCCACATCTGGGCATACCTGTCCCACTTAGGGTGACACACTACTCTATACAAAAAAGTGACGGATGGAATGCTTGAATTAATCTCAGACACTGATAATTACTCAGGATGCATCCCAATCCATCGTTACTTTACACACCAAGTCACCTCGCCCAAAGTGACCTGGGTATGCCCAGACATGGGTCCCAGACTCACTGTGCCACTGGAGTCAATTTATACAGAGCGGAAGAGCCCATAACAAGGGAAAAACTGGTCTTGGATTGCTTGTCTTCCGGTTCAGGGAGGAACTGGCCTGGCAGTTCCAGCTGGACTGTTCCCATGAGGAACAGGGTCCAGATAGATATGCATGTGGCTGGGTTCAGACTGTGGTGTCAGAAAAATGATGGGTTGGAATGCAGCCCGAGTGACTGCCAGTGGCTGAGATTAATCCAAGCAATCTATTCATCACTTGTTGTTTTTGCATTTGACCCCAGTTGCAATGAATGAAAGATGGTGCATAGTCAAGCCGTATGGATTGAAGATGAAGGTTTATTAGGTATAGATCAGGTTATAGGTAAATCATGTATAGCCCCACCAGGAGCTTCTACCACACTCTATTGCATTGGCATGTCACACATACCCCCATCACCATACAGGGGTGTAACACATACCTCCATCACCATAAACTAAAACAGGACCAGGGCTCCACCTCCCCTGTAACAACGTACCCCCTTAACGTTGGGCTAAACACAGCTCAATCCTCCTAACTTCAAAGGAAGGAGGGTAACTACCCACCGGGCTTAAAACATTGCCCCTCCATCCTAAACCCCTTAGGAAGGATGGTCAAAATCAGACTTCACAACAATGCCATATAACACACTCTCTTCCTCCTACATAGTAAACAGGACAGAGAGAACGTACACTTGTGCAACCTTGGGCTACAAACCTGCCCCTACACCCTTAACTCCTTAGGAAGGGTGGAACCTTGGGCTAACGCACTGCACCAACACCCATAACCCCTTAGGAAGTGTGTAAACATGGACTAACCACATGTCTCTACATGCTTCACCCCTTAGGAAGGGTGGAAAAACCAGGTTGTACTACACACATTCCTTACAAATAATACATGGCATAACACATCAACACAAAGTTACAATTGGCAATTACACAACTCATAAACTCCTGAATGTAATAAAGGATGCACAAAACATGTTGTAACAACAGGAACAAATACCCCCTACTGAATCCAAACATGACCAGGGGTACCTTTCTCCCACACACGGTCTCACAACAGGAGCAAACACCTCCCTTTAGGGTCTCACTGCAGAACTTACTCCTGGTATACACACACACAACAAATCCTAGGCACATAACCATAACAAGTACATAATGTTCTTCCCTTGCGTCAGTGAGCAGCCTCTCACCTGAATAAGAGCAGCAGGATGAACAAGATTACTAAGTTCTTGTGCTCCATGCTACCGCAGATTTCATTAGGACCAAAGGTCAGTCGGCGGCCTAGCATTTGATCCACTATGTCATAAAGTCACGCTAGGAGTTTCCACAACAATGCTCCTACATTCACAGTTACAGGAGCGTGACAACTATGCGTTTTCATTTGCGCATGCTTCTGCACACGCTTTCCAAGGAAACAAGGAACATAGACAACTCTTGCTGCATGCCATTCTCTCAGCTCGTGGCTCCACAGCAACAGGCAGATCAAAAAATGCACGTCTCCAACTTGTACTGCCTCGCTGTGCCCCTGACTATGGCTGCACTATTCACCCGCTGCTAATAGCATGCATGAGCCCCCTTGGCCACGTAAATCCTTTCCTGCATTAGCCTTGTGTTGATGACTCCCCACGCTGCCGAGGTTCGATCGTTACCTCCGATGGCTAGCACAGCACAGCCCTGGACACATTCAAACAATTACAATGCCAGACTTCGCTAGGCTGACCGGTACAGTCAGCGCAAGGTGCACTCGTCCAGAAGACCAAATTATAAAGTACAGGATGAACTCACCCCATACTCTAACATGTGCTGCACCTGAAATCAACCTCTACCTTTATTCTCTGGGGCACCCCGACCCATCCGTACCTGCAATGATCAGTTAAAAATTAGCAACTGTCAGGTGCTGGTCTACTCTCCTCTGGTATGTCGCATAAACACGAATGAATGCAGTCCACTTCTTCAAGGTTACACAGACGCAGTTAATAATGTGCCTTAAAAGTCAAACAGCAAAAGACACACAATTGATGGACGGAATGCAGAACAAATCAAAACATTCACCCCCAGTCAAGAGATCTGGGTTAAATCCATCATTCTTTTGCTCAACATGCCACTCCAGTTTAGACCTGGCCATTTTCAAATCAGTCTTGACCCTGTGCCTCATGGGAACAGTCCAGCCTGAACTGCCACGCCAAGCCCTCCCTGGACCAGAAACAAGCATCCTAGTGCCGGTTTTGGGGTTTCACCCCTCATGAGCCAGGATAGCTTGAATCCAGTGGCACAGTGAGCCAGGGACCCAATTCTGGGAATACCCGGCGCACTTAGGGCGAGAAAGCAAAAGACACACAATTGATGGACGAAATGCAGAACAAATCAAAACCTTCACCCCCAGTCAAGAGATCTGGGTTAAATCCATCATTCTTTTGCTCACCATGCCACCCTGGTTTAGACCTGGCCATATGCAAATCAGACTTCACCTTGTGCCTCATGGGAACAGTCCAGCCCGAACTGCCAAGCCAGGCCATCCCTGGAACGTAAACAAGCATCCTAGGACCAGTTTCGGGGTTTCACCCCTCATCAGCCAGGATAGCTTGAATCCAGTGGCACAGTGAGCCCAGGACCCACGTCTGGGCATACCCGGCGCACTTAGGGCGAGAAAGCAAAAGACACACAATTGATGGACGGAATGCAGAACAAATCAAGACATTCACCCCCAGTCAAGAGATCTGGGTTAAAACCATCATTCTTTTGCTCACCATGCCACCGCAGTTTGCTTTGTTCACCCTAAGTAGGCAGGGTATGCCCAGACGTGGGTCCCTTGTTCACTTTGCCACTGGATTCAAGCTAGCCTGGCTGATGAGGGGTGTTACCCCATAACCGGTCCCAGGATGCTTGTTTCTGGTCCAGGGAGGACCTGGCCTGGCAGTTCAGTCTGGACTGTTCCCATGAGGCACAGGGTCAAGACTGATTTGCAAATGGCTGGGTCCTAACTGGGGTGGTGAAGTGAGCTAAAGAACGATGATGGATTCAACCCAGATCTGTAACTGGGGGTGAGTGTCTGAAAAGTTTCAGCACTCCGTCCACTATCACCTTGTGTTTAAAGTAAAACTGGTCACACGCCCTTTAACTGCAAGCTGTCTGGTGCAGTGGACACTGGTGGGGCTACCCGGTGCAGTACTTCCATACAGGCTTCTTACTTTTTGCTTGGTAATCCTCTTAGTATCTTCAATTAGTTTACTTTTTCTTCATCTCCTTCCACCTAGTTTCTTGTAGGGTTTTTCTTCCACATACAGGTTTTTCCTGTTCATAACCAGTGTTACAATGAATGAAAGATGGTGCTTAGCCAAGTCGTATGGATTGAAGGTGAAGGTTTATTAGGTATAAATCAGGGTATAGGTAAATCAGGTAAAGCCCCACCAGTAGCAGCAACCTGCAGCTCAGCCCTTCTCAATCTAACTGTCCACTCATCCAAGCACAAACACTCTCAACCATCAAATGACCTCACTCACTGGCTAAGCAGCAGAAAAGAGAACATCAATAAATATCAATGGGGAGGATGCATTATGGTTAACAGTAGAATACTGAAACACCCTAAGTGCGCCGGGCATGCCCAAACATGGGTCCTGGGCTCACTGTGCCACTGGAACCAAGCTATATCTGGCTGAAGAGCCCACAACAAGGGTGAAACCTGTCCTAGATTGCTTGTGTCCCAGTTAAGGGAGGACCTGGGCTGGCATTTCAGGCTGCTCTGTGCCCACGAGGGACAGGGTCAAGACTGATTTTTCTATGGCCAAACTGAGGTGGCATGGCAAACTATGGATTGGGATGCAGCCCGAGAAACTGCCAGTGGCTGATATTATTTCAAGCATTCCATCCATCACCTTGTTGTTTTTGCAAAAGAAGACTTAAGCAGATTTGCTTTGCTGGTAATATTAAGAAAAGTCTAGTACTGTCTGAAGCAAACCTCACCTGTTCTTGTTTAATGAGATTACCAACACAACTTTCTAGTCCATTGGCTAATATATTAGAAGATATTTTACAATAATTATTATTTAATGATATTGGATGGTAGGCAGTGTCTTTTCCAGGTTTAGGAATGAGGTATATCATAGCTGTCAAAAAGGATTAAAAGTAGAAGAGAAGTGCTAAAAATTGAACAATAATTTAATGGTAAATAAGTCAGAAAAATGGGAATAAAAGTGTAAGGAAAAACCGCCAGGCCCTGGGGCTTTCATTTTTTACATACTTTTATTGCAATCGTTCCTTCATTTAATGTAAAATTATCCTCCCAAGGAGAGATATAGTAATGGTGGTATGTATCTTTTGTTATTGCAGAAAAATATGTATCAATTGCATTTAAAGAAGGAGAGGAATCAGGAGTCTTTAAGTTGGAGAAAAATTATCGAAAGTATCCACAATATCCCTATGAGACGAGTTAATACCACCCTGTTAGAAATGGGTTCCCTAGTTGGCAGAGGTATGCACCCAGTAACATAATAAAAGCACCACAAAAAGACCCCACTAAGGGTTTAGAAAAATAGACAACAATTTTATAAATAAATGAAGAAAATAATCCAATTAGTAGAAGTTGAGTTAATAATTGTTAAAGAATAAAAAGAGTTGTAGCGTTTATAAGTAATAAGCACCAATAGGGGTTATCTGGTTGTGCTGGGCCGTGGCAAAGTCAAAAGTCCAGGCTACACGTGATGGAGCGCAGGCCGGCTACAAGACCTACGCAGGCTCAGTGAACAAAGTTGAGGTTGATCCCACAGTGGGGGATGCGTTGCATTTCTCCACGCAGGGGTGGTGATTCGTTTGGTCCGTAGACAAAGCGCCTAAGCTGAGAGGTGTTGGTTCTGAAGCGATGCACCAGGTTTCTCCACGCAGCATAAGGATGCATCGATCTCTGTAGACTGCTGTGGTGGCGATGCTTGGTTCCATGCGTTGGATCCTGCAGGTGCCGTAGTGGTTCTGATGCGATGTGTGGGTGTTACTCGTGCCCCAGGGACGATGCATCAGTTTCCTGCTCACGCAGTCAGCGGATGCATTGGTGCCTTTGAAGCAGGTATCTGGGTACAATTCTAGTGAACCAGGCACAAGAGTAGGGGTGTAGACTTTGATTTCCCTGAGTCTCAACAAAAGGAGGCAAGCCAACAAGCCCCTGGAGATCGCTTTGGTGCAAGGCAGAGTCCAACTCTCCTCAGCAGTGTCAGAGAGCAGCAGGCAGCAGGGTAGCACAAGAGGAAAGCAGGCCTTCAATGGCAGCAGTCCAGCATACTGTCAGTCCTTAATGCAGCACAGCTGTTCTACTGACAGAGTCCAGTTGTAGGTGCAGAAGTGCCAGATTTGGTGGGGGTCAGAGCTCTAGTACTTATACCCAGTTGTGCCTCTGAAGTGGGGGATGCTTCAAAGAAGGGTCTTTGAAGTACACAAAAGCCCTTTCTTCCCAGTTTTGGCTCCAGACTATCAGTAGGGGGAAATCACCCCTTTCTGTTGGGACAGGACACTACCCATTCAGTTGCAAGTGTCAACTCTTCCCTCCCTTCCTGTCCATGAAGGGCCACCAGAATGCACATGAGGGCTCAGAAGCACCCACGCTTCCTGTGTTTGTGGCTGTCTAGAGGGAATGAACAAAGTTAAGCTCTAACCCACTCCAGAAGTACATTGGAGACAGGCTGCAGGCACACAGAGCAGTGAGAGCAGAGAAATGCCAACTTTCTAAAAGTGGCATTTTATAAAAAAGCAATGTTAAATCAAACTTTGCTAGCAAAGAGGATTTATCATTATCATTTGAGTGATATTAAACATAACACAGCTACTCTTTTCTAACCAGGAATTACAGCTTAAAAAGTATATTAAGGAATTCTCAATGTTAACCCATCTACAGTGTATGCACATCCCCAGCCCCTGTCACTCTAAAACCAGTCAGTCAATCCACAAACAGGCAGAGGCACACAGAATAATTAAACAAGAAAATGCCTACTTTCTAAAAGTGGCATTTTCAAACACATAATTTAAAACCATCTTTACTAAAAGATGTGTTATTAAATGCCGAGTTCAGAGAGCCTAAATTTTATTTCTCCATCTTGTCCCAATGGGAAGTTATACTTATAAGATGTTATAAAATATCTCCCATGTTATCCTATGGGGCAGATAGCCTTTCAATAGTGAACAATGAAATACATTGTATTTCACTATCAGGACATGTCACACACACCAGTACATGTCCTACCTTTTACATACACTGCACCTTGCCCATGGGGGTACCATGGGCCTACCTGAGGGGTGTCATACACATAAGAAAAGGGAAGGTTAGGGCCTGGCAAGTGGGTGCACTTGCCAGGTTGACATGGCAGTTTAAAACTGCGCACAGACACTTCAGTGGCAGGTCTGAGATGCCTTTTCAGGCCTACTTATGTGGGTGGCACAATCAATGCTAGAGCCCCATTAGTAGCATTTGATTTACAGGCCCTGGTACACTCAGTGCACTTACCAGTAAATCAAGTATGGCAA
The DNA here is from genome assembly GCA_963921515.1 of Calotriton arnoldi. NCBI lineage: Eukaryota > Metazoa > Chordata > Amphibia > Caudata > Salamandridae > Calotriton > Calotriton arnoldi. The sequence goes on along the minus strand of CAWUFW010005922.1, from coordinate 228,509 downwards.
TCAGGGAGACCCAATTATGATAACAATTTACCCAGGGAGCACTTGCACTTTGACACTGATCAGCAGTGGCAAAGTGCCCAAAGCATCTAAGCCAGCAAAAATGAAATCCAGCACAGCAACAAAAATACAGGAGGTAGAGGCAAAAAGTCAGGGGAAACCACGCCAAAGGAGCCAAGTCTAACCCCAGGTGTAGGAGCCGATGGAGTGACGTCTTTTCTGTCCCAGACACTTCAATCAGGAGGCAAGCCAACAAGTCCTTGAAGTCATTTTGGGTTCTGAGTTAATGAGATGCAGGCCCAGTGCTTCTCACTTCCAGGCAAGAGGGCATTAGGCAGCAGGACAGCACAGCAAAGCAGGGGTAGAGCAGAGTAGCAGTCCAGCAGAGTGGCAGTCCTTGGAGCAGCACAGAAGTCCTTTTTCCTGGCAGAGTATCCACAGGTCCAGAATTGTACTGAAGTGGTGGTGTCTGAGGTCCTTCTTTTATACACAGTTGTGCCTTTGAAGTGGGTAGAAGCTTCTAGAGGCATGACTTTGAAGTGTACAGAGTCCCTGCACTACCTGCCTTAGCTCCAGACTCACTACAGGGGGATATGCAGCCCTTTGAATGTGGACAGGAGACAGCCTATTGCGGTGCGAATCAGGCATTGCTCAGCTCTGCCCCTTCGTCAAGCCACTTAATGGCCCATTAATACCCACCAAGTCACACTTAAGCTCCCATTGTGTGTGGCTATCTAGATGGAATGCATAAAGCCCAGCTGTCACCCACCCCATATGTGTGTTGAGAGACAGACAGAAGGCACCAAATGGTAAGAAAATACCAACTTTCTAAAAGAGGCATTTTTAGACTTCCAATTTAAAATGTGACTTCATCATAAGTTGTGATTTTTAATTGTGCTTCCAGAGACACCAATCTTGGGGGTCTAATGTCTTCCCAATTGGACATTACACTTACAACATGTAATAAGGTAATCCCAATGTTGTCCTAAGGGAGAGAGAGGCCTTGCAGTAGCGAAAAATGAGTTTAAGCTGTTTTCACTACCAGGACATGTAAAACTTAAAAGTGCATGTCCTGCTTTTTACATACACTACATCCAGCCCTTGGGTTATCCAGGGCCTACCTTAGGGTGACTAATATGACTAGGATGATTTGGGCCTGGTAAGAGTGATAAACTTTCCAGGTAGACATGGCAGTTTACACCTGCACACACAGGCTCTGCAATGGCAGGCTTGAGACATGTTTAAAGGGCTACTTAAGTGGGTGGCACAATCAGTGCTACAGGCCCACTAGCAGCATTTTATTTAAAGGCTCTGAGCACATGTATTGCAAATTACTAGGGACTTATAAGTAAATTAGATATGCCAATTGTGGATAATCCAATGTTACCATATTTTATGTAGAGAGCACATGTACTTTAGCACTGATTAGCAATGGTAAAGTGCCAACAAAAACGAATTCAGGAAAAATGGGAGGCAGAAGTCAAAATGTTTGGGGGGGACCCTGGAAAAAGGGCCATTTCCAAAAATAAATTAGCAGTAGGATGTCTGCAAGAAAAAAATATAATCTATTCTAGACTGTGAATGGAACATGTCAAAATCTAAACTATAGCTTATCAGGATTCCAAATTCTCTAGTCTGAGAGTGCTATCGGTTTAGAAATTTTGTTGAAAATGTTGTGCATTCTGTTAGGAATAAATTTAGAATCCCATTTCCTATTAAAAAAAGAAAAATGAAAGGGTAAATTGCAATCACCTGCTACAATTAAATTGTCTGCATCACAGTGTGTCAATATCTGATGCACAGAATACGAAAATATTAAATAAACACTACTTGGACCGTATATATTTATTAGCGATAGAGGCACACCACTAACTATAACACAAATAAAACACCATCTTCCTTCTAAATAATTTTCTTGAGAATCTAGAACAATATGACGAGATCTGTAGTATAATTTAGCTACAAATTTGTTTTACACAAAGCTGGAGAACCAACATTGCCCACCCAGTTTCTTTTCAACTTTTCAGATTGAACATAATTTCAATGAGTCTCTTGTAATAACACAATATCTGGAAACATGAATTAACTCTCTTTGGCATTTAACTGTTTTATGTAGACCTTTGGCATCCACTAAATTATGTATATCATCTCATACCAACAAAAAAAAATGAAGAACATCACTTCATTGGTTGAACTAAATAACAGAATTGTAAAACAACACACACCAAAGAACATAAAAAAATAAGAAAGGAAGGGAAGGGAAAAACCAAACATATACACCAACAGGAGGTCAAATATTCGAAGATACAGACAACAAAAGTAACCTTAAGAATAAAAGGAATTACCTTAGGGAATGATAAATAACCACATGACAGCTCAGGTCTCACCGCAACTGACCGCATTAGGGAACATAGCAGGCAACACAAGGAGTCAGAAGGGCGACACAAACCTATAAAGAAACAGGAAAATTAGACAAAAGATCATAAACATTCCATATGTGAATTATAACAGTTAATATTTAAGAAAGAAGAAACACATCTAGTGTTACAACATAAACATAAATATTTAAACAGAATAACATGTAAACTATTCCATGTTTAGAACTATCCATGCCTTCATCACTCTGACTTAAAACGTATTCCTTAAGTTTAGTAGAGTCAGAATCAGTAACAGTTTTTTCCCTATGCATGACTGAAAAAACAAGGGTGGACAAGGCCATATCTAGCATTAAGCTTTATTAAAGCAGGTCTCAAGTTCATAAATTATTTGCATCTTTGCATCTAGCAGCTGTAGCTCTTGCAACATATTGAGAAATAAAAATATTCTGCCATTCCAAATCAAATTTATTTTCATTCTTTCAGCTTGAACCACTTTTAAAATAGCAGTATATTACGAAACATTACTGATGACTCTTCGACTGAACCGCAGCTGCACCTCCCCCCAGCGCCTTGAGACCCTCACGGGTGAGTAGCGCGCTTTACAAAACCCTGATTGATTGATTGATTGACTGTTGAATCTAGGCTCAAAGATACTATTATTGTTGAAAAAACTCCTACCCACTCCATGGGCAGTCTGGATATTAACTTTTGATAACTCAGGCTTTCCCAATATATGTGGAAAAAAAGGATGTCAAGAATTTAACTAAATGACATCCTTCTGAGTATTCCAGAACACCATAAACCCTTATGTTATTTCAGCAATTTTAATTTCTAAAGCTGCACCTTGAAGTTTAAGTTAAGATATTTCCTGCTCCATTTTGACCATTTTAGGAATTTTATCCTCAATCGATAATTCTTTGTTCCGGTGTGTGAAATTCATGTTAATTCGCCTTCACGTTTTTACATGACATTAAAGTAACATTTACTGAAATTAAGAGAAATTACACATAAGTACGTGCATTGCAAATTGATCATTTCGAGCTATATTTTAGCATGAAATGCATCCTTGCAGAATTTCTTTTGTGCGAGGACTCATTTAAACAGAATGACAAACAAGAACCACTTGTGTTTTGTTGCTCCTGTGCATTCACTGCAAATGTTTAGGCGGAATGCTGTATAATTACGTGAAATGGCATATCGCATAAGAAGCATGAAGGCAAAATTCCCAAAATGACACGAATTACACCAGCGCAATTTAAATATCGTCTAGGTCTACTTTCAGCAATGTATATTTCTCATCAAGCCTTTGTAGCGCTTTGTTAATCTCCATAAAAGGGTGAAACGCTCAAATCTTTTCTAATAAAATTTTCAAGAATAGGTTATTAGGAAATTAACAGGAGAAGGCAGGTCTTTTTTGAACACTTCTTTTTTTGTAGCACACCTGACAGACAGGTCTTTTTTGCTTTGGCTGGAACTCGAAGAAGAATACACAGGCATTTTACCAACACTATTTTCAAGGTTGGTCACTTCAGAAATAGAGACAGGGATACATTTGAGATAGCGATTTAAAGACGAAAAGTTGGTGTACTTTGTATTTAAAATTAAAGAAGGCTTTATAATCCCATTTATAAGCTTATGTAATTCATTGAAATGGAAGCCTCCATATTAGTATATCCCTAAAGAGCATCCCTGACACAAGTAAATACAGAGGAGTGTGCAGAGGGGCCCTGGAAGTAATATACACAGTATCACATAATGGGGGATATTCTCAAGAACATGTGATAATTATCGCAAAATTAGCTTAACGCAACTTCCCACATCGCAGACTATCGCGGAAAAATAACACCGTGTCAACGTGGTATTCCCAACACGGCGGTAACATGCCATAGTCTCACGATAAAACGACAAAAGTCCACGTTAAAATCAACGCGAAGCACAAAAAATGCGAAACACGAACGTGAAAAAAGTAGCGATGACTCCAATGGCGATACAAAAATCAGCGAAAACCAGCGACAGGCCTGTGATTCCCACACGCCATGCGTGAGAATGCACTATAAAAGCAGAAAAAAAGATAAGAAAATGCAACTGCGTAGCACTCATGGACGCACCCAGACCGAGTGCAGAGGACAACGCGAACCCCACAAGCCCCACAGACGACCAGCCAGGAACCCCGGGGCCGGAGAAGGGCAAAGAGAAGAGGAAGACGGCATTCAGTCCGCAGGACAACCGGATCATCGTCACGGAGGTGACCGAACACTACCAACAACTGTTCGTCACCTCCACTGTGTCATCGGCAACACAAACGGAAATATGGCAGTCCATCGTGAACACCGTGAATGTAGTCGGAGTGTCGAGGAGGTCAATGGAGGAGGTCAAGACGTGCTGGCATGACGTCAAAAGCCAAACCAAGCAGAAACTCGCTGCCAACCGGAAGCAGCAATGGCCACTGGAGGTGGGAGTCCTGCGCCACAGGAGGAGCTGGATGAGCTGGAGGAAATGGTGGCCACAGTCATCAGTGCAGAGACGGTGCAAGGAGTAGGGGGTCCGGACACTGCTCGACATGACCTGACCCAACAGCAACAGGGTGAGTAACCACCAGGGACTGGGGGGACGGGGGGAGACGGGCACAATGGCACACATGCACAATCAAGAATAGCACACTGCACACCCACAATGACTGTGGAACCTGTCCCTGATGGCCTTGGCACACTGCAGCACACATAGAAACACCAAGTAGGCCCCCGTCACCATGTGCACAAATGGCTCCCCCCTCACCAATCTCACAACCCACCCATGCACATGTGCTGAACACAGCAAAGCAGCGGCTCTGTGAGCCACACTGACAATGCAATTGACACTGCATGACCAACAGCATGGCTGCAGTCAAAATACATGACATGGTGCACGACACGACACTGAGGTGGCCCAGTGTGGATAACATCCTCAAAGGAGCAGGTCACACTCTGACACATCCACGTGCACATACAACCCCTGACGTCAACAACACATCTGCAGATAAACAATGCACAAGAGTACAAAATCCGTACAGGAGCACAAATGACCCAAGTCGACAACATCTCAGCACCGTAAAAGCACACAAGTCAAAGGCACACCGCCTCAAAGGGATAAGGGGCCGCCAAATCGGAGCTGCAGGGGTGACTCTCCCACAATGCAGCACACACACATAGCAATCACAGCACATCAACATTGACCACAATGTGGTAGAAAGTGCCACACGTACACCACAGAACAGAGGACACAACTGGTGCTGCATGTGCGTAGATACTGGCCGATCACATCAGGCATAGCAGGAAACTGTCAGATGATAATATACGGGTACAACCTCACATCCATCATGTAGTTGGAATGTCCACTGTCCCCCATCCAATACCCAGCTCCTTCAAAACAGACACAATGTACATTGTCATGCAGTCAGTATGTAAACATGTACAATGCGTGCACATACATGGAACACACTGTTAACCTGCATCTCCCCTTCACATTGCAGAGGGACAATCAACACCTCCTGCAGAGCAGACCAGACATCTCTTCAGTGATGAGGAGGAGGAACCCCTGGCCATCTGCTCCGACACCCTCCAACGGCTCGTGGACAGCCTCCGAACCCCACCTCCAGGAGCAGGGCAGCCCAGCTGCATCGAGGTGATACCACCCCCTGCACAGACCACACAGCAGGAAGCACCCACCACCACGACTGGCTCACAGCACCTCACCGAAGAACACATGGCATACCAACGCTGTGTGTCAGACTGCCAGAGGGGGCTGGCTGAACAGGTGCGGGTGGGTTTCGACCTCATGGCAGCCAAACTAGATGCCATACGTGGGTGTCTCAGTCCCATCAGGGACCACTTACAGTCCCTAACGGACACCTACAGTCCGCTCCATGCCCTACAACAATCCTTGGCCTACCTCGCTGGAGCCATCACTCGGATACAAGAACTGTCTAGGCAGAGTGGCTCCAACGGCGACAGCACAGTGTTGGCACAGATGCGGAGGACAATGGAGAACATGGAGCGGATGCAGGCAGGAAGGATGGCTGCCATGGCTGAACACCAGCAAGATGTAGCTGGGATCTATCATGCCCTGCAGATCCTCATCTTGCCATTGCTGCTACAGAGCCCGTCCCAGATGACTGCTGCAGGAACTTCGACTCACACATCTCCGCCCCCTGATGTGTCAGTGGCACACAGTGATGCAGCCATACCACCTCCGCCCCCTGATGTGTCAGTGGCCACAGTGATGCAGCCATAACACCACCACACACACCTGGCACACCTGACACAGAAGACGTATCAGAGGACGAAGATGTGGACCGTAGTGACTCTGTGTCAAAAAGGAGGTTGTAGCATTCATCCCCCGCCATATGGCTGTTTCTGCTTGGTACAGCCCTCTGCATCATGCCCTGGTACAACACCTTCCACTGTCCCCTGAACACCCTGCGACATACACCTGGACCCCGACATGGACTGCCATATCTGCTACGGTTACCAATGACACAGCAAACAGGCTGCGGACTCAACCCTTCCTCTACTGATTAACTTCTCATCCCCTGAAGGACTCTGTTTGGCCCTCCACTGGGCAACCATGTAATGTGGGGTGTGCATGGCCATGTACTGCTCCAGCTCCGATACTCCCCAGGATGTGAATAAAACATTCCTATGTATTAGGGATGTAGGCACTACGCTGTGTTCAATAACTCTAGCCTTCAATAAAGGTTTTGGAAAATTTTAAAAAAAAACATTCCTAATCACACAGATGTGTCATGTCTATGTTCAATAAAGTATAACAGTATGGATGACTGTGGGGACATTGATTAAACAAAAAGGTACACCCTGGTAAATGACATCAATGCGCATGTTTGACCGTGACACACATGGCCAATTACATGACTGTGGAGGTGTGAACTAGCTGTGGCCTCATTGATCATGAACAACAATTTTGCAACCCCCCAACGTAGCCCCATGTCCATGTATTAATTAGGGCTGTGTGTAAATATGTCAAAGTCGGTAGGAGGCCTAAAGTAGTGGCCCCCATCACATGTGACAACAGAACATCTCTTCGCATACCTACACACACTCAACTGTGTGGACACAGCCTGGTTTGATGGAACACATTGATCCACATGGCAAGAAGTTGGACACCATACTCACATTGCTGACGACACGTAAGCGCACAGGTCGACCAGCAACTCTCCCAACCACAATGTCTGGCTCACAGAGGTGGAGCTGGCAATAGGGACTCACCCCTAAGTGAAATGCGTCAGTCAGTCCCTCCCTGTGTACGGACAATGCTCATTGGGGCACACGATTTGGCATGCAAATAAACACTCATCACAGATGAACACTAGTGACGCTGCGTACACTTTATTAGCATGTGCGTGTCAGTACGGGCAAGACAAGGGCCACAACATGCAGTCCAATGCATCATACACTAACAGGCAGCAAAGGAACATGTAGAGGTGCAGGACATGGGGAGGCACAAATGAACACCAACCATGATGGATGCCAACGGTCTCAGCCCACCTTGCCTTGCTGGATGAGTCATGTGGTGTTTGGCGAATGCCCATTGCACCATGTCAGGGGACACCACTCACAGCCCATGCGAGCTGCATAGTCCTGTACCACCGGACAGCGCTGACTGTCTGCTCTGCTGACAGTGAGCAGGTGGAGGAGTCCAACAAGGCCACATGTAGTACTACTTTGCCATGTGTGTACACTCCCTCCAGCGGTGTGTCAGGTTGAGGAATGTTGCCAGGCGCCGCTGTCCACTCACCTTGCACAGGTGTGTGTTAACCCGCAGTCTTGCACACACATGCATTCTGAGTCCAGGCGAATGCAGACATGTCCACTGTCATGGTGGGATATGTGTCCATTTCCCCAAGATGCAAAAGGGTGTTGGGACCTGTGCCATGGGTTACGATCTTCTGTGGCTGCAGGAACGTAGTTACTCGTCCATGTAAGCGAGCGCAGCTTCATGGGCAATCAGTTCCAATAGTACGTCGTTGTCGACTTCAGCGAACACGGGGGCGAGCCAATCCATTAGCTGGACCGGACAGATAATGCTCCGTCCACGCCGTTTCACCAATCCTCAACACAGCCCAATAGGGGAGCGCTTCGATGTGGTCACTGCACATGAGGAATTGTGCAATCTCACATGCCCAACTGCCAGCACATACGCACAATACCAAGGCATCCCATGAACGGGTATCACGGTTACACTCCTGGTCGTGGTCCAACAGGGACGCACACACATGTCATAATCCAGTTCAGCTACCGTTGTGTTGGATAGGCAGACATCCATGGGCCACTTGAATATGCATGATCGACAGTGGAACCAGGGCTGGACGCAGGTGACGTATGCAAGACGGAAGCTCAGACGGTAATTGATGCGCAACACTGCCAGTGGCAGTGCCCCCAACAAATGCAGCATTCGTTCACGGTACAGTTCCACGTGACCGGGTTTTGTGCATGTGCCCGGGATGTTCTGACATTGCGTTGGTCGCACTTGTGGAACCGGCACTCTTCTGACCTGCGGCTGTTATGTGGATGATATGCCACAGCTCGGAGCAATGAGTCGTATGTGTGTGCAAAGTTTGTACGTATGGGTTGTCCTGTATGTAAGTGTCAAGGCCGTTCCATGCAGGAGTACCTCGAGCAAGGACTTCTGTGTGTGGGGTGTGGAGATGTTGATCTTTCATTGGCGCCATGTGTGGTGTGGGAGTCGTCTTCGTCTGCCATGGTATCTCTCTTAGGGGGTGCCTGCAGCATGCATTTCCAAGGTCGGGGTGCATATGTCCTCCGCCTTCTGTATTGAGACAAAGAAGCTTTCATCCCTAATGTTAGTCAGACTACTGCTTGTATCCTGGGAATGTGATGTGGCTATCATGCTGCAATTGAGGCTAGGCCTTGGGCTTATGGTGCACCAAAAGCGATGAACACACACACCAGTTGCCATGTATGAGCCAAGACCCCGAGCGGCCTTGCGCTCCTTGTACAATCCCTTCGTGCGCGGACGCCCTCCGGGTGCATGCAACATTGTCGATTGCGGGCCGTGTGGCGCAGGCACTGCAACGGAGACACATGCATCAGTTGGTTTCCTGTGCAGCGCAGATATGAACCACGCCCAGAGGCCAGGGATAATTGTTCACACCACTACGCTGGCCTGGCGTACGCAGGGCCAGCCCACTCGGCGTACGTATAAAGGGGGGGACGACGACGCTACGTGTCCCAGTTCTTCCCCACTGCCTGAGGTGACATGGCTGCGTCTGCCTGGCCTACGACGAGACTCAATCATAAAGGGTCCATGACTTGCGTTGCACGGAGTCGGTGGCACCGGTTGCACTGCGTCCGGCACGGGCCTACCGCCACGGGACGGTGACTTACTGTGCACTGAGGTTGGGGCACCTAAAGTGCTGAGCGGGTGTGCAGCCTGCGATGATGACGTGTGCACTGATATGGTCTCTGCCATGGCAATATCAAGACCCAGAGTCAAGTGTGCCCCTGGTGGACCGCAATGTAGGCCTGAGCCAGCGGGCAGCGCGGGCCTACCGCCACGTGGCGTTGACTCGCGTTTCACAGAGTTAGTGGCACCTAGAGAGCTGAGCGGGTGTGCAGCCTGCGATGATGATGTGTGCACTGATGTGATCTCTGCCATTGCAAAATCAAGACCCAGAATCAAGTGTGCGACCTGGTGGCCCCGGGCTTGGAGCTTGTACCGGGACGTGGTGGGCCCTCTTGGAGACACGCCGGTGGCGGAAGGTGAGCAGTGAGGCCGTGGTGCGCAGGGGCGGGCAGTCCACGCTGTGCGGCGGGAGGGGCTGGGGTGCAGCGGCCTGGGTGCACAGGGGCAGCCATGCGATGTTGCCGTGTGCAATGATATATACTCTGCCATCATTCGCTGTGGACTCTGTTTCAGATGAGGGACCTGGTGGGCTGCAGTGTGAATCGGCACATGGTTGGAGACACACCGGTATCAGCAGGTGAGCAGTGAGGCCTGGGTGCGCAGGGGCGGGCAGTCCACGCTGTCCGGCGGGAGGGGCTGGGGTGCAGCAGCCTGGGTGCGCAGGGGCGGCACTATCTCTCCCTGTCCCTCTCTTCCTTTCACTGTCTCTCTCTCTCCCTCTCTTTCTCTATCTTTCTCTCTCTTTCTCTCTCTCACTCTCCCTCTCTTCCTTTCACTGTCTCTCTCTCTCCCTCTCTTTCTCTATCTTTCTCTCTCTCACTCTCCCTCTCTTCCTTTCACTGTCTCTCTCTCTCCCTCTCTTTCTCTATCTTTCTCTCTCTCTCTCCCGCTCTTTCTTTCACTGTCTCTCCCTGTCCCTCACTTCCTTTCACTGTCTCTCTCTCTCCCCCTCTCTTTCTCTATCTTTCTCTCTCTTTCTCTCTCCTTCTCCCTCTCTTCCTTTAGCTGTCTCTCTCTCTCCCTTTCTTTCTCTCTCTCTTTCTCTCTCTCTCTGTCCTTTGTTGTGCGCATGACACACCTTCTTATCTTCAATTTCGTCTTGCAGGCTGTGACTTACGGTTTGTCCGGAGAGGACCCGCCATGAATCTTCCTATCATTGATGTTGATTTGAATTTGAATAAATTGATTATTTTTGGAATTCTGAGATGTAGGTATGTTTGTCCAGTTTCGAACCACACATGGATGTTGGTTGGTGTACTTGTGCGACATCAGGCGGATTGTTGTGTTGATGTATTTGTGGGGTAGATGTGTAATGTCTTTGTCCGGGGGTGGGGCCCGGGGTGGGGCCATGGGGGGGGGTCCTGGTGGGGGGTGGCGGGCCTGGTTGGGGTGACGGTGGGTGTGGCCCTCTTGGGGCTCCGAGCTGCATGGTCAGTAGCTCCATGGCATCTGTTGTTCTTCTGGTGTGGCTGTGGGCTGGGCTCCCTTTTATGGTGCAGGTTGTCATCCGACTTAACACCAGGTAAGAGCAGGTGTTAAATCCCTGCTGCTAACACGTCTTATCGCATGTTTTGTGGTCTTATCGCCGATCTGGCTGGTCGTTGTGAATGTTGCGAAGTGGTGTTTCCGCGGGTTTTTGCACGGGAACGCCTACTCTGCATCTCATTAGCGTTAGTTGCCAGTGTTATCCGTGGCGATGTTTTTTGCGGCTGCTATCGCAGGAAAACTGGTGATATTGGCTGTTAGCACCAGCTTGTAAATGGTGCGATCAATTTATCACCACTTTGGCTGCGATAAAGTGCCGCTAACTTGGCGATGAGTCCTTGAGAATATCCCCCAATGAGTTCATAAACTTTGTTAGGAAGAAGAAAAGCAAACTGTGAGAAAATCCATATAAAACATCCTGTGTCACAAGTATCCTTCCAATAAGTACTGCCTGCTGAAAAGGTTGTAGTCATGTTGAAGAATAATTAGTTCAACCTGTTTCATGTATGGTATAAATCTGCCAATTGTTAAAATAAGTTTAACTTTTCACTAAAAAGATCACTGCCTTTGCCTCAGAATGCTGGTTATCTTGCTGTTGACTTTGCTCAAAGTTTAGAATTTTATCCTCTTTAAATATAACAAATGCTCTCATTTAAAAAAGAAACATTCATTTCATGTTCTATTAAAAGCGGCATTTGAAAAAAGAATAAAATGGAACATGAATCAATCATTTCAGCACTTAATCTCCTCAGCACTTCTTCAAGAAAATGGCGGCAGGGCATAAGACAGGTCACCCACCAAGATAACTACTGCACTCAGGTTTCCTGTGCTTTCACATTTATTTTTGGCACTTATAAACTGTCATCATGTTACAGGTAAAATGTCAGTGGTTCTTCCGTCTCTCCAGGAGCCTCTTCATACTGTGACTGCCATCTTGGGCTTCCAAGCCATGACCCCAATACCTTTCCTCTCTAAAGATTCTGGGGCATATTAGCAAGGAATAGCGATATTTATTGCTAACCGCGCTTAGCGCGACTTTGGTTAACGCCGCCTATCGCTGGAAAATATCGCTGAGATAACACCCTATTAGTAAGGTTTATCTCCATAGCGATATTATGTCCAGCGATAGCGGTAAAATGTGAGAAAATCGCTGGAAAAGCAGCGATATTCTCGCATTATCGCTAAGGTGGATTCAGCATTAGAATCCACCTCCTATACCTTAAACAGGTAAGTCATCCTCACTAGCAGGAGATAAAATATAGCGATAAACGCGCTTAGCGCGTATTATTATATCGCTTCGCCTGCCTTGCTAATAGGGGGTAGTGGGATTAGCGACTGTTTACAGTCGCTTTTAGTAGGGAACGCCATCCTTGCATGTCATTAGCAATAATTATAGCTGACATGCAAGGCGATGGTTAACGCGGCCTCTAACGCCTGAAAGCTGTCGCTAACGCCTGTTAGCGACAGCTTGCTAATAGGGCGATAAAATTATCGCCGCTTTAGCGGCAATAAGTGCCGCTAAAGCGGAGATAACGCCTTGATAATATGCCCCTCTGTTAATTGGCTTTCCTATATTTGAGAATACCACGATCTGCATTGTAAAACCATCATGACTCTAGTAACTAAATAGTCAGCACTGGTGGTGGAATGTACTTGAATGTATTGGTTCAGGTGTGCGCTCTTGTCACCTATTCAATGTCAGCTAATAATGTATAATTTCATACATACTGTAGACTGCATCTCTCTTGAATTTGTCTCATCACCTCTTCCCTCATATGAAAGTCTTTGGGGCATATTATCAAGAAACGGCGTTAAAATTATCACCGCTTTAGCGGCAGAAAACTACCGCTAAAGCGGCGATAATGGGCTTGATAATATGCCCTTGAGAATTCCAATAGAAGCCCATGTTCTGGTGTCAACATGGGCTTCTATTGGAATTTCTCCAGGGCATATTATCAAGCCCATTATCGCCGCTTTAGCGGCAGTTTTCTGCCGCTAAACCGGCGATAATTTTAACGCCGTTCTTGATAATATGCCCCTTTGTTTTTGGGAAAAGTACCTCATTGATAGGGTAGTTACATATTTTATGACATTGTATTGGACGGGAATTCTAAGTCAAACTGAACATTGCAAAATGTTATAGCAAGGTCAAGGCAACTGAAAGTGTGAGAGTTGGTTTTCATAATAAAAATACAGCCACATTTTGATTTGCTTTGGTTGACTTTACCTGGCTGTATTAGGCTGCAGCATTTGAAGAGTGTATGTCTATTTCTGTGCACAAGGCCTGCAAGTGCATGTTTTCATTCAATTTCAGAAAATCATTTTAATTTAGCTGCAAACCATAGTTTCTGGAAAGGAGGTTTCTGATCCTGCAACATTGCAAGGCAACTCAGATGAGCCTCTGTTAACATGTAAATTGTATTTAGGTATAAAATACCTTCATTGTATTTCTCTGCTGTGCATTAATTAACAAATTATGTGCACCGATAGCCAATTCAAGTACATGGTATATTTAAATAATAATAATGTGACTGGTGCAGTGAAAATAACATTTTAGAAACATAGTAATATCGTTCTATAAAAACGGTGTGCTTTCTTTGTCTAACACATTGTAAAAGACATGCTTTTGGGAAACAGCCAGGGCCTTTTTGCCTGACGCTTAGCGAGAACTAGGTGCTTAATAATGTATTAAGATGTAATAAGAAAAATAGTTTGAAGGAGATCTCATCGGAGAAGAATGGGATGCATCAGGGGAAACTGACATTGTGGCCTGGGGTAGACAATGAAATGTCCTAGGCCGGTACAATAAGGCTACAAGACCAGCAAAATGACCTCAAAGGTGAAGGGGGGCAGTAGACGATAGCACATGAATCTGAGGGCATTGGAAAATGAAGATATGATCTACGGCAAGGGTTTGAGGAAATACTTCAACATTACATATAGGGATTATGTGAGCAGACCGGTAAAAAGTTAGAAAGAGTTCTTTGCGCATTAGCATAATCATGTCATTTATCCTCAAAACGACAAATCACAAGCAAATGAAGCTTACATGCCAGACATATTTGTTTATGTTTTATTATTCTCAGTAACAACAGCTCTGGCAAAGAGCTAAATCTTTTTTCAACCAGATCTAAAAAATATTCAAGATAAAGAAAAATCACAACACGAAAATTAAGAAACAACAAAACTTACTCAAAGGAAGAATATTAATGTACAACAATAGCTACATCCAGCGTGAATAGCACCTACACTTCTTTCCCTAAGTGCAAACGGGCTGTAACTCTGTTCTTCCTACACTTCCCTTGCCCCACAGAGCTTTCTGTGCTCAGGGTGGCATTTTTACACTTCCTTCACCTTTTGTCATCTTAGGGGTTGATTACGATGCTGTTCGGAAAGGCACCAAATTGGATTCAGGTATGCTGTATCGGATTCGGAAGCCTTGTTTCCGACCGATTCGGAAACCTTTCCGAACGACTGATTACAATTTTCGAATTTTCCGAATGGATTCCGAATCCGAACCGGACGACATTTGGAAAGTCCAAGTTCTTCCGAGCAGAATCATGTGTGTCTATGGGCCGCATTTCCAAATGACTCAGAAGCTTTCCGACCGAGTAATTACGATGCCAGATTCGTACAGCCTTTCCAAATCGGTTGTTCCAAATCGGATCGGCTGTCGGAATCTGAATTTAGGGGCCTGTAGCAGGCCCCCCTTCATCCGGGTCCTTCCGGATCGGTCCCGTGGGGGTACCCAAGGGATCCCCCCCTTCCAACCATGCACAGTGTGGCAGGCACCATTGGGTGCCCGCCACAGGGTGCATGATTTTCCCCAGCCCCCCATTTCTTCAATAGGAGCCTGTGTATTCAGTCAGTACACAGGCTCCCATTGAAGTCAATGAGAATCCGACCAAATCATATCCAGAAGCATCCGGATGCATTGTAATCGGTCGGTCGGACTCCCCGGATCCGATTCGGTCGGAAAACATTCCGAGACTGATTCGGTAGGAATGTTTTCCGAACGGCATCATAATCGACCCCTTAGTGTGCAAATCTTCCCATACAGGCATACCAGCACGCTAACCTCTGAACATTTGTGGAGGTTTGTGAACATAGGAACTGAACTGACGTTTTGTTGGAGTAATCTGGCAGTCGGGGAACAAAATATGATTTATTTAAAGAACTGCATTGATCATTGTGCAATTTTCTTTCCATTTTCACATTGCCTACTCGTCACAATATTGTCATTCACTTCATAGTCTTACCCTTTTTTATTTCAGTTAGAGATTTTGTGTACTTCAAAGTTGTGCTTATTTAACTCTTCGTAATAGCGTTCTGTACTTTCTTCTCCTTGCTTAAGACTTCACCATATCACTTGTGGAATAAATCTATTCCTGTCTCTCACCAAGTAAATTGCCCCTATAATGATCTATATCTTCCTGGGAAAATGCAGCTCTGGATTGGCTTTAAATAGTGTGATTAGTGTTGTCACTTCCTACGTGTATGGTCATCTATTGAAAAAACGCTACGTGATGAATAATAATTTGTTGTTTTCACACTATATACAGTAAAAAGATATCTTTTACTTCTAAAAAAATGTGTTTTCCTCTTTATTGAAAACATTACAAAAAATACATAACATCGTGAACACAAAAGAAAACATGTAAAGTTATCCATGCTGGGGCCTTCACAGAGAGAGTCTCACTTGTAATTACAATCATAAGCCACATCTATTGCTTTGCGTGTTGCCATTTCAGGCACCTATAAAATGGCATGTAAAAGTGAATGGTGGTTGACCACGGGCCCAAAAAGAATACTACAAAGGTAAAGCTGTGCTGTGCTATGGAGAAGAGAAATAGTGAATGAAAAAGAAGTTGCACTCTGCGACCTGTAGTTTCATGTTTAAAATTAAAAGGATGGGTTTGTGATTTGTCAAAAATGAAATGAGGTAATTAGACAGCTATTATGTGGTGTGAGGGATTGAGCAAGGGACAGGAAAATGTTCCAGCACTTGATTCCAACCACACACCTTTTAGCTTTGGTTACATGCACTGTCTCCAGGAATTGGGTTTTTATTGCTTCTACTTTGACTCCATGAAGTAGCATCTGGTGCCTTAACAGTGCCTCCAAGGATGTGGACATCTAATACTTCAGAGTGGATTGAACCTCAACTCATCAGTCCTATCTAAACCCAGCTACATATAGGATAATCTGCAACTGTCCATTCATAGGAAAACTGAGTGAAACTACTTGCCTTCTACCAGACCACCAAAGTTGTTGAAGAGAATTATCAGCATACTAAACTGGGTTTCCTGGGTGAACAACATGAAGCTACTCCTTTGGTGGTTTGTAGTGTTCCTCCATCACTTATGGGAGAATGTCATGCAGCACTACTATAATAGTGTGGTTGAGTGAAATAGCATGCAGTAGAAATGAGCGCAGTTATGCATGTACGTGCATGCACCGATATGCATACGCATGCAGATATGACCACTGCAGGACTGCTTGCATGACCTTAGATCTGTGCACTCCCATTGTGACAAGCGTAAACACCTGCAAGACTGCCTTCATGATCAAAACACGTCTGATGTCTGATCACCTGCATGACAACCTGCATGAACGTTTGCCTCAGGAGATATTGGAGGTATTGTGCAACTGACTGCATGACAGTTTGAGACTTCATAGAATAGTCTGTAGGACAAATTGCATCACACGCTAGTAACAAACGCTGTGGCACTCTTGTGATAAACAGCTTTGAGGCCGCTACAGATATAAGATCCTCAGCGTTGTTGTTTAATTGACTGCCATAGTGTTCCAGAAAGAGATCATACAATTCATTAAAACCATTCTCAAATGTTTGAACTATGCTCTGATATTTAGGTTTTCAGCAAATGAAAGAAGGAACAAGATGAGACACTGATTAGACTTCTTTGTGCCTTATGATATGATAGCCACAAGTCGAAATGCCACTGTGGGAAAACATCTCTGAAAATATGTGGCCATACCTTTGTACAGACAGGAAGGCATGCACCCCAACCCTGGCAAAATCTCTACCTTCTCCAGTGTTTCTGCTCTTGACAAAGAATCGGCTTTGCAATCTCTCCTGGGATTCGCCAGTACCTGCTCCCGGTACATACCCAGTTATGCCTTGGTCAGTGCACACTTTCTGGATCTGACAAAGAAACGATGTCTTTTAAAGTAGCCAAGGATTAGTCAGCTGGCTTTTGAAATAATTTGCACCCAAAACAAAGTAGCATAAATCCTGCTGTAATTGGATCCTTGTCTGCATACTGCAATTGTTGTGGAAATGAGTGTCATCAGCTTGGTGGCCATCCTAACTCAGAGGGATCCAGAGGCTCTGTGTATGTAACTGCTAAAACCAGTCAATGCATCTCTCACACCCAGAGTGAAAGCCTGCTTACAGCTGGGAAAGTAAAGTCTGCCAGTTGGTTGTAAAACAGAGGCATGCATGGCTAAACCATGCATGCCTCTACCACACAGCCCCAACAACGAATGTGTCTGCACAACACATTCCTTTACCATGCATGCCTTTACCATGCAAGTTTATGGTAAAGACATGACTGGTAAAGGGATGTGTAGTAAAGCTAACACCCCAAGCCCCCCGCCCTGAGCCCTAAAAAATCAGAGATCAGGGATCAGAGCCGAGCCCTGTGGCACTCCGCACACCAATGTTTCGGTGAAGATGAAAAAGGTCAGAGAAAGGCCTGTTGGGAGTGGCCTTAAAGATAGGACCGAATCCAAGAAAGTACCGTCCCTTGCACACCTAGGTGGCTTAATCTCTTCAGCAAGATCAGGTGTGCAACCGTATCGAAAGCTGCCAACAGGTCTAGAAGTACTATCGTGGCAGAAGCGCTGCCATCCACAGTTGCTCTCACTGATTTGGAGACTTCTAGTAGAGCGGTCTCCATGCTGTACCCAGCTTGGAAGCCTGATTGAGAATCATGTAGGGGGCCATTAGCTTCTACAAAGTCAGCTAACTGTCTCTAAACCACCTTCGTTAGGATTTTGGCAGGAGCTCATAGCAGGGAAATAGGTCTAAAATTGCTGAGCACTCCAGGATCAGCATTAGTTTTTTTTTAACAATGGCACTAAGAACGCCTGTTTCCATGCGGCTGGAAAGATGCCAGATTTCAAGGAGGAGTTCCAAGTCTGGTTCAATATTGGATTTAACCAGGGGGCCATCATTCTAAAAAACGAGAAGGGCAAGGGACCCCCGGAGAGCCAGACTTGCACTTCAAGAGTTCCGCCAATGAGTCCTCAATTGATATAGGGAAAAATTCCAGAAAGGAGATGCGGGAGTCGGTGGACAATAGTTGCTGGTTAGCAACGAGCTCCACAACCAGTTGGAATGAGGAATAAAGTTTTGGGATTTTTTTCCTCAAAGAAGTCGGACAGGTTCGTGCAGAGAGTAGGAGAGGGATGAAAGGCGCTATCCATCGCTGCTAGAATGGTAAAGTATTTTACAATGTTAAAAATGTCTTTAATGGAGTTCTCTGAGCTCTCAATACGACTTGCAAAGTGTTCCCTCATCTTACTCCGCATCAGTTTGGGAAAAGTTTTCAGAGCCGCTTTATAGGCACTTTTTGCTGTGGGATTGTAAGACTTTCTTCAACAACGCTCTAACTTCTTACAGAGGCTCTTCTCCACTCTAAGTGCAGCTGAGAACCAAGGGGCCAATGGTTTAGATCCGTTAGAAGGAACTGAACTTAACGGGGCACCTGTATCTGAATGATAAAGTATTTTACAATGTTAAAAATGTCTTTAATGGAGTTCTCTGAGCTCTCAATACGACTTGCAAAGTGTTCCCTCATCTTACTCCGCATCAGTTTGGGAAAAGTTTTCAGAGCCGCTTTATAGGCACTTTTTGCTGTGGGATTGTAAGACTTTCTTCAACAACGCTCTAACTTCTTACAGAGGCTCTTCTCCACTCTAAGTGCAGCTGAGAACCAAGGGGCCAATGGTTTAGATCCGTTAGAAGGAACTGAACTTAACGGGGCACCTGTATCTGAGGCGTTGGTGACCCATGAGTTGAAACAAGATGAGTCACTATCAGGGTTGCCTGTCAGCTGTAGCACAGATTCTTGAAGCGCTGGCCCTAAGATCTCTTTAGTGACTTTTCTCCAATCCCTCCTTGTTTCCACAATTTTTTCTGTAAAATTAAGTTCAACATATAGCCCACTTTGTGGGTTGGTGAGGTTACAAGCTGAGTAAAGTTAAGGCCATCTATTGTCAATGTTAGCTGTGAAGCCTGGGGGCAACTTAGATCATCAACATGTAGGTTAAAGTCTTCCAAGACTGTAAAATTGGCATATTGTTATGTCAACTGGGCAATAGTATTGCAAAGTTCTGGCATACAGCTATTAGGGCAATCTGGTGGCCTATATAGCAGTAGACCCGCAAAGGAAAAAGATGGTGAGAGCTTGACACAAAAGGCCAAGCCCTCAATGTTACCAATTTGACCGAGCCTGAAGTTGCAGACCTCCCAGCTGTCTTTGAGAATTATGGCAACGCCACCCCCCCCCACCCTATCTCTACCCCGGTTAGCGCACACAATCCGAAATCCGGGAGGGGACAGCCAAGGCAAGGTCAGAGTTTGAGCCCTCCTTCAACCAGGTTTCTATTAGAAACATGAGGTCCCAGGTGTTATCAGCTAAGGACAACCAGATGTCATCCACATGTTTTGAAAGAGACCTGCAGTTAATAAGGCAGGCTCTAACCTTTGAACTTTTTTGCATTAGGGGATCTTAAGGAAAATGCAATTCCCCCCTCCGGCCCTAAAGGCACATCCAGCATAAAATTGCAAGTCTTGCAACAGTATGCGGCGCTCGCCGCCCCCAGGTCCAGGCGAGCCTTACCGGTGCAGGGATCACCTTTCAAGGCCAGTAGTGAATCTTTAGACCATTTGATGATCTGGGTGTTTAAAATTTGGTCCGGATGCTGATGGGCTTGCCCCTGGGGCACCTTAGGCGCACCAGAGGCGCGTCCGCATCATGGCTTTCATTAAATAAGAGCTGGGAAGTAGGTCTAACAACTTGGCTGCTAACCTTGCAAGATGGCATCTAGAAATGGCCCCGCCGAGTGGAGGAAAACAGGCACTCCACTCGGGACCAGAAGAACTAAAATGAGTGCTGGAGACCCACTCCCTCTAAACTAAGGAATGAGAGTTATCAGCAGTGCACTAGAACATTAAAACATGAAAACAATATAGGTAATTCCCCAGCAATGCACACTGCAACACGCAGAAGTGCCGTTAAAATAAACAATTGAAAACTATGCTTACAGGAAACGCAATATTTGTATTACTAGGGGCAGATTTACAAGAAACTGACGCATACACTTGCCCCATTATGGATGCGCCGTATTTACAATACGCCGCACCATGGCATAAGGATTGACAGATGCGTCAGAAATTCTGACGCATCTGTTGGCCCAAAAGTCATGTATTGCTGGAGTCGTGTCGCAAGCACGACGCAACTCCGGCAATGCATGTTGAGGCCTATACTTACAGGCGTAAGGTTTTGACACAGTGGCGTCCTAGAAGTGGCGCAGTGAAATCTTGTAGATTTCACTGCGAGACTTTTACAAGGCTTTCCTGCATGGGAACGCCCACCCTGCAAACATTATACCTGACGCAGGTAGAATGTGATGTAGGGCTTTACAATGTGACGCATATCCCTAAATACGTTACGTTGTAATTTGGCCGCATTGTTTACGCCGCCACTGTGTCACAAAAGTGACTCAATGGTGTCGCAACGGGCTTGTAAATCCGCCCCCTAGTCTCTTTACAGGAAGCGCAATGTCGGAGACTTACTTAACAAGAGTCCGCTATGGAGGAATAGGGTCAGTGAGACTGCTGACTCCACCCCACTCTGTGACGAGGTGTCAGTGATTGACGCTCAGCCCCAGGCACTTTGGGGCTTAGAACTGAAGCACCCAGGTCTGAGGAAATCAGTGATTCTTCTGTTCATCATGAGGGAGGTGGCCTTGAGGTACTTTACCAGGCTGAAGATGTTACGCCCACATCAGCTGTTACTTCTTCAGCCCAGCAAAGTTTAGCTCAGTCAGCCAGGAGCCTATGCATTTAACAAATGTTTAGCTCTTGGCTGCTTGACCTGAAAATAAAGAGTGTCTGTCAGGCTGACCTTTGCTCAGCCTGACAGACATTCTTATAGTGGCCAAAAGGTGATGGTGCGTGGCTCCTTAGCACATTAGGACCGACTGCAGCTACTCATACTCAGAAACACCAGTCTAGTTCCTCTTGCTCCATTCCAGGCAAGCTTATTAGGCTGGCACACAAAGGCCACAGAGGTGTGGTCGCCACCAAAATACTTCTACACAGGGACTAGCTGAGGTTCCTATTTCTCAACAAGCTGGTTGAGAAAATGGTGGGCAGAAGTCGTGTCCTTCAGAGTTTGGGGAACACCAGAACTACTCCCATTTTCTGACCTACCCTCAGGCATCTTAAAGAAAGTTGCAGTTGCCTTCATTAGGACCACTACAATAGAACAACTTCTTGCCAAGACACACTAACCAAAAAAACTGGAACCAACATAAACGAGGGCAGTTTCCATTTTTTTGTCGAAACCACAGCCACTGCTATCATGGAGATTTGCTATACGCCTGGGGAAAGGGGAATGGCATAAGAGAGAGAAACAGGGTCACTGGATATCATCACAAGCCTGGTTGCACAACTGGACTTAGTCAGCAATGTAGGAGCATTGATATTTATTAGTAACGAAAAGCTTTAGCATGACTACTATACAGTCATAGGAGTTTAAACCCTATTGTCTATGATATACCTTCTAACACTCACTATATTTCCACTAATTGACTGAAACTCAATCTTTCTTCTGAGCAGAATTGCAATTAAGGTTAATATAGGAACTGTAAATCACACCTAGGGGTTATATATATTTTTATTTTTTGGTAAAGCAAGCTTCCTTCAATATTAGAAAATATTTTTACTGCTTAGTTGATGGTCCAAAATAATAGCTGGACATCTGTAACATATGTGGCATTTTTTGGAATTACATGTTTAGTTTTTACCCCTGATCATCATGTACTAACTATCATTGACATCAGAGTAAATACAACAGTATTTCTGTGCCATGTGGGTTGCCATTAGAGGTGCATTAGAGTTCAGAATCCTAAAGACGCATTAGAGTTCATATTCTTAAAGGTGACTGCATATTAAATTAACAGGGGGCAAGGATTTTGTGAATATAATGCCTAACTCATTTTGTAAACAAGCAAGTGCTATGGGGTTTGTAATCCTAATGGAAAAATCCTTGCAAAGAAAACAAGTAAGTGCACGTCTATATCTTTCCAAGTGTGATCTGAGATACTTTTTTGGTTCCAAAATATCTTTAGCTTTCTAGGTGGGAGAACAGGTGAAGAAATTGCAACAATAAGCCCCGGTGCTGCAACTATGTCTTACGATTGTCTAGCAGGGATGCTGTGAACTATGAGGAAATTATGCTCTAAGCCAGAGATTCTTAACAATTTGACTTCTGTTGACCCCAGAGAATCACTACTGGGAACCGGGAAGCCTTCCCTAAGCAAACAAAATACTGATACAAGTATACATGAAAAACTACACACATTATGGAATATATTATTTAATTCACAAACACAATTTTACTGGGAAAGCTAAAGCTTTTTCAAAGATTAGTTTTGATTTGATTCTACAAGACGAAGCAATATTTATTTAGATATTTATATAGCGCACTAATACCCGGAGGCGTCTAAGCGCTGACATCACTATCTCCAGCCGGTCACGGGGAATCAAGAGAAGAGAAATAATAACTGCATAGCTTTAGGCCTGAAAAAGCCAGGTCTTTAAGCTTTTCCTGAACGATATCAGGTCTGGTGAGTTTTTCAGTGAGAGTGGCAGTTGATTCCATAGTCTGGTAGTAATGTAAAGAAAGCCTTTACCTCCCCAGTTGGAAAGGCGTGCCTTGGGAACCTCCACCAGCTGATGGGAGGCAGACCGCAGCGTTCTTGGAGGAGTGTACCAACAAAAGTGGTCCATTAGATAGGCAGGACCCTGCTTGTGCAGTGCCCGGCTAAAGGCAATGCAAAGGGCCTTAAACTTAATCCTCTTTTCCACCAGGAGCCAGTGGAGGGAATTAAGGGCCGCCTTTGCATACGCGTATTTGGGTAGTTTGAATAGCAGGCGGGTGGCTGAATTCTGCAGGACTTGCAGTTTGATGAGAAGGGCTTTATTCATACCAATCAAGAGGCCGTTGCAGTAGTCCAGCCTAGACAACACTAATGCCGAGACTACTATTTTCTGTAAGTCGGGTGGTATAAAGCAGAAGATTTTTCTTAGAATTTTTAGGATGAACCAGATGGCTGAGGTGATTGCATTCACATGGTGGGAATATGCTATACTGTAGCTTATCACTTTGTTGTTGGTGCTCCTAATCTATGCTCTGGTTTCGTAGGAGCATACCCAATATTGTTTCAATCAAAGCCATCAAATATGCATACTAGATTCCATTTGATGTACTTGATCTGCTCCCATGAATCAAGATAAAGAAACCAACCTCATTTTTAGCATCTAATGTAAAATTCTTTAATATTTATAGACCATTTAAAAACATTCAATGCTGCTTTATCTAGTTTCTAAACTGTTGTGGGGTCCCTGATTAGGCATTTTGTAACGCCAGAGGTCAGGGGACCACAGGTTAAGAACCACTATCCTAAGCTTTCAAGATGGCCGGCAATATTGGAAAGTCTTCTGAGCGTACTGTGGGTTCCTCAGACATGTTATCCTTCTTCCCTTTACTAAAATGTCTCTTGAAATGTGATTTTCTGATACAAAAGCCTTATGTCCAAGCAGCACCCAATCCTTGTGCACCCTTCCATCCTCTTCTGCTCCTGAAGAAATGCAAGAACTAGAGCCTTAAATTAGTGTGTCACATGGGACCAGTGAATAAAGATAAGTGAGTTCTGCATCACATCCTGATACATCTGTTAGTTGTAACAGAGGTATAATCTCCCATTTGTGAAATCATTGTGGTTCACAACACAGTAACACTGTTGACCATGAAGTTTGACGATGGCATCATTTCTGTGGTAAATAATTCAAGAAGGTTGCCAGAATATTCGGTTTTAAACACAACAAAATAACACCTTGTGGGCCCAAGCGAACACCATGGCGGAGAGATTCATGGCGACCCAGAAGAAGGCACTGAAAATCACCAAGACCAGCAGCTCATCCATCTCTTAAGTGTTGTGTCAAATTCTGCGTGACTACATAGACACTCTAAACAGTAAGGGTTTTACCAGCAGGGTTCATGTTGGAGAGACCACATTGAAATAGTTGCATTTCCGCTGCGGTTGGAAATTCAGAATTGTGATTATGTGCAAAAAGAGAAAATTAGAATATATGACAACAGGAGATAATGAGCCCAACAATCCCACCTATGTTAATAATATTCCTGGCTAAATCTAAGGGGACACGTAAGCATGATTACATATGTTATCCTGCGTATTCACTGCATGGAGTGATGACCACATTATCCGACATAACTCTTCATACATTTGCACCCTGCATGGATATCTCTGTCACTTGGTGTTGACTGAAGAACTGTCCGATGATGAAGCAGCCCTTTAAGAAGTTCTGTGAATGGATGTGACAAGGTCACACAGTGCAGAGATGGAAGGTCCTAAGCAATCTATGAGTCACGGATTATTTGATAATGTGTTCTCTCCTCCTGGGATTGCTTCTTCTCATCCCAGTTCCGCTATTCCCTCTCAACTCACTAACCCCAGAACAGAATATGCATCAACACTCTACAGCTACTCATTACCATCATGAACTAGGTAACTTTACACTTACGCATCCCCGGGAATGTAGTGCCCTGCTTGCTCCATCTGGCTCATTCATTGTTTCTGGCATGGTGCGTTGAAAGGGTTGCAATGTCAGAAGGAATGGTACTTAAGAGCACATTTGGAGTCCAACGCAGGGCTGTGTTAAACACTTTTCTGTGTGGCCAGCTTGGCTCTTGGCATAACCAACCATCTCCCTAACAAAAATAGAATAAAGTTGCTATTGAAACATATCGTGCCTGCAAGTTTTGGCATGAGCCCCACCCACTGCTGGTCTCTGATGCCATGGATCATTTTATTTTATTTTCAGTACTCCAAAAGAAAATATCCTGGGGCTTATTTACAAGCCCCTTGCGCCACTTTTGCGTCATTTTTAACATGGGAAAAGTGACGTACGGGTGGCGCAAGGGGCTTGTAAATAAGCCCCCCTGTGCGTTAGTATTAATAGTGAAACCAGTTCAGTATTGCATTGGCATTGCTGCTTTCTCTGTGGATGGTTTGGTAGGAAAAACAAATCATTTGTTGGATTAAAATTTAGAGACTACAGGAGTGAGTATGTGGAAAGCAAGCCTTCAAATTTACAGTTTCACATTTTTCCCTATTAACCTTTCAGAGCAGTGTACGTTTTACACATTACATGCAGGACAGCCGTGGGTTAATGGCAAAGCATAAAACTGAACAAATTAGATGCATTTCCTCACCTGCATTCCTTTGCTATTTTATCTCCTTGACTTACAGTGCAGCATGCTAACCATGGCCTATTTGAATGGATTTCATTTCACTCTATTTGATATTGATTTTGAATTTATTTAATTTAAAATGTGTAATGCCAATATAAAGGCTTTAAAAAAAAAATCTCTAATGCTGACTTTTCCTATGACATAATACAATGATCTTCTTACTACTAGAGAAATGTTGCTTTATTTGTTCTGTGCATGCATAACTTGAGTCATTCCTAAATGTTTCTTCAACATTCACAGTGAATTATTCCTGTGGAAACAGGATTTCACCTGTAGCAATAGATGGTTACTTTGTATTTCTTTTCCACCGATGTCAGGCCTGTGTGGACTTTTGAATTTTTTGTTTCTCATGACTAGCATGTGAAAGCATCCTACTGTTGCAAGGATCTTAGGTGAGATTATGCAAATCTGAATATATGATAGTCTTTCGATGGTGGTGTGATGCCACATCACTGCGAGGTTGATAGAGACTTTATAAAAGAAGAAAACCCAAAGGAGGGGCACTGCCATTCACATTTTTTTCTTAACCTGAGAACTGAACTCTAAGTCCTGCAACAGTCTAACAGTACCTCACTGGGTCTCATGGGAGTACTATGATACACTTGACCCCATGGTCAGGGTACCACCACCTCTGCCCCTTATACCATAATTATTTTCTTTTTCAGGACACCAGCCAGCCAATAAGATACCTTGGAAGCACAGGACCAGTCTGTATGGCTGAACCAAAAGGGCTGATGGGAAGAAAAGCCCTCTTGACCAATGACATTGCTATGTTTTTTCAATTCACTGTACAGCCGGAGTACACATTACTCCTACGGGACCAACAGTTGAGCTATCACTAATGTTTGAACCTTAATTTCTCAAAAACAGCTGAACAGATTTACACCAAATCAAGAAAAGCACACTTAGGGAATAAAGATCTAGCTTTTTTCCAAATTTGGTGTAAAATCCTACTTAAATTGCCTGCAAGAAATTGCGTGGGGAAAACACATTTTGGGATTTCTCCTTTTTCTTGGCACCAGTTGACGAATCACCCTGAAACTTTCATGGAAGGAGCTGAGGTAGATGCCTTTTTTTTGGAAAGTTTCATGAAAATTCATCAAACAGTGCCAAAGGTTTTAGAAAAACAATAAATGTTCTTCCTGTTCAAACTCTGACCAAACGGCCAGTCAGTGTGCAGTTAATTGTGGGGAAAGTGGTCAAATGTTTACAGCACTCAAAGTAGTAATTGTTGTCAAGTGGAGGTGATGGGAGCTGTTTTCAGAAGAATGGCTAATGCTACCAAGTCACATGTATTGTGATTGTTCATGAGTGGGATGCTTAGTTTACATGCCGTGGATTTGCAATAAAGGAAGATTCAGGAACACCATTACTTCTACCTTTTTAAGTATAAATCCTCATGTAATCTGCTTTCACTAAGTAGGGTTTGATCAGAAGGTCTCTTATTCCTTTACACTATCGATCAGTGGGCATGTGTTCAGGTCTGAATGTGAGAAATTATTTGTTTCATGAGGTAGGAAGATTGTATCATAGAACCTATCTCTTATTCCTACAGGAGTGGCAAAAAGTAAATCACAATGACAAATATTGGCGCGGAAGATGCTACGATCGGGTGCAATTTTTGCTGCAGGTGCTGAATGGTAAAGGGGAGTAAAATGGTTCCTCAACTATTGTAAACCAGGGCTTTGTTGTATTGGTGGTGCAGTTGTTGTTGGAAGGGAATTATGCAGTGAAGGTTGCTCATATTGGGATGATCGATGAGATGGATGATGGTTGTGGATGTGAAGGCAGTCAGAGTGGACTAGGAGGTGGAGGCTATATAGCTATTTCCTCTCAATCCTGCACTAGGATTCAGTAAAAAATCATCAATGTTCATTTCAAGTAAAGTGGCACTGGGCAACCGACACAGCATTGAGGGAACAGCTTTATTTCAACTACAAATCATTCATGAACTCTTTTACACCCCATGCCTTAGAAGTCAAATATGTGAATTCCTCCCAGACAGTCACACAATAGAGGGATTTGGTGTGCCTCAATGGGCCATCTGCTGGCAAGACGGGAGGAGCTGAGGTCAGCCCTACTTGCAACTGAATAGGGTGTGCTCTGCCTCCACACAAAGGGCCTAACAACCCCACATTGTCACTGAAGCCAACTTGGAGCCAGGGAAGGGAACTAAGGAAATTCCATGCACTTCAAAGCCACTGCCTAGAAGCTTCTCCCACCTTCCAGACCCAGGGCACCAGGGTATGGAAATAGGGTTCAGACATCAACTCTTCAGTACACGTCTGGACCTGTGGATACTGACCTAGGAAGAAGGACTGCTGTGGTGCTGGTAGGACTGCTACTTTGCTGGACTGCTGCTCTGAAGGACTGCTGCCCTGCTGGTTTTCTGGCCTGTTTCTCTGATGTTCTGTTGCCTTCTGCCTGGATGCAGTGACTGGATCTTCATCTGTCCTATGATCTCCAGAGTGCCTCACAAGGGCTAGTTTGCTGGCCTCCTGTTTAGAGCCAAAGGGACACAAAAGGCTTCCTCCATCTTGAATGTGTACCTGGACCCAGCCTGAGTGAGTCCTGACCTTCCAAGTGGTGTCCCTCCAGTCCTGGATTCTTGGAAATGGTGCTAAAGGTGCCCAGGTGGCCAAAATCCATAACTGAGGACTTAAATACATTTTTGCCCAAACGTGCTCTGAGAACCAGGAGGAGACTGGGACCAAGGTGCATCACCAGTTGGATTGACTACACAGCATCTCCCACTGCATTCTTCTATGCAGCAGCAATTCCTTTTCAGCAATCCTTCGCCAAAGTGGTATCCAGCCTCATGGAACTGCCTGCTACAGCCCTCTGCCTCATCCCCCTGGAGATTTTCGATTTTCATCTCAGAGACTAAGACCGAATTTCCTAAGAAATGTTTCTAAGTTCGAAGTTAAGCGTTGTCCTAGCCCAATCCACTTCTTGTATCCCGCACCATGCTCCATAGTAATCTGCAATATTTTTTTACTTTGACCAGGTCTTGCGCAAATAGATTTCCTTGCTTGGCGCTTTGATCTTTTAGGCACTCTTTTTTATTAAAATTTTTCAAAAATCACAACTCCGGTTCTACTGATTAGATTTTTGTCATTTTGGTGTTCAGTAATTTTAATAAAATTTACTCTATTTTTCTAAATTGGTGTGGGATTTTTCTTATGTTTTGTTTTCACCATATTACTGTTTGTGTGCTGCATAAATATTTTACACATTACCTCTAAGTTAAGCCTGACTGCTTTTTGTGCCAAGCCAACCATGGTTAAGCACAGGTTAATTTAGTTTCTTTTTGTGATTCACCCTGCAAGGTATTGTGGCTGTTGCTTGACCAGGGCTTACATCCAGGTCAACCAACAACCTAATTTCTCACAGTAGGCATATATGAGAAAACTAAGTCTGACAGGATAATTTAAAAGAGTTAAGCAAGAATGGGTATCAATCTAAAATATTCACTATTCTCTCCTCACTATCTAGGTGGTCATTTACATTATCATCAGAAGTCTACATGTCATCGCTGTACAACACTACTTCAGGATTGTCTTTTAAGATCTCAATTATTGTTGTTGCAATTAGCCCCAGACTTTTTTTATACCCCTGTCGCAGTCCTAAATGGACACACGCTGTGTAAACTTATTGATACACTATCATCCTATAAGAAAAAATGTAATTACACTGTGAATACAAGTAAATGAAATAGTAAACACAATCATGCATTGTAAAATAAACAAAAAAAAGAAGAATGTGGATAAGTGTATACTTTGATGGGGCTCAGAGGCGGGAATAGAACAAGGTACAGGACAATGTGATCTGCATATAACAGGCAGAATCAATATATGGAAATAAAAACGCTAACTGATCCCAGGAAATGACACTGCATGGTGAAGAGGAAGCTGATGAGGAATAAGAGAAACTTGCAATAGCGTTGGAGCTCAGAGCCAGCATGGACATCAAAGCAGAGAAGAGGACAGTGTGCAGGTTAGATAGCCACACAGCAAATAAACTAGGCCTGTGAAAATGTTTAGGTAGGCAAGCAAGAGTTGCAAAATTACTACAATTTCTTGAAATTTGACATGAAGCAATTTTTGCCTGCACCGACCTTTTCAGACAAAAAAATATCTCTTCAGGGTAAATTTTCTGCTCAAACCAGTCTTCTACTTGTGTCTTGCAAAAATTATTTACATGAAAAATGGCCTTTCATAAAAATGTATTAGAGTGACTGGTAAAACAAATTTCGTGTTTAAATTCTCATTAAAGTTTTCTGAAATTTCACCAACAAAAATCCAAATTTTGTATGTTGCTAAAGGAAACCCTTACAGTGTAATTAATACATGTACCTTGCACATCTACAAAGTGAAGGTGAAAGGGCTGCACTACCGTAGTGTAGGGATACATTGCTGCTTTACACACCTAACATGACAATTGAGTTACTAGCCTATGTAAGTCATCTCATTTTGACAACCACTATCAATATATCATTTTGGGTAAAGACTGAGGGCCTCATTTATGAGGTTTTGCCACAGGTCTTCGTGGTGCGCTGCCCTACTGCAAAAGTAAAGGGCAGGAATGCATGTATCTATGAGCTATGGCACATTCCTGTCCATTTCCCCTGCACCGGACACAATAGGCTGCCGTGCGCCAACGCAGGCACCTTTGCACAACGGTGCAAGGGTGCTTTCGTTGCGGGATGATTATTTTGTGCAAGAAGGGAAAAATGCAGCACACATAGTAAAAGGAAAAACAAGGAGAAATGAAGATATTTCTCCTCGTTGTGCCTTACTTACGCCTCCCCTAGGGAGGCGTGAGTGTTTGGCGCAGCCTCAGATTTTTGATTTCTCATAAAGCTGGGGCAGTGTCAAAAAGCCATGGATGTTTCTGGGAACTCCCCCAGCAACACCCATTGTATGCCCCTTTAATGCAGAAAACTGCGTTAAAGGGAACAATATTTACGAGGAAGCATTGAACCATTAAGAGTGGTTTAGTGCTGCCTGGTAAATATAGAGCAGGCTCCTGCGCCACTCCACGGAACGTCACAAAAAGTGACGTTCCGGCACCGCAAGGGGCCTCATGAAATGAGGCATCAATTTGCCGGTTTCAGCAGGGCAACCAGCTTTTTAGATTATGTACTGCATGTTCATATTTGAGTGCGGTATTGTATCACAGTGCCACTACAGACACAAGCAGTCCACACTGTTGCAAGCCTTGCTATGGTGGCGGTGTCCATTTCTTTCTCTTTGGAGTTGATGTATCATTGAAATTCATTTTTCAAGCTTTGTGTCAATCTGAAAACTGACTCATTGTAAGTGATCACAAATGTAACATTGAACACCTATTGACAAAGCCAATACGTCTGACATTGGCTGTCAGCCTTTTGGTTTTGTCAGTGTTTATTTTGTTTCACCATGGTTTTATTGTTGGGAAAGTTCCACAGCCCTCGTCCAACAAAATAAAAATGGGTAATACAAAAACATTTTTTGGCACACTTCGCCATAGCAGTTCCTGGCATTTAATGGAACTGCTTTGTGTGTGGCTGTGCTCTTTGTGAAATGGAAGAATGCCTTCACTTTCAGTTAAGCTACCCAATGAGTGAATTGGACTGACCCACTGCCTCATGCAGTAGGCTGTAGTGGTTGAAGATAAATGTGAATGACAGACCGATGGATGAAGAGGTCTGGTAGAAAGCCCCTGTTGTTCAGTATATCAGACATACAATTTTAGCAGCTGCGGTCCGTGCAGGTAAGAGCGATGGGGCGGTGGGGCCCAGTGGGGGGAATTTCAACATACCACCGCGAGGGAAAATTAAATAAATAATTAATTTTCCCTCATGGTCGTATGTCGAAATCCCCCCCCACCGGGCCCCACCGCTCTTACCTGCACGGACCGCGGCTGACTTTTTAGAAAAATGAAAAGATCATACCTAATGCCAGACCTGTAAAGAACATCAACATGCCTCATGAAGGCATTTTTAGAAAATGGATTTCCTTCTTTTAGTGAATGCATATTTTTTGACTAAGAATTGAATGTTACATACAGTGTGGTAGTTGTGTGTACCTTTCCAAAGTAAAATGGTTGGTTATGCGCTTCTATGGAGTCGAAAGGATATGCACAATCTGACGACAGAACGACAGTGAGTCCAAAATACTCCAGTTGGCTACTCAAAGAGGAAGGGACAATGTCTCAAGCCAACCACTATCGTCTCCTGAACCACAGAAGCCAATGGCTGAAGGAGGCTGATATAAAGCCCTCTATATGAGTATGTTACACATTTTACCTAAAATGAAAGGTTTTGTCTTACGCCAGACCTAAGAATAACCTCATTCATTGCTGCACC
Source organism: Calotriton arnoldi (assembly GCA_963921515.1). Classification (NCBI taxonomy): domain Eukaryota; kingdom Metazoa; phylum Chordata; class Amphibia; order Caudata; family Salamandridae; genus Calotriton; species Calotriton arnoldi. Next base: position 196,290 of record CAWUFW010005922.1, on the reverse strand, counting down.
TAACATTCGACCACTCTTCTAACATCAGTGTTTTCCCATAGATAAGACATGCTTCCCTTATCATGGTTCTGGCAGCAACTATTCCTGAAAGTGAAGTTTATGTCTATGTAACTTCCGGGTTTCCGTGTATCTTAGAGAGCTCCTCCCACCTTCCACAGTCCCAGATCCTTCTTCAGACAAAACGGCTATTTTGCTGCATTTAAAGGCACAAAGGAGCCTGACACCTGATCGTCTACAAGGCATCTTTGATTTTGGTGACAGAAAGCCTGGCCGAGGGCCCGGGGTGACTTTCACTGATGTAACTTTCACTGATTTCATGATGTACTAGTGAGAGCGGCCGGAGAGCCCACTGCTTACACGCGAACAATTGGATCCAATATAATTTCTGACGACAGTGACAACTATGGAATATCACAGCATGGCAGACTTGAAATAGCTCTGCCACCGCCTTTACGTCGTTTCAAACCTGCCTGTAGTTAGATGGAAATACTGAGCTTGTCAGAGGTCATTGAATGAAAATGAGCCACCCACACGCAAAGTTGAATAAAAGGCAGAGTGGAAAATAAAACATCACTTAACTCCACAAATAGACATGTTTTTTCAATGTATTATCCGCTCATCATGTGGAATTGGCAGGCAGTACTTACTGCTTAATTTAGGCAGAAACACATTCAGCCTGGAACTTTGTGCATTTGTCTAGAGTTCTAAAGCACTTGCAGGAGCGCTCAAGTGCTCTGTGTTCCCCTGAGCACTTTATGAAAACCATTCAACTGGACGATAGATTTTTTCAAATGGCCAACTACAATGAAATGTTTAGGCACCCTTTTCTAGATTTTAGGGTTTTAGGATCATATTTCGCAAGGGAAAGTCAGTCAACCATGGGGGGATTGGGTGTCCCTATTTTTCTGGGTGAAAGGGTCTCATTGTGGAAAGCTAATGTATTACCGAAGGTCTCTGCAGAGGGCATAAGTCCTATGAAAATAAGTGGGACCAAAGATCTTGCGCAATGATGTTGCTGGAATTGATCACATAGGGATTATCACTTGGAGCAGACCATTAGCAGCTGGTTGGCCAATTGGAATATTCCCTTTGTGGTCGATAACATATGTTACAGACAAGCTCATAGCATTCTATGGCTGCCATTGCCCAACATCCCTTTCGTATGTCGTTGAGCCCTGTCCTAGGCTTAGGCTTGGCCAGGCAATGGCACCTTTTTCATGTAGGGGGTATTTTCAAACTACTGTGCTGACAGAGCACAGCTTTTCTTTCTTTTTCTGCACTGTAGGAAATGGCCATCTTTTGTGAAGATGCCCCCCTAGAATTTTGGGGCATATTAGCAAGACCGGCGATAAAATTATCGCCTTTTTAGCGGCAGGAAACTGCCGCTAAAACGGCGATAATGGGCTTGCTAATATGCGTTATAGAATTCCAATAGAAGCCCAGGTTAGATGTGCAGGACATCTAACCTGGGCTTCTATTGGAATTCTATAATGGCTTATTACTGATTGGAGCTTTTAACTTCTCTGGAAGTCACCATTATATTATGCGTAGAAAGTGCACACAGGGCCCGGAAGTTAAATGCCTCTTGTGGACTGCAGCCCCTATGTAAACTAGGCTTCAGCTCTACCCTGTACAGCCTGCCCACTGCAGTGTAAAACCTGGTAGAAAATGAATATAACCATGCCCATACAGTGAAAAGGTGCAAAAAGCTATTTTCACTGTGGAAGGCTGAGCTGTCCTATGAAGAAAACCAGAGTACCAATAATAATACTGCTAACTCAGGAAAGAAGCCAGCTCAAAAAATAATGAAACCACTATTTTTAACAGTTATTAAAAATCCAATTCAATTTTTAAGTTGGATTTTATTACATATTAAAGGAAAGCAAGTATTAGAAAGTTAACCTTATCCAGCCTGCGCTTTCAGAAGAGTAATTAGCATTAGCCTCAGCCAGCTCCCAGCCTGTCCTTAAACGTGAATAAGGTGTGAAATTCCTACCAGGAGCCACACAATGGGCTGACTCTGAAGTCTGTAGAAACTTCAGGGTGGGGTCTGTGGGCATCCTTTGAATACCACAGTGTCAAATCGTGTATAATCAGTCTGTTTGAACCACATGTAATACTTTGAAACACTGGAAAGGGAAGACCAGGGTGCCAGGCTAATTCTTGTATACCTCTTATCTAGGAGCTGTAGGACCCTGCCTTTGTCCAACTAGACTTCTGTCTCCAAGTTTGTTGTGGGTCCTGGGCTTGCTTCAAACTGGATTTCAGTGTTAGACATGGAAGGACACTGGTAATTACCATAGTTCACACCCATACACATCTACAACCCACAGATCCCAGGTTTAGTTGGGACTTTTGCTATCTTGAAAATGCCCTGAAACATGGCATTATGGGCTTGTTTGCTGTCAGGTAGACTGGAACTATTTAAAACATGGGTAGGGTTGCCCCCGGGAAGTTACCCAGTTGGTTACGGAGTGACTAGGGTTCATCAAACACACTAGCTAGGTACAGGTTTAAATCAGCACACTTCCTGGACCTGTGGAATAAAAGAAGAGGACTTGACCTGCTCTGTGACGTGAGAGGAACCCTGAAGGACTGGAACGGCTAACTCTTGTACTCAAGTCAAAGATGAGGACTCCAGGGGTCAGTTGTCTGACCTCCTAGGTGACTCCAGGGACACAACAATCTTAAAGAGGTCTTTTCCTAAAGTGCCCAGCGGAACAGTGTCAAATGGAACTTGGACTGAACTTTGCTGGTGGCCTCTGCCTGGCACAATTACAAAAGATGGTACATTAGGATAGCTAATATTTACTCCCTTGGTCAGAGAGGAATTAGGAGTGACTTAGGGTATCCCACATCCACAGAGTAGCGAAAGCTGCAGACCCTCACCCAAACTTCCTCGGAACACTGATGGATCCTATGTGGACTGAACCTGATGCACTTGCCATCTGTGACCTGTGAGAAGGACCTATGTAGATTGGACCTCCTTCAATTTGAATCCAAGGACAGAAAGATCTCCAAGAATCATATAGATGATCCCCTGGGTGGCTGCAGGAACATAACATTTTTGATAAGTAAATTGCTGTGAAGAATTCCACCTGACTCCAACATGAGTGGTCACCCTCAAATTGCATCTAGGTCATGGTCTACGGCGAGCTTTGATTACAATTTGTGCTTTTTGGCAGTACTTTCACTGAAACATTTATAACTCATATCTTGTGTTCCCCATATTGGATGTTTGTCATTTTTTGCTGTCATTTTGTTCATTTAAATTTTCTCTAGATCTCTCTAGTTCTCGAATTTAGTCTGGATTTTTATTGCTAGGTGTTTTGACTTCACTACTGTTTTGTACTTTACTTTACACATTTCCTTAAGTTGAGCCTGTCTGCTCTGTGCAATAGCTACCAATGGGTTGAGCTCAGGTTAATTTAGTGACGTTAAAGGTTTACACTGACACGACTCGTGATTATTTCTTGAATTTCCTACATGCATCATTCCTGTCTCTCTCCAGATTCTTCAGCTGAAAGAAAAGCTGCTCTCTTTTCTCTGCTACAGCATGCTGGCAACACCCTTTACCGTACTGGAAGGATGCACAGAAGTAGAGAAAATATTTTTTGTTTTCGTCTCCCTCAAATCATTGGAACAAAATTTTTAGTGTATTTGATACCTGAATAATTCAGTCTGCTTGTGTTGCAGATCCATGTGCAGAGGTAAACTGGACACAGCTATGAGCACCCTCAAATGTAGCGGCTATATTGTTTATCCTGGGGAGAGGATGAGAATCAACCCATATCACTTTATTCAAGCTCTTGAGGTTTTCATAGACCCTCAACTGGCCATTCTTTTTGCGGTTTATTACCAAGGTGACAACCACAAGGAAGACTCGACTGGCTCAATGACATCATCCTAACACATTTAAAAAAAAATGTCCACTAGATCTTCTTGCAAACTAAATGGTACATTCTGTGGTTTGTGTTTGACTGGGCTAGCCCCCCAGAACATTAATCTTTGGCTTGAACCCTTTGATTCTGCCAAGTTTCTCACTAAAGACTGACTTATACGACTTAACCCAGACAGTGTCCTTCAATGGAACTGTAACTGTAGAATCCCCTTGTGCAATCACAGACACCTGCATTTTCTTTACTGCCCTAAAGGTCATCCCAAAAGGCCTTGATGGGATAAACCAAGAATGTTAAGCCTTTTATCGCCATATATGCCTTACCATTAATTCTCCTCCCTCTGAACTCCAGAAACGTCTCGAAATACCCTGTTAACTCCCTCCCATCATACGATACTGGATTCCTGTCAGGTAAACATAGTTCTTTATCTGGCCAATTCTCTCTGTAAAACTCCTTCATAATCTTAGTCATTCTTGCCCAGAATCAATAAATAAGTTTAGTACCTCCCCATAAACAATGATGTGCTCATAAAAATCAATGTAACCGGCTTGTTTCCTTGAACCACCAAAGCCACATCTCTCCCAAAGCATTGCTCATCTTCAGACCCTTAACTATCTCCCTTTCTAGAACCGAAGTGACCTTATCCTTATTGGACTGACACACTTTAGCAAAATGTCCTAATTTCCAGCAGGCTCTACAATTTACATTTTTTGCGGGACAAGGATGACTATTGGGTATATGGTTAGGAAAAATCACAATGAAAACACATATGTCTCAGTTTAAAAAATGGATTCTTCCCCTCTTTGTTCTCCACCTTTTTCTTATTCTGAACACCCTGCTTGTAATTCCATGACTATTTCACCAGCTCGATACTTTTTACTTTGTCAATAGTCTCAGTAAGTGTGAGATTCTGCCATGTCAATATATTTTCTTGGACGTTCTTATCCCAACACCTTATAACGATTTGATCCTGTATTAATTACGTAGTAAAATTCTCAAACTTGCAGTCAGCCGCAAGTATTCATCATGCCGCAACATAGCAGTCAATGGGCTCATCCTGACGCTGTTCCCTCGTGAATAATTTGTGCCAATTATTTATTTTATTTATTTATTTATTCAATGTTTTCTATAGCGCGAACCAGACCCAGAGTTTGGGTGTCAAAGCGCTTTACATTTCAACCACCTTCGATATCAGCAGATATCCAATTCTTACACGTATAGAGCATGTCTATGTATTTCACTAACATTGGCATATATTTATCCATATTCAAAACAAATATGAGGAATAATAGAAATCATTAGATTACATTCAAGATTGCCGTGTCGTACTTAAATTTAAGATAAGACCACTCCTGACTTTTCTATATCCCAAGTTGGTTATAGTATTGTTAGGTTAATCACATATATCTGTGTATTGGTCAAGGTATCTCTCCATAGACGGCATCAATGTTGGTGGACGAAGGGATTAACTGTATCCACCCTAGTTGAGGCTAGCCATTCGAGTTCAATTAATGACAGTAGCTTGATTCGGGAGGTGATAAGTTTCTTTGTTCTGTGACTATCAGGGCAGTAATCCTGCTCACAACAGCTTACTTGAACATCTGATTTAAGATCGCCGCGTTGACTATTGAATATTAAACTAGGCTGAACATCAAAATGTTTCTCTAACTTCTTTACCACTAGCTGAAACTCATTAACATCTTCCTGATCTTCCCCTATTTCAAGTGGTGATAAATGTTCATAAATAGATTGCCCTTCAAATCCCAAATCATATGGTTTAAAGACCCTATTTGAAACTAAGCAATGGCATTAAGTAATTCTCCTATATAATTTCTGATATAAATGACAAACTAATAAGGGTACATATGCAAAATTGGCTCCTGCAAGAGGCCGACTCTGAGGCACCAATGAGGACCTCTTAGAGTGGAATCAAAGCTCATATGGCCAGTTCATTCTGTCAGGAATTAGTCATGGAGAGAGCTGGTTGTAAAAAGCTAGAGGGAGTGTGATGTTGACACTATCTAGAAGTTGACAAAGTATTCTATAAACTGGCCCTTAACATGTACCATAAAAATATAAAAAGTTCACACTGCTCCATTTACACCTAATGTATCAGAGATGCCAATAATGACAGCAAGAAGATCTTTAAGATTGTTTTCAACTTCATGGACCCCAAAACTAAGTGTCTGTTCCCAAGTCTATGCTCAGGACTAAGGGGCATATGCATGAAGCATTTTTGTATTCGTAAATAGGCCGATTCGCAGAATCGGCCCGTTTGCGAACACAAAAAAGGCTTTTCACATGCATCAAACCCAAATTGCGATTCGGTAACATGTTACCGAATCGCAAATTGGGTTTTGCGATTCGGTATTTGGAAGGGCCGTGTTTAAGGCGTCCCTTCCAAATACCGAATCCTAACAGAATGCATGACTGTTTTCTGACCGTGAATGCGGTCGCAAAACATTCGCATATTACCACCTACTTCAAGTAGGTGGTAACCCATTCGCAAATGGGAAGGGGTCCGTGAGGGACCCCTTCCCCTTTGTGAATGGTTGTAAATGCATTTTGAAGAGCAGGCAGTGGTCCCACGGACCACTGCCTGCTCTTAAAAAATGAAAAGAAAACTTTTGATTTTACTTTTTGTAAAGCATCCCGTTTTCCCTTAAGGAAAACGGGCTGCTTTACAAAAAAAAGATTGTTTTATTTAAAAACAATCACGGACATGGTGGTCTGCTGACCTCAGCAGGCCACCATCCTTGTGATTTTTGCGATTCCTAGGGGATCGCAAAGTGCGATCTACCTCATTAATATTAATGAGGTAGAGCGATTTGCGACCCCCTAGGAATAGCAATCTGAAACTCTTTGAGTTTCATGCATTGTAAATTGCGATTACCTAATTGCGATTCTCAGGAATTCGCAATTAGGTATTTTCAATTTACAAAGTTGATGCATGTGCCCCTAAGTGATTTCTTCGTTGAAAAGATATCCAAAATCCAGGCTAACCTGGAGGGTCCCAATACTTTGGATTCTGCTGCAGGTCCTGGAGAAATCACAGGGCCATCAGCAGAACAAAGCTGGCACTTTTCTTACCACCCACAACAGAGGACTTGAAGGAGCAGTTTGCTTTCTGCAGATCTGGATCTTCTGAGGATCTGCTTCCACCTCATATACTGGTGAAGGTAGCTGACAACATTGCCCCGATCTATCAGGAACTATTCTCTGTTTCACTCCATTTGGGTATCATACCTGATTCCTGGAAGAGGGCTAACATTGTCCCTCTTTTTAAAAAGGCTAATGCGGACCCTGAGGTACTATTTAATTTCTGTCCGGTCTCATTATTGACCATGACCGCCAAGATCTTAGAAAAAGTGGTAAACCCCCAACTCTCTACTTTTTTGGCCAAAAACAAGCTTCTGCAACTGTCTCAGTCTGGCTTCCGGCCCTGACATAGTACAGAGGCCTACTAGAAATCTTGGAATCTATTAAGATCAGTCTGGATACTGGTCTTAACGTAGCTTTAGTGCTGTTGGAACTGTCAGTAGCATTTGAAAAGTTGGACCACAGCATTATGCTACTAAGATTGGAACACCTGGGTCTGGCATGCTCAGCCTTAGGATGGCTAGTTTCCTTTCAGTACAACTGAGAGCAGGTAGTTTGGATGAATCCATGCTCTTCCAAAGCCAAACAGTTGAAATGGGGGTTACCGCAGGGCTCTGCACTGAGACCCAGTATTTTCAATATCTACGTATCACCTCTGCCATTCCTGGTTGAATCTTTCGGCATTAAGATCTTTTTTATATGCAGAAGATACACAGCTCCTGCTCACCTATGAGGAATTAGTTAACGCCAAACAAAGATTTGCTCACTGCTTAAATGAGCTACTTGACTGGCTCAGGAGGAACAAACTACAGTGCAACCCAGACAAGACCGAGATCCTTTTGTTTGGGCTAAATTCCCGCCCTGGATAGACCAGAGCCTGGCCTAAAAATACCCCCGCCCCCCCGATTCACATCTTTCCCTCAGCTCCCAGATTTAATCGGTTGTACAATCAAGTCTTTGCATTTTTCACTTGCTCTGGAAATTTCTGCACTTGATTCCTCACAAAGCTTGGGTAACACCGGTCAGGGCTCTGATATTATCATGGCTGGATTACATTAATATTTTGTACCTGGGCATACCAGAGTACTTAATCCAGCATTTACAGGTGGTACAAAACATGGCGTTCCGCCTACTAACAAGCTACCTAAGCACTCATTAGTATCTCCACTCGAGAGGCTCTATTGGCTCCCAGTGCACAGTTGAATAGTGTTCAAAGCCTTAATATTAACACAACAAGCCCTACACAATAAAGGTCCTTCATACTTGAATGGGAGGATCGATGAATACAGGCCAGGGAGATCGCTGTGTTCTAGTAACACTGGGCTGCTAACAGTACCCCACTCTAAAAAGCAATGGAGAGGTGACTCCTTCTTCACGGTATTGGCCGCGGGCATGTGGAACCAGTTGTCTGGCCATATCAGATTAATGACGGAGGATGCAAGCTTAAAAAAGCTCTGAAAACGTATCTCTGTAGTCTTTAGGGTACTAGGAAGCCTGCTGAGTCCTTCCTCCTCTGTACTTGCATTTGATGCCGAGTGCCGGGACATTCCTGGAGGAGCCGAGAGCAAAATAAATGACCCTCATTCATTCATTCATAGTTTTATAATTTGCGTTTGCTTCATTACGATGTGCATGTTTGGGTGCCTTTAACTTTTCAATCAAGTTGACCAATGGAAGGCCAAGTTGTGTAGAGCAATTCAAAAGTAGCAACTCCCATTTGAAGTTGGCAAAAGGTACTGAACAGAATTAAACCATTTTGATTTTCAGGTGTACCTTTACTCAGCATAGGTCCTAGCTTTGGATTTCTGTAAATTCATTTGGTGATATTTAGGTTTTCTGTATTACTGTAAAGATTCTGCATGGCTATAAAGGTTTAATTTTATGTATTTTTGGAATGTTGATTCCACAGGTAGTTCATGGGTTTTATGTCTTCGGACACCTGTCCAAAATACATTTTGAAAGTAAAAAGTTACAGATTAGTTTAAAGAGCATATTCTTTCCTTAGGTTTTGGCATTTATAGCTAGTATGTACCCCAGGAGTATTTTTGGCTGGAGTGACTTGAAATTGCAGCCATAGAGAGAAATTGCAGTCATTAGGTGGTTGGTGGCTAAGAGGACAAAATAATTAGCTACCCAATATCAACAAAAAAGAGTGTGTTACAAAGAAAAAGGTGTCTGAAATAGTCCACAGATTATTCAGTACCCTGTGCCATGCACCATACATCATAACTCTATACAGACTCAATCCTAGAAAACAATAAAGTAAGAAAAAGAGGAAAATGATGCAGTATAATTAATTGCTAAAAGCATGGAGAACTGAGAATATAGCATGTCTAAAAGCCACATACAGGGCTTGGGTCAAAAGTGGCTGGCTTAAGAACATAATCAGTGGATTCTGAGCCCCAAGAAGCAAGGGCGACCCATAGGTTACATCTTGTGGCTGGTGCCCACTGAGCATAGCTTCAGGGACTGTGCAGGAAGTTATTATGCAAAGGAGAGCTGCACAGGATGTGTTTTAGGCCATGCCCTGCCTGGAGTGTAAAAACAATGGTATAAGGATGTACATAATGGGTTTGGGACTGGTGGGCTTAGAATAGGACATTCATGACTCCATGTCAGCTGGTTATGCGCAGTGGGTTCTGTCACGGGCTGAGCATCTGTTATCAATACAGGTCACACTTTGTGCCCAGAGCCCACTACACACCCAAAGATTATATATTCATTCTAAGTCAGTTTAGGCAAAAGTCACAATTGATGATCTGAAGAAATTCTCAAACGTAGTAGTTCTGTTTTCTTTCAAACATTGTCCTTTATTGAGAAAAGATGAAACACCAAGTTGATAAAATCCAAAATCTAGAATCCAATAGCCAGCGCGTTTCGTCCCTACCGGGACTTCTTCAAGGCTCAATGCTAGTTCCCAAGTGTATGTCCACTTTCGACATTCATCATCTTCAGTTGTGTTTTGAAACACACATTTAGTATAGTATGCAATTATTTTTTGGCAAGGCGTGATGACCGTACAAGTGCAGCATGGCGTCTGCTTCGTTGTTTTCGGGACAACGAAGGACAATGTTTGAAAGAAAACAGAACTACTACGTTTGAAAATTTCTTCAGATCATCAATTGTGACTTTTGCCTAAACTGACTTAGAATGAATATATAATCTTTGTCTGCGGAATTCCTTTGTTGTTCATGCGGTTTTGGGTTTCCAAATAGGGAGTATAGAGGGTTGTACTCTCTGGTCTTCCCGCACCACTATTACTTTCCCGGAACTTGTTTGGACAGGTGCGGTTGTTTGCTTTACCTCAACCCCCAGTTTGCCAATTTGTACCCACTACACACCCCTCAGGGGCAGTGGGATGTGGGGCAAAGTGTGGGTGTGGTGCTATGCCCTGCAATTAGAGTCCTCTGAGCCCAAATTAAGGCTCTGCGGGCTCTGATGAACAGACACTGAAATCAGGGGCAAAGTTCTCACAGTCCACTGCAAAGGTCAAAAGCCATTTGCTGCATACTGTGAGGAATGCTAGAATATATGTTAAGCGTTTAGGCTATTCCCTTCAACATGCCAATTTTCTCAAATTCTGAGTAATCAAGCATTGGGCTTTGAGATGAGGTGCATACAGGGCATGACAATAGGTCATACATGGGCATTACAGAGGCCCCCACAGTACGTGCGGGGAGGGGCCCCTGCACCGTACACCTCAAAGGGGGCCCTCCTGATCTGCAAACAAATAAAACACTCAGAGGCAGCAAGGCAGTTTTGGGGGCTCCCTGAGGTTTTGTTATGCCATTGAGGTCATACCTTGTTTGTGGAACACAGGGGATGGCAGGGTATGGCTAAAGGTCATACTCTTTATCTGGTATTGCTGTGAATGGCTGGTGGCTCTGTTTACAGAAAAGATCTATAGTTCAGTACAAGATTCAATAGAATACATTAGAGACGTATTTAGAACATCCATTAGACTGCTATCCAATGGATTACGAATACTACTTACTTTTGTTTATGTATTTGTTCACTGGTCACAACATTATGTCCATAAAATGTGATCTAATCCTTATCTGCTGCACAGACTTATTCCAACACTGCATTTTGCTTCAGCACACATTAAGCAGACTTCTGTTCCGTGTTACTATCCTCCAATAAAAGCAAGAGAGATTTATAAGTTACTAGATGACAAAATACACATATTATTTCTGACAATGTCAAAGTGCTGCCAAATATTACCTCTATCAATCAGCATTGCCTGTGTCTGTATATAGTTACACCCAAGAATACTAAACAGTTCCGTCTCCCTGACTTAATGCACACACATCCCGATTGGTGATATGTGTATTAGCATTAGTCTTATGTCCAATAGTCATCACTTGCTACAATCATTTATCTGCATATATTAAAGCGAAACATATAAAACAATTGTGTTACAAATGTATGCATATAGCTACCAGGTGGTATATATCATGCGGGACACAGTGCAACATCACTGGAGTTTAATCCACTTTAGAACTTGTGGTTTTGCTAGTATTATATGCATCTTTTTCAAAATCATCTCACTTTGCAAACTGCTTTAGGTTATGGAGTAAAAACTGGTTGAAACTGTCACAAAGGAGATGCGTCCACATGGCACAAACATTGATATGCTTCTAACATCTTGTTGTCAAGCAACTTATGGCCCTTCCTCCTGATGTAATTGCAGTTTTCCTGCTTGTATATCTTCCATTGTATTTCATGTATTCATTTATTTAAGTGCACATATTGAATTATAAATGCATATTGCATTTAGCACTGCTAGCAAGTATATATTGTTTATTTAAACATAGTTTGATATTTAATGCTTGCTTCAGCATTTCTTTATATATGTGTTTAAATCAGTCAATAATGTTTCATAAAAGCAGGGGGGCGCTAGAGGGCGCACGGCAAGATGGCCGCACTCTAGTGTAGCTCTGCCCGGCTGAGCTACCATCCGCCCATTATTTGCCTGAAATACCTGCGTACCATTATTCCAACTACATCTGCCTCTTTGAGAACTATCGCTGCATGAGTTGGCATGGCTTCGGCGCGGCGGGGAGCGCTGTAGAGGCTGATTTGTGGACGGCGGAGTCCCGGAGGCGCAAGCACAAGATGGCGGCCGCCGAGATGGTCGACTGACGGGCCCAGCCAACGGACGTGACATCGGAGCGCTGGACCCGAGCGAAGCATCGCGTCTGTCTGCAAGCCGCGGACGCTTCAAGGCTGCAACATCGGCGATTTCTAGTGCGGGGGACCATCTGCGCCACTGAGCGGATTCCTGCCTGTCTTTGGAGTCGGTGCGGCGGCTCCCCCGGCGCTGAGGCGCTGCGTGCCCCCTGGTATCGGCGCTGCTCATGGTGCTGGCCCGGTAAGTGCGGCGCGGCCTGGCTGGGGCCCGTGTCTGCGGAGGTGGGGGCTGGCCCCTGCTGCGCTGTGCTCTGAGAGCTGGAGCGGGCACCGGTGGGCGGGCGGCAGGCTGGTATGGATAGCTCCTGGGGTGCGCAGTGGCAGAAGAGATAGCGCTCGCATTGGGGGGCCTTGAGAGCGTGGCCATACGAGGAGGTGCCTGATACTGGAGCTAGTTACACTATAGAGTGCACTGAGTGGCGAGAGGCTCCTGGTGGTGAGCGCGAAGCTATCTGTGGGGAGGCTGCGGAGTCTGGAGTGGCGGCTTACAACGATGTGGATACCTTGAAATTTTGCTGGCTAGATTGTGGAGTAGCTGCTGAACATTGACACTGATTCACGAGGAGCTTCTGGGACCCACGTGCATATCCTCACTGGTGCTGGGTTGTGGGTTGAACTGCGCTCAGCTTTGACAGGAATCCTGTATTAACTGCCCCTCTGCGGCTCTGGGGCAGCGTGGCCGAGCTTTCTGCGCTGGCAGCTAGGGGATCTCTGGAGCTGGACACTGGAGGACTGGTGGGTCAGGGGCTGGCCTGGGCGGGCGCTGCTTCCGTGTTACATATCTGCATAGAGTGTGTACATGCTAGCTGAAAGCTGGTGAATTGTGGTGAACACTATCTGGTTGTTGCGACAGTAGGCGTGAGATTAAGGCCCTGGCTGGATCTGCGCCTTCACGCTATTCTCCTTCAATACACTTTTTCTCTCACAGCACACTCAGCGTGGGAGGCCATGGGACGTACGGACAAATCGCAGCCTTGTCTCACCTTCGAGGCACGCAAGACATCTAGAACGATGCAGAAGGCGGCGTCAGACTCGGAGGCCGATGCCCAGGTTGACGCCCCCCCCCACTCTGGAGGCGACATTGCTGGCTATGCAGCGCAGCTTACAATCAATAGAGGGCACGATGTCTGCAGTTAATCATAGGCTGGACCACATGTCTTCCCAACTAGAAAAGCATAATGCGCGCATGGGGGAGGTGGAGCAAAGAGTGTCTGCTACGGAAGATGGCCTGGGCGAAGTTTCAGAAAAGGCACTTAATATGGAGAAGGTATTGGCCCTCATCCAGGCCAAGAATGAGGATTTAGAAGCGCGGTCTAGGCGTAACAACATCACACTGACAGGCCTGCCTGAATCCACAAATGTAGGGAAAATGGAGACCTTTATAGAACGCCTCATAACTGAAATTTTCGGCGCAGAGCACTTCTCCAACCTGTTTGTTGTGGAGCGCGCCCATAGATCACTGGCTGCAAGACCGGCTCCCGGAGCTCCTCTCCGCCCTGTGATAGCCAGGCTGTTGAACTATAGGGTCCGGGATACCATTTTGAGGCTGGCTAGAGAGAAGGGAAATGTGGTACATCAGGGAAACTCGCTGGCATTCTTCCCGGATTTCATGGTGGCTGTTCAGGCGGCCAGGCGTGAATTTGGCGCCGTAAAAAAATTCCTGCAGACGGAAGAGGTCCCATATGCGATGCTATATCCGGCTCGCTTGCGCATTGGCCCAGATGGGGATTGTAAAATTTTCTCTTCTCCAAAAGCAGCACTGGAGCACGCTAAACAGTTAAAACGGAGAAGGAATGAGGCCAGTAGTGCCACTAACGGGATGGAGTGATTGCAAGCTGCAAAATACTACACATTGTTGCGAATTATATCTATGTACTTCTTAGAACTTTCTATGGGGGTGTTATGCAATGATGTGTGTCATGTGGAGGAATCTCTAACTTCCGGGTGGTGGGCCCTCTGCTTCTTGTAGACAGCTGGCACTGGGTATTAGATTGGTTAATAGGTGAGCTCTAAACTCTATGCAGCTACTGCTCAGTCGAAATGTGGGTTTCTCTATGATAATTGCCCGGGACTCTGATTAGGTGCTTGCACTGGCTCTGTGGAGCCATACAATAGGTCTCTACGATGAGGCGTCTAAAAGACCTGATGGGTACTATACGCTGCTTCAGTCTGCTATAGGATATTGAGGCAGCCTATTATTGGCGCAATATCAGACCTGCTCAGCCACCTCTCACTACGTGGGAGGCTAGTAGCACTCAGCGCCCCTGAAACTGGGAGTACCCCAAATGCACTGTGTTGGGTATGTTGGGGGAGGGGTGGGATATTTTGGGGATGGCTTTGGCGTGTTGGGGAAGCTGAAGTGGGAAGGGGGTTGGGGGCAGGCAGAATGGTAATGTAGCGGGGTGGGTTCTCTACCGATGTGATGCAACATGGTACTTCGGCTATGCTTTGAATGCCTTATTATTTAGGTGCTCTGTTATGGAAGGTCTAGGACCATGAGCCATACAGTTAAGCTTCTTTCATGGAACGTACGTGGCCTGAATTCTCCGAAAAAATAAGAGCAGTATTTGCTTATTTAGATCGTATGGGAGTGCAAATAGCTCTACTACAGGAGACTCACTTAACCAAGGCTTGCGCCACGAAAGTGGGTATGCGCTGGGCGGGCGCCAAAGCTGCGTCATCTTATTCTACCTACTCTAGAGGCGTGTTGACCCTGGTGAAAAAAGGAATTCCCTTTAAGATGATTCGATCGGACATGGACGAATGTGGACGAGTGGTGCTTATATATGGACGACTTGGTAGTGAAAATGTGCTGCTGGTGAATGTGTATGGTCCTAATATTGACGACCCCTCCTTCTATTCCGATGTATGGCGTAGAATCTCTGCATTTCCTACTGCTGCTATTAGTTGGGGGGGAGATTTCAACCTCAGTCTGGATGCTTCAATGGATAGAATGGGCAGTAGCGAGGTGCGACCTAAACAAGCTGCGGAGGCGTTGCGGGGCTTGATGGACGTAGGCACCTTGTGTGATGTTTGGCGCAGCTGTCATCCCACTGGCCGTGAGGGCACTTTTGTATCCTCAGTACATGGATCCTGGTCCCGGATAGATATGTGGCTGGCCTCAGAGCGAGTATATCCATGGGTGTTGGGGGTGTCGCATGAGGCCCGCACTCTATCTGACCACTCTCCGGTGCTCCTCCAGTTGTGTGTTCCTGCCTGTGAACGCCCGCCCTTTGCGTGGCGAGTACAGCCGTCGGAACTTCTGGATCCTGTCTTTCGCCTGACTGTCGCTGAGGCGATTACAAACGTTTTTAGTGAAAACGAGGGTTCGGTGGATAGTGTGGGTCTGATGTGGGAGGCCTTTAAGGTGACTATTCGTGGGACGTGTATAGGGGCGCAATCCGGCGTGGTGCGAGATATTCTGTGGAGACTCCAACGCTTAGCTTTGGATATTTCTAAACTAGAACGCGAGTATGAATCTGATCCTTCCACAACTAAGTTGGCTTCAGTGCGCGAAATTGTTTCGGAGTATAATGCTACAGCTGATCAGGAGCTCCTGCACTGCTCCCGCCGAAGGGTTGCCCGCTACTATGGAGAAGGAGGCCGGCCGGGCCGGTCTCTGGCCCAAAACTAACTGAGCCACGCAGTCAGGAGCATATTACAGAATTGATGGGAGAAGACGGGGTAGCTCATAACTCGCATACTGAGATTTGCGATATAATATTGCAATTCTACACTAGACTATATGCCACGAAGGCTTCTCCGTCAACCATTGAGATCGACGCATATCTGGAGGATGTCGCGCTGGGTTGGCTATCTGCTTCACATCGTGAATATCTCACGCAGCCGTTCACTGCAGAGGAGGTTAAGGAGGCCATAATGTCCCTCCCGACATGTAAGGCGGCAGGCATAGATGGCTTGCCTAGTGAATTTTATAAAGCTTATGTGTCGGTACTTGCCCCCAGACTCCTGGAAGTCTATGCGGAAGCTTATGAGACGGGGAAATTACCTCCTTCCCTTCGTGAAGCTTTACTCGTCACATTGCTGAAACCAGACAAGGCCCCCAATATCTGCGAGTCATATCGGCCCCTATCGATTATAAATATTGACGCAAAGATTCTGGCAAAAATGATCGCCACTAGAATACAACCATTGGTCCCTCTTTTGGTTCTACCAGATCAGTCCGGGTTCATCACAGCGAGATCCACGGCTCATAATTTGCGCACTGTTTTTTCGACCCTACACTACTTTGACCCTGATTTTCAAGCAGTTGCTGTGCTGCTCGATGCAGCAAAGGCTTTCGATTCTCTACAATGGCCTTATATGTTCACGGTATTGACTAGGATGGGCTTCCCGCCGTTCTTTTTACAATGGCTTAGAGTGTTGTATGACTCCCCCGCGGCGCGAGTTCGGGTAAATGGCTGGGTGTCCTCGTTGTTCCCCATTCAGAGAGGTACGCGGCAGGGGTGCCCCCTATCTCCTATGTTGTTCTCGCTCGCCCTGGAGCCCCTAGCATGCAAATTGCGTCAAAAGCACGCGGCAGCGGCCTTGCGGTTTCGGCAGAGGCCGCTTGTGGTCTCTCTTTATGCAGACGACATGCTGCTCTATGTCCGCGACCTGGGGGTGCATCTACCTGCGCTTCTCCGGGAGTATGTTAAATTCGAGGGGTTCTCGGGACTGGGGATCAACTGGTCAAAATCAGTGGTGTTTCCCCTTACTGCGAACACGAGGGAAGTGGAGATGTAGTTTCCGCTAAACTGGACGTCTGATCCTGTGAAGTACCTTGGGGTCTGGCTCCACCGAGATCCGGAAGTGGTTATCTCTGAGAACTATGGCCGCACGGTCACGCGCATTCACGGAATTGGCCGAAAGATGGGCACACTTGCCCCTCTCTCTGGCAGACAGGATAGCAGTGGTGAAAATGGCCTTCCTCCCTAAATTACTATACTTTTTTGTTAATATCCCCATTAAATTAAACGTGGCAATGTTTCGTACCCTTCAGTCTTCCTTGCTGACCTTTGTCTGGGGTGGTAAGAAGCCTCGCTGTAAATGGGACCTCCTGGTGCAGCCCTTTGATCGAGGTGGTTTTGAAGCCCCTGACCTTTGATTATACTATTTGTGCGCACAGGCGCAATTCGCGCATTATTGGCATTTTCCTCAGCGTTTTCAGCCACATGTGGCTATTGAATCGGATGCTGTTCTCCCCATGCCACTGCAGGCGGCTACTCTCTCGGGGGGCTCAGGAGGCCCGCGCACAGAAATAAGCCCTGTACAGTGCACTGCGTGGGCTTGGCGAATGCTTGCAAAGCGAGCTCAGTTACCCTATCTTTACGCACCGCTGCTGCCCCTAGCATCTCACCCCGAGATCTCTGCAGCACGGGAACCATTGGCCCTACGGGAATTAGCTAAGGCTGGTATCTCTCGGTTGGGTGATCTGTACAGGGATGGTCAATTCAAAACAATACAGGAGGCTGGCAATGGCGCTGACCGTGGCTTTATGTTTGACTTTACAATAGTTAGAGTTCGACAAGCGATTCGGGCGGTGTATCCGGATTACCCTGCGGAACCTACAACTCTACGGGCATTGCAGGCGATGCTGTCGGGAGAGGGGCGCAAGGGGTTAATCACAAAACTATATAATGCTTCCCTGCGTGAACGGGAGCAGGTTGATCACCCCTCTTGTTTACGTTGGCAGGTGTCGTTGGGTTCTCCTCTTGCGCCGGAGGTCTGGACGGCGTGCTGTCAACTCACTGGTCGACTGATGGCCAACTGTAATCTCCGTATTATTCATTTTAAATTCCTCCACCAGCTTTATTACACCCCTTTACAACTGTATCGGTATGGTCTATGGGAGACTGCCAATTGTGTGCGTTGTGGAATGGCGGATGCTGATTTCTTCCATGTGGCCTGGCTGTGTGCGGGTATATTTGCTTTTTGGACGGCTGTGGCAAGACTGCTTACTGATGTTGTGCTGGAGCCCGTGACATGTACTCCTGAAATCTGCTTACTAGGGTATGTCAAACGTCTTAAACCTTGCAATAGACGAATAGTTGCAGTCTCCCTTTTATTAGCGAAACGTGCTGTTGCGCAATGTTGGGGTGCTAAAACTACTCCCACGGTAAAAAAATGGCTACGTGATCTGACCTACTGCAGGGACCAGCTCCTGATCTATGAGGAGGAGCTGCCAGTTGCATCTCGCCCCAAGGATTTCTGGGCCCCGCTTACAGTATATTTAATGTCAAACCCGGACCTGTTGTGAGTTTCTAATTACTTTTCATGTATTCTCTCTATAGCCTACTGCATTGCTTGGGGGTGCTTGCCCCACGCACTGGCGTGTGCAGTCCCAGCCTGTAATTTTGCGCCTGTTATAATGCTCCTCATACCTGGAGAAGTGGGCCACATGAATATGCCAATTCATTTCCAATCACTGTTATTGGTTTCTATATGATAGTTTCTTATTGAGCATGGATTGTCCGAATGTTCTCGATCCTGACCACATTCTGCCTGGGGGGTAAGGGGTGGGGGGGGGATAAAGGAGGGTTTGTTTGATTTTATTATTCTGCATCGAATGTGCATTTATTGATTGTATCTGTTTTTTATAAAACTAATAAACACATTTAAAAAAAAAAATGTTTCATAAAAGCATAAGGTGCCACTTGATTATCATTTTAGATAACATTTAATAAAAGACCCATTCTTTCCAAAAGACTCTGAAAAGAAAATTTAAGCTAAATTCAAATAGGTGTTAGGAGAGGAGACTTCACACTTCTAGGGAGTTGAGAGAAGCAGCACTTTAAAACACCTTTTCAAAGACCGAGTAAGGGCCTGTCGGGCCATCAGACAAGCCTTATTGGCTTGCTGGGACACTAGCTCTCTTCACATGGAACAATATTTCTGTTGTTCCATCAAGGCATGAAAGTGAAAGGCAAGGCCACCTACGAAAATCCTACAGGCTTCTTTTGCTGCTAAGATAATTTAATTAGAGGTAAGAAGGGAAGGGTTAGAGAACAAATGCATAAAAACTTAAAACAAATATTTTTAACATGGCAATTCTTTCTAATATTCTGGTTATTAGCTGCTATTGTTGCCATGATTTTGTTTGTTTTTATTGTCACAGCTATTCACATAATATGCATCAGGATAGAATTTTGATTTAGGAAAAGTCATAAAAATATATTTTCAGTGTATCTAATCATGGTGAAAGGAGATTTGGAACCTAAAAACAACAACTACTCTAGTCAGTTGCAGCCGGTGAAGGTAAGAGCAGTGGACTGCCGTGGGGAGTCAGCAGACAATAACGAGGGGAAAAAAAAGAAAACCACTTACTGTGCGCTTGCCGTGAGCGCAAGGTAAGTGTTTTTCTTTTTTATTTGTTTTTATGTTACCTCGTCGTCATCTGTTGACTCTCCCTACCCTACCCCGCCCCACCGCTCTTACATGCACTGGCCGCAACTGACTCTAGTGAGTCTTGTGACTGATTATTGCCAAGAATGCTCTAATACTTACCGGTAATCTTCATTACTCCGGGTCCCGTTGTCCTCGTCCCATTCTTAACAAGTGGAGATAACTATCTCCCGAAAGAAAAAAAGAGCAGAGGAATGCTGGGACCCTAACCCCGCCCCTCCCACTGGGAGTACATAAGGAGTACCTACCCAGCATTTAGCCTGAACAACCAAGCCCAACAGGAAGGCCGGCCGTCCGGGAGGGAGGGCGGGGCGTAAGAATGGGATGAGGACAACGGGACCCGGAGTAATGAAGATTACCGGTAAGTAATAGATCATTACCCCCAGGTCCCTTATGTCCTCGTCCCATTCTTAACAAGTGGAGAATACCAAAGCAGAAAAACCCGGCCTTCCGTACCCACAAGCACACCCAGGAAACCACACCAAGGCAGCAAACCAAGGAAAGCAAAAGGAGGGAACCGCAGGCACAGGCAGAGCAACCAGGCAGGAAGCACCCCACCGAAGCAGGAATGCACCCAAGAAGAGGACAACCCACAGAGGGCAGCCAGCAGACACGAGGAGCCCCCCCCCCGAGCAAACAAGGAAGGGGGAGAAAACGCCAAACAAAAAAAAAACAACAGAGGCCGCCCACAAGAAAAGGACAGCAAGGAGGCCACAGAAGAAGAAGAAGAACCCCAGCGGCCCAACAGGCCAGTAAGCCAGAACAGGCAAGCAGGGACACAACCAAGGACCAGAAACCAGGACCAAGGAAAAGAGAAGGCGACAGCCACAACAAGGAGGCAGCCAACCAGAGAAACAGGAAACAGAGCACCCAGGCCAACCAAAGGGAAACCCCAACCCGCCAAACGTAGGAAAGCACGCCAAAAAGGCGACCAGGCCAAAAAAGGAAGCCGAAGAGGAGGCACACCAAAGAGACCCCAGAGGCAAAGCCCCAGAAGGAAAACAGGCGCCAAAGCAACCGACAACCGGGACCGCAGCGGACCAGAGAAGACGAAGCCCCAACAGGACACGGCCAAGGGAACGCATCAGACAAAGGCCGACAACCCCAGCACCAACAGGGAGGCACAGAGGACCCGGTGTAGCACAGACACAGACCGAGCCCCAACCACACCGGAACAAGAAAAAGGAAAGAGGCCAGGGCAGCCCACAAGGCGCAGGCACAACCCAAAGGAACAACCAAGGGCAGGACCACCCAGACCAAACCAGGAAGGAGGAAAGCACCGGCCAGGCACCAGGCCCCCCCCAACCAGAACGAACCGGCCCCCAGAGAGCCCAGAGGACAGAGAGGAGGACCAGTTCCCAGAAAAGAACGACCAGGACCAACCCCCAGAGCCGCCAGACGACAACCCCAGGCACCCAGCCCGGGAGGAGGAGGCACACACCAGAAAGCCGGGGAAACAGGAACACAACCCCAGCAACGGCCCCCACAAGGCCCACAGAGCCAGCAGGCGGAGGACAAGACAGCCAAACCCGAACCAAACAGAAAAGGACAGGGAAAGCGTCAGAGACCAGAACCCCAGGAGGCCAAACGCCCCACAGGGAACCAGGCCACAACCGAACCAGGGCCCGAAACGCAAACCCGGAGCAGAAGAGGCAGGGGAGGCCAACCCCAAAGGCCACAAAGACATGGGCACATGGCAAAGGCAGAAGAACAAGCCAACCAGAGACGCCCCCAGAGAGACCAGGCAGACAGCGGACCAAACAACAGAGGGGCCAGCAAAGACCAGGGACCAGCACCCCGGAACCGCGCAGGCCCGGAAGGGGAAAGGACAGGACCAACGGTCACAACCCAGAAACCCCCAAGGGCAGGGAAAACGAACCCCCAAAAACCAGCAAAGCCAGAGAGGCAACAGAAGCCAGGACAGAAGCCAAACAGACAACACAGGCACACAAACACCACGGCCCAGCACACACCAAGGGCGGGCAGGAGCAGGGGAAAAACCCCAGGGCAGAGGACAACAAAACAGACCCAACCAGCGGCAACAGATGCCAAAAGGGAACCAGGAAGCCAGGGCCGAAGCCAAGCGACCCACCCAGGCAAGAGGACTCCGCGGCCCAACCCGCACCCGGGAAAAGCCCACGCAGCGCACAGGCCGAAGCAAAGGGCAGGGAGGCCAACAGAGACCCCCAGCACAGAACCACCAGGCTACGCAGCAGGCCGGACAAAAACAAAAGAGGCAACAGCCAAAGAAAAACAGAGCCGCCGGCAGAGAAACAACAGACCGGGAACCAGAGGAAGCAGAGAAGCCAGATGCACAAGTAGCACCAGGCCCCGGACAACCAGCAGCAAGGAGGGCAGACCATAAAAGCGGCAAGAAAAACACCACAGGACCGCACCCCGACAGGGGAGGACAGGGGGCACGCCGACCGACAGACTCACACCGGGGGCAGGACCCGGGGAGCACGGGGGGAAGACAGGAGAGGGCACACAGGCAAAGACAGGCCCAGACGGAACCACGAAGCCGGAACGGCAGGAACACCCCAAGCTCGCCAGCAAAGGGACCCGACAGAAGAGGGACCAGCCAACCAACAGGCAGGGAGCAGACAAGCCAGGACAACAGCACCAGAAAAAGAGACCGGGAACGCCAGGCAAAACACACCCCAGAGCCGGCACAAAAGCCACAGCACAGCCAGCAAAACCAAGCAGGCACAGCCGGAGGCCAAGCCGAACCAGCCGGCAGACCAGGAGCAACCGGAGACAACCCCGGACACGCCAACCCAGAAGCACAGAACACCAGGACCCCACACAGGAAGGAACAAGGCCAGACACAGCCCACAGGAAAATAGGGCGGAAAGCCCGCAGGCCACAAGAAGGGCCAAGGAAGGAGGAGCGCTGGGGTTACCGGGGAAGACAACAAAAAACCCGGAGCCCAACACCAGCCAAAGAAAACCCAGCAGAACCAAGCAGGAAAAGCGGGCACCCAACCAGGGGAGAACCAAGCCCGCGAAGAGAACAGCGGGCAAGAGCAGGCCCAGGAGTGCATGCAAGGGAGGATGAGACCACCCCAGGAGCAAGAACAGGCGAGCAACGACAAGCGGAGCAGGCCCAGAACAGAAAGGAACCAGCGGCCACCAGACACGACCAAGCAAAGCAGCAGCGGCAGCCAAAAACCCCCGTCGAGCCATACCAGGAAACCCAGAGAGCGCACAGGCAAAGACCCAGGGCCGAGGAAGGCGACCAACAGGAGCCGAAACACACAGGAGCAGGAAAGCCCAAGCGGCCCCCCCCTAGGCACCAACCAGGCCCGACCCCGCCAAAAGCCGGAGACAAGACCAGGTGTGTACAGGGAGGAAAGGCCGGAGGCACAAGGCCAAGCAACTGCACCAGGCACCCAGGTGGATCCCCGACAGGGAGAACCGCGGAGAAGAGAGGAGACCAGGCACCAACAACCGGGACCCAGCACCAGCGAAAAACAGCCAGGCCCATACAGAAGGGGCACGAGCCCCAGACTCCCAGGGACCACCGGAAAGAGGAGGCAAAACAGGAGAACCCCCACACGGAACACACCTGGGAGACATGAACAACTCCCCAGCCCAAGGCGCGCCACCTGCCACCACGCCAGGGCAGGAGGAGCAACCAGCCCGGCCGCCCCACACACCGGGGCAGCAAATACCAACCCCCAGGCAACAGCCAGGCAGAGAGGGGGCCGGGACACCACAGCCCCCAACGGACAACCAGAGGCAGAACCCCAGACACCCACACACCAAAGAACAGAGAAGAGCAGGAGTGCAACGCACAGCAGCCACAAAAATGGCACCAAATCACAGGAAAGACAGTGCAGAGGCCACAACAAGCATCAGAGACCCAAACCTCCCAAGGGAAAAGGAAACAGCGCGAACAGGACCCGAAGGGACCAGGGGCGGCACACCAGCACCAGCCACGACACAGGAGGACACATGCAACTGGCAGAAGCAGGCACCAGAAAGGGGGATGCAGCAGGAGAAACGCCCTACTATGTAGCACAGCATACAGAACAGGGTACAGGTGAAGCCAGCCCCAGCGACAACGCCGCAGCCAGCACCCACCAGAGCAAACCAGGAGCAAAGACACGCCCAAAAGAAAAGGCAGGTCAACCCCAGAGAAGAAGGGGAGCACAACCAAGCGTGGCAGAGAATGCAGCAGGGGAACACACAGACCCTACCAAGGAATCCACCGCAAGGAACAGGGAGACACAGCGAACTGCGCTAAAGGCAGGGAGAACACACCAGAGGCAGACAGCACAGAAGAAGCAAGCCGCCCGACACAGCACCAGTCAGCCAGCCCGCCACGCAGCTGCCCAGAGGCCGGGGCAAACACCGGAACCCCCAGGTGCCGAAGCCAGATGGGCAGCAACCCATGCCCCTCCCACCGACATGCAGCCATCGCCAAATGCAAGCCGCCCGGCAGAAGCAACACCTTCGGAAACCTGGATGGCCCATACAACCAGCTGGAAGTAGGGTCCCCGCACCACCAAGCACCATTCGAACACGCACAGCAGAAGGTGGCTCTTTCTAACGAAGAAAGCATGCGCCAACCTAGCGCAGCAAACAGCACAAAACTGAAAGCGGCACCACAGCGAGGTACGAAGGCGCAATGGGCAGAGGAGAAGCAGGAACACATGGAGAAACAGAGGGAGACCAAACACACTCCCCTGTACATACGAGGCAAGTCCCCCAGCAAAAGAAGGGGAAAAAATAGCCACCACTATGCGGCACTCACCCGGGAGGGGGGCCAGGAGGCAGACAGGAACAAGGCCCCCTCCCTCCCACAGCCCAAGGCATACCACCAGAAACGACGCCAAGGCCAGACAGACACATTCCAGGGAAGCACTCCAGCGCTTCTTCCACCCGGCCAGGACCCAGGAAGACGCACCCCTCGACCCGGAAGAGAGCCGGAGGCTGGCGCACCAGCCGCAAAGGGCCGGCCGGCACACAAGAGCCCGTAGTGAAGATCCCAGCCTCCCGGCAGGCCAGGAGGCAGGACAGCAGACACCCTGACTGAACAGCCAGGCAGCCGGACGGGGAGTTCAAAGGAGAAAAGCCACCCAAGCCGAGCAGGAGCAACACCAGCATCTACAACACACTTCTGTCGACAGACAGAAAAAAGAACAGGCAGAATGCTAGGTAGGTACTCCTTATGTACTCCCGGTGGGAGGGGCGGGGTTAGGGTCCCAGCATTCCTCTGCTCTTTTTTTATGTCGGGAGATAGTTATCTCCACTTGTTAAGAATGGGACGAGGACATAAGGGACCTGGGGGTAATGCACCATCCTCATGTAATACTCACAACTGATTGTTGCCAAGAATGCACCATCCTCATGTAATGTACAGGTGGTTCATGGGATACAGTCCGCCAAGTTGTTTGGCTCTAGTCATTATGTTTACTAAGTCTACGATGCCAGAGATACCAAATCTCAGGTTATATTCTGGAAATGTTTTAGTATCAATGCTAATTAAATTCAATTAATATTGTATTTGCCCTGTGTTTTCCATTGTTATGCATAAGATTGTGCAGTCTAGCAGTTCTGCATTTGTAATATAAGAAATGAAAATGCAAGTACAAGGTTATATCTGACATTTGGAAACTGTTTTCTCTGTAGTGAAAACATGCTTAAATGAAGCAAAATACATATCCACCATTGGTACATCTGATTTGTCTTTTATGTTGTTTAATTAAGCCTTTGAAGTTTCGTTTTTGTCTGTAAGTTCTTCCTTTGTAATACATAAATTTGTATTCCTATACATATGCCTCCAGCCAACATTTGCCTTTGAAAATCTGGTCACCCTAATCCTCCCTTTCATGGCTGACAAATTAGCAGAGAACAGCCCAGCCAGTGAGATGCCGTGGATTTCCATGGTCTGCTTCTGCAGAGGTGCCGAGCTCTCGACTGGGTCGGTGCTGCAATCAAATAGTAATACAGCATCTATACTTTATCACTACTTGCTGCTCCCCATAAGGGTACTCCTACCAGCCTGATATGGGTAAAAAAAGAGCCTGCCCCTTCCTACCCAGACTCATGCAAGTAATGTTTCAATTCCGTAGACAATTAATGGTTACAGTTGAACAGTGGCTGATGAACGTACAATGACATGTACATTCACCTTTAAAAGAAAGCATCTGCAACATAACAGTAGTACACACCAGGAAGACATTTCTGCTCAATGCCTAAGATATTTGAAAGAAGATCTCCTCTGCCCCACATAATATTGAGCATGTTTTGGCTACCAAGAGCCTGAGACATGCTTGAAAGTGGATAAAAAATATTGGAACTGAAAGTGTATTTGACTCGAGAAAAATAGTGTGAGAAAATATAGGGGCATATTATCAAGGGCTTTATCGCCGATTTAGCGGCACTTTTTGCCGCTAAATCGGCGATATTTTTAACGCCCTATTAGCCAGCTGTCGCTAACAGGCGTTAGCGACAGCTTTCAGGCGTTAGAGGCTGGGAATTACATCGCCTTGCATGTCAGCGATATTTATCGCTAATGACATGCAAGGTAGGCGTTCCCAACCTAACAGCGACTGAAAACAGTCGCTAACATCGCTATCGCCTATTAGCAATAACCGCGAGGCGATAAAAATACGCGCGCTAACCGCGATTAGCGCTGGTTTTTAGAACTGGTAAAAGCATGACTTAACAATAATAGTCAATGGGAGGTGGATTGCAAGGTTAAGTCCCCAGCATTAGCGCGAGGAATCTATCGCTGGATTTCTCGCGTTATTGCTGGGTTCATCGCTATCGCTGGATATTTTATCGCATTGGAGATAAACCTTGCTAATAGCATGTTATCTCCGCGGTAATATCCAGCGACAGCCAGCGATAGAAAACGCGCGCTAAGCAAGCTTTGCGATAATTATCGCAGGTTCTTGCTAATATGCCCCATAATACCAGAATAGATCTTGGCCATAATGACACACTCGAAAGAAGTTGTTGAATATATTTGTAATAGCAAATACAGAAAGGTACAAAATGAAGAAAGCATTATACTAGGTGGTGTATAATTCCCCTACATAGTAGCTTGGTAATCTGTAGGGGTGGGTGGAACTCGTGGATTTTCATTCCGTAGAATTCCGTGGAGTTCCACCAATGGGCAGACAATATGCATGTTGCGCTGCTCGTGCTGAAAATTAGTGCCAGTTGCGCAAGCAGCGCTGAAAAATCACCGCATACGGCACCATTCTGTGTGCAAGAGCGCACGGCCATTTGAGATGATTTTGCTGCTACTTGAATAGAAAACCTTCTAGAGCAGCAGCAAAACTAGCAAAACTTCTTGAGAAGCAGACCTCTGACTGCAACCGCCCACGGCAGCTTGCATTTTAAAATGGTGCTAGGGGATGACAAATCTTGCTCATGCTCACATTTTGGAGTCTCGTGGGAAACAATTCCGCCACAATTGGACTCCGCACTGAAAGGGTAGCGTGGAGTTGCCAAATTCTGCCAATTCCGTGGTTGGAATGAAGCATTCCGCCCAGCCCTAGTAATTTGGCATAACAAAAGATTAGACGCAGAACTCTCATACCTGAATGCAATCCCAAAATCTAGGTTGTGTTTCTGGCGAGTGCCAATTTCCTTATGTTTGCCAATATTGAAAATCACACAAATGCATACAAAAAAGTGATGGATGGAATGATGGAATCAATATTAGTTAATGGTAATTATTCAGGTCCGCATGGCAGTCCATCATTGTTTTGCACACCATGTCACCTCAGTTTGAACCCCGTTTGAAATGCCATGCCTGACTGGTCCTCCCTGAACCCAGACACAAGCAACCCAGGATGGGTTTCACCTTAATAATGATGGGCTGGGATAAAGGATGAGTAATTACCAGTGACTGAGAATATTTCAAGCATTCCATCCATCACTTGTTTGTATATTTTAATATTGGAAAACAAGACTTACAGGAAAACAACATATATAGCACTATACAAAGCAAAATATATTCATCTGCAATTTAGGGCCAAAGTCCACCAGGGGCATCAATTCACCAAACTGACTGGGGTAGCGAAAGTGGTATCACATACCCTTTATCCTTAATTACTTCTGAGTAGTGATCTATCACCCCCCACATTTCACAGAAAGTGATATCACATCTCCTTAATCCTTATGGCAACACGATAATCAGCATTGCAGAAAATTCCATAATAACTGCATGATAAAACAACACACTACAGCCAAATGTCTATTTTTGATGCTGCCTATATTATGGTGCTGGCTGTCTGAAAATGGTGCGGCTTTATAAATGTCCCGAATTTTAGTGAATGGGTGAAACCAGTGAGCCAGACCTCTTCTAGGGGAACTTGATGAGGTTCTCCCCTGAGAACATTTAAAAAGAAATGGAGTTAAATAGGGCATTTTAAAGCACGATTCTTGGGAAAATTTGTTAAAAGGACATAGGCTAAATATTTAGTTCCTTTCATGGTGTGCCAATCCAATGAAACCTGATGCTCACCAAGATGTGAGCCCATGTTTTTCAAAATGTGTTTTTTGGGTGCCCCTGTCAAAAAAGACTTCCTTTGTGCCAAGACCACCCTTTTGTTGTGGACACCCCTCATGTGCCATGCATAATCCTTATACCAAAAGTCATGTACAATATGCCCATGTCAGTGCACTCATTCGTTCTCACATTATTGCACTCACTCTTACTTGTTCTCTCATTTGCACACACTCTCGTCAATGTTCCTCTCACTCAGACTCACTTGCATGTACTTTTAATCTCACTTCCTCACTCACTCCAACTCATTAATTCACACTCACTCACTCTCACTTGCATTCAATCTTACTCTCACGCCCGCTTGCATCTTATTCATGCTGACTCACTCAAACTCACTCATGTTAACACTCTCTCACTTCTATTCATTCTCACTGACCCACTATCATTCACTTGCAGTCATTCCTGACTCACTCTCACTCATTTACTGACACTCAGTTTCACACATTCTCAATTACTACCTGTCACTGATTTTCACTCACATGTATGCTCAACTATAAACACAAAGGCTTACACATATACACACACTATCTCTCTCACACATATTCACCCTCAAGCATGCACAGAACATACATTTGAAAGCATTTTTGCTTACCTCGTCTGCCAGTTAAAGTCTCATCCCAGCTGCTCTATTTTTTATTATGCTAACAGCGAAAATAGACCAGCTCCTGTGTGACACCCCTCAATTTTTGCCCTATATGCTTGGATATTTAGCTTGCATATAAGTCCCTAGTATTTGGTGTAGAAAATACACTCAGGTCCTGGAAGCTATTGCCACCTACGGACTGCTGTGCCTATTGTGACATTCACAGAGTGGGCCTACAAAACATGTTTCTGGACTACCATTGTAGTCTTACTGGTGCAGTGTAAAACATGCAATGCAATCTGTCAAAATAACCCTCCCTTTAAAATATTAGTAAGTCACACTTACATTGAGCCTTTTAGCCCACAAAGCTGGGTACTTTGTATTTAAAAGTGGGACATGTTGAAAGTTAACATCATCATATCCTTACAGTAACAAGGCCTCAAAAGCTATTTTCACCATGGCAGGCCTGCTGTCCTATACAGAAAAACAGAGTACAAATTAAAATGTTAATTATGTTTGGGAGGCTTGAGACCACAAAAAAATATTTTAACCACTCTTTAAAATCTATTAAATACACAATTCAATGGTGGGTTTTTAATAAATCTTTAGGAAAAGTAAAATTTGGAAGGTTACATTTTCTTTGCCTGAAGCTCCTGAAGGTTCAATTTACATTATCTCTCCAGTAAATGCCAATCAAGTGCTTGGCCTTAATGATGTATGAAAACTGCTCACTGAGCAGGAACCATCCCCTGGAAGTGGGAACTTGTTTTTCCCCTGGCGGGAAGACCATTTGGGGTGGGCCCAGGAGCTTAATTACCTTCAAAGGGGTCGGTCCTGTCAGAAGCAAATGTCAGAGGACATCTGGCAAGGCTCAGCCTTTGTCTCCATAGGGAATCTGGCACCAAACCTAGTGGGAGGTAAGCTACCCTCAGAATTGGTTTTGAGTGATCACAGAGAAGGGTACTGGTCACACCTCTGGGTGGGCACACAGGCTGTGCAAAAGGGGAGAAGGGTTTCTCCATCTTGGAATTCTGGAATAAGGTGAACTGTGTGATTATTTACCGTAGGACAAACAGGACATTAGGGTTCCTTTGGAACGTAAACTCCATTGTTCATGGAGAAGTCCACTACCTTATATGAGAAAGTAGATTATTAGTTGAAGGGATTGTAATCCATAACAATTAAAAATGTCACTATTCTTGTTAGGTACAGTAAACGTTTCAGTAATTTAAAGCTGAGCTGAACCCCCAATAGGTATGGTACAGAGCAGACACGCTTAATTTAAGAAAATATGTAAAACATTTAGAAGTACCAAAACAGTTGAAAAGCTGAAAATATAACACTCCATTTTCTAAGAACAAAGACAAATTTGATAATCAAACGTGTGTGTGGATTATCCCAAAGGCTGACCATATAGGTTTTTTCTGTGTTGGCCAAGGAACCTGCAGATAGCAGTACCTCTTGAAGTTTGTGGTTAGATTTGAGAGCGAGATTTCTTAGGCAAATGTCCAGATTTATAAGGATGTCATAGGGTAATATAAACTGTTGCGCTGCCCCTCTGGCAAGCGTCCCTCAGGTGCACTGCCAGTATCCAATCGGAATCCTTTTAATCGCTTTAATCAAAAATCAACCGTGGTATTTCAGTTGAAATTGTTTATTTTTCATTATTCAATATGATTGTCTTTGGAGTTCATGAATTCTTCAACATCATTCATGTAGAAACATATATGTTCATCAATGGTGAAGCATCAAAATAAGGTATGAGTCATCCCCAATGCATTTCGGGCATATTCGATGCCCTTCGTCAGGGGGTGTGTTCTTTGACGGTAAACTCGCTGTGCAAAGCTCCGGGATGTAACAACGAGTTCCACATTCGTCTCTGTGCAGAGAAGTGGCGCCACAGTTGATTTTTGATTAAAGCGATTAAAAGGATTCCATTTGGATACTGGCAGTGTACCTGAGGGACGCTTCCAGAGGGGCAGCGCAACAATTTATTTTCAAGTTTCATGTCCTGAGCTCAGAGGACGATACCTCACTGCACGGCCATTAAATTCAACTTTGATTTAGATTCCAGATTAAACACGGAGTGCGCAATTCATAAACCATTGGATAGGGTAATATAACACTTTTTCGTGGCCTTTGTAAAGTAGGAATAAATCAGCCAGCATCCAGGCTCCACAAGCACTGTGTGACCCAAGCACAATGGTAAGGACTCTATGAAGATACAAACTCTGAAATGCAAGACATGGTTACTGAAACTTCCATGTAACTGCCTTCTGTTGCACTTGGACATCACAATAAACTTAGAGCAACATATTCTTTCTTTCACACTCACTTAAAAGAAGAAAGGATTACTTTCAACCTCTTAGCTGCTAAGCCTTTTTAGGTCGAGCCTAGCGGCAGCGCACATGCGCTGGTCCCTCTGCGAGACTGCTGTAGTAGAGTATGGGAGAGAAGCCAGCGCTCACTCTCCGCCCATATTTTTCATTGGCTTGTGTCATTGTCTTTCGTAAATGCTTTCTTTCATAAATGCTGCCATCGGATTCGTTAATAGGCTTGTTAGTCCATCCTTAGTACGGCCTTGTCTTCATTTGCCACATCCCATGGCTACTGGCCCCTTTACTTCGGTTGTTACACGGGACCTGTTATTTAGTCTGTAAGCACAATTTACTTTATTGAGTTTCTCTTACTGCAGCTGGACATGCGCTGCTTCAGCTGAAACCGCTAGTGTTTTTTTAAGCAGCATGGCCGCCTGTACACAGGTGCCTGCTTTCAATCACTTTAGCCCGGCAGTATCTCGTGTCTGTATCAACCCCCCAGGTAAAATGGATTAAGAAATGATTAGCGAATTAAGTCATGTGAATCCAGGTAGCACATACTCCTGTGCTAATGGACTGAAGCTGACAACAGCACATATGTGTTACATGTCATCTACACTTAAGACACCTGACGGGTTGTTTTCAAAAGCCTGTTTTATTAACAACAATACCACCACCACCAATACCACCACCAATACCACCAATACCAATACGACCACCACCAATACCACCACCAATACGACCATCACCTCCACCAACACCAAAACCACCACCAATATCACCACCAATACCACCACCACCAATACCACCACCAATAACAACACCACCACCACCAATTCCACCACCACCAATACCACCACCACCACCAATACCACCACCAACACATATACCACCACAAATACCATCACCACCAATACCACCACCACCAATAACACCACCACCAATACCACCACCACCACTAATACCACCACCAATACCACCACCAACACCAATACCACCACCACCAATACCACTACCACCATCAATACCACCACCACCAATACCACCACCATCAATACCACCACCAATACCATCACCACCAATATCACCATCAATACCACCACCACCAATACCACCACCGCCAATACCACCACCACAACCACAATACCACCACCACCAATACCACCGCCATCATCACCAAAACCACCACCACCACCAATACCACCACCACCAATACCACCACCACCACCAATACCAATACCACCACCACCAATACCACTAAAACCAATACCACCCCCAACACCACCAATACCACCACCAATACCATTAATAGCAATACCACCAATACCACACCCACCAATACCACCACCAATACCATTAATAGCAATACCACCAATACCACACCCACCAATACCACCAATACCACCACCACCTACACCACCACCACCAATACCACCACCACCACCAATACCACCACCTCCACCACCACCAATACCACCACCACCAAAACCACCACCAATAACACCACTACCACCATCATCAATACCACCACCAACACCTATACCACCACCACCAACACCACCACCAATACCACCACCACCAACACCACCAGTACCACCACCACCAAAACCACCACCAATAACACGACCACCACCAACATCAATCCCACCACCACCACCATACCACCAATATCACCACCAATACCATCACCACCAATACATCACCACCAATACCACCACTACAAATACCACCACCACCAATACCACCACCACCAATATCACCACCACCAATACCATCACCAACAATACCACCACCACCACCACCAATACCACCAATACCAATACCACCACCACCAATACCAGCACCACCAATACCACCACCAACAATACCACCACCACCACCAATACTAATACCACCAATACCATTTCCACCACCACCGACACCACTACCACCAACACCACCACCACCAACACCACCACTACCAATACCATCACCACTAATAACACCACCATCAATACCACCACCACCAATGCTACCACCACCAATACCACCACCACCAATACCACACCGACCAATACCACCACCACCACCACCAATACCACCACCACCAATACCATCACCACCAATACGACCACCACCACAAATACCACCACCACCACCACCAATAACACCACCACCATCACTACCAACACCACCACCACCAATACCATCACCACTAATACCACCACCACCAATACCATC
Source organism: Calotriton arnoldi (assembly GCA_963921515.1). Taxonomy (NCBI): domain Eukaryota; kingdom Metazoa; phylum Chordata; class Amphibia; order Caudata; family Salamandridae; genus Calotriton; species Calotriton arnoldi. The sequence continues at coordinate 163,045 of CAWUFW010005922.1, read as the reverse complement.
ACCACCAATGCCAAACCACCAATACCACCACCAATACCACCACCACCACCACCACCAATACCACCACCACCAATACCACCACCACCACCATTACCTCAACCGATACCATCACCACCAATACCACCACCAATACCACTACCACAAATATCACCACCACCACCACCAATAACACCACCACCATAACCACCACCACCAATAATATCACCACCATCACCAATACCAATACCACCACCACCAATACCACCACCACCAATACCACCAACAATACCACCACCACCAATACCAATACCACGACCACCAATACCACCAACAATACCACCAATACAACCACCACCAATACCACCAACACCACCAATACCAACTACCAACACCACCACCTCCAATAAAAAAACACCAATACCACCACCAACACCAATACCACCACCACCACCAAAACCACCACCAACAATACCACTACCACCAATACCAATACCACCTCCACCAATACCACCACCACCAATACCAGCACCACCACAAATACCACCACCACCACCACCAACACCACCACCTCCAATAAAACAACCACCAATACCATCACCACCAATATCACCACCAATGCCACCACCAACACCACTACCAATACCACCACCAACAGCAATACCACCACCACCAATACCACCACCACCAATACCACCACCACTACCACCACCACTACTACCACCACCACCACCAATACCATCACCACCACCAATACAACCACCACCAATACCACCACCACCAATACCACCACCAATACCATCACAACCAATACCATCAACACCAATACCACCATCACCACCAATACCACCACCACCAATACCATCAGCACCACTAATACCACCACCACCACCAATACCACCACCAATACCACCACCACCAATACCACCAATGCCAATACCACCACCAATATCACCACCAACAATACCACCACCACCAATACCACCACCAATGCCACCACCACCAATACCACCACCAGTACCATCACCACCAATTGCACCACCACCATCAATACCACCACCACCAATACCATCACCACCACCAATACCACCACCACCTCCAATACCACCACCACCAATACCACCACCATGAATACCACCACAAAATCCACCACCACCACCAATACCACCACCACCAATCCAATACCACCACCAATACCACTGCCAATACCAATACCAAGACCACCAATACCACCACCAACAGTACCACCACCACCAATACCACCACCAATACCACCAACAATACCACCAACAATACCACCAACAATACCACCACCTTCAATACCACCAACACCAATACCACCACCACCACCACCAAAACCACCACCACCAACAATACCACCACCAACACCACCACCACCTCCAATAAAACAACCACCAATACCATCACCACCAATACCACCACCAATCTCAACACCAACACCAATACCACCAATACCAGCACAAACACCAATACTAACACCACGAATACCACACCACAAAAACCACCACCACCACAAATACCACCCCCACCAATACCACCGTCATCAATACACCACCAATACCCCCCACCAATACCATCACCACCAATACCATCAACACCAATACCACCACCACCATCACCACCAATACCACCACCACCAATACCACCACCACCAATACCATCACAACCACCAATACCACCGCCACCACTAATACCACCACCATCAATGCAATACCACCATCACCACCGCCAATACCAATACCACTACCACCAATACTACCAATACCAATACACCCACCACCAATATCACCACCATCAATACCACCACCACCAATACGACCACCACCACCAATGCCACCAACACCAATACCACCAACAATACCAATACCACCACCACCAATACCACCACCAATACCAATACCATCACCACCAATACCAATACCACCACCAATACCACCACCACTACCAATACCACCACCAGCAATACTACCAGTAATACCACCACCAATACCACTAATACCACCATCACTACCAATATCACCACCAACAATACCACCACCACCACCAATACCACCACCAATAGCACCACCACCAATACCACCACTATCACCACCACCAATACCAGCACCAATACCACCACCACCAATACCACCATCAATACCAATACCACAACCAATACCACCACAAATGCCACCACCAATACCACCAACAATACCACCACCACCAATACCAATACCACGACCACCAATACCACCACCAATACCACCAATACAACCACCACCAATACCACCAACACCACCAATACCAACTACCAACACCACCACCACCAACACCACCACCTCCAATAAAAAACCACCAATACCACCACCAACACCAATACCACCACCCGTACCACCACCAACACCAATACCACCACCACCAATACCACCACCACCAACACCACCACCACCAATACCACCAACAATACCACCACCACCAATACCAATATCACCTCCACCAATACCACCACCACCAATACCAGCACCACCACAAATACCACCACCACCACCAACACCACCACCTCCAATAAAACAACCACCAATACCATCACCACCAATACCACCGCCAATGCCACCACCAACACCAATACCACCACCAATACCACCACCAACAGCAATATCACCACCACCAATACCACTACCACCACCACTACTACCACCACCACCACCAATGCCATCACCACAACAAATACCACCCCCACCAATACCACCACCACCAATACCATCACCACCAATACCATCTACACCAATACCACCATCACCACCAATACCATCACCACTAATACCACCAATACCATCAGCGCCACCAATACCACCACCACCACCAATACCACCACCAATACCACCACCACCAATGCCAATACCACCACCACCAGTATCACCACCAACAATACCACCACCACCAATACCACCACCAATACCACCACCTGTACCATCACCACCAATTGCACTGCCACCATCAATACCACCACCACCAATACCATCACTACCACCAATACCACCACCACCTCCAATACCACCACCACCAATACCACCACCATGAATCCCACCACAAAAACCACCACCACCAATACCACCACCACCACCAATACCACCACCACCAATCCAATACCACCACCACCACCAATACCACTGCCAATACCAATACCAAGACAACCAATACCACCACCACCAATACCACCACCAACAGTACCACCACCACCAATACCACCAACAATACCACCAACAATACCACCACCACCAATACCAATACCACCACCACCAATACCACCACCACCACCACCAAAACCACCACCTCCACCAATACCACCACCAACACCACCACCACCAACACCACCACCTCCACCAATACCACAACCAACACCACCACCACCAACACCACCACCTCCAATAAAACAACCACCAATACCATCACCACCAATACCACCACCAATCTCACCACCAACACCAATACCACCACCAATACCACCACCAACACCAATACTAACACCACGAATACCACACCACCAAAACCACCACCACCAATACCATCACCACCAATTCCACTGCCAATACCACTACCCCCACAACCAATACCACCACCACCAATACCACCACCACCAATACCACCACCAATACCACCACCACCACCACCAAAACCACCACCACCACCAATACCACCACCAACACCACCACCACCAACACCACCACCTCCAATAAAACAACCACCAATACCATCACCACGAATACCACCACCAATCTCACCACCAACACCAATACCACCACCAATACCACCACCAACACCAATACTAACACCACGAATACCACACCACCAAAACCACCACCACCAATACCATCACCATCAATTCCACTGCCAATACCACTACCCCCACCACCAATACCACCACCACCACCACAAATACCACCCCCACCAATACCACCACCATCAATACACCACCAATACCACCACCAATACCATCACCACCAATACCATCAACACCAATACCACCACCACCATCACCACCAATACCACCACCACCAATACCACCAATACCACCACCACCAATACCATCACAACCACCAATACCACCGCCACCACTAATACCACCACCATCAATCCAATACCACCATTACCACCACCAATACCAATACCACTACCACCAATACCACCAATACCAATACACTCACCACCAATATCACCAACAATACTACCACCACCAATGCCACCACCACCAATACCACCAACAATACCAATACCACCACCACCAATACCAATACCACCACCAATACCAATACCACCACCACCAATACCACCACCACCACCAATACCACCACCACTACCAATACCACCACCAATACCACCACCAATACTACCAGTAATACCACCACCACCACCAATACCACTAATACCACCATTACTACCAATATCACCACCAACAATACCACCACCACCAACAATACCACCACCAATAGCACCACCACCAATACCACCACTACCACCGCCACCAATACCACCACCCCCAATACCAATACCTCCTCCACCAACACCACCACCACCAATACCAATAACACCATCAATACCAATACCAATTCCACAACCAATTCCACCACAAATGCCACCACCAATACCACTAACACCAATGTCACTACCACCACCAATACCATTACCCCCAATACCACTAATACCACCACCAATACCACCACCAATACCACTACCACCAATACCACCACCACCACCAATACTGCCACCAATACCAATATCTCCACCAACAATACCACCACCAACACAACCAAAACCAACAACACCACCTCCAATAAAACAACCACCAATACCATCACCACCAATACCACCACCAATATAACCACCAACACCAACACCAATACCACCACTAACAGCAATACCACCACCACCAATACCACCACCACTAAAACCACCACCACCAATACACTACCACAACCACCGCCACCACTACCATAACCACCAATACAATCCCCACCACAAATACCACCCCCACAAATACCACCACCACCGCCAATACCACCACTAATACCACCACCAATACCACCACCACCAATACCACCAATACCATCACCACCACCACCAATACCACCACCACCAATCCAATACCACCACCACCACCAATACCACTGCCAATACCAAAACCACCACAACCAATACCACCAATACCAATAACACCACCACCAATATCACCACCAACAATACCTCCACCACCAATACCAACACCAATGCCACCACCACCAATACCACCACCAGTACCATCACCACCAATTCCACCACCACCATCAATACCACAACCACTAATACCATCACTACCACCAATACCACCACCACCTCCAATACCACCACCACCAATACCACTGCCAATACCAATACCAAGACCACCAATACCACCACCACCAATAACACCACCAACAGTACCACCACCACCAATACCACCACCAATTCCACAAACAATACAACCACCACCAATACCAATACCACAACCACCAATACCGCCACCACCAAAACCACCACCACCACCAATATCACCACCAACACCACCACCACCTCCAATAAAACAACCACCAATACCATCACCATCAATACCACCACCAATCTCAACACCAACACCATTACCACCACCAATACCACCAATCCCACCACTAATACCACCAATACCACCACCACCAATACCACCAATACACCATTGCCACCAATACCACCGCAACCACCACCACCACCAATACCACCACCAGCACCACCACCACCAACACCTCTACCACCAATACTATCACCACCAATTCTATCACCACCAATACTACCACCACCACCAATAGCACCACCAATACCACCACCACCACCACCAATATCATTACCACCAATATCACCACCACCACCACCAATACCACCACCAATACCATCACCACTACTACCAATACCACCACCACCAATATCACAACCAATACCATCACCACCAGTACCACCACCACCACCAATACCACCAGCACCAATACCAGTACAGCCACCAATACCACAACCTCCAATACCACCACCACCAAAACCACCACCACCAATACCACCACCAATACCACCACCACCACCAATAACACCACCACCAATCCAATACCACCACCACCAATACCACCAATGCCACCACTAATACCACCAGCAATACCACCATCAGCAATACCACCATCAATACCACCACCACCAATACCACCACTAATGCCACCACCACCATGACCACCACCACCACAAATACCATCACCAATACCATCAATACCACCACCACCAATACCACCAATACCACCACCACCAATAGCACCACCACCACCAACACCACCCCCGCCACCACCAACACCACCACCACCAACACCAACACCACCAATACCATCACTACCAATACCACAAACGCCAAAACCAATACCACCACCACCAATACCACCTCCACCACAAATACCACCCCCACCAATACCACCACACCAATACCACCACCACCATCACCACCAATACCACCACCACTAATACCACCAATACCACCACCAATACCATCACCACCATTACCACCACCAATACCACCACCAATACCATCACCACCAATACCATCAACACCAATACCACCACCACCATCACCACCAATACCACCACCACCAATACCACCAATACCATCACCAATACCACCTCCACCACCAATCCAATACCATCACCACAAATACTGCTGTCAATACCAATACCACCACCACCAATACCACCAATACTACTACCACCACCAATATCACCACCAACAATACCACCACCACCAATACCACCACCAGCAATACCACCACCACCAATATGACCACCACTACCAAAACCACCACGAGTACCATCACCACCAATTCCACCACCACCATCATTACCACCACCACCAATACCATCACTCCTTCCAATACCACGACCACCTCTAATACCACCACCACAAAACCCACCACCACCACCAATACCACCACCACCAATCTAATACCACCACCACCACTAATACCACTGCCAATACCAATACCAATACCACCAATACCACCACCACCAATACCACCAATACCACCACCAACAGTACCACCATCACCACCACCAATACCACCACCAATACCACCAACAATACCACCACCACCAATACCAATACCATTACCACAAATACCACCACCAACACCACCAACACCACCACCTCCAATAAAACAGCCACCAATACCATCACCACCAATACCACCACCAATCTCACCACCAACACCAAAACTACCACCAATACCACCACCAACACCAATACTACCACCATCAATACCACCACCACCAAAACCACCACCACCAATACCACCACCACCAATACCACTGCCAATACCACTACCACCACCACCAATACCACCACCACCAATACCATCACCACCAATTCCATCAACACCAATGCCACCACCACCATCACCACTAATACCACCACCACCAATACCACCACCACCAATACCATCACCACCACCACAACCAATACCACCACCATCAATCCAATACCATCAATCCAATACCACCGCCAATACCAATACCACCACCACCAATACCAATACCACCACCACCAATATTACCACCACCAATACCACCACCACCAATACCACCACCACCACCAATTCCACCACAACAAATACCACCACCAATACCAATACCACCACCACCAATACCGCCACCAATACCAATACCACCACCACCAATACCACCATCACCACTACCAATACCACCACCAATACCACCAGTAATACCACCACCACCACCAATACCACCAGCAATACCACCATCACTACCAATATCACCACCAACAATACCACCACCACCAATACCAATACCTCCACCAGTACCACCACAAATACCCCCACCACCAATACCACCACCACCAACACCACCAATCCCACCACTAATACCACCACCACCACCAATACAACCAATACCACCACTGCCACCAATACCACCACAACCACCACCACCACCAATACCATCACCACCAACACTACATCACCACCAATTGTATCACCACCAATACCACCACCAACACCCATAGCACCACCAATACCACCACCATCACCAATACCACCACCACCCCCACCAATACCACAACCAATACCATCACCATCAATACCACCACCACCACCAATACCACCACCACCACCAATACCACCACCACCAATACCATCACCAATACCACAACCAATACCATCACCACCAGTACCACCACCACCACCAATACCACCAGCACCAATACCACTACAACCAGCAAAACCACGACCTCCAATACCACCACCACCAATACCACCACCACCAATACCACCACCTCCACCAATACCACCACCACCATTACCACCCCCACCAATCCAATACCACCAGCACCAATACCACCGCCAATACCAATACCACCAATACCACCACCACCAATACCACCACCAATACCACCACCTCCACCAATACCACCACCACCATTACCACCCCCACCAATCCAATATGACCACCACCAATGCCACCGCCAATACTAATATCACCACCAATACCACCAACACCACCAATACCACCACCAACAATACCACCACCAACAATACCACCCCTAATACCACCAATACTACCACCAATACCACCACCACCAATACCACCACCACCAATACCACCACCAATACCACCACCAACAATACCACCACCACCAACACCCCCACCACCAACACCACCACGACTAACACCAACACCACCAATACTATCACCACCAATACCACAACCACCAATACCAATACCACTGCCACCAATACCACCACCAATACCAATACTACCACCACCGGCACCACCACCACCAATTCCACCAATACCATTACCACCATTACCACCACCAATACCACCACCACCAATACCATCACCACCAATACCACCACCATCACCAATACCACCACCACAAATACCACTACCATCAATCCAATACCACCACCACCACCGCCAATACCAATACCACCACCACCATTACAACCTCCACCACAAATACCACCCCCTCCAATCCCACCAATACAACCACCAATACCACCACCAATACCACCACCAATACCACCACCAATACCATCACAACCAATACCATCAACACCAATACCACCATCACCACCAATACCACCACCACCAATACCATCACCACCATCAATACCACCACCACCAATACCACCACCACCACTAATACCACTGCCACTACCAATACCACCACCACCAATACCAATACCACCACCAACAATATCACCACCAACAATATCACCACCAACAATACCACTGCCACCAATACCACCACCACCATCAATGCCAATACCACCAATACCACCACCAGTACCATCACCACCAATACCAATACCACAATCACCAATACCACCACCAATACCAAGACCACCACCATCAATACCACCACCAATACCACCACCACTACCAATACCACCACCAACACCACCACCAACGCCACCACTAATACCACCAACACCACCAATACCACCAACAATACCACAAATACCACCACCACTACCAATATCACCACCAACAATACCACCACCACCACCAATACCACCACCACCAATAGCACCACCACCAGAACCACCACTACCACCACCACCACCAATACCAATACCACCACCACCAATACCAATACCACCATCAATACCAATACCATGACCAATACCACCACCAATGCCACCACCAATACCACCACCACCAATACCACCACCACCATTACCACCAATACCACCACCAATACCACCACCAATACCACCACCACCAATATCACCACCAATACCACTACCACCAATACCACCACCACCAATACTGCCACCAATGCCACCAATACCAATACCTCCACCACCAACACCACCACTATTACCGCCACAAATACCACAAATACCACCACCACCAACAGAACCACCACTACCACCACCACCAATACCACCACCACCAATACCACCACCACCAATACCAATACCACCACCATGAATACCACCCCCACCAATACCAATACCACCATCAATACCAATACCACAACCAATACCGCCACCAATGGCACCACCAATACCACCACCACCAATACCACCACCATCACCAATACCACCACCACCAATACCACCACCAATACCACCACCACCAATACCACCACTACCAATATCACCACCAATACCACTACCACCAATACCACCACCACCAATGCTGCCATCAATACCACTACCACCAATACCACCACAACCAATACCACCGCCAATACCACAACCAATACCATCACCACCAGTACCACCACCACCACCACCACCAATACCACCACCACCAATACCACTACAACCACCAAAACCACGACCTCCAATACCACCCCCACCAATACCACCACCAATACCACCACCTCCACCAATACCACCACCACCATTACCACCACCACCAGTCCAATACCACCACCACCACCACCAATACCACCACTAACGATACCACCACCACCAATACTACCACTAATAGCACCAATACCACCACCAACACCACCACCAGCAATTTCACCACCACCAATACCACCACCACAAATACCATCACCAATACCACCACCACCAATACCACCACCAATACCAACATCTCCAATACCACCACCACCACCAACACCCCCACCACCAACACCACTACCACCAACACCAACACAACCCATACCATCAACACCAATACCACAACCACCAATACCACTGCCACCAATACCACCACCAATCCCAATCCCACCACCACCAACACCACCACCACCAATACCACCACCACCAATGCCACCACCAATACCACCACCACCAGAACCACCACTACCACCACCACCACCAATACCACCACCACCAATACCAATACCACCACCACCAATACCACCACCACCAATACCAATACCACCATCAATACCAATACCACGATCAATACAACCACCAATGCCACCACCACTACCACCACCACTACCAATACCACCACCACCAATACCACCAATACCACCACCAATACCACCACCACCAATACCACCAACAATACCACCACCACCAATATCACCGCCAATACCACTACCACCAATACCACCACCACCAACTCTGCCACCAATGCAACCAATACCTCCACCACCAATACCACCACTAATACCACCACCACCAATACCACCACCACCACCAGAACAACCACTACCACCACCACCAATACCACCACCACCACCAATACCACCACCACCAATACCAATACCACCACCACTAATACCACCACCACCAATACCAATACCACCATCAATACCAATACCACGACCAATACCGCCACCAATGCCACCACCAATACCACCACCACCAATACCACCACCACCAATACCACCACCAATACCACCACCACCAATACCACCACCACCAATATCACCACCAATACCACTACCACCAATACCACTACAACCAATACTGCCACCTATACCACTGCCACCAATACCACCACCACTAATACCACCACCATTACCACAACCAATACCATCACCACCAGTACCACCAACACCACCACCCCCAATACCACCACCACCAATACCACTACAACCAACAAAACCACGACCTCCAATACCATCACCACCAATACCACCACCAATACCACCACCTCCACCAATACCACCACCGCCATTACCACCACCACCAATCCCATACCACCACCACCAATACCACTGCCAATACCAATACCACAACCACCAATACCACCACCACCAATACCACCAATACCACCACTAACAATACCAATACCACCAATACTACAACTAATACCACCAATACCACCACCAACACCACCACCAGCAATACCACCACCACCAATACCACCACCACAAATACCATCACCAATACCACCACCACCAATACCACCACCAATACCACCACCACCAATACCACCACCACCACCAACAACCCCACCACCAACTCCACCACCACCAACACCAACACCACCAATACCATCACCACCAATACCACTGCCACCAATACCAACACCAATACCAATCCCACCACCACTGACACCACCACCACCAATACCACCACCAATACCACCACCACCATTACCACCACCAATACCACCACCACCTATACCACCACCAATATCACCACCATCACCAATACCACTACCACCAATCCAATACCACCACCACCACCAATACCACCGCCAATACCAATACCACCACCACCAATACCACCTCCTCCACAAATACCACCCCCACCAATACCACCACCACCAATACAACCACCAATACCACCACCAATACCATCACCACCAATACCATCAACACCAATACCACCATCACCACCAATAACACCACCACCAATACCATCACCACCACAAATACCACCACCACCACCAATACCACCACCACCACTAATACCACTGACAATACCACCACCACCAATACCACCACCAACAATATCACCACCAACAATATCACTGCCACCAATACCACCACGACCACCACCACCAATGCCAACACCACCAATACCAGCACCAGTCCCATCACCACCAATTCTCACCCCCACCAACAATACCAATACCACAATCACCAATACCAATACCACCACCAATACCAATACCACCACCATCAATGCCACCACCACCACCAATACCACCACCACTACCAATACCACCACCAATACCACCACCAATACCACCACTAATACCACCACCACCACCACCACCAATACCACCACCAATACCACAAATACCACCACCACTACCAATATCCCCACCAACAATACCACCACCACCAAGACCACCACTACCAATAGCACCACCACCAGAACCACCACTACTACCCCCACAAATACCACCACCACCATCAATACCAATACCAACACCACGAATAGCACCACCACCAATACCAATACCACCATCAATACCAATACCACGACCAATACCACCACCAATGCCACCACCACCAATACCACCACCACCAATACCACCACCAATACCACCACCACCACCAATACCACCACCAATACTACCACCACCAATATCACCACCAATATCACCACCACCAATACCACCACCACCAATACTGCCACCAATACCACCAATATTAATACCTCCACCACCAATACCACCACTAATACCACCACCACTAATACCACCACCACCACCACCAGTACCACCACCACCAATACCCCCACCACCAATACTACCACCACCAATACCACCATCAATACCACCAATACCACCACTAATACCACCACCACCACCAATACCACCACTGCCACCAATACCACCACAACTACCATCACCACCAATACCACCACCACCAACACCTCCACCACCAATTCCATCACCACAAATACCATCACCACCAATAGCACCACCAATACCACCACCACCACCAATACCACCACCAATACCATCACCACCACCACCACCAACACCACCACCACCAATACCACCACCAATACCATCACCACCAATACCACCACCACCACCACCAATACCACCACCACCACCAATACCACCACCACCAATACCATCACCACTACCACCACCACCAATACCAAAACCATCACCACCAGTACCACCACCAATACCACCAGCACCAATACCATGACCTCCAATACCACATCCACCAATACCACCACCAACAATACCACCACCAACACCACCACGAATACCACCACCACTAATACCACCACCAATAGCACCAGAACCAATACCACCACCATAAATACCATCACTAACACCACCACCACCAATACCACTACCAATACCATCACCACCAATACCACCACCAACACCACCAACACCACCAATACCACCACCACCAATACCAATACCACCACCACCGATACCACCACCACCAACACCACTACAACCACCAATACCACAACCTCAAATACCACCACCACCAATACCACTACCACCAATACCACCACCAATACCACCTCCACCACCAATACCAATACCACCAAGACCAATACCACCACCAATACCAATACCACCACTAAAATTACCAATACCACCACCAGCAAGACCACCACCACAAATACCATCACCAATACCACTACCACCAATACCACCACCACCACCAATACCACCACCAACACCACCACCTTCAACACCACCAACACCAACACTACCAATACCATCACCACCAATACCACAACCACCAATACCAATACCAGCACCACCAATACCACCACAAATACCACCACCATCAATAGCACCACCACCAATACCACCACCACCACCAATACCATCACCACTACCAATACCATCACCACCACCACCAATGCCACCACCACCAATACCACTGCCAATACCACCACCACCAATACCACCAATAACAATACCACCACCACCACCAATGCCACCACACATTAATACCACCTCCAATACCATCACCACTAATTCCACTACCACCACCACCACCACCAATACCAATACCACCACCACCAATACCAATACCACCACCACCAATACTACCACAACCAATACCACCACCAATACTACCACCACTACCAATACCACCACCAATACTACCACCAATACCACCAATACCACTAATACCACCACCAATACCACCACTAATACCACCAGTACCACCACCAATACCACCACCTTTACCAATATCACCACCACCAATACCACCACCACCAATACCACCACCACCACTACCACCAATACCACCACCACCAATACCAATACCACCATCAATTCCAATACCACCACCAATACCACCACCACCAGTACAACCACCACAACCAGTACCACCACCACCAATACTACCACCATCAATACCACCACTAATACCACCAATACCACCCCTATTACCACCACCACCACGAATACCACCAATACCACCACCACCACCAATACCACCACAACTACCACCACCACCAATACCACCACCACCAACACCTCCACCACCAATACCATCACCACCAATACCATCACCACCAATACCACCACCACCAATACCACCACCAATACCATCACTGCCACCACCACCTATACCACCACCAATACCATCACCACTACCACCAATGCCACCACCACCAACACCACCACCAATACCACAAGCAATTCCATCACCACCAGTACCACCACCACCACCAATATCACCAGCACCAATACCTCTACAACCACCAAAACCTCCAACATCATCACCACCAATACCACCACCACCAATCCAATACCACCACCACCAATACCACCGCAATACCACCACCACCAATACCACCACCACCAATACCACCACCAACAATACCACCACCACGCAAATACTACCACTAACACCACCAATACTACCACCAGCGACACCACCACCAATACCACCACCACCAATACCACCACAAATACCACCACCACCAATACCACCACCACCGCAAATACCACCACTAACACCACCAATACCACCACCAGCAACACCACCACCAATACCATCACCACCAATACCACCACCACCACCAATACCACCACCACCACCAATACCACCACCAATACCATCACCACTACCACCACCACCAATACCACAACCATCACCACCAGTACCACCACCCCCACCAATACCACCAGCACCAATACCATGACCTCCAATACCACCACCACCAATACCACCACCAAAACCACCACCACCACCAAAACCACCACCACCAATTCCACCAATCCAATACCACCACCACCAATACCACCACCAATACCACCACCACCAATACCACCAATACCACCACCAACAATACCACCACCAATACCACCACTAATACCACCAATACCACCACCAGCAATACCACCACCAATACCACCACCACCAATACCACCACCAATACCATCACTACCACCACCAGCAACACCACCACCAATACCACCACCACCAATACCACCACCAATACCATCACCACTACCACCATTGCCACCACCACCAACACCACCACCAATACCACAAGCAATTCCATCACCACCAGTACCACCACCACCACCAATATCACCAGCACCAATACCTCTACAACCACCAATACCTCCAATACCACCACCACCAATACCACCACCACCAATCCAATACCACCACCACCAATACCACCGCCAATACCACCACCACCAATACTACCACCACCAATACCACCACCAGCAATACCACCACCACCACAAATACCACCACTAACACCACCAATACCACCACCAGCGACACCACCACCAATACCACCACCACCACCAGTACCACCACAAATACCACCACCACCAATACCACCACCACCTATACCACCACCAATATCACCACCATCACCAATACCACTACCACCAATCCAATACCACCACCACCACCAATACCACCACCAATACCAATACCACCACCACCAATACCACCTCCTCCACAAATACCACCCCCACCAATACCACCACCACCAATACCACCACCACCAATACCACCTCCAATACCACCTCCAATACCACCACCAATACCATCACCACCAATACCATCAACACCAATACCACCATCACCACCAATAACACCACCACCAATACCATCACCACCACAAATACCACCACCACCACCAATACCACCACCACCACTAATACCACTGACAATACCACCACCACCAATACCACCACCAACAATATCACCACCAACAATATCACTGCCACCAATATCACCACGACCACCACCACCAATGCCAACACCACCAATACCAGCACCAGTCCCATCACCACCAATTTCACCCCCACCAACAACACCAATACCACAATCACCAATACCAATACCACCACCAATACCAATACCACCACCATCAATGCCACCACCACCACCAATACCACCACCACTACCAATACCACCTCCAATACCACCACCAATACCATCACCACCAATACCATCAACACCAATACCACCATCACCACCAATAACACCACCACCAATACCATCACCACCACAAATACCACCACCACCACCAATACCACCACCACCACTAATACCACTGACAATACCACCACCACCAATACCACCACCAACAATATCACCACCAACAATATCACTGCCACCAATATCACCACGACCACCACCACCAATGCCAACACCACCAATACCAGCACCAGTCCCATCACCACCAATTTCACCCCCACCAACAACACCAATACCACAATCACCAATACCAATACCACCACCAATACCAATACCACCACCATCAATGCCACCACCACCACCAATACCACCACCACTACCAATACCACCACAAATACCACCACCACTACCAATATCCCCACCAACAATACCACCACCACCAAGACCACCACTACCAATAGCACCACCACCAGAACCACCACTACTACCCCCACAAATACCACCACCACCATCAATACCAATACCAACACCACGAATAGCACCACCACCAATACCACCATCAATACCAATACCACGACCAATACCACCACCAATGCCACCACCACCAATACCACCACCACCAATACCACCACCAATACCACCACCACCACCAATACCACCACCAATACCACCACCACCAATATCACCACCAATATCACCACCACCAATACCACCACCACCAATACTGCCACCAATACCACCAATATTAATACCTCCACCACCAATACCACCACTAATACCACCACCACTAATACCACTACCACCACCAGTACCACCACCACCAATACCCCCACCACCAATACTACCACCACCAATACCACCATCAATACCACCAATACCACCACTAATACCACCAAAAATACCACCACCACCACCACCAATACCACCACTGCCACCAATACCACCACAACTACCATCACCACCAATACCACCACCACCAACACCTCCACCACCAATTCCATCACCACCAATACCATCACCACCAATAGCACCACCAATACCACCACCACCACCAATACCACCACCAATACCATCACCACCACCACCACCAACACCACCACCACCAATACCACCACCAATACCATCACCACCAATACCACCACCACCACCACCAATACCACCACCACCACCAATACCACCAATACCATCACCACTACCACCACCACCAATACCAAAACCATCACCACCAGTACCACCACCACCACCAATACCACCAGCACCAATACCATGACCTCCAATACCACATCCACCAATACCACCACCAACAATACCACCACCAACACCACCACGAATACCACCACCACTAATACCACCACCAATAGCACCAGAACCAATACCACCACCATAAATACCATCACTAACACCACCACCACCAATACCACTACCAATACCACTAGCACCAATACCACCACCAACACCATCAACACCACCAATACCACCACCACCAATACCAATACCACCACCACCAATACCACCACCACCAACACCACTACAACCACCAATACCACAACCTCAAATACCACCACCACCAATACCACTACCACCAATACCACCACCAATACCACCTCCACCACCAATACCAATACCACCAAGACCAATACCCCCACCAATACCAAAACCACCACCAACAATACCACCACCATCAATACCACCAGCACTACCAATACCACCACTAAAATTACCAATACCACCATCAGCAAGACCACCACCACAAATACCATCACCAATACCACCAATACCACTACCACCAATACCACCACCACCACCAATACCACCACCACCACCTCCAACACCACCAACACCAACACTACCAATACCATCACCACCAATACCACAACCACCAATACCAATACCAGCCCCACCAATACCACCACAAATACCACCACCATCAATACCACCACCACCAATACCACCACCACCACCAATACCATCACCACTACAAATACCATCACCACCACCACCAATGCCACCACCACCAATACCACCACCACCAATTGAATACCACCACCAATACCACTGCCAATACCACCACCACCAATACCACCAATACCAATACCACCACCACCAATGCCACCACACATTAATACCACCATCAATACCATCACCACTAATTCCACTACCACCACCACCACCACCAATACCAATACCACCACCACCAATACCACCACCAATACCAATACCACCACCACCAATACTACCACAACCTCTACCACCACCA
The DNA here is from genome assembly GCA_963921515.1 of Calotriton arnoldi. Classification (NCBI taxonomy): domain Eukaryota; kingdom Metazoa; phylum Chordata; class Amphibia; order Caudata; family Salamandridae; genus Calotriton; species Calotriton arnoldi. The sequence continues at coordinate 143,957 of CAWUFW010005922.1, read as the reverse complement.
ATACTACCACCACTACCAATACCACCACCAATACCACCACCAATACCACCAATACCACTAATACCACCACCAATACCACCACTAATACCACCAGTACCACCACCAATACCACCACCAATACCAATACCACCACCACCAATACTACCACAACCTCTACCACCACCAATACTACCACCACTACCAATACCACCACCAATACCACCACCAATACCACCAATACCACTAATACCACCACCAATACCACCACCAATACCACCACCACCAGTACCCCCACCACAGCCAGTACCCCCACCACCAATACTACCACCACCAATACCACCACTAATACCACCAATACCACCCCTATTACCACCACCACCACGAATACCACCAATACCACCACCACCACCAATACCACCACAACTACCATCACCACCAATACCACCACCACCAACACCTCCACCACCAATACCATCACCACCAATACCATCACCACCAATACCACCACCACCAATACCACCACCAATACCATCACTGCCACCACCACCTATACCACCACCGATACCATCACCACTACCACCAATGCCACCACCACCAACACCACCACCAATACCACAAGCAATTCCATCACCACCAGTACCACCACCACCACCAATATCACCAGCACCAATACCTCTACAACCACCAAAACCTCCAACATCATCACCACCAATACCACCACCACCAATCCAATACCACCACCACCAATACCACCGCCAATACCACCACCACCAATACCACCACCACCAATACCACCACCAACAATACCACCACCACGCAAATACTACCACTAACACCACCAATACTACCACCAGCGACACCACCACCAATACCACCACCACCAATACCACCACAAATACCACCACCACCAATACCACCACCAACAATACCACCACCACCGCAAATACCACCACTAACACCACCAATACCACCACCAGCAACACCACCACCAATACCATCACCACCAATACCACCACCACCACCAATACCACCACCACCAATACCACCACCAATACCATCACCACTACCACCACCACCAATACCACAACCATCACCACCAGTACCACCACCCCCACCAATACCACCAGCACCAATACCATGACCTCCAATACCACCACCACCAATACCACCACCAAAACCACCACCACCACCAAAACCACCACCACCAATTCCACCGCCACCAATCCAATACCACCACCACCAATACCACCACCAATACCACCACCACCAATACCACCAAAACCACCACCAACAATACCACCACCAATACCACCACTAATACCACCAATACCACCACCAATACCACCACCACCAATACCACCACCAATACCATCACTACCACCACCAGCAACACCACCACCACCACCAATACCACCACCACCAATACCACCACCAATACCATCACCACTACCACCATTGCCACCACCACCAACACCACCACCAATACCACAAGCAATTCCGCCACCACCAGTACCACCACCACCACCAATATCACCAGCACCAATACCTCTACAACCACCAATACCTCCAATACCACCACCACCAATACCACCACCACCAATCCAATACCACCACCACCAATACCACCGCCAATACCACCACCACCAATACTACCACCACCAATACCACCACCAGCAATACCACCACCACCACAAATACCACCACTAACACCACCAATACCACCACCAGCGACACCACCACCAATACCACCACCACCAGTACCACCACAAATACCACCACCACCAATACCACCGCCACCTATACCACCACCAATATCACCACCATCACCAATACCACTACCACCAATCCAATACCACCACCACCACCAATACCACCGCCAATACCAATAACACCACCACCAATACCACCTCCTCCACAAATACCACCCCCACCAATACCACCACCACCAATACCACCACCAATACCACCACCAATACCATCACCACCAATACCATCAACACCAATACCACCATCACCACCAATAACACCACCACCAATACCATCACCACCACAAATACCACCACCACCACCAATACCACCACCACCACTAATACCACTGACAATACCACCACCACCAATACCACCACCAACAATATCACCACCAACAATATCACTGCCACCAATACCACCACGACCACCACCACCAATGCCAACACCACCAATACCAGCACCAGTCCCATCACCACCAATTTCACCCCCAACAACAATACCAATACCACAATCACCAATACCAATACCACCACCAATACCAATACCACCACCATCAATGCCACCACCACCACCAATACCACCACCACTACCAATACCACCACCAATACCACCACCAATACCACCACTAATACCACCACCACCACCACCACCAATACCACCACCAATACCACAAATACCACCACCACTACCAATATCCCCACCAACAATACCACCACCACCAAGACCACCACTACCAATAGCACCACCACCAGAACCACCACAACTACCCCCACAAATACCACCACCACCATCAATACCAATACCAACACCACGAATAGCACCACCACCAATACCAATACCACCATCAATACCAATACCACGACCAATACCACCACCAATGCCACCACCAATGCCACCACCACCAATACCACCACCACCAATACCACCACCAATACCACCACCACCACCAATACCACCACCAATACCACCACCACCAATATCACCACCACCAATACCACCACCACCAATACTGCCACCAATACCACCAATATTAATACCTCCACCACCAATACCACCACTAATACCACCACCACTAATACCACCACCACCACCAGTACCACCACCACCAATACCCCCACCACCAATACTACCACCACCAATACCACCATCAATACCACCAATACCACCACTAATACCACCACTAATACCACCACCACCACCACCAATACCACCACTGCCACCAATACCACCACAACTACCATCACCACCAATACCACCACCACCAACACCTCCACCACCAATTCCATCACCACCAATACCATCACCACCAATAGCACCACCAATACCACCACCACCACCAATACCACCACCAATACCATCACCACCACCACCACCAACACCACCACCACCAATACCACCACCAATACCATCACCACCAATACCACCACCACCACCACCAATACCACCACCACCACCACCAATACCACCACCACCACCAATACCACCACCACCAATACCATCACCACTACCACCACCACCAATACCAAAACCATCACCACCAGTACCACCAGCACCAATACCATGACCTCCAATACCACATCCACCAATACCACCACCAACAATACCACCACCAACACCACCACGAATACCACCACCACTAATACCACCACCAATAGCACCAGAACCAATACCACCACCATAAATACCATCACTAACACCACCACCACCAATACCACTACCAATACCACCACCACCAATACCACCACCAACACCACCAACACCACCAATACCACCACCACCAATACCAATACCACCACCACCGATACCACCACCACCAACACCACTACAACCACCAATACCACAACCTCAAATACCACCACCACCAATACCACTACCACCAATACCACCACCAATACCACCTCCACCACCAATACCAATACCACCAAGACCAATACCACCACCAATACCAATACCACCACCAACAATACCACCACCATCAATACCACCAGCACTACCAATACCACCACTAAAATTACCAATACCACCACCAGCAAGACCACCACCACAAATACCATCACCAATACCACCAATACCACTACCACCAATACCACCACCACCACCAATACCACCACCACCACCTCCAACACCACCAACACCAACACTACCAATACCATCACCACCAATACCACAACCACCAATACCAATACCAGCACCACCAATACCACCACAAATACCACCACCATCAATACCACCACCACCAATACCACCACCACCACCAATACCATCACCACTACCAATACCATCACCACCACCACCAATGCCACCACCACCAATACCACCACCACCAATTGAATACCACCACCAATACCACTGCCAATACCACCACCACCAATACCACCAATACCAATACCACCACCACCAATGCCACCACACATTAATACCACCACCAATACCATCACCACTAATTCCACTACCACCACCACCACCACCAATACCAATACCAATACCAATACCACCACCACCAATACTACCACAACCAATACCACCACCAATACTACCACCACTACCAATACCACCACCAATACCACCACCAATACCACCAATACCACTAATACCACCACCAATACCACCACTAATACCACCAGTACCACCACCAATACCACCACCTTTACCAATATCACCACCACCAATACCACCACCACCAATACCACCACCACCACTACCACCAATACCACCACCACCAATACCAATACCACCAATTCCAATACCACCACCAATACCACCACCAATACCACCACCAATACCACCACCACCAGTACCACCACCACAACCAGTACCCCCACCACCAATACTACCACCACCAATACCACCACTAATACCACCAATACCACCCCTATTACCACCACCACCACGAATACCACCAATACCACCACCACCACCAATACCACCACAACTACCACCACCACCAATACCACCACCACCAACACCTCCACCACCAATACCATCACCACCAATACCATCACCACCAATACCACCACCACCAATACCACCACCATTACCATCACTGCCACCACCACCTATACCACCACCAATACCATCACCACTACCACCAATGCCACCACCACCAACACCACCACCAATACCACAAGCAATTCCATCACCACCAGTACCACCACCACCACCAATATCACCAGCACCAATACCTCTACAACCACCAAAACCTCCAACATCACCACCACCAATACCACCACCACCAATCCAATACCACCACCACCAATACCACCGCCAATACCACCACCACCAATACCACCACCACCAATACCACCACCAACAATACTACCACCACGCAAATACTACCACTAACACCACCAATACTACCACCAGCGACACCACCACCAATACCACCACCACCAATACCACCACAAAAACCACCACCACCAATACCACCACCAACAATACCACCACCACCGCAAATACCACCACTAACACCACCAATACCACCACCAGCAACACCACCACCAATACCATCACCACCAATACCACCACCACCACCAATACCACCACCACCACCAATACCACCACCAATACCATCACCACTACCACCACCACCAATACCACAACCATCACCACCAGTACCACCACCCCCACCAATACCACCAGCACCAATACCATGACCTCCAATACCACCACCACCAATACCACCACCAAAACCACCACCACCACCAAAACCACCACCACCAATTCCACCGCCACCAATCCAATACCACCACCACCAATACCACCACCAATACCACCACCACCAATACCACCAATACCACCACCAACAATACCACCACCAATACCACCACTAATACCACCAATACCACCACCAGCAATACCACCACCAATACCACCACCACCAATACCACCACCAATACCATCACTACCACCACCAGCAACACCACCACCACCACCAATACCACCACCACCAATACCACCACCACCAATACCACCACCAATACCATCACCACTACCACCAATGCCACCACCACCAACACCACCACCAATACCACAAGCAATTCCATCACCACCAGTACCACCACCACCACCAATATCACCAGCACCAATACCTCTACAACCACCAATACCTCCAATACCACCACCACCAATACCACCACCACCAATCCAATACCACCACCACCAATACCACCGCCAATACCACCACCACCAATACTACCACCACCAATACCACCACCAGCAATACCACCACCACCACAAATACCACCACTAACACCACCAATACCACCACCAGCGACACCACCACCAATACCACCACCACCAGTACCACCACAAATACCACCACCACCAATACCACCACCACCACCACCAATACCACCTCCAATACCATCACCACCAATACCACCACCACCACCAATACCACCACCACCAATACCAGCAGCAATACCACCACCAATACCATCACCACTACCACCACCACCAATACCACAACCATCACCACCATTACCACCACCACCACCAATACCACCAGCACCAATACCATGACCTCCAATTCCACCACCACCAATACCACCAACAATACCACCATCACCACCAATACCACCACCAATTCCACTGCCACCAATCCAATACCACCACCACCAATACCACCAATACCACCATCAACAATACCACCACCAATACCACCACTAATACCACCAATACCACCACCAATACCACCACCAGCAATACCACCACCAATACCACCACCACTGATACCACCACCAATAGCACCAGAACCAATACCACCACCACAAATACCATCACTAATACCACCACTGTAGGAGAGTAGGAGAGTAGGAGAGTATGATCTGCTTCTGAGTTGGGGGTAGGGGCTGTGTTATCACAATTGAATGATGAAGGTCAGGATCAGCCAGTAGCTTTTATTAGCAGAAGGCTGACCCCCAGAGAGAAACGTTGGTCAGCCATTGAGAGGGAGGCCTTTGCTGTGGTTTGGGCTCTGAAGAAGCTGAGGCCATTCTTGTTTGGCACTCACTTCATTTTTCCGACATACCATAAGCCCCTCTTATGGCTAAAACAGATGAAGGGTGAAAACCCCAAACTTTTGAGGTGGTCCATTTCCCTACAGGGGATGGACTATACAGTGGAACATAGACCTGGGAATAACCATGCCAATGCAGATGGACTCTCAATATATTTCCACTTAGATCATGAAGACTCAACTGGTCAAGGTTAGTTTAATGTCCTGATGTTTGGGGGGGTTGTGTAGGAGAGTAGGATCTGCTTCTTATAGTTACCCCCACTTTTTGCTGATGTTTCACTGTTTTCGACTTACTTTGGCTGGGCTCCTGCTATTCAGGACCCCAGCCTATCTGATTTCTCCTCTAAATTGATTGCATGTACTTTAGGTACACTCCAGATTGGATTCTGGGGTACCCTTATAAGTCCCTAGTATATGGTATACTATGTTCCCAGGGCATAGGTACCCCAGAGGCCTCCCAGGGACTGCAGCATGTATTATGCCACCCAAAATGACACAACAGGTCTGCTACTGCAGCCTGTGTAAGGTGGTGCATGCACCCCTTACTTAGATATAGGTTCACTATATCTCTCCTGATCACTGCACATATAAACCTATCAGTCACCCCTATGGCAGGCCTTATCAATCCTGAAGGCAGGGTGCTGGGTTTTATGTGAGAGGGTGCCCATGCATGAGCAGAGCCCCTCTGCAGCCTTCGGAAACACTATTCCAGGGTTGTCTGTTATGCAGCCAACCATATACTCTTAAGTGCATTATGACCTCGCGGTAAATGCTAACTTTAGAATGGCTGCAAGGAATTATGTTGTGTTTGGTGTCAAACACCTTGGAATCATACCTCCACACCAGTAACTGCTCTGGGAGGTATGATTCCTCCCTCCTAGAGGGAGAAATATGACAGCACCGGTACACCCGGTACCAGCTTCACAGAGCCCTGGCATCACAAAATAATGCTGCCAGCCACAGACACGAGACTGCCCTCCTGCTGCTGGACAAAACTCTGGCAGGGGAAGGCTTGACAATAGGTTTCCTGTCACAGGGAGGTGTGACCACCTCCCAGACAGGCTTTAGTGTATTGGGGCTGGGTGGGTGCACTCCAAGAGTGCTTTGATGTCTGCACTGGGGGCACATTTGGTGTCCCTGTGCATAGTCCAGCTCAAACCGGTTGCAGGAGCACTCAGCCCCTGCTCTGGCGTGAAACTGGACAAAGGACATGGGTGTAGCCACCCCTCTGTCCTGACCCTCCCATAGGTGGGTCCCCAGAGTTTGTCCCACCCTTTCCTTGGGTATAAAGTAGGAACCCCTGGCTACAGGACTTTAGATTACACCTGGACTAAACTCTGTTACAGAAACCAAGTACTTCGACGATCTACACTATGCTGGATGACTGAAGAATCTTCCTTGGAGTAAAGGAGTTACTCCCCTGCAAGGCAGGCACCTTAAACACAACTGACCAGTTGGCATCTCCAAAGCTCCCGAGGACTCCGAAGAATATTGCAACACAGGAGGTGGGTTCCCAAGGTCTCTGAGGTCGATCTGTGCCCACAGCAAGTCTGAGGCCCGTATCCCTTGTGGTGACCGTGCAACTCGAACCCCTGGGCACCGTATCTATTTGCAGAAGCATCAGCTTTCCGGCGACCCCTGAGGCTGAGCTTTGGGTTACTTGTAGCCCTGACCCCGAGCAGTAATTACACTGAAGGTTTCTGGCCTACACTCAACGAGTGTTCCGTGGGCTGCCATTTTGTGATTCCTCTTGAGGTCCCTTTGCGATCCCTGGTCCGTTGATCTGTGGGTCCCTAAGAAGGCAACTCTAACTTTCAGTGGGATTCCCTGATTGCTCCTGGCGTCCCCTGACTCTCCATTGCTTGGGGAGTCCCCAGGACCTTGCTGGTCCTCACAGAAGCCTAATTACTCTGACCATGTGGGTTGCCGTTGCCAAGGCTTGTTGGTGTTCAATACAAGCACTGACCCCCCAGCACTCGACATCCTTTGTGGGACAGCTCATCTGCAGACTCTGGTCATCGTCGACATCTCCTGGTCCCCGTGGCTGCAGAGTCAAGCTTCACCTCTACGCACCTGAAGCACCCGACATCGGTGGGCATTCGTTTGCTCCGCTCTTGGTCACGTGAAGTGACCCAGACTTTGCCCCCTCTGCTTTCAGGTTCTTCACATCTTCGATCCAGGCTTGGATCACACCGAACACTTTTCTTCTTCACGGCAGCAGTACTTTGCAGTGTCTCGCCATTGAAAACAACGACGATTCCCGACACCCTTTGACACCTATGCACCCGGCTTCCCTGGGTGAGGTAACATGAGTACTCCGGTGCTCCCGTGGGTGCTGGCCTTAGAACCTTCTAAGTCTGAAAGGGTTTCCTCAAAGTCCTCTCCTAAGTGTCCTTAATCTTTAAGATTCCAACCGCGACTTTCCCATAGAGTTGTACGGAGCTCGCGTCTGTGTTCCCACACTGCACCCGTCCTCCGTGGGTCCCCTGTGTCACTACCTTGGATGGCTCCTTGGGGTCCCAGCGATTCTACGTGCTCTAGGCACTGTGTCTAGTCAAGTCGTGGTTCTTATACCACTTTCTTAGTATATGGTTTGTCTCCCCCTGGAGCCCACTGTGTATTGTGCTATTTACTATCGTTCTGGTACTGTAATATTGTGTGCCTTGTTCTCTAATCTCATAAAGAGGTTAGTAGAGAGTGTTTAGTAATAAATACATATATTTTATATATACCTTGTGTGGTTCTCCTTTCATTTGGTCATTCAAGAGGTAAACAAGCTGCTTTACATTCCTTCAAGACTTAGCCTGAAGGCTGCTCTCCACAGCTACCACTAGGATAGCTTTCTATAAAGGTTGTCTTTAACCTAATCATCAATAAGGGTCGTTTGGACTGGTGCAAGGTGCCCACTTTAATTAGTGGACAGCATATACCAGGCCAACTTCTCACAACCACCACCAATACCACCACCAATACCACCACCACCAATTCCACCACCACCAACACCACCAACACCACCAATACCATCACCACCAATACTACAACCACCAATACCAATACCACCACCACCAATACCACCACCAATACCAATACCACCACCACTGATACCACCAATACCACTACAACCACCAATACCACAACCTCAAATACCACAACCACCAATACCACTACCACCAATACCACCACCAATCCAATACCACCACAACCAATACCACCACCAATACCAATACCACCACCACCAATACTACCACCAACAATACCACCACCAATACCACCACTAAAATGACCAATATCACCACCAGCAAGACCACCACCAATACCACCAATACCACCACCAATACCACCACCACAAATAGCATCACCAATACCACCAATACCACCACCACCAATACCACCACCACCACCACCACCAATACCACCACCACCAACACCATCACCTCCAACACCACCAATACCACCAATACCATCACCACCAATACCGTAACCACCAATACCAATACCAGCACCACCAATACCACCACCAATACCACCACCACCAATACCACCACCACAAATACCACCACCGCCAATACCACCAGCACCACCAATACCACCCCCACCAATACCACCACCACCAATACCACCCCCAATACCATCACCACCAATACCATCACCACCAATACCATCACCACCAATACCATCACCACCAATACCACCACCACCACCATCACCATCACCATCAATACCACCACCTCCAATACCACCACCACCACCAATACCATCACCACTACCAAAACCACCACCACTACCACCAATGCCACCACCACCAATACCACCACCAATACCACTGCCAATACCAATACCACCAATACCACCACCAATGCCACCACACATTAATACCACCACCAATACCATCACCACCAATTCCACTACCACCACCACCAATACCAATACCGCCACCACTAATACCAATACCACCACCAATACCAATTCCACCACCACCAATACTACCACAACCAATACCACCACCAATACCACCACCACTACCAATACCACCACCAATACCACCAATACCACTAATACCACCACCAATACCACCACTAATACCACCACCACCAGTACCACCACCCATACCACCACCTCTACCAATATCACCACCACCAATACCACCACCAATACCACCACCACCAATATCACCACCACCACTATCTCCACCACCAATACCTCCACCACCAATACCAATACCACCATCAATTCCAATACCACCACCAATACCACCACCAATGCCACCACCAATACCACCACCACCAATTCCACCACCACCAACACCACCAACACCAACACCACCAATACCATCACCACCAATACTACAACCACCAATACCAATACCACCACCACCAATACCACCACCAATACCAATACCACCACCACTGATACCACCAATACCACTACAACCACCAATACCACCACCAATACCACCACCACCAATCCAATACCACCACAACCAATACCACCACCAATACCAATACCACCACCACCAATACTACCACCACCAATACCACCACCACCAATCCAATACCACCACAACCAATACCACCACCACCACCAATACCACCACTAAAATGACCAATACCACCACCAGCAAGACCACCACCAATACCACCAATACCACCACCAATACCACCACCACAAATAGCATCACCAATACCACCAATACCACCACCACCAATACCACCACCACCACCAATACCACCACCACCACCACCAACACCACCACCTCCAACACCACCAACACCACCAATACCATCACCACCAATACCATAACCACCAATACCAATACCAGCACCACCAATACCACCACCAATACCACCACCACCGATACCACCACCACCAATACCACCACCGCCAATACCACCACAACCACCAATACCACCACCACCAATACCACCACCACCAATACCACCCCCAATACCATCACCACCAATACCATCACCACCAATACTATCACCACCAATACCACCACCACCACCATCACCATCAATACCACCACCTCCAAAACCACCACCACCACCAATACCATCACCATCACCACTACCAATACCACCACCACTACCACCAAGGCCACCACCACCAATACCACCACCACCAATCCAATACCACCACCAATACCACTGCCAATACCAATACCACCTATACCACCACCAATGCCACCACACATTAATACCACCACCAATACCATCACCACCAATTCCACTACCACCACCACCAATACCAATACCACCACCACTAATACCAATACCACCACCAATACCAATTCCACCACCACCAATACTACCACAACCAATACCACCACCAATACCACCACCACTACCAATACCACCACCAATACCACCAATACCACCACCATTACCACCACTAATACCACCACCACCAGTACCACCACCTCTACCAATATCACCACCACCAATACCACCACCAATACCACCACCACCAATACCACCACCAATACCAATACCACCACCACTGATACCACCAATACCACTACAACCACCAATACCACCACCAATACCACCACCACCAATCCAATACCACCACAACCAATACCACCACCAATACCAATACCACCACCACCAATACTACCACCACCAATACCAATACCACCATCAATTCCAATACCACCACCAATACCACCACCAATGCCACCACCACCACCAGTACCACCACCAATACCACCTCCACCAAAACCACCAATACCGCCACCAATACCACCAGCACCAATACCATTAATACCATCACCAATACCACCACCACCAATACCACCACCAATACCACCATCACCACCACCAATACCACCACAAGTACCTCCACCCCAATACCACCACCACCACCAATACCACCACCACCACCAATACCACCACGAATACCACCACCACCAATACCGCCAACAATACTGCCACCATCACCAATACCTCTACCACCAATACCAATACCTCTACCATGAATACCACCACCAATACCAATACCAATACCACCACCACCCCCAATAGCACCACCACCACTAATACCTCCACCACCAATACCACCACCACCACCAATACCACCACCACCACCAATACCATCAATACCACCACCAACACCACCACCAATACCACCACCACCACCAATATCACCACCACCACCTATACCACAAATACCACCACCAATACCACCACCACCACCAATACCACCACCACCACCTTTGCCAGTACCACCACCACCAATACCAATACCACCACCACCAATATCACCACCAATACCACCACCACCACCAATACCACCACCACCAATATCACCACCAATACCACCACCACCTCCAATACCAGCACCACCAATACCACCAATAGCAGCACCACCAATACCAATACTACCACCAATGCCACCACCAATACCACCACCAATACCACCACCACCATTGCCACCACTAACAATACCACCAATACCATCACCAAAAATACCTCCACCAACGATACCACCACCACCAATTCCACCACCAATACTACCACCAATACCACCACCAATACTGCCACCAATACCACCACCACTAATACCACCACCACCACCAATGCCACCATCACCCCCAATACCACCAATGCCAACACCACCACCACCAATACTATCCCCAATCCTAGCACCACCAATTCCACCAACACCAGCACCACCAATACCAATACTGCCACCAATACCACCACCAATACCACCACCACCCCAATACCACCAACACCACCACCAATACCACCACCAATACCATTACCACCACCACCAATACTACCAATACCACCACCACCACCAATACCACCACCACCACCTCAGCGCCTCTCGCTCACTAGTAATAGCAAGGGCACTGTACAAGGCCGGAGCTGCAGCCGAGACCATCCCTCCCTCTCTCTATGCCTGCCATAAAGCACAGCCCGCCCTGCACCAGGAGGTGAAGCCAGGGCCCTGCTACAGCTGGAGTGTTTTTTATTAGGCCAAAGATAGCAATGACATTACGCAATGCCACACTGCACACTCAAATCACGGAGAGGGCAGGAAATAGCCCCTCCTCCTGCTCTTTCTCCTGAGCCACGACAGTGTAATCACAGAGCGAAAGGTGTTGGAGCGCTTTGTTAGTGTTTATAGCTCGGATCATATGTAACTCTCACTTCAAACTTTGTGTCTGTGTAATTTACAGCACTTACACATCTTCTTCACTGCACTATTTATCACTTCTTTGAAGACATCGCAGGCCGGTCTCTTCCTCTGATATTTACAATCTAACAAGTGGTCAAGAAGGCCCTTTATTTCATGCAAATGCTTGTTTAACCTTGGTGCTAAACCCTTTCCCTTTCTACGCAAAATAGAGCAAAATTGTTTTTGGGGGGGGGAAATGGGAAAAAGTGCAGTGCAGGAAAGTGTATGTTTTTTTTAACAATGGCATCAAGGAAAGGTTTGCTATGGTAGGATCACCATATTCCCAGCTTTCAGAAGCAAGCATAGTTGTATCAAAAAAATGTTTACCATAGTTTTTGCATTTTTCTAAGAGGGAGTCCATTGTAACTAATTGTGTGGTTTCAACCTACTTGGAGTCTGTGGTGGAAACAGGTGTGAACCCCAAGGGTGATCCCAAAATTCAATATATTTTTGAAAAGTATGCAAACGTCTAAATTCAGCAAGGGGTCATTTCTGTAGATCCCTCAAGGTTTTACTAAAGTAAATAAAAATTGAAATGAGAAGGACATAATAGCCATTCACTACTTCGTTTTCATATGTGATATTTTCTCACAATGTACAATTTCCAAAATCAATATACCATTACGTCCAATAGATACTCTGCTCGTGGTTTCTAGGCTCTTTGAAAACATTTGATACTCAGGCCCAAAAAACTGAGCTGTACCTTATAATGATTCTTTCTGTCACCTAGAAGCCCTTGCAAACCTCAAATGATGGCAACGGCACACATTTTCCTCTCAATTCTCTGAGCGAAAGGTATGGAATGAGAGGGAATCCACATATTCCCTATCAGAAGCACTCCAACACATCTCCCAATAAAAACAGTACCTTCTTGTGTTAGTGTGCCTAGTGCCTGCGGCAGGATAGGGCGCACAATGCAATATGGACAGATCAAATTGTTTGACTCAATACCAACCCTTTTTTGGAAAAGTGGAGGAGCTATCGATTTTGAGTCTGGGCTCAGCTGCCACTCAGTGAAGCCTACCAAACCTAGACATTCTAAAAACTAGATGCCCAATGGAGTCTAGGGTTGTGTGATTTGCATGGATCTCCCAACATTGCCAAAACCAGAAATCTTAGCAAACTTCAAACTTTGTCTAAAAACAAGCATTTTTCCTCACATTTCCGTGAGCGGGGGAACACAGTGTTCCCATACTTGTCAAGATGAAAATGATACCCCACTTGAGTGGGTGAGCTTAGTTCTCCTGACAGGAACAGATCAAATGTTGTTGATCCCTGCAGATTCTGTGCGGAAAATGTGTGATTGTAGGCAAAATGTTAGGTTTGAAGGTATTGTGGTTAAGAAAAAGTAATGAGATCCATGCAAGGCATCACCTCAGCTCCATCTGGTGTCTACTTTCAAAAATATCTTCATTTGTAAGGTTTCTCTTGATGTTTATCAAACCAGGGCCCAAATACCATAGCTAGCCTTAATGCT
This sequence comes from Calotriton arnoldi, assembly GCA_963921515.1. Classification (NCBI taxonomy): domain Eukaryota; kingdom Metazoa; phylum Chordata; class Amphibia; order Caudata; family Salamandridae; genus Calotriton; species Calotriton arnoldi. The sequence goes on along the minus strand of CAWUFW010005922.1, from coordinate 128,550 downwards.
AATGTCTCCATGTTGCATTTGGGGGCCTTTTGGGTGGTGGACGCTAGGCTGAGTCACACTAGTTGGGGAGCACTTTTATCAATAGAAGTGTGGGAACACATAGTGCTAGGAATTTTGTGGGTCCTTGCAGATTCTAAAAGTTTAGGTCACAGAAGTGTGACAAAATGAGTGGTTTAAGGCAAAGATCGAGGTTTACGGGGCATTGTGGAAATGTTGTGGGATCCATGAAGGCAAACCACCCTGGACTCCCATGGGTGTCTAGTTTTCAGAAAATACCTGGGTTTGGAAGATTTACTGGGGTGGCAGATTTCAAGACTGAATAGTGCCACCATTCAGCATGAGAAGTAGGACAAAATTGGATGTTACCTCCACTCTGCTGGCCCATATCTCAAAACAACATCCACAAGAATTGAAATTTCCTCTCACTTGCCATAGATATGGGGATGCTTTAACACAGAGGGGACCAGAGACACTGCTGCGGCATTAGGGGCCAGACCATACCCCATTATTTCATAAAGGAATTCCTGATATCGAGTGGGCTTTGAGACCCCCTCACATGTGGTAAATTGGGGTAAACCCACTCTCTGTGCCCTGGTGGGCAAAAAGATTGAGTTGACCCTGTAAGGGTAAGGGTATGGCCCAATGCCAGGATGGGATGTCCATGCCCATCTGTTTTGCACAAATGTAAAATCCCTAGTGACCAGTGAGTTTCTAACCACCCAGGTGCCACATTACGGGCAAACCCACAATTGGGACAAACCTCCCACCTGCTCCCCAGGGGCAGTAAGACTTTATTGCCCCTTCTTGGGGGAGAGCATGGTCCGATGCCATGGTGGGCCATCCCATCCTTCTGTTTGTTTTGCCACCTTTGTGAAATACCTGATGTCAAGTGACTCCTCTGCTGCCCTCGGGGCAAATTGGGCACAAAGCCCCTGTCTGCCCCCTAGGCAAGAAGAAAGGCAGTATCGATCCTTTTGGTGTGGAAGTATGGCACAAGGAAAGGGTGGGAATCCACACCACTTTGTTTTGCCCAAATGTAAAATTCCTGGTGCCTTGTGGGCTTTCTTCTTCACCGAGAGCAGATTAGGGGCAACCTCCCCAATCAAGACAAACCTCCTATCTACCCTATGGGGGCAGAACTATTCTATTGACCTTTCTGTTGTGAGGGCATCGGGGATGCCAGGGTGTATCACACCAATCCTTGTATTTGTTTTACAGTCATTTTGAAATCTGTGGTGTCTAGTGGGCTTTATACCTCCCTCGCGAAAACCCTACAGGTACTCCGAAAGGGGTGGAAAGATTGTGTTGCCCCTTTTGGGTTGGCGGTATGGCTCAATGTCAGGGTGGAGTGTCCATGGAATGCTCCAACCCCTTTCTTTTTGCCTCATTGTAAAATCTCCAGGGTGGGCCATCCCTATCCTGTTGTTTGTTTTGGTGCGATTTTGAAATCCGTTTTGGCTAGTGAGCTTTCTGCCCCCATAGGTCAAACTCTTCATCTGCTTCATGGAGGCAAAATGGTCTTGTTGCTCCTTTTGGGGTAGGATTATGGTCATATGCCAGGGTAGGCGTCCTCTACTCCTTTGTTTTGTATGACTTCCCTGGTGTCTAGTCAGTTTACTGCGGGCCTGGATGGGACAATTGGGGACAAACCCTCCAATTAGCCTCCCATGGGGACAGACAGCTGTATTGCCCCCTTTTAGGGTGAGGAAATGTCGCCCTGCTTGCTCCTCTGTTTATTTTTTCAAGTAAATAAATCACTAGTGTTTAGTGAAGTTTCTACCACCCTGGAGGAATCAGATTGTGACCAAACTGGCCAATCAACATACCCGGGGATAAAGAGTGTATTGCCTCCTTTGGGCTAGGTGCATGACCCTATGCCACGGTGGGCCTCCCAACTTTTTTTTAATCATTTTCATGGTGACTAGAGGGCTTTCTGTCCTCTCCCAGGAGGCAGATTGGGAGCAGATCCCCTTAATCAGCCTATCAGGAGGGTAGAAAGACTTTATTGCCCCTTTTGTGGTTGGGCAAGGCCCTATGCCAGGGTGGGCCCTACCCACTCCATTTTTTTGTAAATAAATACACAGTGTCTATTGGGCTTTCTGGTCCCCTGGAGAGGCAGACTGGGGCAAACCCCAGAATCTGCCTCACAAGGGGGCAGAAAGACAGTATTGCCCCCTTTTTGGGTGGGGGCATGGCCCTATGCCAGCATGGTCCATCCCAACCCCTTTGTGCTTTTTGATGAATATATCCCTGACTTCTAGTGAACTTTCACCCCCTATGACCCAACTGAGTGCAGAGTGGGGAGAACCCCCCAAATCTGCCATAGTTAGACCATAATCAGTGATAATGGAGTACTGTTTACTTCAATTGCTAACCTTCCTCAACACTCACAACATCAAAACTGCCATTTATGATCATGAATGTAATGGCCTTGTGGACTGGTTCAATCACTATCTAAAGGACAGTATTCAGTTAGTCTTCCTAAACATGTTACCTGTCATTCCAACAATCTGTTACTAGTATTAGTCCTCTGAAGTATGGCCATGGTGGCTTATCAATTAAGTTGCCAAGAAAACCAATGTTGAACAGAATTTTGATTTTTTGATCTCATATAAAACAAAATGGGAAAGAAGCAATCCAAAGCCAAACAGGTATATGTCTTTGTACACAAAGTTAAACCCTCCAAATTCAGAGTGAGTGATGTGGTTCAAATAAGACACCGGTGAGAGTGGAAAAGGGGGCCTCTAGTTTCTCTAAATCACTAGATCCTTTCGTCCTTGGCGCAGGGCCGCTAAAGGAGATGTAGAAGCCTCTCTTAACAACAACAGTCCTCGCCCAGATTCTGACATTAATATAGCTTCTAACAATTTCTCAAACTGGGTAGACTTTGCGCTTACCCAGCTGGTGCCCGAAAAATGTATTTTCTCCCACCGGATAAAACCATCAGCCCCATGGTATATCCCAGAACTAAAAAACCTTAAACAGAAATGTCAGGCTGCAGAACGTCTATGGAGAAAGGAGTATGACCAGATAGCCAAAGATAGCTACTCAAACATCTGCAAGGAATATTATATGCTGATAAATGACACAAAAACCAAATCTTTCTCCAACGAAATCAAATCTGCAAAAAGCTCTTCAGCAAAACTATTCAAAACCATCACAGCTCTCTCTAATTTTAAATCAGAGTCCATTTCTAGTGTGGATCAAAATAGCTGTTATAATATGGCTGACATCTTCCAAAAGAAGATACAAGACATCTACGACGAAATCAACATAACACCCACAGCTATCAATCCTGGAGTCACTAGCACGGCCCCTAACCCGACCACCTTGGTTGCCCTAGAACAAATTGTCCTAGAGACTGTCTGTAATCAAGCAGGCTTAGGCAACTTTACACTGTACTCAGTGGAGGAAGTGGAGATCCTAATTACTGGCACAAAATTGGGATCACCAACGAACCCATGTCTACCATATATTTAGCACTTAGTGCCGAACATAATGGCCGCACAGCTTACCAAGCTTCTGAACCAAGTCGTAGAGACTGGATCCTTTCCTTCAGCTTGGAAACAAGCGTTGATCCTGCCAATTCTAAAAAAAAGCCAACCTCAATCCTGTTGAAACAAAGAATTATCGGCCAATCTCCCAACTCACTTTTCCGGCAAAAGTCCTGGAAAAGGCAATGAATAAGGCACTAACTGGGTATCTGGAGATTAATGACATTTTAAACCAGGATCAGCATGGTTTCAGATCCCAGCACTCCACAGAGTTTGCCTTAGTAGAGGCTTCGGAAACAATCCGCAGAACGGTGGACGGGGGAAAAGCAGCACTTATTCTACTCAATCTCTCAGCCGCGCTCGATACAGTCATTCATGAGGTCCTTATCGGGTGGCTGGAGAGCATCGGGATTGATGGCGCTGTCCTGGACCTCCCCAGTTCACTTCTAACAAATAGGTCTCAGAGAGTTCACTGGAATGGCTTTCAGTCGAAGCAGTATTCTCTGCCTTTTGAGGTCCTCAGGGGTCATCCTTATCTCCCACGCTGTTTAATTAATATCTGCATCACTCCCTTGTTAGAGCTTATCTAGTCCTATGGTCTGTCTGCGGTCACTTACGCAGATGACACTCAAATCATTGTTGCCCTTCCGGAAGATGGCAGCCCTGTGACTTTCACCTTACAGTCCTGTCTAGCACAAGTATCAATCTGGATGCGTACAAACTTCCTAAAACTGAACGTGGACAAAACTGAGGTTATTTTGTTTGGCAGGAACATGAAGTTCTGGAATTCCTCTTGGTGGCCAACTGATTTCAGCCCTCTAACCTCATCCGTGCCAAAGGTAAAAATCTTGGAGTTACTTTTGACCACGAGCTCAGCTTCAGACAGCAGATCAACCATACTACTTTAAAATCATATTTCATCATCAGGCTATTAAAGAACGTTTTCCTAGCTATTCCTCTGGAGTTACAAAAATCGGTCGTAGTCGCACTCATCCTATCAAGGATTGACTACTGCAATGCTCTATACCAAGGCACTACACAATGGGCACAGATTAAATTACAAATTTTTCTCAATGTCGCTGCGAGGTTTCTTTTGTAGGTTCCTAACTTGTTACCAAAACATACGGGTCCTTCATTGGCTACCCACAGCAAATAGGATTACATTTAAAGTTCTCCGTCTCATTCATAATGCCCTGAATGGTAAGAGAGCGAAATACCACCGGTCTAACTTTCATTGGTATTGCCCTCAACAAGCTCTACGTTCCGCCTCTGCCCACTTGCTCAAAGTACCTAGGACAATGAAAGTGAGATGGGGGGTAAGAGTCTCTACCATCTTGGCAGTAAACTCTGGAATTCCCTGCCCTAGCCCTAAGAGTGCAGGGGAGTCTTCCTTGCTTCAGGAAACTCAAAACCTGTTTTTTCGCAACCTCCTTGATAGAACAGTGATGCTTTAGCTTCCGACTGATCCTTTTGAGGTCTCTTCCTTCAGCGCTAAGACACCTTGGTATTTGCACGCTTAGGAAAATTATTAGATTACATTAAACCATTAAGAATTGTCAAGTTTAACACTAGAAGTGTTATCACACAGAACTGTAAGTGCTGGAGTGTCTGTAGAGTTGCTAAATTTGTGGATAATAGCATAGACTGACAGCAAACATGAGAAGGAGGAGTATAGGGTATCCCTCTCCAGGTAGTCCTTCTTCTATTCCTCCTAATGTGATGCCTTCTAATGAGGGTAGGATCATCACTTAGATGAGAGTTTAACATTCTCAATTTTGAATTCTTACACTGTTCCTGTTGAAGATGATATTACTGATGAGGGCATATTTGACCTTGTTAAATTGACTTCAAGAAACAGAACTCATTCATTGAGAGTTCTTCAGAATTGTTATATTATTTAAAGGGAAAGATGTGTTATAATCTCACAGTATGCTTCCCTTGTCGTTCATTCCATTCCCTTCCCTTCCCGTCCTCCTTTTCTGTTTTTTCTTCCCTTTGTTTTGCTCTTTAGAATGTTAGGAATGCTGAGGTTTCGGTAACAGATTGGAATGTCGAGGTTCCATCATTTTCAGTTGAACTATCATACATCCTTTGGGGAGTGATGCACTCTTTCTCATTGTACTGACAGTCATTAAAGACTTTATTTACCCACGTTATTTGGCATTATTACACTGCACCCTCTCTATATTTTGCTATAAATATCAAAACAATGCATAATTGTTTTCTAGACTGGAACCTAACTCTTCGTATGGTCTAAAATATATTCACAGTAATCATCACAATTGTCACTAATAGTACTCTGTTGCTGAACCAAGCTTCTACTCACCATGTTCTGCACCTCTGCTTAGACACTCACAAGCTCCCTCTCCGTGATTTTGAAAAAAATCTCTCAGCAATATCTAGTTTTGGTCTAGTCTGGAACCTCACTTTTCACATGTTCTACAAACATGCTCAATGCAAAAATCATTAGTGTATTGTCACTACTGTCACTCAGTTGCTTAACTCAGCTTCTATTTACCAAGTTCTATTCCTCTTTTTGGTCACTGCACAGCACCTCTCCTTAGTCGCTGCTCATTGCCACAGTCCAGCACAGAACACTGCCCCTCTTTAACAAATATAGCGGGTCCCACTGCCCAACCTTCAACACTGATGTAGCTCTTCCATATTTCTTCCTCTGTATCTGCTTGTCTGCTCTAACTTCTCCATCCTTTCACTTGATCGACTACATTCATTTCATTCACCATCTATTAGCTTCTCCTTACCCTACACTAATCACTCCAGCCCTTAACCTCTCCCCTTTTATATTCCTACCCTTTCTCCCACTCTCTGGCACCATGTGCCTTCTACCAAGGGTGTGCTTGATTCTTTCAATCCAAAACCTTGTATGCCACTTGTCAGCCCATGATAACAGGGCTGTTATTGTCAACCTAATTGACATCTAGCGTTTACTGCACTCTCCCCTTTTCACATCAAAAGCTCAATTCACAATCAAACACCAAATTATCATGCATGCGTGATAATGCCAGATCAGGTAACGCTCATCACGCTGATGTCTTGGACTTATCTTTTTTTTTTTTGACAATCTTTATTGAATTTTGACAAATTATTTAACACCCCTTCCCCCGTCCAAGCCAAGATACAGAAAAGATTAAGGTGCTATGCAGGTGAGAAAAGAAAGCCTGTACATACAAAAGCTAAATATACATATCCCAAATATAACTAATCATAATGCCAAAGACCAGACCAAGGCCAAAAGCCAAATTCCAGAGTAAATCATAGGAGAGTGGCAGTCAACCTTCGCCATGTGTTTTGAGCCATTCCCTCAATGGAGCCCATATTTGAAGCCCCCTTTTATGTGCCCAATGGCCTTTCTGGGCATAAACAGCCCTTTCTATGTGGTAAACTGAAATTAGGCGGCCAAACCACTGGTTGAAAGATGGGGGAGCAGCATCAAGCCAAGCTGCCGCCAAGCACAGTCTGAGTACTGCCATGGCTAGAAACAGAAAGGAGAATTGGGCCAAGAAAGGATATTTCTGTTCCTGAACCCCTAATGGAATCAATTGGGAGGTAACCACAATCCTCAAATTCAATTTGGCCTTGAAAAAATAGGCTATACCCCTCCTTATATTTGCTAGCCCCGGAGAGTCTGCCAGCATGTGAACCAGGTCAGCCCCAAACACCTGGCAGCGCGGACAATTTGTGCCTGAAGTAATGTGGTATCTGAAGGTTGGCAGATAAAAGCATTGAGCGAGCTAGTTCCAAAGAGAAAAGACTATCCCCATCCATGGTTTGTAAGGCCCCCTGCCAGTGGGCGGCATGCTTCCCAATATCGTCCCCAATCCTATCATTTAATAGTTTATAAATCCTTCCAATTGCAGGCTTGCTACTAATCAACAAATCCACAAGTTTGACCCTATTAAACCCTTCCCCTCCACCTTTTTTCTTCCCTACAAAATCCCGAATGTGTAAAAATTTAATGAATTCATTATTTCCTAATAAAAATTTGGTCTTCACAAAATCAAAAGTAGCAAAGCCTTTGTCGTCAAAGAAATCCCCAAGAATACATGGGCCATTGTTATTCCCCCACCGCCTCATGTGAGGGTCATGAAATATGTCAGGTACGAGAGGGTTATCTTGAAGGGGAGTATAAAAACAAAACCGACCAATCCCGAGTTTTTTCTGGAGGGTAGTCTAGACCCGAAATGCATTTAATAAGGTCTTAAACCTAATTATATTAAAATAGCCAAATTCTAGCTGTCGAAACAAAGATCCATGCACCATGTCGTCAAGGGTCAGTTCAAAACATGAGGCGACAGAATTGGATGTGACCCCTGTCTGAATTGGATCAAGCAATAGGGGGATCATTTGTTGAAGCGCCGAGGCCCAGTAGTACATCCGAAAGTTTGGTACAGCCCAACCACCCCGCTCCCTTGGAAGGGAAAGGAACTTCAAAGCCCTCCGGGATCTAGCATAAGCCAATAAGACCTATTGCCCATACCATCCAGAGCCTTAAACCACATATTATTCACCTCGAGGTGTATGGCTCTGAAAAAGTATAAGATTCTTGGAAGAAACATAATTTTAATAATATTGCTCCTACCGATCAAGGTCAGTTTAAGATTATTCCATCGGTGCAACCCGATCTTAGTTTTAATAATGAACGGGCCCAGATTATCCTCGACTACTTTGTCCGTATCTGCATTAATATTAACGCCCAGATATACCGGTGTATCCTCACACCGAATATTATCATTAATGAGAAGTCTGTAACCCGAGATGTGACCAAAAAGATCAGCCTCTGCTTCAATTTCCTTAACTGCCAGAGTGGGGTCTGGACTGATGATCGCGAGGTCATCTGTGTATGCAACTATTTTAGTATCCCAACCACTGGTGGATATCTGCAAAATTGAAGCGTTACTTTTAATTCGGTGTATCAGAGGGTTGATATAAAGGGCCAAAAGCAGAGGGGAACAAGGTCACCCCTGCCTTGTCCCCCAGTAGATCTTTACTATCTCTGATTCTCCCCCATTAGTGAGATTTTAGCCATAGGATTGATATATAACATTTTAATCCACCCAATAAATTCCCGCCCCAGACCCTTCTTCTCTAATATTGCCAAGAGATAGGGCCAAAAGACCCTATCGAACACTTTCTCAGCGTCTAATAATAACAGAGCCATGGGGTCTCCCTGGGTTTTAGCCACATCGAATAACGGAACCACACGCCAAATATGATCTGTTGTTCCCATACCAGGGATAAAACCGTGTTGTACAGGTGACACCATTTTCTTTATAATCCCCGATAACCTGGAGGCCAGAATTTTAGCAAATATTTTCATGTCACAGTTAATTAATGTAATTGGACGGTGTGACCCTAGGTCATGTACCAGTTTTCCCTTTTTAGGGGAGACCACAATCTTCACAGAGGCCCATGAGTCTGGAGGAGGGGTACCCCTCTGGATAGCTAAAAAATACCTCAAGCATAAATTAGTGAAGGGTAGTGGCAAAGATTTTATAAAATTCCCCAGGAATAAGTTCTACCCCTGCGACTATACCAGATGCTAGCCCGGAGATTGTAAGTGTGATCTCATCTGCAGAAATAGGCTGATGTAAGAACTCCCTATCTTCCCTATCTAATATTTACATAGCTGCAAGATCTAGATATGGCTCTGTCTCGTCTGGGTCAGTCTTCTCCTCAGCATAAAGTTGCTGATAGTATCTCTGAAAAGCAGAGCGTAGCCCCTACATCAGAGATAAGACCATGCTCCGGGTCTTGAATCCGCTTAATATCGCCAGAAGCTGCCTGTTGCCTAGCACGGAATGCTAATGAGCGCTCCACCTTATCATTAAACTTGTATGCTTTGTTTTTCCATACAGTATACTTGTCTGCCGCCTTCTTGGCAGAAATATTCCCAATTGCAGTCTTAGCAAATATAACCCGGAGCTGGGTATCCTCAATATCTAGTCCAGCCGAAACCACGTCCACCAGTCCAGCCTCGGCCCGCGATAGAGCCTGATAAAGCTCCTGCAGATGATGTTTCTCCCTCTTCTGTCTATTCCAGCTAAATCTTGTGGTTTCCCCCCGGATCCCTACCTTAAATGTATCCCATACTATGCCTATGGGGGCGGTCCCTAAATTCTCAGCCATGAATAATGGAATCCACTTCCTCATATGCAAGAGACAATCTTCGTTTAACAACAAACCTCACTCAAACGACCAACACCTACTAGCTTGCTGGATAGCTTGGATATCAACCACTAGCACTAGAGGGTTGTGGTCAGACATCACCTGGGGATATTTAAATATACGAGAGGCATGCAACCACACACTGGATATAAAAAAATAATCTAGGCGAACATGAACTTTGTGAAGATCAGAATAATATGTAAAGCCGGGATCCGTAGGTTCCTTCTCGGCCCAAACATTGTAGAGACCATGAGTTATTACAAGCTGCATCAGTGACCGAAAGACCTTGGGCCTACGCCCTTGATAGATTGTTGCACCTGCCCTCAGGGCATCCATTTTAATATTAAAGTTAGAATCCCCACAGACAACCAGAGGAAGTGCCCACCCGGCAAGTTCTGCACAAATCCAATCCAGTAATGCAGCGTCGTCTATGACGGGCCCGTAGATAGAGCAAAGTGTGAAAGAACCTCCTCCATATGTGCATTCTGCAATGGCCCATCTACCATAATTATCCGCCCTGACTTTAGTATGTTGAATCTTGCCCTTGCGGGCCAATATCGCCACCCCACCTGTAGGGGTTCCTTGCAGAATCCTAGAAATAATTTGATATCCTGAAAATTCCAACAGATGTTTTTGGGACCCCTCCACATGTGTTTCCTGCAAACAAACGATGTCAGCATTTAGAAACTGCAAGTCTATATTCACCCTCTTTCGACAATCGTTCAACCCACAAATGTTAATTGAAGCTATTCTTAAGCTAGTCATGTTTTATTGTAGGGTAGAATCGCCTGGTGATCACCTGACTGCACAAACACCCCCAAACAAAAGCTTGGACCCCCCCGATGCCTCTCCACAAGGCCCTCACAACCCCACGCTCACCCATCTGAACCCCCCGCCCCACCCACCCATCCCCTGTCACGAGCAAAAGGGTCAATCCTGACCCTGATGATGGTGCCTACCCACCTACCGCCGCTACCTCCCTGGTCCCCGCCCCAAACCAAGCGTCCCAGGCTAACCCAAAGAAAAGCCCAAAGACATTAAAAACCAGAAAGACAAAAGAAAATACCCTTACAGCAAAGAAAACCACACCCTCTCCAGAGACCTAGGTGGCCCACCGATACGGTCCAAAGGTATAGACACTGGAGGAAAAAAGGAGAAAAAAGGATAATAGCTGAGAAGAGCCCACTTCTACAGAAAGAAGGAGAGAGACAAATATCAGCCCTGTCCAGTCTCGTTAGTAATTTCCTTCAGATATTCTGGTGCCTTAACCTCCGAGAGAAATGTCTGTGTCTTTCCTTTGAATATAATCTTAAAACAGGCCAGATTTAACAAATACACTTCGCAGCCGAGTCACTGAAAGGGGGAAAAAAGCTGGCGAAACCGCCACCTCCTCTCCACCCCACACACAGTGCAGGACACACGCTTGACCCGATCTTCACCACCAGCAACAGAGTCAAGTACAGTGATGTAACCGAACTCCCTTGGACCGACCAAGACATCGTCCACTTCACCATTAAAGGATCCCTGTGCACCACCACCAGGTTCCCCAGCTCCTTTCACCACAGCTGGAACAAAGTGAGAGAGACCCAATGGACTGATGCCCTTAATACCATCCAGCCTTACCCCGCAACCAACCTTGAACAGGCCGTCCAGAATTTCTCCATCTGGATCACCAACTGCGTTGACAGAGTCACCCCCATCAAGCCAGCCAAGACCAGCAGGTTCACCAAACAAGCTAGGTGGTATACACCAGAACTCATGACAATGAAACGCAACTACAAACAGCTGGAAAGAAGATGGCGCACCAGAAAAGAGCCCACAGACCGAGCCACCTTCAAGTCAGCCCTCAACAAATATGGACAATGCCTAAAAGACATGAAAAGAGACGCCCTGACAGACCGCATCAAAGCAAGCTCCAATCTCAGAAAGGAACTCTTCAGCATTGTCAGAGAGTTCTCCTGCCTGTCAGCCACCGTGAACACAATCTTCCCTTCCCAGGAACTCAAGATATCCACCATCTACTGTAACTGCAAACCCCAACTCACCGACCTCTACAACCTCCTCACACCAACTACCACCACCTACAACCACCCGCTCACAACATGGAGCACCACAGCCATCATGAACTCCATCCACTCTAGAGTGCCCATGGACCCCTGCCCCCCCACTACTTCCACCTTGGGAGCAAGGAAATCAGCTCCAAACTCACATTCATTCTCAAAACATCCAGATGGATGCACACATGCAGAGGTCAGACCCCTCTTCAAGAAACCCTTTGTCGACCCCAGCAAACTCAAGAACTACCACCCCATTTCTCTGCTCCCCTCCCCCACCCAAGTTCTTCGAGAAGGCCATCAACCACCAACTCAACCAACACCTGGTCATAGGTGTCCCGGACATATTTTTCACAGACATTCTCTGTTTAACTTCCAGATACTGGGTGCTCTCGCTCCCGTCCTGATGATGACCTCACAGAAGTCAAAACGCCATCGACACTAGACTTCAATAAAAATTCAATAATTTTACAAATAGGAGTCATATGTCTTTTTAATAGTGATGCACATTGTTTTGCTTCGTCTTGCTCTTTGCACTGCACCTTCCATGTCACTTATAGCATGAGCATCAGATCTCTCGTGTTGATGATAAATATGTTTATATAATGCAATAAATAACGCAATTGCAAGAGATTTCTTGTTTGGACTTTCAAGTCTATGCCTTGGTAAAAAAAAATGTTTTGCTGTCTTCATACACAGAAGACTCTCACTTTGTTAAAATTGATTTATATCCTAGTGAACCAATGTTCTCTCTAATTGATACATGCCTACAAGGCCCTCCACAACCAAGGACCAGCATACATCAGCCGCCGCCTCAACTTCCACCAACCCTGCAGACACCAACGGTCCATCTCTTTTGCCCTCGTACACACTCCTGCATCTGCTGAAGCTACAGTGGAGGATCATACTTCTCCTACCTCATCGTCAAGTGTAAGAACGACCTTCCCCTTCACCTCTGAACATCATCCTCTCTCCTGGAATTCAGAAAGGGACTCAAGACCTGGCTTTTCGACTGAGTCCAGCAAGAACCTAGAGCCTGGAGACCCTTGTGGGTGATTAGCCGCGCTTTACAAATCCGAGTTGATTGATTGATTGATTGCTGAAGCAATCAATCATTGCAGGATTCTCGCCCTCTGTTTCCGGATCTGAAAAAATTATAACCACTTTTGACTCCTGAAGTCATAAAAACTGCAACGAATGGGTCCTAAGCACATTAATAACCAAATAAGCCCTTAATGGTCGAATTTTAATTAAATAGTTAAGTATTTTAACATGCAATGATAGAGTACCCACAGAATATGCAGTAAAGTCAAACATTATTAAATGCCTGCATAAAATGTTTGAAAAAATATGTATTTTTCTCTTTAGCTTTAAAAGACAACGAGAGAGCAAAGGTTGCACCTAACACACAATAGGAAAGCAAAAATATCATACAGAACAGCATAAACAGGTACTAAAATACTTAAACAGTTAATTTAAATGGGATCCTCTGGGGCGCTTTGGTTGCTAGAGTGGTCCTAAAAACTGCCGCTCTGGACTTTGGCGATGCTTCGCCAGTCGGTGCCTCTCAATCTGTGCCTCTTCAAGTGCTATTGCATGCCACTGCCAGACTTCTATTTTCTTCAAAGAAATTTCACTGCATCACTCCTATACTGGTGGACATACACTGTATTCCCAGATATCAAATTTAAACTGGATTGTCTGGATTATCCACTCATGATCTCCTCTGTACCTGCTAATCTAAACAATTTGTCAGCATGAGAAATCACAGGAGCAAAGCCAACCTTTTTCTGGAATTCCCCAGTGGAGAACCTCCCATGCTTTGCATCATTCCTGCTCTGGAGCAGCTTCTATTTTCAGTAATATTCTCCCTGCGGAAATTAAGACCATGCCTAGCCTTCAATCCTTCTACTAGCACACAAAGAATCATCTGGCCAGAATTTGCATGACCCATTAACTCAAAAGTAATGTAGTGCAGAGGACACAGGTTCTTACTCCCTCTACTCTTGACCTATAATTTGATTCCTAATGCACTTACGTTCTCTCACCTTAACTACTGGTCAATTGCAACCCCTGTCCGACCCCTATCTCTATCAGACCCCACTTTGCTCATTTATATCCCCTCTTGACTCTACTTCTCCTGTCTCTCCTCCTTCCCCTCCCTAATATTCCACTGTTCCTATCCACTCCACCTGTTCCCTCCTTCCCCTCCTGTTCTCCTCCCCCTCCCAAATGACTCTTCCTATCTCTCAATTCCACTCTTATCTCTCTTCCTTTCACCTTCTCCCTCCCTATCCGGTCTGCTTTATCCCTCTTCTCTCCCTCCCTTGGTACCCCCCTGTTGTAATATTTTCGTGTATGTCTCCCCCTCCTCTCCTTTCCATCTTTGTTGGTATGTTCCACTGAAAGCTCAATTGGAATGTTGACACTGTTCTGTCAGATGTCCGTCATGCTGTGTTGAGACAAGTTGGAGACGCATGGAATTAAGCTTACCTCATCACACACATTGTCAGCATCTTCATTTCACCCCCCACTCTTTTCTCCACTGTCTGCATTGTACAATTATTCAATATTTATGGCTGTTGTAAATTATACCTCATTTTAATGCACTATGGGGCAGATTTACAAGCCCGCTGCGCCACCAGTACGTCACTTTTTGTGACGTACTGGTGGCACATGTTACTGCTCCATATTTACAAGGACAGGAAAAGCCACCCTGTGTGGCTTTTCCTGTCCTTGTAAATATGGCCCCTTTACACGCAGCACTTTGCGTGAAAGGGGCGTTCCATGAGTGTTGCTGTGGGTGTTCCCACGCAACACCCATGGAACAAGACACATTTCCAGATTTACGAGGAATCGTAAATCTGGAAATGCGTCTGAATTCTACGCCACCCTAGGGGTGGCGTAGCGAGGCGCAACGAGGAGAAATGTTTTAATTTCTCCTCGTTTTCTCCTCTTTCAATGCGTGCTGCATTCTACAGCACGCATTGAAAGAGGAAAATGCCTGTAGTGATTGTTTTTGTGCAGGAAGGTGCCCCTTCCTGCATAAAAACAATCTCCCCATAACGCAGGCATCCTTGCACTATGGTGCAAGGGTGCCTGCGCCGGCGCATGGCAGCAGTTTGTGCGCCAGAGCTGGGGAGAGCACAGGAATGCGACATATTATTGCAAATATGTTGTATTCCTGTGCTTTGGAAGTGCTGCAGCGTGGCGCAGCCCGACATATTTTCTTCACTTATTTTAAACACAGCTTTGATGTCTGCATCTTCTGGGGAATGCGGAAACCCGCCTAAGGCCCTTGATTGTCCTGTAACAATCATCATCTCTGTCCTATGTGTATAAGCTTATTGCACTGTCGCAATAGCCCTACATCTTCCCATACACAGTTGTGGTATCACTGAGATGGAAAACCTGTGGAGCAGTGGGGGGGTGGGAGTGCGCATGCACGCATGGATGGGTGTGTGCATGCCGGAACTTAGATGATAGCTCATCGGTGATATATTTTCAGTCACTATTGTAATTCAAGCATGTGGAAAATTAATATTTCATTTAATGTTAATTCATTCCCTGATTTACAGAGAATGCACGTTTTAAATAAATGTGCAACTACTTTCATTTTATTCATTATTCATGACTACTCCAGAGCCTCAAATGTTAAACTTATTTTTTATTCGTTTTTTTATTAACAGGAGAAAATGTAATCACTTATGCCACAATATGGTATTCACAAGAACAGATACTTGGAATAATAATGAAGACACAATTAGTTGTCTGTTTTTCTTGTTTTATTCATTTTTATGCTTTTTTATGTGATTTAGAAATATATATATATATATACATATACATATATACATATATATATATATATATATATATATATATATATATCCATCACAAAATTTACCCCAAAGGAAGAGCCGCCAGGTAAGTTAATCTTGCACAAATTTTAATGAATGCTGCAAGCAGATTCCGCGAAAAACCAGCATTCAATCATCTTTGAGCCAGACGCATTTCGGGTGTTCCCCTTATTCATTGGCTTTAGTCAAGTGAAAACCACGGCAGAAATGTGCGCTTAATAAATCCTTGAACACACCCAAATAGGCGTGGCCATTCCCATGGCCTTCTGGTTCATGTAGTCGTATCATTAGTATTCCTCAAGTAAGTCTGCCAAAAGTTCACCGCAAATGTTCAAAATCAAAACACAGTGGGCAGAAGCATAGTCCCGGTGAAATCTGCTGCCTCCTTCCGCATTCATCAGGCCTGGCCTCCCATTTAAATGGTGACCTAATTTAAAGTCTCCATGGGCCCGCTACAGCGGTGTGGCTTCTCCCGCGTCTGGGCAAGCCGCTAACATCTATCACAAAGTTTACCCCAAAGGAAGAGTCGCATCATTAGTATTCCTCAAGTGAGTCTGCCAAAAGTTCACCGCAAATGTTCAAAATCAAACCACAGTGGGCAGAAGCATAGACCCGCTGAAATCTGCTGCCTCCTTCCGCATTCATCAGGCCTTATATATATATATATATGATCAAGACAGCGCTGTCTGTCGAAACGCGTAACCGTGTGTAATTAAATTTCCACTTTGGACACTTCCCGAGAGCGCGGATATTCTTTTCTTTGTGTGGCATTATTTTTGGCTGGCTCCGCCGATATTACGTGCCACCTGCCACGGGCCAAGGATCCTGGCAGGAGCATCTTTTGTGCGGGATATATATATATATATATATATATATATGAGAAAAGTCTCCAACCAAGTACCGGCTCCTCTCCACTCGGGGTCGGTGCGAGTTCCGGGTGTCGGATCCCAGCTAAATATACACGAAATTTCCCGTTCTTTGAGCTCCTCACTCAGACAGGAAAGAAGGACTCGCACTCCAGGGTGAATGTAATCAAATGTGTTTACTGGCAACGCACTGAGACAACAGGAGACAGCCACGTCAGAGTCCGGCTCAGAGATCTATTCAGACCTGGAGGATCTACCAGACGGGCAAGGAAGAGATCCCCTCACCTTCAAACCCCTTGAGGAATATCGTTTTTTACAAACGAACATGACACTCAGAGCAAGACCGTCGGAAGGGGGAAGAGGAAGAGGACGAGGAAGAGGCGCAAGCACAAGAGGAGACAGACAATGAGGGGAGGAAGGAAACACAAAGGACACAATGCCGTATGGGAGAACAACGAGGCCGACGAAACGAAAATGATGGGTGAGCAAAATCTGACAGTGGTCAATTTGTCTTCGCACGAACTAACATTGGGAGAAAAAACATTACTTGAACTTGGCCTTACTTTTTGTCCAACAGCTAACTTTGACTATAGTAAAACTAGAGTTGACATGTTTTTATATGTACGCAAACTGAAACTGATGAAAATATTTTTAAACAAAGAAAAACGTGCCACAGGAGGTGGGGTTGGTGGTGCGAGGGGAGAAGAACAAATATCAGAGCTTTTATGCTTAAAGGATGTTGAAGGCCTGGTGTTCCTTGCAGAGTTGGGAGGAGAACTGAGTGAGTGGTCAGGTGAACGTGATCTCCTAGAACAACTGGGTTTGGAGACCAGGGGCACAGCACCAACAAATTTCAGGCCAAGGTCCACTTTTAACCCTAACTTACCACACGACAACCTAGACACATTCCATGAGGTAATAACACGAGACCTTATGAAAATTTGGAATAAAAGCAAAAACAAGCACGCACACAACCTGACTCCTGAACAAAGAATAGCTTTAAGAACACTCAACAGTGACCCCAGTCTTGTCATTAAACCATCGGACAAAGGGGGAATGTGGTCCTGTGGGATGTCAAGCTATACAAAAAGAGGCCATGAGACAGCTTACTCTCTCAGGTAACTATGAGAGATCTAGTAAGAGTGCATATGATGAGGCCACTATCTCATTCTACAGTAAAATTGACCTTTGGAGACAGCAGGAACTATTGGGGGAGGAGGAGTACAGGTTCCTTTACAAGAAACATCCAACGGCAGCATGTTTTTACATGCTGCCTAAAATCCATAAAGACAAAACTAACCCACCTGGAAGGCCCATAGTATCTGCCATTGGGAGTCTACTAGAGAATACATCTATCTTCCTAGATTCTTTCCATTGCCCATATGTCCTTAGCCTCCCCTCATACTGTAGAGACAGCACCGACTTCATCAATAAGATTGAGGGGATTACATGGCAGGAGGATTTTTGGTTGGTGACAATAGACGTAGTGTCTTTGTACACATGTATAAAACACGAGGATGCCATCAAGGCCTGCAGACACTATTTCAGAGATAGGTCTGTCTTCTTGTATGAACAAACATGTATGCTAATTAAAATGTTGGCTTTCTGTCTCAATAACAATTTCTTCCTTTTTGAGGACAGGTGGTATAAACAAGTGATCGGTACCGCTATGGGAAGTTGCTTTGCGCCAAGCTATGCCTGTATGCTAATGGGGTGTTGGGAGGAACAACTGGTTTGGAGTGACGTAAATGTATACCTTACTAGACAAATTGTGTTTTGGACCAGGTATTTCGACGACATATGCATGATATGGGGTGGCAGTAAATCAGATCTGGATAAATTCCTGAAGATTCTATGGGAGAATGAAGTGAATCTCCGCTTTACACACAAATGTGACCAGCAGGAGATGGATTTTCTGGACGTGTGTGTACAAGTCAGGGAAGGGGTAATGTCAACCACTCTGCATAGGAAGGCAACTGCAGGGAACAGTCTCCTGCACGCTAAGAGCCACCACCCCCCCAAACTAAAATGGAGTATTCTGTATGGAGAGTTAATAAGAGCTAAGCGCAACTGTAACACCAACTCAGGCTATGAAAAAGAGCGGAATACTATGCTACACAGATTCAGGAAGAGGGGTTACCCCGAGAAAGTTCTTAGCTTAGCAAGTGAGAGAGCAGCTTCACAGGATAGAGCAGCCCTACTTGTCAAAAGACCTAGCAGTAAGGGTGAGACCAACGATATCAGAATGATTACGGAGTTCAACGTTGAGTCAAATGCTGTTAGAGAGACCCTAAAGAAACACTGGCACATTGTTAAAAATGATCCAGTAATAGGAACAAAGGTCAGTGAATATCCCATGGTTACATACAGGAAGGCACAATCCCTTAAGGACATGCTGGTCAACAGCTATATGGGTACTAGCAAACAACAAAGCTGGATACAACAGCAGAGGGGTTTTTTCAAGTGTGGGAAGTGCAAGGCCTGTAGCACAAGTAAGAACAGGAAAACCTACCCATTACCAACTGGGAAAACTGGGAATATAACCAAATTTATGAATTGCAACACTGATCACTGTGTATACGCTATAGTGTGTCCCTGCAAGAAAATGTACATAGGGAGTACCATCTTCCCTGAGAAGAAAAGAATTTTGGAGCACATTAGAGCGATCAGGAATAGTGATCTGAGTTATTCTACTGCAAGACACTGGCTGAAATACCATGACAAGAACACTATTCTTTGGTGTTGACAGGATGGCAGCAAGTCCCAGAGGGGGCGACCGCGAAAAACAACTGAGAGTACTGGAATCAAAGTACATCATACTACTCGACACTAAGAACCCCTTCGGTCTGAATGAAGATGAGGAACTTTTTGTACATATAGGATGAGTACATCACCGGATTTATTGTCTCTCTTCTGCTTTCATGGTGATACATGATTTCTCTGTGTATACTGTGGCTCGGGGAGGGCTCTCCACCTTGACACAGTATTAGCAGGTTGGAAAACTTCACAGGAAGCTTTGCTTGTTTTGCTCTCCCAACCCTGGGGTGACATAGACTTCTAACTCAACTTTCCATAGTACAACTGTGCATATTGCAACTAAACAGATAAATGATAGCATTACTTGAAGGTCCGTCCAGCCTGCATTTTTAATCTTTTTCATCTTTTCTTTGTTATTTTAAATTTTTTTCTTTTCACCTCCACCACACCTCACACGACAGGCACTTGCCTTTCCTGCACCTTCCCCCCTTTCCCCAAACCCCCCCCCAAATGGAACTCCTTCACTTAACTGTAGAGCAGAGTTTTTTATCTAGCAAGAGACAATGCTTATGGGACACATGAGAGTCCCTGTGGGTTTAACAGGGATGACTCTTTCCTTTTCCTTTTTATGTATATACTAGTTGGGACCAAATTGGTGGTGTAATTGGAGAATGCGGTGTAACTTGGGCTGAGAGTTGACTACATTTTTAAAAAAAGGCCACTTGGCCATCACAAGGACGCAGCCACTTGGCAGTGAATGAAAAAGAATAAAACCGTTACCTTGCGGTGGGTTATCGCTCACTGCGCGTGACCGTGACCCAGCCTTAATATGAGCTTTAGATAAGCCTAATGAAACTGTCATGCATCACTGTATAATTAAATAATGAAAAAATACCCCTTTTTCCGCGTTTTCTTTTGGTTTGCCACTATGACGAAATTGAATGGTGGAATACCTGTCTCGTAATTAATATGAAATATGCGTCAACATTGTGCCGATTAACTTGTGTTTTTAATTTTTTATTTTGCATTTATTCATTGTCTGGCTGTGTAACCCCCCGCCAGCAGGAAGTCTGTCTTTGTACTGCAAACCTAGAAACAACAAGGATAGTATGTTTTCTATGTCTGTACTTCACGTTGGTCCTTCTTTTATTTTTCTACTTTTTGTAAATACACTTTAAAATGGTGGTCACTAGTGGTGAAATGTTGGCTTGTGAAGAAGATCGTTTGATCGAAACGCGTTGCCAGTAAAAACATTTGATTACATTCACCCTGGAGTGCGAGTCCTTCTTTCCTGTCCGAGTGAGGAGCTCAAAGAACGGGAATTTTCGTGTATATATATATATATATATATATATATATAGCAAACTTCCAGCTTTTCTTCCGACTTCATCCACCAGTTGGGGTAGGTGCGAGCAGGCGGGCGCTGGACCCGCTATTAAATTACAAATTCCTTATGTTCCACAACAATAAGGAAAAGTCGCACTCAGGATTTTACTTTAGAGAAAAAAGTTTATTTGACTGACGCGTTTCAACCTCACGGTCTTTGTCAAAGTCACTCCTCGATCCGGAAGTGGCTGCACTTAAATGTGTTCAAAAACTAAGTATAAACATAAAAGAAATACACACATGTTGGAATCTGTAATTGAGTGAAGACAGACTCTGCTCACGTTTAAAACAACCGTTAAATACATCACAATTGATATAGAAGCATAATATAGACATATATACATTACGTGAATCAACAAAATTAAGACATTTTGTTTTTAAAGCGTGGGATTTACTAGGTCTCCAGATGCCGCCTCACACGAGTAAATGGATATAAATGTGGATGCCGGCAAGGTGTTGAAAACTCAGAGGCATTATAGTGCGCACACGCATCCCTCCTATGCCATGCCCTGTGTCATAGCATGGGCAAAGTATTCCACATACAGTAGCTGTGCCAAGTGGCCGTGTGGATCGGAAGTGGGGAGGAAAATGCTGTTGCTTAAATAGGTAAATAAACAGACAAATAAACCGACAAATGTAATGCCAAGTGGCATAGTTTGTCCTCGTAGCTGGTTGCCATAATGAACCTCAAGTGATTCTGGCTGGCAAAGAAGAGAGACACTGAGACCCCACTGCTAATGAAGAAATGAATAACAAAAGAAATAATAAAACACACTAACAATACCCCACCCTAGGTGCTATTTATCAAGTGCGAGGAAAATGGTCACTAATAGTCCAAGCAGCCGCTTCGAGTGGGTGACAGTCCTATTATAGCAATAGAGATACGGATTAGAGAGAAAGGAGGGGATATAAAGGAGATATTATGGAGATATTACAGACCCAAGATGAAGAGGGAGGGATAAAGTAGGGATTAGGCGCCGAGGGAAGAGAGAGAAAAAGAGACAGGAGAAGACCAAGGAGCAGGAATGGTGGATACATAGGGGGATGCCAAGAATCATATACAGATAGCAATATATACAGTGTCCAAGATCATGGAAGGGCACCACTGGTATATAGTATCTTCTCTATCCTAGATGGACGTGAAGGTCTTCCTCACGATTGAGGCCTCCAGGAATCTTGCTCTGTAGTCGGACAATATACTCGGATTCCAGGCGTCGCAGGTTGCGCTCGCGGTCTCCTCCTCGGGGATGGACTGCAATCCTGTCAATTCCAAAATAAGAGATCTTAGAGCTGATGTCAGTGATTCCCCCATGCTCCAATTCGCAATGCTTGGCAACTGTATAGATCAGATCCCTGTTCCTAATAGCGCGCAGGTGCTCCAGTATGCGTTTTTTAACTGGAAAGATGGTGCTGCCAACATAGCGCAAGCCACAAAAGCAAATCAGGACATATACAACAAATTCAGTGTTGCAATTAATGAATGAACGTATTTTTTCACTTCTACCTGTTGGCAATTTGTAGCTTTTCACATTACAACTGTTGCTACAGGCCTTGCACCGGCCACATTTATGAAACCCGGGTAGTTCCCTCAACCATGTTCCTTGTGTCCTGCTGTTTTGTGTCAAGTGACTGTGCACCAGTGTGTCCTGTAAAGACTCGCATTTCCGGTATGTGATGTGGGTTTTTGTACTAACCAGCCTACCTATGATCACATCCTGCCTTACTAGGTGCCAGTGTTTACATACAATCCTGTGAAGGGCCTGCGAGGCATTGGTAAAAGTAGTGATCAGTCTCACTTCTTGCTTGTTCTTACTCTGCGTCTTGGGGATCAGGAGACTATCCCTATCCCTCGTGGAGGCCTTTTCTACTGCTATTCTAATGGTTTTTCCTGAATAGCCTCGTGCCTTAAAGCGGCCCATCATGTTCTGTTGTTCCCTGATGAAAGTCTCTATTGAACTGCAATTTCGTTTGGCTCTGAGGAGTTCTCCGTAAGGTATACTCCTCTTCAGTCCATCTGGGTGTTGGCTCCCGGCATGTAACAGGCTGTTCCCGGCTGTAGCCTTTCTGAACAGACTGGTATGTAAACTATCATTCCGAACTTCTACCAGGACATCCAGGAATTCGATAGTGGTGGCATGAATCTTGCTGGTAAATCTTAAATTTAAATCGTTGTTTGATAACCCCACAATAAAATTGTGAAGCGAATCCTGTGGACCACCCCAAATCAGAAAAATATCATCAATGTAGCGGGTCCACAGGATAAGGTGATCCATGTAGCAATCATTACCTTGGTGCCAAAGGTGCTCCGCCTCCCACCACCCCATAAAAATACAGGCGTAGCTGGGGGCGAAGCAACTTCCCATCGCAGTCCCTGTGTATTGTTTATACCATGTGTCTTCGAAGAGGAAACAATTGTTATACAAACAGAATTGCAGCATTTCTAGTAATAACATAGTATGATCATACATAGAGAGAGGTCTATCTCGGAAAAAGTATTTGCATGCCTCCAAGCCTAAGTCGTGTTCGATGCAGGTGTACACCACGTCAATCGTAGCAAGAGCATACAAGTCTTTCCATGGAATACCCTGTATTTTGGAAAGAAAGTCCATGGTGTCTCTGCAGTAGGAAGGCAAGTTAAATACATATTCACAAAGGAAGTAGTCTAAATAGATGGAAGAATTTTCCAACAGGCTTTGGTTGGCAGCGATGATCGGTCTGCCTGGCGGTTCAGTGACACTTTTGTGCACCTTGGGGAGCATGTAAAACACAGGGACAACCGGTTTCTTCACCATCAGAAACAGGAACTCGTTACGTCTCAGTTTTCCCTGCCCATGCCATGTCTCAAGGAGTTTGTGATATTGGAGGATGGTCTTACTATACTCTGCTTGGTTAGACCTCAGATAGCTCCCTGAGTACTCCAACTGACGTCTGGCTTCTGCCCTGTATTTATTAATATCCCACAAGACAACGTTGCCCCCTTTGTCCGAAGGCTTTATGACAAAAGTGTTGGCCTTTTGGAGAGACTGTAATCCCATCCTCTGTGCAGGTGTCAGGTTGCTGGCAAATTGATTGTTTTGTTTCTTCCATAGTTCAATCAGCTCAGAAAGTACTGTCTCATGATACGTGTCTATGCCGTCATGTAAAGTCACAGGATTAAACCTGGATTTAGGTTTAAAGTCATTTCTGGACTTGCGATCAGTTACAATGTCAATGTTGGCCAGAAGTTTGCAGTCCGTCACCCAGTCCTTACCGCCCAGCTCTATCTCTCTGAGCGTGGCAATTGTCTCAATATCAGATATGGTCAGTAGGTTAATGCTACCACCCACAACAGTAGATTGTAGGGTCTCCGGAGGAGCGACCCTGCTTTGCTTCAGGGTATGCACTTTGAGGAGCATGAGCTTCCTAATAAATAAGAAAATGTCAATGCGAGCCCTTGGAAAGTTGAAATTAGCAGTAGGGCAGAAAGTCAGACCTAGTACTAGGATAGAGCTTTCTTCAGGAGTAATGTTATGTGAAGAAATGTTAATAATAGAAAAATTATTATTATTACTTTGCTCACCCATTATTTGAGATGTCATCAGTGATGTCATCAGTGATGTCACTGACCATGTCATGAATGATGTAATATGTGACATCATCAGCAGTGCATTGCGGGGGCGCGAGTTATAGTTAGCTCAACTAACTATAACAGCCGAATTTCTCTGGTTTTGTATGAGTGAAATTTCCAACTAACTATAACGTCCCTGAAACCTATGGTTTTTTCAGTGAATTTCTCAAGTTTTTTAAATGCTAATTTCTAACTATAACGTCCCTGAAACATATGGTTTTTTCAGTGAATTTCAAAGGTTTTCTAAATGCTAATTTCTAACTATAACGTCCCTGAAACCTATGGTTTTTTCAGTGAATTTCAAAGGTTTTTTAAATGCTAATTTCTAACTATAACGTCTGTTAGGTTTCAAATTCCCATCCCTGCAACGCACTCCTTTCACGTTATATTAGGTTAGCAATGTGTGGCTAAATAGATGCCAGTTGTATTCACGTTATGCAACCCACTGAGTTATCCCCGTAATGTGCAGGCTTCAGTTAGCGAGTGTGACTCCATTTTGTTTTTCGCAATCCTTATTGGGCTGCTTAGACTGTGCCTGAGTTAGGCCTCATGGCTCGTAATGCTTGCCTCAGCAGAACACTGTATTTCGTTATTATTTTTTCTTTCTGTCCAAGGCTGTTTCCCGACTTGCTAATGAGGAGACCATTCTGCTCTCACATACCTATCTAAGTGTATAGTTCTGCTCCCACGTTAGGAGACGCTGAGACCCAGCACAGTGGCCTTGGGTCTCTGATAACATGCACCCATCTGGCAGGTGGTAGCTCATCTCCCTGTGCCTCCTTTGTTCATGTTCAGCCCAGGCCGGTAGTTTTCCATGGTGGGCGGGGTTGGAGGCTCCTGGGGAAGAATGATTACTCACTGTAGACTGTTGGGGAGTCAGTCCCTCGGCAGACATCTTAGGGTGCAGGTCATGATGGACTCCTCTGCAGGTTATTTCTAATAAACATGTAAGTTTGTATTCTCTACTGTCTGACCGACTCTTCATTCTAGGGAAGGCATGGTAGGTGGTTGTGAGAAAACCCAAGTGGCCCTAGAGGGCCACTTCCTTCACGTCCCTGAAACCTATGTTTTTCAGTAAATATCAAAGTACTATTGTGCTATTTATCATTACAAATATTTTCAAAGTTTACCACTACATACAATAAAATAAACCGAAAAACTATTATGTAATGTAATGTATTTCAGAAATTACACTGTTACTTTTTAAACACTACAACATAATTTAACATTTACATCACATTTTAATTTCCCTTTTTTGCTGTTGTCAGATTCCACTTAGCTTCACTATACACAGGTGATGTCAATGTAGTATCATCATGAAACAGCGGGGAAAAAAACCAATCAACTAGATTGTTAAAAAAAAAAAAAATGACTGTACAACATTATTTTCAACATCTGTACCTATATGTTTTCCTCCTTACAATTTTTTTCATTACATCCTTCTTCTACAGGATGTCTTTTATTTAAGTCAACAACATTTTCAAAATGTACACAAACTTACATCTCCTACAATATACAGAACAAATATGTATTTAATTCGCATGGTTGGCCGGCCGAGCAGAGACAGATAGCTGCGCACCAGTAGAAAAGCTCCCGATCAATTTAATGTGTTTTTGGCAAATCTTTTTAACTTGTTTTAAAATCAGCAACTGATTGATTTTTTAACCTGATTGCATTGTACCTTGGTAGTGACGCACATAGCGGGAGGGGTAACTGTATTTAATTTGCATGGTTGGCCGGCCGTGCAGTGGACGCGCCACTGGCCCGCCAAAGGCAAGCCCGTCTGCGCCCGTCCGCGCCCGACCGGGACCAGGGGCCATGAACCCTGGTCCAATTATAGCTCTTAGGCTTGTCTATTCCACTAGTCAACTAATGGCTTACCGAAATCCACCGCTTGCCGATTGTACCCTGTTACATCTTGAGAACAGGGGTAAAAATGTGTACGCTGCGGCTTTTCCTTTGATACAACTCTGGGCCGTAACCCTACTTTAAACAGCAACAAACACAAAACTCCTTCCCGAATCCACGCCACTTTTACAGGCAAGGAATTCTCCTTCCTTAGCACAAACTGCCGCTCTCTTCCGAAGCATAAAGTGGACATTTTTGATCTTTTGGTCAATGAACAGCCAGATGCCGTATTTCTTACGGAGATATGGCTGCATGAGAGCTCTGGCCCTGACATAGCGGCTGCTTTACCGCCTAATTATGCTATAGTGAGGAAAGATAGGGGCCCCAAATTAGGTGGGGGTATTGCCATTATTTTAAAAAAAGACTACCAATGCAAATTTGAAGATCTACCATTTAAGAATTGTGAGGCAGCATTATTCAAGCTGGCCCTAACTGCGAAATATACCTTTTCCGGCATATTGGTGTACCGCCCTCCCGGACCGTCTGGTCCTTGGGCCTCATCTTTCCCTGGTTTTCTCACCCCTCTGCTTATGAATACTGCCAATTTTTCCATTTAACCTACATTTGGAGGACCCGACATGCACTATCAGCACTACCCTTATTTCTGATTTAGCAGCACTAAATATTAATTTGCACAATTCGGGCCCCACACATGTGGCGGGCCACGTACTGGATCCTATTTTTTCAAGCTTAACTAGTATTTATTGCTCTCCAGCACTCCCTCTATGCTGGTCTGATCACTTTATTACTGAGTTCCGTCTGGTATCTCCAGAAAACTCTGCGCCTGTTATACCTTCTCTCAAAAAATTAACAAGAAACTGGAAAAAATTAGATATGCATGCTTTAAATAATATCCTGTCCTCCAACATGCCCAACATGCCCATTTCCAAACAAATGCTGGAAAATTTCTCAGACACCATACAAAACTGGCTTCTCAATGCTATTGATACCTGTCTCCCTCTTTCTCAAAAAAGGCTAAATAATCATCGTCCGCCAGTGCCCTGGTTTACTGAAAAACTAAACATAGAGAAAGCCAAATGTAAGGCGTTGGAAAGAAGGTGGAGAAAAAACTATGCTTCCGACTCTAAAACTGCTTACAAAAAGGCCAAAAAAGAATATCACAATCTTTGTAGGTCAGCACGCGCGGAGCATGTAACAACAACCATCTTTGGCGCTCTGAACTGCTCCAAAACATTATTTAGCATGGTTAGGGAACTCGCTGGCTCCGAAACCCAATCTAGACCCGCCTCACTTAATAATCGGCAATGTGAGGGTCTGGCTGCTTTTTTTGTCCAGAAAGTAGAAAAAATATATTCAGAAATAGTTGGCTTGCATAGCCCCCCTCCACAGCAGCCCATTAACTCACTCCAACTCAAATTGACATTGCCCTCAGCTGAAGATACTCAGTCCAACCAGGACAGGGTGCTTCATGCACCTTCTAATAAACTGGATACATGGCCCCTACTTAACACAACTTCTTTTAAAGGTCTTCTTGACAGCGTCAAATCAGGATCACCTAGGGACCCTCTTCCTATCTCTGTGCTCAAGCAGCTTGAGCCGCCATCTCTGCTTGGAATTATGGATCTTTTAAACACCTCCCAACAGGAAGCCACTGTTCCATCAGAGTGGAAGCATGCTATGGTGCTCCCCCTTCTGAAGAAGGCCAATGCGGATCCCGACTTGCCCTCCAACTATCGCCCCATTTCTTTGCTGCCGGCTTTCTCAAAAATTTTAGAGAAACACATTCACGCTCAGCTCTCCAACTTTGTAGAATCACAAAAGTTTCTTCACCCATCCCAATGGGTTTCAGAGCCGGTTTCTCCATGGAAACAACTCTACTTGGGGTAACGGAAAGACTGCGGCTTCATTTGGATGCTGGAGACACGGTGGCCCTTATTCTGTTGGATTTAAGAGCAGCATTTGACACGGTGTCTTACACCGTGTTAGAAAAAACATTAAGATTATTAAGCATCTGTGGCCCAGCCCTAAATTGGCTCATTTCATTTCTTGCCAACCGCACGTTCCAAGTCTTCTCCCCAACAGCCTGCTCCGATACCCATTCTTCACCTTATGGGGTACCTCAGGGCTCCATTTACTATTCAATCTTTACGTCAGACCTTTGGACGATGCCGCTGAAAAAGCCGGGCTGTCCCTGTTCTCTTACGCGGATGACTCCCAGATTATTTTTTCTCTTTCTATAGAGAATACGGCCGAGCTTTCCCCCCTCCACCTGGGCTTTGGGAAAATAGCATCTTGGATGCAAGTTAATTATCTTAAGCTCAACGGAGAGAAGTCCGAGGTCTTGATACTGGGAAAAAACAAAGATCTCTGGGGCCCACAACATTGGCCTAGCGGGATGGGTGTACTTCCCCAACCCTCCCGTCAAGTCCATAATTTGGGGGTCATCATTGATGACTCACTAACTATGCAACACCATGCTACCAAGGTGGCTGCCACATGTTTCACCATACTGAAGTGGCTAAAAAAAATCATTTGGCTGCTGCCAGAGTCCACCAAGAGAACAGTAGTCCAGGCGCTAATCACAACAAGACTGGACTACGGGAACATTCTTTACCTAGGGTCCAATAAGGAGGTCACTCGCAGGCTGCAAATGGTTCAGAATTCTGCAGCAAGGCTACTTTGCCGGGTTCCTAGAGCCTCTTCTGTTTCTAGTCACCTGCGGGATCTGCACTGGCTCAGGGTCAAGAACCGAATTAAGTTCAAAGCCCTGAGCTACATGTTCAAAATCAAAACAGGTGTAGACCCTCAATACCTGCAGTCTCTGATCTGTCCCTACGTGCCACTTAGATGCCTTCGTTCATCTACTCAAGGGAAATTCTCTGTGCCCAGAGTCAGACTATCTCGGATGGGTGGCAGATAGTTTGCGTACCTCGGTCCTTCACTCTGGAATTCCCTTCCTACATCTATTCGGAATGAAACAGTATATGTCCAATTTCGCAAATCATTGAAAACGTGGCTTTTTAACCAATAATTATTTAAGCAGTTTACATTCCGTGGTCTGTCTGGTGCCGGGAAACCCTTTTTGGGTAGCTGATGCGCCCTACAAATTTAATAATAATAATAATGTAAACTATTTTCATTTCAACGTAATTTTTCCAAATGCATTATCAATCAGCACAAATAATAGTCCCAACACTAGTTATTATTAGTAATTGTTTCCAGTGCTCTCTACTTTCTCTTCACATTTTCCCAATAGGCCGAATAATGTATTAAAAACTTTGGTTTGTAAATTATCCAATATGAATTCGTTAAAGCATGTTTACATCTTCCCAATAGGCCGAATGATGTATTCAAAACTTAGGCTTCAAAAATATCAAATATGAATTTGGTAATTCGTAAGGCAATCTGGGTTTTATTTCCAAGTGTGCATCATTGCAATGTGTCCATCCTTTATTACACTTTAAATACACAGTATAGTGTCCAGATGTCGTAGTAGGTCCAGCATGGAAAATAATAGACACTGTTGTAAAAGTTCTTCCAGAAATAGATATTTGACTGGCAACAACATTTTTAATTCTGGTTTCCAGTTTTCTTCCATTAGCTCTACAACGTTGTAGCATTAAAATCAGATATTTTCCATACCTTTCTATGCGTAATGTAGATAACATCTCTGATTTAAAACGAGAACATTCCATATCATGGTTTGCTGCTTTTACTAGTTTGTTAAAAGGTACTGATTTGCAGTCTGGTATCGTTAAGTATATAAATCGTTCTGTGTCGATTTCAGTGCTGGAAGTTAATGAACACTGTTCACATTTATGATCCCATTTATAACTTAGTCCAAATAAGTTTTCAATCTGTATTCCTTCATCTTCTAATACTCCAAGCATAACCATCAGAACTTCTTGTGCATCTTGTTGTATATTAAGACTGAAGGTCAAAGAACCAGTACATATATCCAAGAGTTGGTGAATACCACAAGCTGTATGGATTTTACTTCTGTCAGTTGTCAATTGTTGAAATACATTATAAAGTGCAGAACATAATCTTTTTTCCTGATTTCCCATAATTTCATGATGAAGATCTTGTGGGGAAAATACAACATTCAGAATAACATTACCATAGCAGTTGATACCTGAACTATTTTCCAATTGGTATCCCACAACGTCATCAACACTTTCCATTTTTTGTTTCTTCACACCTTTTCCTTTGTCTTCCATTTTTTTATGCTTTTCAACTGCACTTTATTCTTTAACATATTTTCATTTTGAACACACAACACGTTTCTCATAAATGGGATATTCACTTAAATTTGGCGCATAAAGTCTTCTTAAACGATTATATTCTCTAACACAATTTACATCAGCACTAATCTTGTTGTCATCGAAATCAATCAAATACAAACCAGACAATGTTCTAACTCGAGATAATGCAACATATGCCATTCCCTCTTTGAACACAGTACTTCCAATATTTACCAAAGCACTGTCTACACTTAAACCTTGAGATTTATGAATAGTTACTGCATATGCTAAAGACAAAGGAAACTGTTTTCAGTGAACATACAAGTCTTTTAAGAGCAAAAAACGTACAGCACAATGCCCAATCTGTCTTACCTCTGTAATCTGATCAAATTTTATTTTCAAGAATTCTATTCCATCTCTGTTCTGATATTTTACAAAATCAACAACTTTCCCCATTGCTCCATTTACAAAACCTACTTCTACATTCAAATTACGCTGCAAACTTACCCGACTGTTTATACATACATTTAAAGTTTTTTCTAAGCCAGCAGTTCTAGATACAGACTTTTCCAAAGAGTCCAATTTAGGGGCCGATTCCGATCTCGGCCGGTAGGGCTCCGAATCGGATTCGGCTTTACCGGATCCGATTCGGAGCTCTGTTTCCCGACCGAACCGTACGCGGGTCCGGCCGAGCGAGTACGATGCGAGTCGCCGACCGACTCGTCCGGGCGTCCCGACCGCTCCGACCGACTCGTTCCCGGCTCGAACCGCACCGACCGAGTCGCTCGGACTCGACTTCGCAGCGCGCAATGGAGACGTTCCCCGGCCGGGTAAGTACGATGCGCGCCGCGGTGCAGTCCGACCGAGCCGCGCACTCCGGCTCGAAAGAGCTGTCGGAGCCGTACTATGGGGTCCGTGTCGGACCCCCTGTCACGCGTAGCCGCGCGAGTCGCACACAGGGGGACCCATGGGTCCCCCTACCTGTGCGTGTACGGCGCGAATCGCCTCGCCGCGTACCCGCTGTAGGGGCGCCCTTGTCCGACTTCGCACCCATTGAGTCAATGGGAGCCCGCGTGCGCGTTGTACGACCGGCTCCCATTGACTTCAATGGGAGTCCGACCGACTCGGGTCCGATGGCATACGTGCGCATCGTACTCGTTCGGTCGGACTGCACGGGTCCGATTCGGTCGGAAATCTCTCCGGGTCCGGCTCGGTCGGAGAAATTTCCGGCCCGAATCGGAATCGACTACTAGTCTGTAGTTTCTCTGAAAGAAGAATGGTCACTCCCTGATGCTCTATTTTATCAATTGCTTCAAAGTGAACTATTTCTTGTTTTTCCAAATTCAGAAGCTCTTGATTAAATGTGCAACACTCTTGCAGTGTAGGCATTAAGCAAATTATAGACTTCTTTTCTCCAATCTTATTATACATTACCTCAGCTGCTGTGTTTTCAGTTGTAAACAAGTTCCTTAGTAGCCAACTTTCTAAAGCTTGTTTACCATGTTTCGTTAGGACACCAATTCTTATATCTTTCAGAATATTTTCATAATCTTCGTCAGTTGCTTGTCGCATATTCTTTATAAGTTCTTTATATTCAAAATGTAACCATATATTCACATTTCCAATACTTCCCAAATACTTCCTAGTGTCTTCATGCACAAGTGTTTTAAAAACTGGTTCTCCTTTTACAGGAGTTAGTTGTAGTAGATCTCCAAATACAATTACATGTTTTCCTCCAAACAGAACATCGTAATCTGTTTTTAAAACCTGTTTCATTCTCAAGTGTACAAAGGCAAGCATTACGCTTGAGACCATGCTCACCTCATTAATGATTTGAAGTTTCATTTTCTTCAACACTCTTGACACTTCATAAGAAGCATCTCCAGACAACTTCTGATATTCTAATTTATTATCATGTTCAACTGGTAACATAATTAATCTATGTAAAGTAATTCCTTTAATATTGTGCGCTGCTAATCCAGGCGGAGCTGTTACAACACAAGATAAATGTGAATCTGTAGTTTTTTGTAGATAACTGGTCAAAACTTGAATTAAAAAACTTTTACCTGTTCCAGCTTGACCACTGATGTACATAAGAATAGGTTTAAAGGATGAACATATACATTCCTTTTTTTCATGCAACAAACCATGTTGTATCTGTTTTGTTACTTGTACATATATTTCTTTCTGTTCAATATTCTGGGGCCGATTCCGATTCGGGCCGGAAATCTCCCCAACCGAGCCGGACCCGGAGAGATTTCCGACCGAATCGGACCCTAGCAGTCCGACCGAACGAGTACGATGCGCACGTATGACATCGGACTCGATTCGGTCGGACTCCAGTGAAGTCAATGGGAGCCAGTCGTACGACGCGTACACGGGCTCCCATTGACTCAATGGGCACGGCGCGAACAAGGGCGCCCCCTCAGCGTGTTCGCGTCGATGCGGGTCGCACCGTACATGCACGTGTAGGGGGACCCATGTGTCCCCCTGTGTGCGACTCGCACACCTACGCTTCCAGGGGGTCCGACACAGACCCCCAAAGTGCGGCTCCGACAGCTCCTTGGAGCCGGGCTGCGCGAGTCGGTCGGAGCAGTCGAGGTGCGCATCGTACTTACCCGGCCGGGGAACGTCTCCATTGCGAGGTGCGCGTCGTCCCCGTGCGAGTCGGTCGGAGCGGTCGGGTCCTGCAAAACGAGTCGGTCAGAGATTTCGCGAGCGCACGCATCGTACTCGCTCGCCCGGACGCACGTACGACTCGGTCGGGAAATAGGGCTCCGAATCGGATCCGGTTAAGCCGAATCCGATTCGGTGCCCTACCGGCCGAGATCGGAATCGGCCCCTTAGTTGTTCTTCTAAGTTCTCCAACATAGTATTCTCCTGTTGTGCTTGTTGCATTGCAATTTCTACTTCATACATGGCTATTGCTGCTTCATTTTCGATTATTGGTTGTCCCAGTGGATTTTGACTAGCTGGACCAGAACTTTGACTATCTTGAGAACTGTTGTTAGCTATTTCAGCTGTAATTGTCTTTTCTTGTTCAATTTCATCATTTAACATTTGCAGATATGTAGGAAATTTGTACATTCAATACTATCTTTACATGCATTAAAAGAATCTTCATAGCAGTCGAAATGTCCAAGTAATTCAGTTTCACTACGCCATGGCTTGAACAGTTGCAAAAGTGCTAAATAGAAAAATTCTCTCTTATCTGGAGTTTCGCAACTGAGTTTTCTGTTGTTAATGAGATTTCCTTTGGCATGTTTTACTAAACAACCATCACATCCAATTACTGCATATTTTCCTTGTTTTAAATTCTGTGTAACATTTCTTTTAAAGCTGTAATGTTGAAGTATTTCATACAGACATACCTCTTCCAGATGTGGACTCCTTTTGGGATAGTATGTATCCAACATATTAGTTTTAAGAATTTCTGTACTTTCCGGTTCATTCACTGCTAAGTATTCAATTTCTTCTAATGTTTTCAACACTCTATTTCGCATGCAGGCAAGACCTAAACTTACCCAAATGATTCCTCGCGACTTTGAATATAAACTGGAAGAGCACAAGCGATCTGAACATTCATAGGATCCAATTTCTCTGTGGGAAAGCATTTACAATTTTTGCTAAGGCTCTTCTCTTGTGAAATTTCTTCCCACATTTCTTTCATCTCTGTCTTTTCTGATTTAGTTATATATGATGTAACATAGGGAGCAACGGCAATTGAGTTATCTGCAACATATTGAATGTCCATGTTTGCATTCCACATTTTCAAAATACCTGGATTGTAGTCATTAATATACTTTGACTGTTCTGTTCTTTTTAAGTTGTACGTATTCTTCGGAGATTTCCGAGTTATTGTATGCCTTACAGCAGACATAAAAGAATTCACTCTTCCTTTAGAAATTCCTGGTCATGGGAATCCAAACCGACACTTTGCATAATATAAAATTTTCCTTTAGACTTGTATTTTCGTTGACAGTACTTTCCACAACGGTGACTTTGGAAACGTAGAACTTGTTGTCTCAAGCTTTTTTCTCCTCCTTCTCTTGGACTCTCAAAAGGTAACATACTGTTCAATGAAAGACAATACTGTTTCATCAGTATCCGTTCCAAATTTTGGAGCATTCCTTATCCATAATAGCATGTGTATATGTGGAGCACCTCTCGCTTGATACTCTTTTCGCCAAAAAAATTAATAACTTCTCCAAGAGGGCAATTATCTTTATTGCACATAAAAGACATCATAGCTTGAAACCTATGATTAAAATACCTGCACACATTTACAGGATCCAATGAACACATTTCTCCAGGTGTCTTCATTTCAATATTTTTTATATTGGAATTTGCTTCTCGTAGAAATTCAAGTAAATCTTCTTATGCATACTCCGCACAGCTAAGTGTTACAAACCATGTTGGTGTACCTACGTTTCTTAACATACACTTAAGTTCACCATGACGACGATACCAATACTCATTGGTTTCACATTGACATCAAATTAATGAACTGTGCTTCTAAATTTTCATCTGTTCATTGAACTTTGTCCATGAATTCTTTGGCTGAAACAAGTGATTGATGAACTCCCGTTTTAAGTATGTGGTTTACTGCATATGAAAGAGAAGACAAATCACTTTCAAACAAAAGGTGAAATATATATGGAATGCACTATCGAAATCTAGGATCTTCAGAGTATAATCTTGTTGAGCGATATTCTGAAGCTGGAATCCGTACAGGTCGCTCATCAAATCGTCCACCTTCTCCAGTGGAGAACAGCTGTGGAAAACAACGAGCTTCTAAGCTTTTCTCCCATACACTCATTGGAGTTTCCTGTGCTTTTTTCATTTGAAATAACTCAATGCTGTTTCCTATTACTTCTTTTGAATGTAGGGGACATATTGTGCAACGTTCATAAATCTCTTCACTCCTCGACTTGTCCACTTTCTCTATTTGACCACTTGAAATTTCTGATTCATCTTCTAAACTTCTAAACTTATTACCTGTTCATCATTATTTACAGATTTATAATAAATATTGTTCTGTACAAGATATAACGTAGCCTTTTGAAGTTTATTAACATCTACAAACTCTTGCCATATTTGCCGACTCTTTGTTGGTACACCATTTACTAGAATAACTAGTGGCTCATTTTTCTCTCTGTCTCCACCAACAGTTTCAATATTTCTTTTAAAATCTAAAGGTAAGTACACAACTCATCCTTTCAGACCTCTTTGTAAGTCTGTTGGTGGCAGTTTACCTGTTTTAGGCTCCATGCAAATTATAGCTTGAAATGGGTGAACAGATTGAATAAGAACTGACTCATTTGTATTCAAATCTGCCAGTTCCTCTGGAATAGGTACTAATTCTAAATTGTTATGTACTCCCCTAGCTGGCATTTTGTTTTCTTCTATTTTGTTGTAGCAATATTTATAAATATGTTGATCAGTACCCAACTCAAATCGACCTTCTACCAACAAGTAAGCTCCAAATTGCTGCCACCTATCATTGTTATCCTTTTCACTTTTTAAATACAAATTAACATTCCTAGTTTGACTTTTATATTGAGTACGTCACCAACAAATACAAACATAGTTCGGTTTTTCAGAACACACTGTCTTAAACTTTCTAATTTCATCTTCAAACTGATCAATGCTAATCTCTTTCCCATGTTCTTCAACATCTGCAGTTGTCAAACTCTCAGTTTCTACACACTGCTGTTCTGAACCAAAAAACCGAAATTCAATTTCATCACACATTTTTTCTACATCTGATAACAACCATGTAAAAGAGCTGTGTTCAGTTCACTTAGACATAATGCAGGAGTCTTCACATAATACACTTTCCTTACAAACTTCCGCATTCCTGAGTGGTGTACTGCTAACATTCTTATGTGATGAAAAGTACTTTTACACACTTTTCTTGAAACACAAGCCAGAGAATGTCCGTGCTTCTTAATATATTGTCTTACATTACATGGATCTAGTCCTTCTGTGCATATAGTCGTAAAAATTTCGCATTATGTCAATAGATTCCTGTTGAATACTGCAAATACTGCTACAATCCCACTTATATACAGGAGCTTGTGTGCGTTTCCCTTGTACTTCTTCAGCTATTAATTCTTCTGCACTTATAACAACTATTTCTTCTTTTGCAATGGGACAACCATTCCGAACTTCGTAACAGCGACCTCCAGTATCAACTGCAAATGGTAAATTATTTTGTTGAAAGTAGCTTTCTTCACTAAAGAAAGGCTCACTAGTAGAAGTGTGTTTCCATTCACCACTGAAACTTTTACAAAAGTTAGTTCTATTAACAAGTCTTTTTCTTTTGCATTTGTCTTTCAGAAACGTCATTATTTTATTTAAAGATGTCATTCTTTTTAAAATCAAAATAAATAATTTTCGTTTCAACTTAAAAGCAGTATCAACTACAGTTTCAATCTGCTGCTTCTGTTTGTAAGCTAGTAATCTTCTTTTATACTTCTTACAATGTTACAATAAATTCTGAATTACTCTACTTCGAAAGAGTCGTTGTTGAATCTCTTGAAATTGTTTTTGTCTTCGTGTAACTTGTGTTTTTCCTTATTTTTCTTTTTTTGTTTCCATTTGAAATGTCATTCTCCTTCTCCTTAGTTGAAAAACTCTTCTTCTTCCTTTGATTCCTATTGTTCTCATATAATTTCTCCACAACTTTTTTAAGAAACTGATTAGTAGTGTTACCTAAACAAACTTTATCCTTGGTAACATTCTCATTTGTTTCTACCACATTTTGTTTCTTTTTCTTTAAGTAGATCTCTTTTTTTGTTTCCTTCTCTTTTCATCTTTTCTTGCAATCTTGAATTTGTGATCCAAACAAAATAGTTTTCTGAAAAACAAAGAACACTTTCAATACTTTCTTACATCTATTTAATATTTTAATATAATTACATGTCATTACTAATATTAACTATTTTTACCGTTATGCCATCATAACATGATTTACCCACCGCCATATTACGATGGCGGTGGGTATCGCGGCGGACGGAAAGTCCATCTGCCGCTTTTCCGCCGGTCGGCAATCGTTACGATTGCCGGCTGGGCGGAGCTGGGGCATTTATGGCGGTGCCCATCCATATTATGATGCTTGCTTTTCACGGGATTTGCTTTGGGGGCTCTTTGCGGGCCCCCGGGTGGGTGGGGGGTTGGAGGGTGCACTTGTGGGGTAACAATGGTACCCCCCTGCATGTCCATGCACAAGGTGGCAGGCACAGCACGGTGCCTGCCACGTTGTGCATGGAAATGCACAACATGGCATTTTACCATTGCGGCGGGTGCTGCAGCCAGCAGCACCCGCCGCAATGTTAAACCACCAGATGCGACCGCTGCGGTGGCAGTCGCATCATGATTAGGGCGGCGGGACCGCCACATGGCAGGTGGGCGTTCCCGTTACCGCTAGGGTGGCGGGCGGACTAAAGTCTGCCCACCATCCTAATGACCCCCTAAGCAATTATTTACATTACTATTTTCTGGATTTCAAATTTCAAAACACTCAATCAATCAATCAGGCATTTGTTAAGCATGACTACTCACCTGTAAGGGTCTCAAGGCGCTGGGGGTAGGGGGGTGCAGGTTCCACTCCATCAAGGAGGGGGTCTGTCGAAGAGCCAGGTTTTAAGGTTTCTTGCGAAGATGGGAAGCGATGTTGTCTGTCGGAGGTGGAGCGGAAGGGCGTTCCAGGCTCTGGCCATGAGGAAGGAGAAGGAGTGGCCTCCCGATCTGGTCTTACTGATGCGGGGGACCATGGCGTAGGAGAGCTGGGCTGATCATAGGGTCCTTTGGGGTGCGTGGAAATTGAGTCGGCTGTTCAGGTATGCTGGTCCGGTGTTGTGGAGGGCCTTGTGTGCGTTGGTGAGCATCTTGAAGGTGACTCTGGCCTCAATGGGGAGCCAGTGGAGTGTGCGCAGGTGCTGGGAGATGTGGCAGTGTCTTGGCACGTTGAGGACCAGTCTTGATAGCTTGCGGGTGAGGTTTTTGTTTATTCCGGCGTAGAGTGCGTTGCCGTAGTCGAGTCTGCTGGTGACCAGGGCGTGAGTGACGGTCTTTCTGTGTTCGAGGGGGATCCATTTGAAGGTCTTAAGTAGGAGGCTGAGGGTGTGGAAGCAGGAGGACGAGACAGAGTTGATCTGGCGGTCCATTTTGAGCTCCAAGTCCAGGATGATTCCCAGGTTGCGTGCGTGGTCCGTGGAGGTGGGTGGGTTTCCGAGGGCGGGGGGCCACCAGGTGTCGTTCCAGGCGTCGGGGTTTGGGCCCATGATGAGTACTTCTGTCTTGTTGGTGTTTAGTTGTAGGCAGCTGTTTTTCATCCATTTGGCGACGGCTTCCATGCCTTCTCGAAAGTTGTGTCTGGCGGTTTTGGGTTTGTTGGCTAGGGAGAGGATGAGTTGGGTGTCGTCTGCGTATGACACGATGTTGAGTCTGTAGGTTCTGACGATGGGGGAGAGTGGAGCCATGTAGACGTTGAAGAGCGTAGGGCTGAGGGAGGACCCCTGAGGGACTCCGCAGGTGGTTAGTGTAGGGTCCGAGAGGAAAGGGGGGAGTCTGACCCGCTGCGTTCTGCCGGAGAGGAAGGAGCGGATCCATTCGAGGGCCTTGTCCTGGATCCCTGCGTCGAGGGATCATTCCACTGAAATATATAGTATGTACTTCAACAATACCTTCCCAAACACTTATGCAAAGTACCATAATCACTAATTCCGTTCCTATCATGTCTTTAACCTCATGCGCCTCTTCCATCCCACTTCTCAGCAACTACTAACAATGTTGGGCCTACCCAAATGCAAACCAGAAACCCTTTCCATGTCACAATTGAAAGTCTCACCTTATTACTGAAAGGATGCATACATCTCCCTGTCCCTTTTCCTAGTGGCATCATACTTAAAATAAACATACAAATAGCTCTATACCTCTGTTTTATAGGTAATACATATTCTAATACACAACTCGTGTCAAAAAATACATGTTGAAGCATAGACGTACCTCAGCAAAGTTAAACTATTAAGACAAATCATCGAGCAATGTAAATTGGGGTGATATTTAAGTTGCAACTGTGTGCGTTTTTTTCTATAGCATAGAAGGATCACTGACAGAATATCAACAGTTAGAATATCGAGCTACAAAAATACCGACACAAGAATATCGATGTCCAGAATATCGAAGTCCTATCTACATAATGGGAAGTACAAAAATATCGATAAAAAAATATCGTTCTTAAAAATATCGTTGTTAAAAATATAGTTTTTTTTAATGTATAAAAAATATTGTAAACCAAAGTAAATAATACATATAATTAAAAAAACATAGTTAAAATTATTTAAAAATATTTACAATTATAAGTAATACATATAATGTAAAAAGCAATTAAATGTATAGAATATAATATATATACTTACTTAATAATATTTATAAATAATTATTTTAATAACTTATAAATTGTTAAAAACATATTAAAAGTTATAAATACACATATATACACATACACCAATAATATGAATAAAAAATATATATAACAAATTAAAATATTACAATATTTTTAATCTTTTTAAAATACATTTTACACTACATTAACTAAAAAAGTAGAGAAAATATTAAATAGCGGAGGGGATAAAATTACTTTTCCCTTTCCAGACAGTGCACCAGTAGGGAAAGTGTTGGATAGCGTAAGGGTAAAAATTACTATTCCCACTCCAGAGAGTGCAACAGTAGGGAAAGTGTTGGATAGCGTAGGGGTAAAAATTACTATTCCCACTCCAGAGAGTGCAACAGTTAGGAAAGTGTTGGATAGCAAAGGGGTAAAAATTACTATTCCCACTCCAGTGAGTGCAAGAGTAGGGAAAGTGTTGGATAGCATAGGGGTTGAAATTACTATTCCCACTCCAGAGAGTGCAACAGTAGGGAAAGTGTTGGATAGCGTAGGGGTTGAAATTACTATTCCCACGCCAGTCAGTGCAACAGTAGGGAAAGTGTTGGATAGCGTAGGGGTAAAAATTACTATTCCCACTCCAGTGAGTGCAACAGTAGGGAAAGTTTTGGATAGCGGAGATCTACAAATTACTATTCCCACTCCAGAGAGTGCAAGAGTAGGGAAAGAGTTGGTTAGCGTAGGGGTAAAAATTACTGTTCCCACTCCACAGAGTGCAACAGTAGGAAAGGTTTTAGATAGTGTAGGGGTAAAAGTTACTATTCCCACACCACTGAGTGCAACAGTAGGGAAAGTGTTGGATAGCGGAGGGGTAAAAAATACTATTCCCACTCCAGAGAGTGCAACAGTAGGGAAAGTGTTGGATAGCGAAGGGGTAAAAATCACTATTCCCACTCCAGTGAGTGCAACAGTAGGGAAAGTGTTGGATAGCGTAGGGGTAAAAATTACTATTCCCACTCCAAAGAGTGCAACAGTAGGGAAAGTGTTGGATAGCGTAGGGGTAAAATTACTACTCCCACTCCAAAGAGTGCAACAGTAGGGAAAGTGTTGGATAGCAGAGGGTTAAAATTAACATACTTATCAATTAAATAATTATTACAATTAAATAACCAATTAATAATTAATTAATAATACATTATTTATAAATACTAATAAATACATATTAATAATTACTTTATTAAAATTAAATTACTTCCTACCCTATTTCCCTATAAACCCACAACCCGCGCCTAAAAAATAACACAATTTATATAATTATCTATTAATTAATTAATATTAATTAATACCCAATTAATAATGAATTAATAATAAATTAAGTATAAATACTAATAAATAAATATTAATAATTACTTTTTTATAATTAATTGCTTCCCACCCTATTCCCCTATAAACCCACAACCCGCTCCTAAAAAAATAACACAATTTATATAATTATCTATTAATTAATTAATATTAATTATTAACCAATTAATAATTAATTAATAATAGATTAATTATAAATAATAATGAATACAAATTAATAATTACTTTTTTATAATTAAATTACTTCCCACCCTATTCCCCTAT
This sequence comes from Calotriton arnoldi, assembly GCA_963921515.1. Taxonomy (NCBI): domain Eukaryota; kingdom Metazoa; phylum Chordata; class Amphibia; order Caudata; family Salamandridae; genus Calotriton; species Calotriton arnoldi. Next base: position 87,210 of record CAWUFW010005922.1, on the reverse strand, counting down.
AAACCCACAACCCGCTACAGAACTAAAATACGCAAAAAATAATTTACATAAAAGTATTTACTGCTAAAAATTTAACACATACATTAAAAAGAAAACTACACTTATACCAAAAAATTACATCCCATACTTTTAACACACATACTAAAATACAGAACACTAATATAAACATCGATATTATTAACAACGATATTTTTACAAACGATATTACTGTCTTCGATATTTAAAAAAAGATATTTCTTACCTTACTGTCGATATTCTGTACCACAATATTCTTGCAGTCGATATTCTTGACCTACGATATTTAAAACTCGATATTATGGTAGGTCGAAATTAAAAACTCAATATTCTGTCTGTGCACCAGCATAGAAGTTCAATACAACTTTCTCTCTGCTCATCACATGTCCCCAGAAGGCCAGTGAGGGTCAACGCAGATGGGCCTCTGTTCCTTCCTTTTACAAACAAGGGGAGAGGAACTATTAGAGACTAGGAACAAAGACGAAGGGGGGGTCAAGGGACGTGTCATTCCCAGTCTCTCGATGTGCTGCCCCTGTGATGTAGGCAGCTTCAGCACGAGCAGGAAGACTGACAATTGCCTTAACTTATATTCACGTGTGCTTCACCAGTCTGAGCAAACCCATTCACCAAGTATGCAGGCAACATTTTTTTTTTTTTATCTCACTGAAGTTAATAAAGCATCTCCGTGTTAACGCCCCCAGTATTTTCCCACAAGCTTCAATCTACAGAAGGCCATTTCTTGTACATTTCCCTAGACGTTTTAGACCCCAATTCATCCCTGTACCTTAGTCACAAGACTATGTACTCCTTGCAACATAACACACTGCACTCGTATAGCATTAAACCGATTGCGACTTTCTCTGTGCTGTACAAATGGCACCAACAGGCCAGTGAAGGTGTAAGTGCTATTTTTCACGGTAGATGGGCCTCTTTTTCCTTCGTTTTACAAACAATGGGAGAAGAACCGTTAGAGAGCGGGAGGAAAGAGAGGGGGGGGAGCGGGCTCAAGGGACGTGTCATTGCCAGTCTCTCGATCTGCCGCCCCTGTGATGTACGTAGGTTCAGCACGAGCAGGAAGCTTGACAATACCTTAACTTATATTCACGTGTGCTTCACAAGTGTGCACTAACCAATGCACAAAGTGTGCAAATAACATTTCATTTTTTTCATCTCACCGCAGTTAATAAAGCATGTCCGTGTTAAAGCCCCCCCCCCAGTATTTTCCCACAAGCTTCAATCTGCAGAGGACCATTTCTTGTACATTTCCCTAGGCGATTTTGGACCCCAATTCATCCCTGTACCTTAGTCACAAGACTATGTAGTCCTTCCAACATAACAAACTGCACTCGTGTAGCATTCAACCGATTGCGACTTTCTTTGTGCTGTACAAATGGCACCAACAGGCCAGTGAAGGTATAAGTGCTATTTTTCACGGTAGATGGGCCTCTTTTACCTTTGTTTTACAAACAACGGGAGAGGAACTGTCAGAGAGCGGGAGGAAGGAGAGGGGGGGCGGGCTCAAGGGACGTGTCATTGCCAGTCTCTAGGTCTGCCGCCCCTGTAATGTACGCAGGTTCAGCACGAGCAGGAAGCTTGACAATACCTTAACTTATATTCACGTGTGCTTCACAAGGGTGCATAAACCAATGCACGAAGTGTGCAAACAACATATCATTTTTTTCATCTCACTGAAGTTAATAAAGCATGTCCGTGTTAAACCCCACCCCCAGTATTTTCCCTCAAGCTTCAGTATGCAGAAGGCCATTTCTTGTACATTACCCCGGTCAATTGTGCACCCCAATTCATCCCTCTACCTTAGACACAACACCTTGTAACCCTTCCAACATCACACACTGCACTTGTGTACCACTGAAACCGATTGCAACATTCTCTGCGGTGCACAGATGCCACCAACAAGCCAGACAAGGTCTAAGTGCTATTTTTCAAAGTATATGGGCCTCTCTTACATTCCTTTTACAAACGACAGGAAACAAACCGTTACCTAGCAAGAGGAAGGAGGGAGGTGGGGGTCAAGGGACGTATCATTCCCAAACTCTTGACCTGCCGGCCCTCTAATATACGCAGATTCAGCACAGGGAAAGACCCTGACAATTCCCTCCATTTATATTCACATATGCTTCACCAGTGTGAACAAATTCGTACACAAAATATGCTCAGAACATTTCCATTTCTTTTTTATCTCTCACACATTCATAAAACATTTCTCTTGTAAAGAAATGCCCCCCCCACCTGTATTTTCCAACAAGGCACAATCTACAAACATCCCTATTTCTCTTACATTGACCGGGCCGATTTTCAATATTAATTCAACCCTGTACCTTACTCGCAACACCATGCAGACCTTTCAACATAAGAGACTGCATTCCTCATTTCACGAAAACACTTAAATATATACTGGGCACTTCAACAATACCTTCCCAAACACTCATACAAAGTACCATAATCACTAATCACTTTACCACCATGTATTTCACCTCATCTATCTTTTTATTCTTCACTACTCAGCAACTACTAACAGTGTTGACTCTATCCAAATGCAAAGCAGAAACCCTTTTCATATCACAGTTCAGTGTCACCATATCACTGAAAGCATGCGTACATGGAGCTGTATCTTTTCCTAGTAGCACATCTTTAAAAGAAACATAGAAATAGATATATACCACTGTTATATACTTAACAAATCTCCCGTCGCATAACATGTGTAAAAATACATATACAAAGGGACGTGCCATTCTTAGTCTCTCGATCTACCGGCCTTCTAATCTCTGCACATTCTACACAGCCAGGGACTCTGACACTTCCCTACACTTATATACAACTATAGGTCACCAGTGTCAAAAGTCCGAGCACAACGTGTGCACACAACATTTCATTTTTTTGTTATTTCCCTCAACGTAATAAAACATGCCTTTTCGACCCCCCCCTCCTCCCCACTATTTTTCGACAAGTAACAACGTGCAAACATCCCACATTTTCTTTATGTTGCCCGAATCCATTTTGGAACTTAAATTAACCCTGTACCTCACTTTCAAAACCATATACTCCTTTAAACATGACAAACTACACTTCTTCTTCCTCAAAAACTCCTAAATATATATGGGGTACTTGTTCAGCAACTACCCACACTCTATGCACATTTTGTAACAAAAGAGAAACAGCACACTTCGGCAACACTATATTATTTTAAAAATAATATTTTCAAACTTTAAAATATCGCCTCAAAGACTTAACCACTACTACACAATATATAACACACGTTATTAATTTCTAACTCACCTCTGTAGTTGATATGCAGATTTCGAATTTCACAAACGCATGCAATATTTTCTTTCTCAGACAATAAATGTAATTCTAGACTCTTGTCAAGAATAGAACCAGTAATGGCAAAATTTCCCTCTCTTTCCGCACATAAATACATGTACATAACAAATCAAAATCCTTCCTTCATTATTTCAAATTGCAAAACACATTCCTATTGGTTACTCATATTAACCCTCTCTAACTCTCTTCTAAAACGCCCCAAACTGATTCTCTTATTCTGTGGATTGGACACTCCCCCACACTGCCGCATCGCCATACAGCCCAGAACGTTTACAACAATTCAGAAGCCTATATCTAATAATACTACTGCAAATTTTAAAGAATACACTTCTTCTAGACATACTACTCATTTTCAAAAATTTACTTTAATAGCTTACCAGTTCTAATTAATTTTGCATTTCATATTTTAATACCACATTTATTTCTACTCCTCCCCCAATCACGTTTCCGCCAATTTTCATACCAACAGTTTCTGCAACATTCAACGGAAGGCTCAAGGTCACAAGTTCACCAAATTTCATCCCAACAGTTTCTGCAACATTCAACGCCACGTGCAGGTCATAAGTTCACCATACTTCATACTAACAGTTTCTGGAACATTCAACGCCACGTGCAGCTCATAAATTCACCATACTTCATCCTAACAGTTTCTGGAACATTCAACAGCAGGTGCAGGTCACAAGTTCACCATTTTTTTAAGTTCAGAACAGTACCTTCCAAATACAAGTAGCAGGTGTGGTTGCGCTCCCAACATCTGATGGTATCCTATGTAATGTACGTTTCAATTTTTTTTTATTAACCAATCATAAACATACTTTTTCACGAAAGTAACATGCACCCTAGTTTTCACTACACAATGTTCTTCATCACCCAATCAGTTATCCTTTTCTCAAAAAAAAGCCTGTTCTCCACCTTTCAACATATCTCTCATTCTACCAACGGACTACATGAATAACAAACATCTTTTCATTCCTTTCAGCCATACCGTCAAAATGCTAGAATGGATCGTAGGACACAGCAATGTTTTCTGGTGCAAAAGGTATGCTGAACACAGACCTATTAAAAAAGACCTAGGTTTACAAAATGTGGACATTAAATGGTTTACACAGAGAGGATTATCAAATCAAATCAAATCAGGGACATTTGTAAAGCGCACATATCACCCGAAAGTCTCATGGCGCTCACAGGCATCTCCAACTAAAAACAGCTAACAGAGGAAAGCAGTGGGTCAGTTGTCAAAAGACCATGTTTTTAGTTCCCTACGAAAACGTTGATGATCAGCAATAGTGCGAAGATGTAATGGCAATTTGTTCCAAAGAGTGGGGGCTATGAATGAAAAAGATCTTCCTCCATTTCTAGTTGTACGAATTCTAATGGAGGTATGAAGGTACTTATTACTGGATCTGAGGGGCCTGCTTGGCTGATGCCATTTAAGCTTCTTTTTCCAGTAGCCAGGGCCACTACCATACATGCTTTTGTGTGCTAAACAAAGAATCTTAAAACGCGTTCTCTTTCTGACAGGCAGCCAGTGAAGTTGCTTCAAGTTAGGCGCAGATGGAGAGCCTGATGGAAGATTCAGAACCAGCCTAGCTGCAGTATTCTGTAGGACCTGCAGTCTAGATAGGAGATCCTCATTTATTGATGATAGCAAGGCATTACCATAGTCCATGCGATTAATAATCAAACCCTGAACTAATGGTTTCCTGGCTTCCATGGGAATCCATTTAAAAACTTTATGCAAATTGCGCATGATACCAAAACAGGAGCCAATTATGTGGTTCACCTGATTTTTCATCGATAGTTTACTATCGATTTGGATTCCTAGATTGCGAACCGATTGTTTGGGTTTTGGACTAGGGCCAAGAGTTGCAGGCCACCAATCATTTGTCCAGTACTTTTGTGCATCCCCGAAGAATACTATCTCCGTTTTGTCACCGTTTAGCTGTAGATGGTTTTCATTCATCCACATGTTAATGTGGATCATACAGTCTTTAAAACGAACCTTGGTGTCTATGGGATTCTGACCAAGGGTGACCAGAATTTGAGTGTCATCGGTGTATGACATTACGTCAAAGCTGTATGATCTGATCACCCTGGCCAGAGGTGTCACATAAAGATTAAAAAGTGTAGGGCTAAGAAGGGAGCCCTGTGGCACTCCCATCATGACAGGCCTACTACAGGAACTAATATCGCCGACCTGGACAGTGGTGACTCGGTCCGTTAAATAACTCCTGAGCCACCCCAGGGCCTTCCCTCCGACACCAATCTCCCCGAGCCGTTGTATTAAAATGCTGTGGGAGATGGTGTCGAAAGCCGCCGACAGGTCTAGTAGGATAAGAATAGAGGATAGTCCTTTATCCAGTGATAGCCTAATGTTGTCTATTACCTCTACCAGTGCTGTTTCGGTGCTATGGGCGGTCCTGAAACCAGACTGAGAGAGGTCCAATAGATGGTTACTCTCAAGATGGAAGATAAGTTGTTTATGGACCAAGGATTCAAGTACCTTCCCAAAGTATGGAAGCAGTGAAATCGGACGATAGTTGACCAAAAGATTGGGATCTGCTGTAGGTTTTTTTAAGATAGGTCTAACTCTGGCGGCTTTCCATATTTTGGGAACTGTTTCTTGAGCCAGTGAACGATTGAATAGTTCGGTAATGCTTTCAAGAAGGGTGGGAGCAATCGTCAGTAGGAAGTGTGGTGATACAGGGTCACCAATTGTTGCCTTTGGTTAAAACCTCTATGCATCTCCAACCCCCTGACCTCATGATTGTGCACTGTGGTGGCAATAACCTAGGCACATTGACTGGGGTAGGTCTGGAAATGCTCATGAAGGATACCTTTGGACAATTGATGTTGCTTTTGCCTCAAACTGTCTTTGTATACTCCAATATATGCCAAAGACAGAAGTGGAAATGGTCAAATCAATTCTGTCCTCAAATTGAGAAAGATAGGAAAAATATCAATAAAGCTATGTCTGCATACCTCAGAGATCACACTTCAATTTTACGTATACCTCCAAACACGTGCAGCTCCTCCGAGCAGAGAAGGACGGAAAACCCGTAACCCCCCTCCCCATATCATTATATTTGCTCCAAAGAAATACCGGTCCCCGTGACAGAAGTAAACCCTGCATCATAACTAAACATTGCTCCCGGGAACTGCCCCACCCGGGGGCTTAATTAAACGAAGCACTCAACACTGCGCTTCATTTTCTTTTGCCCGCCGTGATTTCCCGCCGAAAACATATAAAAATGTTTCTTTACGTTCCGACTCCCTGTGACAGCCCCTGAGCACACTAGGAAGGTCACAGTGTTCCTACCCTACCCACTTCTACTTTTTTTCCCCCTTTTCCCCCTGCTCATTTCAACCGACTCACAAAATGGCTGTCAACGCTTCCTAGTTTGAAGTGTTGGCAGCCAATCCCAGGCAAGCTCGTGCTCGGAACGCCTCAGCCAATCAGATCTCACAATTCTGAAATATTGATATCTGTAAATCTTTAAATATCTAAAAAACTACTGCATGGATTTGCACCATTTAAACAAAAGCGTCCTTTCTGGACCAAGAGCTATCTCTCTGCCAAATTTGGTGCAATTCCGTTCAGCAGTTCGGGCTGTAGCCGTGTCTAAAGTTTCCTACGGAAATTAACATGGAGAAAACGTGTTTTGGGAGCCCCCTTTTTTCTCTGCCCCCCTTCACGAATCACCCCCAAACTTTCACGACAGGGGCTGACCTCAATGAACAATTAGTTTTGAAAATTTCGTGAAGATTCGTCAAACAGCGCCAAAGTTATTAGCAAAACAAAAAACACTTTTCCTATGGAAACTAGGTTCTAACTATAACTACCTACTGGCGACCTCCAAGAGGAAGGAGAGTCCCCGTTTGCAGGCTGAGGTATTAGCAGCATCAACAGTTCTTTTTATTTTCACAACCCACGAGGGTAGAGACTAATTTTTTATGTTTTGAATCAAGCAAGCACCCACTGAGGTTTGATTGGGGAGACTACTGGTTCCAGCAAGCACCTGTGCACTTGACGGTGCACACGCCCACAGGGGCGGGACTGAGCAAAATACTTAAGCAGTTCCCCATCGCTGCTGTGATTCAAATGAGTGCCAGTGATCAAGGACGAAGTGAGCGTCTGAAACGCGTTTGGCTTTGAACGAGCTGAAATAAAGAAGCTGTTTATTTTTGCTGTAACCTGCAATAAAAGATGGAACCTATCTCTCCTTGAGCGGCGTCATCACCTGGGCAACTCTTTTTGTTGGATACAAGGGCACTTCATGCTTGAAACGCGTCACAGGGGTGAGAGGAATAAAAATCTTACCTGCTACTTAATCCGGGTCCGTCTCTCTCTGCTCGCCTGCTTGTTAGCGTGGAGGTGCGGGGAGTGATCGTTGCGATATATATATATATATATATATATATATATATATATATATATATATATATATATATATATATATATATATAGTTAAGTTGACAGTTTCACATAACCTATTCCCAATATTTGAAATACAGTGTTATCATACAGCAGTTTAGCTTTAGGAGTTTTTTTCATTGCCACCTCTGCTAGTATAAGCAACTTCTGACCAGCCACAGCTTGATTCAGAGAATAGTTTTCAGTTTAATTCCTTGTTCTAACCGCTCCAATTACTATCTCCGCTACCCTTTACCTTTTTACCTACCTTTTTTTAAGCCGTACACAAGCATTTCTTGCAAACATAATTACTGAGTCCATAATGAGCAGATAGTGGGAGAACCTCGGTACAATACATTTTCCATTATATCTTGGGATATCGCAGGTTACGAGCAGCAATTGAAAAATACAGGGACAAGACTATTTAACTTCATCGAAGAACATATTTTAGTTTGTTTTCACGAGACATGGCAACCTTCAACTTTAATAATCTCAAACTACACCACACATATAATTAAAGCAAAAAAGAATGTTTTGGAAGACCGGCTGGAGGGCTGGCAATATCAATCAGTAATAAACTCTGTATGAAAAGCGAAAAAATGAAAGCATCTTCGGATTATATTTTGGCAGTTTTACTTACAAATCTATCCATGGCTAAACTGCTGATTATAAATATCTATTTTGCCCCTCATCTTGTAAAAAAACAAAGATACCGTAAAATACTAAATGAGTTGGAGCAAATAATGGAAACATATGGCCAGTTATTTGCAATTATTACAAGGGACTTTAACCAAAGGTTTACTGCCATCTGCATATCAACTTTCCACTATTGAGGAACCAGATCTGAGTCATCACATTCCTTACCCAAAACTTTTACTATAATAAAAACAAAAGGGCTCTAATGCCCAAACCAGATGTACCTACAACATTCTGGTAGACTCCGGACACATAGCACTGAGTGAAAGGTTGGCAGAAGATCAGCCAGCTGTATCAACTTGGCGAGGACCTCTGGCCTCCACCATCATAGACTACACATTTGTTCATTACTCATATTTCCATCTTTACAAAAGATATGCTATCATTCAGAGGCCGAGAGTGACCATGATCATCAAAGGTTAGTAGTAAACATTAAATATGATCAATAGAAGGACCGGGGAAAGGTGGATTGTGATCGAACGATTGCTGTCAATAACAAGTGGCTCATCTAGAACATCATGCTACAAAACAAAGCATCAAATCTAGGTGGAACCTTAACATCATTTTTTAAAATAGATTGTGCTCAACTGAAGATAGGCGATGATTGGATTTACATGTGGCAAATCATGTTAGAGCGCATATTGTCAGTTGTGATGGCAAAGTTACAAAATTCATGATTGAACACCTTTTTTTCATCTAATGCTCAGCAATTAAATGAGTCAAAGGCAGTGTACCATAAGTTAGTGCTGCATACTTTAAAATTTCCTGTGTCTAAGGATCACAATTTGAGACTCCAAAAACTAAAGAGGGAATTGAAGATTAGAAACACACAGATAAACCGGGATAGGGAATGTAATGCAGATGCAAAATTGTTCAATGCCATTTCATCACGAAATGAACAAGCATTTTGGTCTTTAGTGGGATATGGCACAAGCTCATAAAAGCAACCTGATGATTCGTTCATCCCAAACAATAAATGGGAAACTCACATAAAGTGCTTGTACAAATCAGCAATTACTTGCTCCTTTGAACCACTAATAGAACCTGGAATATATCCGTATATCACAAAGGAGGAAATATAAAACCTAATAAAAAGTTCTCACTCGCCCAAAGCAGCTGAACCAAATGATATACCTATAGATCTGGTTCAATTAGATGTTATATTTTGGAGCACACTGCTAGAACAGCTTTTCTCACAGGTAACTAAGTCTGGGACAGTTCCATGTTCTTGGAAAGGGGCGATTGCGCATCTGAAATATAAATGAGGTCCAAAACAAGATCCAACCAGTTATAGATAAATAGAACTCCTAGACTTTGAAGGTGAATTGTTTGCTAAGTACCTTCAAAATAAATTAAGGCTATGGGCAGAAGAAAAATCACTAATTCTACCAACACAAACAGGATTCTGCACAGGCTGTTCAGCCATTGATAATATCAGAACACTAGCTCTTCTTGGGAAAAACTCACATATACAGAAAAAAATGTTATACACCTGTTTTGTGGACTATTCCACGGCTTTCGACAAAGAGAACTGGCAAAGACTGTGGGACAAGCTTATAACGTGGGAAATAGATCTTAATTTTCTGCACTTTATCATCAAATTACATATCGAAACATGGCTACAGGAAAAGCTATCACCTGATAATACCCTGTCTTCGAAATTTTGCACTAAGAATGGACTAGGACGAATTTTCACCCCTCTATTATTCTCCTTGTACATTGCTAAGTTAACCGAGTCATTAAAGTTTAGATCAGGGAATTCCTCGAAAGCTAGCAGGTAGAAAAATAACATAATTGGCCTACGCTGATGATCTGGTGCAGCAAACTAAAGCCATGGGGTGGGTTTTAGGAGATACTTCAATTGAAATAGAAAAACAATATGACTATCTCGGAGTGACTTTCAACAGTAAGTTATCATGGTCAAACCATCTTGCCAATAGAAAATCAAAGTCAACATTGATCACCAGATCAGATCTAAGATTCCCAAACGTGTTTGCCAGAAAAGCAATTAGGCCATCACTTAAAGCATTAAACATGAAATTAGTTTCATATCTATTGTACGCATCTCCTTCATTGAACCACAAGGTCATTTTCTGTCTTGATAAAATATTTACTCAACGTGTCCGCAATTTATTACATCTACGCTAAAAAACTCCCTCTGTGTTATAAGACTGTGATTAGGTTTAAAATCTTTAACGTCACTTTACTACAGAATTACAGTGAATTACATCTGCAAATGTGCAAAAGTTCAGACGCAAGTTCACTAAAACTTCTAATATATAACAAGAACTGGGTAAATCTATATACAATGATATGGAGTTGCACATTTTACTGGTGGGTTTAGAATCTTATGACCTACCTGATCCACAGACACTGGGGAAAATGAATCGACCAACCTGGAAAAATCTCCTCCGTAATACCTTTACTGTTAAACAGTGGGACTCAGACTTGGCACACGCTGAAAAATACAAGCATATGGAATTAGTGTCTGATACCTACACTGTTCAGAGCCAAGAATATTTAGGGTCAAACTTGTCCGGCAATGCTAAAAAGGCCTTTTTAAAGTGTAGTTTGTTTTACATTCCGATTCGTTAGTTTGAAGGGAAATGGAACCCAGCTTTCAAAGGTAAAACAGCCTGTCATCTCTGTAGTCTTGCAACTGAATCCCTCTTACATATCATATGCATTTGTCCTAAATTGTTGCATTTAAGGAAAAAAGACTTACGCTCCATGTTTAACAAAGAAAAAATAAGATCAACTGTGGAAGCCGTTATTTATTGTTATATAGTTAGGGAAGACAGTGCAATAGTAACGTTGATAACATTATAAGATTAGACCTATAAAGAACTAGCGGCAAGATTTTATGATCTATATTGATGTATTTAAGGGAAAAGATTTAAATAGCATATTACCTTTTCCTGTCTTTCCTCAAGGGATAATATGAATTGTGAACGTTTATGCATTTTTGCACATTCTTGCACATCAGCACTTTATTATACCTGGTAAGAAAAGTAAGTAGGCCAAGTAAGATCAAAGGAAGAGGCGGAAAATATCTTGGATAAATAACAAGTCCAGTGCTGTTATTGAGAAAAAGAGTCCCGGGCACACGTAATGAGAGTAACAATATCCTGATGGTAGAAATGTCTGGTTTTAGCGAATCAGTGGTCAACACCAGTGGATTGATAAGAATGTTCTTTAATGAAGCGAAAAACAAAGAAACGACCAGCCGACACGTGTTTCGTCAAGACGGGAGATGTCCCGTGACTCATCAGGGCCACGTAGCAGAGGTAGAAAGAACAATGAAAAAGACCGGGATGCAATTAGCGGGTCCGCCAGAAGCAAAGAAGAACGGGTGTCAATGGGGACCCAGAGTGGCAGGTCCTATGGTAAGAAGGTAAGGAGGTGCCTGGGGGCAGAATCGGAAAACCTCGACACCCAAACGGGGTGGAAATCCTGGGGAAAGAATCGCGTGCCACTGGGGACCAGGGTAGGAGGTCCTGTGACTGGAGAGTCCCTGGGGGCGGATGAGCCAGGCACCTCGCATGTACGGTGAAAACCAAAGGAAAGATGGGTCCGTTCTTCTTTGTTTCTGGCGGACCCGCTAATTGCATCCCGGTCTTTTTCATTGTTCTTTCTACCTCTGCTACGTGGCCCTGATGAGTCACGGGACATCTCCCGTCTTGACGAAACACGTGTCGGCTGGTCGTTTCTTTGTTTTTCGCTTCATTAAAGAACATTCTTATCAATCCACTGGTGTTGACCACTGATTCGCTAAAACCAGACATTTCTACCATCAGGATATTGTTACTCTCATTACGTGTGCCCGGGACACTTTTTCTCAATTTCTGGGGTGGGTTCCATGACCCACTCATCCACGGGGGTTACAGGGTAGTTCCTCCGACCTGGCAGCACCGTACTTACTCCCCTCCACTTACACACTACGCATATTAGCCAGAGCGCCAATCTTCCTGTCTTACTAAAAACCCTACTTCAATATATCAGTGCTGTTATTGGTTGAAACTTAAAATGTCCACTCAGGCACCTTTATAATTGTTAAGGCTATGCCGACTATGCATGGACTAAGTTGCATTCAAACTGTGCTTAAAGGTAGAGTATAAATATAAAGATATGTCTCAAGACGTTACTGCATTTTAGAAATTGCATTTAGGAAACAACACTTTTCATGGAAATTTGTAGATTAGATGCACAAAATAATTATGACCTAACGATAACGCCCATTTCAGAAGTTGTACTCCAGGAGTTTAGATGCATTGAAATCAGCCGCTTGTATCTCACAATTGTAGAAATCTATTATTTTAGAAGCTTATTTATTCTATGTGTGATGTTTTATATCTATTATTGTAATCTTTGATTAACACAATAAATTCTACTTACTACTACTACGTATGGCTTGTTTTGACAATGACATTGTTATAACTAGAAGCCATTTGTGACATTGATGTAACCCACTATTTATCATATCTTGGTGAGTGGGAGAGTTTATCTGCTTGAAAATGGGAGTGGGAGGCGGGAGAGTTTATCCACTACTGGATCCTTTAAGGCCTGAAAATTATCAGCCCATTTCTTTGTTACCTCTCCTTGGTAAGTTAGCAGAAAAGCATATAAACAAACAGCTCTCTTATTTCTTGGAGGAAAATGGGCTCCTATGCAGAACACAATCAGGCTTTTGCCCTTCCTACAGCACAGTCTGCCTTGTTGCTCACCTCTGAATCGTATAGATGAATTAAGGATGAGGGCAACACAGCAGCCAGTCTTATGCTCAAACTCAGTGCCACGTGTGACACTGTATCCCATAATAATCCTTTTTATGCTCGATCTCAGTGCCGCGTGTGACACTGTATCCCATAATACCCTGGTCAAGCGTCTCTGGAATAGTGACATTAGTGGTAAAGTTCTGCAGTGTGGGCCTCATTCCAGCAGGGACGCACCTTTCAGGTATCACAAAAACCTTCTCAGTTGTCAATCCATCCCTTGCAACAAGGAGTGCCTCAGGGCTCGTCTTTGAGCCCAACTCTTTTTAATGTGTATGTTAGCCCTCTGGATGAGGTCATTGAGCAGTATGTTTTTACAATTATCTCATACGCTGATGACACTCAGCTTGTTATAACTTTATCCCAGAAGAGTGAGCATAGGGCGCCTTCCCTGTGTGTGTGCCTATCTGATGTTGCGGCCTGGATGGACCTCAATTGCTTAAAATTGAATGCTGAGAAGTCTGAGTTTCTGGTCCTGGGCAAGCAGCTGAACATCTGGTCTAGTGCATGGTGGCCAGATAACCTTGGTGCTTTACCATCCTCCAAGCCCAACATTAAGAGCCTGGGCATCTGGTGCGATGAGAAGCTCTCATTCAATGCCCAGATCAATGCCATTGGAGGAAGGTGTTTCAGGATTTTGAGATCCCTAGAAAACAATCCTTCATCTTCTTCCCAAGTCCACCAAAAAAAAATAGTCCCAGTGTGGGTTATATCCAGATTGAACTGCTGCAATGTTCTGTACATGGGTGTCTCCCAAGCATGATTAAATAGGCTTCAACGTGTTCAGAACGTGGCAGCTCGGACACTGCTTGGGCTCCATAGGCGAGCCACTATCAGAACTGCATTGAAGAAGCTACATTGGCTGTCAGTGAAACAGAGAATCACCTTTAAGGTCCTCTGCTATTGCTACAAAGTGCTTTCCTGCCAAGGCCATGCCTATCAGTAGGACATGGTTACTCCCTATGCGTCAAGCAGAATTCTGAGATCCAATACAGCCAAACTGGCCTCTGTTCTCAGAGTCAGGAAAGCTAGAGTGGATGGTTGTGCATTCAGGTACTTGGCTCCCAAAATTTGGAATTCACTACTGGTGGATCTTCGACTGTCTTCTTCGAATTATTTTTAGAAAAAAACTGAAAACCTGGCTTTTTGGGTGCAGTTAGGCTTTACCTGTAGTGCTCAACTCTTTTCTGTACTCAGCTTCCTAGCGCTAGGACACTTCATGTGAAGTAACCACATGCTCTATAAATATTTTGTAATGTACACACTATGGGGCCGATTCCGATCTGGGTCGGAAAGCTCTCCGACCGATCCGGATTGTTTTCCGACCGCAGTCCGACCGAGCGAGTACGATGCGGCCGCATGCTGACGGACTCGGTTCGGTCGGACTCCCATTGAAGTCAATGGGAGCCGGTCGTACGACGCGTACATGGGCTCCCATTGACTCAATGGGTACGTTGCGCAAAAGGATGCCCCCTGTAGTGGGTACGCATTGGTGCCATCCGCACCGTACATGCATGTATAGGGGGGACCATTGGGTCCCCCCTTTGTCCGACTCGTAAGGCTACGGGTGAAGGGGGGTCCGGCACGGACCCCCGAAGTCCGCTTCCCAGAGCTTTTACATGTCGGAGGCTCTGACTCGATCTGGCTGTCCGGATCGTGCATCGTACTGGCTCGGTCGTAAAATGTCTCCATTGCGCGGTACGAATCGAGTGCGAACGAGTCGTACGGAGCGGTTCGGACCCGGAAATGATTCGGTCGGCGATTTCGCGTTCATTCGCATCGTACTTGGGCGTCCGGACCTCTGTACGACTCGGTTGGAAACAAAGCCTCCGACTCGGATCCGATAAAGCCGAATCCGATTCGGAGGCCTTCCGACCGAGATCGGAATCGACCCCATAGTCTTCGCTTGGTTTAAGTATTTAATAAAGTAACAAACGACTGCAGGTGATGCTCCCTTTCCAGCCAGCCATCAACTGACTCTTAAAGGAACACTCTACATCATCTGTAAGGAATGTTCTAATACAGAACATTGATGCATCATACTTATTTAAAGCTACATAACAGAATACAACACATCCTCTTCCCTTACCACTCAATATTGAGATATTAATAGGATGAGATTAAATAAAACAAGAATAATTAAACTAATGCTGTTGGCATTCAGAGAAAAGAATGACATATAACGTTTGATCAATTACAAACATAATCTCGCAAATACTTAGGTGGATTCCTGTGCCTAAAATGCCCTTCACTTCTTCCTACTCTCTCTCCTTGTACTCTACCACTTAACACTTCCACATCATCCATTAACATATATCCACTACAACCTTCCACCTCCCTTTCCTTTCTGTCACTGAACCTATTTCCCTTCATCTTCTCATACAATGATACCCTTCGCCTATTCCACCTTTCTCCATTTTCCAATACAACATACAGCTCATGCACTTCCTTCACTCTAAAAGGTCTACGAAATTGTAAACAATTCTCCTCGAACCTTCCACTTTTGACTTTGACTAAATCACCTGGTTTCAAGTTTCTATACATTTCTCTTTCATGCAAAACATTTGTTTGATCATCATTTCCATGCAAAATCCTTTTTATCCATGCAGGAGACATTTTTGTGTTAACATCACGTCCCCTCATAACTTTAAATGGTATTTCCTTGTGGGTTATATAATGATGTGCGCAAATGACCTATTACACACGTCTCTAAGAACAACTTCATTTCCCTAGACGTCAACTGCGTACCATTGTCAGTTACAAAAACAACATGATCCAGCATTCCAGAATAATATAAAATACAGTTCAAAATGCCAATTCAAGAAATTAGATAAATTCGTTCAGCAGGTGTTGTTCCAAATTTTTCTTTATTCAAAATCTTCTTTAAAAAACTACCGCAGCCGACGCGTTTCGTCCCTAAAAGGACTTCTTCAGGGCAAAAGTGATGACGTAAATATTTTTCAAATTCAAAAACAATTTTGCCACACGGCGCGAGCGGTTACGGCGTTCTCCTTTCAAATCGTAATGGGCTAAACATCCAACACTTCCAAATAGAGGATTGAAAATTTGAAACAGAAACACCTAATATCGCACATGGCTGGATAACTTGTTAAATAAAGGATAGAAAAATTTGAGATAGAGATGTACTCGACTGTATGAGGTCCATTCAACACTTACTTGTGATAATGAGACCACGTAGAGATGAATAACAGAAGAAATATGGTGTACGAACCGTTGTTGTATTTGAAAAAGATTTACGTCATCACTTTTGCCCTGAAGAAGTCCCTTTAGGGACGAAACGCGTCGGCTATGGGCGTTTTTTAAATAAGATTTTGAATAAAGAAAAATTTGGAACAACACCTACTGATCGAATTTATCTAATTTCTTGAATTGGCATTTTGAACTGTATTTTATATTATTCTGGAGTGCTGGATCATGTTGTTTTTGTAATTGTGAGGGATATTGCATCCCAGGAGGTTTAGGGGTATTGAGCCTCAGATCCCTAGCACCCTACTAACGGAAATTACCCTTAACCCTTTCACTGAGATAAGTGCAGTCATTATTACCCCATACCCTTGTGCCTTGTGTTTTTATACCATTGTCAGTTATGAACTTGACCGGGAACCCTTCTTCTCTAAACACATCTTATAACATTTCTATCGGTTTTTTTGTTGTGATTTCGCGCATAAATTTAACCACTAACTATTTCGAGTGCACATCAACCATAACTAGGGCAAACCTACACTCAGATGTCAGTGCTCTCGTTGGCCCTATAAAGTCCATGCAAACCATGTGCCATGGTTTACCAGGATCAGTGATTTCACCCATGACTGATCGATTACCAATTTTTTATCTTTTTCTCCTTCCTTACAATCTACACACCAAGTTACCTAATCCGTAACATCCTGATCCATCCCTGGCCACCAATAGTTTTCATGTAACCTTCTCTTTGTAAGAGTTTGACCTAAATGGCCTTCATGTGCCAATTTAATTAACTCTACCCGCACACCTTGAGGAGGAACAAATTTGTCCCCTCTAGAGATTAGACTCTCACCACACACTGATAGTTCATCAATTATTTTCACAAAAGGATGGACTGATACTGAAACTGTACTTTCCCATTTAACTCCTTTATTTATCATCTCCATCACTTGAGTCATTACTGCATCCTCTCTCATACACTGAACCCAGCGTTCCTTTCCTACTGCACCTTGAGTTGTACTAACAACATCATCCACATAAGCCACTGTACCCTCATCACTGTATGCTTCTACACCCTCTTTGTCAACATCTTGCCATGCTAAAGGTAATCTAGACAAACCATCTGCTTGAATGTTCTTCCACCCAGGTACATATTCCACTTTATATTGATATTCCTGTAATCGTGCTGCTAAACGAGCTAACATTGCTGAAACATTTTCCGCTCCACCTGGCATTAACATTTTCACTAATGGTTTATGGTCAGTACGTAAAATTATTGAAAATCCCCAAACATACATCCTAAAATATTCACCTGCCAACACTGCGGCTAATGCTTCTCTCTCAACCACAGAATAGTTTCTCTCAGAACTAGTTAGAGAGCTCGAAGCAAAAGCTACAGTGCGTTCACCTTCTTTGTGCATTTGCGAAAATACTGCCCCTAATCCCACAGCACTTGCATCCACTGTAAGAATCGACAACAATCTTGTGTAAAAAGGAGTTAACAACTTTGCGTCACATATCTCTTTTTTGATGTTGTTAAATGATTTTTCTTGGTCTTCAGTCCACTCAAATAAGCAACCCTTCCTTAAAAGTTTCTTCAACTGCTCAGTTTTTTCTGCAAAAGTCTTTACAAATTTTGCATAGTATTCAACTAGTCCAAGAAATGACCTAAGTTGATCTTTGTCCTGCGGTGATGGAAATTTTCTTATAGCCTCCAACAAATCTTTCTTTGGTTTGAACCCATACGAAGACAATGTATATCCCAGGTATTCTACCTCTTCAACACAAAATTTGCATTTCTCTGTCCTAAGAGTCAGCCCTGCATCAGCAATTTTATCTAAAACCCTTTTTAGGATCATGTTGTGACCACTTATTGACTCACCAAATATAAGAACATCATCTTGAAAGTATACAACCCCATCGATGTCCTTCAAAACGTGGCCCATCATCCTCTGAAACACACTGGCCGCTGAAGAAAGTCCAAACGGCATCCTTGTGAATTGATATACAACTTTTGTAGCGATAAAGGCTGTGAGACTTTTTGAATCTGGATGAAGTTTTATTTTAAGGTATGCACTTTTGAAGTCTAATTTCGAAAAGTACTTTGCTTCTTTCAAAGACAACACTAACTCTCCTATATTTGGAAGGGGAAAATTATTCGTAACAATATTTTGATTTACAGTGCGCAAATCCACACATAAGCGGAAACTGCCATCAGGTTTTCCCGTAATCACTACCGGAGAAATCCAACTCGATGTTTCAACCGGTTAAATAATGCCCTGAGTGACCATTTCTTTCAACATACGTTTAACCTCTTGCTGAGCTACAATAGGGACTTTTCGAACTTTATGTTGAATAGGCGGTGCACCTGGCTTTACCACAATTTTATGTACATAGGGGCATATTCTCAAGGACCTATCCCCGAGTTAGCGGCACTTTATCGCAGCCAAAGTGCCGATAGATTTATCGCACCATTTACAAGCTGGTGCTAACAGCCGATATCGCCAGTTTTCCTGCGATAGCAGGCGCAAAAAACATCGCCACGGATGACACCGGCAACTAACGCTAATGAGATGCAGAGTAGGGGTCCCTGTGCAAAAAGCAGTGACAACACCACTTTGCAATATTCTCTACGACCAGCCAGATCGGCGATAAGATCCCAAAACAGGTGATAAGGCGCGTTAGCAGCAGGGATTTAACACCTGCTCTTATCTGGTGTTAAGTCGGACGACAACCTGCACCACAAAGGGAGCCCAGACCAGAGCCACACCTGAAGAACAACAGATGCCATGGAGCTACTGATCATGCAGCTCGGAGCCCCAAGAGGGCCACAACACCCATCGGCTCTGGGTGTGGTTCATTTCTGGGCTGGACAGGAAACCAACTGATGCGTGTGTCTCTGTTGCAGTGTCTGTGCCACACGGCCCGCAATCGACAATGTTGCAATGTTGCATGCACCCGGAGGGCGGCCTCGCACGAAGGGATTGTACAAGGAGCGCAAGGCCGCTCTGGCTCTTGGCTCATGCATGCCAACTGTTGTGTGTGTATCGCTATTGGTGCACCATAAGCCTAATGCCTAGCCTCAATTGCAGCTCGAAAGCCACATCACATTTCCAGAATGCAAGCAGTAGTCAGACTAACATTAGGGATGAAAGCTCCTTTGTCTCAATACATAAGGCGGAAGAACATCTGCACCTCTGACCTTGGTCTTGCATGCGGCAGGCACCCCCTGAGAGAGATACCATAGCAGATGATGACGACTCCCACACTACACACAGCGCTAATGATAGACCAACGTATCCACACCCCACACACAGAAGTCCTTGCTCGAGGTACTCTTGCATGGAATGCCCTTGACACTTACGGACACAACAACCCATACGTCCAAACGTTCAACACACATATGACTCATTGCTCCGAGCTGTGGCATATCATCCACATAACTGCTGCAGGTCAGAAGAGTGCCGGTTCTACGAGAGCCACCAACGCAATGGCAGAACATCCCGGGCGCATGCACAACGCCTGTCACGTGGAACTGTATCGTGACTGAATGCTGCCTGTTAGTGTCTGATGCATTGGTCTGCATGTTGTGGCCCTTGTCTTGCCCGTACTGACACGCACATGGCAATAAAGTCTACGCAACTTCACTAGTGTTCAACTGTGATGAGTGTTGATTAGAATGACAAATCATGTGCCTCAATGAGCATTGTCCGTACACAGGGAAGGACTGACTGACGCATTTCACTTAGGAGTGAGTCCCTATTGCCGGCTCCACCTCTGTGAGCCAGACATAGGGGTTGGGATAGTTGCTGATAGACCTGTGCTCTTATGTGTCTTCAGCAATGTGAGTATGGTGTCCATATTCTTGCCATGTGGATCAATGTGATCCATCACTACAGGCTGTGTCCACCCAGTTGAGTGTGAGTAGGTATGCGAAGAGATGTTCTGTTGTCAAATGTGATGGGGGACACTACTTTAGGCCTGCCAACGACTTTGACATTTCATACCCAGCCCTATTTCTAACATTGCGTGGGGAAAAGTTGAGGAATTGCACGATTGTTGTTTCAGAGCAATGAGGCCACAGCTAGTGCACACATTCCCAGTCATCTCACTTCCTATGTGTGTCACGGTCAAACATGTGCATTGCTTTCATTTCCCAGGGTGTACCTATTTGGGCAATCAATGTCCTTACATTCATCCACACTTTCATACTTGATCGATTATGGTCATGACACATCTGTGTGAATTTGAATGATTTATTCACATTCGGTGGAGTGTCGGAGCTGGAGCAGTACATGGCCATGCAAACCACACATTACATTGTAGACCAGTGGAGGGCCAGCCAGAGTCATTTAGGGATTGACGAGTACATCGGAAGAGGAAGAGTACAGTCCGCAGTCTGATTGCTGTGTCATTGGTAAGCAAACAAAATATGGCAGTCCATGTCGAGGTCCAAGGTGAGTATCGCAGAGTGTTTCGGGGGACAGTGGGAGGTGTTGTTACAGGGAATGATGCAGAGGGCAGTACCAAGCTGAAACAGGGCATATGGCGGAGAAGAATGCTACTGGCTCCTTCTTACTACAAAGGTGGAATCACCCGCATCTTCGTCCTCTATGTCATCTGTCTGACATGTGGGTGCTGATGTTTGGTCTGCAGCACTGTGTGCCACTGACACATCAGGGGCCGGAGATGTGTGTGTAGAAGTACCAGCAGCATTCATAAGCAACTGCCTTAGTGGCAGCAATGCGATGATGAGGATCTCCATGGCATGGAAGATCCCAACAACTTTTCGCTGGTGTGCATTGGTGGCAGCCATTCTTTCCGCATGCATCCGCTCCATGTTCTCCATTATCCTCAGCAACTGTGCCAACACTCGGCTGATATCGCTGAGGCCACTCTGACTAGACAGTTGTTCTCCTCTCAGAGTCATGACTCCAGCGATGGCGGGCATGGATTGTTGGACATCATAGAGTGAACTGTGGGTGGCCGTTAGGGAGTGTAAGTGGTCCCTGATGGAACTTAGTCACCCACGTATGGCATCTAGTTTGGCTGCCATGAGGTCGAACCCCACCCGCACCTGTTCAGCCACCTCCTTCTGGCAGTCTAACACATGGCCTTGGAATGCAATGTGTTCTTCGGTGAGGTGCTGGGAGGCAGGCGTGTTGGTGGGTGGTTCCTGCTGCGTGGTCTGTGCAGGGGGTGGGGTCGCCTCCATGCAACTGGGCTGCCCTGCTCCTGGAGGTGGGTTGCCGTAGCTGTCCATGAGCTGTTGTAGGGCGTCGGTGTCGAAGGTGTGGAGGTCCTCTTCATCATCACTGATGAGTTGTCTGGTCTGCTCTGCAGGAGGTGTTGATTGTCCCTCTGCAATGTGATGGGGAGATGCATTTTGACATTGTGTTGACATGTATGTTGACGCATTGTTCAAGTTTACATACAGACTGCATGGCAATGTACATTGTGACTGTTTGGGAGGAGCTGGCTATTTGATGCGGGACAGTGGACATTTGAACTACATCACGGATGTGAGGTTGTACACGTACATCATTATCTCACAGTTGCCTGCTATGCCAGATGTGATTGTCCAGTTTCTACGCACAAGCGGAACCAGTTGTGTCCTCTGTTCTGTAGTGAGAGTGTTGCACTTTGTTCCACATTGTCGTCAATGATGATGTGCTGTTATTGCTATGTGTGTGTGCTGCATTGTGGGAGAGTCGCCCCTGCAGCTGTGATTTTGCTGCCCCTTATCCCTTTGAGGCGGTGTGCCTTTGACTTCTGTGCTTCTACAGTGCTGGGATGTTGCAGACTTGGCTAATTTTGGCTCTAGTTCGGATTTTGGACTCTTGGGCATGGTTTATTCGCAGATGTGTTGTTGGCGTCAGGGGTTGTTTGTGCACGTGGATGTGTCAGAGTGTGACCTGCTCCTTTGACGGATGTGTTCCACACTCAGCCACCTCAGTGTCGTGGCGTGCCCCATGTCATGATAATTGGACTGCAGCCATGCTGTTCGTCATGCAGTGTCACTTGCATTTTCAGTGTGGCTCACAGACACGCAGCTTTGCTGGTTTTGACACGTGTGCATGGGTTGGTTGTGAGATTGGTGCTGTGTGGGGAGGGACCCCTTTGTGCCCATAGTGGACGGGGGCCTACTTGCTGTTTGTATGTGTGCTACAGTGTGCCAAGGGGATCAGGGACATGATCCAGAGTCATTGTGGGTGTGGAGTGTGCTGTACTTAATTGTGCATGTGTGCCATTGTGGCCATCTCCCCCCGTCCCCCCAGTCCCTGTTCGGTACTCACCCTGGTGCTGTTGTGTCAGGTCATGTCGAGCAGTGTCCGGACCCCCAACTCCTGCCACCGTCTCCCCTCTGATGACAGTGGCCACCATTTCCTCCATCTCGTCCAGCTCCTTGTGTTCCGCTGGTCTGCCACCTCCAGTCTGCATTGCTGCCTGATGGTTGTCAGCGAGTTTCTTCTTGGTTTTGCACTTCGCATCATTCCAGTGCCTCTTGACCTCTCCAATTGTCCTCCTCCTCACTCTGACTGCATTCACCTTGTCCAGGATGGACTGCCATATTGCATTTTTGTTTGCCAATGACACGTTGGAGGTGACGAACAGTTGTTGGTGGTGTTCTATCACCTCCGTGATGATTATCCTGTTTTCCTGCGGACTGAACCTCGTCTCCCTCGTCTTCTTCTCCTTGCCCTTCCGTGACCCCGAGGTCCCAGGCTGGTCCTCCTGGGGGCTTATGGGGTTCTGGTCGTCCTCTGTACTTGCTCCGGCTTCCTCCATGGTGCTACGCAGTTTTAATGATTTTGTTTGTGTTTTTCAGTGCTATTATGGTGCATTTTCCCGCATGACGCGTGGGAATTGCAAGCCTGTCGCTGGTTATCGCTGATTTTTTTATCGCGGTTGGCCACATCGCAACTTTTTTTGCGTTCGTGTTTCGCGTTTTTTCGGCGTCACGTTAATTTTAACGTGGTCATTTGGCGCGTTATCGTGAGACTATCGCATGGTGCCGCCGGGTTGAGAATACAACGTTAACACGTGTTATTTTCCCGCGATGGACTGCGATGTGCAAAGTTGCGTTAAGCTAATTTTGCGATAATTATCACACGTTCTTGAGAATATCCCCCATAGTTCTTTAACACACTAATTTCATCAGAAAACACTTTGTCTGCTCCATCTATTATATCCTCAACAGTTAACTCACCTACTACTAACACTTGATTGGGTGCACGTTGGTTTATGATGATTCCTAAATCATACTGATGTTGCCACCTCAAAATTGGAGGACCAGATTTAGCCATGTAAACTTTTCTATTAACTGTTTTCCCTTGAAAGTTTATTTCTGTGAGCATGTAGCCTTCTATGTCTATTTTTTCACACTGGTAACCTCCTGGATTTATATCTTTTGGCATAAGCCTCACATTTGGCCAAAACTTTTCAAACATATCTTCGCGTACAATCATGTATAAGGATCCTGAATCCACCATAATTTCAACTGAGACATTCTCTATGATAAATGTTGCCTTGGGTCTAGATCTCCTAGAAAGATCCTCCTTACCATCCACACACAATATTCTATCAGTTACTATTTTTTCACCTACTATGGAGAAATCTTCTTGTATCAACGCTACATTCGTACTATTATTGGACTTACACATTCGTGCAAAGTGTCCATTGCGACCACAACGCCTACACTCTTTTCCTAAAGCATAGCAATTTTAAAAATCCGCAGTATGAAAACTGCTTCCACACCTAAAGCATACTCTATTTTGTTGCTTAGCATTGTCCACAACGTTGGCAGGTGTGGCAGTACTACTCTGTTTAGCGTAGGGACCTTTCTTTATTTCTTTTCCTCCTAACTTTCCTGCATTCAACACTGCCACTTCTTCATTTTCAATACATGAGACTTCACCATCAACAATTCTTTTTTCCATTTCCCTCATACATTGCTCAGATTGTTCTACTACTTTTGCAATTTCTATGGCATCATGTAGAGCGGGATTTTTCGCTGCCCATAGTCTTTCTTGCATTTTCTTATTTTTACATTGCACAATTAATTGATCACGAATCATCTCTTCTCTCATAACACCAATTGACATTTAACTGATAGCTCCCGTAGTCTAGATACAAATTGATCCACTGTCTCATCCATTCTTTGTGGTTGGGTACAAACTTTATATCTAGACATGACTATATTAGTTTCTTTCGCAAATCTCCTCTCCAACCTGACCTTAGCGTCTAGATATACATTTGTAATTTGCTGTCCAGAACTACCTGTGGCCACCGGATATTCCTTTAATAGTGCTGCTAAACGAGCTAGCCTTGCTAAACCATTGTGCTTTGCACACTTGGGTTCGTATCCCATCCTCGATGCCAAATTTTGTAATGTACACACATAGTCTTCGCTTGGTTTAAGTATTTAATAAAGTAACAAACGACTGCAGGTGATGCTCCCTTTCCAGCCAGCCATCAACTGACTCTCAAAGGAACACTCTACATCATCTGTAAGGAATATTCTAATACAGAACATTGATTCATCATACTTATTTAAAGCTACATAATAGAATACAACAAAATGATATTATTATGAATATAAAAAATTTATCAGGTTAAAACTGTCTTACATGGCATCCCACAATGGAATACATCAGAGGCAATCTGAAGCTAGAGAATTGATTGTAACAAATGAACCTAGGATTATTTTAGACGGTAATGCTTCCAGAAAAGATTGGGTGCTTATCCACTGGTGATGCACTCAAGATTGTCTCATTTTCATTTTTAATACAGGTAAATGATTTTCTGACACAATGCTGTTTGAAAATCAACACCTGAAGCCTACCTGGAAGCCTCAGTGTAGATAACCCTCTATTAGAAAAAACTGGATAAGGTCAACAAAGATCTAACGAAAGTCAAGAATTTTCTTACTAATTTAAACATCTACAAGGTCAAAAGGATGTAGAAATGTTTGCTCATGAAGTGGTGCATGCATACAAACGGAAAGAACACCACAGGAAACCTAAACTGGGGACATCAAAAACAGATTTTCAAGAAGATGAGCTATGTCTCCAAACTGGACATTCAGAACTAATGATATCCACAGTAGCGAAGAGTATACCAACACTTTTCAGTCTTTCCATCTCCCGCTCCACCATTTGGTAAGCAACCTCAACATTTTATCTTCAGGACAGGCCATCACCCACAGTATCCATTAGAAGCTCAGTTTCTGATAAATGTTCACTTTTTAGGACAATGCACAGGATGAGGAGAAGAAAAAACAAAGAACAGACACAAGTACAGTGAACTACACAGAGTATCACATGTAGCAAAGGTAAAGGAGTGCAAGCCAGTACTAGCCAAGTGCCAACCTAGCTGTGAATCTCAGTCATCTTAATTTGACTCCTGTACAGATGAAGTACTGTAATAAAGGCTTAGGTTTCATGACAAACAGAAGCAGGATAAATTTAATTTGAGATTCCAGCTGGTAGATGCGTTTTGCAGTATACACCTCTCTTTCTTCTTCGATTAAAAAATGTTAGAGATGGAAGAACCTACTAACACAGGGCCCAAAAGAAAGTGTACACAATATTCTATGGTTGATAAAAATGTTTCACGCCTATCAAATAGGGTCACTGAAGCTTTATCTTAAGGTGAGATCGCAAAACAAGGACCATCCCTTCTGGCGACTGAAAATCCCAAGACACCATATTTCTCTTCTCTGCCAAAGATACACAAATATAGGATTCTATGTGGACGACTCAGTGAATAAGGTTTTGACTCCATTATGAAACCATTGTCCAAGTTTTGCAATTCTTTACTCCATCCTTTGCTACTTCACATATCTTTGCTCTTTGTGCTTGAAGGACTGCAAATATATCTTCACAATATTATCTGATATTGAATTCATACCAATAATAACCCAAGAAAAAAAACTTCTCCTCACTTTGGAAATATAAGTAACATACAAAAGCATACCAGAGGGAGATAGCTTATAGCCTATATCAACATTATAAGGAATGATGAGTGGTCCTCAATAATCCCGGTCTCCTTTGTGATGAAGTGTGCTTCGCTGGCTTTTATCAAGAATTACTTCTAAATTGATGAAACAATTCACTTACAAACAGGTGTAACTTTCATGGACTGTACATATGCTCCAAGGTTACCGAACCTTTATGTACACCATTTTTTGACAAGACACATATAAAATTAGACAAAATCCTTACAAAAGCTACTTACAAATTTGGAAAAAGAATATCGATGACATTCTTTTTTTGTGGACAGGAGGGAAAGTAGAGGGGACTATCTTTATGACACGGACAAATATAAGAGCCTCCCATTTACACTGTACGAGCTCCATAAGCCATTAGGCCTCCTGTTCCTTGATCCATTGATCATCTTTCAGACTGGTTTCCTGGGCCGGAGCCACACTGCGGCTAAAATGTCTGATCTCGCTCATATTGCACTCAACATGGCATTGCAACAGCTCAAAACTTTTTGTAACAGAATAACCAATCAAGCTGCATACTCTGTACATTTTGTAGTGCCTTATTGAATGCCTAGGACAATGAATAAGACATAAAACAGATCAGAGCAAGTGGCGCCAGCTGAGTACCTGAAGCTTCTTACCACATTGGAGCTGGAAGTGGTGCTCCCTGTTGAAAAGAAGTATCTGGCGACAACAGAGGTCTGATCACACCATAACCCAGGAGGTGCTGTTGCTGCCGGACACAGATGGGATGGCGAACACAGATGGGATGGCAAGTTGCCTCCCTTGTGCAGAACATGGTGAGTGGTGAAATGAGAGAAGAGTAGTACTGCAGATGTTGAGGGAAGAAGGGGGTTCCGCTGCCAGCGATAACGTGCATAGAAAGGGAAATTGATGTTGACCACCAGCCAGCCATGAGAATTGAGTTCCTGAACCTACCAGGAGACAACATATTGGATTTGGGGCGTCATCAACTAATGGCATGCCCTCTTCACATGCAAGCAGTCATTTTCTTTTCCCCGGAGGAGGAAATAAACAAATGAATACTGCCATCTACTGATAACAACAGAGCATTGCTGGTATGACCACATCACTTGAGAAGATCAGTCATTAAAAACATGCAGAAAGTAAAACTGAAAGGTAAACGAAGGTAATTATAAGCAAATGGCGACAGGCATGGAATGTCAGCAGAGAGGGAGAGACACTTTGGGGCACATGCATATCAAGCTGATTACCATTCGCAAACTGGCCGATTCGCAGAATCGGCCCCTTTGAGACTGGTAATTATCCTTTTGGGATGCATCAAGCCCAAAGCCATTCGCAAAATAGGTAATTGCAAAAATTGCGATTACCTATTTTGCGAATGCAGTTAGGAAATCGCAATTTGCGATTCCCTAAATGCAATGCAAGAAGCATTCTCAGAATGCGACTTTGCATTAAGGAATCGCAAATTACCATCAACTTCAAGTTGATGGTAATTTGCAATTCCTTAGAAAAATGCACAAAATTGCATTTTTCTAAGTGCCAATTTTAGGGGTGCATCGGGGTGGCCTTTTTGCTCCCAGGCACCCTTGAAATTGCATTCGCAATTTGTGATTACCTATTTGGTAATCGCAAATTGCGAATGGTTTCCCATTCATTCCTATGGGCCTCTAGACCCATAGGATTGAATGGGAAAGCATTCCCTAATAACGAATCGCAATTTGCGATTCGCTATTAGGAAATGTGTAGTAATCGCTATTTTTTTTAGCAAAACCTACATGCTTAGGCAATTGCGATTCCTTAATAGCTATTTCTTAATAATCGCTATTAAGGAATCGCAATTGCTTAGCTTGATGCCTGTGGCAGTGAGAGAGGACTACTCCAGAATATGCCATGGAACACAAAAGAGGGCACACAGTTTGAATGTTTTAGAAAGATTGGAGGCTCGCACAAAGTATTACCAGGAATCAGAGATCAGAACAATGGAGGAACTGTTGCATTTTATTGCAGACGTAGTTGGTACATTGTTGGAGAAGGCACATTTTTGCAGTCACATATTATCGACCAGTTTATTAAGTATTATTTTTTTATCGAATATTTTAGAGAGGAAGTGTGTATTTAATGGTCGCTGGTGGTTTTGAGACAATGCAGAGTACACAAGAGCCATTCTCGCAGTAGTCTGCACAAAGGGAAAATGTTTGCCATATTAGATTCACACCATGCACGTTAAAGTTGTCATCGTGTGCTGGTATGGTGTGGAGACACAAACCTTTTGGGGAGAGCCCAGACAGAACTAAGGCAGTGGTCTTGCTTGGTCCTAAAAGCCAAAGCTGATTAAAAGAAAGGGGCACTGCCTCCCGAAGTGGCTACCATGATTTGAAGAACTAAAGAAAGGAGCGTGGCCTCCTGAAATGACGCCATGCACAAAGATGAAGTGCAAAAAGCACAATTGATTGACAGAATGCAGAACAATGTCATACATTCACCCCAGTACAGAGATCTGGGCCTAAAACCATCATTTTGCTGCTCCCCATGCCATTCCAGTTTTAACCCTGCATATGCAAATCTGTCTTGGCCCTACACCCAATGGGAAAAGTCCAGTCCGAACTTCCAGGCCAGGTCCTCCCTGGAATGGAAACAAGCATCCTTGGACTGGTTTCAGGGTTTCATCCCTCACCAGCCAGGATAGCTTGACTCCAGTGGCATGGAAAGCACAGGACCCACGTCTAAGCATAATCGTCCCACTCGGGGTGACAAATGCAGCAAGAACAATTGATGGACAGAATGCAGAACAATGTTCATACATTCACTCCAGTACAGAGATCTGGGCAGAAATGCATTATTTTTTTGTTCCCCATACCATTCCAGTTTGAACCCAGTCATATGCAAATCAGTCTTGACCCTGCACCTATGGGAACAGTCAAGCCTGAACTGCCAGGCCAGGTCCACCCTGGACTGGAAACAAGCATCCTAGGACCTGTTTCTGGTTTTCACCCCTCATCAGCCAGGATAGCTTGACTCCAGTGGCATGGAGAGCACGAGACCCACGTCTGGGCATACCCGTCCCGCTCGGGGTGACAAATGCAAAAAGAAAAATTGATGGACAGAATGCAGAACAATGTCATACATTCACCCCAGTACAGAGATCTGGGCCTAAATTCATCGTTTTTTGGCTCCCCATGTCATTCCAGTTTGTACCCAGCCATATGCGAATCAGTCTTGACCCTGCACCTATGGGAACAGTCAAGCCTGAACTGCCAGGCCAGGTCCTCCCTGGAATGGAAACAAGCATCCTAGGACTGGTTTCAGGGTTTCACCCTTCATCAGCCAGGATAGCTTGACTCCAGCGGAATGGAGAGCGCGGGACCCACTTATGGGCATACCCGTCCCACTCGGGGTGGCAAATGCAAAAAGAACAATTGATGAACTGAATGCTGAACAATGTCATACATTCACCCTAGTACAGAGATGTGGGCCTAAATCCATCACTTTTTGCTCCCCATGCCATTCCAGTTTGAACCCAGCCATATGCAAATCAGTCTTGACCCTGCACCCAATGGGAACAGTCCAGCCCGCACTGCCAGGCCAGGTCCTGCCTGGAATAGAAACATGCATCCTAGGACTGGTTTCGGGTTTTCACCTCTCACCAGCCAGGATAGCTTGACTCCAGCAGCATGGAGAGCACAGGACCAACGTCTGGGCATACCCGTCCCACTCGGGGTGACAAATGCAAAAAGAAAAATTGATGGACAGAATGCAGAACAATGTCATACATTCACCCCAGTACAGAGATCTGGGCCTAAATTCATCGTTTTTGGCTCCCCATGTCATTCCAGTTTGTACCCAGCCATATGCGAATCAGTCTTGACCCTGCACCTATGGGAACAGTCAAGCCTGAACTGCCAGGCCAGGTCCTCCCTGGAATGGAAACAAGCATCCTAGGACTGGTTTCAGGGTTTCACGCTTCATCAGCCAGGATAGCTTGACTCCAGCGGAATGGAGAGCGCGGGTCCCACTTATGGGCATACACGTCCCACTCGGGGTGACAAATGCAAAAAGAACAATTGATGAACTGAATGCAGAACAATGTCATACATTCACCCTAGTACAGAGATCTGGGCCTAAATCCATCACTTTTTGCTCCCCATGCCATTCCAGTTTGAACCCAGCCATACGCAAATCAGTCTTGAACCTGCACCCAATGGGAACAGTCCAGCCCGCACTGCCAGGCCAGGTCCTGCCTGGAATAGAAACATGCATCCTAGGACTGGTTTCGGGTTTTCACCTCTCACCAGCCAGGATAGCTTGACTCCAGCGGCATGGAGAGCACAGGACCAACGTCTGGGAATACCCGTCCCACTCGGGCTGACAAATGCAAAAAGAAAAATTGATGGACAGAATGCAGAACAATGTCATACATTCACCCCAGTACAGAGATCTGGGCCTAAATTCATCGTTTTTGGCTCCCCATGTCATTCCAGTTTGTACCCAGCCATATGCGAATCAGGCTTGACCCTGCACCTATGGGAACAGTCAAGCCTGAACTGCCAGGCCAGGTCCTCCCTGGAATGGAAACAAGCATCCTAGGACTGGTTTCAGGGTTTCACCCTTCATCAGCCAGGTTAGCTTGACTCCAGCGGAATGGAGAGCGCGGGACCCACTTATGGGCATACCCGTCCCACTCTGGGTGACAAATGCAAAAAGAACAATTGATGAACTGAATGCAGAACAATGTCATACATTCACCCTAGTACAGAGATCTGGGCCTAAATCCATCACTTTTTGCTCCCCATGCCATTCCAGTTTGAACCCAGCCATATGCAAATCAGTTTTGACCCTGCACCCAATGGGAACAGTTCAGCCCGCACTGCCAGGCCAGGTCCTGCCTGGAATAGAAACATGCATCCTAGGACTGGTTTCGGGTTTTCACCTCTCACCAGCCAGGATAGCTTGACTCCAGCGGCATGGAGAGCACAGGACCAACGTCTGGGCATACCCGTCCCACTCGGGGTGACAAATGCAAAAAGAACAATTGAGGGACAGAATGCAGAACAATGTCATACATTCACCCCAGTACAGAGATCTGGGCCTAAATGCATCATTTTTGGGCCCCCCCATGCCATTCCAGTTTGAACCCAGCCATATGCAAATCAGTCTTGACCCTGCACCCAATGGGAACAGTCCAGCCCGCACTGCCAGGCCAGGTCCTGCCTGGAATAGAAACATGCATCCTAGGACTGGTTTCGAGTTTTCACCTCTCACCAGCCAGGATAGCTTGACTCCAGCAGCATGGAGAGCACAGGACCAACGTCTGGGCATACCCGTCCCACTCGGGGTGACAAATGCAAAAAGAAAAATTGATGGACAGAATGCAGAACAATGTCATACATTCACCCCAGTACAGAGATCTGGGCCTAAATTCATCGTTTTTTGGCTCCCCATGTCATTCCAGTTTGTACCCAGCCATATGCGAATCAGTCTTGACCCTGCACCTATGGGAACAGTCAAGCCTGAACTGCCAGGCCAGGTCCTCCCTGGAATGGAAACAAGCATCCTAGGACTAGTTTCAGGGTTTCACGCTTCATCAGCCAGGATAGCTTGACTCCAGCGGAATGGAGAGCGCAGGACCCACTTATGGGCATACCCGTCCCACTCGGGGTGACAAATGCAAAAAGAACAATTGATGAACTGAATGCAGAACAATGTCATACATTCACCCTAGTACAGAGATCTGGGCCTAAATCCATCACTTTTTGCTCCCCATGCCATTCCAGTTTGAACCCAGCCATATGCAAATCAGTCTTGAACCTGCACCCAATGGGAACAGTCCAGCCCGCACTGCCAGGCCAGGTCCTGCCTGGAATAGAAACATGCATCCTAGGACTGGTTTCGGGTTTTCACCTCTCACCAGCCAGGATAGCTTGACTCCAGCGGCATGGAGAGCACAGGACCAACGTCTGGGCATACCCGTCCCACTCGGGGTGACAAATGCAAAAAGAACAATTGAGGGACAGAATGCAGAACAATGTCATACATTTACCCCAGTACAGAGATCTGGGCCTAAATGCATCATTTTTTGGCCCCCCCATGCCATTCCAGTTTGAACCCAGCCATATGCAAATCAGTCTTGACCCTGCACCCAATGGGAGCAGTCCAGCCCGAACTGCCAGGCCAGGTCCTCCCTGGACTGGGAACAAGGATCCTAGGACCGGTTTCAGGATTTCACCCATGATCAGCAAGGATAGATTGACTCCATTGGCATGGAGAGCACTGGACCCATGTCTGGGCATACCCGTCTCACTCGGGGAGACTAATGTAAAAAAGAACAATTGATGGACAGAATGCAGAACAAAGTCATACATTCACCCCAGTACAGAGATCTGCGCCAAAATCCATCAATTTTTGGCTCCTAATGCCATTCCAGTTTGAACCCAGCCATATGCAAATTAGTCTTGACCCTGCACACGATGGGAACAGTCTAGCCCGAACTGCCAGGCCAGGTCCTCCCTGGACTGGAAACAAGCATCCTAGGACCGGTATCTGGGTTTCACTCCTCATCAGCCAGGATAGCTTGACTCCAGTGGCATGGAGAGCACGAGACCCACGTCTGGGCATACCTGTCCCACTCGGGGTGACAAATGCAAAAAGAACAATTGATGGACAGAATGCAGAACAATGTCATACATTCACCCCAGTACAGAGATCTGTGCCTTAATGAATTGTTTTATTGCTCCCCATGCCATTCCAGTTTGAACCCAGCCATATGCAAATCAGTCTTGACCCTGCACACAATGGGAACAGTCCAGCATGAACTGCCCGGCCAGGTCCTCCCTTGACTTGAAACAAGCATCCTTGGACTAGTTTCGGGGTTTCACCCCTCATCAACCAGGATAGCTTGACTCCAGTGGCATGAAGAGCACGGGACCCACGTCTGGACATACACGTCCCACTCGGTATGACAGATGGAAAAAGAGCAATTGATGGACAGAATGCAGAACAATGTCATACATTCATCCCAGTACAGAGATCTGGGCCTAAATTAATCGTTTTTTTGGCTCCCCATGCCATTCCAGTGTGTACCCAGCCATATGCGAATCAGTCTTGACCCTGCACACAATGGGAACAGTCCAGCATGAACTGCCCGGCCAGGTCCTCCCTTGACTTGAAACAAGCATCCTTGGACTAGTTTCGGTGTTTCACCCCTCATCAACCAGGATAGCTTGACTCCAGTGGCATGAAGAGCACGGGACCGACGTATGGGCATACCAGTCCCACTCAGGGTGACAAATGCAAAAAGAACAATTGATTAACTGAATGCAGAACAATGTCATACATTCACCCTAGTACAGAGATCTGGGCCTAAATCCATCACTTTTTGCTCCCCATGCCATTTCAGTTTGAACCCAGCCATATGCAAATCAGTCTTGACCCTGCACCCAATGGGAACAGTCCAGCCCGCACTGCCAGGCCAGGTCCTGCCTGGAATAGAAACATGCATCCTAGGACTGGTTTCGGGTTTTCACCTCTCACCAGCCAGGATAGCTTGACTCCAGCGGCATGGAGAGCACAGGACCAACGTCTGGGCATACCCGTCCCACTCGGGGTGGAAAATGCAAAAAGAACAATTGATGGACAGAATGCACAACAATGTCATACATTCACCCCAGTACAGAGATCTGGGCCTAAATGCATCATTTTTTGGCCCCCCCATGCCATTCCAGTTTGAACCCAGCCATATGCAAATCAGTCTTGACCCTGCACCCAATGGGAGCAGTCCAGCCCGAACTGCCAGGCCAGGTCCTCCCTGGACTGGGAACAAGGATCCTAGGACCGGTTTCAGGATTTCATCCATGATCAGCAAGGATAGATTGACTCCATTGGCATGGAGAGCACTGGACCCATGTCTGGGCATACCCGTCTCACTCGGGGAGACTAATGTAAAAAAGAACAATTGATGGACAGAATGCAGAACAAAGTCATACATTCACCCCAGTACAGAGATCTGCGCCAAAATCCATCAATTTTTGGCTCCTAATGCCATTCCAGTTTGAACCCAGCCATATGCAAATCAGTCTTGACCCTGCACACGATGGGAACAGTCCAGCCCGAACTGCCAGGCCAGGTCCTCCCTGGACTGGAAACAAGCATCCTAGGACCGGTATCTGGGTTTCACTCCTCATCAGCCAGGATAGCTTGACTCCAGTGGCATGGAGAGCACGAGACCCACGTCTGGGCATACCTGTCCCACTCGGGGTGACAAATGCAAAAAGAACAATTGATGGACAGAATGCAGAACAATGTCATACATTCACCCCAGTACAGAGTTCTGTGCCTTAATGCATTGTTTTATTGCTCCCCATGCCATTCTAGTTTGAACCCAGCCATATGCAAATCAGTTTTGACCCTGCACACAATGGGAACAGTCCAGCATGAACTGCCCGGCCAGGTCCTCCCTTGACTTGAAACAAGCATCCTTGGACTAGTTTCGGGGTTTCACCCCTCATCAACCAGGATAGCTTGACTCCAGTGGCATGAAGAGCACGGGACCCACGTCTGGACATACACGTCCCACTCGGTATGACAGATGGAAAAAGAGCAATTGATGGACAGAATGCAGAACAATGTCATACATTCATCCCAGTACAGAGATCTGGGCCTAAATTCATCGTTTTTTTGGCTCCCCATGCCATTCCAGTGTGTACCCAGCCATATGCGAATCAGTCTTGACCCTGCACACAATGGGAACAGTCCAGCATGAACTGCCCGGCCAGGTCCTCCCTTGACTTGAAACAAGCATCCTTGGACTAGTTTCGGGTTTTCACCCCTCATCAACCAGGATAGCTTGACTCCAGTGGCATGAAGAGCACGGGACCCACGTATGGGCATACCAGTCCCACTCAGGGTGACAAATGCAAAAAGAACAATTGATGGACAGAATGCAGAACAATGTCAAACATTCAACCTAGTACAGAGATCTGGGCCTATATACATCGCTTTTTGCTCCCCATGCCATTCCAGTTTGAACCCACCCATATGCAAATCAGTCTTGACCCTGCACCCAATGGGAACAGTGTAGCCCGAACTGCCAGGCCAGGTCCTCCCTGGTATAGAAACAAGCATCCTAGGACCGGTTTTGGGGTTTCACCCTCACCAGCCAGGATAGCTTCACTCCAGCGGCATGGAAAGCACGAGACCAACGTCTGGGCACACCTGTCCCACTTGGGTGACAAATGCAAAAAGAACAATTGATGGACAGAATGCAGAACAATGTCATACATTCACCCCAGTACAGAGACCTGGGCCTAAATCCATCGTTTTTTGGCTCCCCCTGCCATTCCAGTTTAAACCCAGCCATATGCAAATCAGTCTTGACCCTGCACACAATGGGAACAGTCCAGCCCGAACTGCCAGGCCAGGTCCTCCCTCGACTGGAATCAAGCATCCTTGAACTGGTTTCGGGGTTTCACCCATCATCAACCAGAATAGCTTGACTCCAGCAGCATGAAGAGCACGGGACCCACGTCTGGACATACCCGTCCCACTCGGTATGACAAATGCAAAAAGAACAATTGATGGACAGTATGCAGAACAATGTCATACATTCACCCCAGTACAGTGATCTGGGCCTAAATGCATTGTTTTTATGCTCCCCATGCCATTCCAGTTTGAACCCAGCCATGTGAAAATAAGTCTTGACCCTGCACCCAATGGGAACAGTCCAGCCCGAACTGCCAGGCCAGGTCCTCCCTGGACAGGAAACAAGCATCGTTAGACTGGCTTTGGGGTTTCACCCCTCATCAACCAGGATAGCTTGACTCCAGTGGCATGAAGAGCACGGGACCCACGTCTGGACATACCCGTCCCACTCGGGGAGACATATGTAAAAAGAACAATTGAAGGACAGAATGCAGAACAATGTCATAAATTCACCCCAGTACAGAGATCTGGGCCTAAATCCATCGTTTTTTGGCTCCCCATGCCATTCCAGTTTGAACCCAGCCATATGCGAATCAGTCTTGACCCTGAACCCAATGTGAACAGTCCAGCCCGAACTGCCAGGCCAGGTCCTCCCTGGAATGGAAACAAGCATCCTAGGACGGGTTTCAGTGTTTCACCCCTCATCACTTAGTATAGCTTGACTCCAGTGACATGGAGTGCTCAGGACCCACGTCTGGGCATACCCGTCCCACTCGGGTGACAAAAGCAAAAAGAACAATTGATGGACAGAATGCAGAACAATGTCATACATTCACTCCAGTACAGAGATCTGGGCCTAAATCGATCTTTTTTTGCTCCCCATTCCATTCCAGTTTGTACCCGGCCATATGCAAATCAGTCTTAACCCTGCACCCAATGGGAACAGTCCAGCCCAAACTATCATGCCAGGTCCTCCCTGGACTGGAAACAAGCATCCTAGGACGGAATTCCGGGTTTCACCCCTCATCACTTAGTATAGCTTGACTCCAGTGGCATGGAGTGCTCAGGACCCATGTCTGGGCATACCCGTCCCACTCGGGGTGACAAATGCAAAAAGAACAATTGATGGACAGAATGCAGAACAATGTCATACATTCACCCCAGTACAGAGATCTGGGCCTAAATCCATATTTTTTTGCTCCCCATGACATTTCAGTTTGAACCCAGCCATATGCAAATCAGTCTTGACCCTGCACCCAATGGGAACAGTCCATCCCGAACTGCCAGGCCAGGTCCTCCCTAGACTGGAAATAAACATCCTTGGACTGGTTTCGGAGTTTCACCCCTCATCAACCAGGATAGCTTGACTCCAGTGGCATGGAGAGCACGGGACCCACATCTGGACATACCCGTCCTGCTCGGTATGACAAATGCAAAAAGAATAATTGATGGACAGAATGCAGAACAATGTCATACATTCTCCCCAGTACAGAGATCTGGGCCTAAATCCATCGTTTTTTTGGCTCCCCATGCCATTCCAGTTTGAACTCAGCCATAGGCAAATCAGTCTTGCCCCTGCACTCAATGGGAACAGTCCAGCCCGAACTGCCAGGCCAGGTCCTATCTGGACTGGAAACAAGCATCCTTGGAACGGTTTCGCGGTTTCACCCCTCATCAACCAGGATAGCTTGACTCCAGTGGCATGGAGAGCACAGGACCCACGTCTGGACATACCAGTCCCACTCGGTATGACAAATGCAAAAAGAACAATTGATGGACAGAATGCAGAACAATGTCATACATTCACCCCAATACCGAGATATGGGCCTAAATCCATCATTTTTTGGCTCTCCATGCCATTCCAGTTTGAACCCAGCCATATGCAAATCAGTCTTGGCCCTGCACCCAATGGGAACATTCCAGCCCGAACTGCCAGGCCAGGTCCTCCCTGGACTGGAAATAAACATCCTTGGACTGGTATCGAGGTTTCACCCCTCATCAGCCAGGATAGCTCGACTCCAGTGGCATGGAGAGCACGTGACCCACGTCTGGGCATACCCGTCCCACTCTGGGTGACAAATGCAAAAAGAAAAATTGATGGACAGAATGCAGAACAATGTCATACATTCACACCAGTACAGAGATCTGGGCCTAAATGCATTGTTTTTTGCTCCCCATGCCATTCCAGTTTGAACCCAGCCATATGTAAATCAGTCTTGACCCTGCACACAATGGGAACAGTCCATCCTGAACTGCCAGGCCAGGTCCTCCCTGGAATGGAAAAAAGCATCCTATGATGGGTTTCAGGGTTTCAACCCTCATCACTTAGTATAGCTTGACTCCAGTGGC
The DNA here is from genome assembly GCA_963921515.1 of Calotriton arnoldi. Lineage (NCBI taxonomy): Eukaryota > Metazoa > Chordata > Amphibia > Caudata > Salamandridae > Calotriton > Calotriton arnoldi. Next base: position 49,034 of record CAWUFW010005922.1, on the reverse strand, counting down.
ATGGAGTGCTCAGGACCCGCGTCTGGGCATACCCGCCCCACTCAGGGTGACAAATGCAAAAAGAACACTTGATGGACAAAATGCAGAACAATGTCATACATTCACTCCAGTACAGAGATGTGGGCCTAAATGCATCATTTTTTGGCCTCCCATGCCATTCCAGTTTGAACCCAGCCATATGCAAATCAGTCTTGAGCCTGCACCCAATGGGAACAGTCCAGCCCGAACTGCCAGGCCAGGTCCTCCCTGGACTGGAAACAAGCATTCTAGGACCGGTTTCGGGGTTTCATCCCTGATCAGCCAGGATAGCTTGAGTCTAGTGGCATGGAGAGTACGAGACCCACGTCTGGGCATACCCATCCCACTTGGGGTGACAAATGTAAAAAGAACAATTGATGGACAGAATGCAGAACAATGTCATACATTCATCCCCTGTACAGAGATCTGAGCCTCAATGCATCATTTTTTTGCGCCCCATGCCATTCCATTTTGAACCCAGCCATATGCAAATCAGTCTTGACCCTGCACCCAATGGGAACAGTCCAGCCCGAACTGCCAGGCCAGGTCCTCCCTGGACTGGAAACAAGCATCCTAGGACCGATTTTGGGGTTTCACCCCTCATCAGCCAGGATAGATTGACTCCATTGGCATGGAGTCCACTGGACCCACGTCTGGGCATACCCGTTGCCACTCGGGGTGACAAATGTAAAAAGAATAATTGATGGACAGAATGCAGAACAATGTCATACATTCACCCCATTACAGATATCTGAGCCTAAATGCATTGTTTTTATGCTCCTCATGCCAATCCAGTTTGAACCCAGCCATGTAAAAATCAGTCTTGACCCTGCACCCAATGGAACAGTCCAGCCCGAACTATCATGCCAGGTCCTCCCTGGCCTGGAAACAAGCATCCTTATACTGGCTTCGGGGTTTCACCCCTCATCAACCAGGATAGCTTCACTCCAGTGGCATGAAGAGCAAGGTACCCACGTCTGGACATACCTGTCCCACTCGGTATGACAAAAGCAAAAAGAACAATTGATGGACAGAATGCAGAACAATGTCATACATTCACCCCAGTACAGAGATCTGGGCCTAAATCCATCTTTTTTGCTCCCCATGCCATTCCAGTTTGTACCCAGCCATATGCAAATCAGTCTTGACCCTGCACCCAATGGTAACAGTCCAGCACGAACTATCATGCCAGGTCCTCCCTGGACTGGAAACAAGCATCCTAGGACCGGTTTCGGGGCTTCACCCCTCATCAGCCAGGTTAGCTTGACTGCAGTGGCATGGAGATCACAGGACCCACGTCTGGGCATACCCGTCCCACTCGGGGTGACACATGCAAGAAGAACAATTGATGGACAGAATGCAAAACAATGTCATATATTCACCAAAAGTACAGAAATCTGGGCCTAAATATAACTTTATTTTGCTCCCCATCCCATTCCATTTTGAACCCAGCCATATGCAAATCAGTCTTGACCCTGCACCCAATGGGAACAGTCCAGCCTGAACTGCCAGGCCAGGTCCTCGCTGGACTGGAAACAAGCATCCTAGGACCGGTTTTGGGGTTTCACCCCTCATCAGCCAGGATAGATTGACTCCATTGGCATGGAGAGCACTGGACCCACGTCTGGGCATACCCGTCCCAATCGGGGTGACAAATGTAAAAAGAACAATTGATGGACAGAATGCAGAACAATGTCATACATTCACCCCATTACAGATATCTGAGCCTAAATGCATTGTTTTTATGCTCCTCATGCCAATCCAGTTTGAACCCAGCCATGGGAAAATCAGTCTTGACCCTGCACCCAATGGAACAGACCAGCCCGAACTATCATGCAAAGGCCCTCCCTGGACTGGAAACAAGCATCCTTAGACTGGCTTCGGGGTTTCACCCCTCATCAACCAGGATAGCTTCACTCCAGTGGCATGAAGAGCAAGGGACCCACGTCTGGACATACCTGTCCCACTCGGTATGACAAAAGCAAAAAAGAACAATTGATGGACAGAATGCAGAACAATGTCATACATTCACCCCAGTACAGAGATCTGGGCCTAAATCCATCTTTTTTTGCTCCCCATGCCATTCCAGTTTGTACCCAGCCATATGCAAATCAGTCTTGACCCTGCACCCAATGGTAACAGTCCAGCACGAACTATCATGCCAGGTCCTCCCTGGACTGGAAACAAGCATCCTAGGACCGGTTTCGGGGCTTCACCCCTCATCAGCCAGGTTAGCTTGACTGCAGTGGCATGGAGATCACAGGACCCACGTCTGGGCATACCCGTCCCACTCGGGGTGACAAATGCAAGAAGAACAATTGATGGACAGAATGCAGAACAATGTCATATATTCACCAAAAGTACAGAAATCTGGGCCTAAATCTATCTTTATTTTGCTCCCCATCCCATTCCATTTTGAACCCAGCCATATGCAAATCAGTCTTGACCCTGCACCCAATGGGAACAGTCCAGCCTGAACTGCCAGGCCAGGTCCTCCCTGGACTGGAAACAAGCATCCTAGGACCGGTTTTGGGGTTTCACCCCTCATCAGCCAGGATAGATTGACTCCATTGGCATGGAGAGCACTGGACCCACGTCTGGGCATACCCGTCCCAATCGGGGTGACAAATGTAAAAAGAACAATTAATGGACAGAATGCAGAACAATGTCATACATTCACCACAGTACAGAGATCTGGGCCTCAATGCATCGTTTTTTTGCTCCCCATGCCACTTCAGTTTGAAACTAGTCGTAGGCAAATCAGTCTTGACCCTGCACATGATGGGAACAGTCCAGCCGGAACTGCCAGGCCAGGTCCTCCCTGGACTGGAAACAATCATCCTAGGACCGGTTTCGGGGTTTCACCCCTCATCAGCCAGGATAGCTTGACTCCAGTGGCATGGAGAGCACGAGACCCACGTCTCAATATACCCGTCCCACTCAAGATGACAAATGCAGAAAAAAAAATAATGGACAGAATGCAGAACAATGTCATACATTCACCCCAGTACAGTGATCTGGGCCTAAATGCATTGTTTTTATGCTCCCCATGCCATTCCAGTTTGAACCCAGCCATGTGAAAATCAGTCTTGACCCTGCACCCAATGGGAACAGTTGAGCCCGAACTGCCAGGCCAGGTCCTCCCTGGACTGGAAACAAGCATCCTTAGACTGGCTTTGGGGTTTCACCCCTCATCAACCAGGATAGCTTGACTCCAGTGGCATGAAGAGCACGGGACCCACGTCTGGACATACCCGTCCCACTCGGTATGACAAATGCAAAAAGAACAATTGATGGACAGAATGCAGAACACTGTCATGCATTCACCCAAGTACAGAGATCTGGGCCTAAATCGATCTTTTTTTGCTCTCCATGCCATTCCAGTTTGAAACTAGTCATATGCAAATCAGTCTTGACCCTGCCCACAATGGGAACATTCCAGCCGGAACTGCCAGGCCAGGTCCTCCCTGGACTGGAAAAAATCATCCTAGGACCGGTATCGGGGTTTCAGCCCTCATCAGCCAGGATAGCTTGACTCCAGTGGCATGGAGAGCACAAGACCCACGTTTGGGCATACCCGTCCCACTCGGGGTGACAAATGCTGAAAAGAAAAAAAATTGCCAGTATGCAGTACAATGGCATACAATCACCCCAATATAGTGATCTGGGCCTAAATGCATTGTTTATATGCTCCCCATGCCATTCCACTTTGAACCCAGCCATGTGAAAATCAGTCTTGACCCTGCACCCAATGGGAACAGTCCAGCCCGAACTACCAGGCCAGGACCTCCCTGGACTGGAAACAAGCATCCTTAGACTGGCTTCGGGGTTTCACCCGTCATCAACCAGGATAGCTTGACTCCAGTGGCATGAAGAGCACGGGACCCACGTCTGGATATACCCGTGCCACTCGGTATGACAAAAGCAAAAAGAACAATTGATGGACAGAATGCAGAACAATGTCATACATTCACTCCAGTACAGAGATCTGGGCCTAAATCGATCTTTTTTTGCTCCCCATTCCATTCCAGTTTGTACCCGGCCATATGCAAATCAGTCTTAACCCTGCACCCAATGGGAACAGTCCAGCCCGAACTATCATGCCAGGTCCTCCCTGGACTGCAAACAAGCATCCTAGGACCAGTTTCGGGGTTTCACCCCTCATCAGCCAGGATAGCTTGACTGCAGTGGCATGGAGATCACAGGACCCACGTCTGGGCATACCCGTCCCACTCGGAGTGACAAATGCAAGAAGAACAATTGATGGACAGAATGCAGAACAATGTCATACATTCACCAAAAGTACACAAATCTGGGCCTAAATCTATCGTTTTTTTTATCCCCATGCCATTCCATTTTGAACCCAGCCATATACAAATCAGTCTTGACCCTGCACCCAATGGTAACAGTCTAGCCCGAACTGCCAGGCCAGGCCCTCCCTGGACTGGAAACAAGCATTCTAGGTCCGGTTTCGGGGTTTCACCCTTCATCAGCCAGGATAGATTGACTCCATTGGCATGGAGAGCACAGGACCCACGTCTGGGGATACCTGTCCCACTCGGGGTGACAAATGTAAAAAGAACAATTAATGGACAGAATGCAGAACAATGTAGTACATTCACCCAAGTACAGAGATCTTGACTTAAATACATTGTTTTTTTGCTCCCGATGCCATTCCAGTTTGAACCCAGTCATATGCAAATCAGTCTTGACCCTGCACACAATGGGAACAGTCCAGCCCGAACTGCCAGGCCAGGTCCTCCTTGGACTGGAAACAAGCATCCTAGGACCGGTATCGGGGTTTCACCCCTCAGCAGCCAGGATAGATTGACTCCAGTGGCATGGAGAGCACGAGACCCATGTCTGGGTATACCTGTCCCACTTGGGGTGACAAGTGCAAAAAGAAAAATTGATGGACAGAATGCAGAACAATGTCATACATTCACCCCAGTACAGAGATCTGGGCCTAAATCAATCGTTTTTTTGCTCCCTATGCCATTCCAGTTTGAACACAGACATATGTAAATCAGTCTTGACCCTGCACACAATGGGAACAGTCCAGCCCGAACTGCCAGGCCAGGTCCTCCTTGGACTGGAAACAAGCTTCCTAAGACCGGCATCGGGGTTTCACCCCTCAGCAGCCAGGATAGATTGACTCCAGTGGCATGGAGAGCACGAGACCCATGTCTGGGTATACCCGTCCCACTTGGGGTGACAAATGCAAAAAGAAAAATTGATGGACAGAATGCAGAACAATGTCATACATTGACTCACTACAGAGACCTGGTCCTAAATGCATAGTTTTTTGGCTCCCCATGCCATTCCAGTTGGAACCCAGCCATAGTCAAATCAGTCTTTACCCTGCACCCAATGGGAACTGTCCAGCACAAACTTTCAGGCCAGGTCCTCCCTGGACTGGAAACAAGCATCCTAGGCCCGGTTTCGGGGTTTCACCCCTCATCAACCAGGATAGATTGACTCCATTGGCATGGAGAGCACAAGACCGACGTCTGGGTATACCTGTCCCACTCAGGGAGACAAATGTAAAAAGAACAATTGATGGACAGAATGCAGAACAATGTCATACATTCACCCCAGTACAGAGATCTCGACCTAAATACATTGTTTTTTTGCTCCCTATGCCATTCCAGTTTGAACCCAGTCATATGCAAATCATTCTTGACCCTGCACACAATGGGAACAGTCCAGCCCGAACTGCCAGCCCAGGTCCTCCATGGACTGGAAACAAGCATCCTAGGACCGGTATCGGGGTTTCACCCCTCAGCAGCCAGGATAGATTGACTCAAGTAGCATGGAGAGCACGAGACCCACGTCTGGCCATACCCGTCCCACTCGGGGTGACAAATGCAAAAAGAAAAATTGATGGACAGAATGCTTAACAATGTCATACATTCACTCAGTACAGAGATCTGGCCTAAATGCATAGTTTTTTGGCTCCCCATGCCTTTCCAGTTTGAACCCAGCCGTAGTCAAATCAGTCTTTACCCTGCACCCAATGGGAACTGTCCAGCACGAACTTTCAGGCCAGGTCCTCCCTGGACTGGAAACAAGCATCCTAGGCCCGGTTTCGGGGTTTCACCACTCATCAACCAGGATAGATTGACTCCATTGGCATGGAGAGCACTGGACCCACGTCTGGGCATACCTGTCCCACTCGGGGTGACAATGTAAAAAGAACAATTGATGGACAGAATGCAGAACAATGTCATACATTCACCCCAGTACAGAGATCTGGACCTTAATACATTGTTTTTTTGCTCCCAATGCCATTCCAGTTTGAACCCAGTCATATACAAATCAGACTTGACCCAGCACACAATGGGAACAGTCCAGCCCGAACTGCCAGGCCAGGTCCTCCCTGAACTGGAAATAAACATCCTTGGACTGGTATCGAGGTTTCACCCCTCATCAGCCAGGATAGCTTGACTCCAGTGGCATGGAGAGCACGAGACCCACATCTGGGCATACCCGTCCCACTCGCGTGGACAAATGCACAAAGAAAAATTGATGGACAGAATGCTGAACAATGACATACATTCACCTAAGTGCAGAGATCTGGGCCTAAATGCACAGTTTGTTTGCTCCCCATGCCATTCCAGTTTGAACCCAGCCATATGCAAATCAGTCTTGACCCTGCACCCAATGGGAACAGTCCAGCCTGAACTGCCAGGCCAGGTTCTCCTTGGACTGGAAATAAACATCCTTGGACTGAATTCGGGGTTTCACCCCTCATCAACCAGGATAGCTTGACTCCAGTGGCATGGAGAGCACGGCACCCACGTCTGGACATGCCCATTCCACTCGGTATGACAAATGCAAAAAGAACAATTGATGGACAGAATGCATAACATCGTCATACATTCACCCCAGTACAGAGATCTGGGCCTAAAGCCATCGTTTTTTGTCTCCCCATGCCATTCCAGTTTGAACCCAGCCGTAGTCAAATCAGTCTTTACCCTGCACCCAATGGGAACTGTCCAGCACGAACTTTCAGGCCAGGTCCTCCCTGGACTGGAAACAAGCATCCTAGGCCCGGTTTCGGGGTTTCACCCCTCATCAACCAGGATAGATTGACTCCATTGGCATGGAGAGCACTGGACCCACGTCTGGGCATACCTGTCCCACTCGGGGTGACAATGTAAAAAGAAAAATTGATGGACAGAATGCAGAACAATGTCATACATTCACCCCAGTACAGAGATCTGGACCTTAATACATTGTTTTTTTGCTCCCAATGCCATTCCAGTTTGAACCCAGTCATATACAAATCAGTCTTGACCCTGCACACAATGGGAACAGTCCAGCCCGAACTGCCAGGCCAGGTCCTCCCTGAACTGGAAATAAACATCCTTGGACTGATATCGAGGTTTCACCCTCATCAGCCAGGATAGCTTGACTCCAGTGGCATGGAGAGCACGAGACCCACATCTGGGCATACCCGTCCCACTCGCGTGGACAAATGCACAAAGAAAAATTGATGGACAGAATGCTGAACAATGACATACATTCACCTCAGTGCAGAGATCTGGGCCTAAATGCACAGTTTGTTTGCTCCCCATGCCATTCCAGTTTGAACCCAGCCATATGCAAATCAGTCTTGACCCTGCACCCAATGGGAACAGTCCAGCCTGAACTGCCAGGCCAGGTTCTCCTTGGACTGGAAATAAACATCCTTGGACTGAATTTGGGGTTTCACCCCTCATCAACCAGAATAGCTTGACTCCAGTGGCATGGAGAGCACGGCACCCACGTCTGGACATGCCCATTCCACTCGGTATGACAAATGCAAAAAGAACAATTGATGGACAGAATGCAGAACATCGTCATACATTCACCCCAGTACAGAGATCTGGGCCTAAAGCCATCGTTTTTTGTCTCCCCATGCCATTCCAGTTTGAACCCAGCCATATGCAAATCAGTCTTGACCCAAAACCCAATGGGAACAGTCCAGCCCAAACTGCCAGTCCAGGTCCTCCCTGGACTGGAAAGAAGCATCCTAGGACCAGTTTTGGGGTTTCACCCCTCATCAACCAGGATAGCTTGACTCCAGTGGCATGGAGAGCACCGGACCAACGTCTGGACATACCCGTCCCACTTGGTATGACAAATGCAAAAAGAACAATTAATGGACAGAATGCAGAACAATATCATACATTCACCCCAGTACAGAGATCTGGGCCTAAATCCATTTTTTTTTTGCTCCTCATTCCATTCAAGTTTGAAACCAGCCATAAGCAAATCAGTCTTGACCCAAAAGCCAATGGGAACAGTCCAGTCCAAACTGCCAGGCCAGGTCCTCCCTGGACTGGAAACGAGCATCCTTGGACCGGTTTTGGGGTTTCACCGTTCATCAGCCAGGATAGCTTGACTCCAGTGGCATTGAGAGCACAAGACCCATGAATGGGCATTCCCTTCCCACTCGGGGTGACAACTGTAAAAAAAACAATTGATGGACAGAATGAAGAACAATGTCATACATTCACCCCAGTACAGAAATCTGTGCCTAAATCCATTGTTTTTTTGCTCCCCATGCCATTCCAGTTTGAACCCAGCCATATGCAAATCAGTCTTGACCCAAAACCCAATGGGAACAGTCCAGCCCAAACTGCCAGTCCAGGTCCTCCCTGGACTGGAAAGAAGCATCCTAGTACCAGTTTTGGGGTTTCACCCCTCATCAGCCAGGATAGTTAGACTCCAGTGGCATGGAGAGCACGGGACCCATGTCTGGGCATACCCCTCCCACTCGGGGTGACAAATGCAAAAAGAACAATTGATGGACAGAATGCAGAACAATGTCATACATTCACCCCAGTACAGAGATCTGGTCCTAAATTCATAGTTTTTTTGCTCCCCATGCCATTCCAGTTTGAACCCAGCCATATGCAAATCAGTCTTGACCCTGCACCCATTCGGAACAGTCCAGCCCAAACTGCCAGGCAAGGTCCTCCCTGGACAGGAAGCAAGCATCCTAGGACTGATTTTGGGGTTTCACCCTTCATCAGCCAGGATAGCTTGACTCCAGTGGCATGGAGAGCACAGGACCCACGTATGGGCATACCCGTCATACTCGGGGTGACAAATGTAAAAAGAACAATTAATGGACAGAATGCAGAACAATGTCATACATTCACCCCAGTACAGAGATCTGGGCCTAAATCCATCGTTTTTTTGCTCCCCATGCCATTCCATTTTGAACCCATCCAAATGCAAATCAGTCTTGACCCTGCTTCCAATGGGAACATTCCAGCCCAAACTGCCAGGCCAGGTCCTCTCTGGACTGGAAACAAGCTTCCTAGGACAAGTTTAGGGGTTTCACCCCTCATCAGCCAGGATAGCTTAACTTCAGTGGCATGGAGAGCACGGGACCCACGTCTGGGCATACCCGTCCCACTCGGAGTGACAAATGCAAAAAGAACAATTGATGGATAGAATGCAGAACAATGTCATACATTCACCCCAGTACAGAGATCTGGGCCTAAATCCATATTGTTTTGCTCCCCATGCCATTTCAGTTTGAACCCAGCCATATGCAAATCAGTCTTGACCCTGCACCCAATGGGAACAGTCCATCCCGAACTGCCAGGCCAGGTCCTCCCTTGACTGGAAATAAACATCCTTGGACTGGTTTCGGAGTTTCACCCCTCATCAACTAGGATAGCTTGACTCCAGTGGCATGGAGAGCACGGGACCCACATCTGGACATACCCGTCCTACTCTGTATGACAAATGCAAAAAGAACAATTGATGGACAGAATTCAGAACAATGTCATACATTCACCCCAGTACAGAGATCTGGACCTTAATACATTGTTTTTTTGCTCCCAATGCCATTCCAGTTTGAACCCAGTCATATACAAATCAGTCTTGACCCTGCACACAATGGGAACAGTCCAGCCTGAACTGCCAGGCCAGGTTCTCCTTGGACTGGAAATAAACATCCTTGGACTGAATTCGGGGTTTCACCCCTCATCAACCAGGATAGCTTGACTCCAGTGGCATGGAGAGCACGGCACCCACGTCTGGACATACCCATTCCACTCGGTATGACAAATGCAAAAAGAACAAATTAATGGACAGAATGCAGAACATTGTCATACATTCACCCCAGTACAGAGATCTGGGCCTAAAGCCATCGTTTTTTGTCTCCCCATGCCATTCCAGTTTGAACTCAGCCGTATGCAAAACACTCTTGACCCTGCACCCAATGGGAACAGTCCAGCCCGAACTGACAGGCCAGGTCCTCCCTGGACTGGAAACAAGCATCCTAGGACCCGTTTCGGGGTTTCACCCCTCATCAGCCTGGATAGCTTGACTCTAGTGGCAAGGAGAGCACGGGACACACGTCTGGGCATACCCATCCCATTCGGGGTGACAAATGCAAAAAGAACAATTGATGGACAGAATGCAGAACACTGTCATACATTCACCCCAGTACAGAGATCTGGGCCTAAATCCATCGTTTTTTGCTCCCCATGCCATTCCAGTTTGAACCCAGCCATATGCAAATCAGTCTTGACCCTGCACCCACTGGGAACAGTCCAGCCCGAACTGCCAGGCCAGGTCCTCCCTGGACTGGAAATAAACATCCTTGGACTGGTTTCTGGGTTTCACCCCTCATCAACCAGGATAGCTTGACTCCAGTGGCATGGAGAGCCCCGGACCAACGTCTGGACATACCAGTCCCACTTGGTATGACAAATGCAAAAAGAACAATTGATGGACAGAATGCAGAACAATGTCATACATTCACCCCAGTACAGACATCTGGGCCTAAATCCATTGTTTTTTTGCTCCTCATTCCATTCAAGTTTGAAACCAGCCATAAGTAAATCAGTCTGGACCCAAAAGCCAATGGGAACAGTCCAGCCCAAACTGCCAGGCCAGGTCCTCCCTGGACTGGAAACGAGCATCCTTGGACCGGTTTTGGGGTTTCACCGTTCATCAGCCAGGATAGCTTGACTCCAGTGGCATTGAGAGCACAAGACCCACGTATGGGCATTCCCTTCCCACTCTGGGTGACAACTGTAAAAAAAACAATTGATGGACAGAATGCAGAACAATGTCATACATTCACCCCAGTACAGAAATCTGTGCCTAAATCCATTGTTTTTTTGCTCCCCATGCCATTCCAGTTTGAACCCAGCCATATGCAAATCAGTCTTGACCCAAAACCCAATGGGAACAGTTCAGCCCAAACTGCCAGTCCAGGTCCTCCCTGGACTGGAAGCAAGCATCCTAAGACTGATTTTGGGGTTTCACCCTTCATCAGCCAGGATAGCTTGACTCCAGTGGCATGGAGAGCACAGGACCCACGTATGGGCATACCCGTCATACTCGGGGTGACAAATGTAAAAAGAACAATTGATGGACAGAATGCAGAACAATGTCATACATTCACCCCAGTACAGAGATCTGGGCCTAAATCCATCATTTTTTTGCTCCCCATGCCATTCCATTTTGAACCCATCCATATGCAAATCAGTCTTGACCCTGCACCCAATGGGAACATTCCAGCCCAAACTGCCAGGCCAGGTCCTCTCTGGACTGGAAACAAGCTTCCTAGGACAAATTTAGGGGTTTCACCCCTCATCAGCCAGGATAGCTTAACTTCAGTGGCATGGAGAGCACAGGACCCACGTCTGGGCATACCCGTCCCACTCGGAGTGACAAATGCAAAAAGAACAATTGATGGATAGAATGCAGAACAATGTCATACATTCACCCCAGTACAGAGATCTGGGCCTAAACCCATATTGTTTTGCTCCCCATGCCATTTCAGTTTGAACCCAGCCATATGCAAATCAGTCTTGACCCTGCACCCAATGGGAACAGTCCATCCCGAACTGCCAGGCCAGGTCCTCCCTTGACTGGAAATAAACATCCTAGGACCGGTATCGGGGTTTCACCCCTCAGCAGCCAGGATAGATTGACTCAAGTAGCATGGAAAGCACGAGACCGACGTCTGGACATACCAGTCCCACTTGGGGTGACAAATGCAAAAAGAAAAATTGATGGACAGAATGCAGAACAATGTCATACATTCACTCAGTACAGAGATCTGGGCCTAAATCCATCATTTTTGGGCTCCCCATGCGATTCCAGTTTGAACCCAGCCATATGCAAATCAGTCTTGGCCTTGCACCCAATGGGTACATTCCAGCCCGAACTGCCAGGCCAGGTCCTCCCTGGACTGGAAACAAGCATCCTTGGACTGGTTTTGGGGTTTCACCCCTCATCAGCCTGGATAGATTGACTCCATTGGCATGGGGAGCCCTGGACTCTCGTCTGGGAATACCCGTCTCACTCGGGGTGACAAATGCAAAAAGAACAATTGATGGACAGAATGCAGAACAATGTCATACATTCACCCCAGTACCGAGATCTGGGACTAAATCCATCATTTTTTGGCTCTCCATGCCATTCCAGTTTGAACCCAGCCATATGCAAATCATTCTTGACCATGCACACAATGGGAACAGTCCAGCCCGAACTGCCAGCCCAGGTCCTCCATGGACTGGAAACAAGCATTCTAGGACCGGTATCGGGGTTTCACCCCTCAGCAGCCAGGATAGATTGACTCAAGTAGCATGGAGAGCACGAGACCGACGTCTGGGCATACCCGTCCCACTTGGGGTGACAAATGCAAAAGAAAAATTGATGGACAGAATGCAGAACAATGTCATACATTCACTCAGTACAGAGATCTGGGCCTAAATGCATAGTTTTTGGCTCCCATGCCATTCTAGTTTGAACCCAGCCATAGTCAAATCAGTCTTGAACCTGCACCCAATGGGAACAGTCCAGCCCGAACTGCCAGGGCAGGACCTACCTGGACTGGAAACAAGCATCCTAGGCCCGGTTTCGTGGTTTCACCCCTCATCAGCCAGGATAGAATGACTCCATTGGCATCGAGAGCACTGGACCCATGTCTGGGCATACCTGTCCCACTCAGGGTGACAAATGTAAAAAGAACAATTGATGGACAGAATGCAGAACAATGTCATACAGTCACCCCAGTACAGAGATCTGGACCTAAATACATTGTTTTTTTGCTCCCGATGCCATTCCAGTTTGAACCCAGTCATATACAAATTAGTCTTGACCCTGCAAACAATGGGAAAAGTCCAGCCCGAACTGCCAGGCCAGGTCCTCCCTGAACTGGAAATAAATATCCTTGGACTGGTATCGAGGTTTCACCCCTCATCAGCCAGGATAGCTTGACTCCAGTGGCATGGAGAGCACGGCACCTACGTCTGGACATACCCATTCCACTCGGTATGACAAATGCAAAAAGAACAATTTTTGGAAAGAATACAGAACATCGTCATACATTCACCCCAGTACAGAGATCTGGGCCTAAATCTATCATTTTTTGGCTCCCCATGCCATTCCAGTTTGAACTCAGCCATATACAAATCAGTCTTGGTCCTGCACCCAATGGGAACATTCCAGCCCCGAACTGCCAGGCCAGGTCCTCCCTGAACTGGAAACAAGCATCCTAGGACCGGTTTTGGGGTTTCACCCCTCATCAGCCTGGATAGATTGACTCCATTGGCATAGGGAGCACTGGACCCTCGTCTGGGCATACCCGTCTCACTCGGGGTGACAAATGTAAAAAGTACAATTGATGGACAGAATGCAGAACAATGTCTTACATTCACCCAAGTACAGAGATCTGGACCTAAATACATCATTTTTTAGCTCCCTATGCCATTCCAGTTTGAACCCAGTCATATGCAAATCAGTCTTGACCCTGCACACAATGGGAACAGTCCAGCCCGAACTGCCAGGCCAGGTCCTCCCTGGACTAGATGCAAGCATCCTAGGACCGGTATCGGGGTTTCACCCCTCAGCAGCCAGGATAGCTTGACTCCGGTTGCATGGAGAGCACGAGACCCACGTCTGGGCATACCTGTCCCACTCAGGGTGACAAATGTAAAAAGAACAATTGATGGACAGAATGCAGAACAATGTCATACATTCTCCCCAGTACAGAGATCTGGGCCTAAATCCATCGTTTTTTGGCTCCCCATGCCATTCCAGTTTGAACTCAGCCATATGCAAATCAGTCCTGACCCTGCACTCAATGGGAACAGTCCAGCCCGAACTGCCAGGCCAGGTCCTCCCTGGACTGGAAACAAGCATCCTTGTAACGGTTTCGCGGTTTCACCCCTCATCAACCAGGATAGCTTGACTCCAGTGGCATGGAGAGCACGGGACCCACGTCTGGACATACCAGTCCCACTCGGTATGACAATGCAAAAAGAACAATTGATGGACAGAATGCAGAACAATGTCATACATTCACCCCAGTACCGAGATCTGGGCCTAAATCCATCATTTTTTGGCTCTCCATGCCATTCCAGTTTGAACCCAGCCATATGCAAATCAGTCTTGGCCCTGCACCCAATGGGAACATTCCAGCCCGAACTGCCAGGCGAGGTCCTCCCTGGACTGGAAATAAACATCCTTGGACTGGTATCGAGGTTTCACCCCTCATCAGCCAGGATAGCTCGACTCCAGTGGCATGGAGAGCACGGGACACACATCTGGGCATACCCGTCCCACTCGGGGTGACAAATGCAAAAAGAACAATTGATGGACAGAATGCAGAACAATGTCATACATTCACCCCAGTACAGAGATCTAGGCCTAAATCCATCGTTTTGTTGCTCCCCATGCCATTCCAGTTTGAACCCAGTCATATGCAAATCAGTCTTGACCCTGAACCCAATGGGAACAGTCCAGCCCGAACTGCCAGGCCAAGTTCTCCCTGGACTGTAAACAAGCATGCTAGGCCCGGTTTCGGGGTTTCACCCCTCATCAGCCAGGATAGATTGACTCCATTGGCATGGAGAGCACTGGACCCACGTCTGGTCATACCTGTCCCACTCAGGGTGACAAATGTAAAAAGAACAATTGATGGACAGAATGCAGAACAATGTCATACATTCACCCCAGTACAAAGATCTTGACATAAATACATTGTTTTTTTGCTCCCGATGCCATTCCAGTTTGAACCCAGCCATATGCAAATCAGTCTTGGCCTTGCAAACAATGGGAACATTCCAGCCCGAACTGCCAGGCCAGGTCCTCTATGGACTGGAAACAAGCATCCTAGGACCGGTATCGGGGTTTCACCCCTCAGCAGCCAGGATAGAATGACTCAAGTAGCATGGAGAGCACGAGCCCGACGTCTGGACATACCAGTCCCACTTGGGGTGACAAAGGCAAAAAGAAAAATTGATGGACAGAATGCAGAACAATGTCATACATTCACTCAGTATAGAGATCTGGGACTAAATCCATCATTTTTTGGCTCCCCATGCGATTCCAGTTTGAACCCAGCCATATGCAAATCAGTCTTGGCCTTGCACCCAATGGGAACATTCCATCCCGAACTGCCAGGCCAGGTCCTCCCTGGACTGGAAACAAGCATCCTTGGACTGGTTTTGGGGTTTCACCCCTCATCAGCCTGGATAGATTGACTCCATTGGCATGGGGAGCCCTGGACTCTCGTCTGGGAATACACGTCTCACTCGGGGTGACAAATGTAAAAAGAACAATTGATGGACAGAATGCAGAACAATGTCATACATTCACCCCAGTACAGAGATCTGGGCCTAAATCTATCGTTTTTTTGCTCCTCATGCCATTCCAGTTTGAACACAGTCACATGCAAATCATTCTTCCCCCTGCACACAATGGGAACAGTCCAGCCCGAACTGCCAGCCCAGGTCCTCCATGGACTGGAAACAAGCATCCTAGGACCGGTATCAGGGTTTCACTCCTCAGCAGCCAGGATAGATTGACTCAAGTAGCATGGAGAGCACGAGACCGACGTCTGGGCATATCCGTCCCACTTGGGGTGACAAATGCAAGAAGAAAAATTGATTGACAGAATGCAGAACAATGTCAGACATTCACTCAGTACAGAGATCTGGGCCTAAATGCATAGTCTTTTGGCTCCCATGCCATTCTAGTTTGAACCCGGCCATAGTCAAATCAGTCTTGACCCTGCACCCAATGGGAACAGTCCAGCCCGAACTGCCAGGGCAGGTCCTACCTGGACTGGAAACAAGCATCCTAGGTCCGGTTTCGGTGTTTCACCCCTCATCAGCCAGGATAGATTGACTCCATTGGCATGGAGAGCACTGGACCCATGTCTGGGCATACCTGTCCCACTCAGGGTGACAAATGTAAAAAGAACAATTGATGGACAGAATGCAGAACAATGTCATACAGTCACCCCAGTACAGAGATCTGGACCTAAATACATTGTTTTTTTGCTCCCGATGCCATTCCAGTTTGAACCCAGTCATATACAAATTAGTCTTGACCCTGCACACAATGGGAAAAGTCCAGCCCGAACTGCCAGGCCAGGTCCTCCCTGAACTGGAAATAAACATCCTTGGACTGGTATAGAGGTTTCACCCCTCATCAGCCAGGATAGCTTGACTCCAGTGGCATGGAGAGCACGGCACCTACGTCTGGACATACCCATTCCACTCGGTATGACAAATGCAAAAAGAACAATTGATGGAAAGAATACAGAACATCGTCATACATTCACCCCAGTACAGAGATCTGGGCCTAAATCTATCATTTTTTGGCTCCCCATGCCATTCCAGTTTGAACTCAGCCATATGCAAATCAGTCTTGGCCCTGCACCCAATGGGAACATTCCAGCCCGAACTGCCAGGCCAGGTCCTCCCTGAACTGTAGACAAGCATCCTAGGACCGGTTTTGGGGTTTCACCTCTCAGCAGCCAGGATAGATTGACTCAAGTAGCATGGAGAGCACGAGACCCACGTCTGGCCATACCCGTCCCACTCGGGGTGACAAATACAAAAAGAAAAATTGATGGACAGAATGCTTAACAATGTCATACATTCACTCAGTACAGAGATCTGGGCCTAAATGCATAGTTTTTTGGCTCCCCATGCCATTCCAGTTTAAACCCAGCCATAGTCAAATCAGTCTTTACCCTGCACCCAATGGGAACTGTCCAGCACGAACTTTCAGGCCAGGTCCTCCCTGGACTGGAAACAAGCATCCTAGGCCCGGTTTCGGGGTTTCACCCCTCATCAACTAGGATAGATTGACTCCATTGGCATGGAGAGCACTGGACCCACGTCTGGGCATACCTGTCCCACTCGGGGTGACAATGTAAAAAGAACAATTGATGGACAGAATGCAGAACAATGTCATACATTCACCCCAGTACAGAGATCTGGACCTTAATACATTGTTTTTTTGCTCCCAATGCCATTCCAGTTTGAACCCAGTCATATACAAATCAGTCTTGACCCTGCACACAATGGGAACAGTCCAGCCCGAACTGCCAGGCCAGGTCCTCCCTGAACTGGAAATAAACATCCTTGGACTGGTATCGAGGTTTCACCCCTCATCAGCCAGGATAGCTTGACTCCAGTGGCATGGAGAGCACGAGACCCACATCTGGGCATACCCGTCCCACTCGCGTGGGCAAATGCACAAAGAAAAATTGATGGACAGAATGCTGAACAATGACATACATTCACCTCAGTACAGAGATCTGGGCCTAAATCCATTGTTTTTTTGCTCCTCATTCCATTCAAGTTTGAAACCAGCCATAAGCAAATCAGTCTTGACCCAAAAGCCAATGGGAACAGTCCAGCCCAAACTGCCAGGCCAGGTCCTCCCTGGACTGGAAACGAGCATCCTTGGACCGGTTTTGGGGTTTCACCGTTCATCAGGCAGGATAGCTTGACTCCAGTGGCATTGAGAGCACAAGACCCACGTTTGGGCATTCCCTTCCCACTCGGGGTGACAACTGTAAAAAAAACAATTGATGGACAGAATGCAGAACAATGTCATACATTCACCCCAGTACAGAAATCTGTGCCTAAATCCATTGTTTTTTTGCTCCCCATGCCATTCCAGTTTGAACACAGCCATATGCAAATCAGTCTTGACCCAAAACCCAATGGGAACAGTCCAGCCCAAACTGCCAGTCCAGGTCCTCCCTGGACTGGAAAGAAGCATCCTAGGACCAGTTTTGGGGTTTCACCCCTCATCAGCAAGGATAGTTAGACTCCAGTGGCATGGAGAGCACGGGACCCACGTCTGGGCATACCCGTCCCACTCGGGGTGACAAATGCAAAAAGAACAATTAATTGACAGAATGCAGAACAATGTCATACATTCACCCCAGTACAGAGATCTGGGCCTAAATTCATAGTTTTTTTGCTCCCCATGCCATTCCAGTTTGAACCCAGCCATATGCAAATCAGTCTTGACCCTGCACCCAATCGGAACAGTCCAGCCCAAACTGCCAGGCCAGGTCCTCCCTGGACTGGAAGCAAGCATCCTAGGACTGATTTTGGGGTTTCACCCTTCATCAGCCAGGATAGCTTGACTCCAGTGGCATGGAGAGCACAGGACCCACGTATGGGTATACCCGTCATACTCGGGGTGACAAATGTAAAAAGAACAATTGATGGACAGAATGCAGAACAATGTCATACATTCACCCCAGTACAGAGATCTGGGCCTAAATCCACCGTTTTTTTGCTCCCCATGCCATTCCATTTTGAACCCATCCATATGCAAATCAGTCTTGACCTTGCACCCAATGGGTACATTCCAGCCCGAACTGCCAGGCCAGGTCCTCCCTGGACTGGAAACAAGCATCCTTGGACTGGTTTTGGGGTTTCACCCCTCATCAGCCTGGATAGATTGACTCCATTGGCATGGGGAGCCCTGGACTCTCGTCTGGGAATACCCGTCTCACTCGGGGTGACAAATGCAAAAAGAACAATTGATGGACAGAATGCAGAACAATGTCATACATTCACCCCAGTACCGAGATCTGGGACTAAATCCATCATTTTTTGGCTCTCCATGCCATTCCAGTTTGAACCCAGCCATATGCAAATCATTCTTGACCATGCACACAATGGGAACAGTCCAGCCCGAACTGCCAGCCCAGGTCCTCCATGGACTGGAAACAAGCATTCTAGGACCGGTATCGGGGTTTCACCCCTCAGCAGCCAGGATAGATTGACTCAAGTAGCATGGAGAGCACGAGACCGACGTCTGGGCATACCCGTCCCACTTGGGGTGACAAATGCAAAAAGAAAAATTGATGGACAGAATGCAGAACAATGTCATACATTCACTCAGTACAGAGATCTGGGCCTAAATGCATAGTTTTTTGGCTCCCATGTCATTCTAGTTTGAACCCAGCCATAGTCAAATCAGTCTTGAACCTGCACCCAATGGGAACAGTCCAGCCCGAACTGCCAGGGCAGGACCTACCTGGACTGGAAACAAGCATCCTAGGCCCGGTTTCGTGGTTTCACCCCTCATCAGCCAGGATAGATTGACTCCATTGGCATCGAGAGCACTGGACCCATGTCTGGGCATACCTGTCCCACTCAGGGTGACAAATGTAAAAAGAACAATTGATGGACAGAATGCAGAACAATGTCATACAGTCACCCCAGTACAGAGATCTGGACCTAAATACATTGTTTTTTTGCTCCCGATGCCATTCCAGTTTGAACCCAGTCATATACAAATTAGTCTTGACCCTGCAAACAATGGGGAAAGTCCAGCCCGAACTGCCAGGCCAGGTCCTCCCTGAACTGGAAATAAACATCCTTGGACTGGTATCGAGGTTTCACCCCTCATCAGCCAGGATAGCTTGACTCCAGTGGCATGGAGAGCACGGCACCTACGTCTGGACATACCCATTCCACTCGGTATGACAAATGCAAAAAGAACAATTTTTGGAAAGAATACAGAACATCGTCATACATTCACCCCAGTACAGAGATCTGGGCCTAAATCTATCATTTTTTGGCTCCCCATGCCATTCCAGTTTGAACTCAGCCATATGCAAATCAGTCTTGGCCCTGCACCCAATGGGAACATTCCAGCCCCGAACTGCCAGGCCAGGTCCTCCCTGAACTGGAAACAAGCATCCTAGGACCGGTTTTGGGGTTTCACCCCTCATCAGCCTGGATAGATTGACTCCATTGGCATGGAGAGCACTGGACCCACGTCTGGGCATACCTGTCCCACTCGGGGTGACAATGTAAAAAGAACAATTGATGGACAGAATGCAGAACAATGTCATACATTCACCCCAGTACAGAGATCTGGACCTTAATACATTGTTTTTTTGCTCCCAATGCCATTCCAGTTTGAACCCAGTCATATACAAATCAGTCTTGACCCTGCACACAATGGGAACAGTCCAGCCCGAACTGCCAGGCCAGGTCCTCCCTGAACTGGAAATAAACATCCTTGGACTGGTATCGAGGTTTCACCCCTCATCAGCCAGGATAGCTTGACTCCAGTGGCATGGAGAGCACGAGACCCACATCTGGGCATACCCGTCCCACTCGCGTGGACAAATTGCACAAAGAAAAATTGATGGACAGAATGCTGAACAATGACATACATTCACCTCAGTGCAGAGATCTGGGCCTAAATGCACAGTTTGTTTGCTCCCCATGCCATTCCAGTTTGAACCCAGCCATATGCAAATCAGTCTTGACCCTGCACCCAATGGGAACAGTCCAGCCTGAACTGCCAGGCCAGGTTCTCCTTGGACTGGAAATAAACATCCTTGGACTAAATTCGGGGTTTCACCCCTCATCAGCCTGGATAGCTTGACTCTAGTGGCATGGAGAGCACGGGACACACGTCTGGGCATACCCGTCCCATTCGGGGTGACAAATGCAAAAAGAACAATTGATGGACAGAATGCAGAACACTGTCATACATTCACCCCAGTACAGAGATCTGGGTCTAAATCCATCGGTTTTTGCTCCACATGCCATTCCAATTTGAACCCAGCCATATGCAAATCAGTCTTGACCCCGCACCCAATGGGAACAGTCCAGCCCGAACTGCCAGGCCAGGTCCTCCCTGGACTGGAAATAAACATCCTTGGACTGGTTTCTGGGTTTCACCCCTCATCAACCAGGATAGCTTGACTCCAGTGGCATGGAGAGCACCGGACCAACGTCTGGACATACCCGTCCCACTTGGTATGACAAATGCAAAAAGAACAATTGATGGACAGAATGCAGAACAATGTCATACATTCACCCCAGTACAGAGATCTGGGCCTAAATCCATTGTTTTTTTGCTCCTCATTCCATTCAAGTTTGAAACCAGCCATAAGCAAATCAGTCTTGACCCAAAAGCCAATGGGAACAGTCCAGCCCAAACTGCCAGGCCAGGTCCTCCCTGGACTGGAAACGAGCATCCTTGGACCGGTTTTGGGGTTTCACCGTTCATCAGGCAGGATAGCTTGACTCCAGTGGCATTGAGAGCACAAGACCCACGTTTGGGCATTCCCTTCCCACTCGGGGTGACAACTGTAAAAAACAATTGATGGACAGAATGCAGAACAATGTCATACATTCACCCCAGTACAGAAATCTGGGCCTAAATCCATTGTTTTTTGCTCCCCATGCCATTCCAGTTTGAACACAGCTATATGCAAATCAGTCTTGACCCAAAACCCAATGGGAACAGTCCAGCCCAAACTGCCAGTCCAGGTCCTCCCTGGACTGGAAAGAAGCATCCTAGGACCAGTTTTGGGGTTTCACCCCTCATCAGCCAGGATAGTTAGACTCCAGTGGCATGGAGAGCACGGGACCCACGTCTGGGCATACCCGTCCCACTCTGGGTGACAAATGCAAAAAGAACAATTGATGGACAGAATGCAGAACAATGTCATACATTCACCCCAGTACAGAGATCTGGGCCTAAATTCATAGTTTTTTTGCTCCCCATGCCATTCCAGTTTGAACCCAGCCATATGCAAATCAGTCTTGACCCTGCACCCAATCGGAACAGTCCAGCCCAAACTGCCAGGCCAGGTCCTCCCTGGACTGGAAGCAAGCATCCTAGGACTGATTTTGGGGTTTCACCCTTCATCAGCCAGGATAGCTTGACTCCAGTGGCATGGAGAGCACAGGACCCACGTATGGGTATACCCGTCATACTCGGGGTGACAAATGTAAAAAGAACAATTGATGGACAGAATGCAGAACAATGTCATACATTCACCCCAGTACAGAGATCTGGGCCTAAATCCACCGTTTTTTGCTCCCCATGCCATTCCATTTTGAACCCATCCATATGCAAATCAGTCTTGACCTTGCACCCAATGGGTACATTCCAGCCCGAACTGCCAGGCCAGGTCCTCCCTGGACTGGAAACAAGCATCCTTGGACTGGTTTTGGGGTTTCACCCCTCATCAGCCTGGATAGATTGACTCCATTGGCATGGGGAGCCCTGGACTCTCGTCTGGGAATACCCGTCTCACTCGGGGTGACAAATGCAAAAAGAACAATTGATGGACAGAATGCAGAACAATGTCATACATTCACCCCAGTACCGAGATCTGGGACTAAATCCATCATTTTTTGGCTCTCCATGCCATTCCAGTTTGAACCCAGCCATATGCAAATCATTCTTGACCATGCACACAATGGGAACAGTCCAGCCCGAACTGCCAGCCCAGGTCCTCCATGGACTGGAAACAAGCATTCTAGGACCGGTATCGGGGTTTCACCCCTCAGCAGCCAGGATAGATTGACTCAAGTAGCATGGAGAGCACGAGACCGACGTCTGGGCATACCCGTCCCACTTGGGGTCACAAATGCAAAAAGAAAAATTGATGGACAGTATGCAGAACAATGTCATACATTCACTCAGTACAGAGATCTGGGCCTAAATGCATAGTTTTTTGGCTCCCATGCCATTCTAGTTTGAACCCAGCCATAGTCAAATCAGTCTTGAACCTGCACCCAATGGGAACAGTCCAGCCCGAACTGCCAGGGCAGGACCTACCTGGACTGGAAACAAGCATCCTAGGCCCGGTTTCGTGGTTTCACCCCTCATCAGCCAGGATAGATTGACTCCATTGGCATCGAGAGCACTGGACCCATGTCTGGGCATACCTGTCCCACTCAGGGTGACAAATGTAAAAAGAACAAATGATGGACAGAATGCAGAACAATGTCATACAGTCACCCCAGTACAGAGATCTGGACCTAAATACATTGTTTTTTTGCTCCCGATGCCATTCCAGTTTGAACCCAGTCATATACAAATTAGTCTTGACCCTGCAAACAATGGGAAAAGTCCAGCCCGAACTGCCAGGCCAGGTCCTCCCTGAACTGGAAATAAACATCCTTGGACTGGTATCGAGGTTTCACCCCTCATCAGCCAGGATAGCTTGACTCCAGTGGCATGGAGAGCACGGCACCTACGTCTGGACATACCCATTCCACTCGGTATGACAAATGCAAAAAGAACAATTTTTGGAAAGAATACAGAACATCGTCATACATTCACCCCAGTACAGAGATCTGGGCCTAAATCTATCATTTTTTGGCTCCCCATGCCATTCCAGTTTGAACTCAGCCATATGCAAATCAGTCTTGGCCCTGCACCCAATGGGAACATTCCAGCCCCGAACTGCCAGGCCAGGTCCTCCCTGAACTGGAAACAAGCATCCTAGGACCGGTTTTGGGGTTTCACCCCTCATCAGCCTGGATAGATTGACTCCATTGGCATGGGGAGCACTGGACCCTCGTCTGGGCATACCCGTCTCACTCGGGGTGACAAATGTAAAAAGTACAATTGATGGACAGAATGCAGAACAATGTCATACATTCACCCAAGTACAGAGATCTGGACCTAAATACATCATTTTTTAGCTCCCTATGCCATTCCAGTTTGAACCCAGTCATATGCAAATCAGTCTTGACCCTGCACACAATGGGAACAGTCCAGCCCGAACTGCCAGGCCAGGTCCTCCCTGGACTAGATGCAAGCATCCTAGGACCGGTATCGGGGTTTCACCCCTCAGCAGCCAGGATAGCTTGACTCCGGTTGCATGGAGAGCACGAGACCCACGTCTGGGCATACCTGTCCCACTCAGGGTGACAAATGTAAAAAGAACAATTGATGGACAGAATGCAGAACAATGTCATACATTCTCCCCAGTACAGAGATCTGGGCCTAAATCCATCGTTTTTTGGCTCCCCATGCCATTCCAGTTTGAACTCAGCCATATGCAAATCAGTCCTGACCCTGCACTCAATGGGAACAGTCCAGCCCGAACTGCCAGGCCAGGTCCTCCCTGGACTGGAAACAAGCATCCTTGTAACGGTTTCGCGGTTTCACCCCTCATCAACCAGGATAGCTTGACTCCAGTGGCATGGAGAGCACGGGACCCACGTCTGGACATACCAGTCCCACTCGGTATGACAATGCAAAAAGAACAATTGATGGACAGAATGCAGAACAATGTCATACATTCACCCCAGTACCGAGATCTGGGCCTAAATCCATCATTTTTTGGCTCTCCATGCCATTCCAGTTTGAACCCAGCCATATGCAAATCAGTCTTGGCCCTGCACCCAATGGGAACATTCCAGCCCGAACTGCCAGGCGAGGTCCTCCCTGGACTGGAAATAAACATCCTTAGACTGGTATCGAGGTTTCACCCCTCATCAGCCAGGATAGCTCGACTCCAGTGGCATGGAGAGCACGGGACACACATCTGGGCATACCCGTCCCACTCGGGGTGACAAATGCAAAAAGAACAATTGATGGACAGAATGCAGAACAATGTCATACATTCACCCCAGTACAGAGATCTAGGCCTAAATCCATCGTTTTGTTGCTCCCCATGCCATTCCAGTTTGAACCCAGTCATATGCAAATCAGTCTTGACCCTGCACCCAATGGGAACAGTCCAGCCCGAACTGCCAGGCCAAGTTCTCCCTGGACTGTAAACAAGCATGCTAGGCCCGGTTTCGGGGTTTCACCCCTCATCAGCCAGGATAGATTGACTCCATTGGCATGGAGAGCACTGGACCCACGTCTGGTCATACCTGTCCCACTCAGGGTGACAAATGTAAAAAGAACAATTGATGGACAGAATGCAGAACAATGTCATACATTCACCCCAGTACAGAGATCTGGACATAAATACATTGTTTTTTTGCTCCCGATGCCATTCCAGTTTGAACCCAGCCATATGCAAATCAGTCTTGGCCTTGCACCCAATGGGAACATTCCAGCCCGAACTGCCAGGCCAGGTCCTCTATGGACTGGAAACAAGCATCCTAGGACCGGTATCGGGGTTTCACCCCTCAGCAGCCAGGATAGAATGACTCAAGTAGCATGGAGAGCACGAGCCCGACGTCTGGACATACCAGTCCCACTTGGGGTGACAAATGCAAAAAGAAAAATTGATGGACAGAATGCAGAACAATGTCATACATTCACTCAGTATAGAGATCTGGGCCTAAATCCATCATTTTTTGGCTCCCCATGCGATTCCAGTTTGAACCCAGCCATATGCAAATCAGTCTTGGCCTTGCACCCAATGGGAACATTCCATCCCGAACTGCCAGGCCAGGTCCTCCCTGGACTGGAAACAAGCATCCTTGGACTGGTTTTGGGGTTTCACCCCTCATCAGCCTGGATAGATTGACTCCATTGGCATGGGGAGCCCTGGACTCTCGTCTGGGAATACCCGTCTCACTCGGGGTGACAAATGTAAAAAGAACAATTGATGGACAGAATGCAGAACAATGTCATACATTCACCCCAGTACAGAGATCTGGGCCTAAATCTATCGTTTTTTTGCTCCTCATGCCATTCCAGTTTGAACACAGTCATATGCAAATCATTCTTCCCCCTGCACACAATGGGAACAGTCCAGCCCGAACTGCCAGCCCAGGTCCTCCATGGACTGGAAACAAGCATCCTAGGACCGGTATCAGGGTTTCACTCCTCAGCAGCCAGGATAGATTGACTCAAGTAGCATGGAGAGCACGAGACCGACGTCTGGGCATATCCGTCCCACTTGGGGTGACAAATGCAAGAAGAAAAATTGATGGACAGAATGCAGAACAATGTCAGACATTCACTCAGTACAGAGATCTGGGCCTAAATGCATAGTCTTTTGGCTCCCATGCCATTCTAGTTTGAACCCGGCCATAGTCAAATCAGTCTTGACCCTGCACCCAATGGGAACAGTCCAGCCCGAACTGCCAGGGCAGGTCCTACCTGGACTGGAAACAAGCATCCTAGGTCCGGTTTCGGGGTTTCACCCCTCATCAGCCAGTATAGATTGACTCCATTGGCATGGAGAGCACTGGACCCATGTCTGGGCATACCTGTCCCACTCAGGGTGACAAATGTAAAAAGAACAATTGATGGACAGAATGCAGAACAATGTCATACAGTCACCCCAGTACAGAGATCTGGACCTAAATACATTGTTTTTTTGCTCCCGATGCCATTCCAGTTTGAACCCAGTCATATACAAATTAGTCTTGACCCTGCACACAATGGGAAAATCCAGCCCGAACTGCCAGGCCAGGTCCTCCCTGAACTGGAAATAAACATCCTTGGACTGGTATAGAGGTTTCACCCCTCATCAGCCAGGATAGCTTGACTCCAGTGGCATGGAGAGCACGGCACCTACGTCTGGACATACCCATTCCACTCGGTATGACAAATGCAAAAAGAACAATTGATGGAAAGAATACAGAACATCGTCATACATTCACCCCAGTACAGAGATCTGGGCCTAAATCTATCATTTTTTGGCTCCCCATGCCATTCCAGTTTGAACTCAGCCATATGCAAATCAGTCTTGGCCCTGCACCCAATGGGAACATTCCAGCCCGAACTGCCAGGCCAGGTCCTCCCTGAACTGTAGACAAGCATCCTAGGACCGGTTTTGGGGTTTCACCCCTCATCAGCCTGGATAGATTGACTCCATTGGCATGGGGAGCACTGGACCCTCGTCTGGGCATACCCGTCTCACTCGGGGTGACAAATGTAAAAAGAACAATTGATGGACAGAATGCAGAACAATGTCATACATTCACCCAAGTACAGAGATCTGGACCTAAATACATCATTTTTTAGCTCCCTATGCCATTCCAGTTTGAACCCAGTCATATGCAAATCAGTCTTGACCCTGCACACAATGGGAACAGTCCAGCCCGAACTGCCATGCCAGGTCCTCCCTGGACTAGATGCAAGCATCCTAGGACCGGTATCGGGGTTTCACCCCTCAGCAGCCAGGATAGCATGACTCCAGTTGCATGGAGAGCACGAGACCCACGTCTGGGCATACCTGTCCCACTCAGGGTGACAAATGTAAAAAGAAGAATTGATGGACAGAATGCAGAACAATGTCATACATTCACCCCAGTACAGAGTTCTGGGCCTAAATCTATCGTTTTTTTGCTCCCCATGCCATTCCAGTTTGAACACAGTCATGTGCAAATCATTCTTGACCCTGCACACAATGGGAACAGTCCAGCTCGAACTGCCAGCCCAGGTCCTCCTTGGACTGGAAACAAGCATCCTAGGAACGGTATCGGGGTTTCACCCCTCAGCAGCCAGGATAGATTGACTCAAGTAGCATGGAGAGCACGAGACCCACGTCTGGCCATACCCGTCCCACTCGGGGTGACAAATACAAAAAGAAAAATTGATGGACAGAATGCTTAACAATGTCATACATTCACTCAGTACAGAGATCTGGGCCTAAATGCATAGTTTTTTGGCTCCCCATGCCATTCCAGTTTAAACCCAGCCATAGTCAAATCAGTCTTTACCCTGCACCCAATGGGAACTGTCCAGCACGAACTTTCAGGCCAGGTCCTCCCTGGACTGGAAACAAGCATCCTAGGCCCGGTTTCGGGGTTTCACCCCTCATCAACCAGGATAAATTGACTCCATTGGCATGGGGAGCACTGGACCCACGTCTGGGCATACCTGTCCCACTCGGGGTGACAATGTAAAAAGAACAATTGATGGACAGAATGCAGAACAATGTCATACATTCACCCCAGTACAGAGATCTGGACCTTAATACATTGTTTTTTTGCTCCCAATGCCATTCCAGTTTGAACCCAGTCATATACAAATCAGTCTTGACCCTGCACACAATGGGAACAGTCCAGCCCGAACTGCCAGGCCAGGTCCTCCCTGAACTGGAAATAAACATCCTTGGACTGGTATCGAGGTTTCACCCCTCATCAGCCAGGATAGCTTGACTCCAGTGGCATGGAGAGCACGAGACCCACATCTGGGCATACCCGTCCCACTCGCGTGGACAAATGCACAAAGAAAAATTGATGGACAGAATGCTGAACAATGACATACATTCACCTCAGTGCAGAGATCTGGGCCTAAATGCACAGTTTGTTTGCTCCCCATGCCATTCCAGTTTGAACCCAGCCATATGCAAATCAGTCTTGACCCTGCACCCAATGGGAACAGTCCAGCCCGAACTGCCAGGCCAGGTCCTCCCTGGACTGGAAATAAACATCCTTGGACTGGTTTCTGGGTTTCACCCCTCATCAACCAGGATAGCTTGACTCCAGTGGCATGGAGAGCACCGGACCAACGTCTGGACATACCCGTCCCACTTGGTATGACAAATGCAAAAAGAACAATTGATGGACAGAATGCAGAACAATGTCATACATTCACCCCAGTACAGAGATCTGGGCCTAAATCCATTCAAGTTTGAAACCAGCCATAAGCAAATCAGTATTGACCCAAAAGCCAATGGGAACAGTCCAGCCCAAACTGCCAGGCCAGGTCCTCCCTGGACTGGAAACGAGCATCCTTGGACCGGTTTTGGGGTTTCACCGTTCATCAGGCAGGATAGCTTGACTCCAGTGGCATTGAGAGCACAAGACCCACGTTTGGGCATTCCCTTCCCACTCGGGGTGACAACTGTAAAAAAAACAATTGATGGACAGAATGCAGAACAATGTCATACATTCACCCCAGTACAGAAATCTGTGCCTAAATCCATTGTTTTTTTGCTCCCCATGCCATTCCAGTTTGAACACAGCCATATGCAAATCAGTCTTGACCCAAAACCCAATGGGAACAGTCCAGCCCAAACTGCCAGGCCAGGTCCTCCCTGGACTGGAAGCAAGCATCCTAGGACTGATTTTGGGGTTTCACCCTTCATCAGCCAGGATAGCTTGACTCCAGTGGCATGGAGAGCACAGGACCCACGTATGGGTATACCCGTCATACTCGGGGTGACAAATGTAAAAAGAACAATTGATGGACAGAATGCAGAACAATGTCATACATTCACCCCAGTACAGAGATCTGGGCCTAAATCCACCGTTTTTTTGCTCCCCATGCCATTCCATTTTGAACCCATCCATATGCAAATCAGTCTTGACCCTGCACCCAATGGGAACATTCCAGCCCAAACTGCCAGGCCAGGTCCTCTCTGGACTGGAAACAAGCTTCCTAGGACAAGTTTAGGGGTTTCACCCCTCATCAGCCAGGATAGCTTAACTTCAGTGGCATGGAGAGCACGGGACCCATGTCTGGGCATACCCGTCCCACTCGGAGTGACAAATGCAAAAAGAACAATTGATGGATAGAATGCAGAACAATGTCATACATTCACCCCAGCATAGAGATCTGGGCCTGAATCCATCGTTTTTTTGCTCCCCATGCCATTCCAGTTTGAACCCAGCCATATGCAAATCACTCTTGACCCTGCACCTAATGGTAACAGTCCAGCCCGAACTGCCAGGCCAGGTCCTCCCTGGACTGGAAACAAGCATCCTAGGACCGGTTTCGTGAAGTGCAGTGGGCCTTGAACTGGGCACTGCGCTGTTGATCACCAACATGTTACAAGCGCGCAGAAAATTAGAGTTAGGACCATAGAGGTACCATGCTGCAGCAAATATTCTGGCAATAGGGAAAACAAGCAAGCAAGTAGATTAAAAGAAAGAGGCGTGACCTCTCTTAGAGGCTGACATGCCGTGCAGAAATAAAGAAAGGGTTGTGGCCTCCGAATAGTGCTCCATGCTGAAACATGAAGCTCGGCGTCTGTGAAGCAGGCGCTGTGCTGATCAAGAGAAATACACAAACACTTGTGTGAAGAGCAGCATGGGAGAATTTGGGAGGGAGGAATGCTGCATTAAAATTCAAGCTGCTACTGACACCAAAGCTGAACACAGGCAAACTTTAACACAAGCAGAAAACATAAAAAAATTCCCTAAATGAACAGATAAACAACCAAAGCGTAAATATACAGTACATGTATGAAGAGAAAGATCTAACTAGTGTTGAATAACACATGAATTGAGCTGAACATATATACAGATTTAAACATCAATGGTAGGAGCTAAGATCTGTTGGCAGCTACTCTTCTCGCAGATCCTCAACAGAAAAAAAAAAACCTTCGGGCAGAAAACTGAACTTGCCAACTGTAGCACTAGAATCCATCATCGGCAAATTGAAAAACATCAAATTATTAATGACAACAGTGGAGCTTTCAATGTCAGACGGGTTAAAAAAACATTTTAAAAAACAAGCATTGGCAAAGCCAATAGATCTTGTCAATGCATGAGCTATTGGCCTTGTCAATGTGAATGTCTTTTAGCCGTGTTGTCTAGCAGCACATCTGCTGTTCAACATGGCTGAAAGTCAAAGACAACAAAAACATTACAGATGACACCCAATTGTGAAAAAGCTAAAACCTCTGACAAATAGGAAATTTAAACTAAACACCATATTCCTGGCATGGCGGTACGTCCTCTAAACAACATAAAAAGAACCCATTTTGAACACAGTGGGAAAGCAGAGGGTTTTAGCGAAGAGTATTTCAGGTGGCCATCTCTGCAACACATGAAGGTAACAATATTGGCAAAAATACTGGCCAAGAGATTGCATGAAGCCATCCCTCCACTAATACACAAAAAATAAGCAAGATTGATGCCAGGCTGTTCATAATGAAATGATATATGGCAACATCACTGCATTTATTATGGAAGACTAAAAATGACAAATATAAGATCTTCGCCATCTCCCTCAATACTGAGAAAGCATTTGATTGGGTGGAATGGGGCTACTTATTCAGAACTCTAAAAGGTTTCGATCTAGGGCAAGACATTATAATAATAGTCCATTACCTATATCAAGACCCCATGGTGATAATGAATTGCAGTGGCTTCATATCAGAAGACATCAGGAGAAGCATCATACACGAGTGTCCACTGTCATCATTAATGTTTTTTAGCACTGTTGTCCCTAGTGATACAAGAACATCTTGCACAATCAGCGCAATACACACCCTGACAGGAGAACTCAAACTCATTGTTAGATCTGGCATTTTTGACGTGGTTCTCCCTTAAAGTTTTGCCTTTAACCCTCTTGTTTGCTGACTTCATTTTTGCTGACTTTAGGACTCTGTAATCTTTGCCACTGCTAAGCCGTCCTATTCTCTTTGTGCTCTCTCCTTAAAACATAAAAGAATTGGCTTACACTCAATTGGCATATTTAGTTTACTTGTAGGTCCCTAGAAAAGTGGTACTACCTGTGCCCAGAGCCTGTATATTAAATGCTACTAGTGGACCTGCAGAACTGATTGTGCCACCCACTTAAGTAGCACTTTAAACATGACTCTAGTCTGTGTGTGCAGTTTTTAAACTGCCTTGTCAACTTGACAAAATATACCTTTTGCCAGGCTCAAAGTTTCCTTTTTAATACATGTAGGTAATAAAGGAAGGCCCTGGACAGCCCAGAGGGTAGAGTGTGGTGTACGTAAAAAGTGAAGCATGCACTTTTTAGTTTTACTTGTCCTGGTACTTTAAGACTCTTAAATTTGTTGTTCACTACTGCAAGGCCTACCTCTCTGATAGACTAACCTGGTGAAGTTGGATTTTAAATTGCAATTTTGAAAAGGCCACTTTTAGAAAGTTGGAATCTTTTTTGCCTTAGCCATTTAGTGCCTGCAGCTTATCTCTGGGACACATGACTGGGTGTAGCTGACAGTTGGGCTTCGTGTATTCATCCTAGACAACCACACACAATAGAGAGCTTAGGTGTGCCTGGATGGGACATCACTGGCAGAATGGGAGGGAGGGGCTGGATGCAGTCCTACTACACTTGAATAGGCTGTGTCCTGCTGCACCACAAAGGGCTGCATACCCCCTGTAGTTAGTCTGGAGCCAGGACAGGGAAGGCAGGATGCCTGGGGGCTTGAAAGGGAAACCACTAGAACCTTCTCCCACTTCAAATAAAGGCCCAGGTATAAATATTGGACCTTGTGTATACTATGCCAGGGAGAAGGACTGCTGTGTAGCTGAAGGGACAGGCACTCTGGTGGACTGCTGCTCTGAAGGATTGCGCCCCAGCTGACTCTGTCATCTTTGAGCCCCTCCCTGCCAAAGGGTGCCACCCCAGTCCTGGACTCTTGGAAGTGGGTCTGAAGATGCTCAGCTGATCCGTCTGAGGATCCGGCAGAACTGTAGCATCTTGTTTGCTCCACAATGCAACTCTAAGCAGAACTGTAGCCGGCTCACGCTCCATCGCAGTCAGCCTGAACTTGTGAGTTTGTCCTGGTCCAGCACAACCAGACATGCACAGTTGGCGCTTCTTGCTTTTTAGCTCTATATTTACTGAAATATTTAAACCAGGATATCTCCGGTTCCACTTATAGGATGTTTGTTGCTTTGTTCTTGTTTTGTTTATTTAAATTTACTCTGTTTTTCTAAATTGGTGTGGAATTTTTCTTGTGCTGGGTTTTCACTTCATTACTGTTTGAAGTGCTGTATAAGTACTTTAAACATTTTGGGGTCGATTCCGATTCGGGCCGGAAAAAGCACCGACCGACTCAGAGCCAGAATTTATTCCGACAGACACGAACCTGTGGCGCCCGACACGCCAAGTACGATGCAAAGCGTGCAAAATCCGACCGACACGTACCGAACCCAAGCCGAACGACCGAGCCGCACGGAAAACAGCAATCCGGCCGGAAAAACACGCGAATCGAACCGACCGACACGCACCCGGAACAAATCCGACCGAAACGTACACGCGAACTCCAAACCGCAAAGTACGATGCAAGGCGCGAAAACCACGACCGAGTCGGACGGAGGACAAGCCGTACGACCGACACGCATACAAAACCGAGCCGAAGTAACACAAAACACCGCGACCGACGCGTACGCAGCATAGAAAACTGCACAAACACAGCGTGAACGAAACGGAGAACACCGTACGAGACAAATGCAGGGTCCGACTCGGTCACAAGAACGTTTCCAACATGCACAGACAGTACAAAGGAAAAATCACACAAAAAAAAGCCAAACAAGCAATTACAAAGCCAATAAATACTGAGGGGTGGGGTGGGGACAGAGAACAAAGACACACCCACAACTCCACCCATATAAAGGACACAAATCCCAACCATGATCCTTTGCAAATGCCATTCTACTGCCAGCACCCAAGAGACAGCAACCACACACCCACAGCTCATCCCTCACACAAGCCACACACCATCAGCACACCAACAAATACCTACCTCACATACACCCAGCAAAACACACACTCACACACCCTCACCTGCACACCAACACACACATCACTCACCATCACCACCCATCACCATGCCCCCAAGAAGAATCACAAGTTCCTAGACTGTGAATTGGAAGTCATGGTAGACGAGATCCTCAGGGTAGAGCCACAGCTGTTTGGCACACTGGTCCAACAGACCCCCATCTCCCAGAAAACCAAGATGTGGGAGAGGATCATCAACAGGGTGAACGCACAATCACCATGTCTGCGCACAAAGACCGACATCCAGAACAGGTGGTATGACGTGCGCAGGAGGGTACGGGACCTGCTCAAGAAAGACTACCTCCTGAGCCAATACACCGGCAGTGGCCCTCCTGCCAAGCCAGTATACCTCAGGCCCTGGGAGGAGAAGGTGCGGGCCATCCTTCCGCCAGTGAGCGTATATGGACTAGAGAACATCCCAGAGCCTGGTGAGTACACAACAAATGTACACAATATTCTGCCACAATACACACACACATCACTGTCAAGGGGAGAGTCAAACCATGCACTCATAGCAATTACACAGCAACCAGAACAGAATCATCCCAAAATGTGTATGTCAGTCAGAGAAACACAACACATGCCATCTCAAAGTTACATTCAACCGTGCCATCACATGTACAAACACAACTACAACTACAGCTAGGCAGTGGCACAAATAGAACTAACAAACACATCCAGACATGTAGCCACTACAACAACACCAACACACAGTGAAGACCACTGAAAGGAAGGAATTCTGTGTATGCTGGCCAAGTCAGTGTAGCCAATAGCATCATGGGAGTCGTAGTCACACATATTGCCCCCCACAACTGTCCCATCAACACCACCATGAACCATGCGCACATCACAGGGAGTGGAGAAGGACTCACAAGATGGCTGACACTGGCAACTGCTGTGGGGAGCACAAGGCCCTGCTGGCAACTGTGCACCAACAAACAGCAGGACACCACTGACTGACATCCTGAGAGACAACTTCCACTCCCTGCAATGGAAGCACGTTCCATGGTGGGATATCTGGCTGGCTGGGTGGGAAGGAGGACTC
Organism: Calotriton arnoldi; assembly: GCA_963921515.1. Taxonomy (NCBI): domain Eukaryota; kingdom Metazoa; phylum Chordata; class Amphibia; order Caudata; family Salamandridae; genus Calotriton; species Calotriton arnoldi. Next base: position 14,515 of record CAWUFW010005922.1, on the reverse strand, counting down.
GCACCACTGACCATAGTCACAAGCACCTCCCCTCACACACACCCTCAACACATACTCCACATAACCCACCTGGGAGAATGCAATGCCACACATCCTAACTCAAGGTCCCACAAAGAACCTCCACCCTGGGTTATGTCGTGTGAAGCACAGGGACACTCATGGGACTTTCAGCCAAACAACTGCCAGGACAACACTCCCAGCCATCCTGTCAGCACAGGCAGCCCACCCCACAGGGAAGCAGAGTCAAAAGGAAGGAAGCATGGGCATGCTGGGAAGGGGGTGGAGGCAATAGCATGATGGGAGTCGTAGTCACAGCTCAACATCCCCCACCACATGGCCCAGCAAGCTCACACTCACGCATGCACATCCCACAGAGAGTGGAAAGGCCCATCAAAGATGTCTGACACTGTTGCTGTGTCGTGGGGAGCACAAGGGCATGCTGGGAACTGCACACCAACCAACAGCAGGACACCACTGTCAGCCATCTTGCCATTGCTCTCACACCCACACACACTGAACTCCCCACAAAACCAAGTAAGTATGGGAATGCTGGGAAGTGGGGTGGAGGCAATAGCATGATGGGAGTGGCAGTCACAGATATTGGTCACCCCCACAACTGTCCCATCAACACCACCCTGAACCATGCGCACATCACAGGGAGTGGAAAACAACTGACAAGATGGCTGACACTGTGCACTGCTGTGGGGAGCACTAGGCCCTGCTGGCAACTGTGCACCAACAAACAGCACAACACCACTGACTGACATCCTGAGAGACAACTTCCACTCCCTGCAATGCAAGCACGTTCCATGGTGGGATATCTGGCTGGCTGGGTGGGAAGGAGGACTTGCAGCACTGACCATAGTCACAAGCACCTCCCCTCACACCCCCCTCAACACAAACTCCACAGAACCCACCTGGTAGAATGCAATGCCTCCCATCCTAACTCAAGATCCCACAAAGAACCACCACCCTGGGTTATGTTGTGTGAAGCACAGGGACACTCTTGGGACTTTTAGCCAAACAACTGCCAGGACAACACTCCCAGCCATCCTGTCAGCACAGCCAGCCCACCCCACAGGGAAGCAGAGTCAAAAGGAAGGAAGCATGGGCATGCTGGGAAGGGGGGTGGAGGCAATAGCATGATGGGAGTGGTAGTCACAGATATTGCTCAGCCTCACAACTGGCCCATCAACACCACCCTGACCCATGCTCACATCACAGGGAGTGGAGAAGGACACACAAGATGGCTGACACTGGCTACTGCTGTGGGGAGCACAAGGGCAGCTGGGAACTGCACACCAACCAACAGCAGGACACCACTGTCAGCCATCTTGCCATTGCCCTCACACCCACACACACTGAACTCCCCACTAAAGCAAGTAAGTATGGGAATGCTGGGAAGTGGGGTGGAGGCAATAGCATGATGGGAGTCACAGTCACAGACATAGCTCACCCCCACAACTGTCCCATCAACACCACCCTGAACCATGCTCACATCACAGGGAGTGGAGAAGGACTCACAAGATGGCTGACACTGGCTACTGCTGTGGGGAGCACAAGGCCCTGCTGGGAACTGTGCACCAACAAACAGCAGGACACCACTGACTGACATCCTGAGAGACAACTTCCACTCCCTGCAATGCAAGCACGTACCATGGTGGGATATCTGGCTGGCTGGGTGGGAAGGAGGACTTGCAGCACTGACCATAGTCACAAGCACCTCCCCTCACACCCCCTCAACACAAACTCCACAGATCCCACCTGGTAGAATGCAATGCCTCCCATCCTAACTCAAGATCCCACAAAGAACCACCACCCTGGGTTATGTTGTGTGAAGCACAGGGACACTCGTGGGACTTTTAGCCAAACAACTGCCAGGACAACACTCCCAGCCATCCTGTCAGCACAGCCAGCCCACCCCACAGGGAAGCAGAGTCAAAAGGAAGGAAGCATGGGCATGCTGGGAAGGGGGTGGAGGCAATAGCATGATGGGAGTGGTAGTCACAGATATTGCTCAGCCTCACAACTGGCCCATCAACACCACCCTGAACCATGCTCACATCACAGGGAGTGGAGAAGGACACACAAGATGGCTGACACTGGCTACTGCTGTGGGGAGCACAAGGGCATGCTGGGAACTGCACACCAACCAACAGCAGGACACCACTGTCAGCCATCTTGCCATTGCCCTCACACCCACACACACTGAACTCCCCACAAAAGCAAGTAAGTATGGGAATGCTGGGAAGTGGGGTGGAGGCAATAGCATGATGGGAGTCACAGTCACAGACATAGCTCACCCCCACAACTGTCCCATCAACACCACCCTGAACCATGCTCACATCACAGGGAGTGGAGAAGGACTCACAAGATGGCTGACACTGGCTACTGCTGTGGGGAGCACAAGGCCCTGCTGGCAACTGTGCACCAACAAACAGCAGGACACCACTGACTGACATCCTGAGAGACAACTTCCACTCCCTGCAATGCAAGCACAGTCCATGGTGGGATAACTGACTGGCTGGGTGGGAAGGAGGGCCGGCTGTCAACCAAATACAACCAATGCAGACCATGTTCACACCCCAACAAATACATAGAAATGCCCAAATAATGCAGGACAATGTGCCACACCAATATCAACCCCTGACTGTGAAGACTTAGGACAATGCAATGTACAGGCCCGCACCCAGAGGCACAGTCACAACTGTCAGGTGTGTCAACCATTGATGCCTGCAGAAACATAACATACATTGTGTGTGTCTCCCAAAAACAGGTGATGATGGGGACACAGCAGCAGACGCTGAGGAGTCCCAGTCCCAGGCTCAAGAGGATGCGGAGCTCACTGGTGTCGTACAGCCTCTGCCCTCCTCGGACGAAGAAGACCAACCTGGCACATCCGGTGCAAGTCTACATGCAGCACCAGCAGGACCACCAGCTGCAGCACCAGCAGGACCACCAGCTGCACCCCCTGCACCCACCCCTCCAACGACTGTCACCACAAATACCATCCCTGCCGACATGGACAGAACAAGGAGCAACACCAGCACAGGGACCCTGGACCAACCTGGGGCCATGGACACCACCACCACCACCAACCCCCAGGGTGGACCAGGGTCATCTGTGCGTGCCACTGCACATGTCAGCAGGGGTGGTGGGAGGGGTGGGAGACAGAGGTCGCTGCTTGCAGAGGTTGCTGGTGTGCATGATGACCCACAACTGGTACGCATAGCTGATGCGTACCAGTCCAGCACCGGAGATCTCAGCCAGGTAGTGGGGCTCCTCAGAGACATGAAACAGCAGCAGGCTGCCCATCATGCCCGCTTGGACTCTCACATGTCCCGCGTGGAGTCACACATGTCCCGCGTGGACTCACACATGTCCCGCGTGGAGTCCAAGTGGGATGCACTGCATGAGATGACGGCGGTGCACAGGGACATTTTACAATGCCTCTGCCAGATGAACAGCAACCAGTCCACACCTCCCTGTGTGCCAACAACATCTGGTGCTGAACAAACTGCAACTGCCACAGGGAGGGAGGATGACTCTGGCGGAGAGTCCCCTGCACCGCAGCAGCCTGTACTTGAGGGGCCCCCCCAAGAAGAGGGGTCGTCCGAGGAGGGGCAAGTGAGAGGCCGATGGCCAAGCGCAACTCCCAGGAAGCCTGAACCTGTTCTGGATGTTCACCTTTGTGCACAGACTGTTCACCCTGTTGACGGCAACACTACTCCCACACATTGCATGGGGAGTACAAGTTGGACCAATGTCTCAGGCAACTGTGGCCCCGATACTGGGGATTTTGTCTACCAGGACTTTCAATTCACCTAGGAACTTCTGATTGCAAGATTTATGTACAGCACTACCCATCCTATGCACTATTCACACAAATGTATCACAATAAACACACTAATACACCATACCCGCCTCTGTTGTGATTCCAACGTGGGTGCTGTTATGGGGATGATGAACTGCAAAATTACACTGTGTATGCGAACTGCAACAGCAAGTACAACACAGGCATGTGAGTAAAGGCAACGTGACACATATGAGGGAGACACACCACCAGGGCTACACAACACATACACACCTAGGCCATCTGACTCATTGCCTACACTGATGTTGCCAGGGAAGACGGTGCAATGCACAGACATCACACCCATTCCCAGTTGTAGTCAAGTAGCCCACAGGTGCAGTAAGCAAATGGCAGTCAAATGTGTGACCACAGACAACGCACATCACAAAGTGAAGCACAGGTTTATTACACAGTTGCAACATGTCGTAACCACTACAGATGCAAGGTAATCCCACCTGGCAGCGGGCACACAGTCAACAACTGTAGACGGAAGGAAGTCCATGGGTGTGGCGCACATCACCTGTAGGGACACAACAGCTACCACCCTGGAAGTGCAATCACGTCGTCGGTGGACACAGTTGACCAAACGAATCTGAAAGTACCCTGTGAAGGACAGAAATGACACACAGTCAAAAGCAATGGAGAACAGGACAGAACAGCAAAACTCATGCACAATACATGTTACAAGATACCCACCCAGAACCAAGTTAGCATGTCAACACTGTTGGGGAGTACAGCCCACCTGTAAGCACACATCGCAACACACATCCAGTCAAGTAGCCCATGGACACACTCCAACAGCACCAGAACACCACCCACACATATCATGCATACTCACATCATTGACCTGACATCTCTGGATACTCACATTCAGCTGAAGAAGTTGGTGATGAGCTGTGTGCGGACATCACCATCATCATCATCATCATCATCACTGGCATCGTGGTCCAGGCCAGGATCCTCCACAGGTGGCGGATGTTGGTCATTGTCATCCTGGATGAGAGGCAACTCCTTCCGCACTGCCAGGTTGTGGAGCATGCAGCAGACGATGATAATCTTGCACACTTTTGCAGGGGCATATGGGAGGGACCCTCCGGTCTTGTCCAGGCAGCGGAAGCGGCTCTTCAGGAGACCAAATGTCCGCTCAATCACTCTCCTGGTCCGACCATGTGCCTCATTGTAGCGCATCTGGGCTGGTGTCACAGGGTTCCTGAGGGGTGTCAGCAACCACGGCATGTTGGGGTATCCCGAGTCACCTACGGACAGACAAGTGCACATTAGCTGACTTGGAAAAGTGGGCGGAATACTACAGATCAGATCACACACAATGGCACAAAGTCAGTACACACCGACAAGCCAGGCACGCTGGTTCTGCATCTGTGCCATCATCCTGGGGATGCGACTACTCCTCATCACAAAGGCATCGTGTGCTGAACCAGGGAAACGGGCACACACACACAGATGGTCATATCTGCAAGACACACCACCAGTGCATTGACCGAGTGGTAGTGCTTGCAGTTACGGTAGGCCTGCTCCTGGGCCTGTGGTGGTACCAAAGCCACATGTGTCCCATCAATGGAGCCAATGACATGCGGCATCCTCCCCAGGGCATAGAAGTCACTCTTCACGTCAGTGAGTTGTCACAGTCTAGGGAAATAGATGTACCGGTTCAGGAATAGCAACATTGCCGCCCAAAACATCGCGGAGCACACGGCTCAACATGGTCTGTGACATCCCACCAGCAGTCGCCACAGTATGTTGGAAGGTACCGGTGGCAAAGAAGTGTAGGGCTGCCATCACCTTCACCTTGGGGGTCAGCGCTGTAGGATACGGCCGGCCAGGCTGCAAATGTGGGGCCAACTGCACTGCCAAATCCTCAATCAGCTGCCTGGTGAAGCGGTACCGTCGGATGCTGTCCCATTCCACCATCGTTGCCAGGTCTGGGAATGGCCAATGGACAGCAGGAGCCCTGCAGTGCAGAGGAGAAGTAAGCAAGATTGTCAGTCAGCCCACATATGCGGCATTGAACACACTCAATATCCCAACATACATCATTATGAGGCACAACTACATGAAGTGTGCAGTTCCGTAAGGACATGTATGGTACATACATGGCCAACATCTGTCATCACGGTCCAACAAGTGGCATCAATAAGTCCCAGGTTGGCCCATTGGATATCATGAGGCCGTGTCACAGTTCCCATCTCCTGCTGCCGTGTCACAATCACCCCCCACAGTGACATGTGAGGACAGATGTGCCCCAGGCATCACAGCTCAACGACAGGTACATTCCCAGGGACCCTGTATTGCCACATGGACACTGGCATTACATGGAGTATCATGTATACACCACAGCAAAACAACTATGACCCCCACAGGTAGTGGTCCCACTTGCCACTGCAGGACAGACATGGACGTCTGTGACACACACACGCACAACATCAAAGTCCATGCACACACAACGTGGATGTGGAGACTGTCTCCCATTGTGCACATGAAATCAGAGACATTGTAAACACTACATGCACACAGACTGTGGAGGACCATCACTATTGTGCCACTGGGACACCCTGGCTCAAACATACCGTCCCACATGGGACTCACGGGGTATGTGACATGACATACACATACACCACCGTGAAATGTGACCATGGCACATACACAGATATGAACAGTTGCACATCACAGTGGTCATGTACACGTAACACCCAGGATCCTGTCCCCATGAACACGTGCACAGCCTGGGGGTTGCTGCCCCCAGGTGACACCCACAGGACAACATGTACACCAACATACACACAATAGGAAATGCAGCCTTACATGCCTTATGATACAGTTTGGACAGGCTGTCATGTTGTAGGTGTGCACCTCACTCCCTGGGAGCTATCTGTGGCTGGCATATGTCCATCTGAGACAGGCATGGTGACATATGCCAGTCACTTGTACAGGGATGCGTTGAACAGCAATGGACCGATCGGTGCACCCGGCCGGCCCATTGCATTCAATGTGTGCGGGTACGCGTTGTACCCCTGTACGCGTTGTACCGCAATGGACTGATCGGTGCACCCGGCCGGCCCATTGCATTCAATGTGTGCGGGTACGCGTTGTGCTCCTGTACGCGTTGTACCGCAATGGACCGATCGGTGCCCCCGGCCGGCCCATTGCATTCAATGTGTGCGGGTACGCGTTGTACCCCTGTACGCGTTGTACCGCAATGGACCGATCGGTGCGCACCCATTGACAATGGCCTTGCCTGGCAACGGACGCGTTTTCGAATTTCGAACGAGTCGGTTGCTGGAAATTCAGTTGGTCACCCACAACAATGTTGCAAAATCATGTATGTCATGAAGTTGAAGATTTGAAGGATGCCGTGGGCGTGTATTGGTGCTGCTATTCCATGGATTGGCCAGATTCAGGAGATGCAAACGACTTGGACCTATCACTTTGGACACAAGGGACAGTATCTGCCTCTCCAGCACATATATATTGCTGGCTGTTCCCCTGAGAGCTCACTTGCCTGCACTACATGCTCCAGGACGACATCTGCCACTGCACTGCTGCTGTCTCTGCCCCTCTGGACCCTGCAATGGCACGTACTGTGGAGAGAGCCCCAGCCTTCAGCCTTGAGGAGAACCAGGCCCTGCTGGACAGCCTACTTCCACAGTACAGCAAGCTGTATGGGACACCAGGGGAGCAGGTGAGTGTTCTGTGCACTGCCTTTCTGAATGTGCATTTTGTCTGACTAGCAAGGCTGAAAGTCTGCACGCCACTGGCTAGCAGGCTCACTGAGTAGTTGTCACCCCCATAGTGTGTAGTGACATGCACTGGACAGGTATGGTGCAGTGACAGTGCATTTGAACAAGGTTTTACTTCCCATGCAATGATACCATGTAGTGACGTCTGGCAAACTGTCCATGGGCAGCGTTGCACTGCCTGTGTACATCATGTGCCCCTGTGAATGAGACATGTATATACAACTGTGTCATGCACGGATATGTTGCATGTGTAGTAATGGCCTTTTCACTTTGTCATCCTGACAGGTTAATGCCCATCGGAAGCAGGAGATCTGGAAGGACATCGTCCGGGCTGTCCGGTCCGTGGGGGTCTACAAGCGCCGGATCCGCAACTGCCAGAAGAGGTGGCAGGACCTTCGGGGCTGGACCCGGAGGATTGCACGGGTCCAGCTGAAGCTGTCGCCTCCTCGCAGGAGGGGCGGAACACGGACCGTGCCCCCCACATGCTCCAGATCCTGGCGGTGGTGTTTCCAGACCTGGATGGGCAGCTGAAGGCCAGACAGCAGCAAGGAGGGGGTGAGTCAAAGACTGCACTGTGAACTCTGTATTACATGCTTTGTGCCCTCCTCTGGCCTGGTTCAACTGCCACAGTGCAGCAGTCATGTTGTCCAGGAGCCATGTCCCTCTATTGTGCACTGCCCACTCCTCATCTGATACCCAGGTGTGGCCCTTACATTCAGGGAATTGTGTCACTTGGGACTGTGTCCTTGCAGTTTGCTTCACTAAAGGTGGTGGACAGCATCTGTTTCCTTAACTCTGTTGTGGGCATCATGGGTGGGTCCATTGTTCACACAACGCCTGTGTTCGGACATGTAATCTGCGTGTTGCTTTGATATGCGGTCCACTTGCTGAGCTGAGCCACCACATGTGCCTGGGGTATGTGGCACACGCCCATGCAGCGGGTGGGAACAATGTTTGGGCCCCAGGAGTGTGCAGATTACGTGTGTCACACATACATAGCCAGCTATCCACTGTCCAGGGCTCATCCCTCATTCATGTGTGGCAGGACAGTCATGCCTACTCCAGGCCATGCAATGCACTCTGTACTCCCACTCCCGTGTATCAGCTGACACATTGTGCGCAGTGATTTGACCCCTCAGGTGTCTGCCTCTGTGTCAGTGTGCTGTGGATCAGTTGCCAGGACTGCTGGGGTGTTTCTTGGTAGGGGCTCAGCATGCCACTGGAGATGTGACCATAGGAGACGATACTTGTGTGTCACATAGGTGTTTGATCAGCTGCCCGTGCAGACTGGGGTATGCGAATGTGAAGTTCAGGCAGCTGTTCCCCATTCAGAGCAGATTGTGAGGGGCTCAGGTTCAGAGGGTAGTGTCACAGGTCTCCCATATGTCCAATCGGTATGACCTGGACAGATGAGGGTTAAGATGATGTGTTGTGTGGGGGATGTACATGTGCACTTGTGCAGCTCCAGGACTTGCATTCCCCATGACCTACTATTGTGACACAGTGCAGAGTGTTGTTGTCTGGCTGCCAAGTCATACATCACTGAGACAGTGATGTATGACTTAGCAGTCATGCCTCCGCCATGGCATGTGTCTACTTATTGGTGATCCTGCAGGGGAGTGACATGTGCTACATGCACACCATTGTGGCGATGGCTATCAGGACATGGGTGCATCATGGTGTCTGTCGCTGGTATGCATCACATGCATATCCTATTTGACTCTGGGCGTCCCTTTCATCCGGAAACCTGTACTGACTCAATGGCAAGAGTTGTGATGTGTGCATGTCCACATGCTACACCGTGTCCTCTGCACTGTCCAACTACTGTGTAGTTGGTGCATGTGTCCACACTGGGGTGTTGCTATCCAACAGACACCAGACAGATGGGTGCAAGGCCATGTGGGATGTGAGTGCCATGGTTGGCATCAGACTGACAATTGGCTCCTCCTGTTCAGTTAGGGCACTTTTAGCAATGTACAACTAATGATGCCAGGGCTTGCTCTGTAATGTGCTGTGCTCACAGTGGTGTGTGCGTTTGGTGCAGGTGACTGATGTCTGTCTGTTTCCCCATTGTTTGCAGATACATCCACGGCCACGGAAGGGGACAGCTCCACGGACCAGGAGGAGCCGGAGAGCCAGACTGGGTCAGCAGCTGAGGAGTGGTCGGAGGGACCCAGTGGCACAGAGGGCGAGGGGAGCCACACCGAGGAGTCCTCAGCACCATCCACCTCAGCTGAGGACCAGAGCAACTCGGAGGATGACTCCCTTATGGAGGCGGGTGTCAGCAGCCACCACACCCCAGCTAGTGTTGCTGTCCCCGCCACCACCAGCACCACCACCGCCCTCCCCATCGGCTCCCATTCCCCAGGTCCGTGGAGGCTCCCATGTTCGGGAGCGTGTCTCCTTTGGGCCAGGCACCGCACCCCCTGCCCCTGTGTCCCCTGCTGCCCTGAGTGAGGAGTCTGTGTACCTCCTTCGCCAGCTCCATGTAGGGCAGACAGCCATGCTGAGTGTCCTCCATGCGCACACCGCTCTGTTGACTCAGCTGGTGTCGTTCATGGAGGGCATCTCATCGGGCATGTCTGACCTACAGAGGGGCAATAGGTCCATGGACTCCTCCCTGACGGCAGCAGTGTCCCTCCTCAGACAGTCCCTCACCCCTCCTGCCTCTGCTCCATCCACACTCCCCAGCACCTTACCCGTCCCAAGCACACACACACCGGCACAGGCACACACCAGCACACACACACATCCAGCACACAGACACACACGCCACAAACAAAACGCACATGCACGCACAGTCAGGGGACTGAAACCAGACTCACAGGGGATGGGGCCCTGGAACACACACACGCATCCACGAGCACTGCGCAGTCCTCAGTTGCCTCTCCCTCAAAAACACCCTCCCTTGCCTCCCTTGCCTCACCTGCAACCCCAAAGACCCAGCGGCTCTTCCTCAGTGACCTTGGCCTCTTCCCCTCCGATCCAAGGGGAAGAGGAAGCCCACCCACATGGAGCAGAGTGCCCCTCACCCCCGGACACCCTCCCCCAGGCGCAGACAGACTGAGGCCCCCACCCGCAAGTCCCCCCGGAGTCGTAAGAGCAAGACCCCGCCGCCGCCCTGCAGCTCAGGTACCAGGTCTCCTTCCTCCATCCCTCAGGCCCCCACTCCACAGGTGCCCCACCATAACCTACCCCAGGTTCCCCCACCCACAGATATACCATCCCCAAGAGGATCCGGCCTTCTCCCCCTGCCACTTGCTCTCCCGGCACCACACCCCCTGCTGCGCTTGTCTGTGCCACTGATGTGGTGAGGGTGTCCTCCCCCTCTGTCCAGCCCACCTTGCCTGTTCCCCATTCTCCTCCCCTGGTGGTAGGCACTGCAGTGGAGTCCACTACCACCCTGTCTGACTTGGGCACTGCAGTGGCGGACCTGTCCACTCCATCTGCAGGGTCCACTGCAGTTGTGCCGGCACCCACAACATCTGAGTCATGCCCCCCAGTTGTGCCGGCACACACCATGTCAGACACCTCCACTGCAGTTGTCAGTGGCTCTCCAGCACCCACCACCCCTTCCCTGCTTCCTCCTGGTGAGCCCTGATCCTGTCCCTGCGGTGCCTGGCCTGCCCCCCAGTTGCCCCTCCTAGTGGATTGTCCCTGGTTTTGTGCAGGCATGCGTAGGGTGACATCTGCCACTGTCACCAAGTTTGGACTTTGACAATGGACTGGCCATTGGCCTTTGTGTTTTTTCTGGACTTTGTTTTCATTCCACACATATGCTGAATAAAGCAACTTTCTGTTCTCTAGTGCTTATGCTTCTGATGTACATGTTGTTGATGATGCTAACCATGCCCTTGCTGCAGTGATGGTGATATTTGGTCTCATGATAATGAAGTGTTACTGTGCAGGAACCCATGTGGTCCAGGGGGAATGTGTCCTATCCTGTGGTGTATCCATGTCATCCATAGCAGCATCTGAGGGTGTCATGTGTTCAGTATTTGGCAATGGGATTTCCTACTTAGATTAGCTATTTCACATCTGTGGCTTCCACCCCTGCACATCTGTTGTGCCTGCCATTGTTCAATTTGTCAACTTCCCTGACCGTGTGGCTATCTCCACTGGACATGCAGGTTTGGGCATCAATGGGGAAGGACTCATCTGTGTTGTCAGTGCAACATTGCTATACAAGTGTGTTGGATCTGTGCTGATGATTACGTTGGCACTTCCATGACCAGGCTGATGTGACGGGAGACCTCATTTGGTGCTAATTGTTGATTGTGTGACCAAGTGCTCAGCTGACATGATGGGGCCCTACTGAGGCAACATATGGCACAGCTTTCCTCACACAGGAGTGGAGTCCCCTCATGGCAGTGTGTACTCCTGTGACATTGCCTGCGCCCAAGGTGTGTGTTGTATGTGCATGTCTGTGTGTTCACTTCCGTTTAGCTGTGCATGCTGTGATCCCTAGTGTTGTACCTGTTTGTGATGCTTGCTGAGTTGACCTATGTTCCCCCAAAGTCTTCTCCCTGGGTTCTCTGTGATGTGGGTGCATGGCACATTACTGGTCATCAGGGTGTCACCCATAGGTGTGTTTGCTGTCAGGGCTGAGTTTGTGTGCAGACGCAGATGGGTCACAGTCAGGTTTCCCCTTGGCACTTGTTGTTTGCCCCTGTCATGTGATTTCCAGTTTGTGTTATCTTTCAGTGATTGTGACACGTTGTGTGTGTGACTGCTGGCACTCCTCAGGGTCCGGGCTGCAATGTTGGTTGTTGTCTATGTGTGTTCTTTGTGGGTGACCTTGGCTTCTTCATTGGTGTGTGACTGTGGCTGGGATCCCATTGGTTGGTGTGGTATTGCCGTCATGTCCATGTACAGCGTAATGTGCAGTGTGTCAGACATTCAGGAGTCTTGTTGAGTGGCCATGTGTGATGTGTTTCTGCACCTTGGTTCCCACCCACCACCCTGGAATAGTCATGGGTGCATGTGCAATGTCACCAGTGCATGTGTGCTTCACTGCTGCACATTGTTGGAGGTCGAGGGTGTGGTGTTGAGTGTGTGCAGATGAGAGTTGTTGCCCGGCTAGGCCCCTGCCTCCATGTTGGCCTTGGCTTACTGGCCATGCTGATTGATTTGTGCTTGTGTAGGTGTGATGGTAGTTTGTTGCTCAGGACACATGACTGTGGTTCACAGTGTGAACGACATTTAGCTTTGTCATCACAGTGGGATTGTAATGCAGCCCAGGGTCACCACATTGTGGGGGTAGTGCTGTGGTGTGTCTGTGTCTTGCTGTGTCAGTTGCTGTTCCTACGTGCCTGTGTGACATGTGTGATTTGTGCTCCCTCTCATCTGACAATGCCTGCTTGCCCACATAGGGGATTTGGATCCATGAGTTACCTTTGTGTGGCACTGTATGCACATCTGTATGATTGGTATTCAGGTCTCCTCATGTGTTGTGTGGTTGCCTGGGGACACTGGCACCCCCCCCCCTCACCTGTTGTGTATGATGTGCAGTGTGGGTCTGCCTGTTTGTGTTTGTGCATCTGCACCACTGCATTGGCATATCTTGGGTGTGCCATTGGCTGTATGTAGTTTGGTGGGTTTCCCCTGCTGTCCCTGGGACTCCTAGGTCATCGGTCAGCACAATGATCATGGTTTGTGTGTCCCATTGCTGCCATGGTATGGTATCTGTTCACCTCACATCTACAGTCTCCACAGGGTATCTGCATTTGTGTGCCCATTGGTGCAAATATGTGGGTCTGCATTCTGATGGTTACTTCTGTCATTGTGTCATTGATGAATGTTGACAGTGTCAGCCCCCATGGGTGTTGTTTGTCTGCACATGGCCAAAGGTATGTCTTATTTGCACTGCAGTATTTGGCTCCCCCAATTTATGTTGCAATGGGACACATGCACTACTTTGCCACTGATGTGTTTTTGTTCTGTGACCAGGAATCATCCATGCAGTTTGGCAGTTGCAGCTCTTTCTTTGTCAACACTTACCTTTTGGTCACTGTGATGATGGGGGTTTGGACCCCATTGCCACAATGTTCAAAATGTGCTTCAGCTATGGACCCCACACTTACCTTTTGGTCACTGTGATGATGGGGGTTTGGACCCCATTGCCACAATGGTCATGGCCTGCTTGCATTGTGGGGGCCACACACATATATGTGTGGCACATGTGCTAGGGGTCACATTGTATGCTCAAAGTCATGTTCAGTGTTGTAGGCATTTGACACAGTCTACACACGCTTGTCATGGTGTTGGGGGGATGTCTTTTTCTTGCATTCCCTAGGTTGTGGTGTGCTGGTTGTGTCATGCATTGTCCATCCTATGAGTGGGGGTGGTAGTGGTGGTAGGCATCTGGCACCCCCATGGCTAAGGGTGGTAGTGGTGGTGGGCATCTGGCACCACCCTGGCTAAGGGTGGTAGTAGTGGTAGGCATCCAGCCCCCCCTGGGTGAGGGTGGTAGTAGTGGTAGGCATCCAGCCCCCCTGGCTAAGGGTGGTAGTAGTGGTAGGCATCCTGCCCCCCTGGGTGAGGGTGGTAGTAGTGGTAGGCATCCAGCCCCCCTGGCTAAGGGTGGTAGTAGTGGTAGGCATCCAGCCCCCTGGGTGAGGGTGGTAGTAGTGGTAGGCATCCAGCCCCCTCTGGCTAAGGGTGGTAGTAGTGGTAGGCATCCAGCCCCCCTGGGTGAGGGTGGTCGTAGTGGTAGGCATCTGGCACCCCCTGGCTAAGGGTGGTAGTAGTGGTAGGCATCCAGCCCCCCTGGGTGAGGGTGGTAGTAGTGGTAGGCATCCAGCCCCCCTGGGTGAGGGTGGTAGTAGTGGTAGGCATCCAGCCCCCTGGCTAAGGGTGGTAGTAGTGGTAGGCATCCAGCCCCCCTGGCTAAGGGTGGTAGTAGTGG